>OZ010794.1:117450023-118847091 GCA_963932465.1 Maratus speciosus | reverse complement strand
CTGTGTAGCCAACCCGGGGTTTCGTTACTTTCTCAAGAAAATTCTTTTTTAGAACGAAAAAAGTAAAAATTGCTCTCTGTTATTTCTTCTTTTTTACAAGATATAAGGTAAAAACGCATAGCAGTGGGAAAAGACAATAATAAGCATAACTTCGAATTTTAAAATGTTTGTGATCTTAAATACTAAAATTCCTCTTAACCCTTTAATTCTCGCTCCCGTCATATTCTCGGTCTGTGTCTTTTACTCAAATTGTTTGATTCCCATCAGTTTTATAAAATAGTGAAATTGGCTATATTTTAGTATCGTTTTTACTGTCATTAAATAAGGTGAATATTTCTTTTTCATAAAAGTGGTGCCAATAAGCAATTTGAATTATTCAACCGTAATTTAAATCGAACGTTAAGGGGTTAAAAAGATACTTTATCTTACAGGAAAATAAATAACTAATTTGCATTTCTATTTTATGCCATTTTTACTTGCAAAATCGTGATTTTTTTTTTGAGGGATTCATACGTTTGGAATGTTCTGAACACGATTTCGCTATCATCTGTGTGTATGTTGCATATATTTTGTGAGAGCTCTGTTTCAAGCCTCAATGCACGTGATCTGACCCAAATTCGTATTTTGTTAAACCATGACAAAAACTTGTGCTGATTAGGTTTGGGCGTATATCACTCAACAGTCGGTGCAGCTGTACTATATTTTCATTATTCTCGTGATATCTATGGCTCGGCATCTGTGGTATGGAATTTTATCAAAAGTTCCATTCAGTTAGTACTTGGAACATATATAGGCGGTGATTAGATTTGGTGAGTAAAGTCCAACAGGTGGTGCTGTTATGTTCCATTGTTCAGGATTTCTGTGATAGCTATATCTCGGCATCTATGAGAGAATTTAATGAAATTTCTTATTATGTTATATCCTGATATAAATTGGTACTGATTAGGTTTCTGGGCATTGATTGGTACTGATTAGGTCATCTTGCTCAACAGGTCGTGCATCTATACTACATTTTCCATGATTTCTGTTATAACTATATCTCAGTATCTATGGGATGGAACTTTTTCCAAAGCCACAGTTACGCCTTGGCACATATACGTGATGATTAGGTTTGTTGTATATTCGTAGGTTTGTTGCGATCTCCCGATTTATTGAGCCTTGATTTTTTTTTATCGTTACATCTGAAGAGTCTTGTTTATGAGACGCCCGTTGACTCAGAAGGAAATCTAGTATCTCGCATATCCCAAGCTGCTGCACGTGTGCGGGAAATACCTGGCATCTTTAGAAGTGTACGCCAATTATTCCACCGACGCTGCGAAGCATGTATCACAGTTTGTGGGCGCAATTTTGCACACTTATTGTAATATTATTGTATGCATTATTATTTACTTCTAGACTACATTGTAAATAAACATTTTATCTTTTTTATTCATGTATTTCGTTTGATAAGTTTGCCAGTTTTGGACTTTTTTTTTAATTCAAAAATTTCGATTTCATGCCAAATATTTTCAAAGAATAATTTTATTGTTAAGTAATTATGAAATGTCAAGAAAAGGAAAGCATAAAAAATGTCTGGTATGAATGAGAAATTTTGAAAATTAAAAGAGGGGCCTAATTGCCCCCCTGGTGTTTTTACCTTAATCCGTCACTTTGTCCCGCACATTCCTATACAATAAATGGTTGTTACTGTGTGCTCTACCTACCCTTAAAGTTTGTACCATGAGTTTAGAAACACCCTATATAGTCCAACAAGTGCTTTCATGTTCTATTATTCACGATTTTTGTGATAGCTGTGTCTTGGGAACTATGGGATGGAATTAGATTAAATTTCTTATTCTGTTAGACCTTGGTGCGTGCTGAAGTGAAAGAGTGACAATTTCGATATTGATTAGGTTTTATGTACATCTTGCTTAGTAGGTGCTGTTGCTGTTGCGATCCATGAATTCTCTGATAGCTATATCTCAGCATCTACGGGTTGGAATTTCACCAAATTTAATATGCAAAATGTATATAAAAATTATGTTGATTTAAATTTTGCTTTGTTCACTCAATACAGACCTTAGTGTACAATTTTTTGTGATGAATAGTATAGCGGTAGTATCTAGGTTTATCAGAAAAATGAAGGAGATTTTTATTGTCAGTAGTCTGTTTTGCTTTTTTTACTCTTCCGTCTTATTTCAAATCTTTTTAAATTATATTCAAAGTGCCAGTGATCTTTTCTTTAAGGAGTTATACTTAAGACCCTTCTTTATCAATATTTATAATTATTATTGTCAAAAAATAATTGAGAAAATGAGTTTTAAAACTCGCCTTCCAAAATTTAAACAAAATCAAGTTTTCTCTATGAATCTATTCTATTTGTGAATCTTCATGGAAATAACACGACAATTTTAAATCTAGTTTTATCGTTCGTTTACAGTGAAAACCAATAGACACAGTGAGGATTTTTCGTGATTTCTTTTTCTGGATAAGGCCACTTTTGAAACTTACGTCCTTATTGTATTACCTTACTCCATCATGGTTTAATTAAATTTCGAATCATAATTCCGAATATGATTTAAAACTTATTGTAGCAATAGAAAAAAATTAACTATTCTACAAATCATTAAAGGTCACGAGCGTTTCACTAATGAAAACCTTAAAGAAATAATTTTTTGTATTTTAAGTTAAAATAAGATACTATAGCATCAAAACTTATGATATACACTAAATATACTAAATAAAATTTTTAGAATGGAGATACTCTAATATAGAGTTTAGGTAGCACTAAAACAATAAAACGAAAATCAGACTTAGCTCATGCTCTCATCTGAATGGAGTACTGTTCAATTATGGCACAGAAAATTTTCAGTATGAGATTTTGAATTGTTTAAAATAAATATATGTAATGAATTACTTAAGTTTAAGGTAAGATAATATGAAACGGATGAAATAACCAAACGGGAAATATTTAAACGTACAAAGTACAATAAGTGTCAGCCATACTAAAAACGTACAAATTACGGAAAAAACCTTACAACTGGCAACCCTAGCTCTATCTCATTTTCTAATGTGTAATAATGGACATAAGTTTATATTTGACGTTCTTAATTAAAAATGTGTATTATTATGTATCCAATTTTGTATTTGAATACAAATAATACTCTTTTAATAATTTGAACATTGCAACTCCAAGTTAAATAAAAAGAAAATGCATTATACTTCGAAATTTTTTGTGTATAAATGTTGTATTTAGATTCTTATATTAGAATAATGTTTCGCAATTAAGGTGCAAAGGAAAATTTCTCAGAACAATGCTTTCGAGAACTTATTTAACTATATATATTAACTTTATATATTAACTATATATAACTATATTTTATATCGAGAACTTAGTCTTATTTAATTCTATCGGACTGGGATAAAATTTATCATTGATTGTTCACAAAATTGATGCATTGATGAATTGATGCATTTATTTGTTGACAAAATCCCATTTCTAATGAAGTTAATGCAATATAGTCGTTTAAATTCAATAAGAAACTTCCAAAGTGATATCTGATTTTCAGATTCTCGTACAGTTATTAGAAGAAGTAAAAAGTAATTAAACAATTATCAGAGAAGGACAGTAGTTAATTATAGAATAATAAAAAATACAATTAGAAGAACTGTAATGTATACAATATAATACATTATACTAATTCGCATTAGTATTCATATTATTACGATTGTGTTAAATATACACACATAAAGTTAGCAAAGGTTTGGGCAAAGTTTAGGGATTAGTAGAGTTTGTTGTACATTGTAATAAATAATTTTTGTTTAGGAGAATTTACTAAATAATTTTTGTTGGGGTAAGAATTTAACTAGCTTTCTTTGTCTCCCTCACCACTAAGTAACATCAAAGGGATTATTGCATAACTATTTAGATAAGAAAACAATAAACGCATGCAATTACTACATAAATGAATATATTAAAAGATAATACTAAGAAAATAATGCGGAAGCTAAATAATAAAACATACAGAGGCCGCAGGGATAGGTAAATTTTATTTCGTCTCACCAGTATTTCGAAAAATACGTGTCATAGTACATTTCTATTTCACGTGTTTATGACATTTACCACAAAACTTGTCGCTTTTAAATAATGGTGGTACGAAAAAAAAAATCTATCGCTGCGATCTCTGAATACACAAGGACGTGAGTTTCAAAACTCACCTTATCCAGAAAAACAAATATGGAGAAATAGCGAAAAACCTCTGTCTGCGTCCATTTGTTTTCATTGTAAATCAGGATTTTACAATGCTAAAGATACAGAATAAAACTAATTTTTTGTAGTGCTTTATCGGTGCAGGCTCAAAAATAGAACATATTCATAGAGAAAACTCGATTTTTAAAATTTTGAATAAGGTAAATTCTGAAACTCGCGTCTTCATTCGTCGGTACCATGTCAAACTATCCAATGTGAAAACAGTGTTTTTTTTTTTTGTTTGTTTGTTTTTTTTTCAGATTTCTTGATTGGCACCAGTTTTTTGAAATAGTAAAATTCGCCTTATTTAATAGCATATTATTTAAGGCGAAAACAGGGCGAATTGTACCATTTTAGAAAAGTGGTGCCAATCAAGAAATCTTAATTTTAAAAAAAGTAGCACACTGGCAACAATGTTTTCATATTAGACAGTTTGACATGGTACCGACGATATATGCAGTCGTGGAAAAAAAATTAAACATCCCTACTAACTCTGCAACTAGTTATAATAAAAGAAAGTTACTGGTACCAATCGATTGTAATAAAGTTTACTTTCAAATGGTTTATTTGCTTGGGGGCCATCTACAAATCAAAATCAGACCAAACTTTGTTTTTGTCAATAGCAATACCCAATTTTTACAATATATTTTAAATCTTCGGCTGAAACTGCGGTTAAGAACAAAATTTTAGTCGTTTGAATAATAAGTTTGTGAATTACAATCATTCAAATTTTCGAGTTTCTAATCTTTACATTTTCATATTTTTATTAATAACTCTTGAAATTACAATCCTAATGCGATAATTTTGTTTGTGGTTATAGTACTAAAAAACCGAAACATATTGAATTTGTAATTTTAAAATTTTTATAATATTAATTATGAATTATAAATTTAATATTCGAAAAAAATATCAATTGCAACCTACATTTTTTGATAAATTTATATTTATTATGTTTTTCTTTATGCGAATTCTCAATTTCAAATTTTTCTTTCAAGTAGTTTTCTAATTATCATTAAAAAACTTCAAACTGATGGTTTAAGGGGCTGCCTATGATGCACAGAAAAGCATAATTTGGAGAAATGTCTATGTATTTTATTTATCTTACTGAAATATTTGGCTAAATATATTAAGCTAGTGAAATGGTCCTATTGCCAAGAAATAATACATTAACAGAAGTGACGTAGTCTTTCTGTAGCATTTCAACAATCGGTACCGAACTCCAATTTGGATACAGCCCCTAAAATAGGCTCATTTTAAAATAATTCATTTCTCTGAAACTTATGGTACGAATTTCTTGAAGATTTGGATTTAGTCAAATTGAAAGGTATATAATTTATTTATGGTGTAACTTGGGTATTGCTATTGAAAAAAGCACATTTTGATTTCGTTTTGATATGTAGATGCCCCCCTAAGCAAATTTTATATACATCATTTAAAAGTAGACTTTATTTCCAATCGTTTGGTACTTGTAACTTTCTTCTACAATAATTTGTTGCAGAGGTAGCAGGGGATGTTTACTTTTTTTTCTACAACCGTACAATGGACGGCTTTCATTTCACATTTTCTGCTATCTAGAACATTTTAAATTCATTATTTATAATTGGATATGTTTTAAGACTTCCATTATTCCCTATATATAATAACTTTAAAAATAACTTTATTTATAACTTCAGTTATAATTTAATTATAATTTTATGTTTTAAATTAAGAATTTCTATTTAAAGTATTAACTAATATATTAAAATTGTAGTTAAACTAACTAAATTTCCCATTATAATTTCAACAGTATTACAATTTAACTATAATTTAGACAGCTATTAAAGTTATTTTAAATATGAAGTTAGACAATATTTAATAAGTTGAATAAACGTCGCAATTAATCTTAATGGAAAATTTCTTAGAAAACTCTTTAGAGAATAGAATGTTTAATTTAATTTAATTCTAACTGCCGTACAAATTGATTCACAATGACATAGTAATGCATAATCGATTTGTTGACGAAATACCATTGCTAATGAAGTCCATGCGATATCTTCATCTAAGATCAATACGGTATTTTTGAAGTGATATCTGATTCGGAGATTCTCGAACAGTTCTTGGAAGTAACCATAATTCATTCGAAATCTACCGGAGAAGGAATATTATCGAAATTTAATTACATTATAATGAAGATTAATCTTAGAAGAGTTAAATAAAATTAAGATCAGTATTTCTTTTTCTAAAGATGGTATTAAATATGCATATAAGATGTTTGAAAAAGGGCCAAACTTTGCAGGGTGATAGGGCGCAGTACGTCAAGCAATTTTTATTTAACCGTTGACAGGTCTCACGACAGTTAAATTGACAGATCTCGCAAAAATTCATTTTGGGTTTTATTCCCCTAATAGGTATGTTATAGGTGTGCCTTGCTACACAAAAAGTTTTATGAGTGTAGTTATGCGGAAAATTTGTACTGAATTATGACTGAATCATGATACTTTATACGTACTTTTCATATATATTTTATGTACTGAATTATGAATTCATGAAAATTCTATCTTCTAAATTATTTTTCGTGAACTGTTTAAACTACATTAGAAGATTTATATAATTATTTAATACATTTTAGAAGGACTTTAGAAGGACTGAACAATTTAGAAGGATTTATTAAATTTGAATTTATAGGGATTTTGTGCAATACTTATAACTCCACTCAGATCTGTAACTTTAAATATTTTTCTTAGTATTTTGTACAATTAGGAAATGTACAAATATAATGTTCTTAAAATAGAAATATAGAAATATTTCCAAATTGAAAAATCCCCTACCCCCCCCCCCCCCCAACGCCAAGAAAGCTGAAAAGGTGCAAAGGCAAAAGAAATCATCCTTTTAAAAATATTTTTGTTTTTCGTAATCAATAATTGTTTTGGAACAAAATAAAGTAATGTATCTATAACTCATTCTAAACTGCATTACAATTAATCGATGTATTAAATGATTTTTATCACAAGTTATTTTAATATGTACTTATAATAATTACCGTCAGTAGATAAAGGGTTAAAAATTTGACCTATATAACCTTTGAGCAAATAGCTAATTCTTGCGTGAAAGTGTCAGAAACATCCATACCCATACTCAGAGATTTGAGCGTGTTCTTAACCGTTTGAAAACTGTCCAGGACTGGTGACTATTAGTGATAGGTAGAGTTAATAATTTTGACATTCAAATGAATCTCTCGGGAATGCGGTAAAGCATAGTTCCCAACCTTCATATTTTTTTAATAAAATTCTACCAGGTATTTTGTAATGAAATTACGTTTTTTATTTTAATTAAAATTAATGTTTAAACCACATATAAATACTAAATTTCTTTTTTTTTTACAGAAAGTTACTCGCGGAAGTTGATAAAAAATAATACGGAAGTCGGCACCTATTCTTTTGCATATGACCGAGTGATTCATTCGAATGACAAAATCATGCATTCTGCCTATCACTAGTGACTATTTTTATATTCAATCGCGTAACAATTTTCAAAAATTTTCTTTGTAGAAGATTTTGCTTGAAAATATTCTACTTAAAGTGTATAACAGAGATTATTTTTCAAAAAATGGTACAAGTAGACTGAAAAAAATAGTCCAATGGAACGTATATGTACCAATCCGTAGTCAAATAGTCGAGTTAATTTATATTTTATCATAACATAAATAATAACATTAAATAAAAAATAGGAATAAAATTTAATCCTCTTTGCGAAAGCTATGTTATACTAAGCTATATAGCGTGTAATAAATCATTAGGCATTGTTTTTACATACCTAGAAAATTATCAAGTTAAAATAAAGGGAAACGTTACACAGATATCTCACAAAGGAACAGAATTGAGATAAACTTTTCAAAGGAGTTTAGATACATGGACAATAATGACAACGGAACATTGACTAAGAACATATCGAGTTACTCTAACATGACATTAATATGGATATACATTGTAAGACAATATTGTAAGTCATCAAAATTATATTATTAAAATTTTATCAAATCAGAAATAATAGCATCCGAATTAAATATGCACCAAAAATATTCCTCCTTGTCAGAAGCTGTTCTAATCAACCTCGTCTCAAACAAATTACTCCGTATTATCTTTAAATACTCACAAAGCTTCGAAGTTAAAATAAAGGGCAATGTTATCCTTATGGATCAGAAATGAACTGTGTTAGATAAAGATCAGCATTTCGAAATAGTTTAAATGCAATAAGTGGACTAAATAATGGCAACGAGATGTTTGGTTTACGTTTACTATGTATTGATTGGGTAAGCAAGAAGTTGGAGGGGAAAACAGGGAAGTTGCCAGTTTGCCTTTTTTAAATTCAGAAATTAAAACTTCATGCCAGAAATTTTAAAAGAAGTATATTCACTTTATTCAATCGTACAATTACTACCGTTACATAATAAGAAAAAATATAACTATTAATTTTTAATGCGAATTGAAATTTATGAATTTTTTAAAAAGGGCCAACTTTTCAGCCCTTGAATGAGGATAATAAAACTTACATTAACTGTTATTTACAACATTTATTTTATTACAATGTGTTAACCCCTTGATGTATCGAGCTACTAAATAGTTATAAAAATAAAAATAAAATAAAATTCCAAGTGAAATAAAAAATAACGCTCATAATATGAAAGAATAAGTGGAGAATTGGATGATGACGTTTCATAGATCGTGCAGTTTTAGAATATTTTTATTTATTTATTTTGAAAATGATTTGGGTAGAGTCGAAACATTTAAACAGTCGAAATAAACGTATTTTCACAATATTTAATTTACATCTTTTAGCATTTGAAATTAGTGTAAATAGTTTAGTATAAATAGTATAATTATAATTAGTATAAACATTCATTCTAAAATATGCCTAAAAATTAATTCTCTTTCCGAAACCAATCTATTTCTAAACTGTCCAGCATCTAATAAATCATTTGGTATTATATTTACATGCCTACAAATTTGTCAAGTTAAAATAAAAGGAAATGTTAAACAAATACTGGGTTACTCAAATGGAGTTAGAAATAAAGAGGAGAAGACATAGAGTACTACCTACCAGTTGCAAATGAAGTAACTGAGGAGGTTGTCATAAGATGGCGGCCGTATTTTTAAAATCGGATCAACAGTTTCTCATTACCTTTGGGGCAAACTTCCCATCACTAAATTCGAATAGAAAATTTCATCTTCTTTAACCCCTTAACGCTCGAATTAAATTACGGTTGAATAATTCAAATTGCTTATTGGCACCACTTTTATGAAAAAGAAATATTCACCTTATTTAATGACAGTAAAAACGATACCAAAATATACCCAATTTCACTATTATATAAAACTGGTGGGAATCAAACAATTTGAGTAAAATATACAGTCCGAGAATATGACGGGAGCGAGAATTAAGGGGTTAAGCGCCTTATTTATGGAAATATTTTCTCGCAAACATGGTAAAAATTTCTATTTTTTTTACTGGTGTCAGTTTGACCTTATTAGAATATTTTTCACTGACACTGACATTAGAGTGTCTAGGTTGTCACAATATGGCGGAAACGCAGAGCCTGATTACCTCAAAATTAAACTTCCACCAGTAAAAATGAATATATGTTTCTGCCATTATTTAAGACTGAAATTTGAATTTATAAATAAGGAAAAGATTTCTATTTAAATTTACTGGTGGAAGTTTCACCTAGCGTCAATCAACCCCTGCGAAAGCGGTTACAGTTGAAGCTTCACTATTTCAAGGGTATGTCTGTTCCAATTTATTAATAGTTCCATGGTCACTCAGGGTTCGTACGCTCCAATGAATTTCAAAAACCTTTTACCAGAATTTCTTAAAAGTAATATTTGCCTTATTTAATGAAAAATAAATTTATCTTCAGAAATAAAGACCTGTACTTTATGAAATTTCTGGTAATAGAACACTTAAAATCCCTTGAATCCTTTGATGCGTACGAACCCTGGGTTACTACACTTTCAGCACACAAAAAGATGAGGGGTTATCTCAAATATATGTTGATGAGGTGCCAAGATAGCGTATGCAATATTGCAGGTACTACTATATTTGGATACAACCCCTCATATTTTTGCTTCCTTTTGGGAACAACGGATTCCGGGCTTATTCTATCAACGATAATTTTAGAATTTTCAAGCTATCATTTTAAGACTTTCACAAAAATTGCTCTCTATGCTTAGCTAATGCATTATGCACATTATATTTTGATTGCATTAGCGCATGCGTAGTGAAACATTTTTTAGTAAACCTGCTCATTTTTCATCCATTTTTTTTTTATTTTTTAATTATGATTGCAGAGTACTGTGTAGAATGTTGTTTGTCATATTTCTGAAAAGAACTTTTTTTTTATATTAAGAACCTTGCAAATTATAAGCAAAAAACTCTGCGAAATTTGGGGCTGTTTTTATAAAAACCTTAATTTCTCTACGAGTATACATGCTATCCTCATAAAAATGAACACTGTATATTACAATAAGCCACATAATAATCTCGAGTTTGAACGCTTTTGCTACATTTGTTTTTTCAGGGTTATCCAAAAGATATTCGTTCTTTTTCAATTTGTTGACGGTCTCCTATGGGGTTTCAAGAAAAAAATCTTCGCAGGAATTTATGACCTATTCTGTACTGTTTACAAACCTGCAGTTTCAGGTTAATTCTTCATGTATTTTTCTACATATTTAACAAAACGTCTAAAATCGCAAGTGACCGGTCACCTTTGGCCATATAGTGTAGTAATCTACTATTTTTTTTTCTTTTTACATAAATGGAGTACTTCAGTTGTCACCAGTACAGAAATGCCATTAAAACCCAGCTAAAAATGAACTGCAGAAATTCTACAAAAAAACCGCAGTTGGAAAACTGCGGTGATTTGGCCGATTCCACTACAGATTTTTTGCGGTCAATAGAACTACAAAATTACCGCAGTTTACTAACTGCAGTAATTTAGCAGTTGTATTGACCACAAAAATTCTACAGAAAACTTATAGTTATATCAATATTAAAAATTCTGCAGAAATTTCGCAGTTTTATTGACCACAAAAATTCTGTAGTGGAATCGGCCAAATCACCGCAGTTCTCCAACTGCAGTTTTTTTGTAGTTATATCGACCTCAAAAATGTAGTTTTTTTTTACTGAGTATCCACTTTGCCTCCCTGAGGAAAGTGCCCTCAGGGGGACAAAGTAGTGCACGGAGCAGCAGAAGTATATAAAATGATTAAGCGGTCACAGGTTTGGGTGTCGGCAAAATGTAGGAAAGTGCCCTCCAAAGGAGGGGGGAAGTAGTGGATGGAGCACCAGAAATGCATAAAATGATTAAGCGGTCACAGGCCTTACCAACGATATGTCACATGACGGGTATCGGAAAAATTCAGTAAAGTGCCCCCCAAGGGGGGCAGAGTACCAAAAGTACATAAAATGATTAAGCAGCCTAAGGCCTTTCCAACGATATGTTACATGACAGGTGTCGGGAAAATTTAGTAAAGTGCCCCCCTGGGGGGCAAAGTGGTGGGTGTGGTACCGAAGTGCATAAAATGATTAAGCGGTCATAGGTCTTTCCAACGATATGTTACATGACGGGTATCTGCAAAATTTAGTGAAGTGACCCCCCGGGGGGCAAAGTGGTGGGCGGGGTACTGGAAGTGCATAAAATGATTAAGCGGTCACAGGCCTTTCCAACGATATGTCACATGACGGGTGTCAGAAAAATTTAGGAAAGTGCCCCCCAGGGGGGCAAAGTAGTGGGCGGAGTACCGGAAGTGCATAAAATGATTAAGCAGCCAAGGGCCTTTCGAACGATATGTCACATGACGGGTGTCGGGAAAATTTAGTAAAGTACACCCCTGGGGGGGCAAAGTGGGGGGTGGGGGAGGAGTACCGGAAGTGCATAAAATGATTCAGCAGTTACAGGCCATTCCAACGATATGTCACATGACAGGTGTTAGCAAAATTTAGGAAAGTACCCCCCAGGGGGGGGGCAAAGTGGTGGGCAGAGCACCAGAAGTGCATAAAATGATTAAGCAGTCACAGGCCTTTTCAATGATATGTCACATGAGGGGCTATGGCAAAATTTAGAAAAATGCCCTCCCACGGGGGAGGGGCAGGCGGGGAGAGGGACACGAAGGTGCTAATACAAATAAGCAGCCACACACCTTTCCAAAGATATGTCACATGATGCATGTCGGCAAAATTTAGAAAAGTACCCCCCCCCCTGGTGTGAATGTAAAGGGAGGGTCATCGTAGGTACATAACATGAATAAGTGGTAAGAAATTTGCATATTACACAAACTTTCGAGGAAATATACATATTTCGCATGACCTTTTGAAGAAATTCTCTTATTTTACACGATCCTTTGACAAAAATCGCAGTTTTCTACGACCTTTCAAAGAAATTTGCATATTACACGATCTTTCGAAGAAATTTGCATATTTTGCACGATCTTTCGAAGAAATTTGCATATTTCACACGATCATTTGACGAAATACACATTGTTTTCGCGATCATTTGACAAAAATCACATTTTTTCGCGATTCTTTGACAAAATTAGTGTTTTTTCCGTGACCTTTCAAAGAAATTTGCATATTACATGGTCTTTCGACAAAATTCGCCTATTTTACACAATCCTTTGGCAAAAATCACATTTTTTCGCAAGATCCTTTGAAGAAATTCGCATATTTTCCACGATCTTCAACGACATTTGCATTTTTTCTGCGATCATTTGACAAAAATCATATTTTTTTGTGATTCTCTGGCAAAATTCGCATTTTTCCACAACCTTTCAACGAAATTTGCATATTACACTATCTTTCGAAGAAATTCACATATTTTACACGATCATTTGACGAAATATGCATTTTTTTTCGCAATCATTTGACAAAAATCACATTTTTTCGCGATACTTTGACAAAATTCTTGTTTTTTCTGTGACCTTTCAAAGAAATTCGCATATTACATGGTCTTTCGACAAAATTCGCATATTTTACACGATCCTTTGGCGAAAATCACATTTTTTTGCAAGATCCTTCGAAGAAATTTGCATGTTTTCCACGATCTTTCAACGACATTTGCATTTTTTCTGCGATCATTTGACAAAAATCATATTTTTTTGTGATTCTCTGTCAAAATTCGCGTTTTTTCCACAACCTTTCAACGAAATTTGCATATTACACTATCTGTCGACAAAATTCGCATATTTTGCACGATCTTTCAAAGAAACTTTCATATTTCGCACGATCTTTCGAAAAAATTCACATATTTTACACGATCATTTGATGAAATATGCATTTTTTTCGCAATCATTTGACAAAAATCACATTTTTTCGCGATTCTTTGACAAAATTCTTGTTTTTTCTGTGACCTTTCAAAGAAATTCGCATATTACATGGTCTTTCGACAAAATTCGCATATTTTACACGATCCTTTGGCGAAAATCACATTTTTTTGCAAGATCCTTCGAAGAAATTTGCATGTTTCGACAAAATTTGCATATTTCGCACGATCTTTCAAAGAAACTTTCATATTTCGCACGATCTTTCGAAGAAATTCAGATATTTTACACGATCATTTGACGAAATATGCATTTTTTTCGCAATCATTTGACAAAAATCACATTTTTTCGAGATTCTTTGACAAAATTCTTGTTTTTTCCGTGACCTTTCAAAGAAATTTGCATATTACATGGTCTTTTGACAAAATTCGCATATTTTACACAATCCTTTGGCAAAAATCACATTTTTTTTGCAAGATCCTTTGAAGAAATTCGCATATTTTCCACGATCTTTCAACGACATTTGCATTTTTTCTGCGATCATTTGACAAAAATCATATTTTTTTGTGATTCTCTGTCAAAATTCGCGTTTTTTCCACAACCTTTCAACGAAATTTGCATATTACACTATCTTTCGACAAAATTCGCATATTTTGCACGATCTTTCAAAGAAACTTTCATATTTCGCACGATCTTTCGAAAAAATTCACATATTTTACACGATCATTTGATGAAATATGCATTTTTTTCGCAATCATTTGACAAAAATCACATTTTTTCGCGATTCTTTGACAAAATTCTTGTTTTTTCTGTGACCTTTCAAAGAAATTCGCATATTACATGGTCTTTCGACAAAATTCGCATATTTTACACGATCCTTTGGCGAAAATCACATTTTTTTGCAAGATCCTTCGAAGAAATTTGCATATTTTCCACGATTTTTTAACGACATTTGCATTTTTTCTGCGATCATTTGACAAAAATCATATTTTTTTTGTGATTCTTTGGCGAAATTCACGTTTTTTCCACGACCTCTCAAAGAAATTTGCATATTACCCGATCTTTCGACAAAATTTGCACATTTCGCACGATCTTTCGGAGAAATTCACATATTTTACATGATTATTTGACGAAATACGCATTTTTTCGCGATTCTTTGACAAAATTCTTGTTTTTTCTGTGACCTTTCAAAGAAATTCGCATATTACATGGTCTTTCGACAAAATTCGCATATTTTACACGATCCTTTGGCGAAAATCACATTTTTTTGCAAGATCCTTCGAAGAAATTCGCATGTTTTCCACGATCTTTTAACGACATTTGCATTTTTTCTACGATCATTTGACAAAAATCATATTTTTTTGTGATTCTTTGGCGAAATTCACGTTTTTTCCACGACCTCTCAAAGAAATTTGCATATTACCCGATCTTTCGACAAAATTTGCATATTTCGCACGATCTTTCGAAAAAATTCACATATTTTACACGATTATTTGACGAAATACGCATTTTTTGCGATCATTTGACAAAAATCACATTTTTTCGCGATTCTTTGACAAAATTAGTGTTTTTTCCATGACCTTTCAAAGAAATTCGCATATTACATGGTCTTTCGATGAAATTCGCATATTTTACACAATCCTTTGGCGAAAATCACATTTTTTCGCAAGATCTTTCAAAGAAATTCGGATATTTTCCACGATCTTTGAACGACATTTGCATTTTTTCTGCGATCATTTGACAAGAGTCATATTTTTTTGTGATTCTTTGGCGAAATTCGCGTTTTTTCCACGACCTTTCAAAGAATTTTGCATATTACACGATCTTTCGACAAAATTTGCATATTTCGCACGATCTTTCGAAGAAATTTGCATATTTCACACGATCTTTCAAAGAAATTCACATTTTACATGATCATTTGACGAAATATGCATTTTTTTCGTGATCATTTGACAAAAATCGCATTTTTTTGCGATTCTTTGACAAAATTCGTGTTTTTTCTGTGACCTTTCAAAGAAATTCGCATATTACATGGTCTTTCGACGAAATTTGCATTTTCCCACGATCTTTCAATGACATTTGCATTTTTTCTGCGATTATTTCACAAAAATCATATTTTTTTTTTATTCTTTGGCGAAATTCATGTTTTTCCCACGACCCTTCGAAGAAATTCGCATATTACACGATCTTTCGATGAAATTCGAGCATTTTGCACGACCTTTTGAATAAACTTGCATATTTTACACGATCTATTGGCAAAAATCATGTTTTTTTTGCAATTCTTTGATGGAAATCGTGTCTTTTTCGTGATCCTTTAATGAAAATCTCATTTTTCCGGCAATCCTTTGACGAAAATTGCGTTTCCCAGCGATCCTTTGACGAAAATTGCGTTTCCCAGCGATCCTTAGACGAAAATTGCGTTTCCCAGCGATCCTTTGACGAAAATTGTGTTTCCCAGCGATCCTTTGACGGAGTCGCATTTTTCCTGTAATCCTTTGACGAAAATCACATTTTTCCCATGATTCTTTGACATTAATTGCATTTTTTCCATGATCCTTTGACAATTGTGCTCAATTTGGTGCGGTTCGTAGTCACGTTTTTGTTATATTTCCTACACTCCCACTACAACCCTTCCCTCATTAAAAATTTTAACAAATTTTAATGCATATTTGCATCGATCCCAGGAATAATAAAATTCAATGCTGAAAAAGCGGAATTCCGCGTTTCTGCAGTAAAGTAAAACGTCTGAAAACATCTTTCGATTACATAGTTTCTGAACACAAACACCTGCTAGTTTCATGCGTTTCCAAACAAAAATAATTTAAAACGTATGTCATAAAGTTGCCTCTTTGGATTTGAGAACACCCATAATGAAAAGCATTCACCATAACAAATGCACAGGGATAAATTCAGTCAGGAGATGCAGCGTTCCCACATCATATATATATATACATACATAGATATAATGATAATAATGTATTATACTTAAATTGAAGGATGACATTTATAAAAATATTTTACTCAAATTTTTCCGATAGATTTCAGTACAATTAAAAAAAAAAAAAAAAAAAAACAGAGCAAACATAAATACGTCAATTTTTTTAAATTGAACAGAACTGAAATTATCAATGCAAGTTTGAAAATATGAATTTTATAAAGTACGATAAATGTCACATATAATTTTTCTTTAAAAAAAATCCCAAAACTTCCTTAAATAAAATTGCACATAACAAAACTTTTTCAAAGAAAATTACGTCATAAGAACAGTTATTACTTTATTCTGACACTATTTTCTAGGTGTGCCCACTTGAGGAGAAAAGTAATGTGAAGCTCCCTAATTTTTAGATAATTTCATATATAAACATCAAGCAAACACAATTCTATATTATTAATTGAAAAAATTCTAAAATGCCTATAAATTAGTGATTTGGGGACAAATCTACAACTAATGTCACAAATAATGGCTGTTTGTTTACATCAGAGGAATCAGAGATTAAGGGTAATGTTTACATTAATGTCAAGATTATAAGTAATTTAAGGGGGGGAAA
The DNA here is from genome assembly GCA_963932465.1 of Maratus speciosus. Lineage (NCBI taxonomy): Eukaryota > Metazoa > Arthropoda > Arachnida > Araneae > Salticidae > Maratus > Maratus speciosus. Next base: position 118,830,025 of record OZ010794.1, on the reverse strand, counting down.
ATGTCATATCTTTCCGTCGAAAGAAAATTTGCAAAATTTGTCAGTCAGTTGTATGAAAATATCTCAAAATTCATCAATCAGTCGCAGATCAAAAGTTAATTATTTTTTTCAGTCAGACATGGAAAAAAATGCAAGTTTTGTGACTCTGTCACAGAATGAAAATACTAAATTCACAAATCAGTCATAAAAAATATTGCAAAATTTTAACAATTGAAGCATTAATTAATCAAACAATCACTTACCTGTAGCGTTTTTAGGTATTTTATGAATTGTTATTAATAATAATCTCAACTTTTTGCATTAAATAATAAAGAGCTAAAAATAATATGAAGCAAAGTAATGGCTTGATGAAAAAGAATATGCAAAACAGAAAAGAAAATCTGTGACGACCGCTGCCAGTCTTGAACTTTCTGCAAACTGGCGTCGGAAAAAAACCCCGCCCGTATATGACATCTGTGCCCATGCAAATACATGCACTTTCTAATCTTAATCTTTTGGAGATTTTTTTTTAACTATCTCGTTTGCATTCCCATGCTTTTGTTTGCATTGGGTAACTAAAGACGATCTCTAAAATACACTTTTTTTTTTTTATGAGGACGTTAATCTTTTTCAGACAAAAATAGCCTCAGAAAAAAAAACCTGCAAACAAAATCAAAAAAGTAAAAATCGGCTGTTTACCTCAGCTGGCACACAGAATAATTTCAAAATATGGAAATGCAAATGAGATACTTTAAAAAAAATTTCTTATAAGATTAATATTACAGGGCAGGCGTTTTCATGTGAGTGAAGTAACCTCTTAAGTAAGTAGTGGAGATTCTTTGCAAAAATCGACTTCATACTGTATAGTACTGTGTTTACTCTCATAATAGTCGCACTTTTTTTTGCCAAATTTTTATTGTGAAAGTCTAGGTGCAACTATTATGCAGAGAAATCTACTGCATAATATTGTACACTGAAATGCTGAAACATTACTGGTATAAAAAAACACATAATAAAATTAGTAACTTACCAAATGTTTCCAGATTATGTGATGTTTATTAAATACCATTTCTTTTTATGGTAATATTTTTATAGATGTAAAATTTACAAATAATCTTTGTGAAAATTTAAACAAAAAATTATCATAATAAATTTCTTTTACTAAAGGTTTCAGTATCACTATTGTAATGAGAGTCGGTGTCTGAAGAATCTCCGTCATTCCATAAAATGTCATCTTCGCTTCCGTCCAAAGCGTCAAAGATACCCATCTTTTTAAATTTTTTTGGAAATTATATCGCTTGTCATTAAAGTCAAGCTTTGTAATGTCCAACTACACATTAGTTCCAGGGATGGGCGCCTTACTTTTTCACTGGGATTTTTCTCGTTTTTCCCATTGATTATCCAATATCCATATACTCGTCTTATATTGTCTTGCAGAATCTCTGTGACTCCTCCGGGAATTATCACAAGATCTGTTTTGCCTTCTGAAAGTTTTTTCTTTACATCATCAACAAAATGTCTTCGGAAACTATCAAGTACCAGCATGGCTGTTTTTTTGAGCAATGCTCAAGACCTTTTCTTTCAAACGTTGCGAACCCAATCTTTCATAATTTTTTCATCCATTCAATTCATGAAAAGAAAATAGTTTGACGATTTTTTCTGCTTCAAATCAGGAGTGAGACTATTACACAAGTAAACACGGCAGTCTATTGAGTGCTGCTTTGCAGAATTGCTGAGCATCGAATACCAAGTACTAGTGTATACTAAGGAAGAAACATTCATGCACACACTCTAATCAATACTGACCACTCGACTGGAGGCAGAATTATTTTTAAAAGAAGTTACCAGACAAATTTAAAAGAAAAATTGCTTAAATTAAAAACATTGAAAAGTGGGAAGGGTTAGTTCCAGGGCATTGGACAACCGCTGTGGCTTCAAGTTTAATCTTCAGCAGCAGTTGAGGGTAGGCAGATTTAAAATAGATGTAAGATTTTTGCATTGTCTGAAAACATACTTTTTCTGTTTACTTTTAAAATTTAATTTTACTCCAAAATTTAATAAGTCATGCACATTGTTTTAAAATGTTTAAAACCAGCAGCACTAATTGAAAAGTTACATTAAATAACCCGAACAATACACACACAAAAAAAACTATTCAATAAAAAACTTAGATTATTGAACTCTTTTCCTCTGTAGTAACAATAAATTACTTAAATTTACACTAACTAGCTTTTAATCAGCTACACCTCTATTATTCTTTAAAGAAAAACCAAAAAATATACATATAAATAGTATCTTGCACCTACAAATCCTCCTCCGAAATATTTTATTGGTGCGACTTTTATTTTCTACTGTTGAATAGTATATCCGAATTTTTTAAAAAGGGCCCACTTTTTTGGAAGTATAATAGTCCTTTCAAAAAGAGAGATCAAGCTCGGTACATAATTTAGCAATCTTAAATATACATTCTAAAAGAATAATCAAAGTATTATACGGACAAGTCAGATTTAAAAAATAGTATACGAACACGAACGCAAAAACCGAACGGGCATGGTGTCAGTTCTTTGAAAATTAGCTCTGTACATAATATTCGCAATGTTATGGTTATTGACATTCATTTAAAAAAATAATAATAATAATTAACGCGAAAGCATAATACGAACAAAAGGGGCTATGAAAAAAAGACGAAGGTCGAATCGCGAGTCACATGTATTGTAAATAAAACATTCCGCCTAGATCGAAAGTTGAGTTGTACGAGCACTATTGCTTCATCCGCCGGAATCCAGATAGATTTTTCGCTGTTAGCGAAACGAGATCGACCAATCAGAAAGCTTGCTTCCTTAAAACAGGGAAAAGTTCGCGAAATGTGAGCTTCTGATTGGTCTATCTCGTTTCGCTAACAGCGCAAAATGTATCTGCATCCCGGACAGAATTTAGAATAAAAAATATTATTTAAATAATATTAATTTATTATATATTATTAATAATTATTAATTATAAATAATAATTATTAATTATTTAAATTATATTATTCATATTATGTAATATATAATTAATATTATATTAAATATCAATAATTATTAATTATAAATATTATTAATAATTATTAAATCAATTATAATTAAAAATTAATTTAAATAATAAATATTTATTTACAGTCAGAAATGCAGCCTCAGCTGCGTGAACAATAATCAAATATTCCAATGTAAATTTAAAATAAAATATTTAATAAGAATTATTTTTTTTTTCATTCGTTTTTATAAATTAGAAGTAATTTTCATACGAACTGGGAGTCATGTATTTTCGGGGAGAAGGGCAAATTGTGCATTTAGTAAATCCGGGTCCGGGTGTGCTATGAAAAAGAAAAAAAAGGGGGGGATGCCTCCTCATTGGATTTTGAAATTAAAGTAAAAAAAAAAAATCTGCTTTTGAAAAACACAGTAGAATTTATTCCTTTCGAGTATGTTTAAAAAAAGGGAAGCTGGAATTTTCCGTTTAGGGGAGGAGGGGGGCATAGGAGAGCAACTACCCCTCCCTAGATTTTGAAGTAAGTAACTAATTTTATTTTCTTATTTTGAAAAACATAATAAAATTTATTCTTTGCGAGTGACTAAAAAAAAGAAACCAAGAATTTTCCGTCAGGAGCCGGGGGGGGGGGGGGGTTATAGAACAGTCATTTGTTCCTCCCAGGATTTTAAAATATAAGTAACTAATTTTTTTTTCTACCGGTTTTGAAATAGTGAAATTTATTTAATTCGATTAACTTAAATTAAAAGAGGAACTAAAAAGTTTCAGTTGAGGGAACGGTATAGGAGGCCCATTGCCCTTCCCTGTATTTTGAAATTGTATAAACTAAATTTTCTTTTTTTCCTATTTTGAAAACATAGAAGAATTTTTTTTTTCGAGTAACTTAAAAAAAAGGAAACAAGAATTTCCGTTTAGGGGAAGGTGGCATAGGAGACCAATTACCTCTCCCTAGATATTTCAATTTAAGTAACCCAATTTTTTCTCTCCTGTTTTGAAAAACATAGTAAAATTTATTCTTTGCGAGTAACTTAAAAATTAAGGTAACCAAAATTTTCCGTTAAAAGAGGGGAGCCTAGGGGAGTCATTATTGCTCCCTGGATTTTGAAACATATATGTAACTGAATTTTCTTTTTCTCCGATTTTGTACATAGTAAAATTTATTTATATTCAGAAACTTAAAATAAAAGAGAAGCAGTATATCAGAAATATCAGTTGAGCGGGGGAAGGGGGGAAAGGAGAAAAAAGCCATTTCCCTTCCCTGGATTTTGAAATTTAAGTAATTAAATTTTCTTTTTTTATGAAATGCATAGTAAAATTCATTCTTTTTCAGTATTTTAAAATAAAAGAAATAAAAAAATTCCGTTAAGGAGGGGGGGGGGGGGGGAGACCCATTGCCTGCCATCCCTGAAGTCTGAAATTTAATTAACGGAAATATCTTATTTTCTCCGATTTTGAAAAATATAGTAAAATTTATTTATTCCGAATAACTTAAAATTAAGCAGAAACTAAGAAGTTTCTGTTAAGGGAGAGATTCACCCCCCTATATCTCACTCTTGGTAGTTAATTTTCGGTCGATTTTTTTTCATGTTTATGTATTTAAACTTTATCTTAAAGTCAGGTTAAAAAGAGTTCATTTTTTGGGGGGCGGGGTGGGGGGGGGGGCGGAGCTGTAACCCGAGGACGGCATTCTCTTTCGGACTTTGAAATTTAATTTTAACTAAATTTTCTTTTTCTCTGATTAACACATAATAAAATTTATTCCTTTCGGACAACTAAAATAATTAAACACTAAGAGAAAAAGACGAACTGGTAAAATTATGAGATAAAATTACTTCAATACTGCAGCATTACTACAGACGCAAAATCTCATTATTTTAAAAGTTTATGATGACTTCAGATAAACTATAGTATTTTTGAAGTTGATAGCACAGAGTATTTTTAAAACAAAGTACCACAAAATTACGCCACATTAGCCGCAGAATTTCTAAAGTATTTTCACAGTCGAGATTGCACTACAGAAAATCTATAGTTGACTATAGAAAAACCTCAAAAATACTCCACTTCTGTAGAAAAACTGCAGTTCATTTTTAGCTGGGAACCTAGAAAAAAAATAATATCTCAAAAATAATTTGAGATACAGTTTTCAAACAAATTGCATTTAAAAGTACTTATTTTCCCTATACGATGGTGATAAAATTGAGAATGTTCGATGTTCGGAAGTTTAAGAAATTGCACTAGATTATCAGTATTTAACCATACAATGATACACCTGCTTGGTTTACAGGCTTTATGGTTAGGGGAATGTTATTTTTTAGTGACAAAACTTTAATTGTTTGTCGGAAAGGAATAGCATATCGGGGGTTCATAAATAAAATATATGGCCTAAATATTAATCAGCTTTGCGAGCCCAATACATTAGTAAGCTATCAACCCTCCAACAATCATTAAGTATTATCTTTTCCTACCTAGAAATTCATCAGTTTAAATCAACGGGAAACTTTACAAATCGAGTAACTATAACATGGCATCATAACGGAAATAATAGCAATCGATGAAAAATATGCACGGAAATTCGTTCTTCTTTCGAGATTAAAGCAGCGCCAATCTATCTAGTCTCAAACAAATATTTAGTATTGTCTGTAGATAAATACGAAGTTTTCAGTTTGAAATAAACGGAAACATCACACAGTTCTCTTACAAAGGACTTGAATTCTTATAAAGATTAGCATTTCAAAAGAATTTGGATACAGTAAAAGGACAAACTAATGATATTGAGTTGTTAAGTTTAGATTAAGAATTAATCGTGTAGTATATTGAAACAGGATATTAACGTCACCTTCTGTTCTGTTGTAATGCATTAGTTCCTATTTATAACGAAGAATAAGACTTTTAGTTTATTATCGTGAAAGTGTAATTATTACTTTAACATTAATTTAAGTATATGCAAGTAATGCGGTTAATCTTAATGATTTTCAAAACATAAATGTGATTTCACAGTATTCTCAGCAAGGCATTGAATCCGGATTTGTTTAGCAAAAGTCCTTCCGGCCAGTGCCGGGAGGAAGAGGTAGCTTTCCTATTTCTTATTTTTAAAAAGCTAGCTTATGTTATTCAAACACACAAAGCTCAATTTAGTGGAAACCGATTATAGATGATTCAATACTAATTTCTACCAATACTAAATCATTATGAAGGAGAATTTCGCGAAATTAGTCAGCTTTATCCAAACTGCTTTTATTGAAAGTAACTTATATTTGGTTGCCAAATTCGGCGATTTCTTGAAGTACCTGCCATTTTAAGACAACATGGTGGATGAGGCTAACCAGTGAACTTGGTCGAGACCTTAGTAATTCCTGTGCACATGCTTACTCACATCGGAATCGGTTGATATAAACGAGTGCTGTCGCAGGCAAAAAATCAGATTTTTCAAAGTATCACCCGCATAAAGAAATTCAAACTGCTATATCTGAGCCATTTTTTAAGATAAAGACAAAACAAAAAACGCTCCAGAATCCTTATCATTTCAATTAAATTAGCTATTTCCACGCTCGAAAATATCTAATTTAATTTTAATTTTAGTTTATGTTTGCAATATTTTTCATTATGTATAATGTCTCGTGACATTGTTTACTATGTTATTGTTTTTTTTAATAATGTGAAAATATTTTATATCGTGAATTATTTTGAAAATGTCGCCGTTTGAGCGATAAAACTATCGTCAATCTTAATAAAGATATTTTATCAATTTTTATAGCATTATTCAACTTAATAAATAACACTATTTAAAGAGTATTTTTTACAAAAATCACTAAAAATCTATCTAAACTAAGCCAAAAATAACTAAAAGTGATAAATAGCTAAATAATTGTTAAAAGTGTTATCTTTGGCTCGATGCTAGATATGGTTATATCAAAGAACCTTTACGGATTGATTTTAAAAATCGTAGGATGATATATCCGTAGATTTTATTTACCATCCATTATCCGGTAATCAACAGTGATCTTTTTGCACAGTCAGAAAATTTGCAATGGTTCATCCTGCATTGAGTTGCCTAAAATTTAGAATAAGAAAAATTGCAGAAGTGACTTCCCGCTCACAATTATCCATTTTATGTTAATTTCATAAGAAATACTACTTATTAGATTCTCCCCTATGTTGGAATTTCTCGAAACTTATCGAAGATCTACACCGATCATGACACCTAGAACGCTACACTGTAAAAAAAAAAAAAAAAAAAAAAAAAAAAAAAAAAAAAAAAAAAAAACGACATTTTTACAGTACAAAGTACTGTTCATCTCGCGCACAAACGCGATCACAGTTGAATGTACTGTATCCTTCTTTGGTTTCCTGACTATTTAAACATGGAAAATACAGTAGTTGCGTAAAATTAACAGCACAATGTACTGGCAATTTGGACGCCAGTAGTTTGTGCTGTCGTCCAAATGCGTCCAAATTGCCAGTACATTGTACTGTTAATTTTACGCAACTACTGTATTTTCCATGTTTAAATAGTTAGGAAACCAAAGAAAATACAGTACATTCAACTGTGATCGAGTTTGTGCTGGCAAATTTACAGTGGGTTTTTTTTTTACAGTGTATCACCGTCAAATAAAAACTTTATCTATTTATATATCTACAAGGTGGCCATAATTAAACTGACAGCACTCAGAGTGTTCTGTACCGCGACCTAATTGAGAAAATGACCCCACATTTTGTAAGAAGATTAAACAAGACGGGGGACGAAGGATTCCGGGGGGGAAAAGTTAGTTCCAAAAGTCGCCGCTAGTGGAATATGAGGCGCTGTATAAGAGAAAATAGAGTTTTAACAGATGCAGAATCAATGGTAAAATCGTTAAATGTGCTAAATAAAAGGTAATTTTATTCCGGTATTGATTCTGGATTTTTTAAAACTCTCTTTTCTGTCACATAGCGCCACATATTCCCCTATCGGTGAGTATTAGAACTATTTTTTTTTTCGCGGAATCCTTCGTCTCCCGTCTTGTTTAATCTTGTTACAAAATTTGGCGTCATTCTCTCAATTAGAACGCGCTTCAGAACCATCTGAGTACTATCAGTTTAATTATGGCCACCTTGTATATCACTTTATTATGTACACGATAACTTCAATAATTTTGCACAAACCGCTTTCAAACTCATACATAAAATCAACAGGCCGAAAATCTCGGTCAAGTTCGTTAATGGGCAAAATCAGACCAAGGGGATGAAAATAGAGACGGGTTTGTGGAAACCAAACAAAAAACAAAAAAACAAACAAACAAAAAAACAAAAAACCCATAACTTCTTAATTATTATACATATCGAATCAGTTTAAAGTTATTATTTCGTCTAAGAAATGGGCTAGGAAATTAAAAATGGGCTCAAGAGGGGGAAAAAATAGGGTTTTAGTAAGACAAAAAATCGCAACTTCGTCAATTCTTAAGATATCAAATCCAATCAGATTTATTATAAACCATCATAATATTATCTAAAACTTTTATGCTGACAAGTTAATAATAGGACTAACTCTTGCAGCAAATAAATAAATAAATAAAAACGAAAACAAAAAGGGGGGGTTGAAGAAGAAAAATATCCATAACTTCTTCAATTCACAAGATATCCAATCTACATACATTTATTACAAATATTCTTAATATTATCTACAACTTTTATACTGAAAAGTTTTTACAGCACAAACAAATTAAAAATACATAGCGATCGAAGAACAAATTATCATATAAAGAGTGTACTCGAATCCAAACTGCTTATTTTCTGAATCATTTTTAAATCCATTTTTGCAAGCAAACGCATCCAATTGGCAGGTTCTCTTATTCAGAAACTATATAATGTGCGGTATTGGTCAATATTTTGATAGAGGAAGAATATATTTAAAAAAATAATGTCAAAGAGGGCATTTTGAACCGAATTTCCTGAAGCGATAGTGTTGGAAACGAAAAATATGGTCGTACCGAGAAAATAATTGTTTACAAATCAAGTTGTAATCAATTGAACGATAAATAAAAACACAGGTCGCTCATAAATCTCTTCAAAAATCACGTCAGCAAATGTTTTTTTTTTTTTTTTTTTTTTTTTAACCATTTGGAAAAATGGTTATTGTCCTCGTCAGGGTAGGAAATCAAAAGCATATCTGAAGCGTTTTATTGGTTGAATCCGCATTTTATTCGTTTTCTGATTGGTCTATACAACAATCTATATTACCTTTACTTTCAACAGAGATGGATACTTCTGTTGCGACTATGACAAAAAAGTAATAAAAAACTACAAAAAAATCTATAACTCAGAAACAAATTGAGATACAGCTTTCAAACAAATTGCATATAAAAGTACATTTTTTTTCTCTATACGACGGTGTAAAAAGTAATATTGCGGGATGTTTAGAAGTTTAAGAATGAAATTTCATTTAAAATTGGTCGTCAGATTTCCAAGAAATCTGACGATGGAAAAGCCGTTTTCCGAACAGCCAATAAAATGATTGCATAGTACCTAAGTTTTAGGTGGATAATACGTAAGTTTCAGGAAATCTGACGAGTCGCAGGCAATTTTTCTCGCTTGAAATTTTTACGTGTAATAATACTATTAATGTTTAATTCATGGCGTACGTAATGTATGATTAACTCCGTGCGATTTTTTATGTCTTAAATTTTAGTCTTTGAAAAATCATTTTCCAAATGGTAGTTGTAATTTGTTAAATTGTTTTTTTTTTTTTTTTTTTTTTTTTTTTTTTTAATGAACCTAAAAATGTGTCAAGAAATTTCGAGTTGTTGAGTGTGGAAAAAAAATATATTTTTTACTATCACATTAACACTAGAACCACCGGAAATTTTACTGAAGAGTTATAAAATATTTTTCACCGGAAATTTTAATTGAAACTACTTAACTTATTTATTTAACTTATTTCTCCGTGGTTTCAGTTTAAATTTATTTTAGAAAGAAATTTCTGGTGATAGTCGAATTATTTTTATTTGCTAGCGGTCAAAATGACCTCTACGGCGGTTCTAGTGTTAACATCATTCTGATAAAACCAGCTCTTACATAAAACTGAAATTAAAAACTCGCCAAAAGCGGCCAGTTAAAATTGTTAAACTGGGTTTATTAATCCTGATTCAATTGTTGTTGGTGAAATTAGTAGAATAGAACCTCGATTAACCGAAGTAATTGGGACCGACCCTCTTTCGAAAAATCGAAATTTTCGGATAATCGAGAATCCTTTAATTTTAAGATTAAGGAGAAATATATACAGTGGACGCTCGTTAATTCGAACTCGGTTAATTCGAACTTTCGGTTAATTCGAACTAATCCAAAGGCCCCACAAAACTTGTATTGGAATCAATGTTAAAAATATCTCATTAATTCGAACTAATTTTTCATCCCTTCGGTTAATTCGAACTAAACATTTGGCAAAAGAAATTTCTTTTTCCTCGTTTAATGGAGAAAATACACGCTTTTTTATTATTTTCTGTGCCAAAATTATCTGTATTTCTTTTCTGTGTAAAGACACGTATGCCTGCATTCCTAAACTATTGTATTTCTGCTAAACGTCAGTCCTACTGTCCTCTTCTTATCAGTGCTTAACTGACAAAGTTCTCCGTCGTTACCTGCTTCCTTACATTCATTCAGAAACGTTTATGAATGGGTGGTGGTAGGAAAAGTACCTGCCGTGACGTAGCAACATCAACGTACTTTTTTTCCCTCACCGGCAAGCGTGCGCGGTAGTTAGAAACTTAAACCAAAACCATTGCAACATACTTTTCCTTCCCCCTGCCCTCCGCCAAACAGAACCCACTCTCGTGAGTAGAAACACAGCGCGCGGAAAAAAGAATTAGGCAGGGGGGAAGCTCTACCATTCGTTTATTTGCTGCTGATTTTCTTAGAATTTCAGAAAAACCAGTCTTTACTTTAGATTTTAGGGAAGCTGCGTCCAAATTAATGTGCTCTAGTTGTTCTTCCTAAGTGTGTGGTGTGAACGTGTAAAAATTCAGGATGTCTACACGTGGAAAGTACAAAGCCCTAACTTTGGAGACAAAGATAGAAATTTTAAGGAAGGTAGAGAATGGCGAAAACAAAACAAAGTTAGCAGCTGACTATGGAATTAAAAAAAAATACCTTGTCAACTTATTTGAAAAACAAGGAATCAATTTTAGATTCATGGGAAAAATCGAAATTTGCTAGAGGAAGGAAACGCATGAGAAATGCGTCCCAAGAAGATCTAGAGAAGGCTCTACTGCTATGGTTCCAGGATGCAAGATCTCGAAACTTTGCGATAAATGGACCCTTAGTGCAGGCGAAGGCTGATGAATTGGCGAGTCGAATGGGTATTGAAGATTTTAAATGCAGTGATGGATGGCTTTCTCGGTTTAAGTCAAGGCACAATATTTCTTACAAAGCGGTATGTGGCCAGAGCTCTGATGTAAGCGAAGATGTATGCACTAATTTCGGTAGGAAACTGCCAGAGATTTTTATCTACTTACCTGCCGAAAGATATTTTTAATGCGGACGAAACTGCACTTTTTTATAAACTCTTGCCAAACAAGACATTACATTTTAAAGGGGAAACTTGCGTAGGAGGTAAAAACAGTAAAGAGAGGGTTACAGCTTTAGTTTGTGCTAATATGGATGGGAGCAAAAAGCTTAAATTATTAGTGATTGGAAAGTCCAAGAATCCACGGTGTTTTAAAGGAATTAAAACACTGTCAGTTGATTATGTATCCAATGCAAAAGCATGGATGACACAAGACATCTTCCGTAGCTGGTTAAAAGGAATAGATAAGCAGTTTTCGAGGCAAAAGCGTAAAATTGTATTATTTGTGGATAACGCAAGGTGCCATAATAACCTTCCAGAACTGAGTTCCATACAGGTTGAATATTTGCCGCCAAATACAACTGCTAAGCTACAACCAATTGATCAAGGAATCATCCATAATCTTAAAACAAATTATCGTAAGAGACTCTTAAAACAAATCCTTTTTTCTTTAGATTGTGGTGAAAATTACAATATTACTCTACTGACAGCTATAAATGATCTATATGCCGCATGGGATGCTGTAAAGGAAAGCACAATTAGTAATTGCTTTCGTCATGCTAAATTCATTCACCCCGAAAAGCAAAATCATATCGAAGAATGTGACGATATTGATACAGATTTTCCTGATTTCAAAAAATTTAAATGTGATAACATTACTTTTTCTGATTATGTAAGGGTAGATGAAGACGTGGACGTTTGTGAAAAACTGAGCGACGATGACATAATAAAAACTATCCGAGAAGATGAAAAGGCAGAGATCTTATCGGATTCAGAAGAGAATGCAGAGACTGTTAAGCGTCCTAATGATCAAGCCATAATGGACTCTATAAAAACTCTGAAAGCATTTATTCAGATGGAACCTTCCTCTGAAAATGAATTGAAATGTTTACTTCAAATCGAGAAGCTGGCTGAAAAATGTAGGCATAATAAACAAAACCAAACAGTCATTTTATAGTTTTTCCCAAAAGTGTAATTCATATTTTTAATTAAAGTTTACTTTCTACTGCGTATCTTCTTCTTCATTTTATGATTAAGGTAAGTCTTTATTGCTTTTTATGTACTATGTTTAATTTTAAATAGCATAATACAATATAATATATTTTCTCGGGTTATACATACTAGGAGATTTTTCTTCTTCAGTGATACACATTTTAAGTTATATATTCACTTAACATCGGATAATTCGAACTTATTTCTGAGAACTTTTGAGTTCTAATTAACGAGCGTCCACTGTACGTTATTTTTATTATGGTAACAAGTGCTTAATAAAAATAAAGGAATAACAAAATAGAAACAAGAATAAATTACCTGATTTTTAATTTTGAAATTAAGTACCTTTTACACATTTCACAAGGGTGAACAAGGGAGGTGTGAAACAATGTTTTGTTTGTCGCAGTTTCGATTGACATTGCTTTAGAAACTCTATCACGGGGTTTTTTAATATTATTAGTTCACGAGTATCAAAGTCTTTCTGGTGTTCTAGCCATGCCAAACCTTTTTCAAAACATTCTAAAGCTTCAGAATTGCTAATTTGTTCGTTTTCTTCGTTCCACTCAGCAGCTTACGGGTGCTCAATTTAAATTCAAAGGAACTCTAAGATAGAAGATCAAAAATATTTATATGTACTCTTAGTACGGAAAGCACCGCTTGCACACAAAAAATATAATGAAAAAAAAGCTTTCAAAATGGTTTTTGCACATAAGGAATGGAATAAAAAAGGGGCTTTAAAAAAAAGGATTTCGGTTAACCAAGAGTTTCGGTTAAAGGAGTTTCGGATAAAACAGGTTTTACTGTACTTAACTTTGAAAAATACCTGCGCCGTAGACCGAGCAGACAAGGATTTCTTATTTTATTTAATGTTTGTACTTGATTATGTGGTCTGGTGATTTTATTTTCAAAATTCCCGTATTTTAATTTTTTTTTCGAAAATATTTGTATCCAGAAAAACCTTGAGAATGTCGCCGTTTGAGCGATAAAACATATGTCGATCTAAATAAAGGTACTTATAAGCCTTTTAAATGTAATGTTATCACATTTATCAATTTTTAGCGTAGTTTGGAACATTTTTAAATAACAAAAATATAAAAAATAGGTAAATATAACTGTATAGAAAAAATTAAATGTTATAATCAAAAAGAAAAATTCATAAATTAATCTAAAAAAGTCCTTCCGGCCATTGATGAGAGGAAGGGGTAGCTTTCATATTATTCATTTTTAAAGAGCCAGTTGATACTATTCAAACACACGAAGATCAAATTAGTGGAACCCGATTATAGACGATTCAATACTAACTTTTTTTCAATACTGAATGTGAATGAGAATTTCGCGAAATTAGTCAGCTGTATCCAAAGTGGTTTTATTTTAAAGTTTCTTATGTTTGTTCGCCAAATCCCGCTATATTTTGAAGTGTCCATGATTTTAAAACAACATGGTGGAGAAGCTTACCAATGAACTTAGTCGATACCTTAGTAATTTAAAAAAATTAAATGGCCACCATTTTGGAACACGATGGCGGATGAAGCTGGTCAACGAATTCGATCAAGACATTGGTTTGTACTATGTACACACCAAGTTACATCCAAATCTTATACTATAATGCGAGCAAAAATTGTGTGTGTGTGTGTGTGTATGTAAATTTTATCTTGAAAATGGCGCTAACGATTTTGATTAAATTTTGCACCCTACTGCTTTCGGGAACGAAAAGACCATTCTGATGGGTCTCGTGTTCGAGAAAGTTCGATTAGTGGGTCATTTTGGGTCATAATGAGTCAGGGTCAAGCTAATTATATCTAAAGAACGGCTCAATCGATTTTGACTAAATTTTGTATCTAACCATTTTCGGGCATGAAAAGACCATTGGGATTTGTCACGTGTTCGAGAAAATTTGATTAATGGGTCATTTTTGGGTCACTGTGGTTCAAACTATTTTTATCTAAAAAACGGCTCTAACGATTTTCACTAAACTCTATATTCTACAGTTTTGGATTACGAGAAGAACATTGGGCTAAGTCACAAGTTCGAAAAAAATCAATTAATGGGTCTATTTTCGGTCACCGTGGGTCAAGCTAAGTTTATCTAGATAACGGCTCTAACGATTTTGACGAAATTTTACACCCTACTGTTTTCGGGCACGAAAAGACCATTAGAATGGGTCTCGTGTTCTAGAAAATTCGATTAGTGGGTTATTTTGGGTCATAATGTGTCAGGGTCAAGCTAATTATAGCTAGAGAACGGATGAATCGATTTTGACTAAATTTTGCATCTATCCATCTTCGGGCACGAAACGACCATTGGTATGAGTCACGTGTTCGAAAAAATTCGATTAGTGGGTCATTTTGAGGTCGCTGTGGTTCAAGCTATTTTTATCTAAAAAACGACTCTAACGATTTTCACTAAACTCTATATTCTACAGTTTTGGATTAGGAGAAGACCATTGGGCTCAGTCGCATGTTCGAGAAAATTTTATTAGTAGGCCATTTTTGAGTCACGGTGTGTCAAACTAAGTTTATCTAAATAACGGTTCTAACGATTTTGACGAAATTTGCACCCTACTGTTTTCGGGCACGAAAAGACCATTGGGATGGGTCTCGTGTTCGAGAAAATTCAATTAGTGGGTCATAATGGGTCAGGGTCAAGCTAATTATATCTAGAGAACGGCTCAATCGATTTTGACTAAATTTTGTATCTAACCGTTTTCGTGTACGAAAAGGCCATTGGGATGTGTAACGTGTTCAAGAAAATTCGATTAGCGGGTCACTTTTGGGTCACCGTGGGTCCAGCTAAGTTTATCTAGATAACGGCTCTACGATTTTGACGAAATTCTGTATTCTATCGTTTTCGGGGACAAAAAGACTATTGGGATGGGTCACGTGTTCGAGAAAATTCGATTACTGGGTCATTATGAGTTAGGGTCAAGGTAATTACATCTAAAAAACGGCTCAAGACATTTTCGCAATTTTTTTTAATATACGGCCATTTCTGATCATGAGATAACCATTGGGCTAAGCCACATGTTCGAGAAAATTCGATTAGTGGGTCATTTTGGGTCACAATGGGTCAGAATCTAAAAAACGGCTACGATTTTGACTAAATTTTGTATTCTACCGTTTTTGGGCTCGAGGAGACCATTGGGCTACGTCGCATGTTCAAGAAAATTCAATTAATGGGTCATTTAGGATCACAATTGGTCAGGGTCAAGCTAATTGTATTTAAAAAGCACTTCAAAACATTTTGACAAAATTTTGTATAATACCGTTTCCGGGCATGATAAGACCATTGGGCAGGGTCTCATGTTCAAGAAAATTGAATCAATGGGTCATTTTGGGTCCTAATGGATCAGGGTCAAGCTAACTTTATCTAAAAAACGGCTCAAAAGATTTTGACAAAACTTTGTACTACACCGTTTCTGGACAAGATAAAACCATTGGGCTGGGTCGCATGCTCAAGAAAATTCTATTAGTGAGTCATTTTGGTGATAATGGGTCGGGGTCAGGCTAACGGCATCTCAAAAATGTTCAAAAAATTTCGACAATTTTTTTTTTGTTATACCGTTTCACAGTACAAAAACACCATTGAAATAGCTCACATGTTCGATAAATTTCGGTTAGTGGGTTTTTGAATCAACGTGGGTCAAGTTTATTTTATCTAGAAAACGACTAACGATTTTCACTAAATTTTGTATTCCATCGTTTTCAGGCTCGAGAAGAGCATTGTGTTAGGTCGCATGTTCGGAAAAATTCGATTAGTGGGTCATTTTGGGTCACACTGATTCTATCTAAAACAGCAAGAATTATTTAGTGGGAATAATATATCGAGATAAACACAAAGCTAATTTTGACCGAGCTTATCTCGGTCATTCCTGCTAGTAGGTTCATAAATACGAGAGTTACACTGTGACAAATATCATATATATATATATATATATATATATATATATATATATACACACACATATATACATCAACATTTGAACGGAGAGGAGTTTCGGGTTCTGGGGGTTATGATCGGTGAAATATATACCAAAATGGCTGTAATAGGTAGTTTTTTGTAATGAAAGCTACCTAAAACAAATCTTGTGGTATTAAAATGCATGTACGACCAGGGCTCCATGTGACAACTCCCCCCCCACCCCCCGAGGTGCTAAATAGCATATATCTTTGTCAGGTGGTCAGCCTAATGTGGGATTTGCAGTGTCTAATTCCCCAAGCAAGCTTGCTACTCATTTTATAAACCCCGAAGGGATGAAAAGTTGATCTATGAAAACGTGCAATAAAATTTAAGAGGGAAGAAAATTGATTTCGGTGATCGAAATTTACACATCAGTTGTATAATTACTTCAACATTACTTTAACCTCTTCAGGGACAAAAAAATGAATTTTTTTTTTACATTTTATATTAATAGGAATTCAAAAAGAAAAAACTAAAATGAAAATGAATAAATAAAACAAAATAAAGAAAAACACACACACACACACACACACACACACACACACACAAACAAACAAAATAAATAAATAAATAAATAAATAAATAACGTCCACATTTTTGGCTACTGGGCGTTAATGGTAATTTTTGAGTGAAATGATTTCTTATAAAATAAAAAAGAAAGGTGCCCAGTTTAACTGTTGGCATTGAGCTCACAGGCTATTCACACTAATTGTATATTATACTCTTATTTCAAAGAATAATGCCCCTCAGAAAATAAATGAAAGGGGATTAGCTCCCGTTTTCCCCCTTTATACTTAACCGACGAACCTTCAAATCAATCAGGGACGCGCCTTATCAGAATAAACCTGTATACTAAATTTGCAGTAAATCAGATAATTGAGCATGGAAAAGCCATTTCGCTAAATTGAGGAGGGAATTAGATCCCCATTTCTCCTTTATGCTTAACCAAGAACCTTCAAATCTAATCAGGAAAGCTCCTTGCCAGAAAGAACCTAGAAAAAAAATTAAAGTAAATTGGATAATTCTGCATGAAAACCCATTGATCTAAATTAAGAGAAGGGGACTTGCCCCCTTTCCCTCATTTATACTTAACCAATGAACCTCCAAATCTAATTAAGGAAGCGCCATATCGGAATAAATCGGTATATCAAATTTGAAGCAAATCGAATAATTCTGCATGAAAAACTCGTTTATCTAAATTAAGGGTGGGGGGGGGGTGGTCTAGCTCCCTTTCTCCCCTTTATACTTAACTATTAAACATCCAAATCTAATCAAGTCAGCTCCTTAATATAATAAACCGGTATACCTAATTTGGAGCAAATCGAATAATTCTGCATGAAACACCGATTTATCTAAATTAAAGGTGGGTGTCTAGCCACCCTCCCCCCCCCCTTTATACTTAACTAATGAACCTCCAAATCTAATTAAGGGAACTACTTAATATAATAAACCGACATACCAAATTTGGAGCAACTTGAATAATTCTGCATGAAAAACCCATTTATCTAAATTAAGGGTGGAATAGCCCCCCCTCTTTTCCCCTTTATCCTTAACCAATTAACCTCCAAAACTAATCAGGGAAGCGCCTTATCACAGTGAACCTAGAAAAAAAAATTGAAGCAAATCGGATGTTTCTATCAAGAGTTATCGCGTTACGTACATACATACGTACATACATACATACAAAACCTGCGGGCACATTAGCTCTTAGGCTTTGATAGCCTGTGAGTTAATAAAAAACTCACAACAAATTTATGTGTTACATTCCTACAAGTTATCAAAACCTAATATATTTAATATATCTGATATTATTTTTATCAAATATTAACGATTTCTTCAAATAATCCAACAACATCGACTGCCGAAAAATTATTTCACACTTTTTTTTCTTATATTTCTAACTGTAAGTAATTAAATTACATTATCAGTGTAACCAAACTATAAAATTTTTACTTCTGTTGTCGAGGGTATCTGCAGTGAATAAGTTATTATTCAAATTTTGTTCTTTTTATAACTGACAGTAATATTAATTATAAAAAACTAAACGTTCGCATATGTGGCCAAGGGCGTTTAGAGGTTAAAATGTTTGTAAAAGACATAAAACCAAGGCTTCCATTAGGTCCGTTTTCTAGATATATCTTTTTTCAAAGAAAAATCTTTGTTTCAGATTTTTTTTTCCCAAATTTTGTAGAACTGTACCTTCAGGACTGTTTTTCTTTCAAATGTCGTAAAAACATGTCACTAAAAATTTTCATCAGAAATACTGACATTGAAAAATCGGACCAGTGAAAACCTATATAGTAGATTTTAATCAACAAACTAATATATGAATCTCGCAGTTTAAACTGAATCGAAAAATATTCCAAAATTTTAATAATTGTTAATCGATAACTTAATCTATAAATCTATTAGTTTAAATTGAATTGAAAAACATTTTGAAATTTTAATTGAAAGAAATTCTAACATCACTTAAATTTTTTTTTTAATTTGTGTATTTGTGAAATGTCGTATAATGCGAAATATAGATTTTTTTAAGGAAAAAATTGTAATTCATTATTTACATCACTTATATTTTTCTAGCACAAGCTTCACTGAATTAATATAAAAATTAAAAAAATATGCATCGGTGGGAAGCTTGGAAATTTCGTTTATTTATAAAGTAGTTTTAATGCTAAATTTAATTCTAATCCGTCAAAATAAAGCTTATTGTATTTTAATAAAGGGTTTTTAGCCTCTCCCTTTTTTAGAATCTTTATAAAAATAGAAATCATATACAGAAATATTCAACAATTTTAAAGAATATTTTTTTTCTACTATTTGAAAAAATATTAGTTTTAATTTATTTTTAATTTTAAGGTAAATTGTTTAAGGATAAATAAAGTGGTATAAGAGAGAAAGTATATTAGTCAATGATGTTTTTGGCATTTATATGCTCAAAAAATATTTTGTATAATTTTGTAATATATGATATTTAAATAAAAATAGATAATGTAATAATGTATGACATCATACAAATTTTTAAAAATAAATGTTATTATAAATAACAAATTAGAAACCCTATACATAGTGAAAACGTTAAAATTATAAATAAATTTGATTAATGAATTAAACTATGAAATCGATCCATTAAAATTTATTCGGCAAAAATTTTAAATATTAAAATTAAACCGATATTGAAAACATAAACAAAATTTTCAATTGTTTCGAATACTCGAAAAAAATCGAAATTTTAATTTTGAACCTAACAAAAATTACTTATATTTTTCTATAAAATAATATATGATGTCAAAAGAATTTTTTTTTTTTTTTTAAAGTAGATACAATCCATTATATACAGCAGTTATATATTTTCAGCATATGCGTTACTGAATCAGAAGAATTTCACTAAACATTTATAGCCTTGAAAAAAATTCCTATTCTTTTATTTATAAAGCAGTTTTAATGCTAAACTTAGTACAAAGGGAAAACTGTTTTTATTTCAAAATATTAGAAAATAACCTTTTAAAGCGATTTTTAAGAATGAAAAATTGATCTATACAGATATAATGGAAAATTTTAAGGAACAATCCTCCATCCATACTTTACTCCACTACTTGAAAAAAATGTTAGTTTTAACATTTTAAATTTTGAGTTACATTATTTACGGATAAATAAAGTTTTTAAGCTATACAAAGCGAAAAAGTAATAAATTATTATTAAGTTTGATGAATGAATTAAACTATGAAATCGATCCATTAAAATTTATTCATCTAAAAGTTTTAAATATTAAAATTAAACGGATACTCAAAGCGTAAATTAAATTTTCAATTGTTTGGAACACTCGAAAATTCAAAATTTTTTAAATTTAAACCTAATAAAAATTACTTATATTTTCCTATAAAATAATATATGATGTCAAAAGCAAAATTCTTTTAAAGTAGATATAATTCATTATATACAGCAGTTATATATTTTCAGCACATGCGTTTCTGAATCGGAAGAATTTCACTAAACATTTACAGCCTTGAAAAAAATTCCTGTTCTTTTATTTATGAAGCAGTTTTACTGCTAAATTTAGTAGAAAGGGATAACTGTTTTTTTTTTCAAAGTATTCGAAAATAACCTTTTAAATCTATTTTTAAGAATGAAAAATTATACATATATAATGGAAAATTTTAAGGAACAATCTTTCATTTATACCTTTCTCCACTACTTCAAAAAATATTAGTTTTAACATTTTAAATTTTAACTTAAATGTCTAAAAGCTAAATTAAGTTTTCTAAAGGAAGAAATAAATGATTCCCGAAAAACGCTTTGAAATTTTTCTATACCCAAAAAAGATTTTGTGCAATTTTGAAAAACCTGAGTTTTTAAGAAAAGCTATTCCTTAATTTTAACTAAAAAAATGGAAAATCGAAAGGAATTTGATTAACAATGAAAAGTAAAATTGGTAAACATTATGATAATTTGAACTGATATATAAATCTATGAAAACGTCAATTATAATTTACCGGATGAAAGTTAGGATTTTTAAATTAAATATATACTCTAAAAGTAAATTACACTTTATATATTTTCGAAACAGACTTCGTAAATTTGTAAATTGATTCTAAATAATATTTTTTCTCCTTCTCTTATAGAACGCTCTATTATAGCAAGAGTAAAATTATTTTAAAGGAGAAAATTTGGTTTAATTATATACGCCAAGTACCGGGTGTCCGAAAAAGGACTGACTGATTTTAAAATTCAATAACTTCCAAACGGTGACAGATATTAAAAAAATTCTTGCAGGAGGGTTATGCATAAAGTCAAAAGTTTTTTTACAGTGATTTTCGATTTTAGTTCGAATTACAAACAATAGATGGCGCTGCGATCAATAGAGGCTAAATTCAGGCTCGATTTTTCGTACTTCGTGAACCGGATAACACATTTCCATCTCTTTTTTCTGCATTGAATAACAGAAAGGACCAAAAATCAAGCCTGTATTTAGCGACTATTGCTTACAGCGCCATCTATTGTTTGTAATTCGAACTAAAATCGAAAATCACTGTAATAAAACTTTTGACTTTATGCATAACCCTCCTGCAAGAATTTTTTTAATATCTGTCACCGTTTGGAAGTTATTGAATTTTAAAATCAGTCAGTCCTTTTTGGGACACCCGGTATATATCTTTCTAAAGAACATGAACAACTTAAAAGATGTTTCTTCTTTTGTTTATAAAGAAGTTTTAATGCTAAGTTTTATCCTAAACTATCTTAGGGAAAAACCCAAACTTTTTTCATTTAAGTGGTTATAAAATATTCTAGTATTAAAAAAAATTGAAAAGAAAAGTATTAAGAAAAATAAAAATTGAATATCTGAAAAAAAAAAGCTTGTTGATATTTTTTTTTCAATCCTTCCACAAGAAAATTGTTTAACTTGAATGGTCTAAGGCTAAACAACATTTTACAAAGAAAAATAATAAATATAATAAATGATCTCCAGAAAAATGCTTTGGATTTTTCTTAAACTCAAAAATAAATAATTTTGTAAATTGTTGCTATTCTTGATTTTTTAACATAAACCAAAGTGTTCCGCAGTCAACCACTAATTTCGAAAAGAAAATTTCGTTTATTTCCAGAGATTATATAATGCAAAATTTTTGTCCGAAATTAATTTTTCCACACGGGTCTTATTTGAATAAAATTGCGGTAAAACATTGCTTCAATCACTTACGCTAGTAAATTTTAAATTATTTAATCGTGAAAATCAAAAATCTTTATTAAATTTCATTGGTAAAGAAAAAGCTGTAAGCTATGATAAACGAGTTATCATTTTTAGGTGCGTTCGTATTTATATAAATATGTAGCACCTATAGTCGTCGTTCAGTCCGTCTGTCTGTCCGTCCGTCTGTCCGTATATAACAGAGCAAAAACTACCCAACCGAATGCTCTGAAATTTTAAATATATAATTGTTGCAAAATTTTGTCAAGTCATTTCAAATTTTATGAAATTCGTATAAATAGTTTAATTACAGGGACAGTCAAAATTTCCCGTTACATTACGGCCAAAGGGTATAAATTATTGCAAGTGCATTTTGATGATGTTACAGCCTTTCGAACAGAATGAAATGGAAAGGCACTTATTGAAGTGCATTAAAATTTATATTCGGTACAATATACGGTGCAAAAATTATTCATAAAACGAGATGTAGTACGAACGCACCTCATTTGCCACATTTAACGAGCAATTTCCAACTTGTTAAGCAGAAGAATGATAAAACTAAAAATGGAATGTTGGAATCATCTATTAAAAATGTTAGTAAAATTTAAGCGACAAATTAACTTGTGAATTCTACAAATTAAATTTAATAATAATAAAAAAAAAATCAAAGTTTATAAATAAAGGATGTTCGAAAAGTAAATTATATATTTTCGAAGGATGATTTCGAACTTGAAGCTAAGAAATATTACATTATTTCTTATAAAACGCTATATTATGCCAGAAGCAAACATTTTTTAGAAAGTGAACAGGTGAAATCCATTATATGAAGGCCTCGGATGTAAATCTGCAAGTTTCGAGACATTCAGAATTAAAGTTAAAAAAAAACTGCAGATAAAGCTATTTTGATTGCTTCCTATACCTTTATTAAGCTAAAATATGTGTCCTTAATTAACTTAAATGCCACATTTTTTGTCCGAAAGTTTTTTTTTTATTAAACTTGTGTGCAAAGAGTTTTCGCTATTAAAATTGATTGCTAAAATTTATTTTTGATTATTATGTCCTATATTGAATAAAAGATAAACCTTATACATTTAAAAGATAGTCAGGATGCAATTAAACAATGTTACATGAATATCTCGACCGATTATACTTAAAGCATGCGCAATGCATGTTAAATGCATGTTAAATTTATTGCAGTGCACATTAGTACCATTTTTCATTTTTGAGACAGTTTATCAAAACAGATGAACATTACTGGGTAATCAGTTACAACTACGTCACATGCTTTCTAAGCCTTGAAAAAACATTTTACTTTCGTGTTTTTCCTTTAAAAACTTTTTGGCCTGTACCAGAAGATAAATGTAGCTTTCCTATCCCTTGTTTTTAAGAATTCAGATAATTTGAGTTCACATGAACGTAAAATGAGTTGAACCTGGTTATAGAAGATTCCTAGTTTTTCGTGAATAGTGAATTTTAATGGAAAAAAAAATAGTCACCTATTGTCAAGTTGGCTACATTTATGGATATCCATTTTTGTCACCAAATTTCGCGATACTTCTCGAAATAGTGCAAGTTTGGGGATAATTTCATTTTTTTTAATATAACAGCGTAGTTTTAAGAGTATCAGAGCAGCAACAATGGTTACAACAATAAAAGTAAATTTGCAAAAAACCCATTTTTTCGAAGGTCATAAATGAAATCCGATTACTGAAAAATAAGTTAACCTATAATTTCAAACTTTTATATCTCATCAGTTATGTTAGATAGATGAAAAAAAAAAATCTATGTAATCTTATATCAAGACCGAATACTTAGGCTTAAAACATTTTTGGATTTCTAATATTTTTTTGACATCTTTTTGAATTTAAAATTTTTATGTGTCAGCCATTTGAAACAAGATGGCAGACGTTGGTGGCCAACGAAGCTCGATAAGTCCTGTGTACTTGTCCCGTCACATACAAGTCGATTCATAAAATCTCAACAATTTTGTAAGATAGATGAAAAAAAAAATCTATGTAATCTTATATCAAGACCGAACACTTAGGCTTAAAACCTTTTTGGATTTCTAATATTTTTTGGACATCTTTTTGAATTTGAAATTTTTATGTGTCAGCCATTTGAAACAAGATGGCGGACGTTGGTGGCCAACGAAACTCGACAAGTCCTGAGCACTTGCCCCATCATATACAAGTCAATTCATAAATACGAGTGTTATCGCATGGCATAAAAATGGGATATAAATATATATATATAAATCAATATTTGGACTGAGGGTGCTTTTGGTGTCTGGTTAGGGAGGGGGTGAGGTGTCATGATCGGTGAAAATGTGAAAATATACCGACTTTTTTCGAAACTCCTTTCCTCCGAACGGCTGCAATACATAGATTCTCACTTTTTGTAATAATGCTTTTCTATTAATATCAGTTATTGTGCTTCACGGCTGTGCGTTTTATAGACAGCAGTCTTATTTCTTAAATGATCAGTTTACTGAATCAGCAATGTTTCAGTAAATATCCATAGACGAAGAGTTTAAAAGATTCTTCTCAATTTATTATGCAGTTTCGATGATAAATTTATTCCTAAACTGTATAAACTGTCTGTGATGAAAAAAAACTTTTCTTTCAAGTAGTTCTAAAGTTTTCTCGTAAAAATCATTTAAGGGATGAATAAGAATTCTCAAAGAACAACTATTTCTATTTTCTCAAATACTTTAAAAAACTTTTTTATATATAAATTTTGAAATGAATGTTTTAAGAGTAAAAAAAAAAAAAAAAAATGTTTATAAGAGAAAAAATAAATCATTCTCTGAAAAATCCTTTTAAATCTTCTCTGAAAAACGTAATTTTATATGTGTGTAAAGTATAATGTTTTAAAAAATAAACTTTTTACGGGAGAATCCTTAAAAAAGGGGAAACCCAGGTAAACATAATTAACTACGAAAAGAAAAAAAAAAGGTAAAGTAAGAATAAATTTAATGTATAAATTAATATATGAATCTGTCAATTACATATGTGCCAACCCTCCGGTTCTATGTAGTCAAATAAACCAGAAATTTTATTTCATGATTAAAAAGATACAACTTCATAAAGAGCAAGTAACATTTTATTAAAAAACCTTTCTGGTTCAACGTATGCATACCTCATTAAAAAAAAAAAAAAAAAAAAAAAAAAAAAAAAAAAAAAAAAAAAAAACGAAAAGTTCGTAGCTTTGTAGTTAAAATTTAATGAGTAAGCTATTGAAAATTGCTATCATTAAACGGATGTTTCAAATCTAAAAAGATAAAAGGGTTAGGTAATTTTACCTCCCTACGCAATTCACTCCTCTTCTCTGGTCATAAATGGACATAGAACGTAATAAAATTATTTTCCTTATAACTATATTTATGAAACTGTTTGTATAGCAAGAAGCACCTATGAGCATTTATAGTTTATTAAGAGTATTATTTATAGTTTATTATATGTATTTATGAGTATTATACTTATGAGACGCACCTTGCGGGTGAGCGATATGTTCTATCATGTAGTCTTTCATGCATCATTGATTAAGGTATTAAGATTATGTGAGTGGTTGTGTAGGATTGCCTGCATGTGTCGAACAATAGGTAGAGCGTTGGCAATTTATGCCGTAGGTCTTGGGTTCGTCTCACCGGCCTAGGCACTTTTCCACTCAGCTGAGAAAATTTCAATTCGTATGATGTACTTTCATTATTTACGATGGAAAATATGGATATTTTTACATGTAGCTATTTAACATCTATTAATTTCTTTTAAAGAAACGCTATATAATGCCAACGAAAAATTTCTTTTAAAGAAGAAAAAGTTGAAATTTATTTTATACAGAAGTTATATTTTTCTAACGCAAGATTTACTGAATCAACAAAGCTTCAATAAATATCAGTATAATGTGTTGCCGAGAAACTTGAAAAATTCTTCTTGTTTTATTTATGAAACAGTTTTAAAGCAAAATTTAATCTTAAACTATCTGAAGGATAAAATTCAAACTTTTTACTTTTAAGTTATTCTAAAATATTCTTGAGAATGTTCTAAAAAAACAGAAAATGATGGTAAGTTTTAAAGAACAATCTTTCTTCGTTATTTTTTTTCGAATCATCAACTAAAATGAGATTTTTAAAAATTTCACTTAAATTGTTTAAGGCTAAATATTTTTTTTTTTTTTTTTTTTTTTAATAGAGGAAATAAATGATCCTCAGAAAATAGGCTGTCTGGCTTTTTATTCGCGAAATTGATTTCATTTTGAAATATTTTTGAAAAATAACTTATTACCTATGATTTTCAATAACATAATAGGAAAAATTATGAAATTTATATAAATATGAAAAGTGATGTAAGCAGCTAACACACTTGATATCATCTAGTACGTGCTGTAAAAGAACACTTAGCTGATATATAGTATTACAGCACTTGCAAGATTACATGAAGAAAAAGCCATCCAAATAAATCTGTATTATAAAGGACAAACGCGTCTGTCCGTAACTCTGATGTCATTTTGACTTAAGCAACATCAGCCTAGTGAATTCCGCTTTTACAGCATTTTTTAAAAACTTCTAAACATCGCACATTTTCAAATTTTTACACCATCGAATAGGGAAAAAAATTTATTTTCAAATAAAATTTATTTGAAAACCGTATCACAATTTGTTTGAAAACTGTATCACAATTTGTCTGAAAACTGTATCGCAATTTACTTATTTTTTGGTGTTTTTGCAAAATAATTCGGTTACTTGAGTAACTAAGATCTATAATTTCTGGAAACGCGTTTGTGTGGTATGCATTTTTAAACTTATCTAAATTTGAGTGTATTACACGGTGGAAACTATGAAGATATTATACAGTACTACACAAAAGAACTCGCATACACTACCGGATGTTTACAACAGATACTGAAAATGGATTTTTACTGAGTTGTGTGTTTTTTTTAAGTTGCTTATTGTCTGAGCGAAGCGGAGGCTAATACTCAACGTAATATTACAGCTACGATTGATATTAAGGCCATGTCCTACTAAAAAAAAGCCCCAATAAAAACTTTTGTCAAGCATAACTCAAAAAATATTTGCCGAATTTCGTTTCTGATTGCACCAGAAGGTACCTATGAGGGTCGCCTACTGAATGCACCTGCTATGAAAAATAAGTTCCAAACCGCTTAAAAATTATATTAAAAAAAACTGATAAAAAAGCAAAATTTATCTGCATACGTCACAGATATTTGTTGCGCGTCACTTTCACTGATAGATGTTTTCGTAGACAACTGGTTTGAACACATGGAGTAAATAATAAAAATAAATAAATAAATAAACAAAATAAAAAACGCACGCAGTAATAATGAAGTGCCATAAAAAATTTAAATTTAATCAAACAGGAAAAGAAATCTGTTTGTTATTCCATTAAAAAGAAAAAAATCATAAAAACTTTGATTTGAGATTTTGCTATAATCTTTCACTAGCATTTTTTAATCACTAAAAGCATATTTTATATTTCGCGTGTGAAAATTAGAAACAATTATATGATGTTTAATAAAATATTTTGCTTTATAGCATCATTTTTTCTTATTTTCTTTATTTTTTAGGGTTTCGTACATCTGACAAAACCCTATTCGTCTCGCTCCTCTGTTTGTCTGTCTGTCTGTCCGTCTGTCACAAAGCCCGTTCTCAGAAACTATACATGTTGGAGGCTTGAAATTTTGCATACTTATAGCTGAACACCACATATAATACGACAACTCATAAAATTTTGAAAAAGTCGTACATTTAATCCTTTGGGCTCCACATGTGTATTTTAAACAATTCTTTCCAATTGAGCCTTAATTAGGTTGGAGGCGTGAAATTTTGCATACTTATAGCTGAACACCTCACATCAAATGAAAAACTATAAAATTTTGAAAAAGTCGTTCATTTAACCCTTTGAGCTCCCACATGTGTATTTTAAACAATTCTTTCTAAGTGAGCCCTAATTAGGTTGGAGGCGTGAAATTTGGCATATTTATAGCTGATCACATCACATCAAACTACATATCATAAAATTTTGAAAAAGTCGTACTTTTAACCCTTTGAGCTCCCACATGTGTATTTTAAACAATTCTTTCTAAGTGAGCCCTAATTAGGTTGGAGGCGTGAAATTTTACATACTTGTAGCTGAACACCTCGCATCAAATGACAAACCATAAAATTTTGAAAAAGCCGTACATTTAACCCTTTAAGCTCCCACATGTGTATTTTAAACAATTCTTTCTAAGTGAGCCCCTACTTAGGTTGGAGGCGTGAAATTTTGCATACTTATAGCTAAACACCACATATCATACGACAAATAATAAAATTTTGAAAAAGTCGTACATTTAAACCTTTGGGCTCCCACATGCGTAATTTAAGCAATTCTTTCTAACTGAGAAATTGGAAATTTGAAATTTTGCATACTTATAGCAGAACATTTGATACCAGGCGACAAATCATAAAATCGTGAAAAAGTCTTACGTTTAACCCTTTGAGCTACCACATATGTATTTTAAGCAATTCTTTCTAAGAGAGCCCCTAATTAAGTTGGAGACATGAATTTTTGCATACGTGTAACTGAATACCCCAGGCTACACGGCAAATCATAAAATTTTCAAAAAGTTTTATATTATTTACTCCTCCGGGACTTGGGTATTTTAAGCAATTTTTCTAACCTCCGCCCTTTTCAGCCGTTGAGCACTTTTCCAACTTTTGCCGACACCCCTTTGACCATTCTTTCATATTATGCACCATAGCCTTACATATTTTAGTCCCACTTTTTACCGCCAGGGGCGCCTTCTTATCTGGGGTGCTATCGGCCCAATCCCCTCGACTAATATATCTATGGATAGTCTATAAAATGGAGTTTCGTTCGGATACAGGTTTGTTTAGAATAGAGTGCGCCCCTTGTTGCAAAATGTGAAACTAAGAGATTTTTCAAAAGGATAAAGTGTTTAGAAAGGAATATTAAACGCTCTGTGCGATCTGTGATCACACTTACCTACTTGTTCACTATATTTATGCATAGTATAAAGTGCGTATAAATGCCATAGTTCATATACAGGGCTACAAAAATGAATTCGTAAAGGTTACTGAGTATGAGCATAAATTGCTTAAAGGTGAGTTTTAAAGGAGTTATGCCTTTTTACGCTGAATTGAATTTAGTGTATTAAGAAATATTTGTAGAATATAGATAAAATGATATACCTGGCCACGCAAAGAGTTGGATACGTGGAAGTCTATGGGTGATAGTTTCTGGAAATGTAATTTCAGTAGTTTTAAGCGTGTTTTAGTTTGAATTAAATTTTAGCAAAATAGTGGCATGTAATAAAGGTACTAGGTAAACTACAGGGCTGTAGAAAAGTATTCAAGTATGTTTCCAGCTATTGGTATGAATTGCTGAAAGATGAATTTCAACATGTTATGCATTTTCTTGCTAAACTAAATTTTCCCATTATATAGTATATATATCAACATACAGATCGAATACAGCTCTGTTCAAAAGAATCGGAATACATATTTGGCTATGGTCGGTAACTACTGAAATCAGAGTTTTAAATGTTTACTTAGTTATCTTATTTACCTTATTTCCCTAAGTAACGAAGTTTCGTTAGAGCTTTCAGGGAGTGTTGGAAAGTGTTTCATAATCTATGCTGTACGCATGATTTTTCTTACTTGTTTTAATGTTTGTTTTATGTTGTAAGTTAAATTTTGAAATTAATTTTTCAGAACGAACATTCTTGAAATTCTGGGCAGCGCTGGAAACTTTAGTTTGTATTAGATAAATGGCTTCTGTATTTGTACATCTATGCTAATATTATAAAGCGAAAAAATATTTTAAAGTGTATAATATAAATAATGTTTGCGCGTTTGTGAGGTGTTAAGTCTGAAACTACATAGCCAACTTAAAAAAATGCTGGTGGCCATTTCTGCTCCGAAGAAAAGTCTATATTTTATCTCAGTTCAACAACCTACATCACTGCAAAAGCCAAAAAATTCTAAAAATGCGATTTCTGTGATAGTGATTGGGTTAGAAACTTTAAATTCGGTGTGATTGCTACTTTTAAGATGCAAATACTCGTTATGAACGCTCTCTAAAAGGTTCGAAAATTCAATTTGACAGATAAACGTAAAAATTTCTAGAAAGGTTCTAAATTATGATTTATTTGGAATACGGAATTTTCTGGGATACTGTTGGGGTTAGAAACTAGAACTTTGGCATGGCAGTAATTTATATGATGTAAATGCTCGTTGTAGAGTGAATTGTAAAAAATCGAAAGACTAAACAAAGCGAAAACAAAATCTAAAGATGATTTAAGTAACAAAGTACATGGAATTGTTAGGAATATAAACATGAAAATTGACATGGCTGTATTTATCATGACATAAATTCTCTCAATAGAACAGTTTCTAAAAATGTCGCTATATAAAACACTGCAGAAACAAAAAACGTTCGAAATTTTTCTATTTATGTGTTATTATGTGCTGAGCCCTAAACCTTGAAATTTTGCTTCGGGTTAGTTTTAAAATTTAAAATTGTCTCTGTGAATGGTTTCTAAAAAACTTTAAATCTAAAAAGATGAAATGAATGGAAAGCGTTCTCAATTAACATTAATTTGGAATTATTAGGTATAGAAACTTTAAATATTTCATAATGCCGCATTTCCTCCACAAAACATGCAATTTAAATGCATCAAAACAGATAGATACCCACCTAGCATTAAATAAATTGTGTAAATATTAAATAAAGACCTGTATGAAACATTGAGTACGTTGCCCGAAAGTACTTGTTAAAGTGTTCCTTCTCAAGGCTTTTCTCTCTCTCGCCAAGGCCACTAACAGCTGGAAGTGCCATTTTAAATGTGATATAATTTTTTTTTCTGATTCATTTTTCTAGAGATCTTATCATAAGGTCATATTCTCAATTGTCATTAGTAGATTTTTTTATATATTAACTTATTCCGGTGAAATTTCGTAATCGGGTTCATATGGGCGTATTTTAGCTTGCATTATTTGCTGAAAAAATATGTATGGATTTGTAAATTACTTCAAATGAAACTTTGACAGCTCAAAGGTTATGCAGAGGATATATTCAGATTTTGTGTCATACTTTATGCTGCAATCATTGCCGATTTCTTTTATTTAATACATGCTAAATACAGCTCAACTTGTGCAGAATATGTTTGAAAACAAAACAATACAGCGTATGTAGTGGCCAGCAAGCACTCATCATTTAAATCCGATCGAGCATATCTAAAACAGACTCTAACCATGCATTGCATGCCCATTTGATGTGTTCGGTACTTTGATACTACATCAGATTTAGAAGAGAGAATTCCTTAATTCTTATCCACAACCTCATTTCATGCGTGGAAAACAGATATTGTACAATATTAACTTTTCCGGGGGAGCACACACTATATAAATTATAGTCCATTCTTTTCAAACATCATATATTTGTCATTTAAAGTTACGCAAATTGGTGCGGAGCGTCTGATTGTGCTTTTGACATCATTTTATACAGTTACAATTATGATGTAAAATAATTTAGAGTTTCATTTTCTATTTTACTTTTAATATATTGCGTACTTACAATTTCATATCCATGCATGTCTGTCTTGCATGGTTTGCTTTCCCATTTTTTTAAACAATGTATACGAATTTATATATAAGATTTTGTAATTCTACGACTCGTTTATTTTCTTGATCTCATTTTATCTCAGTATATGGGCAATTAAAGATAACATCCCACTTTCTTTGCTTCCACATGTTATTATTAAATTTATGTTCTCAGCAATATCGCTCAGACTAATCCCTCAAAGGGAAGACCTAGTATATACAGGGTGCAATATGTTATCTATCGCCGACCTTTAATTTCTCAACCCTTGGTCGTAGACGTATAGTTCCAATTACAAAAACGTTTCAAATGAGGTAAATATTCATGTTGAGGCATCATTTAAAGTAAAAAATCAATTTTATAAAAATTACGAAATCTAACTTTTTATACGGCCCCCCAGTCCCTATAGTTATATTTAGTAAAAGTTTACACATATCATAACATAGATAACACAAAAAGTTTGACATCTGTACTACAAAAATTGACAGAGTTATTAAATTTCAAAATTTGAGATTTTTTCGCATGATTTTGCCTTTCAATGAGGGATCAGTTAAAAGATTAATTAAAGTAATTCGAGATCAAAATCAGGATGCAATGTCCTTTTACGGCAAAACCACTTTTAGCCGGCATCGCCAAATTGGGGTATCACCAAAGAGGGTTATTTCATTTAAAAGTTTCAGCTGACTTTTAGGGGTCGTATACAAAGCGAAGAATGAAATATTGAAATTAAACTGAAAAATAAATATCAATTTATTATAATATCAGAAAACTGTCTACTATAAAAAATGAATATGTCAAATGACGGAATCTACTAGATATACTGCTCAAAGTGTTGTGTAACACATTTATGGGTCGAACAACCTTCAAACGTCAAAGTAGGTAGAAGCGACAACCGGAAGATAAAACATACTCACTAAGGACTAGATAAATGGCAGCGGAATGCAAACGACCAGCCGAGCTATAGCGTTTATGAAAATTAGGATTATGCAAATTACAATAATACAGCATCGCCACACGTTCGGGATAAAACACGAGACATCTAGCAGTGGACATGCCAGTCAGCGCTGAGAACGTAATGGGGAGCCACGCATGCATGCACTATGCCGAAATGATACATATTTATGGTGAATGTCAAAGGAATGCAGAGAGGCTGCCAGTGTTTATTCAGAACGTTTCCCTAAGGATCTACATCCAACGCATGAAACTATAAATAATGCATTGCACCATATTAGAGAGACCGACGCTGTTTCACCACGACTCAGAACAAGTAGACGGACAAGGTGCAATGTTCGAGTGACAACGGGGGAGGTGCTGTGATTCGCCCTTTTAATTCCGCAACTGGGCACGACGGAAATAAGCGAGGCATGTGGTCAGCATGTCTGGCATTTGTTGCTTGCACTTGATGAGCATCTATACTATATCCGAGACTGGTGCAAGCATTGATGCTGGGTGACCACGCACGACGATTTGTTTATTGTAATTTCATGCTCAACATCTTAGAGGAAAATCTGTCATTTCTTTGTGGCATTCTGTGTGACAGATTAGTCAATGTTTATACGGGGTGGCATTGTGAACGTGCACAATGTGGATTACTAGCCTCTGGAAAACCTCCACATCGCCTGCGCAGTACGACACGTGTGGTGCGGTATATGGGGAGCCCAGATTCTTGGACCTATCTTCTATGATGGGACCTTAACGGGCGATCATCACCTGCTTCTGTTACAAACACGGTTCGTGATTGGTATGAAGAACTGCCTCTCCGCCATGCATGCCGAGTGTGGTTTCAACATGATGGAGCCCTCACCACACAAAACATCAAACATCCGGGCGTATCTGGCCACCGAATTCGGTCAACAGATCCTTGGATATGGTGGTCCATTAGAGTGGCCACCGTGTTCGTCGGACTTGACACCCATAGATTTCTACCTCTAGGGTTTCATCAAGGCATAGGTCTATGTGACTGAGACCACTTCTCTGGTTTATCTGAAGTAGTGCATCATCCTTGATTGTCGCACATTTTACACATATTCTGAGCTGTAACATGTCCAGGACTCAGTACTGTCACGCATTCAGTTGTGCATTGCCACCAACGGAGAACACTATGAGCAGTATCTCTAGTAGATTCCGTCATCTGACATATTCATTTTTTTTTATAGCAGACCGTTTTCTGATATTATAATAAATTGATATTTATTTTTCAATTTAATTTCAATATTTCATTCTTCGGTTTGTATACGACCCCTAAAAGTCAGCTAAAATTTTTAAATGAAATGACTCTCTTTGGTGATACTCCAATTTGACGATACCGGTTAAAGGTGGTTTCGCCGTAAAAAGGACATTGTACCCCGATTTAGGTTCCGAATTACTTTAATTAATCTTTTAACTGATCCTTCATTCAAAGAAAAAATCATGTAAAAAATCTCAAACTTTGAAATTTAATAACTCTGTCAATTTTTGTAGTACAGATGTCAAACTTTTTGTGTTATATATGTTATGATATGTGTAAACTTTTACTAAATATAACTATAGGGACTGGGGACCGTATAAAAAGTTAGATTTCGTAATTTTTATAAAATTGATTTTTTACTTTAAATAATGCCTCAACATGAATATTTACCTCATTTGAAACGTTTTTGTAATTGGAACTATACATCTACGACCAACGGTTCAGAAATTAAAGGCCGGCGATAGATAACATATTGCACCCTGTATATTTAATTTACTTCTAGGAAAAATGAAATTTCTTAATAATTTTATGTTGTATTGGACTAGAAACTCGCTGATATAGAGTCTCTAGTGTTTTGAATGTGAACTTCACGTTAAAAATTTAACCTGTGTGCGTGACAGAGACCTCTATACTTTTTTTTACTCTCATTTTCCGAGGTATGTTTCGATCTTTTTTTTTCTGTAGTTTTATGCAAATTAGGCTGTTTTGCTCAATTTGCAGCGTATAAAAGATGAAGTGAAAGTTCGTATTTGGGTTGAGTCCTACACCAGTGGAGTATAAGGACTGAATCGGAGGGCTGAAGAAAGAATTTTCGACACCTGGAAGTGAAACTGCAGCTTGTGGTGTAAGCATTGCCAGTTGGTGGAAAGAAATTTGGCAATATACTTTGAGTAAATCAAAGTTTGGCAACCACAGTTAGTTACTGAGATTTCATTGAAGATTTGAGTAACATTCACTTTGTAGCTAGTAAAATATTGGTTTGTGATAGTTCTTATTCACTTGGACTGTCGAAGTTTTTTTATGTAAGTTGAATCTTTGATAGTTCTTATTTATTGAGTTAAGCGTGTGAAATTGATTCTTTGTAGCGTTATCTAAGCCGAATTTGGGAAGTGACTCTATAACACGCCTGCCCTAGCTTATGTAATTAGCTTATGTAAAGGTATTTTAAACTTTAAATTTGAATATGATTGAATTTCTAAGCTGCGGTCTTGCCCGGTTCCCTACAATGTTAGCGCTGCGAAGTTTTTCATAATCTATGTGTTATGCGTAATTTTTCATTCTTGCTTTATTTTCTTTTGGTATTACAGTGTAAATCTTACGATCATGTATTAAAAGGCAGAAAAAAACGAAATATTTTAGATCGTGGTCTTTCTTAAAATTTATTTTTCATGACATGTTCAAAATTCCTTCAGCTAAAAAAAGTTTTATTTATCTTTTTTGAAAAGCTGAACTGCAAATGTTTATGAAAGAAAAATATGTGCGCTCACGAGGAAAAAATAAGCTGAAATAGGAAATTTGCCGTTGGGTGAAAATATGCATATTTATTAAAGGTTCGGAAATTTCAAAATGAATAAAAGACATTTTAATAAAAAGTATGATGCAAATATGTCGAATAAAATTTAATTTATTCTTAAAGAAAAAAAATATTATGGAATTATATTTATTTGTATGTCTTTAGGGTTGTTTGTTTAAATGAGAAAATATTATTAAAAGTAATGTCTCAAATATGGGTCCAAAGATTTATTTTCGCAATGATTTAAATCATTCAATATTAAATATATATAATTTTTATTAAATATACAAGAATAAGAAAATGAGTAAAAGAAACTTTAAGAAGAAACATTAAGCAAATAAGCTGATTGCTTCAATAAAATGTAAATATATTTTTACTGAAATGAATTATAATGGTGTGATTGCATCTATATCTTTTACGATATCTATATAGTTAAAGTTATGTGTGAAGTTTTAAAGAAAAACTTTAGTAGATTTATAATCGAAAATCCAATTTTTCTAAAATGAGCCAGCCACGAACGTACAGTGTTTAATTCTTTAAATTTGTAATAAATATACACATCTATTAAAAATGTACAAATTTCAGTAAAATAAATTTTTATGAGAACTATCGCACAAATAATTTAAAAATTAAAATAATAAGTAATTATTGTTTATTCTTAATAAAAAAAGATATAATGGGATTACATCGATTTGTTTTACTTTTAAAGTTATTAGAGTAGATAAATGTTTGCAAGTAAAATGTTGCGCAGATTAAATATTATTAGATATAGAATCGAAGATATTACAAAAATAAGTTTCTTTCTAAAGTATTCTTTTTAGTTATCTTTAATCTTGCGAGCTCGGATATTCGTCGTTTTTTTCTGTTTAAATGAATGTTGCATTTATTAGAATTATTTCTTATATCAAATACCGCTTTTTTTTACAAAAATTTCGTTTCTGTTCCGCAGTACTACAGATTACTACTTTAAATAAGCATAATCAACTTGCATTAAAAAATGCCTCTTTTCTCAAAGTTATTTAAAATTAATCCCGGGTGAAATTTTTGATTACTTCTAAAAATGAGATTATCACTAATGGTTTAGTAAACCTCCATTGGGAAAAATTATCCCGTGTGACAGTTGTAATACATTTTTTAAATCGAGATTATGATAATGGATTAGTAAACGTCCACTCTAAAAAAATCCAGAGTAACCTGTAATCCAGAGTACACTGTAAAATAAAAAAAAAATCTCTCAAATTGACAAAAAAAACTGTCAATTTTGGCGCCAGTGGATCGGTATTTTTTCATTAAAACAGTTTTTTCTGTAAAAAAATATAGAATTTTTCTGTAAAAATTGCGAATCCACTTTTTTTTTTACAGATTTTTTTTTTCTTCAAAACAGTTTTTTTCTGTAAAAATGGCTATTCTACTTTTTTTTGCAGAAAAAACTGTTTTTTTATGTAAAAAATACATTTTTTCTTGTAAAAATTACAGATTTTTTTTACAGTGTATTAAACTTCTAAAAATGAGACTATCACAAACGGTTTAGAAAATCTCCACTCGATTAATCCTGCGTGATTATTGTAATAGACTTCAAAAAACAAGATTATCTCTGCTTCTTTAGGAAACCTCCACAGGACATAAAATAAACATTTTCGAGTGCATTAGCGTTTGTTTATCTACGGGATAACATAATTTTTCTTTTTATATGCAAATATGTTGATCTTATTAGGTTTAAATACAGATTATACAGTTTTACTTCACAAAATTTCTACCTGATTTATATATGACGTCAAATATGACATACATTTAAAATATATTAATACTACATATTTGATAAAATGTTTATGAAATAATGATATTTAGAATATTATATGTTTAAGGACTAAATTATAAAGTTACATATTGCATGGTTCATCAATCTTATAAAGCTGTTTCCAAATTTGAAAATTCAAAATACAAATATGTTTTAAAAATTCATAAAAAAGCTGCATCAATTTTATTTAATTACAAAATTATTTAGACATAATTTCATGGCGCACAACTTTCAGACAGAGACTAAAACTAATGAGGTAAATCTCTCCATACGAAACAAACATTTGCAACTTTATTATAGCAAGTGGTTAACATAACTTATCATTTCAGAGTCAAATATGTTGAGGCTTAGCGATTAAGCATAGCTTATGCCCAGTTTAAATGCATTAAGTTTAATCAGCATGTCTAGTGAATTGATTGAATATGGTTAAACAACATTATTATTGTCTAAAAGGTTATGGAATGTTGTTATAACTAAATGTCCGATGAAAATTTTATTGGGTGTTTTCATTTAATATATTAGACGAAAACTGTTTCAAAAACGTATATATTAGCAGGCAGATTAAAGTTACAAAACTGTTATGTTAAAATAAAATAAAAAAATAAGAATAAAAATTATAACCATGAGGCTATTCTTGAATTATTAAAGTTTTAATTTTTACAAACTGGGCGAAAAAGGTTCCGGACAAGAACTCGAACCAAGATCCTTTGGCCAAAACCGTTCGAGCGGTTTTTCTGGTGTTATATTATCTGCGTTTTATGAACATCAAGCTAATATATTTTTTAAATATCATGAAAAAGGTAATCGAATTTCCTCTAATTTGAAAGTTATTTTATAATATTTTCGTGTAGCATTTCTAAAATATTTGCAAAACTGAGTGTATCATTAATTCTTCAATAAGCTTCATTTAACAGAAAATAAATATTTTCGATGGTTTTAAAAATATCACGAAAGAGGTAATCGAATTTCATCTAATTTGAAAGTTATATTTTAGTGTAGCATTTCAAAAATAGTTGCAAAATGGAGTATATCATAATGATTCAATAATCCTTCATTCGACAGAAAATACCCATTTTCGATTGCATTAATGCAAATTTGTACACTGTTCCCCACAACTTAACATTTCGACACCAGATATGTTGAGCCATGATAATGTGAATAAATATGATTTATATAAAGCTTTACGTTATTAAATTTGTTCAATATAATTTACCTATGTTGTGAAATACCACATAAATACCACATTTTTTCAGTTACTGTTAGTGTGAAGTACCACATATTTTCAGTTTTCTCTTCATTTTGGATCACAGTCACTGGGCATCTTTCCCCAGCACTTTCGGATATATCATGTCGCGTTATAAAGTACTATCGGCAACGCTTTTCTTTTATTTCCCCTTTTCCATTCGGAGAGATAATTTCGCGTTTTAAAAGTATGATAAGTGAAATGTTTTCTCGCCGTGTTAAATATGTCAGAATTTAATCTTTTTACAGCTAATTGACCTATTTTGTTATTTTTTTATACCAAATTTCTTTATTTAAGCGGCGGACGAAGAAGAACAACACACCATACATTTTACTCACTAATATGTCCAAGAAAAAATGGAAACAGACATTCGACTGGAAAGTATCTGCTTTTAAATTATGTTAACCGTTTAATGTATGTCCCAAATTATAAATTCTTGAAAATTTCATCTTATAAAGCCTTTTACGTGAATTTTTGAAACTGCATTAGAAGAGTATTTGAAGCTTGTAGACACTTAGTTGTAACAGCATATTTTACTCTTTTGGAAAGACATTCTATTAAGTAGTTTAAGAATGATGAAAGTTTAAAGTTTGAATCTTTCTAATGTTAAATTCATTTGTAATCTTTGCAAAACAGGTTGTAATGCGGGTAGTTTTTAAAACAAATCTCAAAACGTACTTGCCTCAATGTACAGTATTTTTGGACTTATGATATTTGAAGCTTGTAGAAATGTACTTTTTTTTAACAAAATTACACAGTACAGTTTGTACTTTTTTATTTATTTCGTAACATTATATATTTTATAATTAATTTTAGGAAAAAATGAAATTCTGCACTATGGCGTTTTTTAACAGATATTGATTTTTAGAAGTTTAGAATATGCAAATCCAAAGTTACAGTTTATTTTCGCAAGTAGTTTTTGAGTTAAGTTTAAAAAAAAAAAACTACCCGGATTCAACGTTAGGAAGATCCAAAATTTAAACCTTCATAATTCGTAATCTACTTTACTGAATGACTTTCCATTTGGTAAATTATGACAAAATTTACCGAAGAAACTAGATGTCGAAATTAGATGTTCTTATTGAAAATGTCATCGTTTTATCACGATTTCACTATGAAGATGATCGCCTAAGGGTTTTTTTAACGTTAATTGAAAGAAGATATTATTTCGAGTTTATTAGCTATTTCCTTTTTGTTGTGACAATTTGGGATTAAAATATATTTTTTTTTTCTTTAATTGGTCGACTGTAACTAATACAATGTGTCCGGGCTAAAAGTATCCAAAAGTTATGGATTAGTATTACAGAACTATCCATTAGAATATAATAGACTGATCATCTGTGGATTGAAAACCCCTCCGAGATTGTTTGCGACTCCACCATACTATCACAGAGATGCTACCGCGTTTTTGAATATGACATTCCCTGGAATAGTTGGAGAGCTGTTGAACATTTTTGAGTAGGTATTTGAGGCACCCTGAAAATTTGTGCAACACTTCTTTTGTAATGCCTGAATACAAAATCGAATGTCTGGCTGAAGGATCGTGGCCCAAAAACTGTGCCAGACACGTGTCAAGTGCCATTTGGCACTTGACACGTGTCTGGCACAGTTTTTGTGCCGACTAAAGTGTCTGTCATTTTCAAAATATTTTTTTCTAAGCATAAATATTATTCTGCCTCAATCTCAGCGTGCCTCAAATACCTTTTTTGGGTAGTCAAAAAATGGCACTTGACACGTGTCTGGCACAGTTTTCGGACCGACTAAAGTGTCTGTCATTTTCAAAATATTTTTTTCTAAGTATAAATATTATTCTGTCTCAATCTCAGCGTGCCTCAAATACCTTTTTTTTGGGTAGTCAAAAAATGGCACTTGACACGTGTCTGGCACAGTTTTTGGACCGACTAAAGTGTCTGTCGTTTTCAAAATATTTTTTTCTAAGCATAAATACTATTCTGTCTCAATCTCAGCGTGCCTCAAATACCTTTTTTGGGTAGTCAAAAAAAAAAAAATGGCACTTGACACGTGTCTGGCACAGTTTTTGGGCCACGATCCTTCAGCCAGACATTCGATTTTGTATTCAGCCATTACAAAAAAAGTGTTGCACAAATTTTCAGGGTGCCTCAAATACCTTCCCTAAAATGTTTAACAGCTCTTGGACTAGAAGTAGGATTGGAAAGCGGAGCCCAATTGCATGGCCACCATGGTCTCTGGTTTTGACTTCATTAGACTTTTTTGTTTGAGATTTCATTAAGGCTGTTCTCAACAGCTCTGCTCAACAAGCGCAAAATGTTTTGGCACATTTACAAATTCATTTTTTAACGGAAAGATATAAAATTGGAAAGCCTGACCATGGAAGCGATTTGGAATCGAACTGTGTTTTCCATTTTTTGACCAATAAATTACCTATTAAGTTATAAGCGATTTTGATCACGTGAAACTGCATTTTTCTCCCCTTACTGACTGGATTAGCTTCTTTCTTTCGGAAGTTCAGTTCAAAATGCCAACTTTGACAGTATTTTCTGAAAGATCTATTGCGTTTACAAGAAAACGAATAAAACAGTTCGATGACATAGTTTCTGAATAACAAAACTTTCTACTTTCATGCGTTTCTGAAGAAAAATGAATTAAAATTTATGTCAGAAAGCTGACCCTTTGGATTTGAGAACAGCCTTAAATCCGTTGTGTATAAACAAAAAATTACTGTGAATGAGTTGAAGAAATGTGTCTTCAAGCAATCCGTCTAATAACTCATGATATGCTACAAAACACTTGGAGAGAACTGGATTCCTGCTTGTCCTGTTGCTAGTGTTGTCCCTTTGTCATTCTACAAAAGGTGCACACATCGAAATCTATTGATACAAAAACTTGTCAAGGATTGAACTGGATTCCTGCTTGTTTAGACGTTTGTCATTCTACAAAAGGTGCACACTTCGAAATCTATTGATACTAAAACTTGTCAAGATGTTCTTTCTATTTAAATATATATATTTTTTTAATTATAATGAGTAGTTCTGTAAAAAAAGCCATAAATTTTGGTAACTTTTAGCCCGGATACTCTGTATTTTGAAAAGTATATGATATTCTGTTAATAATAAATATTTTATTTAATGTATGTTAAGTAGTCATATTCAAACATTTGTTGATCAGTTATTATAAAGTTACATATTAAATGTTTAAATATATATATATATAATTACTACTAAAAAATAAACATAAAACAATAAACAAAAAACAGAAATCAGTTAAAGGAATTTTAGCTAATCGCAAAGTTATTTAAAATTAATCTCTTGAAGCATTTTTAATGTATTTTCAAAACTGAGATTATCATTAATGTTTCAATAAGCCTCCATTCAGCATGGAGTAAACATTGTCGATTACATTAACGTAAGATTATTCACTGCTTTCATTTCAAATGCAAATACATTGGACCTTTGGGATTATCTGTATTTGACACACAGTTTTAGTTCATTAAATTTGTCCCAAGTGATTAATTTGTAATGTCAAATATCGTGTATTTTGAAAGGATATGGAATTTTGTTATTACTAGATATTTTATGAAATGCTCATACTTGTAATGTTTGCTCACCAGAAGAATTACAATGTTACATATTACATGATATTTTAAAATTAAAATGTGGTATGAAAAGACAATGAAAAAATTAAAATTAAACATTATGTCTAAAATTATATCTGTGTACGTCCTTCTATCTATATGTTTGTAACGGTTTCTCTAAAGGAACATGTAGCAAGGTGCAGAGTCCCGACCGATCCTATTGAATGTGTCGAAAAATCTGAGAAAGATTTTCCAACTCTTCTTTAACTCCTTAACGGTCGTATAAGTTTCAACAAATTTGATAAATAAGAGGATTAATTTTGAGTTAAAATAGCATTTTTTAAACTACACATTATCTATGTAATGCTCTTTTTTTAGGTTTCTTAACCCCTTAACGTTCGCATTGAACTGCGTTTTAAAAATTCAAATTGCTTTTTGGCACCACTTTTTTGAAAAACACAAAGTCACCCTATTTAATGACAGGTAAAATGTGATGACAGGCAAAATGACAGACCATGATAAAGCCAATTACTCTAAACTGGTGGGAATCAAACAATCTGAATATAAAACACAGTCCGTGGTTATCGCGGAGCTAGAATTAAGGGTTTAAGGGATCCGATGTAATTAGAGGAGATATTAATAAAACCTCATCGACTGCTAATAAACAAGCTTTCGTTGCCCTGGAGATCTCTTTGCGCATGTCCGGGAAATCGGAAATTGTTTCAAAGACAGGTGAAGTTCCGTTTTTTATGCATTTTGAAAATGCTCTTTTCCATTTTTTATTCAGTATTAAACTGTCATCTTCGTCGCCCGGATGGAAATGCAAATATATATATATATAATACAATTATAGGAATTTATTTTCTGATTTCAACAACATCTTTCATTAAAAGTATATTAATATTTACTATTTGAAATAATATGTATATTTACTGATCTTAAAAGTCTTTGACGTTTTTTCTGCAGTTTGAAACTTCCCATCTCCATGGTTCGGATGAAAACAACAACAACTCCCGCAATTGTAGCAAGTTTTTTTCTTTTTTAACGGTACCTTTTAAATTAAAAAAAATATTCATGTATACTATTTTAAAAATACTTTATGGAAGTTGTTTTCATATTTTTCATATTTTACTTCAGTTTAAAACTGTCGTGAATCGGATTGAAACACGCAAACACACAAGCTATTTTTCTTCAATTATTTAAGATTTCTCATAAAATATTTGTCGGAATATAGCTGCATGACTGAAATTAAATCATGAATAAGGCAATCACTATTATAGGGGCACATAAATTGCTTTATAAGTTGAATACAGATTTAAATTCTTTGTCATACAACACAGGTTTAATTACCACCACTAGAGAGTGTTGTTGCGATTTTTTTCAGTTTTTTAGGCTTTCCAAGGAAACTATTGATTAGAATTAAAAAGTGTAATTTATCTAAATTTTTAAAGTTCAATCGCCAAGGCTATAATGGAATCCGTCCGGGGGCGAAAACCGATACGCCGAAGTGTATAGCGGGAGAAAACTTCCCAGCCTACGCTACTGAGTGGAGTGGGTCCTCCAATTTGAAGATTGTTTGGTTCAATTTTCGTTTAAAAAAGTAAAGTCATACAAATTCGAGAATGTATGTTGCAGAAGGCAAAAGACCCTAACACTAGTTTCATTTTGAAAGAT
The DNA here is from genome assembly GCA_963932465.1 of Maratus speciosus. Classification (NCBI taxonomy): domain Eukaryota; kingdom Metazoa; phylum Arthropoda; class Arachnida; order Araneae; family Salticidae; genus Maratus; species Maratus speciosus. Next base: position 118,786,222 of record OZ010794.1, on the reverse strand, counting down.
TTTTGTTAAAAAATATAAAATCATACAAGTTTGAAGTTCGTTTACAAAACCAAATCGCAGCATGTGTAGTACGCCCAGATAAGAACTGAATAAACTGAAGGCAGTGATGCCTCAAACACTAATTTTCTTTGGAAAGAGGTACAACCGATTCGAGATTCGTATTATTCAAGGTTCGTTCAATTCGAGCTTCATTTTATTAGAGGTTCTTTAAAAAAAGTCTAGCTGGCGGAAGCTGCTCGTATTATCATTAAAATTTAATGAAAAAAAGCAGCATCAATTTCATTTAATACCAAAATTAATTTATTAAAATGTAATTCCGATTGGCATTTATAATCAATTTCTAAAACTGAGATTATAATTAATGCTTCAGTGAACCGCCACCCCCACCATATGAAACGAAGATTTTCGACTGCTTTAATAATTATACACACGTTAACATAAATTTTCCTTTCGAATGAAAATATGTTGAGTCATCGAGATAGAATAGCGCTTATAATCAATTTCACTGCAATAAGTTTAATCAACATGGATTTATCAGTGTTGTTAAATACTGCGTATTTTACAAGAATATGGAATTTATTTTAATAATAAACATTTGACGAAATTTATAAAATAAATATATTTATAATATTTTATGAAAAACTATGTTGTAAAATTACACACAGTGCAGTATTAAAGTATTGCGTAAAAATAAAAGAGAAAGAAAGAATTTGAAAAGGAGCTAATATTAAGCAAAAAATGTTTTTAGAGTTTTACGCGTCAGACAAGTTAAGAATGGTGAATACATTACAAAATTAAAATGTGTGATTACTGCATACACTGTTTCCATACATACATACATGGATGCTTATCTCACATACAATAGATGTATAACAGCCATTTTAAAACTTTCCAACATATAAGTTGTAAATTTCCAAGTAGGTGAAAAATATCCGAGCTAGGATTCGAACAAGGGATATCTTGACAGAACAACATAGTTTGAGCATAACATAGTTTTTCCAACATAGTTTTAAAGTGTTTGACTGATCACTAACTCGCATAATTATTCTCGATTTGGCATCTAATTGATATTCGTTTTTCAGATTTATTATGGAATGTTCGAAATTAAAAATGAAGTGTGTAACATTTATATTTCGTTTGCAGGCACACTTAAAAGCATCCGTTATATTATGGTCTAATAGGGAAAATCTTTTGCAATGTATTTGAATGATATTACACTACTTCAAATATATTGAAATTGTTACACTGAAGAACTTAATGTCGCATATGGTGCCCGTAGCTTTACCCTTTGTCAAGGTTTATTGTTTCCATTTATTAGGCATAGATGGTAGCACGAAAAGTTCCTTCCACAATTCATTATAAATAAGTATCAGAATATTCTGTTTTATTCTGTTCTGTCATGTGACGTGTTGTAAAGAAGTAGTGTGATTTGTTTGTGAAATTGTAATTAAATGTTTATATGTCAAAGTGCTACGTGTTCATTAAAAATTATGCTGTTCATTTATTAATTAGTTACAAAAGATAGTAAGCCTTTCATTTACAGGGACTCACTAAATAATTCTGTTATAGAATGTTCTATGAGCGTTAATTGCTGGAATTGCCCTTTGAGTTATGATCTTTAAATGATGTTACACTACTTCAAACATATTGAAATTGTTACACGTCGCAAAGGTGCGATACACTGATGAGATTAGTGTCGAATATAGTGTTCATATCATTAGTTTTCATTTACAGGGATTCAAAAAATAATTCGGCTATGGAACAGTCTATGAGCGTTAATTGTGGAACTGCACTTTGAGTTATGGTATGTGATTGGGTAATACTTTTTCTATACTTTGTGTGTATAAATTTTATTGGTGATTTAAAGGGCTGCACAAATGATTTCGAGTATATTTCCGCTTATTGACAGAAATTGCTGAAGTGGAATTTTCAAATGTATTATTACTTTCCTAATTAAATTTAATAATTTTATCGTACTCTGCATTATAGTATATATAATAATCGATAGATCATTTACAGAGTTTCACAAAAGAAATATATACTTTTCCTGATGGAAATGATAATTTCTTTAATTGGATTTGGAATTGTGTTGTGCATTTTGTAAATTGTTGACTTAGTTATAATATTTCACCTTATTAAATTGTGAAGTTTTATTACATTATTTCGAATGTGTTGGAAAGTGTTTCATAAATCACGCTTAAATTATGCCTTTTGTTTCTGGTTGCTTGAAATCTGATATGTCTAAAAGTTCATTAATCATAATCCTCAGTATAACAATGGCTAAGATAAAAAAAAAAAAATTCCATGATCGGTCTTGAACTTTCTTTCTGGCGATTGCAATCAATAAGCTTAAAAATATGCTATATTTACCGTGCTATTTAATAAGAAAAATAAGAACAGCACTTACTTCAAATAAAACAAATAGTTTTAATTTTAATCACATTATTTACATTTTCTATCAATTACAAATTTGTTAAAAATAATTTCTTGCCATACTTTCAATAAATTTGTAAAATTGTCATTATCATTTACGCCGTAAAATTGAGATTAGCACGTTAAATAAATATACTGTCAACGTGAAACAAACATTTTTGAGTGCATTTACTCTGTGCAACAGTTAAAATAACGCATCAGTTCGAATGCAGATATGTTGGCTATTGGCAGTAAATATAGCTTATAAGCAGTTTTACTTCATTAAATATGTTCAATATGATTAATGTAAACTATTACACATTTTAAAAATATATAGAATTTTGCTAATAATAAGAATTTTATTATATTTGTTTGAAATAGACATCCTTATAATAATAGGTCAACAGCTATATTATAGAGCTACATAGAGAAAAATAGGATAAATCTGAATAGTTCGAATAACACGGATATGTGAATATTGATTCAATCTGAACATCCCTCTAGCCCAATCATAGCGGATTATGGGTGAAATACTAATCTATAGGTAAGAACATGCGGGAACTGCGGTACCTCTATACTAACATTTGTGAAGTTTCTCTGAGTTGGAAAGCTTATTTAATGGATTATTTTTTTTTTGTTTGTTTTAATAGTTATACTTTTCAAAATTCTCAAATGCAAACACATTTTATGTTACTTATTTTTGTATATAAGTTCATAATTATAGAAATACATAGCACCTATAGTCTTTCTCTGGTCTGTCTGTCCTTCTGTCTGCCTAGTTTAGTACGTTGAATCGTGCAGAATTTTGTCGAAACATTTCAAATTTGAATAAAATCGCATCAAAACACGAAAAGATATTAATAACAGTTTCTTCCTTCTATCAAATCCTATCATACATAATTAATTCAATTATATCGCATGATAGGTAAATATCTTAAAAAGGATAACGTCCCATTTAAGATGAAGTTCTATTATTTCCGTATTACTAAAATTACTATATATAATCGTAATAAATTTTGTATTCATGCAATTTTGCATAACAGTGCAACATCTATTGCACCAAGATCTGAATATTAATAAAAATAGTTATAGTACGAACGCACCTCATTTGCCCCGTTTGACGTACAATTTCCATCTTTTTTTGTATCATTGTGTATAGTCTATTTAAAAAGTAGTTATTTCCCAAAATGTAACTGTTGGTTGCATTTATAGGTGTATTTTTGCAGATTGCTTTTCGATTCTTATTCTTTCGATATAAGAACATAGTACCTGGTACACCGAGCATCACTCGGTGATTTTTTTTATTCTCGATCATATTACATTGAAAAAATTTTATTTATTTATTATTTAAGAGTATTTATTTCTACATGAACATGTCATTTCTACTTTCAAAAAATAATAATAACACATACTAAATATTCGTTTTTTGAGCTTTTTATTTATTTACAAATCTATATGCCTTTCTTAGTGCTTTCTAGTACACCATTTTGTTACACATTTCTGCAGTCTTTTAAATATTAAATTGATTGGTTGTTGGTGTACTCAATACTTCTTTCCATACAACATTATGAGTGTGATGAGGATTTTCTGTAGGTAGAAGTACCTTTAAGTTGTTTTGCCTCTTAACCCTGGAAAAAGCAACGTAGAGCATTCCATGCATAAAAACAGGTGTCCGTAAGTCGACGCCAACAAATTCGAAGGTCTGACCTTGAGCTTTATGTATAGGTATTGCAAATGCTGGCCTCACAGGAAATTGATGCCTTTGCATCGTGCATCCAAGCAGTGGCGTAGCCAAGGGGGCGGGGAGTCCAGGGGGTCCGGACCCCCCCCCGAAAGTAGACCTGGTTTGCTGAATGATGGATACAAATACAATAGTAAAAAATGCTAAGACAGAATCACAAAGGATCTAAAAAAATTCCGCTTTAGAGAGGTGTTCGTCTTAGAAGGTATAATTCAAATGTATGTCTTTTTTCGGGACTATGAACTTTTCCGTTTTAGACAGGTTTCTGCCATAAACAGTTTTCGTTTTTACAGTATCCCTTAAATCTGCTAAAACGTACTCACTTCCCAAACTTTTTTCTTTCACGTACTCCTTTCTTAGGTTTTTCAGTTCGGAGTACCCCCATTTCTCATAAACACGTCCCCCTTGCCCCCCTCTACTCAAGGAGATAACGTAAACATGCTTTTTTCATTAGTAATCTTCTTATCACAACCATATAATAAATCGATGCAAATTACATTAATATCCCTAACATTTTTGTGACTTCCGCCATTACCGATATTATTTTCACATACCCCCAGCAGACCCGCCACGTACCCTCAGAGGTACACTACCGCAGGTTGGAAACCGCTAAATCTATTACAGGAAAATCTGTGAAGATGACCTATCTCAAAGGAAAACAATTCAAGGTAAAAAAAAAAAAAAAAAAAAAAAAAAAAAAAGAAAAAAAGAAAAGAAAAAAAAAATTAATGTCCCGGGACGGAAGGATAACTATACAAGTATACCTGCTATTCCGTTTACACAAATTTACTGCAACTAGATTAAACGTAAAACTTCTTTATCTTAGACTTCGATGGGATTCTGTTGTCGACACTTATGGGAAAGAACGAGTTTATACGAACGCAATAACGGTACATTGGTTGAGTTTCGTGACCCTTATCTTTGTTCACTTTATAACGGACAATATTAACAATTACTTTAAATCTGCTGCCTGCAATTAATAAAAGTAACTTTATTTTTGGACTGATTATTTGTTACCACTTTCAAAATACACTGACGAGAAAAAATAAAGGAACAACCATAAAAAGGTGCTTTATGTTAATTCTATTAAGAGAACTACCAGAAAGGTAACTCAGTGTCAACGTTATCACGTAGTCCAATGGGATTAACCTTCGCTACAGAAATATATGCAAATTTTTCAGCCTCAGCCCGTTCTTTCGGTTCACGTGTGAAAAGGAGAGCACGTGGGTACTTTGAAGCCTAATTTTAAGGATTGTACCTGTAATTAGGTAAAACTTTGTTTCTAAATAGATGGAATATGTCGTCCAGAGGACATTTGACCGATTTTGAGAAATTGTGTGCGATAGGGAGAAAGGAAGCAGGACAGAAACTCTTAGGGATCTGTAAAGATTTATAAATAGCCAAAAGCGTCATGTCAAGAAACTGTAAATGGTTTAAAGACACTGGTATAATGTCCACAGACAACCAGGTCAAGGTAGAAAACGCGCCACAATAGGCTCTCAGGACTGTAACTTGCCAACGATTGCCAAAAGAAATAGGCAATTGACGTCAGTTCAGATTGCAGGGAGTTTGCTGCAGCAACATGAACTCGATTATCCTGGTTTACTGTGAGAGACAGGCTGCATGCAAGGAAACCCATGATTTGTGTTCCACTAACTCCGGTAGCGAAATGCGCCCGGTTAAAATGATGCAGAGGTCATCGTCATTGGAGTACCACGAACTGGAGCCGAGTTCTCTTTACCGATGAATCCCGATTTTGTTGAGAGAGTTACTACAGACGTCTTACCATATGGAGGGAGAAAATCACACGCAATAAGGCTGCAAACATCCGTGAAAGGCATCGATACAAAGGTTGTGGAATCGTGGTATGGACGGACATAATTTTGAATGTCCGCAGTGACCGACACATTCTTACCAGTGCAACTCTGAATGCTGAAATATACAGACATGAGATTCTTGATTCTCCTGTCAAGTCGTTTAAGGGTGCAATCGGAAGATTCGGAATTTTATGATTATTAATGGTCTAGAAGAGCGCTACCCAGTTCTACGGAACTTTTAAGTATCCCTTCCAGAGCTGCATAAATCCGACCCGTCCGCAGCTTACTGCTGAACTTGGAGAATGTTCTAAAACTGTTTCGAACCATCTAAAATAAATTAGCTGGGAAGTACAAAAACAGAAACCACCGTGAACCATTTTATATACATTCTAATACTTCCAAAATAGCGCTAATCCATCACAAATAAACTTATTACAAAAATTTAACTTCCTTAAAGACGACCAGATATCGGAAGCAACTATTAGATCGAATTTGGTATCAAAAGTGGCGAGACATGAAGCATGGAAACACAAAAGAATTATGGCTGAGTAAGACAATTGTAACAAAACTGCTTTTTCTAGCTTGAACTATATCTGATGTGTGTGCTTCTTACATTACTAGTTTCTGTAGCTGAAAATGCAAGATCTTTTTCTTAAAGTTAAAACCTTCCCATATAGCATTTTTAGTTTGCAGAAGATTTGCATCAGTTTTGCTTTGAAACGTGCAAAGTTGCAGTAAGCTCAGAATGACAAGACTGAAAGTTCATAACAAGACTGCAGCAAGATAACGCAAACGCCGAAGTCACCACACTCTGAAATTGCAGCTAACTTCTCGTGCAAGTTAAATTCATACTATATCAAATTTATTGCAAACTAACGGCAAACAAGTAATCAAAAATACTGCAAACTTACTGCAAAGTAGTAATCTTTCCATGTCACATTATAAGTTTAACACCTTCGAAGGGGTCCATAGATCTGATCAAGTCTATTGATGTGAAAGCGCCGTCAGAAGGTGCATGCATCGGTTTTATCATCACAAACAAGTTGGGGTAATATTTGTACTATTCATTTCGAGCATTTTTTTTGGTATTTAATAAGTATAGCGCTTAGAAAATGCGGTGCCTACCGAATAAAATTTCTGCAATGTCTGTGTATGTGCTGATTGTCTATTCTCTCAACAGAGGGACGTTTTGCTTTCGTCACTTTAGTGAATTAAAGACAGTCTTGCATCAGTTTCACAACAAACTACTCATCCAAGTGGGTGATGATATACCTTGCGGGAGATTTGCTGCGAATTTCTCAATTAAAATTTGTCACGGCAAGATAATATCAGAAAAAATCAAACTTGCTGCTAATGTTCATGCTATCTGGGTTATCTCAAAAACCTCCCATGGGGAGCGCGGCGGATCGCATGAATGGCTCATGCGATTGACACTCATGTGAAATTATTATCCAATATCTATTACAGCACAAGTTCTTAATTCAATGGCAAGAAATTAAACATGGAAATTGCTGTTTTAAATTTAACCACTTGATCCTAACTTTATTGTAGGCAAATGTTATGTAATATGAAACTTGATTTAACCCATTCACTACCAAAACTATAAAGTAATAATTTTCAAATTTTTTGTTAAAAGTCGTTCGCTACCACAAATTCAGAAAGGTAAAATTCGCTTTACTAATACAGCGAAATTTCTGCCAATAAATGAGGCAATTTTTTTAATTCTAAAATAGTGGTTACAAAGTAATTAATAAATTAAAGCCACGAGTATACTCGTGAATGACAGGGAATGGGTTAATTAAATTTAACTCTTCAGTATGCTCTCAGCTTTTTACATCATAGTGAATCATTTTCATTGGTAAATATTAATGTAACTTCAATGTATTATTAGTTGCAGTTACAGAGATTGGCCTTTCATTTTTTATCCATGCTTCTTTTTAAATTAAGAAATTAAATAAGGATATACCTAAATTATTAAAGTTACTCGAAATACTTCTATTATATATACACAGTCAAGACAAGATTCAAAAGGACTGGTAAAAAGTTCCATTTTAGACAGGCTTCCGTAGAAAGAAGTGTAATTAATTATGCTTCAAAGATACACTACCTCAATGAGATCTATTGTTTTCTATTGTTCGTTTCGCAGGGATTCTGAAACTTTTCCGTTTGAGACAGGATTCTGTTATAGAAAGATTCCACTTTCACAGGTTTCACTATGTTTCACTAAAGAACAATGAAAATCCCATTTCAGACAGGTTTTCAGCAAATTTAATTGTATCGCAATTCATATTAAGACCATGTAACGTTTCCGTTAAAGACAGGATTCTGTTATAGACAATTACTATTTTGACAAGTTTTAATCTATTCATATGACATAAATAAGCATATTTATATAAATACACAAAACTTGTAAAAATGGAACCTGCCTATAACGGTATTCTGCCTTAAACAGAAATGTTCCGTGCTACTGAAAAGAATACTATACAAATACAGCTAATAACACAAAAACCTGTGTAAAACGGAATTTTACAGCAATATTTACGATTTCATCTTGACAGGTTTTATTATATATATATATATATATATAACCTCAAGGAAAAATTTTGGACACCCCCCCCCCCCCCGAAACGAAATCCTGGCTACGCCACTGCATCCAAGTTGACCTCTGCTTGAATCGAGAGTTATTCGCGGAATATGTACTTCGATACCTGAATATTCTCCTGTGATTATTTTTGCTTTGATTATGTTATTGCAAATATCTTTAACAATTAGCCTTGTTCCATTGCAAAGGCCTTCTGAAACATCTAAATTGCGCAATAATGTGATTATTGCGTTATTTTTAAGCTTTAACACATGAGGTGGCAAATCAGCTATTTCGATGGAACTGAGAAATTCCGTCGTAAACTGGACTGCTCCTTCAGGTTGATCTTTGACGGAATCGTAGCTGTGGCAGATTTTATACTCTCCGGGAAGCTTTTCAAAAATTTCGGCGTTAATCTTGCTGACATCTTTATTTAATGGCGCAAGGATAGCTCGATCCTTCATTTCTTCATAACTTCCTTTCTTTAAGCAGTTTCCAAAGACTTCATCAATGAGATGACCATTTGAAAGTATATCTACGGGTAGTTCGATTTCATCCATCGCGTTCTCAGGTAGCTCCCCATTTCCAAGTTTCAAAAGATATTTGGGAAATTCTCTTTGTTCCGGATCAACGCTCATGTTATCTGTTAATGAAATTGAATTGAAGTGGTGCCACAGCTCACATTTTTTGATTGATAAATACAATATTTCACTTCTGTTTGCTCGTATTTGGACGGGTAGACATTGACGGAAGTCCCTCCTAGGACCATAATCTTTCCACCAAATGGCAAAATTAGATTTCCAATAGAGCGCAGCAATTAATCTATGTTGTGAAGTCCGTATTTTGGCAGCATAGGAGCTTCATCCATCAAAAATACACCAACTTTGCTGAGTTCGACTGCTTAAGCGGATCTAGGTTTGATGTTGGAAATTGAATCCGATGTCAATAGAACTTTAAGTCCAAAAGTCTTGTGTGAAGTGCTTCCATCAGGTAGTAGAATAGAAGCAATCCCAGTGAATGCCATACTCTTTACTTTATGCTTTTGTCCTGAAAGGATGTAATAAAGAGTTTTGTATACAAAAGTCTTTACAGTGCCTCCAGGTCCATCAATAAAGAAACATTTTGATCGAGTAGTTGAATCGTTTACTGAATGTAAGATGGTATCAACAATTTCAATTTGTCTCCCTTTAAGAAGTTGATACATATGTTCTCCAATAGAAATAGACTCATTGGTGTGCATAGTTTCTTCATTTAGCAGGTTCTCGTATCCATCAATATCGTCCATACCAAGTTGATGAACCCAGTATAGGAAATTCCTTCCTTCGGTAGCTTCTGTATTTAACTTGAATGCGATAATTCGATAAGCACGCTTAAATGCTTCTTCGACAGAATTAACCACCCGTCCTGTTTTTCGGATGAAGTCTTCAGCCAAATCTTTCTTAAAAATGTCCCATAGGCGTCTTGGATTTTCAGGAGATCCAAAAATGAGAATCTGTGTAAACAGCGTTCTCATGACTTTAGGCATCTTCTACATAGCAGATTCTCGCAGACTTTCAATCCATTGTTGGTCATCGTAAGTTAGTCCACGAACTAAACAAACTTGTTTATAGGATGCATATGTAATGCCATCAACTGTTAGCATATCTTCGCAGCTTGTTGCATTCTTAACATGGTACAGCAACATTTGTAAGTGGTAGAGTTCTGGCTGGGAGATGAAATTTACGTTATGTATTTGACCATTAACGCGTAAACGGCGACTTCTCTGAATCCATTCGCTGGATTTTCCATCCCATTTGAAGTATTCAGGAATTTGCCAATAGTAGTGATATATAACTTCTTGAGAATTTCCGTGCAGAAGATTATTTTCTTCTATTTGTTTTAGGCCTCGATTATGCCGGAAATATGCCTCTAATGTTGAACCTTTCTGACCCGTATCTGCTAAATCTTCTTGTGCTAGATCAATGTTTGCAATTCGAAATTGACTTGGTAAATGGATATCTAAGCGTTGAACATAATGGCTTTTCTTTTGAATCTCGTTGCCAAATAATCGCCAACATGCTTCTGGTGGAGTGATACATCGACCTTCAATATAGGTGTCTACTTCATTGTACATAAGTTTTCTTTGGTTTTCAACGATCTTTATTGTTTCACAATCATGCCCTTTGTAGATATATTTGTAGAGATATTTTACAGCACGAATATTTCCTACATATTCAACGTTTATATGAAACTTGTATCTCTTTAACAGATAAGCACTGTATGGAGCTACGTGACGGTTATCTCTTGTTATTTTGCAACCATTTATATCCTTTCGATAAACAGCATGCTCGTGCGAAAATTATAAACTATGTTGATCCAACTGTGGATTATATCTACGTCGATAATTTGGTTTTTCATCGTCCGCTAAAGGAGTAATTTCGTTAAACATTTTAGAATAGTTGAAGCGACATTTCATGCACCCATTTTTATTAATCATCACGGTGCATTTGGGTTTAGTTTCCCACACGGATTGTGAATCATCCATTTTAGCACCAGATTTCGTAATTCAGGATTATTATTAATGGGGATTTCCGCTGAAATCAGGTCATGAAGTTCCTCTGGGTTACGGATTTTATCTTCAGGAGCCCTAATCAGCAGCAGATGCATATATGGGAGGCCACGTTTCTGGAATTCTATTGTATAAACGTAAGCGGCAACCTTTCCAAATACTTGTTTTTTGTGCAATTCTTCAATAACGTCATCGAATTTAATTTTACAAACTTTAGCGACGAGATCCGGTCTATTTTGAGCAGGTTGCTCATGTATTATTCCATTTTCCAAGAAAACTCTTTATGCCTCTTTAATTTCCATTCAGGATTTGATGTCACAGTGGTAAAGAAATCTAGCGATCCATATCTGTAGACAATGGCCATCGCATCTTCGAACTGTTCAACATAGTATCGCGTCGATCTAATGAATGAAAATGGCAGTATTATCTTTTCACCAACAATGGCATTTTTCTTTTCAGCGAGTGCCTTAATAATGTGGGTAAGGCCAGAATATTGGTCAGCAAGAATCTTTTTTTGATTAGCCTTGATCCATTGGATGCGATCGCGCTCTACTCTGATGTATGTATCAACGAGGTATTGAAGGAAAAGCCGACCACCAAAATGCAAAGCATTGAAGTGTATTTCACGCAAATCTGCAACTATAATAGCTGTTTCTGGAGGAAGGTATTTAGTAAGTTCAAGTCGAAAAGCAATTATATATTGTGCTAATTCTAGTCGAGTAAGATGCTGACGACTTGTATAAGGTGTTTGCAATTGTAGGTCTACAGAATAGCCAAATGTTCCTTTGGGGTAAAATAGTGGATACGTGAATGGTTCTACCCGTTTATCAATATTACGCAAATTGACAATATTTTTTCCACGTTAATGTACCACCATTTCGTTATCTGGAAAACTTTGATCGGCGTTGGGTGTAAGCACGGCGCATACATCATTGGTCACAGGGACATTGAATCTTCTGTAATCAGCATTTTCTTGCATTTTAAACAGAAGTTTTACATATGGACAATTCCTTCTGCTTTAGCATGTCGATTCACTTCTTCTTCAACTTCTCGCATCATCATAAATGATTGTGCAAACATATTTTGAGACCGAATAATATGCTCTAAAAGTTCAATTAAATTTCGTCTGATTCCATGGTTGAGAGGATATTCGAATCTTTCGTTAACAACATCTTCTGAACTTAAAAAGTACATCTGACCATATTGCGGTCGTTCGGATTCACCTTCACTGTTTTGTGTTCGATGAGTTGCCATATTCATCTTATGATAAACTTGTCCGCCGGTGACAAAGCTGTAAATACCATGGCTATTAATTGTTCGATCATCATGCGCCTTAAATGAAGCCAAAGCAAAGCATGAATTTAAATTGCGAATTTTTTGTGGAAATTTTCAGCAAATGGATGGCATTTTAAAAAGAGACGCACCAATGCATTTGGAAAAATGGGGAAGTCAAGCTTAATTCGGCCATGTAAGCAGCAGTCGCCAAATGAGTCATGGTTAATTTGATTAGACACACGTTCTTCTGGAAAATGAATTGCTTTGCAATGAATACATTCAATGTTAAAAGAACCCAATTTTTGTTATGTTGCTTCTTTGTTAACTGCGCACTTCCATATTCGCATTCGTTTCTTTACTAAAATTTGCAGGCGTCTTATGTTACGGCGTCTTTGTTCTTCTAAATCTTGATCATGTCGCTTATTTATTTCATTTGCTATGTGCTGAATGGAACAATGCTGCATTTCACGTATGGGTTGAATGGGGCTTTCGTTTGTTTTGCCAACACTTTTCCGTCTGTTTAATGTACACGATTGATCTAATTCTTGAGATCCAGATTCATTAAGACAATACATCATATCTGCGATCTTTTGTCGGCTTCTTTCTTTAGCAGCACGCATTGGTCTAGACGTTGAAATATCATTTTCAATTTCAGTATTTCTAATCGGACTCGGCATTCTTTCGTTAAAGTTGAATTCTCGTTTATTTTTAGGCCGTCCTGCAGACATAATGAATTTGCAATTATACTAACTAAATTTAAAGAAAAATGAATACTTTAGTTCTAACTTCACAGTATTAGAAATATTTACTTTTTTCAGCAAACATATAAAAGTGATAGTAACTAAATATTAGTAGAATATCAATAAGTAATGGAGTATTTACGGCTCGTAGTCTTAGCACGGTCAGAATAAAAGTCAGAGAAAATGATGTCATAGATGGGCAAAAGTTGAGATATTTCACTTTTAAATAAAAAAATTACTTGTTTTCTTTTAAATATAGTGTCATTTATTCAGTGGGGAGAAAAATATAAAATTTAAATATTTTATTACGAAGTATTTATTCGAGTACGTAAATAATATATTTTAAAGTAAAAAAAGGAAAAGAAAAGAAAACTTTGCATATAGCCGGAAATTTGGATTGTCATATATGAAAATAAACTATTTTTATATGCATGCGATTATCAAGCATATCCCGAGTGCTATTACTCTATGTTTTAGAAATTAAATGATTATTAACAAGATACGTTGTCTAAGTCAATGTTTGGCGACAAAAATGAGCTATGTGGAAAGATTGACACAGAAAAATGATCTTGCTTTTAAAATTGTTGCTAATTTTGCGCCAGGGTATATCGTCATGGCAACAAACTAATATACAGATGTTTGTAACAATATGGCAGTTATCAAGAAATATTACTAATGTTTATGAAAATATTTAAATTCACGAAACATAATCATAATCAATAATTATAATCAATCAATTTTTTTTGTTCTAGCCAGTTAAAACAAATTTTACCGTATTTTTTATCTACATAAGCCGTTATCTAGTGCTCGATTAAGAGTAGAACGCAATCTTTTAGTGCCACTTTCGAGATTATCTTTCATTGTGTTGGCGAGGATTCCGATTACGGGTGATTAAATATAAAAAAAAATATATAATTTTTCTTCTACCTATTCGAGACTTAGTTGGAAGGTTTTCTCATATTAGAATAAAGTATATTTCATGAAAATCGCCAGATTTTTTTTCGATTAATACCACTTTTTTGAATAATGAGCTTATTTTAACCGCATAAAACGAATTTTCTTGAATTCGGGACCTAGCTAGATCTTTTTCTTGAGCTCGAATTAGAATAGATTTCAAATTTTGTAAAAATCGTTAGAGCCGTTTTCGATATATAGCAACATTTTCAGTGCTGTGTTTGTTTTAATCTGTAAAAACGAATTTTCTCGAATTCGAAACCTAGCTAGATGTGTTTCTCGTGCTCGAATTAGTATAGAAAACACGTTTCGTGTAAATTGCATGAGAATTTTTCGATTTATAGCAAGCAAAAGTTTATGCTAAGATCTTGTTTTACCGTGTAAAAAAGAATTTTCTTGAATTCGGGACCTAGCTAGATCTTTTTCTCGTGCTCGATTTAGTATAGGAGGCAAGTTTCATGAAAATCGATCCAGTAGTTTACGATATCATCCGTAATCGGGAAAATCGCTTGCTCGTTTAATATATATGATATGTAATATAAAACCGAATATGTAAAAATAAATGCTTTTTGAGTCGGTAAACAATGCTTAAAGAAAATACATTTAAAACCACAGAGACAAGAGTTATTATGATTCTTTTAATCTCATGAAGAGTTGAAATTCTTTTTGGCATAAAAAGTAAGTTTCAATTTGAATGTGTTTCAACTGAAAAAAATTTTTTAATTGTTCTGCACCTAGCTGAGAAAAATTTAATTTTTCTTTAAATTCGCCCCCTTCTGTTCAAAGTTGTTACTCTTCGAAACTCTAAAAAAATTTTCTGCCGTACATTTATCACTGCAGTAACAGGAATAGATAACAATAGCCTTAATTCCCGCAAGAAATTACCATTCTCCCTTACTTCAAAATTTCTGCTTCTACCCCTATGTTTCCATAGCCCGTAAAATTTAAAACCCTCAATACTCTTTACTTTTCTAATTTTTCTGCTCTAAATTTTACTTTGTTTAAGGAATATATAAATAATGATTTAAATTTCCTAAGTCCTGAAGTTTTTGCTAATCCTTCGAGCGTACAAAGTTTAAAGCATTTAAAACTCAATTTGAAAAAAGAAAGCAATCTTATATTTTACACAAGAATAAATAAACAAATGATCAATCATTTTAATTCTTAGCGACTCACTGGCCGAATAAAACAGGATAATTTGACGATTTTTTAAAAAAGCATTTGTTAATAAAAAAGTTATAAATAAATCATACACAGTCGGACCTGGTTAAGACGCTCACGGTAAATACGCGATTCCGCTTAATAAGCGAATTTTTTTCGTCACCTTGTATATTGCATATAAAACATCACAGTTAATATGCGAACTTATAAAAGGCAGCCGGCTTAATACTCGACTTTTGTCTAGTCCCTTTAAACACGTCTTAACCGGGTTTGACTGTATTTTTAATGTTGTTTTTATACAAAAGTAAGTGCAAAGTATTTACTCAAAGTTACCTTAAATTATGTTGTAAATACTCATTTGAGGCAACAACTATGCATAAAGTATCTCAATTTACCTTATTTTTCTTTTAGTAAACTGTGGAATAAAGTCATAAAACTGTTATTTAAAAGATAAATAAGTATTAAACTAAAAATAATTTTTCAAAAAATACCCTTTTATAAGCATTCAATATTCATCTTGAAAATCAAGTCTAATGTTTTTATGGCAATTCAAGTTTTTTCTCAAAAATTAATGTTACAACGCTTGAATTTGGCTTGCGCACAGAAATCTATTTTGAAAAATCGATATTGTTAGACATGGTAGAAAGCGCAACCAAGAGCATTGATTAAATATGTATATATAAATATATATATATAAGGTTATATATATATGTATATATAAGCAATTTGTGTTAAATAAAAGAGTGTAAAAAAATACGAACGTAAGGATACTACCTGTAAAAAATTATAAAATAGCGAAATAATAGTACAGTGCAAAGTTATCTAATCTAAACTTGTTTTAAATATTAATCCTGTGCAACATGTTTAATATTAATACTGGGATTATTATTAATGTTTCAGTAAGTCTTCACATTAATTAAACATTTTCAACTACTTTAAGGATTGTTTATAAACAGGTTGACACAAATTTATATTTAAAAAAATCGATTCTAAATTTCCATCTTTACATACAAAAGCAGTTTGACTTAAATAAAAGAGTATAAAAAAAATACAAACATAAGGATGCTACCTCTAAAAATAATAAAATAGCGAAATAATAATACAATGTTAAGTTATCTAATCTAAACTCGTTTTAAATTAATCCTGTGCAACATGTCTAATATTAAAACTGGGGTTATTATTAATGTTTCAGTAAGTTTTCACATGAAATAAACAACTACACTAATGCTAGTTTATAAACAGGTTCACATAAATTTATATTTAGAATGTAATTAAATGGGATTAAATATACCTTATACGCATTTTTACTGTGCATTAAATTTAATCGATGTTGTAAATACTACATTTTTGAAAGAAACGTAGAATTTATTTTCACTATAATTTTCTCACATTTCTAATAAATTTTAAATACATATGTTGTAGAGTATACATGTTACGTGAAGATCACGCATGTGTAAAAAATGTAGATAACATTTATGTAAGAAAATATAAGAAAAAGAAAACTGGTATGTTTTGGCCATAAAAGAACTTTCTTTAACATAAATAAATTCATCTGCAACCAGAATCAAATGTTATCTGTTCGTTCTGGAGAATGATCTATTGCGGAGATCGTGAAAAATGGAACATAGCAGCGCCATCTGTTAGGCGATATACACCAAAGTCTAATCAAAGTCACAGGGTCTAACAGAATATGAAGCTTGACGAAGCCCATGAATTATTTCTTTAGAAATAACTATCGCGGAAATCATGAAAATGCAGCATAGTAAAGTCCCTTTTGGGCAATTTACACAAAAATCTAATCAATCCCAATTTGTCTCAAGATCTAACTCAATATGAAATTTTAATAAATTTCATTCATTAGTTATTTAGAAAGAGCACCCATAAAATCTGCCCCATACAGACAGACAGACACAAAGGCAGACATTTTCTAAAAACAGTCAAATCGTGTTCAGGACATTCTAAAATGTACAAAACAGTCGAAAACCTGAAGTCGAAATTTTTCATGTATCCAATACTTTCTCCTGCTAAAGGTAGAAGAAAACAAAACGAAACCATGAGTATGAAAAAAAATCTTTAATCGCAGTGCTGCTGCAATTTGCATACGTTCCTACTGCTTTTTATTTTTTTTAAATAGCAGCTTTAGCTTTATTACAGGACAGACATTCTGATTTCAAATATTTTTATCCGAAAATAGTGGCATGAATGCACGAAAAGTGAAACAGTAATCTCAAAACTGTGTAATAACAGTACGAGCCAGAGCGAGTAAAATTATTAAGTACTTTTTTATTTTTAAATGAATTTCATGCTAAACACAACACTTATCCATCGATACTCAAACTTTTTTTTCGCAGACATACGTTTGCGGTGTTAAGTGAACGCAACATACCTATAAAAGGATAAAAAAATGAATAATTTAAAAGATAAGATAAATATGTAGCAGAACAAATCCATATAATAAAGTAAACAATATCTGTAATATTGAACTTCTGTGTTTTATCTCGGAAGAAATTTTACAAAAATATTTTTTCACCACTATTTCCAAACAATGATCTATGTGCTAGATTTTTATTACAAATGTTGCAGAAATATATCGCGAGGTTTTTTTGCTCGGAAATAGGGGTGTAAAAAGTTTTGTGTGATATGTTTTCGTTTCACAAACATTCAAACCTATAAAGCAGTATTAGCAATATAAAAAGTATAAAAAGGTAATTATACAACAGTGTAGTATTTCCTAGTTCTAAAGAAAAAAATTGGACGATTTTCTGTAATAAATCAGTTTTCTAAATAAATCAACTATATAGAACTATAAATTTTAATTGGGAATAATGTATGATTGGCGTTGAAGATTAAAAATTGTGTACACGACTGCAGCACAAATACGACTCCATTTAAAAAGAACTTTTGAATAAGGAAACGGTATTAAAGATAAATTAACATACTGAAAAATTAATTATAAATTACAAAACAGATTTTGCCTTTCCATGATAATATAAAAAACAACAGTGAAGATATTAAATACTTTTCTACTGGCGATAAATCTTGGGAGCTTGGAGATTCATCAACAGGGTCTGCTACAACCCAAAAGAACAACAATTTCATTTAATTTTGAAGTTATTTAACACTAGATAAGCTAAACCGGCTATTTTGACCAACATCAAATGAAAAAAATTCGAACTAGAAATTTCTTCACAAAAAAAGTTAAATAAATATACTTCAGACAAAAACAAGTTAAGCCTAAAAGTTAACTATGTATAAATTCTGGTGTAATATATATTTTTTTTAAACTTGAGTAAAATTTTCAGTATATCTAATGTTATAAATCTTTAAACGTACAAAGCAGCAAAAAAAAAATTGAAAATTAGGATTATCAATGGTGTTTCAGTAAAATTTCTCTTGACGTAAAACAAGCATTTTTCGCTACCTTAACTCAACATTACACACAGGTTAATATAAATCTTTATTTCAAACACAAATATGATGAGTGAGTGAGATTAAATCTACTAGCTTATACGCAATTTTATGCATTATATTTATGCATTTCATTTATGCCACTTGATTAATGTACCTTGACAAGTTCGATTATGTACTTGTAAAGGATGTAGAGATTTGATAATAATAATTACTTTATGAAATGTTAATGAAATAATCATATTTAAAATGTTTTCGCAAATTACTGCTACATTATAAAGTCTCGTGTTTATGGCAAACTAAAGTAGTGAAACTATTGCGAAAAAAACATAAATTCAGAACAAAAATTACAATCATAAAGGTATTATTTAAAAAAAAAAAAATTCAATGCAGCTTAGTCAACGTTATCTAATTTAGAAGTTACTTAAAATTAATTCCATTCAGCATTTCTAATAAATTTGTAAAACTGACCTTATTATTAATACCTCAGTAAGCTTCTATCAACATAAAATATATTTTCTACTAACATAACGCTAGTTTAAACACCGGTTAACACAAATTTTCATTACCAATGCAAATTTGTTAAGCCGTAGCGTTGGTATTAAATAAAAATTATGTGTAGCTTCCCTTTATTAAATTTATTCAGCTTAACTAGCCTATTTTGTAAAATATCACTTTCTTTGAAAGACTATATAGATTTGTTATTATTAAATATGTGATCAAATATTTATTAAACAGTCTGAAAATTAAAATTTAGTAATAGCTTGCTATAATATTCAAATTTATTAAGCTATTTTATAATTTTTTAAAGATAATGATTCTTATGTCAAACATTTTCTTCTTTAGCAGTAAAAATTTTAGGATGTGTGTTTTATGCGACAATTTTTAACTGAAGAAAAATACAAAGTTAAAAAAATAAGAGACATTTTTAAAGTAAAGTAATTCGTGGTGCTAGTTTGGGATTAATTTTGGTATAAAAAAAAAATAAATTTCGCTGTAAGTTAGAAAAAGGAAAATAACTCAAACCGCTGAGGAATTTTAGAAATTCTTGCAAATATTATTAATTAAAAAAAAGTTACAACAAAATTTCACGAGCATAAAATTATACTACTACTAGTTTAATGTATTTTACATGACATTTTTTGTTAATTATTTTAATGTAATGTAAAATGAAATTTAATAAGTTTTCTTTTAGATTTAAAAGGGGAATCGTTAAAACATGTCACATCTTAATGTAATGTAATAAATATTTTATTAATTCATTTATAAATACTGATTTTTTAATTTTAATTTTAAATGAACTTAATATTTACAACAACAAAAATATTTTTTTTTTTTTTATTGAATGTTTCAAATTAATATATTCATTAATATTTATGAGTGATATTTTGAAATATTTTACATAAATTAAAAAATTATTTATTATTCTAGGAGCCCATTTTTAATTTAGTTTTAAAATGTAATAATAGCTTGGTATAATATTAAAATTTATTAAAATATTTTATATATTTTATATATTTTTAAATTATAATGATTCTTGTGTCAAAAATGTTCTTCTTTAAAAAATAATTTTTAAATTGAAATCTGCCACATGACATATAACATTTTAACATAGTTGTCAAAAACGTATAAGGGAAACGACTATTTCATAAATATTTCATCAGCTGCTCGGCTTTAACAAAATTGTATTACACTTTAAATATGCGGAATATGACAACAATGATTAATCATGTTGAACAAATTTAATACCGAAAGCTGCATACATTTAATTCAACTTACTGAATATATTTGCATTAGGCATGAAAATTAATGTTAACTTATTGCATAAACTAGCTTTAACGCAGTTCAAAATGCAGGCTTTATGTTGAGTAGAATCTTGCTAAAGCGTTAGAGATAATCTCAGTTTTGGAAATATATTAGAATGAATTGGAAATTAATTTTTAAATTAAGTTAGAATTAAATTGATTTCTCTATTTCATGAGTTCTTATGAAAAAACAACAGGTAAAATTGATTAGCTATTTCTGGATGTTTTAAAAATTAATTTTATTTAAAATTTTGCCTTTTTGTTTGTACATTTTATTATTATTATTATTTTTTTTTTGTCTAACAATTTTATAACTTTACCCTACTGTATAATATGAATTTTTATAAAATATAGTGGCGGACAAAAAAAAAACTGTATCACCTGTGAAAAAACGGAAAACTGTGCAAATAATATGTTTTATGTTCATGTTTCATGTGTAGATGAAGTAGTTATATTAAAATAAACATGTAGTAGTAATTTGTCATAAAAATTAATTTCTTGAAATGAATATATATGCTGAATAACTTCTGAAAGGGAAAAATGCACTATTTTACCAAAATATCGAACAAAGTATTAAACCATAAATGCAGTAGATAATAATAAATTTCACATAACGGAGTCATGTTAAATGAATGCTGATGTGGTCATACGTAAAAGGATCCCTTTAATACTTTTTAGATTAGATGAAACAAAAACATAAAACATATTATTTGCACATTTTTCCGTTTTTTCGCAGGTGATGCTGTTTGTTTGTCCGCCACTGTATTTTATAAAAATTCATATTATACATTAAGGTAAAGTCATAAATTTTAGACAGAAAAAATACAAATAAAATGGCAAAATTACAAATTAAATTAATTTTTAAATCATCCAGAAATACCTAATCTTTCTTATCTGATGTTTTTTCGTAAGAACTCATGAAAGAGAGAAATCAATTTAATTCTAACCTAATTTAAAAATTAATTTCCAATTCTTTCTAATATATTTCTAAAACTGAGATTATCACTAACGCTTTAGCAAGATTCTACTCACCGTAAAGCCAACATTTTGAACTGCATTAAAACTAGTTTATGCAATAAGTTAACATTAATTTTCATACTTAATGCAAATGTATACAGTAAGTGGAATTAAATGTATGCAGCTTTCTGTATTAAATTTGTTCGACATGATTAATCATCGTTGTCATATTCCTCATATTTAAAGCGTAATAAAATTTTGTTAAAACCAAGCAGCTGATGAAATATTTATGAAATAATCGTTTCTCTTATACGTTTTTGACAACTACGTTAAAATGTTATATGTCAAGTGGCAAATTTCAATTTAAAAATTATTTTTTAAAGAAGAATTTTTTTTTTTTTTTTACACAAGAATCATTATCTTTAAAAAATTATAAAGTAGCTTAATAAATTTTAATATTATACCAAGCTACTATTAAATTTTAAAACTAAATTAAAAATGGCCTCATATAAGAATAAATATTTTTTTTAGGTAGCTTTCTTTACAAAAAGCTACCTAATGCAGCCGTTCGGAGGAAAGCGATTTAAAAAAATTTTGGTATATTTTCATCGATCATGACCCCCAGACCCCGAAACCACCCTCCGTTCAAAATTGATATATATATATATATATATATATATATATGTATGTATATATATCAATATATATATATATATATATATGTATGTATATATATCAATATATATATATATATATATATATATATATATATGTATGTATATATATCAATATATATATATAACCAATAATTAAACATAACCTACCACCATCAAAAACCATAATATTATGAATTAAAGCTGTAAGTATATATATAAAAAAAAAAGATAAAATATTTATAAGAATATTATGGAAGAAAAATAAGAAAGTGGACACCGACAAATAATGGAAATGCTTATATATTGAATTACGTTTTCAAGGGCACAGAATTCAATGATATAAGCAAAATGGTTGTTTTCTGTGGGAAATATAAGCTAAAGCTAAAAGTTATTTTCCCCTGTGCCCTAACAACCATTAAAATCAAGTGAATTGATTAAAAATGAAAACAGAATAGAAACAAATAATATGAATTGGAAAAAACAATAAAACCTATTTAAATATTTATAGGATATAAAATGAAATAATAAACACCATACCGATTAATATTTTAGAATAAATCCACGCTCACATGGCACCCATATCGTAAAGATTAAGGTTAATAAAACAGTTAAGAAATCACAGTAATTGATACCATAGGACACAGTTAATACATATTGAAATAAATGTTAAATAACTTTTAATATAATATAAAATAATATAAATAGAAAGTAATTACATAATTAAAATGCACTATTAAATTAATTAAAAACCGTTAAACAATATCGTCAAAATTAAGCTAAAAATTCCCCCTGGTGTAGTAAATTATAACTGAAATGTAGCTGGAAGAAGTAAATCTAGAACTTATCGAAAAAAAAAAACACAAATTGTGGTGCTGCCATCTAGTATTACATTTATGATTTAATTGTCAAAAGACTTGCTTCAGTTATACGCAATTGAATGTAACAATTGTTTTATTAACAGCAAAACCAAAAATATCCTTATATATAGATAATTATAAACTGAATATAAACCACACAATGTATTTAAAAAAAAAAAAAAAAAAAACTATTGTTAATAAAATTTAAAAAGCATGCAAAATATTCTATTAGCAAATTTATTTAATCTACACTAAGAATTTAAATAATTCTAGAACATCGATAAAATATAGCATATAGCTATATGCTATAAAACAGAATAAATTCATTAATAATTAATATAAATAATTATTAAAAATATAAAAATCTTTAATAAAAACTATTATATATAAGATAATTATAAAATGAACAGGAAATAAAAAACATATGGTAGTATAAAGAAGGTGAACTGATACTTAAATTCCAATTACCTAAAAAGCACAAATATAGTGTGTGGATTATTTTATACATCCATAAAAATCCTAAAAGTATGAATGTGGGACATTCAAAAACAATAAACCGATAATAAATTATATAACACTAGGTGAAAATAAATAAATATTAAAATATTAATAAGAATAGAGGAATAATAATAAATATAATTACCCAATTTTAATCCATACAGTATAACTTTATTTATATTAAATATACTTATATGTATATTAATCACTAAATTACAAAAAAACTACGTTATTACTTATGTAGACAAATCTTCTAATAATTATGCTATTATTTGTAAATCTTATTATCACCAACTTCTTACAAATTGTATTTCTTCTAATAAGTCATTTAAAAAAACTAATGAAAATGTAATTGTAAATAATCGTAAAATTCGAAGTTATTATAAACTATTAAATATTTTATCTACTAACTTTAATTATCCATATTTAGTTCTTATTCCCAAATTTCATAAAACTCCAATTAAATTTAGGACTGTAACTATTGGTTGCAATACATATAATAATAAAGCCAATAAACTTCTCTTAAAAATTCTTAATCAATTATATGTACTTACTACAAACAATGATAATACACATTGTATAAAAAATAGCTATCAACTTGTCAATATTTTAAAAAATCTTCATTGTGTATATAATATAACAACATATGACTTCAAAGATCTTTTTAATAATATAGACCTATTAGATTTACATAAAATTATAAATGCATTATTTAAAAAGTATTATAAAAAACTGGAATTACCATCTAATATTGATATTGCATATTTTAAATCTTTAACTAACTTCATTATCTATAATAATTATATCTTGCAAGATAACACTTTATATTTACAGCATGTCGGTATACCACAAGGCGGTTGTACATCCAGTTTACTCTCAGACTTATACTTATATCATTATGAACGTAATTTTACTAATAATAATCTACATT
Source organism: Maratus speciosus (assembly GCA_963932465.1). Lineage (NCBI taxonomy): Eukaryota > Metazoa > Arthropoda > Arachnida > Araneae > Salticidae > Maratus > Maratus speciosus. The sequence continues at coordinate 118,761,881 of OZ010794.1, read as the reverse complement.
TATATCGTTATATTGATGACATTATTTTAATTGATACTGATCATTCTGCAATTACTCCATTTCCAGTAGATTATCCCACTAATTTGGAATTAACGGAAAACCTTTTATCTAACAATACAATTAACTTCTTAGATCTTAAAATTACAATAAAAGACAACAAAACAATCACAGATTTATATGACAAACGTAAAGAATTTAAATTCAAAGTTAATACATTTACAAATTTTAAATCTTGTCTACATCATTCTGTATTTCGAAATATAATACTTAATCATTTATATAGAATAAAATGTTTATGTTCTTCTCCTCTAATTAACAATAATATTAAAAAACTAATTTATGATGCATTAAATCATGGTTTTCCAAAAAAATTCATATATTCATTAATATACAATTAGTATTTTTCTTACATGATCTTTTAAAACAAATTAACACATGCGTAAACAAAATTACAAAAAAATTATAAAATAAAAAAATCTCTATAAAAAATAAAAATTGTAAAATAACATAAAAAAAAAAAAATTATTATAGGATGGATGGGTGGGTAGATGTTAGAGTACGGAGGAGGGTGGCGTTGTCTGGATAATACGCAATGGTTAATTTATACATTAAAAAAAAAAAAAAAAAAAAAAAAAAAAAAAAAAAAATGGGGCTTTTGTATTATTACTATATTTTTAATACATATTTTATAAGGATGTTGATTTGATATTTTATATGTAATTGGTGTATTTCATTAATTATTAGCTTTATTATTGTTTAATCTTATTTACAATCATTTGTTATAAATTTTAATTTAATAAGGACAATATCATATTAATTACTAATAGTATGCCATTTTTATAGTGATTAATATACATATAAGTATATTTAATATAAATAAAGTTATACTGTATGGATTAAAATTGGGTAATTATATTTATTATTATTCCTCTATTCTTATTAATATTTTAATATTTATTTATTTTCACCTAGTGTTATATAATTTATTATCGGTTTATTGTTTTTGAATGTCCCACATTCATACTTTTAGGATTTTTATGGATGTATAAAATAATCCACACACTATATTTGTGCTTTTTAGGTAATTGGAATTTAAGTATCAGTTCACCTTCTTTATACTACCATATGTTTTTTATTTCCTGTTCATTTTATAATTATCTTATATATAATAGTTTTTATTAAAGATTTTTATATTTTTAATAATTATTTATATTAATTATTAATGAATTTATTCTGTTTTATAGCATATAGCTATATGCTATATTTTATCGATGTTCTAGAATTATTTAAATTCTTAGTGTAGATTAAATAAATTTGCTAATAGAATATTTTGCATGCTTTTTAAATTTTATTAACAATAGTTTTTTTTTTTTTTTTTAAATACATTGTGTGGTTTATATTCAGTTTATAATTATCTATATATAAGGATATTTTTGGTTTTGCTGTTAATAAAACAATTGTTACATTCAATTGCGTATAACTGAAGCAAGTCTTTTGACAATTAAATCATAAATGTAATACTAGATGGCAGCACCACAATTTGTGTTTTTTTTTTTCGATAAGTTCTAGATTTACTTCTTCCAGCTACATTTCAGTTATAATTTACTACACCAGGGGGAATTTTTAGCTTAATTTTGACGATATTGTTTAACGGTTTTTAATTAATTTAATAGTGCATTTTAATTATGTAATTACTTTCTATTTATATTATTTTATATTATATTAAAAGTTATTTAACATTTATTTCAATATGTATTAACTGTGTCCTATGGTATCAATTACTGTGATTTCTTAACTGTTTTATTAACCTTAATCTTTACGATATGGGTGCCATGTGAGCGTGGATTTATTCTAAAATATTAATCGGTATGGTGTTTATTATTTCATTTTATATCCTATAAATATTTAAATAGGTTTTATTGTTTTTTCCAATTCATATTATTTGTTTCTATTCTGTTTTCATTTTTAATCAATTCACTTGATTTTAATGGTTGTTAGGGCACAGGGGAAAATAACTTTTAGCTTTAGCTTATATTTCCCACAGAAAACAACCATTTTGCTTATATCATTGAATTCTGTGCCCTTGAAAACGTAATTCAATATATAAGCATTTCCATTATTTGTCGGTGTCCACTTTCTTATTTTTCTTCCATAATATTCTTATAAATATTTTATCTTTTTTTTTTATATATATACTTACAGCTTTAATTCATAATATTATGGTTTTTGATGGTGGTAGGTTATGTTTAATTATTGGTTATATATTAGCATTCAAATTACTATGATGCATTTGCGCAAGTAATTATGAATGTATGCTTTTTACGATGTTTTTAAATATCTTTTCATTTTGAATGTCAATAATTCATTTTGAAGTATTTTTTCCTTATGGTATCTTATATATATTCATATATATTCCCAGGTCGCTAAATGATTTAGCAATCTTTTAAATATATATATATATATATATATATATATATATGACCTATGTCACACTGTAACTCTCGTATTTATGAAGCGATTTGGATGTAATTCGGTGTGTACATAGTACATACCAATGTCTGGCCCGAGTTCGTTGGCCAGCTTCATCCGCCATTTTGTTTCAAAATGGCGGCCATTTAAAAATTTAAAAAAAAAATAAAATTTTAAATGTGGTACCAAAAAATTGAAAATAGAAAAATATTTTTTTCTTATATATTTGACCTTTATACAAAGACTCCGTAGCAGTTTTTGTTTTGTCGATATCTTAAAAAATGGCTGAGTTATAGCATTTTGAATTTCTAGCGAAGCTGACATTTTGAAACGTCCTGAATTTTGTCACGCGATAAAAGGCGTATTTATGAACCGATTTGGATGTAACTTCGTTTATACATAGTACAGACCAATGTCTCGACCGAGTTCGTTGGCCAGCTTCATCCGCCATTTTGTTTAAAAATGGCGGCCATTTAAAATTTTAAGAAAAATTTAAATTTGAAATGTGGTACCAAAAAATTGAAAATTGAAAAATTAATTTTTTCTTATGTGTTTGACCCCGATAAAAAGATTCGGGAGCAGTTTTTGTTTCGTCTATATCTTAAACAATGGCTGAGTTATAGCATTTTGAATTTCTAGCGTGGCTGACATTTTGAAACGCCCTGATTTTTGTCACGCGACAACAGGCGTATTTATGAACCGATTTGAATGTAACTTGGTCTGTACATAGTACATACCAATGTTTCGACCGAGTTTGTTGGCCAGCTTCATTCGCCATCTTGTTTCAAAAGGGTTGCCATTTTAAAAAGTCCTTCTGGCCAGTGCCGGGAGGAAGAGGTAGCTTTCATATTCCTTATTTTTAAAAAGCCAACTTACAGTGGGTTGCCAAATTATTAGGGACAGTCATATTTTTTGCTAGTTTTCTACTTTGGTTGCACTTGACTGCGGATCTAAGTGGTTTAAGTGTTGCAGGAATGTATTTTACCGTTCTCAACTCTCTACAATTCAACTTTTGGCATGTTAAAAGGTTTATTTGCTTTCTATAAATATTTTAATAACGGGAGAGACGCTGAGTCTTTTACACACGCAATAATGGAAGACGCTTTTCTTTAATTTAAACAAAATTTTTTAGGTTTTTTTGGAAAAGTTAAGAATTATATGTGAGTATTATCTTTCTTTTATTGATTAAATATTTGTTTTTTGCGAAATTATTTACGATTTTAATTTATTTTTTATTTTTATTGATTTCAGTGTGGGTCGAGGGGTTGATTTGTCCCCTAGGAAAAAGTCTGAGGTAATAACCCTTCTTCTGCATACGAATCATCCCCAAAGAAAGATAGCAGAACTTGCTGGAGTTTCCAAGTCAGTAGTCAACAGGATAAAAATAAATCTGAACAAAAACCAGACACTTTCGCCCAAATGAAAAGGTAAAAGTGGAAGAAAACGCATTACAACTCCACGTACCAATATTAAAATCCGGGATATCTGATAAGGAAACAGAAAGATAAGTGTGGGACTCCTTACTCAGATCGTTCAAAAATCTGGAATACTAGTTTCTAAGAGAACTGTGCAGTGGAGATTAGCGGAGGAAGGGTTGACAGCTCATCGTCCGGCCAAGAAAAGAAGCGATAAAGAAGCAGCGCCTTGCCTGGGCTCGTGAATACCACTAGAAGACAGTTGATGACTGGAGTGGGGTCAGTTGTTAAGATAATTATTATTTATGGCATTTAAAATCATTTATTTCTTAATTATTAATATATTTAATTTTCTTCTGGTGTGTTTCTCAGATGAATCAACCTTTGAGATTTTAGCCGATAAAAGCCGCTTTGTCAGGCGACGCCCAGGCGAAAAATACCGCCCTGACTGGAAAGTGGTGGAAAGTGTTAAACACCCTGATAAAGTAATGGTGTGGTCTGTCATAAGCGCTACAGGGCTTGGACGCCTCTACATTGTCCAGGGAACCATGACACAAGACCAGTACAGGCAAGTTCTGGAAACTCAGCTGCTGCCGCAAATTGAAGAATGGTTCCCCGGTGGTGAGGAGTTCATGTTTGTGCATGATTCAGTGCCTTGTCATAAAGCTAGAAGTGCTACAAAGTTTTTGGCAGACCACAATATCCTAGTTTTACCTTGGTCTGGCAATTTTCCTGACATGAACCTCATAGAAAACTTATGGGAGATCACACGCCGGAAATCGCCAAAGATATGATTACAACCAAGTTACAACTCATCGAAAAACTAATAAATGTATAGCATCACAACCCTAAAAAAAAGAAAGTGCCAGAAATCGCATAGAAAGCATGCCGAGACGCATCGAAGCACTCCTCGAAGCTAAAGGAAATGTCACCAAATGTTAATATTCTTTACTTAACATTGGTAAATTGACTGTATGACATTTTTGTTGGGGTTTTTTCATATACTAATATTGCGTAAGTACTTAAACTATAACAATAAAGCTTTTTAAACTTAAAAACAGTGTTTATTTTCAAATTATATCCTAATATTGTACAAAAAACCTATACTTCATGACTGTCCCTAATAATTTGGCAACCCACTGTATATTATTCAAACACGCGAAGCTCAATTTAGTGGAAACCGAATATAGGAGATTCAATACTAATTTTTATCAATACTAAATCATTATGACATTAAATCATTATTTGAAACAAGATGGCGGATGAAGCTGGCCAACGAACTCGGTCGAGATATTTGTATGTACTATGTACACACCAAGGTACATTCAAATCGGTTCATAAATACGCCTGTTATCACGTGACAAAAATCAGGTCGTTTTAAAATGTCAGCCACAATAAAAATTCAAAATGCTATAACTTAACCATTTTTTTAGATATAGACGAAACAAAAACTGTTCCGGAGTCTTTGTATTAAGGTCAAACACATACGAAAAATATCTTTTTCATTTTCCAATTTTTTGGTATCTCATTTTAAATTTTTAAATTTTTTAAATTTTTTAAATGGCCGCCATTTTGAAACAAGATGTCGGATGAAGCTGGACAACGAACTCGGTCGAGACATTGGTATCTACTATGTATAAACGAAGTTACATCCAAATCGGTTCATAAATACGCCTTTTATCGCGTGACAAATTTCAGGGCGTTTGAAAATGTCAGCCACGCTAGAAATTCAAAATGCTATAACTCAGCCATTGTTTAAGATATAGACGAAACAAAAACTGTTCCGGAATCTTTGTACAAAGGTCCAATACATAAGAAAAAAATATTTTTTTCCATTTTCAATTTTTTGGTACCACATTTCAAATTTAAATTTTTCTTAAAAATTTAAATGGCCGCCATTTTTAAACAAGATGGCGGATGAAGCTGGCCAACGAACTCGGTCGAGACATTGGTATATACTATGTATAAACGAAGTTACATCCAAATCGGTTCATAAATACGCCTTCTATCGCGTGACAAAATTCAGGACGTTTCAAAATGTCAGCCACGCTAGAAATTCAAAATGCTATAACTCAGCCATTTTTTAAGATATAGACGAAACAAAAACTGCTGCGGAATCTTTGAATAAAGGTCAAATACATAAGAAAACAATATTTTTCCATTTTCAATTTTTTGGTACCACTTTTCAAATTTTACATTTTTTTAAAAATTTTAAATGGCCGCCATTTTGAAACAAAATGGCGGATGAAGCTGGCCAACGAACTCGGTCGAGACATTGGTATGTACTATGTACACACCGAATTACATCCAAATCGGTTCATAAATACGAGAGTTACAGTGTGACATAGGTCATATATATATATATATATATATATATATATATATATCAACTTTTGAACGGAGGGTGGTTTCGGGGTCTGGGGGTCATGATCGATGAAAATATACCAAAATTTTTTGAAATCGCTTTCCTCCGAACGGCTGCAATAGGTAGCTTTTTGTAATGAAAGCTACCTAAAAAATTAATTTAAAATTTAAAATGAGGTATTAAAAAATTGGAAAATGAAAAAGATTTTTTTTATGTGCTTGGCCTTGATACAAAGATTCTGGAGCAGTTTTTGTTTCTGAAAATTTGTTCTTTTGTTTATATCTTAAAAAGTGGTTGAATTATAGCACTTTGAATTTCTATCATGGCTAACACTTTGAAACGATCTTGTATTTGTCTCGCGATACCACACGTATTCACCTATTTCGATGGAAAAAGGCATGTGGATAGTATATATCAATATCTCGACCAAGTTTGCTGGCCAGCTTCATCAGCCATCTTGTTTCAAAATGGCGGCCATTAAATTAAAAAAATATATATATATTTAAAGTGAGGTGCAAAAAAATTAGAAATTGAAAAAGGTTTCTTTCTTAAGTATTTGACCTTGATATAAGGATTCAGGAGCATTTTTTGTTTGTCTTTACCTTAAAAATTTCTCAGATATACCAGTTTCAATTTCTATTGTGGGTGACATTTTGAAAAATCTGATTTTTTGCCTGCGACAGCACTCGTATATATCAACCGATTCCGATGTGAGTGAGCATGTGCACAGCAATTACTAAGGTCTCGACCAAGTTTACTGGTTAGCCTCATCCACCATGTTGTCTTAAAATGGCAGGCACTTTAAGAAATCGCCGAATTTGGCAGCGAAATATAAGTTATTTTTAATAAATCAGCTTGGATAAAGCTGACTAATTTTACGAAATTCTCATTCATAATGATTAATATTGATAAAAATTAGTATTGAATCTCCTACATTCGGTTTCCACTTAATTGTGCTTCGTTTGTTTGAATAATATAAGTTGGCTTTTTTAAAATAAGGAATATGAAAGCTACCTCTTCCTCCCGGCACTGGCCGGAAGGACTTTTTTAATTTACGTACAATATTCAAAATATTACTCGTAAATATTAATGAATATATTAATTTGAAACATTCAATAAAAAATAATTTTTGTTGTTGTAAATATTCATGTCATTTAAAATTAAAGTAAAAAAAAAAAAAAAAAAGTCCGTACTTTATAAGCAATTTAACAAAATATTTATTATGCTACATTGTGATATGACATGTTTTAACGATTCCACTTTTAAATCTAAAAGAAAACTCATTAAATTTCATTTTCCATTACATTTAAATAATTAATAAAAAATGTCATGTAAAGCGCATAATTACTAGTAACATAATTTTTATACACGTAAAAAATATTTTTGTAACATTTTTTAATTAATAAGAAGTGAAAGAATTTCTAAAATTCCATAGCGGTTTGAGTTATTTCATTTTTCTACCTTGTAGCGATTTTTTTTTAATTTATTTATTACAAAAATTAATCCTAAACTGGCACCAAGAATTTCTTTACTTTAAAAATATCTCTTACTTATATATTTTTTTTAACTCCGTATTTTTCTTCATTTAAAAATGTTAAAAATTTTCACATAAAACACACATCCTAAAATTTTAACTGCTTCGTAAATAAGTTTAATAACAACCTGTTCATAATTTAATGTAATTTCACGTTTCTGAAAGAAAAAATACATCTTTTAGTTGAAATTAAATATTATTATTTAAAATGTACTGAACTTACGTTTTATTAAAAATATTATATTAGACCTGCTTAATACAGAAATATACATAAAAAATACATTTTTAAATATCGTAAAACTGCCTTATTGACACTTTTTATTTATACAATAAAATTGGTCAAAATTTATGAGGTCAAAGTACTTTTAAGTTTAATTTTAAAATGTCCAATTTAGATTCTTCAATAAAATCTTTAAATGAGACAGATTTTTAATGTTTTAAATTGAAAGTTTTTCTTATTTCCTCTCCATGATCGGAGTACTTTTCTTTCATATGAATTAATATTTTAATATGATTTATATACAGGGTGTTTCATAAAATATGGGCAATACTTTAAGATGTGATAGCACACATCCAAACAAACAACTTTCACCAAAGAATGTATGGTCGGAATTAAAACACAGAGGTGCTAGAGGGCGTCGAAAGTTATGTTGTTAAACGATGCAAAAACACACAATGAACGATTAAATGAAAAGGCAAGTTTTGTGACCGCTCTTCGTACAAATGTTGACCCTCTGAGCCATTTCCATTTGCAGATCCGATGATAAAATACATATTTTCCGTTTCCCTGTTAGTGAAGGGCAGCGTCTTCCGATACGTGCCTACTGCGATTGAAAGATTCACACTCAAATCAGCGGCTTTTATGTATTAATCCAGGGGAAACTTTGCATACGCGTTCTTCATCTTCCTAATATCATAGTTGCATGCTATTAGTATCGTTCTTTTCCCGAAAACTCCCAACAGGAATGGAGCTTTAACATTTCCATGGACCAAGTTTCTAAATGTGGCAGCACCTTTGCGTTTTATTTCTGACCATGCATTCTTTGATGAAAGTTGTTTGTTTGGATGTGTATTATCACCTCTTAAAGTTTTGACCATCTTTTATGAAACACCCTGTATTATATATATATATATATACATAATGTTGTGAAATTGGACCGACAAATTCAGATGGGTGAAAGTCGGCATTAAGACGATGAAAAAATACCATAGAACGTCGGGTCACAAACCCCGTATAGTGGGAGACAATTTCAAAAATAGTTATGAAGGGTATGACGTCGAGTGGGACAAAAAGGGCCAATAATGAGTAGAAAAACCTTTATTTGACATAAAGCAGTAGTATAATAATTACAGTTCAAAGTCTGAATGGTAATGACGACATATTTTTAGCTCACAGGCTATCAAAGATTGAGAACCAATGTAAGGACAATGTACACATCTTCATGCTAATGCACGCAAGTTCTGTATGTACGTGTGTACGTATGTATGTATGTATAAACGCAACGCGATAGCTCGTGATAGAAATATCAATTTGCTTCAATTTTTTTTCGAGGTTCATTCTGATAAGGTGCTTCCCTGATTAGTTTTGAGAGTTCATTGGTTAATTTTAAACGGGGGAGAGGGGGGCTAACAACCCCCCCCCTTAACTTAGATAAATGTATTTTTCATGCAGAATTATCAGATTTGCTTCAAGTTTGGTATACCGATTAAATCGCGTAAGGCGCTTTACTGATTAGATTTGGCGGTTCATTGTTTGAGTATAAAGGGGGGGACGGGAGATATTACCCCCACCCCTTAATTTAGATAAATGGGTTTTTCTATCCGATTTGCTTCAAATTTAGTATACTGGTTTATTTTGATAAGGTGCTTCCTTGATTAGATTTGGAAGTTCATTGGTTAAGTATAAAAGGGGGAACGGGGATCTAATACCCCTCTTAATTTAGGCAAATGTGTTTTTCTATCCGATTTGCTTCATATTTAGTATACCGGTTTACTCTTATAATGTACTTCCTTGATGAGATTTGGGGGCTCATTGGCTAAGTATACATATCGGAAACAGAATGGAAGAAGCTAATCCTCCTTTAATTTAACTTCTGAAAAGTATTGTTCTTTGAAATAAGAGTATAATATACAATTAGTGTGAATAGTCTATGAGCTAAATGCCATCAGTTTAACTGAGCCCTTTTCATTTTATTATAGGAATTGTTCGAAGTAACCTACACCGACGAACGAAGGATGGCCGGACATGTTCAAACAAACCCGGTGTGCTTGCAATGTCTGCTGCAGTGATGATCATCCGTGCTGTCAGATGCCGCTGATGTACAAACGATTTCAGGTGGCCTTTCATTTGTTTGGCCGCTCTCTTCATCAGGCTCAACGTCTATTTTTGCAATTTTCACCAACTAAATGTGGTGTGCAACCCCATGTTCTTCGGTAATTTTTCATCCTTTTGATGCCTTTTATCACCACTCTGAATCATTCGGTCGAATTAAGGCAACACTCTGTATATAGATATTATTATTATGAAGTAATTACAATAACAAAATTATGATGTAATACAAGATAATCATATATCTAAAGAAAAACAAAACGTAATTTTAATAAATTGTTCGTTCACCAATTGGTACTTCGAAATAAAATTCCGATTCAACAGAAAATTACTGAATATAAATTTAAATATAAAAAAAGCCTTTCAAAATAAAAGGAAGTGCCTTATAGATTTTGGTAGCAATGAATTTTAGACAAACGAAAATACTGTTCGATTTCAATATCCGCGCCTAGCACTCTGGGTCGATTCTACTATCCAAAGGGCTGGTACTCTGATATGGGTATTTTCCGAAGTTCTCATCTGCATTTTCACTAAGATTGGCGCTTACTTGTTTGTTATTTTTAATTTTTCATCAAAGGTTAAAATTCTATTTTTATCTCGTTTTAATTCAAATTAAAACTTCTATATTTGGTGTTCAAATGGCTAGTTCGAGTAGAAATAAATCTTTCAGGAGTCGTAGTAAGAAAATTATATATAATGTCATTCAACTTGTGGTCAAGAAACAGTAAAGGAGAATTAATTGTTCCGATAGCTCATTCTACAAAATGAGGCAGTCAAATTGCCGCTGTTTCTACTAGTACTATTAAAAAGAAACGTCGAGAACAGGAGATGAGCGTAATCATTTTTTTTTTTTTTTTTTTTTTTTTTTCACATAACAAAAAGAGTTAAAAACAATATATTTGAAAAAATACTGGTATAGATGAATTTCAGCAGATGAGGAGGGTAACATTTAAAGGTACAATTTAAAAAGTAAGCTTTATTAATATAAGTTGCAAAATAATAATAATAATAATAATAATAATAATAATAATAATAATAATAATAATTCGCTAAAAGCAAAAATGTTCTATAACTTTTTAAAAATTTTAAGGGTTTTCGATTTTTTTTTTTTATATAAATATTAACGACAAAACTTTTTTACATAAATTGATATTATTTCCCCAAAAGTGGATTTAAAAAAAAAAATGCGGCTAAACAAACTCTTCTCACGCCTATTTTGGTAAAATCAACGCAGAACTGACGCATGCGCAATAGCGCGGAGGATTTTGCTATCAGAAAACAAACAGTAATAGCCAACCTGTTTCTTATAACACTTTAAAAGGGATTAAATAGAACATTTAGTATATTTTATTATGATATAGCATCTTTTAATGCTCCCCAACTAAACGAAAAAACAGAAGTGAAATCCCTTGTATTATTTCGAAACATTTCATGGAAAACCCATAAATGTAGTGGGTAATATTTTTAATATTGTTACATTTTGCTTGAATTTTGTTTAATTAGTTTGTGCTAAAATCCCACAGAGGGTTGGGGATTTTTCTTTTTGCATCTTCCCGCGCAGTATAATTTCTTTTCTAAACTAGTACCTAAAAATTTTTAACCTTTTTTTTTTTTTTTTTTTTTTTTTTTTTTTTTTTTTTAATGATAAAGTTTTCACATAAAGCATTTATTTTATAGTTAAAAAAAATTAAAAACATAGTATAAAAAATTTATTCTTTAATTACAAGTATAACAAGTATAGATTGATTTTTAAGTGGCTGTGTTAACGTTAAATCCATTACACGTTTCTCAAAAAAATGCATTATCTATAGCTGAAATTAAATATTTTAATAAATGATTAATTAGCGACAGAGTTCCTTATTGCTGACAATTGGAGGGAAAACGTTGTTCTATTTATGAGGCCAAAATTAGGATTATGGAAAGAAATATTTGTTATACCATTGTTGCATTGTGGAGAAGAACATACTAAATAATACATTTCTATATGCCATTAATTTCAAATGAAATTTAGAAAATTTTACAAACTTTTTCCTTTATTTACACTCTTATATTTAACTTAACTAGATTTTTGTATGCAAAGATGGGATTTTGTTATCGATTTTTGACTCACTTCTAGTTATGCTAGAGTTATAAAAAGGTATGTTCATGGGTGTAATCGTACTTTCGATGACAATGTCGCATTTTAATATTTTTAAAACATAAGTAGAAATTAATAAAAGAGTTATAAGGCAGTTTTGTGTTTGCCAACTACAAGTGTTAAATGATTTACATGTTCGACCAACATATATAAGCATGATAAATTAACTGCATTGAAATTATTATTAAAATTAATATCATTTTGTTACTCTCGGAACCAAGGTTGCCAGTTTGGCTTTCAATTTTAATCCGAAATTTTAAATTCATACCGGAAATTTCAAAATACGAATTTTTATTTTATGTGATCTCTAAATGTCTGTCATTAAATAAAGCATAAGAAACTAATGTTTATTTCTGGCATGAACTCGAAATTTCTGAATAAAATTGGAGGCCAAACTGACAAACTTGCTTGAAACTATAAATTCAGTTCCTCAGCTGAAAATGCATACTTGAGAATTAATATCATTATGAGAATTAATAGCACCTATATTTTGGGTTGAGAAATCTTATTAATACACTCTAAAAACGACCGGAAAATGCTTCCGAAAAATAGGTGGCGGCAAAAGAATCTTTGTTTTTATGAATGCTTATTTAAATCTTGAAAATATATTAATTTTTCGTGTTTCTATACGGAAAATGATTTCAGGAATCGTGGCTAATTCACAGTGAAGTTATTCAATATTTTCGTTCGTGATTATATTAACTTTCCTGTACTACGAAACATTTGTCTTTTTTTGCAGTGTTTAATTACACACTGTAAAAAAGACAAACGTTTCTTAACCTACGATAATACAATATAACCACGAACAAAGATATACAATGAACTTTTCCGAGATCACCCACGGTTCCGAAAAGATCTTTATCTTTAGAAACCCAGAAACTAATGTACGAGGATGTATCAATAACTTTTTGCCCTCACAAAGAAATAATTGAGTAAAATTTTTGAAACTGTGCATTATATTAGTCCTTTTCTATATAGTCACCGAGCACAGTAACACATTTCTGCAAACGGTATATCAGAGAGAGGGGGGAGGTTGCATTCCAGGTGACGCGATACTAGGCCCAAAGGGGGCATTTTTCTAACTTTTGCTAACCCCCACATGTGACATATTGTTGTGAAGACCTGTGACCTCTTATTCATGGTGTGCACACCTGAGCCCCACGCCACAAATTTGCCTCCCGGGGGCATGAATGATTTCCGCAAAATTTAGAAAAGACCCCTCTGGAGATTCAAATTTTGGGGGCGGGACTAGGGAAGTGCATAGTATGAATAAGTGGTCACAGGACCTTTCCAACAATATGTCATATGTGGGGGTCGGTAAAAGTTAGAAAAATGCCCCCGTTTGGGAATGGAGTTATGAATAAAGAGGTGGAGACACATAGTGTACTGTCTACCAGTTGCGAGTGAAGTAACTGAAGAGGTTGTCACAAGATGGCGGGTGATTTTTTTAAATCGGATCTTGAGTTTCTGATTACCGCTAGGGCAAACTTCCGACAGGTAAAATTCAATAGAAAATTTCTTCTTAATTAAGCGGCTTATTCATGGGATTTTTTCTCAAAAATGTCGTAAAAAGTTCTATTAGTTTTTACTGGTATCAGTATGCCTTGTACAACTGTCACTTTGTTTTCCTGGTTGTCACGATATGGCGGAAGCGGAGGGCCTAACTATTGGCAAAGCAAATTCGTACCAGTAAAAATGAAAATTGTTTTCTACCATTATTTATGATTGAAATTTTGTAATAATTAGGCGTTTAAATAAGTTGAAAATTTCTATATAAATCTACTGGTGGAAGTTTCCACAGGCGGTAAACAATACCTGCGACAGCGGTTACAATAGAAGCTTCACTATTTTAAGGGTATGTCAATTCCTCTTTATTAATAGTTCCGTGCGTTTGGGTCTACTATCGCGCCTCCTGGAATACATCCTTCACGCTCTCTTTGAAATACCGGTTGCAAAAATGTGTTACTGTGCACACTGACTATATAAAAAAGGAATCATAAAATGTAGCAAATTTCTCAAATTTCACTAATTAAATCTAAACTTTAACTAACTAAAAAACTTAAAACTTTGCAAACAGTAAAAAAAAGGTTTATTCAATTATTTACATGTTTCGACGTTACCCCAGTCATTTTCAAAACAAATAAATGAAAATATTCTTAAACTACGCCGTCTATCAGACGCCAGTAATTAAATTCTACGTACTCTTTCATATTATACACTTTATTTTATTTTATTTTACTTAGATGTTTATTTTTATTTTCGTAAACATTGAGTATCAAGAGCCAAAATTTTGCTAAATTAAATTATGCTGCATCGTTACATATTGCATTTTTAAGTCTTACAATCTCTATGGTTTCTCTTATAATAGATTAATTATCTAATTATATATTTTTTATTATTGTTTTATTATTTTTATGGCTATTAGCAATTAAAATTAGTATATTATTACAAAGTATTATTTATATTAACTTATAACATCTGTTATGCTCTTTTTCAGTAAGAGAGATACTTGACTTTCATTAGCCATCAGAGCTTGGAAGGGTGTTTCTATTGTAACGCATGGTAGGTTTTCCAGTTGCTTACCGTTTTTCACACCGCATTGGAGGATTGTTTTAGCTTCCAATCCAGGACGATAAGAGATATGTCTCCAAGCGGAAATGAAGTAGGGAAAAAACAGATAAGACGGTAGTAGATGTGATTTCCATGTCACCTAGCGAGGTTGACTGTGAAGGTCAAGCGTCTGTAAAGGAAAAAAAAATTAGTATAATAAGTCATGTTCCTCTTTATATCATTCTTTTATTATAATTAATTTGACTAAAAAGTCCATCTCAGCAAGCTGAAATATTTATTTTTTTAACTGTATTACGAAAATAATTAATTTTGTCGCTGACATATTTTGTTTCATATTATTTAGGTTTTAGTATCAACTTCATAATAGATCTACAAAAAACTAATTAGTGGTTTCTGAAATTAAAAATCTTCTATAATAAATAACTAACTATTTGGTCAAACTCTGATAAAAGATTCTTTCATGGAGAATTATTTTTCTTATCCTATTAATTTGAATAAGAAAGCATTAAATAAACAAATATTTCTATATCCAATAGAAAAACATAATTAAAAAAATATTTAATACAAAATTTTATTGCAAAATATTTCTCGAAAATTGTCTTCTGTTTTTCTGTTAGTGCAAATGATTTCCTAATTTATTAATTATGACAAACTAAAGAAAAATTTTTTAGTTAGTATTAATATACATTAATTTAAACTTCTGATTAATTAAGAAATTTTAAAAAATATATAATGGATGTGTTTTTAAAATAGATTGATTTTTTATAATTTAATAAAACCTGAAAAATATTTTAATAAAATTTAATAAAAATTGTATCTTTCATTATGTGTATATGA
Source organism: Maratus speciosus (assembly GCA_963932465.1). Lineage (NCBI taxonomy): Eukaryota > Metazoa > Arthropoda > Arachnida > Araneae > Salticidae > Maratus > Maratus speciosus. Next base: position 118,746,224 of record OZ010794.1, on the reverse strand, counting down.
ATATGTGAAATGTATTTAAATCCTGATTAAAATAATATATTTATTAGAAAACTAGCAAACCCCGCGGCTTTGCTCGCGTAATATTTGAAATATGCCAAGTGATATTTATATGTCTAATTTTTATTAAAAGGTACTAACTAAATTTTTATTTTATTAAAATTTTTTTTTATTAAAAGGTACTTATTACTTTTAGGAATAATTCAAAAATTACTATTTAAAACACAGTTTGATTAAACATCCTTATTACACTGCATTAGGCAGAAATGAGACTTAAATTAATAAAATGAAGTAAAACTAAATAAATGATAATTTAAAAAATATTTTGAAACTTTATGCTCAATTAATACGCTCATTTCAGTATTCATTTGAAGTTTTGAATTTTTTAGAAACCATCTTCTTACATCTTAAAATTAACCATCATGTCAAATTCCAAGTCCTACCACCTTTCCCAACATAAAGGGCTATGTTGAAACAGGAACTGTCACCATTAATTTGCCAACATTAATTTTTAAATCGGTTTGTTATTTCCTAATATTCCACAGAAACGTAATTTAAAAGCTTTTAAAGACCTTTTTTAGAACGTTTGTTGTTCCTGTGAACCCCAAATGGTAGAATTATCGGCATAAAATATAGCCTGTGTAGGATCAGAGACTGTTACCATTGATTCGCAACTATTACTTTTATAATCGGTTTATATTCCCTGAAATTGCATAGAATCGTAATTTAGAACTTTTTTAGAATGCTTTTCGCACCTCCCCTTCGCTTCACCCCTTTTTTAATTCGAATTTATTTTCGACGTTCCTTCGAGGGCATTTATATTTTATAAGTAACTACCATGTCATATTTAAAGTTTCTAACCTTTTCAGTATCACAGAAATCGCAATTTAGAAAGTTTTTAGCTCCTGCAACCCTCTGGTGGTAGTGGAACAGACATAAAATATAGCTTATGTTTGAGCAGATTCTATCGCCAAAATTTGTCATCATTATTTTTTTAATCGGTTTGCTAATTTATAAGTTTGCTTAAAAATTGTAATTTATAACGCTTTTCATCACTTCATTTTTTTTTTAATTTGGAATTTTCTTTCGACTGTTCTTAGAAAGCAGTTGCATCTTGTAAGTAAATACCATGCCATACTTCAAAGTGTTAGACCCCTCAGTTGTGCAAAAAACGCAAATTAGAACATGTTTTGCTTTTGCAACCCTCAGCCTCAGATGGTAGTGACAGCAACATAAAATATAACCTATGTTATAGCAGGGACTGTCACCATTTATTTGCAACCATTACTTTTGAAATAGCTTTGGTATTTCCTTAGATTGAGTAGAAATCGCAATTTAGAACGTTTTTAGGACGCTTTTCGCGCATTTTCACCCCTTTTTAAATTTCCATTTTTTTCGAAACTGTTCTTAAAGATCATTTATATCTAATAAATATGTACCTTGCCTAATTTTAAGTTGCTAGCCCCTACCGATCACAAAAATCGAAATTTAGAACGCTTTTTTGCTCCTGCAATGTCTTGGTGATAGTGATAACGACATAAAATAGTGTCTATGTTAGAGCAGAGGCTGTCAGCATCAATTTCCTACTATTACGTTTGAAATCAGATTCATTCTTCCTGAGATATTGCCGACAAATCAGCATTTAGAACGTTTTTAGAACGCTTTTCGCGCATTTTGCTTCTGCATCTCCTCTGGGGTAGTGGAAACAGAAATAAAATATAGCCTATCTTGGAGCAATATCTGTTACCATCATTTTTACACCATTATATTTGAAATCGGTTCAGTACTTCCTGAGATTGCATAGAAATCGCAATTTAGAAAGTTTTTTACAACGCTTTTTGCGCATTTTGACCCCTTTTTAAATTTCGATTTTTTTAGGAAATGTCCTTAGAGATCATTGATATCTTATAACTACCATTCCAAATTTCACGATTCTAGGTCCTTCCTTAACGCAAAAGCCGCAATTTAGAACGTTTTTCCCCTGCACCGTTTGGGGTAGTGACAGCAACATAAAATATAACCTATGTTATAGCAGGGACTGTCACCATTTATTTGCAACCATTACTTTTGAAATAGCTTTGGTATTTCCTTAGATTGAGTAGAAATCGCAATTTAGAACGTTTTTAGGACGCTTTTCGCGCATTTTCACCCCTTTTTAAATTTCCATTTTTTTCGAAACTGTTCTTAAAGATCATTTATATCTAATAAATATGTACCTTGCCTAATTTTAAGTTGCTAGCCCCTACCGATCACAAAAATCGAAATTTAGAACGCTTTTTTGCTCCTGCAACGTCTTGGTGATAGTGATAACGACATAAAATAGTGTCTATGTTAGAGCAGAGGCTGTCAGCATCAATTTCCTACTATTACGTTTGAAATCAGATTCATTCTTCCTGAGATATTGCCGAAAAATCAGCATTTAGAACGTTTTTAGAACGCTTTTCGCGCATTTTACTTCTTCATCTCCTCTGGGGTAGTGGAAACAGAAATAAAATATAGCCTATCTTGGAGCAATATCTGTTACCATCATTTTTACACCATTATATTTGAAATCGGTTCAGTACTTCCTGAGATTGCATAGAAATCGCAATTTAGAAAGTTTTTTACAACGCTTTTTGCGCATTTTGACCCCTTTTTAAATTTCGATTTTTTTAGGAAATGTCCTTAGAGATCATTGATATCTTATAACTACCATTCCAAATTTCACGATTCTAGGTCCTTCCTTAACGCAAAAGGCGCAATTTAGAACGTTTTTCTCCTGCACCCTTTGGGGTAGTGGCACTGACATAAAACATCGCCTATGTTGGAGCAAACGTTGTCACCATCATTTTGCGCCATTATTTTTTAGATCGGTTTGGTATTTCCCGAGATTGTGCAGAAACCACCATTAGAACGTTTTTTAGAACGCTTTTCGCGCATTTTTACCCCTTTTAAATTTCGAATTGTTTCAGAACTGTTCTTAGAAATCCTTTATATCTAATAAGTAGTTAATATTTCAAATTTCATATTTCTATGCCCTTCGGTAACGCAAAACTCGCATTTTTAGAACGTTTTTTGCTCCTGCACCCCCTTTCGGGTAGTGGCACCGACATAAGACATAGCCTATGTTGGAGCAAGGGTTGTCACCGTCATTTTGACACCCTTATTTTTTAAATCGGTTTGGTATTTCTTAGATTGTGTAGAAACCACCATTTAGAACGTTTTTTAGAACGATTTTCGCGCATTTTCACCCCTCTCAAATTTCGAATTGTTAAAGAACTGTTCTTAGAAATCCTTTATATCTAATAAGTAGCTAATATTTCAAATTTCATATTTCTAAGCCCTTCAGTAACACATAAATCGCATTTTTAGAACATTTTTTGCTCCTGCACCACCTTTGGGTTAGTGACACCGACATAAAACATAGCCTATCTTGGAGCAAGCGTTGTCACCATCATTAAGACACCAATATTTTTTAAATCGGTTTGGTATTTCCTGAGATTGTGTAGAAACTACCATTTAGAACGTTTTTTAGAACGCTTTTTGTGCATTTTCACCCCTTTTAAATTTCGAATTTTTTAAGAACTGTTCTTAGACATCATTTATATCTTATAAGTAACTAATACTCAAAATTTCATATTTCTAGGCCCTTCAGTAACGCAAAAATCGCATTTTTAGAACGTTTTTTGCTCCTACACCCCCTTTGGGGTAGTGGCACCGACATAAGATATAGCCTATGTTCTAAGTTGGACTCACACCATCAGTTTGATACCATTACTTTTGTAATCGGTTCGGTAGTTCCAGAGCTTACCTCCGACAAATAAACAATTTTTTCCTCTTTATAATAGGAGTATAGATTAATTGAACTAGTATAATAAAAATGATTTATGAACAACTATGATTCCCAGTTTATGTCTCCTAATATCATATTTTTTTTATATCATATTCACATATCGAACAAAGTTTTGTCAGAAAACCAGATAGTATTATCATGACTCTTTTGTAAAATGAACCTAGGACAATCAAAATATGCCTAAATGTCAAAAAGAATCTTATAGATTTTGATTGTTTAATAAAAAAAAATCACATTCAATTTTAATTGTTCAACAAAATACAATTTAATAGATTATACTCGTAGAAAAATAGAGAAGTACTTCCGCAAGCATTTGATTGAGACGCCAACGTAAATTTTTACCATTTAAATAAATCTAAGTTAAACTTTAAATATACTAAGTTAAATAAAATATTGCATAAAATTCAATTAATTAACTGAAAATATTTGCCGCGCTATCTGATTAAGGTCAAGAGGTATACATCCTTACCGTTTAAATGAATCATATTTCAATTAATAGAAATTATATAATTTGTTATATCATTAAAGAACGTTCTTTGACGATGTAGAAAAATTTAATATGTCCTTATAGGTTATTTCTGATTACATATTTTAGTGATTAAATATATTTCTCGCCACATAATATAAACCGCTTTTAACCGGTTACATACCCTTAAAGCACCTAAACACTATAAGAGAATAACTTTTAGGTTAATCAAATAAAATGTTGTAAAATGATAATTTTTATATATCCGCACTCTTATTATAATTAATTACTCTTAACTAAGGAAGAAGGCATAACTATAATACTACTTATAGTTTATTATACATATTTACAACGGCTGCTAAACGCAGCTCTCAGAACAAGTCATTTCCTACAACTGCGCAGAATATTCTCGGCTACATGCGAAGCCTCACAAATCTCTGCCAATGTGCTGCCATCTTTTAATAAAGATCGCTACTAATTCTGATTTGGTTGGGATATAACACCCCTCCCCTCATAGTTCAAACGAACTACAGGCAATCTTGCTCTTTGACTTCTTCGAACTGGAGTACTTTTCTTACAGTCCTCGTCATAAGTTTCAGTCAAATTGTCTTTCACATATTTATCTGTCGTAACATCATTTCTATTACTCACAACTGTACCTGCCACAATATCATGCGAAGGCTGAGATTGGCTTGGTTCTATAGTATCATCATTATTAAGCTGTTCTTTTATTTTCCATTAATTCCCGTAAAACGGTTTTGGTTAAACCTTTCATACCTATCATAATCACTGTAATTTTTGCCACTATGTCCCATATTTTCAACTTTGAGATTAATTTATCATTTCGATTCATCTCTACAACTCTCCCTGGTATTTCATAACTGATCTCTTTATTTAGTCTCAAATGATCAACGTGACGTTTACACATTATTCCGTCACATCTATTTTCTAAAACCCATCTACTCCCCAGTAATTTCATAATTTTTCCTTTTACCCATTTCTCCCCTTTTCCAAAATTTTTAGCAAAAACTAAATCATGAAGCTTATATTTGTGAAGGGGGTGCTGTATTTTAGGTTTTCATGATAATACCAAGTGAAGGGCTGTTCGAACTGGCCTTCCAAACATTAATTCAGCAGGAGTTTTACCAGTCACCGAATGAGGAGTGGAAGGATTTTCTAACAAAAATCGTGAAATTGACAATGTTATGTCACTTTTATCTAGATTTAAAGACAATTTTGCACAGTTTGCACATACCTTTCCGCTTGTCAGTTCGAAGACGGATGATAAGGTGGAACTGGCGTATGCTTAATTCCATTATTTTTAAGAAATTCCTCAAATTCATCACTTGTGAACGCGGGACCATTATCACTGACCAATTCAACAGGTAATCCAAATGTAGCAAAAATTCTCCTTAATACCTTAATTGTAGTTTTACTATCAGACCTGGGTACTATCTCTACCTACAACCATTTAATATAAGAATTGACTACTATTGAAAACATTTTACCTTCGAAAGGACCGGCATGATCTATATGGATCCTTTCCCAGGGCAGTTCAGATTTCCATTTCAAGGGTTCCATTTTTGGACAATCCTTCGCAAACATCTGAGATCTATTACAAGAATTTACCATTTGTTCAATTTCTTTATCCATATTTGCCCACCAAACTACCCCCCTAGCTTTCGCTTTCATGCTCGATATACCCTGATGAACAGAATGTAGTAATTTTAATATATATTCACGGCCTTCTTCTGGTACGATTACTCTATGTCCCCACAATAGACAATTTTCTAGACAGGGAATTTCCTCCCTTCTACGAAAATATGGTTGATATTCTTCTTGTTTAACCTTCCGCGGCCACCCATGTAACACCCACTCTAAAATTTGTTTAGTTACAGGATTTTCAGTTGTCCACTTTGCAATAGTTTTAGAAGTAACAGACCAATTATCATTATTTGAAACAAACATTATTTCCGCAGGATTACTTACTATATTTACAGTTTCTGGGAGAGGTAATCTACTTAATGCGTCAGCATTTTTATTATTTTTACCCTCGCGATACTCAATTGTATAATCATATACAGCTAACATTAACGACCATCTCAGCATTCTAGGTGATAATGTATCAGGTACCTTTTTAACAGGATCAAATAATCGAATTAAAGGTTTATGATCTGTTATAATTTTAAATTTTTTCCAGCTAAATATTGGTGAAATTTAGTGACACCAAACATTACAGATAAAACTTCTTTATCAATCATAGCATAATTTCTTTCAGTTTTATTTAAAGTTCTCGAAGCATAAGCAATAGGTTTCTTTTTACCCTCAACAATGTGGCTTAAAATTGACCCTATACCATATTCAGAAGCATCACAGTTTAAAACTATATCTTTGTTTACATCATATAATTCTAAAACAAGAGATGTACATAATAATTGTTTAACTTTTTGAAACGCTTTTTCATGCTTTTCTGACCATGTCCACTTTACATTATTATCTAATAATCTATGTAAGCGTTCTAAAACATCTGAAATATTAGACAGGAAGTTTCTATAATAAAAAAATTAAGCCTAAAAATTAACGCAATTGTGACACATTATTTGGAATGGGAGTATTCAAAATCGCATTAACTTTTTCTGGAATAGGTCTAATTCCTTCCTGAGATATTTTATGTCCTAAATATGAAACTTCCGAAACCATAAATTTTAATTTTTCCTTATTTAATCTTATACCATGCTCAGAAAAGCATTTCAGAACATTTTCAACTCTTTCAGAATGTTCTGATTCACTACTAGCACTAATGATAACATCATCTAAAAGTACACCAACATATTCAGTTTTTTTTTTTTAAATATGTTCAGTTTTTCTTTGTAAGATACTAGGAGCACATTTTACCCCAAATGCTAATCGTAACGCATTGAATAAATCTTTATGTGTATTTATAGTCAAAATTTTACTACTTTCGATATCTACAGGTTGTCGTAAATAAGCATCTTTTAAATCAAAAACAGTAAAGAATTTACCACCTGATAATTTGGAAAATAATTCTTCCATTCTAGGAAGAGGATAATTATCATTCTCAGTATTAGCATTAACTGTTGCTCTATAATCAACACATATTCTAACATAACCGTTAGGCTTAGGAACAATTACTATAGGACTAGCCCATTCTGAATGATCAACAGGTTTCAAAATTCCCTCATTAGTTAATCGGTCCAATTCTACATCAGTAGCTTTTCTTAAAGCAAAAGGAACAGGTCGAGACTTAAGAAAGACTGGTTTTGCATCCTTTTCAATTTTATTGACACGGCAGGACCCTTGATTGTCCCGATCCAGTCAGCAAAAACATTAGGAAAATTTCTAATTAAATCATCTTTCGAAATGCTTTTAATCATATTTACATTAGGCCAAAATAATTTTGATGCTTTTAACCAAGATTTTCCGATTAGACTCGGACCCTCCTCTATAATTACTAATATTCTTAAATCAGGCATAGAATATTCATCAACAACAGCATTTACTTTTAATCCCCCCAAAACAGTTAAAGAGTCTTTAGTATAAGTTTGTAGCTTAATATTACATTTAATTACAGGCAGCTTACCTGAGAACAATTTGTTAGCAACACTTTTACTTACGATAGTATGAGCCGCACCACTATCAATTTCAAATTGTATATTTACACCATTTATTTTAACAGATTTTACCCATGACACCTTATTGGAGTTGTCGTCCATAAAATTTAAACAATATTTTTCCTGAACAGTTTTAATTTTTCTGTTCTTAAAAGGTTTCTCACTTTTCATTCCAAATTTTCTATTACGACAACAAATTTTTAAATGACCCAATCGATGGCAGAAATGACATTCTGCAGATTTAAAAGGGCAAAACTTGGGATTATGATTTTTAGAACATCTGTAACACGGTTTCTCAGGCGCGAATTTATCTTCTTTAGGCTTAGGTGCATGAACGAACTTCTCCACTTTCGTTTTCTCTCCTTTCGAAACACGCACTTGATTGACAGTTCTACTATCTCCGATGTGTAGGGATTTCACTCCAGCCTCAGCTATCTCAAATGACTCAGCTATTTCTATCGCTGTTTGGAACGTTAAGTCTCTAGAATCCAGTAATTTTTGCTGTATCTTCTCATCCTGTATCCCAAATACCAACTGATCACGGAGGCGGTCATTAAGCGTATTTCCAAAGTTGCAATGTTCGGATAAACGACGTAACTCTCTTATGAAATCGGCTATATTCTCTCCTTGCTTCCTTAGTCGTTTCTGGAACTTAAATCGTTCGACAATTTCACTAGGGCGTGGTGAAAAATGATCCTTAGCTTTGTTTAAAAGATCCTCGTAACTGATTTCTTTCAGCGTATTCGGAACAATAATATCTCGTAAAATAGCAAACGTTGTTGTTCCAACAGAACTTAATAAAATATTCTTCTTCATATCATCATTTTTGATGCTATTCGCTGAGAAATAAAAATTTTCTCGACGTAAATATTCCAAGGAACTTTTGCATGATATTCTTCCAAGCGTCCCAGAGAAATTATTTTTTATCGGTCATTTTTCCGTTATCTTTTTCTTTTTCGAAAAAAAAAAATTCACAACATTTCAGTTTGGGTTAAATTCCCACTTCGTCGCCACTTTTATATATCCGCGCTCTTATTATAACTAATTACTCTTAACTAAGGAATAAGGCATAACTATAATATTACTTATAGTTTATTATACATATTTACAACGGCTGCTAAACGCAGCTCTCAGAACAAGTCATTTCTTACAACTGCGGTGAATATTCTCGGCTACATGCAAAGCCTCACAAATCTCAAACTCTCTCTTTATGGTGCTGCCATCTTTTAATAAAGATCGCTACTAATTCTGATTTGGTTGGGATATAACAATAATCATCTAGTTTAAATAATCATACATATCAATTCTTATGTCAGCGTTATATTACACTAGCTCTCATTGTTATAGGAGGGCTATGTAAGATGTCAGGAGTTTCTGTACTACGATTACCAATTTTAGTTAAAAGAAGCAATAATAGATGGCACTATGGGCAATAAGAAGTAAATCCGGGGTCGATTTTTTGGCCTATTTCTTATACGCAGGCAAAAGAAGGAGATTAATCTGTATTAAGTTCTCGAAGAATGAAAAATCGGCACTGTATTTATTGCGTATTTCTCGCAGCGCCATCTATTGTTTCTACTTTGAACTAAAATCGAATATCACAGTAAAAAACTCCGAATATCATACATAAACCTCCTGCAAGGCTTTTTTAAATATCTGTCATCGTTTGCAAGTTATTGAATTTTAAGATCACCCAGTCCTTTTTAGGACACAACGGTATGTTAGAAAGATGGAAAAGATGCACTGGGCTGGTAGGCTGCATGCCTTCTATTCAGGGCTCATGGCCTAATACTCATCACGGCTGTTATTTTTCCCACTTTATATAGCTGAAGAAAATTGACAGTATACGAAAATCGTACTTTTGAGAATTATATAATGTTTAATCACACTGAACTAAAATACAATTTTGTCATATGTAAATCTTTACATCTAGCGTAAATACCCGTGCTACGGCGGTAGGTAAAAGTTGCGGCTTTCATTTAAAATTTTAAGTAATTGATAAAAATATTCATATACTATTCATCCACAATAAAGACAACTGACCTAAAACGTTAAGTTCAGACACTGATTAATGCAAATGCCTATAAGGTTTTGACTGATACAAATAAAATTTTACAAAAAGGAGGAATTACAGATCGGTCTGAGATAGTAAAAAGAAACAGATATAGATTGAATTCAATATCAGCTTAAATAGCCTTTATTGATTTGTACTGTAAATAAAAAGAAATGTGCCCACTGATGATGCCCAACCGATGATGGCATTGAGCTCACAGGCTATTCACACTAATTGTATATTATACTCTTATTTCAAAGAATAATGCTTCTCAAAAAATAAATGAAGAGGGATTAGCCCCCGTTTCCCACCTTTATAGTTAACCAATGAACCTCCAAATCTAATCAGTGAAGATCCTTAACATAATAAATTGATATACTAAATTTGAAGCAAATCAGATTATTCTGCATAATAAAAAACAATTTCGCTAAATTAAGGGGGAGTCTAACCCCACTTTTTTCCCTTTATACTTAACTAATGAACCTCCAATTCTAATCAGGAAAGGTCCTTATCAGAATGAACATAGAAAAAAAATTAGAGTAAATTGGATAATTTTGCATGAAAATCCATTTATCTTAATTAAGGGGGGTGACTTTCTCCTTTCTCCCTTTTATATTTAAACAAATGAACCTCCAAATCTAACGAAGAAAGCGCCATATCGGAATAAACCGATATATCAAATTTGAAGCAAGTCGTACAATTCTGCATGAAAAATCCATTTATCTAAATTAAAGGTGAGAGTAGCCCCCGCCCTCCCTTTATACTTAACCAATAAACCTCCAAATTGAATCAAAGCAGATCCTTAACATATTAAATCGGTATACCAAATTTGGAGCAAATCGAATAACTCTCAATGAAAAACCAATTTATCTAAATTAAGGGGGTGTCTAGCCCCCCCCCTCCTTTCACTCCTTTATACTTAACTAATGACTCTTCAAATCTAATAAAGGCAGCTTTTTAACATAATAAAGCGGTATACCAAATTTGAAGCAAATCAGATAATTCTGCATGAAAAGACCATTTCGCTAAATTAAGGGGTGGGAGGTGTCTAACACCCTTTCACCCCTTTATACATAAGTAATGAACCTTTAACTCTAATCAGGGAAGCTCCTTATCAGAATGAACATAGAAAAAAAATAAAGTAAATTGGATATTTCTGCATGAAAATCCATTTATCTAAATTAAGGGGGGTGACTTTTCCCCTTTCCCCCTTTTATACTTAGCCAATAAACCTCCAAATCTAATGAAGAAAGCGCCATGTCGTAATAAACTGGTATATCAAAGTTGATGTAAATCGAATAATTCTGCATGAAAAATCCATTTATCTAAATTAAGGGGAGGACCAGTCCCCACCACCCTTTATACTTACCCAATAAACCTCCAAATTTAATGAAAGCATCTCCTTAACGTAATAAATCACCAAATTTGGAGCAAATTGAATAACTCTGCATGAAAAACCCCATTTATCTAAATTAAGGGGGAGGGGGATTAACTCCCATTATACTTAACTAATGAACCTCCAAAAGTAATCAGGGAAGAGCCTTCTCAGAATGAACCTAGAAAAAAAAAATGTAAAGCAAATCGGACGTTTCTATCAAGAGTTATCGCGGTGCATACATACGTACGTACATACAGAACTTACGGGCACATTAACTCTCAGGCTTTGATAGCCTGTAAGCTAAAAATATAAAAATGCTTGATAATTTGTCAAGTTAATCACCAGAAGAAGCTGTGATATACAATCACAATTTTGAACAATCCAGCAATCCCTGAACCAGAATTCTGACATTCTTCTTAGGGAAGCAAACAGTGGTAATATGGGCAAGGTTTGTGATAAATCACGTGACTATACCCGGCCACGCTTTTTACGTGGTTTACGGTGAAATGAATTCGCATTTTTATAATTGAGTACACTGTAGTAAGTCATAACTTGCATATGTTACTCACGCTGAGGTGGTTTTTGCCATTTGACAATTACCCGGTGTAGAGGAATCTTCAAATAAATTCTTTTATGTCTTTGAAATTATACATCAAAAATGTTTTTCTTCAAAAAGCCAGAACATCTTCATTCAAAAAATGAAATGTTTACTGCAATTCTAAGAAATATTTACAGTTTCATGCCTGCATTTTAAATTGATGTTTTTTATTTAAAATTGTTTCATGACTTTGGAATTATACAGGAAAAAAGCTTTTTTTTTTTTTTTAAGCCAGAACATCTTCATTCAAAAAATGAAATGTTTGCTGCAATGCTAAGAGATATTTACAGTTTCATGCCTGGATTCTAAATTGAGTTTTTTTTTCTTTTTTCTTTTATTATATAATATTTATTTTTTGTTTTGTTTTAAGCATATAATATGTGTATAGATTTAACAAAATATTCATGAAAATCTGTCGTTTTCAAAAGTTTTCATATTTTCTGAAAATAACTTTTTTTTATAGTAAGAACTCTGCAAATTATGGGCAAAAAACTTCGCAAAATTTGAGACTTTTTTATGAAAACCCGAGTTTCTCTTCGAATATATATGCTATCTTCATAAAAATGAACACAAATTATTACAATAAGCCACTTAATCATAATCTACAGTTTGAACCTTTTTATTACATTAGTTTTGACAGGGCTATCCAAAAGATATTCGTTTTTATTCAATTTGTTGGCGGTCCCCTATGGGGTTTCGGGAAAAACTCGTTACAGAATGACTTGTATTATTCTGTTTACACACCTGGTTACACAGAGTTTCAGGATAATTGCTCATGTATTTTTATAGATATTTAAGAAAACGTCTAAAATTGCATGTGACTGGCCCTGAATCCTTTCATTCCTTAAATCCACTATATTTCTGAATTCTTTATAAAACATTTATACAATCAAAAGGAACTAGTCAAGAAAGGTTCCACGTTCGATTTTTAAAATTAAACTAATTAAACTAATTAAACTAAAATTAATAATTTTGAAAACTCAGTGAAAATTAAGTTTTCTTGGCACAATCATACATTATGTTTTTTAGTTTCATCAGTGTAAAAATACATATAACATCATAAGGAGAAACGCAATTTTTCACCTTGATTCAAACATAAAATGTATAATGTGAGCTTTAAAAGTTAACTGCCTTCCTTAAAAGACGATTAATATTATATCTCCAGTTTATGGTTCAATATCCTGAAAATATCCCCAGTTTATGGTTCAATATCCTGAAAACTTTAGCAAAGTGACGAATATCCCCAGTTTGTGGTTCAATATCCTGAAAATAAATCCTGAAAACTTGAGCAAAGTGAAATATTAAAATTTAAGAAATGGCAGTTAAATATTTTCTTTTTACCGAAATTTAATCTAAAACACTGCTACTTCGACATTCCAGCTACTCATTTCAAATGAAAAGTGACATATGAAAACAGAGTGATCTCATACGAGGCTGGTTCAATAATTATTGTCCCTAGTGTATATGAAATATTTGTACTGCGATGGTTGTTGTGGAATATAGAAGCCTGATGTCTTTGATGCTCATATGCTCAATTTCAGAACGGTAGCTGCTATATTCACATAGTTTTGGATTGAGGAGTGAAAGGGAGGGAAATGGGATTTATAAGCTTATTTTTAGCTTATGGGATTAGATTTGCGACAGTGGATGAGACGTAACTACTGTCGTTTTGACTCGGGATCATTGTGATATAGTCACATCTCAACCGCTGTCCAAATGTAGCCTCATAAGCTCCGAAAAAGCATTTCACCCTCACCCCCCTTCTTAAAAACTCCCCCAAAAATAGGTCTTTAAAACTTCACGCCTTCCTCCAAAACTATGTTAATATAGCAGCGGCGGTTCTAAAATTGGGCATATAGGCATTTAAGAGATTAGACTTCGATATTCCAAATCAACCATTGCAGTAAAAATATTTTATATACATTAGGGACAATAATTATGGAATCACCCACGTAAAATAAACGAAACTGCAGTTAATAATAGTAGATATTTTCTCTAATTAAATTTAATCCAAGAAACTACTACTCCTACTTTCAACTCTAATAATTATTGGCTCTCCCATTTCCAAAACAAAGAGACGTAGTTGTATCAAAAAACAACATTTAGTTATTAAAATATTTTCTGATGATGAACTTGGAAAAGGCTTGAAAGACTAAGAAGTTTTAAATAAAATGTATATTTTTAACTAGTAACATCTTTTTCGTTATTTTAATCGCATTTTAAGTAAGACAGTGAACTTTTTAAACTTCACATTATACATTTTATGTAAAAATACATTTAAATCTAAAATAATGTGATTGTCACCGGCGCAAACTTTTCACACGTACTTTATATACGCACTTTTATGCTTAGCCGTCGTGAATTCAAATAAAAATATATTTCTAGATAATTGTAATAAAAAAATGGAATTGATAAAGTTTTAATTGAAAAAAAAATAAACCCAATAGTCGCTATTATCGTGCTGTCACAATAAATGTGAATTTTTATTCACTTATAACAACAAAGTACACGTGCAGAAATATTTTTACCGAAATTTACCCTTTATTCCTTTTGGCCCTGTCGCTCACACATGTGTTCCTTACTTTTAAAATGCTTTAAACTATAAATAACGCCTTGCAAATACGTAAAAACCTCATAATCACATATGTACATACTATATTTTGACTTTTTAGTGGACAATAAGCGCTATCTAACTTTGAAATAGTTAAAAAAAAAGTTGACAAAAGACTTTATTTTGGGGGGCTCTAAGAAAAAAGTCAGAGCCGAAAAGTTTTTAACTTAAATTTGGAACTGCTATTTCAAATGAATATTTGTGATAAACAATAAAAAACACTAGTATGTTTTAATGTCTGTTAAATCCTGTTGAAATACGACATTTTCCAAACGTCTTCAAAAATTCTTCATTCGACTACTGTCATATGCAAAGAACGTGAAATAAGTGCATTCGTCAGGTTTCAGAAACTAACATATTCGTTAAATTTCAATAAAACCTAACTGCTGTGATTTAGTTAGTTACTTTTAATTTTATTAGTGTTAAAGGGATTTTTACCCCAAACTGAAAATAAATTCTGGGCCGAAAGGGTTAAATTACAAAATATACGTCCAAAAATTCTCGTGTCTGATTATTTTTCAGTATTTCTCTTTACTCTGAAAGAATGAAAGTAATCCATTGTCTCCCACCCATTGTTTAAATGATTGCCTTCCGGAATGGTTAGACTGCGTTTTATTATAAAAAGATTATCAATAAATATCTATTGTTTTTATACAAGAAAAATTATATTTTTCTTTATTATGTAATTGAGTTTATAAAACAGATTAATATTAAAATTATATATAGAGTGCCACATTTAAATGAGTGTATGATAAACCTGCAAATTTATCTGCTGAGTGCATTTATAACATATATTAATTCATCAGATTCAACAAATCTATGCCTAAAACTTATTCAAATATAAGGTATTTTCCCACAAAATGAATGTTTGCAAATTCAACAGAATATTCGCTTCAGTTATTTGATTTTACGATCAGCAGAGCGCAAGCAGTAAATAGTAACCTAGAACTTAAAACCTTTGAAACTGGTTAACATATCAGATATAAAGATCTCGCATTAGATTATTGTGTGGAAATCTCGAGTGAGACCTGTCATATCACTTTTCAAACGTTATATATATTCATGTTATACACTATATTGCGAAAAAATGGATGCTTCGCCAAATAACAAATATATCCATTGCTTGTGATTAGTCATGATTTTCAACGATGTCGTGCTTTTAGATAATTTTCTTTATATAGTATATATATAATATCTATTTATAATAAAGTGTATGTAAATACGACTTCAAAGTTTTGGTGTATATATTTTTACATACTTTTATAAAATTTAATGCTATACACTGTAAAGAATGTCAAATAATTCTTAACTTAAGAAAAACTGCTGGATATAAATCGTCATTAAGATAAACAAACGTGCATAAATAAACAAATTTCTGCCGTTACATAAACAATCTGATATTTTAACTTAGCCATAAATCTTTCTAAATGATAATTTGTTCAACCTTGAAAATTCTGTGATGAAGAAAATGACTTTTTAGTTGCTAAATTAGACTCATAAACTAAACCGTTTTATTATTATTATTCTTCATTTTATAATGTAAATATTTATTCATTCTGGAAAGTGTAGCTATCCGAGAAAGCGCGTATATAAAAAGTTCTCATAATACATCTTAAATATGTGTCAATTAAATATCTTAAAATCTTGGTTCATTTTCATGTAATAATACATAAAGAATCTAATATACCTTTACTTAAAGGCTAAAAAAGAAGTCATGCATTGTAGAATACAATTACTTCTCGAAATAAAAGGGGAAAACGGGACAAAATATTTTCAACGGATATCATTTCAATAATACACAGTGTGGATTTGCTATAAACGGATAAGTCGCCTGAAAAGGTTAAGCCCCAATTTACTTACCTTATAAAGAGGAATATATTTATGGTTAAATAAAATTAATTTTTACCGAGTAAATATATCATCTTACTCACGCCCATTTAAGGAAATTCAACATCCTATCAAGAAAAAACAACATAACCTATAACGATGAACGGAAATATACAATAACCTCTCTCAGGTTACCCTCGATCAGTGGCGTGGCGTCCGGTCATCGCTGGATGCGGCGATGACCAAGCAATATTTTAAAACTCTTAATAAGCTTTTAAAACTCTACGATCCAGTTTTAGCAGAACATTTGGAGTTCATGTATAAGTGAAGGTAAGATTTAAAGTTTCTTTTTTGAACATTCAACCATTGAGTTTTAGAGTTAATAATTTTTCACCACAAACTTAAATAATTGCGATGACCACCGAAAATTTTCACGCCACGCTACTGCCCTCGATTTATCAAAAAGTATTTTACGTTTAAAAACCTTAGAAAACTATAAATATATTTTTGAGATTTAAATAAGCATTTATAGAAGCAATTTAATCTTGTTGCCACTGATTTTCTGTAATGTTTCAAAATAATTTTATAATCAGTTTTCTTAAGCCGCAATATGTAGTTTTTTCATGCTATCTATTTTCAAGTGAGCATTTTCATGCGCAAAAAACATGTTTGACAGACAGACATGATAATCGAACAGCATGAAAATTAACATTAAAATTATTAATGCGTTACTCTTAGATGTATGGGTCAATATATGAAAACCAGACAATTTCATTCTAATTTTTTTTTATTTTTTTTAATTAATGTACCAACTACCTCATACAATTATATACTATGATACATGTTTTGTCATTTAAATACTGTAGTGTTTTGAGATGAAAGATCCATATTTTATGCGCTGGATAAACTTTTATGGAAGAAAGTGTCTGTTAGCATCATAATCAGCGTTTAATAATTGGACTGAGATGATGGGGACTGAGGTGATGTTTTTGTCTTAACAGCTGCACAGCCATTTTGTAGAATCACTTTGCAAATAAATAAATTATTAAATATACCAAATGAGATTTGTATGTTACGTAAATAAAGTTGCAATAAGCTTCTTTTTTCTATAAATATAAAGTTAAATATGGTGACATGAATGATGCTATAAAAAAAAATACTCATACCTATTCGGAACAAAAACTAAATATTTCTAAATATGAAACAAAGATAACAACTTACCTTCATCCATGGTGGTTAGTTGAACTTTAGTTGCTGTTGCAGTGGAAATAATTCTGCCAGCGCCACCTAGTATCTGTTAATCTAAATATGTGTTTAGAGGGACTGAGATGATGGTCAACCGCAGGGACAAATATATTTATAACAGTAATTTACTATACAATCTATACTAATAAAGGATAATTATATTTCCCCATACCATACACATATAGGAATAAATATATAATAGAAAATTTTAAAATATTTATAGACATTTTTACAGCATACATTTAATATTGGATATTTGTACCTGGGGACAGCGATTAGAATGATAACTTAGTTTGTTTAAAGCTTAAAATTAATTATTTATACATAATTATATGTTCATTTATAATAGGTAATTGAAGAGCTGAGTGGATGAACATGTTATGCTACATTTAAAAAAAAAATCTTTTGGATGAAAGCATTATGAGGAGTCCTATCACATGATGAAGCTAAAATACTAAGATTCTATTTAGTCTTGAAGATTTAAGACATTATTCATTATTCATTAATATTTAATATTTTAATATTTAATAATGTCAATAATATTCATAATTTTTAATATTTGAAAATTAAATATGAATAAGTTTTTCTGAGAGAGGTTAGTACCATACATGTTAATATTTCAAACACATGGTATCAAACAGAAAATAAATCATTAAAATTTACAGCAAAAACTTTCACTTCGAATTTCTTCAAATGTAACTTTTGTTACTTAACATTAGTTCCACTTAGCACTTCAATTGTTATAACAAATGTTACAATTTATTACATTATTCAGCTTTTGGTTTAGTATAATGAATGAAATATTATTGGCTGTGGACGCAATTTGTCCACTTTTCATGTATTGACCCGTATAAGAGAAACAAATATGAGATATAAATTCAATTATGCTGCTGAAAATTTTTGTTAAGATTTGATACGATCCTAAAAATGGTTATTCCGGTTTGAAAAAAACTGCTTAATACATTATAAAACTATTAGGAAATGTTTCTAAAAATCGGTGGCAGCAGAAAAAAAATTGTTTTTAAAATGCTTTTAAATCTCGAAAATGTATTGGTTTTTCAGGTTTCTAATGATAAAAAAAGTTTTTTGAAATCATAGGTTACTCGGAAGAGGTTATTATGTATTTTGTCCTCAGTTATGTTACATGTTTGTAGATTAAGAAATATTTGTCTTTTTTCATACGGTAAAAACATAAGGGACTTACGACAGTGTAGTTTGGATTTTTTTAGAACACATTCTCAAATATTTTATTAAATATTGTGATATTGCGAAACGCATACATTAAACTCCAAATAAAATAAAAATATGATTTTATAAAGTAAAACATATTATGATAGAATTAAACTGAATTAGAAAATATTTTCTTTTAGACATGTTTATCTTTGAATAGGTGCCATATTTAGCAAGTATTATAGTTGTATCATAATATTTTCGCTGGGACTTTAGAATTTCCTGTTTAAGGCAAATTATCTTATTTTAAACAAACTATGCTAAAGCTACAAAACCTTTAGATATTATTCATGAAATGTTGCTGAATGGAATATGCATCTTAACTTTATTGTTAGACTATACTACGTTACAGATTTACCTTTTTTAACGTTTTTTAAAATAATTGAAAAGTGTTTATGAATTCCGTTTTTCCTGTCTGACTGATCTTGCCCTCGCTCTCGTATGCCATAAAACTTTTAAGGGCCCAATATGTCCGGTTCCCAATATGGCCCAAGTCGTATATTTCATTTACTGTCTTTTTAATTCAATAGATGACAGTATATGTTCGACTCCCTGGACGATAGAAAGTGGAAAATAAAAAAAACAATAAAGACGAAATCGAATCACGTGGGCAACACTACTGGCTGGGGGAGAGAAATTGCCGGCCAAAAAAAGTCGTGTTATTATTTCTTAAAGGTACGGAATATTTCGTATTATTAATATTTGTTAGCATTTAATATAAAGTAAAAATGAATATAATAACACATTTAATCTACTTTTAGATACTATCAACAGCTTTATCGTTACTTCTTAGTATATCCTTTTCTTGGGGGCAAAATAAAAAAAATGGCGGAGGTTCCCATTATAACCAGGGTGGGCCATTTTTCTGTTATATTTGTGTCTTTACTAATTTAGCAGCTCTTTTTATTATTAGCCATAATTTTGTTTCACTTTTGTTGTTCAATTTATAAATTTTTTAGTAAAAATAATTATATTATTTAAATGTTTTTTGTTCTAATTTAAAATTTTTGTGTGATTTTCCTGGCTTTCAAAAAATTGCAATTATTATATTTATAATATGTATATATAAATATGATATACATAATAATTATAATAACATAACATATAATCTATAACATATAATAATTTGCAATTTTTTGCAATTTTCTAAAAATTTACAAAATGGGTCATATTGAGAACGGGGTGTTCCCAATATGGCCCATATGGTGCTTTTTACATTTCAGCTTATATAGTTTTTAATAGTATAATTAAAAGTATAAGTCTTTTTTTTTATTTACCACATTAATCCCTCTAAGCAACAGCATAAATAGTTTCCGGGAAAAATAATATTAACCTGGTGAAAAAAGCAATCAAACCTTAGGGTGGCCATAATGGGGCAATGTGCCTTATATGTTATTGAGCTTTAATATGGAATGTTCCATATTGAAATTGAAGTAAGTGTGTAGCATTTTTAGTTCGTTTATAAGAATACACAAAATGATTCTCTTACATTATGATCTCTCGGGAAAAATCCTCTGATGTACATTTTATTGATGTTACGATATTTAAAGCATAACGCGATCCATATGCATGATACAAATTTAATATAGTATGCTTTCTCGGGTTATAGAATAAGTAGCATATATAGTTCGTTTTCTTAGAAGCATAAAAGAACTCAGTTACAAAACGGTTTATAGTAAAAGATAGATTTGCTGTAGATTTTAATTATGTTATGATACCTCAACCATAATAAAATCTCTGAAATGCTCTACAACATAATTTCTATAGATTAAGATGTGCATAGCATTTACCGTTCATTCACAGAGACATACAAAAAGATTCTCTTAAAGAACTGACCATGATTGACAATTGCTGGAAATGCGTTTTGCGCTGTGGTATTCATTTTTAATCGTCTATAATTTTAATTGTATTAGTGTGTGTTAATTTACAATGCTATTGTGCAAAGTAGTTTGCTGTATGGTGAAGAGACATGGACATTAAATCTCCAGCTAAAAGAGAAACTCCTCTTCACCGAAATGGACTTCTGGAGAAGATCAGCAAGAATGTCTAGGTTGGAAAAAATTAGAAACCCAAGAGTACGTGAAATAATGCAAAAAAAAAAAAAAAATGTTGTTCAGACAGTCGAGCATAACAATCTTAGGTGGTATGGTCATGTCCGCAGAATGAAAGAGGAACGCCTTCCTAAAATTATCTTTGAATGGTTCCCGGACGGCAAACGTAAGAAGGGCAGGCCGAGGATGACTTGATAAAGTTCTATTCGTGAAACAAAGAATATATATAGGTTAAATGATGAGATTACTCTGGACAGAGAGAGATGGAAAGGATCTCTCAGAACTATTTTTATGGGTCGAGGGAACACATTGTTTCGTAGAAACTCCTGAAGAAGAAGTATAAGTTTTATAGATGGTATACAGGGCAACACGAAAGAATTGCACATGTTACCGGATACAGACAGGAATTGCAGAAAATGTAATTTTACTGAGTTATGTGTAACTTAGGTTGCTCATTTAGTGAACTCATTTCAGTCTAGGAAAAAAGGGAAATTTTTTAATAATATTATGCTAGTGTTGGAAAGCGTTTCATTATTTATACCTGACGCATAATTTTTTGATCTTGTTGAACATAAATTTTATTTTAAAATTAACTTGAAGATAAATAGGTTCATAAAGAAAATCAGTAATCATTAAAAATAGACATAGCTGTATAATATTTTAATAAGTGCATTGATAAGTCTACTAAACATGCTAACCTAGCATATTTATGATATATTTTATCTTTCACATTCAACAAATATATATATCTCTAGAACACATTTAAAGATGAATATCACTATGATATTTTGTTACAAAATTCAAATTTACAATCAGTAAAGCAGAAAGAATGAAATAGATCAGAATTCTCAATGCCTTTAAAGCATATTTACACATATGATATGAAGACCTTGAATTAGATTACTGAGTCAGAATTTCAGGTAAAATCTGTCAAAACCCTTTCAGCATGTGTTTGATATTCATGTTGTTCGAAAATTTATGTTTCATTGAATATCAAATATAATGGCCTGTGAATTGTTTTGATATTCAAAGATATCTGCTTTTTATATGTATTTATTCTTAGACTCGAAAAATATTATAAAACAAACTTAAAAATTTTTTGGATGTATCTTTCATTAAATTCAGTGCTTTTTTAAATATTTTGGAAACATAATCATTAAATTTCTCTGAAATATTTACTAAATATTAAATTATTAAACAAGAATTCATAATTAAAAAAGTTAATATTTTAGTGCAAAGGTTATGGATATTAAAAATATAATGTTGAAAATGAAAAATTTAAAAAAAAAGAAACATATGAAAACTTTAAGGTTCATACTAAAAGGAGAATTTTATATCTTAATAAAGTATACATCGATGAGCACTTTGAACATTTTCTCACATGCATTTTTTATTGTATTTTTTTTTTCAATTTTACCGGACATAATTAGAGATAAGCTCTTAGAGGAAAAAAAATAAAAAACTTGCTGCCGCCATTGTGATAAAAAAAGATACATTTTTAATTCATGTTAGACAAGGGTATGCTACGTAAACACGTGTTTTTATTTTTAAAAAGATTACAGAAAGTAATTATGTCGTGGAAATAAAAAAAAAAAAATATTTTTAATCATCTTTTTTGTATGTTATCATATTGCACAGCTAAAGAGCTCATTTTTTATTAACATAAATTTAGTAGAATTTGATTCGAATTTTCAAGTACGTGAAAAAATTCTTTAAAGTTTGCTCTAAAATAATGATCCATATTGAAGCTGTTTTTTAAATTAATTAAATATACATCATAAGTGCAGTTATGTGAAAATATATGAAATATGATAATTATATATTCATAAAATTGTTGTTCATTAATTAAAAGAAGCTCAGAAATTTGAACGACAACTTATAATTAAAAGGTTTGTAAATGTATATGGAAAATTTTAACCTCTTTGGTCCCTGGGTCTGCAAACAGGGACCTCTGTTCTTTTCCTTATAAAAACTAAAATGTCCGATTTTGTTTTTTACATTTTCACATCACTTCTTAATAGCTGAATGTTTTATACGCTTAAAGTAAACGAATAAATGGCAGCATCTACAAGGTTAAAAAAAAGACATTTTTGCAGTACAAGGTACTGTTCATCTTGCGCTCAAGCTCGATCACAGTCGAATGTGCTGTAGCTTTCTTTGGTTTCTTGACTATATAAACATGAAAAATAACAGCACAATGTGCTGGCAATTAGGACGCCAGCAGTTTGTGCTGGCAAATCTACAGTGGTTTTTTTCACAGTGTAAGCAGATTCACACATAAAGTAAATGTTATTTTCATCTGAGTTTGCAAAATGCCTAAAAATGCCCAAAAGACTGTATGACAAAGAAAGTGAGAAATTTTCATAAGCATTTAACATAAATCTTTTTCAGGATTTGTAGATTATTTACATGTTTTAAGCTCTTAAATTTTTGATTGCGTTAATTTAGGTTAATGGTTATTAAATTTTTGTTTATAAGGGCTTTGTAGTTTTATATCCCTATTTTTAACCTAAATTACTAAGCGCCTAAAGGATCAACTTCGGAACAGATATTTTTTCTGTCATTTACGATGTCATTTTGTTTGGAAAAAACCAATGAATTAGCAATTGTATTATTATTTTAGCTTCGAAACTGAAGAGGTTTAAAGTACCCCTGAAAAATTTGAAAATACATCAGTTTAATTTTAACAGTTACAAAATAAAATATTCGTCTGAAAAAAATAATAATAATTAGAAAATTACCCTAACGTTCACCATTATAAAAAAAAGTCCTTCCGGCCTGCCTGTAGAGGGAGGAAAAAGTACTTTCTCTGTTCCTTTATTTAATCAACTCAGCTTACTCAAACAAAAGAAGCTAAAATACGTGCAACCCGATTATAGAATATTCAATCCCCATTTTCGTCAATACAGAATTGGAATCAGACTTTTGCCAACTTAGTCAGCTAATATACAAGTTGAAATCATTTCAATTCGATACATTTTTGTTCGCCAAATTTGACGATATTTCGCTAAGTATCGTCAAGGTTTGCGGGACTTTGATGCTGGCGGATATGACTATACACTTTTAAGTGTACTAGAGTGCCAACGATGGTTAGGACAATTATCGCGCCAACCTCGCGCCATGTCAGTTTACGTCTACAATCAGACGATAAACTGAATCTGCTCTCATCTGAGAAGAGCACGGTAGACCAGTGGTCATCAGTCAAATTGCGACTCATACGTCACCACTGTAAACAGGCGCTAGTTGGCATCTCGAAAGTGGGACACACACAACAGGTCTTTGGGCGTATAATCTACCCTTTTTCAAACGTCTTGCAACAGTTTTCCGGGATATTTTAGTTCCTGTTGCAGCACAAAGTGGATTTACTAACTGACCAGCTGTTCTGCGTCGGTTCTTTTTTGCCAAAATAACAATATAGCGACCTTCTTGGGACGTTATACTGCTAGGACAACCTCCTGAAGCGCGCCTAGTACATATTCTACACTTTTGGAATGCCGCCCATAGCCTAGAAACAATAATGTGCACGATGTTAAATTCACGGGCAACATCACTCATTTTGCGTCCTTCTTCCAACTTTCCGATTATTCTACCACGAGTAATATGATCTAAATATTGTCTTGAAGAGGTGTTCAAAATTTCAATCTTCAAGCTTCACTCCATCTACTTCAATTTTTACATCCGATGACAACTCGTAGCATCCGCCAATTGCCTAAAATCTCTTATCTCTCCTGTCACGTGATCGACAAAAGCGGAAATATAAAATTTGCACAAGTTTCACAAAACAGAGCATTCATGCAAATTCATTCTGCATTCATGCAAATTCATTCTGCATTCATGCAAATTTACACGGGCTGCTGCGAAACTATTTCTAAGTGTAATCGTTGAAAATGAAAATAGTCATTAAATTTCGTTCACCAGTGTGTATATATATATATATATATATATATAAACATTTGAATAGGGGCAGTTTTGGGGCATGGGTTTTATGATTGGTGAACATATACCGAAATTCTCTGGAATTAATTTCCTCCTAACGGCAGAAAATAGATTGTTTTTTACTTTTTGCAAGGAAAGCTACCTAATATATCAGTGACCGGTTGATGTGAATTTAATCATAAAATATGATAGTATATTGTTTTCAAAAATACTTCTGTGGCTAAAAAAAATAAAGTCTTGTTTCACGAAGATTGAAATTTATCGTCTCAAAAATATATGATTAATATATATATATATATATATATATATATAATACCAAAAAACACACACTACACATCCAAACCCAAAACTACTGAACTATAGAGAAAATTAACAAAATAACCATGGAAAAACTTACTAACTAAACCATGAACGAAAAGAAAACAACCAATGGAGACAGATTGCAAGGCTAAAGACTTGCATGCTGGGTTTTACCGGCAATTACTCATGAAACTTCCCCCATATCTGTCAAGACCATACTGGCCAAAGAAAACTTTAAAACTGGCCATCCAAAGCAGTAACCGAATTCGAAAAGAACACTTTAAAACTGACCATCCAAAGCAGCAACCCAATTCAAAAAGAACGACATATCCAGACAGAGCTCCTTATAAAGCCTACGATTAATATATATATATATATATATATATATATCAAATACGAAGTGAATTCTCTATAAAAAATATTACAATAAAAAAATCAGTATATTAAAAACGCACTGAAATCTGTATAAAAAATTCTTCTTGTGATTTTAAACTCACAAGCGTATTTTGAATCGATAATGGTAAATGGTGAGAATATATTGCTTTCCTACAAGAAGAGTGATATAACTAAGAAAAATGTCTTGCGTATTATTACATAAATAGGTCTGGGTTAGTGCATCTTGCTGCACGGTTAAAGTTATAATTGTAGTTATGCAACATTTTTGAGAACTTATTAAATGTTTTACAGAACAACCTCGAATTATTAAATCGGCGGGATTAAGTCTGCCGTCAGTGTCCCCATAAACTCGGATCAGATAAATCATGAATTTCAGAAATTCGATTAGCCACGAATTGTTTCTATTTTTCTTTAGGACTTTTTATCCATTGAAGAACGATATGTGAATAAGTCCAGAAAGTAGTATAATTTACAAGGATAATTTTTGTGATATCACTTGCCATTCTGGCACCAATAAGGGCTCCTATGAGTTTAAGAAAATGGAAGAGTTAACTTCTTCAAGGGAGCAACCGTAGATTTAGACATGACAAAACTAGTTTTAAATTTATCTTTAGAAATTTGATACTATAAGTATGCCACTGCCTCCTATGCTTTAGGGTTGTCATCAGTAAAAATATGCAATTGGAGGTGCTCATTTCCATGTATCGTGGTGCTAAAGTAATGCCTGGGGATTTTCAGGTGTCCGAGCTCCTGGATTTCCGAAAGCCAATTTTGCCAATCATTTTCTAGCTCAAAAGACAAATTTTTGCCCTATGATATTGGCATTTGCCATAATTGTTGTAAAATGCTTTTGATACGAATAATAAAAGGAGAAATAAATCCGCCTGGATCAAACAACATAGCTGCAATTTTCAAAACATTACGTTTTGTACAAGAATCATTGTTTAATTTTGCTAACAATGGTCGTAGTTCTAGTCCCAAATTATCTTCTTTATTGTTCCAGGTCAATCTTAAAACCTTTAAGGAGGTGTTTCGGAGATCGGAATTCGAAATAGATATGTTTTCATCAACCCATCTTTTCTTAACTTACTCAGAATTACTTTTAAATTTTCTTAACTTCATCCCCTCTTCTTTAAAAATATCAACAGCTTCTTTGGATAAGTTAAAAGCATCTAGAACATTATTTTCTCTGGAAAACAAATCATCAACACACAGAGAAAAATCAAGGATTTCAAATGTTTTTATGAGACTTTTTATATTTGCTAATATGGTTTTTAATTTTGGGTAAGCAAAAATAAACGTACTGCAGGTTACAGCAAAAGTAGCTGTAATCCTCATATAGGATACTACGTTTTTATTCTTATCAAAATCTTCTTCTTCATAATATAAGAATCGTAGATAATTGCGATCTTCTCCGGTAATACATATTTGGAGAAAAGCATTTCAATGTCAGGCGAAAAGCAATTTTAAACAACCGAAAATTTTAAATTATATCTAAAATATTAGAATTCAGGTTAGGGCCGTCATTCAAAAATTCGATTAATGATAGAGAATCAATTTGTTTGAAAGAAGCATCATAGGCTACGCGCAGTTTTTTTTTTCATTTTGTAGTTTTGTCATCACGGTCTGTGTGGCATGTTATAAGAGTTATTGGAAAGTTTCTCGGGAAGCAATTCTATTTCATCCTCATTAAATTGCTCTAATAAAATGGAATTATATTCTTTAAGTAAAGAATCCTTTTATATGTGTTTATTTCTAAAATAGAAAACCGCTTCTTTGCTACTTCAAGATTATTTATATGCAAGTCACGAGAATTTTTCCGCAATAATCTTGTTTAATAATTACCATTTACGCATTTTTAATTTTCTTTAAATTCATTTATTACCTCAAGATCGGTAATTTTCATTTCATTGCTTTCAGCAATGCCAATTGCTTCGAGATCTCGAAAGACATTCAGCTGAGTATTTATATTTTCAACTGAAACACGTAAACAAGCTACCTCTTTTTTTATTAGACTCTATCTGCCCTTGTACTGTATGACCGAAAATAGTTTCTGCAAAGTATTGCTCTGTTTTCAATTTTTCTTCGATTCCCTTTAGTATTTTCCACAAAAAGTCAGACCGTATACAAATGTTTATTTCCCGTTCAAGACCGGTATCAGCAGGCATATAGCCTCTTGATCTCATTATCTCTAGTACTTCTAGTGCACTGGTTCTAGCGTTTTTACAAAAGCTCCAGTTATATTGTCAACTACAAGAGCTTCGATATTTATTAGTTAATTGGTTGCACAACACTGTATAATTCAAGATCAACAACTTCGTAACGTGATTCGTAGGGACGTCTCCGCCCAAAGAAATAAACTAATCATTTTTTTAGGGTTCCGTACTTAAAAAGTAAAAACGGAACCATTATAAGATGACTTCCGTGTCTGTCCGTCTGTCTGTCTGTCTGTCTGTCTGTCTGTCACAGCCATTTTACTCGTAAACTATGGAACGTGGAAAGTTCAAATTCGGGGAAGAAATAAAGACCACTGACCCACATATTTTCAGATTAATAAACATTCATAAATATATTTAGTAAAAAAGAAGAGGGGCTAATTATGCTACTTGAAAAAAAAATCTTTTGTGTGTATATCATGTGGGGTATCCTGTGAAAGCTTTTATAACGCTGAACTCAAAAATACATTCCTTTTAATTTTGGGTATTATATTTTCAAAGATATTGTTGAAAATGTAGCGTAAAAATATGTCCCCCCCCCCTCTAATTCCGAATCTACTGAAACTAAAATTATGAAAAAATTAGAGGTAGTAGACGTTAATATAAACCTTGCCGGAAAATTAGAGCGATTACCCTAGGTCACATAGCTTTTGAGTAATTAGCATTTTTCTGTTATACACAAATTACGATTTACGGGCATTCAGAAACATTGTTGAGCATCGCTGATATACCTCTCGTTGCAGAAGAATAAAAGCATTGTTGATAATGATTTTCGAAAAAAATAATCGGTAATTAGCCGAGATATTAATCCTTAAATGTACGGCCAGTTTGGACATACATAAGGACAGGGGCGGCGTACTCTATGTCTAGTTAACAACTTTTAACGATATATATGTATAATGTAATGTCCAGTAACAGTATAAAAGCAATAAATGTCAAATTGTTAAAAACATACTAATCTAAGGAGTCTCGGGACTCTAAAAAGTGGAAAAAATGAAAAAAAGACCATTTTCAACATTTAATGTCTTAAAATGTATATGATTTTAAAACACAATTTTAATTGGGATGAAAGATACAAGTATGTTCTTTCGTTTCATGTATTTAAAAAATTGCAAGATACAGATTTAGTATTTATAGGGGGCTCGAAACTGTTAGACATTTCTCGAACAAAAAATTGGCATAACAGTTTACGCGCAGGATTACAAAATAAATATTGCAACTAGAATGAAAATTTTGGTACTTACTTATACTTCAGATTGTAATAATTTCCCTGAACTTAAATAAATTTGTATTTAAAGCATTTTTATATTTTTAATGCAATGTTGCATTTAGCTAATACAAAATTTTGAAAATTTCAACAGTAAAATCACCTAAAAAATATTTTTTGAACAATAAAAAGGAAATTTTAGGTTCAGTTTACACAGACTAACATGAAATATATGTTTTGAAAATTTCATGAAAAAATATTCAGAAGTTTTTGAGGTTATGCCCAAAAAACGCCATTTGGAAAATAATTACTTTAAAGTTTCGGAAACGCCGCTTCAGCTATTGAGCGTGTATAATTCTAAAAGCCAAAACTTCTGTTCTATAATGGGAATTTCAAGGAAACAATTATATCAAAATATTCAGAAAAGATCGGAGTTTAACATCTAACAAAATTAAAATTTCTTAAATTTTGAAGCTTTAAGAGTCCTGCGACCACTTAACCCTTTCCGGCACGGAGAAATTCTATTTATAAACCTATGAAATAATGAACTGACACCAGAATTTATAAACGAATTTATTAATAAATGCGAACTTGCTTATTTTCACGTACATGATAAAAGGAAAATTTTAATTAAATATTCATGGTGTGGTTTGTCTGTTTTGGAATTAAAATTAGGTGTCCGTTTATTAAGGGCATCGCCCTCGAAAGATTTAATTAGAATGAATCGCATAAATACTGTGGGATTTGCGATAGTTTGCATTGATTGTATCTCTCAATACGCCTCGAGTGACTTTAAAAGTTAATTAAACACCTATCTGGAAAAACGCGTCACTGACCAAGGCAGCGTTGAAACTTTGAGACCTCAATTCGAAGCGCTCTTAGTACAATGCCAAATTAAAGCTTTGAACAAAGGTTTTGTTTTAGCTACACTGTAGAAATAAAGGTTATTACTACGTTGAATTTAGTTTCATGAAATGCCAAGTGAAGTTTAACTATGCACTGCTTTTATTGTCAGTACCGGATTAAGTTCATCATAAACAGATTAGGATAATATTAAAAGAAGAGTTATACGAATAGCTATATTTGATATTATTTAGGTTTCATATCGCTTTGAACTTTCATGATATACCTATTTACACTTTTTTAATATGTACAGTTATACCCAACCCTACGTTGTATAGTTTTTTAGAAAGACTTAGTATTCTTTTAGCAACTCTTTTTTTCTTCTTATAATAGAATTACAAATTCATATATTTATTCTACGGAACACTCTGTGCGCGAGTAATGCTCGCACTTGACCGTTTATTTCTTTGCAATTTTAATTTTTGCATCAGAGATTTTTTCACAAAACACTTTTCAGAACCACTATAACATAAAACTCTAGCTAACACCCACTGATTATCAGTAGACACTGAAACTATACAAGTCTGCAATAATGTATTTTCATTCTGTTTATTTTTTGCTGTTGCGTCATCGAAACATAGCACATTTCGTTTCATTTTCAGGATTTTCTTTTATTGTTTCTTTAGGACAAAAAAAATAATAATAATAATTATGGATGTTTTTACCACATGTCGAGCAAGGGTTAATTTTCGTTTTTACAATTAACTGAGAAATGGAATTTTTAAAAAACATTTGTAACAGCGACCTTCTTTCTTTAATTTTTATCTTTTTTGCTTATCCGTGAATTATGAACAATATAGACCTACATGTTCAGAAGACTTGTAAAATATGCAAAACTGTTTTGTAGATTTATTTGAAGCAGCAGTTGGATGTATATTTTTCTTTTGAGAAAAAGTTTGCTATTTAATTTGAGAATTTTCATATTTGGTTTTAGAATTTTCAAAACCGTTGCAGTGGGAATTATTTACTAAATTAGTAGCTTCGCAACATCTCAATTCAGTTTCAATAAAATTTATTAAACCTGTTATTTCACAATCTTTATTGGGATCTCACTTTCTATGGAAATCTAATATAAAATTTTCTGGTAATAAGCTTAATATTATGGGTAGTAATAAATGCCCGTAAGAGCCTGATGTTACTCCTAACACATCAAGATTTGTAACATTGGTTTCCGGACTTGCCAAGTCTTCGGCTTTTTGAACACCAGTATTTTTTTAGTGAAAATATTGTTCTCTTAGATCACAAAATCACTTCGATTAAACAAAACAACATTTTCTGTACTAAAAGTCTGGTATCCAAAAAGCTGGAAACTTGACAGCTCTGGGTTTCAATATTTTCGTATAATTTTCTCGTGACAATGTTAGTAGATTTTACTGGTTCAATATGGAAAATTTTATTCATATAGCAGTTTATAATATTTTCCTGCTTACCGCACCTTTCTTCTAATAATTTTAGACATTTACAATAATTTTTATCTGTTAATTTGAAACCAGCTACAGTATTATATGGTCCAGACAACAAAGATTTAAGATAATGAAATTTTTCAATTTTTGATTATTCATTTGAATCTATCGCAATAGTTAAATAAATTGAAAAATTCTAAGAACTGGCATGTATCATCATAAAATTAATCTTTGTTTAATTTAGGCAGCTTCACTGATGATACTGGTTTACTACCGACCTTTCAACCGTTACTTGTTTCCTTGTTTCAACTGAAACTTTTGGTTCAGTTTCGTATTTACACTTTTTAAGCCTCATCTTAATTTTAAATTTCAAACTTGATATTTTTTCAGAATAAACTACTGATTTTAGCTCTTTTTCATATTCAGTTTTTTCCTAAATTAGTTCATCTATTTTGCCATCTAATTTATTAAGTAGCGATTCCTTTTCATTTATGAGCTCTACTGATGCCATTAAGGAATCGCAATCAGTCTTATCAATATCAACTGATAACAATAGATGACATTTAGTGATTAATTTCATAACCCCTGCTCGAATAGCAGCTTTTTTATTTTTGAGTTTATCCATGTTCAAATTTTAATTCAAATTTCGAAAAATATTAACAAAATAAATGTTTATTTTCAATAAAGCAAATGCAAAAGTCACGCAGAATAATAAAGGATTTTCTTATCTTTTATCACAGGTTTATAGGCTCCAAAATATTGCAGAATGGTCCTATGATCCAAGAATAATCCAAGTGATGCAATTTATAGATCACAGTTCACGAAAATAATATTTGATGGAGTGCAAATTATTCACGACACCACGATTCTATATATTTCATTAATTAAAACCAGCATATTTTCACATATGTTCTGAAGCAAATAAAATCGAAAGGTTTTATTTTTGTCTTTGTGAATGAATAATAATCCCCAGCGAGAGAACATTTTGTAAATTACTATTCACACCACGACTATGTACATAATTTACATTTGTACATAATATTACCAAAGAAATATCTGCTATTAATGCTTGTATAAACGTTATTTGTTCCTCTCTGGGAACCCAAGCTAATATTTTTTATAAATCATGAACACTTATTTTCTTCCACTTTGGAAGACCAAGAAAAAACTGTATCTTGCTAACGGCGATCGAATTTACATCATTTAAAAAGAACTAAAGGACAAATATTTAATATCAATTCTCCGGTAGAACGCGTGACACCTGAAGCCTCCAGCATAGCTGAAAGAGACCCACGAAAGGGTAATGCGAAATATTCCACATTTCTTAGCCAGCATTTTGAAGGAAAAAACAGAAACGGCTTTCTTTATACTGCTAGAAATATTGCAAATCCAATAAACATATGTCCCTTATATACACAATCTAGATCACCATTTTAAGTATATTCAATACACATACTGTTTTTATTTTATTTTATTTTCTCATTATTCTTGACGGAGAAGATTAAGGAAATTCTTCTCTTAATTATCACAAAAGAGGCCACGCATAGATTAAATAGAAAAGAATTAAAAACTATTAATCCAATTATGAAATGATGAGGATAAAAAATTTCTTTCATTAATTATGCAAAATTCACTTAATTCTGAGTTTTTATTCAACAGAAAAGAATGAAACATTTTAGGTGTAAAAAGGTATCTTAAATAAAATCTTAAGATTTTTTACCAAGTTTGTTAATCTGTGATTTTTTTTTTTTTTTTAACAGAACAAAATTTAAAAGCACCGTTTCAGATTTGAAATTATGAAATATTTTTTTCTTTTTTCTTTATAATTGAATTGCCTTTTTAACTTACTTAACTTAATCATTTTTTAACTTAAGTTTAGCAGTTAAGTAAGCTTAAGTTAAGTTTCTAACCTAATTATTAGATTAATTTTGAGAGAATTTTCAAAAGAAAAGTTGTAAAAAAGCAATATTTTAAATGTGATCGCAATGTTTTAAACATGTTATATAAACCATTGATTAAAAAAAATCTTTCCTTATGTTGATACATTGCAGTTATGTTAAAAAACATGCACATTAGAAAGACTTTTAAATCGTTAACCGAAATGGTAAAAGTACTTGTTATAGAAACTGCCAGATATTACTTTAAATCTCATTACGAAAATAGCAGTTCATATGACCTTGCTATATAACTGCAAGCTTTTAATGAAATATTGTGACAGTACCATCAGGGCCAAAATGCGATAATACAGACTCAGATTACTCAGATATACTCAGATTTAAATTTTAAAATACTGTTTATGAAAATAATAATAGGGAAAAGCTACAGTGATGCATCTAAATTTAGTTTACGCTACTCTGATTTAAATTCACTTTGATCTTCAAAATTAATTCTCAAGATATAAAAAAAATGAAAAATTACTAGATTTAAAGCAAACTTATATATGAAAGACTAGCTGCAGAAACGATATCCAAAATGGTTTTCGATCTCATGCGTTAGTGTTGCTAAGACCAATGTCAGACCAATGCTATAGCATTGTGAATGGATAATACTTATGCAAAAAAGCGGCAAAAAAGACGCCCATCTGACATTGGTCTTAGACATAACAAGTTCAACAACATATGTAAATGTCATTAAATACTAGCAATCAGTGCCGGTGCAATGTCGCGATGTACCTTGCAAAGAACGTAGCTGGTCCAAACATCCCTGACTGCAATATACGATGAATAAAAAAATTGTATATATCATAGAATAATTTATAAAACAGAGAATAAAATGTATGAAAAATAACATTAAAAATCTTTCACATGTAATGTCTATAAATATTTTTAATTTATAAAACTTTCTATCCTTTAGAATATTTGAACTATTTATTTTTTGCATTTACAGGTACTTTAAAGATCGAGTAATGTAAAAAAAATTATATTTCCCGAAAATTATATCAACTTTGGCTGTAAGAATAACAAGATAAGGACTTTGGCTGTAGTACTAACTTTTTCGTGAAAAAAACATTTAAAGACAAATATATAGCAATAGCGTCATAACTTTACACAGGTTAACATTATTCCGAATTGTATAAAGACTCCCTCTGCCCTAAAAAAACTTCAACTGGCCCGGGGCCCTGGGCAGCGACGCCGTTTGTCCGACGGTTGTGTCACCCCTTCCCGTAGCTCGAAATTTAAAAATACATAGCGATAAGTAATTTTTGTTTAAAAAAAAACTATAACTTTTTTGAGCATTGAATATACTACTGAGATCGCTTGCACGCCCTGTAAATGTTTCGGTGTTTACAAATATGAATAATTCTAACAACAACACAGGTCTTAAACCACTGAAAAACTGACAATTAAAGATGAAATTTTCTTGATTCAAATTGATAGTTTCCCCGTTTTCTTAAAACGAACCGGTATATTTCTTTTTACTTTTTTTTTTCTCAGAATTTGACATAGTATTTTAAAACAAAATGAATTGATTTAAATTAACTTAACCATAACCATTGTAATAGTTTCTACCGTTTTATTAAAAAATATGTGTTCAATAATATTTTTAAATCACAACAGCATATCTTAAAATCAAAGATTAGATTTGTAATATAACTTAAGACAAATTAGATAAATACTTCAATACTGTTATTTTTTTTAATTGCCAAAAAGATTGCAGTAATTACTTAGTCAGAATAAATCTTTAAAACATTTGTCTCGGTCTATTTTAATTATATTAACAAAGCACAGGTAAATTAGTGAAAGAAAAACTTATAACATGAAAAGAAACAAAACTTGTTCATATACTGCAATTAAGCATTTATAACATATATTGTATTTAATTTCTCGCCTTTTATTGTACTTAATTTAATACATTTCTTTTATTTGAAAAGATTTTAAAAGTATTATTTTAAATATGAAATATTTGAAAAAATTGTCATGTCCCATTAAACAAATGGGCGTTCAATATTTTTTTTTATTTAGTTTTATGTAAAATATGTTTCATTCTTATTTCTATTTAAGCAGAAAAAAATTAACATAATTACTGTAATCAGATATTCATAAATCATGTGAATTGGATTAAAAATATTTTTATGTTAATCATTAGTTGTTAAGTAGAATAAATTTAATTATGATAGATATCTGATGAAAAGAATTAGAACGCAATGTTTTACGTATGGAGTTAATGAAAAATGTTGAGGATGTCATTCTGCAATAATTAACGGAAAAATTTATTTTAAATTTAGTTCGATTTACTTGTTTATTGTTTATTACGATTACAATTCTGATCTCTTTTCCCTTAGAAAATCATTGAAAAGTTAAGTAGGAAATTAAGTATGAAAAGTAGGTGATATATTCTTTCTCTTCAGTTAAATTATTTAAATTCCTTTTATTTTATTCATTAGTTTTTATGTGTTAATTCGTTAATTTTTACTGTTATTACAGGTAAAAACCATTAAAAGTCAATATCTTAACTATAAAATTCTTTAAAATATGAGACATTCTCACATAATTTTGACTTTTAAGTCCCGGAATAATAATTTTTATTTTAGTTCATATTCTTGGTTTTTTTTTAATTTCTTATGATGGAAAACATCCCATTGCATGATTGTTTAACAATATTAACAAGATAAGTTTTAGACGATGTTGGGGGTCCAAATATATACGAAATCTCTTACCGTCCCGTGTATCTGACACTGATTTTTAACTTCGGAGCTGTCTTTATAAAATTGTTTCAATAACAGTAATTCGATGTAATATTTTTCCGAAACTAGGACTCTTGTCTTATATAAATATATAGCAAAAAAATAACCTACACACATTTTTGCGATTGTTATTTTTTTTAACTCTGTCCCTGGACATTAGATTCCTTACCGTCCCTCTTGCTAAAATTATGCAGAAAATCATATCACATGCAGCCACAGACTTTTTTCCATTTTTTTTTCTCATACAGAGGTATTCTAGAGAAACAATGGCTAAAAGTCTTTCACAGGAAATTTACTGCATAATTTAAATCAGCATTTAAATATCAATTTCAAGCATCGTGGATTTATTGGTAGTCTTACCATACCCAGGGTTAATTCCTGCAATTTTCAACGTAAATTAATTTTTTTAATCCGATGTAAATAACAGATGCTAAAGGTCAATGAACATCGTGGCTGTCACTTAATCTTACCATGATTTGCCTAAAAATAGGTGGCAGTTTTCCTTACCCCCTTTTTTTTGCTTACCGTCCCTTCTTTCCCTTACCGCCCCCTCTTTTTTCTTTGCCTTACCGTCCCTTCGTTCCCTTACCGTCACTTACTTAACATGACTTTTACCCCCTGACCGCCAAGCAAAAGGGCAAAATTGTAATGTTGTTTTCTCCGCAGCATTTTTTAAATACTACAAAAGGATGTTTTTCTAATAGAATATATTTTTTTTAAATTACGTATAGGAATATAAGCCTTGATAATATTAATTATAACTTATTTTCATTTAATCTGAATTATACTTGTAGAATTATATTAACTTAAGTGGTTCCGGAACACACAAATCTCCAAATTTTCTAAAAAAAAAAAAACATTTATTGCTTTAAACATTTCTTTGTGTTTTTCTGCTTAAAATGACATTTAAATCATGTTTCTATCTTAATTAGAACAGGAAATATTAAATTTTTCGTTACCTTACAAAACCTTACTGCAATTTTTAAATATTGGATAAATGTAATAATGTTGAGTTTGATCATGCAAATTGGTTTTATAAAAGTTTTACTTTGACCATTACGTTTTAGGTGCCCTAAGAAGTTGAATTATCCATTTCAAAAACTGCAGAAGTCGATCATTTTTCGAAATACACGTTTGTATTTCAAACGTGTCCTTGAAAGTTCGCTGACTTTTGTTGACAAAAAATACATGGGCAAAGTTATCTGTTGCAACTCAAAAGCACGAAAATAGTTTCGTTTATTGCAAAAACAAACTATTCAATGACAATACTTGTATGTATTCCAATGATCAGGAACATAACAAGAAGATAGTGCGATGAAGCATCATGGTGAATATGACCCTGTGCCAAGTACTACTGCTTTTGAAAACCACTATTTTCAAATAGTAAACTTATCCTTATTTAATTACAGAAGCGTTCGATTTTATAAGACAAACATTGCTATTCGGAAATAGTGCTTTTGAAAATTCATGTTACTTGGCACCTTTAAATGTAATGTCTATTGTTAAGATACAGACGGTGTTCATTTTTGGCAATTTTTTCAATATACTGTTAAATCAGCACCATTAGTTATTCAACCCGTTTCTATAAATCACGGTTACTTAACCATATTATGAAGTATTATCATTGGTAAGGATCGATAGAAATATGGTTAAGTAACCGTTATCTACAAAAGGGTCATATGAACACTGTTTATCTCAGTTTCTCTCAATTTGAGCATCTCACTAGCGGGTAATTGTTCACATACTTAGTTCTAGCTAAAAAGACGAAACAGCCATTATGGAATCTCCATAGTAGCATTTGTATAGTTTCTGTGTTGGAGAGTTTAAATTATCATTGCTTGTTTTAATGTTTGTTATCATTGCATGTAGTAGATTTATATCTTAAACTGAACATTTTACATGTATTTATAGGTGAAATTTTATGACTTTCTTTGCAATAGACGTTCTCGTGAATTAAAACCGGAAGTCACAAGTGGAAAAAAATGAATATAGAAAGCAATAATTGAAGAGCCCTAAAGAAATGTTTGCATAAAAGACAGTCAAAACTACATGGACAAGAGTGATTATGAATTTTATAAAGTTGATAAAGAAATTTTTTTCTGATGTTCAGTGAAATTGTAATTAAGATAATTATCCTTTTGTCATTATGTATAAAATTATTTGATGTATAAATGAAATGTTATTAGAGTAGTTTCTTTTGTTAAAGTTGAAAGTAAAATATTTTATTTCTTTTTAAAATAAAGTCTAAACATTTTTATATTATCTTGTAAAATTAGCATACCCATGCCGTTTTACCCCACTGGTGAGGTAAGACAATATGATTTGACTTTTTATAAATGACCATTTATTATTAAAATAGTGGTGAACAAATCATATGTTTAAAACGATATTATACTACAGTGCCAGCAAAAAAAATTCTTTACAATCAAGCCACAATCTAAATGTTCAGATATTTTATTTTACTTTATCCTGCTTTAAATAGAAGAGGTGGCCGAGACTTTCTATCATGCGTTGATCAGGTGGAGTGCTCTAAACATTTTCTTTTTCTTTTTAGTTCTGATAGCGGTTTGAAAAGAGGGCTTTTTTTTTAATTTTTCAATGACTGTCAAGAATTGTTTTTCTAGCACTGTACAAGCCATTCTGAGATAACAGGGAAATTTATGTTCTTGGCTAAGAAAAGGAAGATAATCAAGTCAACTATGTTTAAATTTTTGTGAACATTTCTGTTGATATAATATCATACGACGAAACACAACCTTTCACCTTGATTCAAACATAAAACTATTATAATAATATTTATAATATTTATAAAAATTATATGGTATTAATATAGATGGAACTGCAGTTAATAATAATATACATTTTCTCTAATTAAGTTAAAGCTAAGAATCTGATACTTCTACTTTCAACTCAAATAATTATAGGCTCTCTCCTTTCAAAAAGAAGTGAGGCATTTCTATAAATAAAGAGTAATTAGTTATTAAAATATTCTCTGATGAAGAGCTTGGAAAATCTTGAAAGTACTAAGATGTTTTAAATACAATGTAAATTTTTTGTAAGATCTATTATATTATTTTTAGCCACCTTTTAAGTAAAACAGTAACTTTTTAAACTTTTTAAAGTTCCTATAATATAATTTCTGTTCAAGTACTACATTACGCACTGGTTTAGATATGAAAAAAATCAATACCTAAAAAAGAAATGTAAAGTTGTAAAATGTCATTGCCAATGATTATCCCAAACTTCAAAATTGATTGAATGAAATCATTATTTTTAAGATATGGAAAACTTTAGAATAAATGGAATTATTATATGGATATATTTCATGTCTATTTTGTATGCATTGATGCTTTAGGCAAAACAGAAAACATTTCTATTAATTATACTTACTTAAGTTTTGGTCCTAGCGATACTTTTCATCTTCATGATGCACAATAATTTCTCATTCAGCTCTACACTAGACGTTGTTTTCATACGACAACGTTCTTAAATTGTACGGTTCCACATGTTTTTACATGCAGTAATTACATTTTGAATTAACTATACAAGAAATACTTCGATTTTTACCCGTTACTCAAAAATTATTTATTATTATGTATGTGAAATATAACGTTTTCTTATTTCTAAATAAATTTGTTTGCAAACTCTGGTGTGATTCTTTCATTTCAACAATTTAGGAATGGATTTGCCCCTGCAAGGATTAATATAACACGGACGGTTTATAGCGACATAACGACACAGTTGGCGTACTCTATGCGTCAACACCTGTGAAAGCATTAATATCAACTTTTGTTGCTAAAGAAGAGTAGTGTCTAATGTCTAGTAATAGTTTAAAAGTAGTAAATATCACATTTATATACCGGATGAGCCAAAAGTTAGTTAAAACTTTAAAAACTCATAAAAAAGGAAATATTTATGATAAAGGAATGCGGTTTGCAAGAAAGGGCTCACATGCCAATCATATGTTTTTAGAAGCACAAAAACAATAGTTAAAAAGTCACATGTAGAGGGCGCTGACGACCCGAAACACAATGAACAGGACAACAATACGCTCCATTCATTTGTTCTTTCAATAACAAAAGTCCGACATCCAGAACATTCTACGACGCAACCAGGTTGTGTCGCAGTACCTGTTCATTGTGTTTCGGGTCGTCAGCGCACTCTACAGGGTGGCATATTCTGTACTCTAGTCGTGAATTACAAATAAGAATAACAAAACAGAGCAGAGAAAATTGTGAACTAGAAACAATGGTTGAATATTAAAGTGATTTTTGTAAGCGGGTAAATGATGTGTAAATTTTAATCACGTAATTACGTTAGAATTCACAACTGATTTTTCAATGAGTACTGCACTCAATACACAAATTTTAAGATATATATATATTTATATAACTGTGTGTGTGTGTCGGCAATATGTCTATATACATACTGCGTTACCTTATCGATGTATAAAAAATATAAGGTTTGATATAATTTTAGAAAACATTTTACCATAAATCAGATAAATATTTGTGAAAAATGATTAGAGCATTACAACTTTTTATTAAGTTTATAAAACATACTAACATATTTATTCCCTATTTTTTATATAGACTAAATATATCTCTAGAACTTATTCAAACATGAATACCAATATAATATTGGCTTGAAGAATTCAACTTCCCTATCAGTAGTGCGAAGTAATGGAATAAACTCGAATACTGATTAACTTTTAAAAAAGATTTACATATTTGAGAAAGATCTTGTATTATTGATCAGAAACTTCAGAAGTCAAATAAAATATCACTTTTCAGATATCATTGATATTGATGTTATACACTGCATTACACAAAAATTTATACTTCACTGAATAATAATATATATAACTATATAAGGAGCTTAATATTGTATTTTTTAGGACTTCTGCCGACGATATTAGATAAAGTAACATATTTTTAGTACTGCATATTTCTCTGCTTATTTTGCTATGAAATGTGCTTATTTCTGATGCTCTTCGAATTGTATATATATTTAAGTGCTGATCAAATGGAAAAGGAACAGTGCTTATAACTTGATATATTTTTGTATAACAGTGGATAGAACTTTGTGCAGAAATAGAGAGGAAAGTAAGGAAGGCAATCTGTACTGCTAAAATGGGCTTGTACTAAGTAGACACGCAGAAGCTAATAATATGCGCTGGTCGTCAACCAACAGTATCGTCCGTTGGCAATTGGTAGTTATTCATTTATGTCTATGAAATGCTTGCAAATAAAAAAGAGCAACGTAATGTTGTCTGTTATTTAGTGAGAGAAGGAGTGGGAGTTTGCGAAGCGCATCTACGAATGAAGGAATTGTACGGAAATCATGCACTCTCATTGACTAGAGAGCAGGATAGGGATTTGGATGACCACATCGGAAACTCAGCTTACGCCTAAGAGTGGTAGTTCTATCCCGAGGGCAGATGAGTGCAGGATAAGCATGTCCACGAGGGGCGAAGTTTTGGTGTAAAGTGTGGGACCACCAACCGTATATCTGGATATTTCACCATGTGAATATTGTGCCTTTGGTCCGCTAAAATCTAATGAAGGATAGTCGTTTTTAATCTGACGGCTCGGGCGATTCAGACATGATATATGCAATGAAGTCACGGACAATGTTCGAAACTAAATTCGATCTCAGCTGAAGGACTTCTAGTATGAGCAGGATAATCACCACTTGAAGAGACAGTGAGACATGTTCTTGTGTAGCTTTGGAGATTAAGTTTGAAAGAAAAAGTAATTTATTTATGTGACCCCTGTTTTGCTTTCATTTGATCCATTTTACGTCAAACGTTTACCATCAAAAAACGTTTACAAAATGACATGGCAAATGAGGCAGACAACAAGGATGAAAAATTACATAGGAACATAGGGTCACAAAATACTTATTTAGTCACAAATACAGGGTGTAGCGTTGACGGTAATAACTGTCAGAAAACTGAAGTACATTATAATAAAACGTTTAACAGACATTCTCACCTTTGTTGTAAACACCAATCAAAAGTTGTAGAAGTTCACATTATACGCTCCGGCAGTATGCACTTGACGTCCTACATTTTTTACTATGATTACTAATTCATACTGTAACATCGATTGAGTGAGCAACATGTTTTTTCAGATCTTTTCGTGATTTTATCACGTTTCACACAAAACAAGGTACATATTGTTGCATTTTCATTACAAGGTTTTTATTTTTCTCGAAATTATTACCGTCAACTCGTGTCCAGATAGGAGGAAACACTGTGTATAAACTGTGTGTTTGAACTAAATAAGTGGTTTGCGACACTATGTTCCTATGTGACTTTTTATCCTTGCTGTATGCCTGATTTTCCATGTCATTTTCTAAACTTTTTTTTAATCATCCTGTATAAATAATTTTTACATATATATATGTACAGTAGGATGTTGAGTTTTATATAGTTGATCTTCTTGAAAATGTCTGAGTATGGGAAACTTTCATAAATTTTTGCATGCATTCTGTGTATATTGTAGCCCTGCTATCTCTCACGCACAGTATCTAAAGAGTCCCAGCAGAGGTAAAGAGAGCTGGCTATTTGCTTGACACTATGGTGCTTGTCTACTCTTTGGCGGTCACTGGTTCAGGTCTCCTGAACGCACCGTTTTTTTACTACTAATTTTTTCACGTAACAACCTTCTCTTCATGCCAAAGATTTTTTTTTTCATGAAAAATTTTGTTGAAACTATTTCGATGTTTATTCTATTGTAAATTTTATAGAAATCTACCAGGAAATTTTTTCTTATGAAAGACTGGTATTAAAAAACCGGACCATTTGCAATCCCTGTTAGTTCGTGTCCTAGCCGCCATTCAGCACATCCTACAGTGATTTGGATTTTTAGTAGCCTATTTAAAAAATATCTGCTAAATATTATCATATTTCCAAATACATCGCTTTGAATGAAGTACATACAGGGTGTTTAAGAAAGGATTCCCCAACTTTAAATCGACATAACTGTGAAACAGTGTGAGACAGAAAGTGAAACGAGTGGTATGTTAGACACATAAGTCTGGAAGTCGTTATACTCCGGTTTGCAGAAATGATTCCAATATTGTCTAATAGGTGGCAGCACAAGCACATAAAGCTTTAAATAGTACTCAGAATTTCAGAAAGTTCATTCGTGCGTCTGTTTTATTGGTGATGTATGTAAAGGAGTTGTATCGAATACGTTTTTATACGGAAATTGAAGAACATCATGTCATATTCCTTAGAGAAATGCGATTTTATTGTACTGGAATACCACCGATTTGGTCGAAGTCCGTCGAAAAATAAAGCGAAGCTTTAAGAAAATTAGTGTTATAAAAGGTCCAGATAAGAAAACAATTCGTAATTAATTCAACAAGTTTGAACGGGCAGGCAGTCTGGCCCGTGATTTAGCGGGAAATATGGGATGCAGACGATCAGTCATGACACCAAAAAATGTCCAAGCAGTCAATGAAATTGTTAACGTAGTCCTCAGAAATCCATCAGACGAGCCACTACTGAAGCGGGATTCTCAAACAACACTACATACAGAATAACGCGAAAGCGCCTGAAACTGTTTCCCTATAAAATACAGTGTCATCAACCGATCACAAATACAGTTGTGAGAAAAAGAGAAGACTTCGAAAATGAGTTACTCCAGATGATTCATGAGAGTAAAATTGATGCCGGCTGCGTATGTTTCACCGATGAGGCCCATTTTCATTTAGAAGGATTTGTGAATAAACAAAACTGGCGAATATGGGGCACTGAAAACCCATTTGTGTGTCTTACAAAACCACTGCACTCTGCAACACTTACAGTTTAGGATGGATTGTTCCAGTAAAGGGATCATTGGGCCGTTTTCACGAGAGAAACGATTAACTCATACTGAAATTTTAGGTACTATTTGATTATCCTGCCGAAAACAACCAAACGCCAAATTATAAGATTAAATGCCAATAATGGATGATCATAAATGTCCCTTTCATTAAATACGTTACATGTGTTTGTTACGTCATCAAGTGATTTTAAATTTACGTTTTATTTTGATTTTTATGAATGTTTTACTAATTTATGTTTTATTATTTTCTTTCGTTGTTTTAAAAAAAATGTCAATAAACGATTATTTCATGATATTCAAGGAGAAAAAAATGGAATTGTTTCAACAGACGTCACAAATATTTATGCATCTGTCAAAAGCGATAACTAACATAACCTATTTATGAATTATAGTATAAACGAATAAAAAGAGAGTCATAAAAATTTAGATTTTTTTATTATTTGTTGAGTGCAAAAGTTCTACCCGTTTTGAAGATATGTGAATGTGAAGTGGAGTACAGACGTTACAGCTGACGTTTCGAGGACAGGAAAGTGGCCTATAACGCGGAGAGCAGTAGACTATGCACAGGCACAACCTTTGTCAGAAGAACTGATATCGAACGGGAAACAACACGACAAGCAAGAAAGACGACATCAGACGTTGTTTACCGT
Organism: Maratus speciosus; assembly: GCA_963932465.1. Taxonomy (NCBI): domain Eukaryota; kingdom Metazoa; phylum Arthropoda; class Arachnida; order Araneae; family Salticidae; genus Maratus; species Maratus speciosus. The sequence continues at coordinate 118,701,771 of OZ010794.1, read as the reverse complement.
ACGAGTATACCAAAGCCGTTAAAGTAGCCGCAGCTTGGCGCAGCATTTGTCAAGTGTATCGGTAGGATGCCAAGGACGATAGTACATGCTGCCGATGGTTTAGGAAATTCGGGGACGGAAACATGAGCTGTAAAAATCATTCCCGTTCTGGATGCCCGACAGTGGTTTCTGACGAGGATATGGACACAGTCATAACAATTCCCTACATTCAATAGTCGAAAAATTAGCCGAAAATTTCTCGGTACACAGAACAACAGTCGAAAGACTGATGCATCCGCTTAGCTTCACCACCAAGCTCGATCAGTGGATGCCACACAAGCTTACAGTTAGGCAAAGAGAAGAGAGGATCAGTACCTGTGTTTCTTTGCTTTCCTGGAACAGTAAGGAACCATTTTTGAACCAAATTTTAACTGATGATGAAAGTGGATACTGTACCGTAATGTAAAGCGTCACACGACCGTGTGCCGATGTTGCAGAGAGTATTCCATCGACCTAAAAAGCAGGACTTCATCCCGAAAACGTTTTTCTCAGTGTATGGTAGGATGCCAAGGGAATAACCAAGTAGGAGGTTCTTGCACCAAACCAAACGATCAATGCAGACCTCTGCTGCCAACAATTGGACAGACTGTGAGCAAAACTCACGTGTAAGTGGCCAGCACTCATCAAACGCAGAGGGATTCTCTTTCATCTCGATAAAGCCATACCACATGTTGTTTTAAGGACTCGGCAAAAATTACTGGACCTTGGGTTGAATGTTTTACCTCACCAGGCGTATAGCCCCGATCTTGCACCTGTAATTTATCACCTTTTTGATCGTTACATAAATCCTTCGCTCGCCAAACTTTCAATAATGTGGAGACTGTAAAAACGGCGTTGCAACAGTATATTTACTCTAAACCAGAGGAGATTTATCGGCGTGGGATTAACTTACTGCCAGGCAGATGGCAAGAGGTCATACATAATGATGGTGCTTGCGTGAATTCATAGGTGCTTAACTTTTGGTGTTCTCCGCCTTTTTGTTTTCACTTAAAAACGGGTAGAACTTTTGCACTCACTTAATATTTCAAGCTTATATCTATTATTTACAAACATTTTATAGTTATATCTGCCTATGTTTTTTGACTAAATAAAGAGCATTAAGTTTCTTACAATCTTCCGTTATCACTGATAATTATTTTGTCTCTCAGTAAATTTGATTATTACATTTAAAATACTTGCATTTTATTCACAAACGCACAGGGTTGCCAGTTTGGCCTCCAAATTTAAACCGAAATTTCAAATTCATCCCGTAAATATAAAAGGAAGAATTTTTACATCAAGTAATCGCTAAATGTCTCATTAAATAAAACTTATAATACGATTCTTTATTTCTGAACGCTAAATTTCTGAATAAAAGTGTAGGTCAAACTGGCAACCCTGCAAACGCATTGTCTTAATAATATCTGTATGTTTACGGTTTAATTTGATAATTCTGCATTTAAATACGTAAACTATTCTTAGTATTCCTTTGTCGAGAGTCATCTGTATAATTCAAATTTTATATTTGGTATGTCACTATGTCATAAGTGAACGTCATCTTTAAAGTAACTCTATTCTTCAGTGATTTTGTTTATTTAAATTCATTAATTTTCCTAACCAAAAATGTCAGAATGGAAATTCTTTTATTTGTATAATCTGGCAAATAGTTTGGCGATTTGTATAATTTAGCGAAATTGGTCGACGGGATAATCAAGGAGTACCAAATTTACAACAATTGGTTGCCACATTTCAAACTCTAGTGGGTGCATCAGAAAATTCATGGTTTATGCAGGATCGGACCGGACCACACACCATACTACTACAGCGCTTAAGTTCCTTGAAAAATACTTCAGTGACCAAGTCATTGCTCTCAGTTATTCAGAGTGACACGCGTGGGTATCGATTGGCCTCCATATTCCCTGGATCTAAATCCATGTGACTTCTTCTTGCAAGGCTACTTGAAAGAGACTATTTATTCTACGAATCTTAAAAGGTTGGAACAGCTTGAACAATTCATCTGTGAGGCATGTGCATCAGTTTCATTGGAGACATTGCAAGAAGTGACTTCGAAGATTACACTTCGGTTGAGTTATGTTTTTGCTAAGAAAGGTGACCATATCGAAACCATTGTAATGTGATTTAACCTCTATTCACGAAGCATACTTTCGGGTGCTATTTAAAAGACACTGCTCTGTGACAGCAGCGCCCTCTGATGTCTAATCTTGGCAATATTTCTGCAAAGCAGTATATAACGAATTCTAGACCTGTCTGTTCAAGATACCACACGTTTTACCTTTCTGTCTATCACTGTTTCACAGTTATGTCATTTCAAATTTCAAAAGTCCTTTCTGAAACATCTTGTACATGATCTCCTGCAGTAAAAACTTGGTAACATAGAATCACAATTAACAGGAAAAAATTCCTTTTTAGTAATGTTTCCAAGTAGTTACGAAGTTATCAAGTATTACAAATACAATGCATGCTTGAAATCGGAACAAAATAATTTGCTGTTCAAGGCAAAATATCTCATAATTGGGTACTATAAAAATGTTATATCCCAGTTCTGAACTGTCGTAAATAGAATGCACATCCAGCATTAGTGATATAATATTACATTACCAATTTTTTTTTCTCAATACAAATTTCATTTTATCTCCAATATTTAAGTAAGTCCATAAATCAAATCTAAATTCGCTAAAAGAGCTGTTAGTCGTACAATATTTTAATATTTGAATGATATCCGTATAAACATTTCTGACTGATTTGAGATGTTTCTATATGGAGTATATTCTATATGTCACATTCAACAAATATATCTCTAGCATATATTTAAGCATGAATATCAGCAGAATATTTACTCAGCAATTTCGACTTGATGATCGGCTGAGAGAAAATGGTGAAATACATTTCAATATTGAATATCTTTAAAACAGATTGACACATCTCGTACACATCTCATGTATAACATTTTTGTTTAGATTGCTGAGACAAACTTTCTGGCGGCATCAGTGATATCATTTTTTAGAAAATGTTGGATATGCAAGTTTTGGAATATATTGCATAAAATTTATGCTTAGTTGAACATTAAAAATACTTATAGTTTGCGTATATTATCGATATTCAAATGTGTGCTGTTCTTATACAGTGTATTTGAAAAAGAATGACTCGATTACAAATGACCGTAACGTGTAAAAACTTATCGATAGAAACACTTCCATTACAACGCAGAATGAAGCTCAAAGTTTTGTTTGCATTTATTCGATTAGATATTCGTTTTTAAATTCTTTCTATTAAAAATTTAGAAAGGCACGTCTAACGTGGCAAATGAGGTGCGTTCATACTATAACTAGTTTTATAAATATTTTTTGCACTGCATATTGTACTGAATGTATATTTTAGTGCACTTCATAGGTGCATAACAATTTCATTCTGATCGAAAGGCTGTAACATCATTAAAATGCACTTCAAATAAATTTTTCCCATTGGCCATAATCTAACGGAAAACTTTTGAGTGTCCCTGTAATTAAATTATACATCCGATTTTCATAAAATTTTGAAATAACACTACAAAATTTTACAACAGGCTTTTGGCAGTAAACAACTTTTAACAGTGTAAAGGCTTTGAGGAAACAGGACAGGTTACATCAGCTAAAAGAGGACGTTTAGTGACTCTTGCCATTTCTGCCTCTGCTAGTGCAGTTCGATTCCACTTTTTCTATATTCCCGAGGGTACATTTTACAGATTACTTTTTAAAGGACTTTGGAACTGGAAGATCAGGAACTGCTAACCCCTCTTTCTCTATAATTGAATTGACGTTATCAAATTTACCCTAAAATTTTGTTAAATATACAAAAGTTCAAAACACAAACCAGTATTGTTATTATTAGATAATCATAACTCATATCTGCCAATTAAAACATTAGATTTCTTCAAAGAAAATGGTGTCATAAAGAGATGATTTCCACCTCACTTGATCCACAGTATTATAGCGTTTTTGATCTATTATAACAAATATATCAACACCGCTTGAGACGCATGAATTACAAATATCCCTGATTTAACTATGAACATTTACAATATACCAGGTATTGTAAAAACTGCACTGCCACGGTCATGCGCAAATAACAAGCATCAAAGCTGGGTTTCAAAAAACAGGAATATACCGATTGAATGTTAATAACTTTACTGAATAATATGTTATCCCCTCATACGGAAAGCGACAGGCCGACTTTAGAATCGGAATCTACTTCTGAAAATGAAGTAGGTCCTACTATCATTATGAAAAAAGCCTGGTGAGATAAAGTTTCAGTGTCAACTTTGTCTGTTTTATCTCCAGCAGACACTGGTGCCTCTCTGATTTTAGCTAAGAATATTGGACCATTAACTCCAGAGCATGTTAGATCATTTAAAAAAAGCTGAATAAAGAAAGAAAATATGGAAAAATAGACATAGAAAAATGGGAACTACAACAGTATTCGCAGGTTCACCAAATGTAAAGGCATTGAAAGAGGAAAAAGAAGCTTTAGAAAGGTAAAAAGAGTATAAAAAGAACGAAAGGTAAAGAGACTAAAGGTAAAGAGATGATAAAGAAAACTTCGTATACACTTACAAAAGAGAGCTAACTTGTAGTTGAAAAAAGCAAGAATCTTGACAATAGCTCAGATATTTTGAGGAATGTTATTGCTTGATGTATGTTTATGGCTTTAAAAACAACAACACAGAAAAAGTGCGTGCAATGCAAGCTCTAGGTGCATAAGGCCTACACTCGATTTTATATTTGTGATAACTATAACCATAGTCAACCTTCCACTAATCTCCCGTAATATATGGGCTAATTTAAACAAGTTGTTAACCATTTTCGAACCAAAAAATTTATTTCATGAATTTTTATTTATTTAATTCAATGTTTCTATGTGGAATCATTTCAGTTTCATTTGTTTAAAAAAAATTCTGGTTCGAAACGTGTTAAACCAGGGTCAAATAAACTCACGTGTTACGGAAGATCTGTTTGAGGTTGGCACCAGGGATGTAGTGGAGGGTATACGGGGGTATACGCCGTATACCCTCTGGATTTTTTTTAAGGAAAACCGTATACCTTCTGTTTCTCAAGAAAGCTATAGTATATATACACTAGGGTATACCCTCTGCCTTGAGCGTATACCCTCTGCTTAGAACGTATACCCTCTGTTTTTTTACGATTACACCACTGGTTGGCACCTATATGTAACACTGACCAAATCGGATAACAGTTGCTCAAAATTAATGTTTTATTCATTATTTTTATATGTATAATTTAGAATTTACATTGCACGGAAATAATTCCCCTTTTTAACAACATCCTCGTAACAATAAAATTAATTTCTGATAACTGGGGGAATTATTTGAGTCCTATTTAACTTTTTATAAAGTGTGTGCCAACTTACTCCGTAGGTGTAGTTAGCTCGCCTTACGACCGCCTGCGTTGGCACAAATGTTTTCTCTTACTTCAGGCTCTCGTTAAACATAAACAACAAAAGCTACAAATTCACAACCCCTTGGTGTCATAGATAAATATCTGTGATTTAAAAGTTCAGTTAATTTTTGTAGAAAACTTTAACAAAAAATTAATAAAATCAATAACTAAAAACTGCGTTTACTAGCCTCGGTGTCCCCTATATCATTTTTAGTGCAATTTTAATAGGTAAAAAATGTTTAAATAGTTGCTCCTTACACGTAATAAATCTTTTGACTAATTAAGTAAAACAAAATTCAGAATCTCGCCTTTTTTGTCCTTTAGTTAACTTTTGTGAGATTTTTTTATGATTTTAGAGATTTTGAGCCTTAAAAATGAAATGAAATATGATAATACGTTTTAAAATTAACTTAGATGTATTTTTAAATGTAACAATACAGAATAAAAACATCTAACCATTCAACCCGGAATACTAAAAATACACGTTTTAGAGTGCTTTAGATAAAGGCATCTTTTAAGTTTACTTGTTTAATAACAATAATATTAAATACATAATTACTAAAAACACCTTGCTACAAAATTATTAGATTTTTTTTAATAAATTTTACTTTTTTACTTTTTAGCGGGTGAGGAAGGTTACACTTTTAAAATAAATTAACTTCTTAACTTCCTTTAAGTTACCTTTATAATTCTTATAATGAATGTATCAATTACTAAAAAATAATATATTGTTAAAGAATTTTTCGATTTCATTTAGAAAAAGAATTCTTTTAATGTTGGTAACTAGGAAATGTCTCTAATTATATTTCGTAAGTGCAATAGTAGCTAAACCAGTAACGATTTAAAAGTAATGAGAAAAAAATTCTATCTTCCAATGCAATTAGTCGTAAAAAGGTAACATAAGTTTAATTTCCCAGTTAAACACTAAATTCCTTTCATTTTGACTTTTTATTAATCTAAAGAAAAGGCAAACAATTAGAAGTTAAAAATGTATTTTAAATTAAAACTTTATTTTTTGTGTCAAATTTGCTTATATCTGACTTTGTTTCAGCAGAAAGGAAATAAAAACATTACAATTACGAAATTACAGAAAAAAATATTTTGTCTTTCTACTTAGGTACATAATTTATAGCTAAAAATTTTTGTATTTTAATTATTAGAGTGGTGTTTCTCATACTATTTTATACACTACACTTACGATGCAGAGTTGCGAATCAGTTTCTTTTTTTATTATTCAAATTGCTTTCTTTCTAAACAACTTGTGTAAGCAATTGTGTTACAATTGGTGTAACAATTGGTGCAACTTTAACAAACTTTTGAAAAATAGTATAATTCGGCTTATTTTCTTCTTATTTAATCGGTGATTAAATAACACGAATATAACTACTTCAAGAAAGTGGTGGTAGGCAGTATGAAGTTTCAAAAGAAGCGGATGGAATAAACAGTTGCGATAATAAAAAAACATATGCAGTGTTGCCAAATTGGGGACTTTTTTGTCCCCAGATTGTTCATTGTCACCGCTTTTTTGAAATAGAAATTTTCGGCTTATTTAAAAATATATTAAAAATTCTGAAAAAAAGGCGAATAATACTATTTTTAAAAAAGTGGTGACAATTAAATAATCTGAATTAAAAAATCCCCAATCTGTCAACACTGAACATATGGCAGAAACAGATGCTTTTTCAAATTTAATAACACAAATATTGTTTTTAATTATTTTCATTATGATTCTGTATTATTTCTTTTTTCTGCAATATATCAATTTGCTGATGCATAATCATGCGAAATTTATAAAACTAAAATTATATTTTAATCCAGAGAGGTTGTGACAAGCATTTATGGGCTGAAGAATTTTACAAAGCTTTTATACCAAAATCCCAAGATTAAAAAAAAAAATTATGAAGCTTTTGGTATAGTTCACATATCGTGGCACACGTTCGGCCCTATTATGCCACAATAGTATATCACGGCAAACCTGGAATCCTCTCACGACACGCTAATAGGTCGCCGCACACCAGAAGTCCTCTCACGACATATTTGTATATCGTGGCACATCTGAGGTCATTTCATGGCACATAGCATATCGCGGCACTCCTGAGACACACTCACGGCACACTAGTATGTCTCGAAACACATGAACTCCACTCACGGCACACCTAAGCTCCTTTCACGTCGCACTACGGTATCGCGGCACATCTAATGTCCTCTTACGGTGTGGTATATCTCAGATTGTCTGAGGCTCTCTCAAGGCACACTCGTATAGCACGGTACACCGGTTGATAAAAACTGCATTGGTGTAACTTCAAAAAATTTCGATTCAAAATAATCAGAAAGCATTGTTTTAAAGATGAAACCATTGAATCTTTAAAAAATTATATATTTTCTTGTGGTCATATCATTGTAGTTACATAGAATGTTCACTTGTCTTGTAAACCCTAACTTCAGAACAGCAACAGCTATAGTCAAGATCGTAATATATAGATTTAGTGAAAATGCTTTGCGCTATACGACGAGACATCTTACAACAACTTCTAGCGGCAAACTTTAGCGATAGCGTACCTATCTCAAAAAATTTACGATATACTCGAAAAAAAATAAATAACAATGTTTTAGAGAATCACTGCTTTAGTATGTTGTCCGACATCTAAATCAAATTTATTAAAATCTTGAAATGGAAATTGTCTATCTCCAATCACCAGCTTAAATATGCCACAAATTGCACGCCGATTGTGGCTTTATAAGACAGACACACATTTACTAATAAATAAGTAAGGTACTGTTTGTATTGATAAGAAAATTAATTCAAGTATGAACAATGTGTCCTCCGCTATTGCCAACAATGCATCATGAATTCTGCGTGTGTGGTGGACACATTGAACATACTTGGGCTGATTTTCTTATTAAAATAAACTGTACCTTGCTTACCGGTGTTAGTTTTATTAGTAAATGAGGGTCCGTCTTGTGAAACCACACTTCTGAACACAATTTGTGGCGCACTTAAACTGGTGATTCGAAATAAACGATCTGCATTTCGGGACATTTTTTTTTAAATTAGAGCATTTCATATTAAATCGAAGATTCTCTATAACTTTCTAATTGGTGTTGTTTCGTATATCGTACATTTAGGTAGATTCCGTAAGAAATACTACCTATTGTAGTCGTTACCATGGTGCGACTTTTGAAAAATTCCTTCATAACTTTTCATTACATGACCCCAAGAACCCAAAACCACCCCCACCTAAAAAGTTTATATATATATGTATGTATGTACTAAATTTTGTCCGCACGATAAAAGTCGCAATTATGCACGGAACGTCTTCAAACTCGCCAACAACTTCAAGATGGCTAATTTCTCGGCGGGGATTGAAAATGAGCAAAATCGGTCCAAGGGAATGGGAATGGGGAAGGTTTAAAATTTTGAATACAGTCTTAAGATGATTCTGATAAAACCAGCTTTTACACAACAATGGCAGGAAAAAATAAATATTTTTCGTTATAGCTGTTGCCAACAATTAAAAAAAAGCAATAAAATTCTCACCACAACAATTGTTAGGTAGATTTCGTAAGAAATACTACCTATTGCAGTCGTTACCATGGTGCGACTTTTGAAAAATTCCTTCATAACTTTTCATTACATGACCCCAGGAACCCAAAACCACCCCCACCTAAAAAGTTTATATATATATATATATATATATATATATATATATATATGTATGTACTAAATTTTGTCCGCACGATAAAAGTCGCAATTATGCACGGAACGTCTTCAAACTCGCCAGCAATTTTAAGATAGCTAATTTCTCGGCGGGGATTGAAAATGAGCAATATCGGTCCAAGGGAATGGGAATGGGGAAGGTTTAAAATTTTGAATACCGTCTTAACATGATTCTGATAAAACCAGCTTTCACACAACAATGGCAGGAAAAAATAAATATTTTTCGTTATAGCTGTTGCCAACAATTAAAAAAAAAGCAATAAAATTCTCACCACAACAATTACTTTTCTAATGCAGTGTTTTCACGTGAAAAATTAAATTAGATAAGCAGTTTGAGTGATTCAAAACAAATTGAATATTACGTCATAAGTTTTCTAGAGCAAGATTTCTGCATGAAAATTCAAAAGGAAATAAATAGTTTGACGAATTGAAAACAAATTGAATATTACGTCATAAGTTTTCTAGAGCAAGATTTCTGCATGAAAATTCAAAATGAAATAAATAGTTTGACGAATTAAAAAAAAAAAAAAATATTGCGTCATATTGAAAATATAATGGACCACAGCAGGTGAATATGTAACGTCATTGAGTTTGAAGAAACGTATTAAAACATGATAAAAACCCGAGTATGGAAATATTAACATATTTTAACACTTTGAGGTTCTCTGAATTTGATTTAGCCATTTTTAAACCTATTCCATATACATGCGTGTGTGTATATTACAATTTTCACAAAATGTTTAGCTCCCTAGAGCTCATTCTTAGCGAAGGAACTGGGTTTATCTTTAATCTTGATTTAAGTTTTGTTGGTGAATTTAGTACTTAACTTCGAAATCTACCTCCGCCTGTAGGCCCGAGCCGGCAGGGATTTTTTTTCTAATGCAATGTTTTCACGTGAAAAATTAAATTAGATAAACAGTTTGGCGAATTGAAAACAAATTGAATATTATGTCATAAGTTTTCTGGAGCAAGATTTCTGCATGAAAATTCAAAATGAAATAAGTAGTTTGACGAATTGAAAACAAATTGAATATTACGTCATAAGTTTTCTAGAGCAAGATTTCTGCATGAAAATTCAAAATGAAATAAATAGTTTGACGAATTGAAAACAAAGTGAATATTACGTCATAAGTTTTCTAGAGCAAGATTTCTGCATGAAAATTCAAAATTAAATAAATAGTTTGACGAATTAAAAAAAACAACAAAATATTGCGTCATATTGAAAATGTAATGGACCACAGCAGGTGAATATGTAACGTCATTGAGTTTGAAGAAACGTATTAAAACATGATAAAAACCCGAGTATGGAAATATTAACATATTTTAACACTTTGAGGTTCTCTGAATTTGATTTAGCCATTTTTAAACCTATTCCATATACATGCGTGCGTGTATATTAGAATTTTCACAAAATGTTTAGCTCCCTAGAGCTCATTCTTAGCGAATGAACTGGGTTTATCTTTAATCTTGATTTAAGTTTTGTTGGTGAATTTAGTACTTAACTTCGAAATCTACCTCCGCCTGTAGGCCCGAGCCGGCAGGGATTTTTTTAGATTACAGGCTCTCAAATCCTGAGAGATAATGTGCCCACAGGTTCTATATGTACGTATCTATGCATGTATGTACGTAACGAAATAACTCTTGATAGAAATATCCTATTTGCTTCAAATTTTGTATGTAGGTTCATTCTGATAAAACGCTAACCTGATTAATTTTAGGAGTTTATTGGTTAATTATAAAGGGGGGAACGGGGGCTAATACAGCTTAATTTAGATAAACGGATTTTTTTTATACAGAATTATCCGAGTTGCTTCGAATTTGGTATACAGGTTTATTCTGACAAGGCACATCCCAGATTAGATTTGGAGTTTCATTGGTTAAATATAAGGGGGGAACGGGGGCTAATCCCATTCTTTAATTTAGCTAAATGGTTTTTTTTTTTTTTTTTTTTTTTTTTGTGTCGATATCTTTATTTTTCAAGGGGAATTAGTCTTTGAAATGAGAATTTGAACTTAGTGTGAATAGCCTAAGAGCTCAATGCCACCAGTTTAACTGGGCACTTTTCTTTTTTATTTGTATAAGAAAAACTCTGCAGGCTTCAACTAGCTTGTTCTATATCTGGTCTGATTGCATATTCCGTAGAGACTTAAACACCACACCATGTTCATGACTATAGCTGCCGGCAATCTGAAGTTAATGAGGATGGACAGGACTTTTTGCGTAACCCTTTATTTTCAAATAAAAACATGTAGAAAAAATACATATTTAAGTATTTATCCGAAATGTTAAAAATGTATATCACAAGAGACTTTTAGGTAAGTTAACTTTTTAAATCTTATTACGAGTATCATTGACTCATTACGAGTTGAGACTTGGAAAACACGTTGTTATAGAAGAATCTATTTTATGTAAGGAATACTAGTTGAAAGTGTTAGGAAAAAAACTCCGCCCGTTCAGTTTTACAAGTCACTCTAAAGATCAAAAGGTTGCCATGAAATAAGTTTCGCGCTAATAACTTGTGCGAAAACTGCCAAAAGATAGAAAAAAAATTTAGACTAAATACTGGGAAAATGACGCCATTCTAGAAGAGAAAATAATATTTCTGTTATTGTCAACTCATATTCTTAAAGTTCTGACGAAGATATATTTGAAAATTGTGATTTGTTAGATTCAGATTACAGTGGCATGTAATATTTATAATTAGAAATTCAAGCAATAGTAAATGTATGAAGAAATTCTCTATAGACACAAACTTATAACTGTCCAAAAAGCACATTTTAATATTTATTGCTTGATTGTCGATATAAAAAGAAATACTGCCACAATTTTTAAACATGCCAGCTTTTGTAGCTGCCAGTCCTAAACTTGGATAAAATGTGAAGGAAAGTTATTATGTTCTATGGATTTTCAATCGAATTATCTGAAAATTTTATGAGCGGTTAGATGAAAAAAAATGGTAAAATGTCTTTTTTGTAAGTGACAAATAAAATAATTACGCACAAAGGCAAAAAAAGAAATAAGAATTTTCACCAGAGGTTTAGTCCCATCCTTACTTCCCCTTTGTCAAGCGTGCTTCTTGATTTAACTTATTTCATGTTTATATTTTTCATTTTAAAACACGAGATCTGGACTGAGGGCTGTAGATGCATACAATCTTCCCCTCCCTAGATTTTTTTTGGTTGGTGCCCTTGTCCATAGGGCACAACATAGACTTTTAAAAAGTTTTTGCAACAATGAATAATAATAAATAAATAAAGGACACATTTTACATAAAGACTCTTCCCAAATCCGTACTGGATATCTGCTGAAACATTTTGCAATTAATGTTTATTCCCAAACGTATCAAATTGGCAGGTACTTTTATTCAGAAACTATCTAACAAAAACTGTTTTATCGTTTATCGGTACAGACAGAAGATTTTTCTGAAATTCCTGTCAAAGATGAAGTTTTAAACCGAATTTCTTGACGCGATAGAGCAGAAAAGAGAAAAACTTCCTTACTGAGAAAACAATCGCTTATAACTTAAGATGTAATTCATTTATTGGAAATTGAAAAAAAAAAAAAAACTGTTTGATTACGATTTACTTCAATAATAATACTGCAAGTATCATGCTTTCATTTTTATTTATTTATTTTTTTTATTCAGTCAGAAAATTTCGCGTTGTTGAGCGAGAAAAAATATTTTTTTTTTAATTAACCGTCGTAAAAGTAATTAAACTGCACACAATTTTTTCTTCAGTTTGTAGATTCTTTATTTAGATTCACTTACATTAATTTTTGAAATAACATTCGTGTATTTTATATTCGGTAACTATAGATTTTCATTTAAAATATAATGTAATGCTTTCTTTTAATAGTTAGAAGTTTTAAAAAGTCGTTTTTTCTAAAAAAGTTTTTTATAAAATATACTTAAATAAAATAAATAATTATCGTAATAATTTAAAACACCTAACATAACTTATATAACAAGGTTCGTACGATTCAAGGACTTTTAAGCACGTTGTACCAGAATTTTTGTAAAGCAATGCACGCCTCATGGAATGAAATAAATTCTATTTTCGAATATAGTGACCAGTACTTTACGAAATTTCTGATACTGAAACACCTAAAATCCCCTGAATCCCTTGATGCGCGCGAACGCTGTATAACATCTTAATCAACTTAATACGGAATATCCCTGTAAAGTCAATAATTAAAAAATAAATAGCGCCATAATGTCGCAAAGCCCGTGAATACAGCAATCTCCTCTTTTCTGCTCTGTGCCGTTTTGAAGGTAATGGAATCATCTTCAGCTACTACACATATGATTGACAAGTCTCTTCTCGTACAAGGTCAATAATATGACAATTTTTGAAAATATCTTGCTGTAGAATTCTAAATTTTAAAAATAAATATATCTTTTTTTTTTTTTTTTTTTTTTTTTTTTTTTACTCTGAAACCGCCTTGAATAATCGAATGTCACGACCGTATTCCCCACTTACGGAAACTTAACTTGAATGTAATCCCTCATGGCGGGGAAAATCCATCGGGAAAATTTAAGGGGTATCAGGACTCTTAAAGCTCTAAAATTTCCGAAATTTTAATTTTTTTAGATGTTAAACTTGTATGTTTTCTGAACATTTCGATTTAATTGTTATCTTGAAATTCCCATTAGAACAGAAGTTATGGCATTTAGAATTATACTCGCCCAATAGCTTAGGCGGTGTTTCCAAAATTTTGAAGTCATTTTTCTCCAAATGACGTTTTTGGGCATAACGCAAACGATATCTCAAAAACTTCTGAATATTTTTTCATGAAATTTTCAAAACACATGTTTCATGTTAGTCTGTATAAACTGAACCTAAAATTTCCTTTTTATTGTAAAAAGAAAATATTTTTTAGGGGTTTATATTGTTGAAATTTTCTAAATTTTGCATTAGCTAAATACAACTTTGTATTAAAAATATAAAAATGCTTTAAATACAAAGTTGTTTAGGTTCAGTGTAATTATTATAATCTGAGGTATGAGTAGGCACCAAAATTTTCATTCTAGTTGTAAAATTTATTTTGTAATCGTGCGCATAAGCTGTTATGCCGATTTTCTACTCGTCAAAAGTCTGACAGTTTTGAGCCCCCTGTAAATGCTAATTCTGCATCTTGCAATTTTTCAAATATTTGAAATGAAAGAACATATTTGTATATTTCATTCCAATTTAAAATTGTGTCTTAATATCAAATACATTTTAAGATTTTTCCAATTTTAAGAGTCCTGAGACCCCTTAAAACAAATATTCTGTAAGTATACACTAGAGCTGGGTTGCCACGTTTCAGGGAATTTTCCATTTAATACATTAGTATTTGTGTATAGAAAAGGGAATCTAGGTTAAACGCTCAAAATTTTGCTTTAAGAAGAGATTTTCTATAAGAAAATACAATACTGGAGAATCTTATTGTCCGGATATTTCCTGAAGGGTGGCAACCCTGTAGAGGAAAAGATGGGACGTTTAATAAATACAACGGTACCGAAGCGGCTTATAAACCCAATCATTATTCAATGGGCGTGTGAGTCGACTACATTCAATAATCATAGTCTAATGCCTCGTCCATGTAACCCGACTACATAAATTTCTCGTGAAGGTACCTAGATAACGGAGGAGCCGCCTGAAAATGCTAAAGAAATATGTATTAAGTAAAAGACATCAAAGTGCGGGAGGCATTGATGACGCGTTTTAATACGTTCTACCGAGATGCTAATGAATTATGTATACATATGCAGATAATATGCGGATATGCAGATAAATGCAAATGATGAACACTTTGCGAAAACTTTGAGATAAATTAGCAATTTAAATCCTATTAGAAACATAGCAATTGTTGTAAATACCTAGCTGTACATATCTATTTATATTATAAAGGACAAACACATCTGTGCGTAACGTCAGTTTCCGAATGGCAACACTTTGAAATTTGAAATAAAATTTTGGTTTTGCAATTGTATCTTCGGCAAATTTTTAAACTTCTAAACATCGCACATTTTAAATTTTTACACCGTCATATAAGGAAATAAGTGCTCTTTTAAATGCAATTTGTTTGAAAGCTGTATATCAATTTAATGTTAAGATATTAATTTTTTGTGCTTTTATTACTTTTTTTGTAATCGTGGCAACTGAAGTACTCAATTTCGGTTAAAAGTAATGAGAAAACAAGTAAGAAAACATCATGCGTCAACCACAGATTATGAAATACTTTTCAACACATTCAGAATAATGTAACAAAACTGCGCCGTTTAAAAAATTAAAATATTACATCTAATTCAACCATATGGAAACACATGATGCATTTCAAACCCAATTTCAGCTGTTCCCATCCACAATCGGAATGCATCATCGGAATCATCACAATTATGCGAATTTTTTCAGCAGTCCTGTATATGATATATAGATTTGAATCTATTAACTACATGCGTGCCAAAATTTAGTTCACTTAAGAGATACATATACTTCAGTTGAAAATTTACTTTCATCAATTTCCTTAAATAAGCAGAACGGTACGTGAATACTTTTGTGCAGCCCTGTATTTGAGGTATAGAATTTATATATAACGAGTAAGATACAAAAAATTAATTAAATTTAAAATCGCATACCAAATTTTAAATCGTACACTCCAACAATTATTACTCAAAGACAAAACTGTAAACGATTTCTTTTGTGTGTCCCTGTAAATGAATAAAAAATGCTATGAATGCCCTGTTCTAACGTGATCGTAGTGAAATTCGGTGATTTATGTCAGTTTCCATACATTTGAAATAGCAGAATGTCGTTAAAATACTCTGTACACTGTTTTTCCCCATATACCATAATGGACTGAAGCAACTGAAGTACTCCATTTCTGTTGAAAGTAAAGGGGAATAAAGGAAAATAGTAGATTGCTGTATTCTTTTGTTGTCATTTTCTCATAAAAACTGAAAGAAATTTAAATTAAAATACGTGCTATGCCAAGTATATCGTCTGTTATAAAACCCGGTGAGTTTTGGCTTTATTTCGTTTTTATTTATTAATTAAGTGGTTTTTATTTAATTGCAATTTAACTTTACAAACGATACAACACTTTCTTTTTACAAAAATGTATTTTTAAGAATACTTGTGTGGTTTATTTTCTCAGGGCCGAAACTAAGGGTGGGGGGGGGGCAGAGGGGGCATGTGCCCCGGGCGCAAGAGCCAAGGGGCGCCAAGTGAAAGATTATACCTTTGGAATCGATCCTTTTCTTCTGATGGACTGATGGCTTTCATTATTAGGAAACAGCCAAAAAAAATGGCCATATTTTTTTTTTTTCTTTTTGCAAAAAAAAAAAAAAAAAAAAAATATGGCCATTTTTTTCCCATTCTGACCAGAAAATCAGAGTTCAAACTTTTTACGGCTGCTCTTTCATCTTCACCTAACACTTCATTTATAATGGCTGTTTCATAATAATGAAATCCATCAGTCCATCCGAAGAAAATAACTTGGTTAAAGAGGAAACTCGGTTAAGCGGGACTCGGATAATCTGAACTCTACTGTATAAACAAACACTGTAAATAGCTGGTAATAAATGCGAATTCTTCTATGTGAACGAACTATAATTGCAACAAACGTCACATTCAATTTACGCAGGGCCCGACTTATGCAGGGGCATGCGGGGCAGTTGCCCCGTCCCCCCTTCTTAGAGGGCCCCCATGAGAGTAATCAGGATTTTCATTAAAAAATGCCAAATGATTAAAAGTAGCCAAAAGGGACCAAATTTAATATATTTTCAAACATGTGGGAAGGAGTGCGGTCTCCCTTCCCCTCTCTGATTCCAGTACCCCCTACACCTATGCAAAAAACAAACTATATGATTACAAAACTAATGATTAAAATTTTATTATGCCAACTTAGTATTCTATTGTTTTCAAAAGAAATTCTTTATTAACGTTTTCCTCGCAATGTGGCAAGTTAAAACCATTAATTATGATCAATTTGGAGCATTTTCTTTTAGACATCTTATAACGTAAGTAGATAATCAAAGTAAAAGTTTGCCAAAAAAATTCTCGTGTCAACAAATCTATCATTTTTTTTCTACTATTATCCTACTAGTATTTTTTTCTTAAAGTTGTGACCATCATTTTGTGATACTCTATTTACAGATGTGAGCAGCAGTACCATGTGCAAAATTTATGCATACATACAATATGTATGAAGTTTAGAACTAGCCACTTTCACATTATTCTAAAAGAATTCTATAGATATATAGAAGGGGGCCCCAAGAATGATGCGTGCCCCGGGGCCCCCATAGCCTTAGTCGGGCCCTGAATTTACGTAGTTCAGTATTACATGTTTTATGATTACATATTTTAAATTTTAAAATAATTCGGCCATTAGAAAATTAGTAAAATTCTCTTTGTAAATATACTTTAAGGAAGAATGGGCGCGGGGGGGGGCGGGGGGGGAGCCAAAATTCATGTTTGCCCCGGGCGCAAAAAAGGCTAGTTTCGGCCCTGTATTTTCTCCTCATTTACTTAATTCGTATTAAAAATCTGAAATAATGAATTTTATCAACCCGTATATAATTACATTTTCCGAATTTTGAAAAAATATAAATGAATGACTTTTGATAAAACATGGAGCTATTATATATATATATAAAAAAAATGAATTCATATAAGTCTTTATTCATATTAGATACCCGAGATAGTTTTGCCGAGCGTCTTAAATGACGTCATTGCTTTCTGCTGGGTTTGTGTATTATTCGGCGATAATGATGACATTTGCATACAGTTCTATGAATGTTGTTTAAAACGGGATCGTAAAAGTGGTATGCATTAGCGAGTGCAATTGACGTCATTTTATAAAACAAAAACCGTGTATTTTAATTCTTAAAACTGAAATATGTTTTTGTAGAAGTGCGACATTTTCAGCACAGCTGCTTTGAAATTATTCGCATGTGAAAATGCATTATCTATGAAAATAATGTAATAGAAATCACACACTGTTAAAACGCAATTACGCAATGTTGTACAACTTACTTTGAGCGACTTTGTGGAAGAGTAGTAACATACAGTGTGCATGCTCTCTGCCCGAAAAATAGCGATTTATACACTATATGGCCAAAGGTGACCGGTCACTTGCAATTTTAGACGTTTTGTTAAATATCTTGAAATATGCATGAGGAATCAACCTGAAAATGCAGGTGTGTAAACAGTATAGTATAGGTCATCAAATCGACCATCAACAAATTGAAAAAGAGCGAATATTTTTTGCATAACCCTTTAAAAACTAATGTAGCAAAAGCATTCAAACTCGAGAATAAAACAAGAACGAGAGAAAAACTCGATAAGTGGCTTATTGTAATATACTGTGTTCATTTTTATGAGGAGACTATGTATACCCGTAGATAAATTAAGGTTTTTATAAAAACAGTCCCAAATTTCGTCACGCTTTTTGCTTATAATTTGCAGAGTTCTTAATATAAAAAAAGTTCTTTTCAAAAAATATGACAAACAACATTATACACAAAACTCTGCAATCAGAATTAAAAGATAGTAAAAATTGGATGAAAAGTGAGCAGGTTTACTAAAAAATATGTCACTGCGCATGCGCTAATGCAATCAAAATATAATATGCATAATGTATTAGCTAATTATATAGAGAAACTTTTGTGAAAGTCTCTAAATCATAGCTTAAAAATTCTGAAAATTACCGTCGATAGAAGAAGCTCGAAATCCGTTGTTCCCAAAAAGAAGCAAATAGATGAGAGGTTGTTGATAGTTATCTGTTGATTAGTGCCAAGATAGCGTACACAATATTGCACGTACATATTTGGATACAACCCCTCATCTTTTTGCTTCCTTTTGGGAACAACGGATTTCGAGCTTTTTCTATCGACGGTAATTTTCAGAATTTTCAAGCTATGATTTTCAGATTTTCACAAAAGTTGCTTTGTATACTTTCCTAATACATTATGCACATTATATTTTGATTGCATTCGCGCATGCGCAATGAAACATTTTTCAGTAAACCTGCTCATTTTCCATTCAATTTTTATTATTTTTTAATTCTGATTGCAGAGCACTGTGTACAATGTTGTTTGTCATATTTTCTGAAAATAACTTTTTTTTTTTTTTTTTTTTTTTTTTACATTAAGAACTCTGCAAATTATAAGCAAAAAGTTTGGCGAAATTTGGGACTGTTTTTATAAAAACCTTAATTTCTCTACGAGATACATGCTACCCTCATAAAAATTAACACAGTATATTACAATAAGCCACTTATTAATAATCTCGAGTTTGAATGCTTTTGCTACAATAGTTTTCACTGGGTTATCCAAAAGATACTCGTTCTTTTTCAATTATTGACGGTTCCCTATGTAGTTTCAGGAAAAAATCCTCGCGGAAATATATGACCTATACTATACTGTTTACACACCTGCAGTTTCAGATTAATTCCTCTTGTATTTTTCTAGCTATTTAACATGACGTCTAAAATCGCAAGTGACCGGTCACCTTTTGCCATATAGTGTATTACAGAACTTGATGATTCTCTCTTAGATGAATTCGCTTTGCCGAGTTAGACAAGCAATCAAAGAAGATCTTGGCAATAATTCGAGGTTTAAAATAATATCAGGTTCCCCAATTTTTTGTCCAAAGTTCTGTCTACTAATAAAATTGTATTGCTTTCTTTAAGGGGGCCCGGGACACATTTTCCAATAATTATTATTTATTGAGTTAAAATTTCAAATTTATTGCGATGGTTAACCGTATCATATGTAAACAAAATCCCATGATAAAACTTCTCATAATTAATTTTAAAAAATTTAAATTTTAAATATTATTAAAAAAGTGAGGTAGTTAAAAATCGTTATAACTCGAAATATTATTTGTAAGATTTCATTTTTTTTCATTTAAATAAACATAAATATACAAATTTTAATTTAAATTCAGCATTTAAAAAAATATTAATTAAAATAAAAATTAAAAATATTTAAATTTAAAAAAATGATGCAACTTAAAAAAATCATATTTTCAAAAGTAAATATTTTTGTTTTCAAATTTGCTGAATCAAAATTAAGGTAAAAAAATTAAGGTAACTATTAAAAAAGATATGTTCCCAGTTTGAACCATTTATATTTAACGGTTCTATAGTTATAACAATTTACGTACGAGAAAACCCATCATGAAGGAAAACACATTAACACAAAAAGTCGTTTTCATGACAACCATTGCTTGAAAGCTTAATTTAATTTTTCATTTGCTTAATTTAATTTTTCATAATTTTGTATAATCTATATATTTAGAACAGAAGAATGTATTTCAGTCCCCTGTACTGGGCTTTCTGCTGAACCAAATTTAGTAATATATTTTTTTCACTGAAAGCTGTTCATTTGTAATGTGTCCACACTAGCTATTTTTTTTTTAAATATCCCATTATTATATTTTAATTTTAAAAGGATTCTATGAAACTTCTTCAAAATGATAGTAGGCTAGTTCCATGGGTTTTTGTAGTGTAAGTCACACTGCGGATAAATGCGATGCTTGTTTGGCACCGTTATTTTTATAAAGTTTGCTTGACCTTATTCAATTAATGAAATATCTCCCATAAAATAAGTAACATTTTTCCTTTGTAAAATACTGGTAGGCAAATATCGTAGCATGTGACTTACACTACAAGTATTCATGGAAATAGCCAGTAATGATATAGCTTTCATTATTACAGAGAAGAGATAAATAATGGGGTTTATTTATCTTTATTCATGTGATTATCTGATAAAGATACAAAATTGTTGATAAAATTATTGTATCGTGTTTAATGGCACAAAATCCCATTAGGGACATAATATTTTAAACGGAAAATTACGTACTGCTTTTGAAAATACGCATTTTCCTCATAAAGTTTCCATATTTTATTTTTCCTTCTGTACGTGTACTAAGTTTCAGACACTAGATGAAATGCTTAAGTAAGGGAAAATGACGTCATATTTAAAAGAAAAAGATGATTTTTTTTTGATAAAACTAAACTTTTTAACACAAATGCGTCCAAAAACATACATTATGGCAATTTTTACCCTCCAGTACTGATATTAAAATCTGGAGTTACGTGTGAGACTGTTCACATGCAAAGATTTTGCTGATAATCTTGACTTCACGTTTTGAGTTAAAATGATTTTTAAATGGGGAAATTAAAATATGAAATTTTTTTAAAGGATTATTGCAGGTATGGGAGGTCAATTCTAAAATTTACCTTTATCGCGTAGAGCTCGATTAAGAAAGATGAATCAGTTTGCCCTTAAAACAACATAAAGAGTTCATCATTTTCTTACGGCTAATGTTCCGTAAACAAAAATAAAACTTCATCTATGTATAAATAAATAAAATAATATAAATAAAACACATATTTAACAGACATGTAATTGAACTACGCCCGTAATGCTCTGAAGTTATCGGAAAATAAAGGGATGCCATAAGCAGCAAAATCTTGGGTTAATAACTCTTAGCGTGCGGCTAATGTGAAAAAATCGCATTTGATAAATTTCAAAAAGTTTATTTCATTGCATAATTCATATTTTGAGTCTACCAGTTGCGAGTGAAGTAAATGAGAAAGTTTTTAGAAGATGGCGGATGATTTTTTGTATCGGGTCAACAGCTTTTGTTTACCGAAGAAGTAAACGTCTACCAGTAAATTTTGAATAGAAAATCTCGCCTTATTTTAGAGGCTTATGCTGTAAAGTTTCTCTCACAGATTTGGTAAAAAGTTCTATTCGTTTTTACTGTTGGAAGTTCTCCCGGGTATTACAATCGCTTGCACTGACACTGACAGGAGCTTGTTTAACACGTTCACGCCGGCGCGGTGGGTCACACTCAACTGTCCCAGAGTTGCCAAGTCTCCGGCTTTTTGCACACCACTGTTATTTTAGAGAAAATGTTGTTCCTTTAAATTGACGAATTGTTCTAATTAAATAAAACAACAATTTCTGTATTAAAATACTGGTATCCAAAGAGCCGGAGGCTTGGCAGCTCACGAACAGTCGAGTGTGACCCACTGCGCCGGCGTGAACGTGTTAAGTTGTCATGATATGGCGGAAACGCGAGACCTAACACATCTAAAATAATCTTCTACCAGTAAAAATAAATATATGTTTTTATCCATAATTATGGCTGAGGCGTTTAAATAAGGGGAAAAAAATGTATTCAGATTTACTAGTGGAAGTTTGCACTGGTGTAATGAGCACTGTAAAACCTGTTATTTCCTCTGTGTTCATAGTTCCATGATAATTACAAGAACTTGCATTTAAAGAAAAATTTCTTTTTATTTTTCGTAATCTGTGATATATTTTTGTACAAACAAAGTTTCTTCCAGTAAACATTTTTAATTCTATGACTTATTATTTATCAGAAATTCTTAAATGAATTTTTAGCCTTTTAAATTACCGTATATACTCGCGTATAAGCCGAGGAATTTCTGACAATTTTCGGTAAGCAAATTTGGGGGGGGTGGGGGGGGGTCGACTTAAACGCGAGTCAGTTAAAAAAGCAAAAATTAAAACTTCGAATACTAAAAAATTATGACTTTTTAATATATTAAATTATATATTATTTTTATATATTAAAAAAATAATATATAAAATATACAAATAATAATAATTCATCATTTAAAAAAAATTAATGATTTGTTTCTGTTTACTTACTTACTTTTCGCATTAGAAAGTGAAATCTTTGGTTTGATTTTGTGCAAAATTGAAGAAAAAGTTAGGGGGTCGACTTATACGCGAGTTTTTGATTTTATCCAAAATTTGCATCCGAAAGTTAGGGGGTCGACTTATACGCGAGTATATACGGTAAATGAATATTTATTTTAACGTATTTCAAATAAATCAATATAGTTAAGAAAGACAATTAAATATTTGATCAAAAACGCTAAAAGCACAAATTAGAAGAACTTTTACTGAATCGACTTTGTAAATGCACTTTTTAGTTTTCATAACAAATGCAACATTTGTAACTAATATCCTGAAATAGATTTAAGGTATTTCATTGTAATGAACTACTTCTTCTTTATCTTTGAGAGCTTGTAACATTTTTAAAGATAAAGTAATTCGTTAAATCCTTTTAATTACATTCTTTAAATACCTTAAATTGAGCAATTTAGTTCCCATAAACAGGCCAGCGATTACTTAATCAACATATATTAATAAAACGTTTATCTATTTATGATAAAGAAATATTTTTTTTTTAATGGAAGGCTCTCTGTTACTATCTGAAAAATGAATCTTTAAGTTGAATAATAAAAAAAAAAATCAAAAGTCTTTGTTCCGGTTTTAAAATTATTCGAAAAAGCTGTAAATTAATGCAATTAGGCGCTAAAAGCTATCTTGGTTTTTATTATCAGTTTTTGTGCAGCATTCACTTTTTTCAACACAATGTAATTAAAACCATTAAGCATTAAAAATACATTTCGAATTAACTCTTTAGTTTTTATGCATTGTACGTTTAACTCTTATCTTGTTTCGGCAGAAAAGAATTAATGGATAATTACAAATATTAAATCATATGAAAAGTAATTGTTTTTTATTTCCCTTTATGTAAATTGCTGTTAAATATGTTATTTCGTTTTAATCATTAATTTAATTTTGGCAGTTGTTTTCGAAATTAAAGATACAAAAAATAATCATTTAAACATGAAATCATTGTGAATACATAGCAAATTAACACATTGTAACAATATATGCTAGTTCCATGGCTTTTTTTAGTATAAGTCACATAGCTGATAATTGCTATGCTTGTTGGCCACCTTTATATTCGAAAAGTTAGCTTCGCCTTATTCAATTAATGGTATATCTCAGATAAAATAAGTCACATTTTCCATTATAAAATACTGGTAGCCAAGAATCGTAGCATGTGACTTACACTAAAAGTACTCATGGAACTAGTCTATGCTAATTTCAAATGCTAAAAGGTGTAAATTAAAACATTAAAACCAGTAAAAATAAGTTTATTTCGACTGTTTACATGTTTCGACTCTCCTCAAGCCATTTTCAAAACAAATAAATAAAACTATTCTAAAATTGGACTGTCTATGGAACGCTGTCATTCAAATTTTAATGTATTCTTTCATATTATGTACAGTCGTGGAAAAAAAAAAAAGTAAACACCCCCTACTAACTCCTCAGCAAATCATCGTAGACGAAAGTTACTTGTACTTTCGTCTTTTGTACCATTGGAAATAAAGTCTACTTTTAAATGACATATATAAAAATTTCTTAGGGGGTCATCTACATATTAAAACGAATCCAAACTTCATTTTTTTCAATGGCAATACCCAATTTTAACGAGATATTTCAAATCTTTCGTTCAAACTATGCCTAGACACCAAATTTCAAGTCATTTGAATGGTAAGTTTTTGAATTATAAACATTCAAAATTTAGAGCTTCTAATGTTAAATTACATTTTCATATTTTTATTTATATCTCCTGAAATTATGCTCCCAATGTGCTAATTTTTTTTGCAGCAATAATACTAATGTCCCCAAACATAAATACGCTGAATTTGCAATCTTTATAATTTTATGATATGAATTATGAATTTTGAAATTAATATTCGAAAAAATTATGAATTGCAACCTACAATTTTTTTGACGGATTTAGATTTATTAAGTTCTGCTTTATGGAAAACCAAAATTTCACATTTTTCTTCCAAGTAGTTTTCAAATTATGCTTAAAAAACGGCAAAATGATAGTTTAAGATGATGGAAGTGAGTAGACATTTTGAAATTTATTCTGCTGTACTGTAATCTAACAGGCTTCATTGACTCCTTGAGTGGCGCTTAAGGTGCCTTGATCAAGAAAGGGGCTCTCTGGGTTAACAATCGAGTACGGAACTTCAATTTGGATACAACCCTTAAAATACGTTCGTTTTAAAATAATTAATTTCTCGGAAACTTATAGTACGAATTGCATATAAATTCGTTTTTAGGCTAATTGATGGGTGTAGAGTTCATTTATGCTGTCAGAATTGAGTACTGCTATTGAAAAAAACAAAGTTTGGGTTTGTTTTAATATGTAGATGGCCCCCTAATCAAATTTTCTATACATCACTTAAAAGTAGACTTTATTTCCAGTCGTTCGGTACCACTAACTTTCTTCTACGATAATTTGTTAAAGAGTTAATAGGGGGTGTTTACTTTTTTTTTCCACGACTGTACATCATTTTTTATTTTATTCCGATGTTTATTTTATTTTTATTTCCATAACCATTGAGTAGCTAGAGGCACATTTTTAGCAAGAATAAATGATGCTGCATCGTTACATATTGAATTTTTGCGCGTTTACATAACATTTAATATAGCATATGTTTAACACAATTTTATTTATTTGTTTTGAAAATGACTCAGAGAGTCGAAACATGTAAACAGTCGAAACAAACGTATTTTTACTGGTTTTAAAGTTCTAATTTACACCTTTTAGCATTTGAAATTAGTATAGTTTATGAAGTTATTGATTTTTAAAAAATAAGTTCTTGCCTTGTACTCCTACCGCTTCAATTATATTTTAAAAAATCCTGCTAAGAAAAACATTTAAATTTTTAACACGTATGTTAAAAGTATATATTAATGAAACCACTCATATAAATTAGCTTTTTAAATTTTATTACGAGTAATTAGTTAAGAATATCTGACAGTAAAATCCTAAGCATCATTTTATTTTAAAGAAATTTTTACAGGGCATTTTTTTCTGAATATATGCTTGAAGTGCGCGTACCCCTACACATTTTGTAAATCTCAAGAAAAGCGACAAAAATTTGAAAACCTTGGAATACCGAGTAAAAATATACCGGGTTTATTTACGCGGTTTCCTAAGATTTATGTATAGGTTTTTGTTATCAAAAATAGGTACTATTTGATTACCCAGTCGACCAAAAAACTATCACCAAGTTTTAAGACTAAACGCCAATAATAGGAGATCGTAAATGCCACATTCACTTGATATAAACACGATACACGTGTTTGTTACGACATAAAGTGATTTTTATTTCGACTTTTTATATGTATTTTTATTAATAATTTACTAATTCATTTGTTCTTTCGTTGTTTAAAATAAAAATTATGCGAATTTGTATAATTTGGCGAAATTGGTCGACGGAATAATCAAGTAGTACCCATAAGTATTTATATTTAAACTCAATGTAGAAAAATACAAATGTTTCTAAAAATATGCAAATACAACACAACGACGTACAAAAGTGTGCAATATTTTTTCCAGGGATACGCACGATTTCGAAAAGCTGTTTTTATCTTTAGAATCACCAGAAACCAATATATTTTCGAGATTTAAAGGAGCATTTATAAAAGCACAGTTGTTTTTTTTTTTGTTGTTGTTTTTTTGCCGTCGCTGATTTTCGGAAATGTTTACTAGTCATTTTTATAGTGAATTAATCAGTTTTCTGAAACGGTAATATCTTTTTTTTAGGTATGCTATTTTTTCTCAATAAAACAATTTTAGCTGCGTAACTAAATTTATACGTGTTAGAGTAACAAAACAATATACAATTTAAGGTTAACAGGGGGGGGGGGGTGCTTCTTTTTGGTAAAAAAAAAAATCGATTTTCGTCTTATATTTTTTCTATTCCCTATAGTCTATAGATTAATTGTGAACAACGATTTAGTCGAATTAGAACTCCGTTTTGTAGTTATTTAGTGCCTTAGCGCGAAACTTTCGTAGGTGTATGCCTTTTTGGAACACTATAAACTCATTTTGTGCACATTGGCTTTTCTGAAACTATGGGCGAGATCAGAGCGGAAAAACTATTAAACCGATCTTGATATATTTTTTAAAAAATAAAGGTGATATAATTTATTGGAGCTTGAACCACTCTCAGCTATCTTTATAAAAAATAAATATTTTTAGAAGCACGCAAAAGTGCAAAATGGTCTCAGAAATAGACCTTTTATTAGGTGCGTACGTAATTATATAAATACGCAGCACCTATAGTCGCCGTTCGGTCCGTCTGTCTGTTCGTCCACCCGCATATAACAAAGCAAAAACTACCCAACCGAATGGTCTGAAATTTAAAAAATATAACTGTTGCAAAAATTTTTCGAGTCATTTCAAATTTTATGAAAATCGGATGTATACTTTAATGTCAGTGACAGTCCAAAATTTTCGGTTACAATACGGCCAATGGCAAAAAAAAAAATCAAGTTTATTTTAATGATGTTACAGACTTCCGAACAGAACGAAATGGATATGCACTTATGGAGTACACTAAAATATACATTCAGTACAATATAGGTGCAAAAAATATTTATAAAACTAGTTGTAATACGAACGCACCTCATTTGCCACGTTTCAAGCGCACTTTCCAACTTGTTTATATGGCTCTTATGCACTTTGTTGATTTTGAACTTTTTGATCTCAAAGTGATTTAAGCTCCAGACAATGTTATCTACTCTCAAAATCCTTAAAGGAAATTGATTGCAAACGGCTCTCGTGGTCTATCGGATCCGTCCCAATTGGAATTATATGGCGCGCACGCTACGGCATCCACCCACAAAACTTGAACAACATCAACAATGTTTTTTTATTTAAAAAATGAAAATGTTCTTCAAATGATAACAAATAAAATCTCGGAGCTTCATCCCTATTCCAGAAAAAGAAATCTCTAAAAAAAATCAATCCTTCTTTCGGATTTCTACAAGCACCCCCACCCCCTCTTAATGTTAATCCTGTTAATTTAGCACGTTTATTAGTAAAACATAGAAAAATCCGTACAAGTTGGCAGCTATGCATTTATAAATTCCCTCTGTAAAATTTTATTTTCTGTATATATTTTATTCTTCTTTTAGTTCCCTTCTTTTAATTTTACTTTCTATAGTTATTTAACGTAAGCATCCAATAGAATGGTTAGCTGAAGAGAACGTTAAATAATGCGGACACTGAGCTATTGCTAAAATTTTTCCCTGTCTCCCATTTTTATTAAATTTTGTATTACTTCATTATGCCTTATTCACAACGCGAGGCGAAGTAATCTACCTATCCTTTCTTGTACTAACCTTTGCTTTCACGTAGCTTTTATGTGGTGTCTGGTATCGGCACTACACTAAGTTTTGGATTTTATTTGATGTGGTAAATAGATATGTGTTTTTTAACAACGGGGTCTTCATCCCCATTCCAGAAAAAGAAATCTCTGGAAAAATCCTTCTTTCGGACTTCTACAAGCACCCCCACCCCCTCTTAATGTTAATCCTGTTAATTTAGCACGTTTATCTGTAAAACATATTTGCTGAATATGAAAATGTTTACTTGAGAATGTATAGCATCTAAAAAATTCTATATGCCAGCTTGAGAAACCATAATAATGAATTTTAAAAATAAGTCGGAAACGTTTCCTAAAATCAAGGACAGCAAAATAAACTTTATTCTATAAATACATCTTTAACCCTTTCCGGCACAGAAACATTCTATTCGTAAAATGATGAAATGGTTGACTGACACCGGAATTTACAAACGACTTTTTTAGAAATCAAAATCTCGTTACTTTAGACTTTCATTTTTAAACAAAATTTTATTAAAATATTCTTGGTGCCGTTTGTAAGTTCAGAATAAAAATTAGGTGGTCTCGACGTAAACGAAAATATATTATCTTCTGCGGTTTCTAAACTTAAAAAACTCTTTTTGAAATCGTGGGTAACTCTCAAAAAGTTATCGTGCATTTTCGTTTCTGGTTATATTGCATTTTCCTAAATGATGAATTTTTTTTTTCAATGTATAAGAACATGCCTGTGATACCAGTTGCATAATCTGTGACCGTTTGGTTCAGATGAATGCAAGTAAGTCTTCTCTACACTGGGCTAAAATCCCTGAAAAAATGACTGTAATAAAACGTGAATTTTCTTGAGGAGAGCGGAGACCAACTCTTAACTTTTTTTTTTAGAAATAACGCACTGAGTATATATTTTTATTTTTGTGATCCTGAATATGGTTTAAGAAAAATTAAATTCTCTTAAATTACCTTTTAAAATCATATAATTATTGCAGAATTTCTATATTAGACTATCTTGATAAGATATATTATACGCATATATTATACCACTTTCGTTAAATTACATTTACATAGCTGCCAACTTGTACGGATTTTTCATACCACTAAAATTTACTATTTTAATGTTTAAATAAGCCAAAAATTTCTATTAAATTTTAGTGGCAAGAAATATCCGTACAAGTTGGCAGCTATGCATTTATAAATTCCCTCTGTAAAATTTTATTTTCTGTATATATTTTATTCTTCTGTTAGTTCCCTTCTTTTAATTTTACTTTCTATAGTTATTTAACGTAAGCATCCAATAGAACGGTTAGCTGAAGAGAACGTTAAATAATGCGGACACTGAGCTATTGCTAAAATTTATCCTTATCTCCTATTTGTATTAAATTTTGTATTACTTCATTTTGCCTTATTCACAACGCCAGGCAAAGTAATCTATTGTCTGGTATCGGCACTACACTAAGTTTTGGATTGTATTTGATGTGGTAAATAGATATGTGTTTTTTAACAACGGGGTCGCAGCATGACCGCGCATGACCTTTCATGTTTCAAATTTCTACTTGATCATCCGACGGTTAAGTATCGAAAATATTAAAACTTCTGCAGTTCCTAAATTTAAAAATCTCTTTTCGAAATCGTGCGCAACTCTCAAGAAGTTATCGTATAGTTTCGTTCCTTATTATATTACATTTTCCTAAATGATTTAAAATTGTTTTTTTTTTCAGTGTATGAGAACATACCTGTGATATCAGTTGCATAATCTGTGACCGTTTGGATTCAGAGGAATGCAAATAAGTCGGCTGCTACACTGCGTTGGAATCCCGAAAAGACTGGGAGTAGTGAAGTATGAATTTTCTTGAGGCGAACGGAGATCACCTCTTAACTTTTTTTTAGACAAAAGACACTGAGTATATACCTTTATTTTTTCTGATCCTGAATGTACTGTAAGAAAAATTAAATTCCTTTAAAGTACATTTTTAAATCATATAATGATTGCAGATTTTGTATATTAGAATATCTTGATAAGATACTAACACAGATATTATAAATTCAATATTTAAGTAAACTTTGTAAATTTCATAATAAATACCGCATTTATTAGAAATGCTTTGCTATAGAATTATGAGTATGTTATTTTAAATAAAATAAATATACTTAATTTGGGAGTTTTCAATATTCATTAAGATTAAAATTTTTAATTTCTTGAAATTAATTTCGCTAATTGAAGGGCTTGAGTGTAAAACGAGGTAAATAACAAATTTTAAATTCCGGTTTAGTTAAGTATTTTTAAAAAGCTGTGGGTACTTATGTATTACCGGGCCAGGTCATATTCACTGCGGTAACAATTGTGCCGGAAATATTAATTATATTAAGACCCCTTTTTCCATTCTTCATTTTAACTACTTTTTTAATATTAAATAGTTGCCATATTAAAGACAGTAGCAAAAGTATTTATATTCTTATAGCTTTATAATATTATATAGAATTGATATAGATATAATACATTATATTAACTTAGACAGTATGTGTATATTACATAATAGTTTTATTACATTTATTCTAGTCAGCATAACCAAGCGCTGTAAATAAAATTACTATCGTTAATATCGTTTATTGCTAAAAGCCATCAATTTGATCTTATATATATATAATAAATGCATACAAAATTACTGTTTGTATATTATTTTAATTTCCTTTCATATTTTTATCATTTTTAAAGATGTTATGTGTCTATTAAATGCACATTAGATTACCTAATTGAACACAAGTGACACGTGGCACAGATAAATAAAATTGGTGATTGACAAACACAATTGGCAATCTATCTAATTGTCCCGGGTGATACGTAAGTGCCAAGCTAGGAACAAAACCATTATGATTCTTTACTCTATAACAGCTCATTTTTTTTAAGAGGAGTTTTTCCAGTTGTCCCGATTTTCAGACGTTCCGAGGTCCGTCCCTCGGAATCACTTAGTGGGACTTCAAATGTCCCTAGTTTTCATGATCTACTTTTTCTTTTGTTTCTTTTAGTGCCATGCTAGTGCCATGCACATTACTCTGGAACATAATCATGTAAAACTTGGGAAAACAGAAGCTGAATACAACTGAAACCTGATTAAGATGGACTATTTTCCGGTACTTGTCTTTTTTACAGAATTTACTGTACTTTGTGCAGTAAAACTTGTGAAAAAACATAGTTCATAAAGTAGTCCTGCCTTAAATTTAAAAGCTTCACTGTGTCTGCTGAAGGATTGACATGCAATTATAACTGCTCATTCGGGAACCTCTAAAAAATGGAATTTTGTTTCGATTTTTGTATGTAAATACTGATATTTTAAATACAATTTGTTTAATTTGTTTTGGCAGGAAATTATTAGGAACCAATATTTTAAACATAAAATTACTGAAAACGTCTATTTTTTAATCTCTTTATAGCATTAGGTGTTAAAAATTTATTTTAAAATTAACGTAATCTATTTATGTAAAATCCAAGTCTCTGTGTGTCCCTCACGATTCCGGTAGGACCACCTCATTGAAATGAGTAATTGTTGAAAAATACTAATGCAGGGTTACCACAGTAGCGCCAAATGTTGGCCAACTTGGCAATAGCTGGCTGATTTGGTGAAATTCCCATTTATAACTATTAATCTTTCATAAAGGAGGTCACCAAAATTTAATTTAAACTCCGCTCTTTTAAGATATTTTTTTCAAAATCTATGGGTGAGAATTTAAAGTACATCTTTACATCTTCCTCCCGATGCTACTAATAAAATAACCGCCAATAGACGACGCTGTACTGTATGAGCTCCTAACTGCGCGATTTTAATATGCTTTAGGTACTTTTCCAGTATAAGTGCCTTGGCGAAAAAAGAAATTTGGCAACATTTTCCCTGAACCTATCCACTGTTTCATTTTATATACACATGTATTTTTTTTTCGATATTTATACGATTTATTTATACGATTAAAAAAGCCGTTTCTCTAATTTTATACAGAAACAGATGTAATTTGTACATAAAAACATGAATAATATACATATAAAATAAACATATAAAAAAAAAACACTCATCAAGTTTGTTTTCATAGCTGTTTGTATGATTTGACAACAATTCTCGGCACAGATGTCATATTCGCCCCATATTGGCGCGATTTTTTTTTTACGCCAATATCATATAGGCAACCGGTACTTAACTTGCGCCAAAGTGCGTTATTTTGCTTGATGTGGTAACCCGGATTATGTTGTTTATGCTGTTGATATTTTCGTCAAATTGGCAACCGAAAAAAATTGCGCCAATATGGGGCGAATATAACATCTGTGCCCAATTCTCAATATTTTTCCGTTATACGGACACCATGCCAAAATGTATGCGGTACTTTTCCATTATACGGACAGCATTGCCGCCAAGCGCAATAGTTGGCGCAAAATGAAAATAAGGTGAATTGAAACATTTGAAAAATAAAAGAAAAAACATTCTCGATAGTAAAGTGGGCATTTTAAAAATATAACATTTGAAAATTACAAACTTTTACGAACTATTTTATTAAATCACAAATATATACTTAAAATAAATGAATAAATAACTGTTATACTATAAAGTAATAAATAAAAAATCATATTAAACTGCTGCCATAAAATTATAAATATCTTTCAGCATTGCAGTAAACATTTCATTTTTTGAATGAAGGCGTAGCCACATAAAATCTATGAGATACGACTCTAAATGATGACGAACAGCTTCCCGATGTCTTTTGTTGCGCCATTTTGCGATGCCCCATAATCTCTCAACATTTGGAGTATGACATCCAATATTAGGCTCGACAAAATTGTATTTGTGATTTACTGTGAAATGATCATAACCAGCACTTAGCAGTTCATCTGTTTTATATCCTTTCCAGCAATCTGTATAAATAATACAAGACTTTCATCTACTTCTATAATTTTATTAGGTCCACCGATTTTTCTATTTGGTCGTGAACATAAAGCATTTGCACCAACTTCTCTCGAATAACTATTCCATTCCACTGTTGTGTTGTGGTTCATATCAAGTTGCAGCTCACAAAACTCAATCGATGTCAACTCTTTGCACGATAAATATATAAACCTCAAAGCATTAGGAAAAGTCACCCGCGATCCTTTAAACCAAGTTTTTTTTATCGTATTCCTACGCTTTCTTCGCATGATCGTAAGCTACATCTCAATTTCGGATTTCCAGAACTCATCCATAATTTCATTTCATGTTTTTTTTTAACACAATCTTTTATTATGCAGAATTCCAAATTCCTGAAACAGTTTTCTCATCATCTGGTAATTGCCAAATGATAAAATCCATCTCAGCATCAGCATTAAAAGTAAACTATAACTTTATAAAAAAAAAAAGCATTTTTAATTCGATTAATAGCAGATTAAAAAGCTTTCCAAGGTTAAGGTTAAACAATAATCATTCACGTGATTCACGTTTCATAAATAACAAATCACAATATTTCGCATGGTTTACAATAAAAATCTACGATCAGAGTTGAAATAATTGGCGCATTAGCATACATTTTGGCATGCTGTCCGTATAACGGAAAAGTACTGTGTATGCTAATGCGCCAATTATTTCAAAATGCTAAAAGATATTTGCAATTTTATGCCAGCAGTTTAATATGACTTTTATTTTATTGCTTTATTTTATAACAGTTATTTGTTCAATTATTTTAAGTATATATTTGTGATTTAATGAAATAGTTCGTAAAAGTCTGGAATTTCCAAATGTTATATTTTTTAAATGCTCACTTTAGTACGACAATATTTTTTCTTTTATTTTTCAAATGCCTCAGTTCACGTGACTTTCATTTTGCGCCAACTATTACGCTTGGCGACAATGGTATCCGTATAACGGAAAAGTACCCAAATCTCACTTTCTGATGCCCAAATTACACCAAACTTTTTTTAAAAAACGCCAAAGCCCCTACAGTGGAAAAGTATCAAACTGTCTATTATTTTGCTCTGTCTGTGCTATAGTTTATACTATATGCAAGGTGAGTGGAGCGAAGAGTTTAAACATTAAATATTAAAGTTTCGGCACAGATGTCATATACACAATGGGTACTTAACTGTCGCCAAAGTGTCGTTATTTTGCTTGATATGGTAACCCGATGTTGTTGTTTATGTTGTTGATGTTTTCGCCAAATTGGCGTCGGAAAAAAGCGCTCCAACATGGGGTATATATGACAACTGTGCCAAAGTTTCTATAAAGCAGTATAAGACTAAAAATTAAGAATAAAATAAATGCAAAATAAAACTAAAGAAGAGAGAAAAATCATGCGTTAAGCTTAGAATATGAAACACTTTCCAACGCATCCTGAATGCTTAAACAAAACTTCGTTATTTAGGCAAATAAGGTAAATAAGATAACTAAGTAAACATTTTAGAAAACGCATAAAATTTTTTAAAAATTGATTTCAGCAGTTACAGTTTATAGCCAATAGTACCGTTATTACATGCCACTATTTAGCTAAAATTTAATTTAAACTACCCTTAAAACTACTGAAATCATATTTCCAGATACTATCATCTATAGACGGTTATGTATCCAATTCTGGCACAGATGTCATATTCGCCCCATATTGGTGCGATATTTTTCTGATGCCAATGTCATTTGCGCAACGGGTACTTAACTGGCGCCAAAGTGTCTTTATTTTGCTTGATGTGGTAACCCGGATTATGTTGTTTATGCTGTTGATGTTTTCGCCAAATTGGCAACCGAAAAAAAATCGCGCCAATATGTGGCGAATATGACATTTGTGCCCCAATTCTTTGCGTGACCCTGTATATCATTTTATCTATATTCTACAAACATTTTTTAGTAAACTAAATGCAGTTCAGCGTAAAACTGCATAACCCCTTTAAAAATCACCTTTAAGCAATTTATTCTCATACTCAGTAACCCTTACGAATTCTTTTGTGTAGCACTGCATATGAACTGTAGCATTTATACACACGGCATAGAAGCGTAAATGTAGTGAAACATAAAAGCGCATATCATAATTAAAAATGCATTTCTAGCAATCATTGCTTATGTACGTACAATACTTCGGAGAAAAGTTTCTTGGCGAGAAAGAAGTTTGCCAACGCATTTTCTGACAACCTATTTACTGCTTCATACTCACAAACAATTTTTTGCACATGTATACAATTTATTTACCCATTTTTATAAAGAAACAGAAGTAATTTTTGCACAGATGTCATATACGCATCGGGGTTGGCGTGATTTTTCTCTGACGCCAATTCGGCAGAAATCTCGTTTCGAATGCCAGTTACTTATATATTTTTAAATTATTTGCTATCATTTTGAAAAGGAAATAACTATAAATAAATAAAAATTTGAATAATAACTATAGAACAAAACAGTTTATATAATTTAAAAACAGAAAATAAAAGTGAATAAACAATTTATTAATAAATAAAAACAATAGCCGGCCAAATAACACAATTTTAGCACCATAGGTATCCCGGTTCATATCTGAAATCTGTGCCGTAATTTGTATATAAAAAATATTATATATATTTAGAAACGATTTTTTTTCTATATAAGTGCATATATAAACAAAAATAAAAGTTCATTAGATTTGTTTTCGTAGCTGTTTATATATTTTGGCAACATATCTCACTTTCTGATGCCCGAATTACGCCAAGCTTTTTTTTAAAAATTCGCTATAATGGAAAAGTACCTAAATGAATAATTAACAGAAATAACCAATTATACAAACTAAAACTTTTTATTTCGAGATCAAAGCATTGTTTTTAATTTCGATTAAAAATACATATATCCTTGGATAACTTTAGTTGAAATTCGGTTCACGACTTAATATCTCATTCCATAAACCTAAACAAACACAAGTGATTCATTCATCGTGAACCGTAAAAATTATTAAATCATTGAGGTAATCATTCACAAAGTAAGTTCTCCAACAATCAATGGACAATATTCTAATGACGTCATAGTAGCTAAAATGGTGGCGGCATCATTTGTTTATGGTTTGAAATCACAAAGATTTAATTTTGCAATGTCTCTTAGTTACATTATTTTATTGTCATATTTATGAGATCAGAACAAAAGCATATTTTTTCATTATTTAGTTATTAAAGACGGAAAAAAATTATAAATGTGCATGATTTGAAAAATTTAAATAATTTTCTTTCTTAATACTAAAAAATAACATCGGGAAGTAACAGCGAGTGTAAGTTAAATAAGTTTAGCTGTTTAATTCTGTTGTAATATTCAAAATAACTGTATTTATTAGATTTCAGTAAACAACATCAGGGCCCGATTAAACTTTGAAGTTAGAGGAACTACAATGTCATTTCAGGACCTTTCTTTTGGAGAAGCTTTTCTAAATTCCACGTATACATGGAAACTCTTCAGTGTTAGAAATATTATTCCCAGGACTGGCATAACATGAGAACGGCCTACAATTTTTCGCAAGTTTTTGAAAACTACTTTATATCAGAAATTTCGCTAAAAACTGGTTACTTTTTTGTTATAGAGGCCCACACTATTAGAATTATGACAAGTTGCAGCCAATTTCGCCAAAGTCGTAACCAAGATCGTGAAGCACACACATATAATACCATATAATATCATTTCATGAAATCGTATACGATAATTTAATAGTTTTTACCTTACTTCAAGTGTGTAATTTATTTATTTTTAAGGCTTAACAATCTAAATTATCCAATATATGAATTTAAAAAAATGTAAACAAAGATTGAATAGACATGACCGCAAAGAGCCTCAAATCTGCATAACACTTGGAACCGAAGTGTGCAGATTAGTGGTCTTCTACTGTACACAGTTTTTCATAAATGTGTTTCATTCTTAAAATTTGTTATTTTCATCTATCACTGCGGAACAAACGAGAAAACTCATATTCTTGCACATGAGTTGTATATATCTTTATATCTAAATTTCCGTCATTTTTGACGGGCTACCTTTCTAGTCTTTAAAATAAAATTTGTTTAATTTATAATTTTTCGATATTATTTCGTTGTATCTCTGAAAAATAGAGATTTTAAAAAACCAGTGTTTCATTTTTTAATTATTATTATTATTTCACGAAAATGTTCATTGTTCATTTTTAATAATAACCCTGTCCAGTTATTCTAAAATGTACTTAGCAAAATCTCAGAGGCCAACATTTCTTTAAACTCTAGATACAATTATTTTTCAAACACTAGCAATCTGTTAACGAAAATAAAACGAATCTTTAAATCCATTTTTGTCAGTTTCTTCTTATTACTACTACTACTTCTACTTACTACTGCAACTGCTACTACTACTACTACTACTACTACTACTGCTATTAATTCTAGCGACTAGATAAACTGTAAACGAAAAGTAAACAAATATTTAAATGCATTTATATCAGTTTGATTTTACAACTACTACTACCACTACTACTACTCTTCTACTGCTATTACCTCTAACAACTAGACAATCTGTAAGCGAAAATAAAATGCATCTTTAAATGCATTTATATCAGTTTATTACTACTACTACTACTACTATTACAACTAAACACTAGACTGTTGCTAAGACTATTATTTGCTAAAATGTACTTAGCAAAATCTCAGTGGCCAACATTTCTTTAAATTCTAGATACAATTATTTTTCAAACTAGGGGGCTCGGCCCCATACGAGCTACGCTCGCCAACCCCCGTCCAGACACCGCAGGCTCTAAATGCACGCTAATTTGATCGGCTATAAAAAGATTTCGAAAGATTGAATTATAATTTAAAAAACAGTGGCGATCTCCCTATAAACGAATTTCTATTCATTTCTCTTTGATTGGGGAATTTTAACGCAAAATCCGCTGCGGTACTACTTGATTATCCCGTCGACCCATTTCGCCAAATTATATAAATCGCCAAACCACTCGCCAAATTATACAAATTGACATAATTTTTATTTTAAATAACGAAAGAACAAATAAATTAGTACAACATTAATAAAAATACAAATAAAACGTCGAAATAAAAATAACTTGATGACGTAGACACGTGTAACAACATTTCAAAATAAACTAATATAAAAGGAGTTAAGTAAACAGAGTCTTTGTCTCCTGGTATTTTTTAACAAGGCGAAATGAAAGTTCTTTTAAATGAGACATTTTAAATTAATCGTTTTTAATCTGACGTAATTTTTACCAAGCTATTCTTTCTCTTTTAAATATTCACGTGAAAATGCTTTTGTTAGAAATGAAATATTATTTGCGCTTTCCTAACAAAAATAGTTGAAAAGTATCCTCTCAAAATATCAAATAAATGTCTAGCGCAATTTTTAAATTTAAACCGTTTTGCAATATTATTTTGTGTTCATTTTATGTAATAACTGTAATGTGACGTAAATATGACGTAATTTATCCTATTTAAGACTTCTAACGCATGTTAATAAATTTATTATTTTACAAATTCCTTTCTCTCTTAAAATTCACGTGTAATTATAGTTTTTATGACGTAATTTTTAATAAGTTCCTGCTTTTTGTACATAATTAATTAATCCTAATTCCAAATGTTTTTTTTTTCTGTTTATAATAGTCACGTGTAAATAAATTTTTAATTTATTTACACGTATAAATATTTTTTTTTTTGAAGCAAACATTATTGCTTCCGCTGTTTATACAGTTGGCAACAGTTTAAATTAATATCACTTTCTAAAATCTGTAAAAAATATCGCTAGAAATGCTGAAAATCTGAATTTAAAATAGAAATAAAACCTCAAAAAATGAGTCAAAATAAAAAAATTAATGCAATCTGCACTCCAGCAAATTCTAACGCATAAAATGATCTAAAAATGATTACACTGTCATGTATAGTTTTTGCTGCTATAAAACTTTTTTAGTGGAACGATTTTGTCCAACTTTAGCATTAAATATCTCTTAAAATAATTCTTCGATTTGAAAACTGTCCACTTCAGCGTGTTTATCAAACATTTTTGTATAAAACCACCGATTTTCATATTTTTGTAT
Source organism: Maratus speciosus (assembly GCA_963932465.1). Lineage (NCBI taxonomy): Eukaryota > Metazoa > Arthropoda > Arachnida > Araneae > Salticidae > Maratus > Maratus speciosus. The sequence continues at coordinate 118,662,546 of OZ010794.1, read as the reverse complement.
GCATTATGTTTCTTAATATTAACGAAGAAAGACCTCCAGTCACAAAAAATTCAAAACCGGCGGCGGCGGCGGCGGTGACAGCGGTAGTTACTTTTTTTTAGAATAGAGAGACACTAGCAATCTGTTAGCGAAAATAAAACGAATCTTTAAATCCATTTTTGCCAGTTTATTATTATTACTACTACTACTTCTACTTACTACTGCAACTGCTACTACTACTACTACTATTACTGCTATTACTTCTAGCGACTAGATAATCTGTAAACAAATAGTAAACAAATATTTAAATGCATTTATATCAGTTTGAATTTACAACTACTACTACCACTACTACTACTCTTCTAAAGCTATTACCTCTAACAACTAGACAAACTGTAAGTGAAAATAAAACGAATCTTTAAATGAATTTATTACTACTACTACTACTACTATTACAACTAAACACTAGACTGTTGCTAAGACTATTATTTGCTAAAATGTACTTAGCAAAATCTCAGTGGCCAACATTTCTTTAAATTCTAGATACAATTATTTTTCAAACACTAGCAATCTGTTAGCGAAAATAAAACGAATCTTTAAATCCATTTTTGCCAGTTTACTATTATTACTACTACTACTTCTACTTACTACTGCAACTGCTACTACTACTACTACTATTACTGCTATTACTTCTAGCGACTAGATAATCTGTAAACAAAAAGTAAACAAATATTTAAATGCATTTATATCAGTTTGATTTTACAACTACTACTACCACTACTACTACTCTTCTACTGCTATTACATCTAACAACTAGACAATCTGTAAGTGAAAATAAAACGAATCTTTAAATGAATTTATTACTACTACTACTACTACTATTACAACTAAACACTAGACTGTTGCTAAGACTATTATTTGCTAAAATGTACTTAGCAAAATCTCAGTGGCTAACATTTCTTTAAATTCTAGATACAATTATTTTTCAAACACTAGCAGTCTGTTAGTGAAAATAAAACGAATCTTTAAATACATTTTTGTAAGTTTACTATTATTACTACTACTACTTCTACTTACTACTGCAACTGCTACTACTACTACTACTATTACTGCTATTACTTCTAGCGACTAGATAATCTGTAAACGAAAAGTAAACAAATATTTAAATGCATTTATATCAGTTTGATTTTACAGCTACTATTACCACTACTACTACTCTTCTACTGCTATTACCTCTAACAACTAGACAACCTGTAAGCGAAAATAAAACCAATCTTTAAATGCATTTATATCAGTTTATTACTACTACTACTACTACTATTACCACTAAACACTAGACTGCTGCTAAGACTATCATTTGCTAAAATGTACTTAGCAAAATCTCAGTGGCCAACATTTCTTTAAATTCTAGATACAATTATTTTTCAAACACTAGCAATCTGTTAGTGAAAATGAAACGAATCTTTAAATCCATTTTTGCCAGTTTACTATTATTACTACTACTACTTCTACTTACTACTGCAACTGCTACTACTACTACTACTATTACTGCTATTACTTCTAGAGACTAGATAATCTGTAAACGAAAAGTAAACAAATATTTAAATGCATTTATATCAGTTTGATTTTACAGCTACTATTACCACTAATACTACTCTTCTACTGCTCTTACAGTATATATAATATATTATATAGTTGTTAAACTATACAACCTGTAAGCGAAAATAAAACCAATCTTTAAATGCATTTATATCAGTTTATTACTACTACTACTACTACTATTACCACTAAACACTAGACAGCTGCTAAGACTATTATTTGCTAAAATGTACTTAGCAAAATCTCAGTGGCCAACATTTCTTTAAATTCTAGATACAATTATTTTTCAAACACTAGCAATCTGTTAGTGAAAATAAAACGAATCTTTAAATCCATTTTTGCCAGTTTACTATTATTACTAATACTACTTCTACTTACTACTGCAACTGCTACTACTACTACTACTATTACTGCTATTACTTCTAGCGACTAGATAATCTGTAAACGAAAAGTAAACAAATATTTAAATGCATTTATATCAGTTTGATTTTACAGCTACTATTACCACTACTACTACACTTCTACTGATCTTACAGTATATATAATATATTATATAGTTGTTAAACTATACAACCTGTAAGCGAAAATAAAACCAATCTTTAAATGCATTTATATCAGTTTATTACTACTACTACTACTACTATTACCACTAAACACTAGACTGCTGCTAAGACTATTATTTGCTAAAATGTACTTAGCAAAATCTCAGTGGCCAACATTTCTTTAAATTCTAGATACAATTATTTTTCAAACACTAGCAATCTGTTAGTGAAAATAAAACGAATCTTTAAATCCATTTTTGCCAGTTTACTATTATTACTACTACTACTTCTACTTACTACTGAAACTGCTACTACTACTACTACTATTACTGCTATTACTTCTAGCGACTAGATAATCTGTAAACGAAAAGTAAACAAATATTTAAATGCATTTATATCAGTTTGATTTTACAGCTACTATTACCACTACTACTACTCTTCTACTGCTCTTACAGTATATATAGTATATTATATAGTTGTTAAACTATACAACCTGTAAGCGAAAATAAAACCAATCTTTAAATGCATTTATATCAGTTTATTACTACTACTACTACTACTATTACCACTAAACACTAGACTGCTGCTAAGACTATTATTTGCTAAAATGTACTTAGCAAAATCTCAGTGGCCAACATTTCTTTAAATTCTAGATACAATTATTTTTCAAACACTAGCAATCTGTTAGTGAAAATAAAACGAATCTTTAAATCCATTTTTGCCAGTTTACTATTATTACTACTACTACTTCTACTTACTACTGCAACTGCTACTACTACTACTACTATTACTGCTATTACTTCTAGCGACTAGATAATCTGTAAACGAAAAGTAAACAAATATTTAAATGCATTTATATCAGTTTGATTTTACAGCTACTATTACCACTACTACTACACTTCTACTGCTCTTACAGTATATATAATATATTATATAGTTGTTAAACTATACAACCTGTAAGCGAAAATAAAACCAATCTTTAAATGCATTTATATCAGTTTATTACTACTACTACTACTACTACTATTACCACTAAACACTAGACTGCTGCTAAGACTATTATTTGCTAAAATGTACTTAGCAAAATCTCAGTGGCAAACATTTCTTTAAATTCTAGATACAATTATTTTTCAAACACTTGCAATCTGTTAGTGAAAATAAAACGAATCTTTAAATCCATTTTTGCCAGTTTACTATTATTACTACTACTACTTCTACTTACTACTGCAACTGCTACTACTACTACTACTATTACTGCTATTACTTCTAGAGACTAGATAATCTGTAAACGAAAAGTAAACAAATATTTAAATGCATTTATATCAGTTTGATTTTACAGCTACTATTACCACTACTACTACTCTTCTACTGCTCTTACAGTATATATAATATATTATATAGTTGTTAAACTATACAACCTGTAAGCGAAAATAAAACCAATCTTTAAATGCATTTATATCAGTTTATTTCTACTACTACTACTACTATTACCACTAAACACTAAACTGCTGCTAAGACTATTATTTGCTAAAATGTACTTAGCAAAATCTCAGTGGCCAACATTTCTTTAAATTCTAGATACAATTATTTTTCAAACACTAGCAATCTGTTAGTGAAAATAAAACGAATCTTTAAATCCATTTTTGCCAGTTTACTATTATTACTACTACTACTTCTACTTACTACTGCAACTGCTACTACTACTACTACTATTACTGCTATTACTTCTAGCGACTAGATAATCTGTAAACGAAAAGTAAACAAATATTTAAATGCATTTATATCAGTTTGATTTTACAGCTACTATTACCACTACTACTATTCTTCTACTGCTCTTACAGTATATATAATATATTATATAGTTGTTAAACTATACAACCTGTAAGCGAAAATAAAACCAATCTTTAAATGCATTTATATCAGTTTATTACTACTACTATTACTACTATTACCACTAAACACTAGACTGCTGCTAAGACTATTATTTGCTAAAATGTACTTAGCAAAATCTCAGTGGCCAACATTTCTTTAAATTCTAGATACAATTATTTTTCAAACACTAGCAATCTGTTAGTGAAAATAAAACGAATCTTTAAATCCATTTTTGCCAGTTTACTATTATTACTACTACTACTTCTACTTACTACTGCAACTGCTACTACTACTACTACTATTACTGCTATTACTTCTAGCGACTAGATAATCTGTAAACGAAAAGTAAACAAATATTTAAATGCATTTATATCAGTTTGATTTTACAGCTACTATTACCACTACTACTACTCTTCTACTGCTCTTACAGTATATATAATATATTATATAGTTGTTAAACTATACAACCTGTAAGCGAAAATAAAACCAATCTTTAATTGCATTTATATCTGTTTATTATTACTACTACTACTACTATTACCACTAAACACTAGACTGCTGCTAAGACTATTATTTGCTAAAATGTACTTAGCAAAATCTCAGTGGCCAACATTTCTTTAAATTCTAGATACAATTATTTTTCAAACACTAGCAATCTGTTAGTGAAAATAAAACGAATCTTTAAATCCATTTTTGCCAGTTTACTATTATTACTACTACTACTTCTACTTACTACTGCAACTGCTACTACTACTACTACTATTACTGCTATTACTTCTAGCGACTAGATAATCTGTAAACGAAAAGTAAACAAATATTTAAATGCATTTATATCAGTTTGATTTTACAGCTACTATTACCACTACTACTACTCTTCTACTGCTCTTACAGTATATATAATATATTATATAGTTGTTAAACTATACAACCTGTAAGCGAAAATAAAACCAATCTTTAAATGCATTTATATCAGTTTATTACTACTACTACTACTACTATTACCACTAAACACTAGACTGCTGCTAAGACTATTATTTGCTAAAATGTACTTAGCAAAATCTCAGTGGCCAACATTTCTTTAAATTCTAGATACAATTATTTTTCAAACACTAGCAATCTGTTAGTGAAAATAAAACGAATCTTTAAATCCATTTTTGCCAGTTTACTATTATTACTACTACTACTTCTACTTACTACTGTAACTGCTACTACTACTACTACTATTACTGCTATTACTTCTAGCGACTAGATAATCTGTAAACGAAAAGTAAACAAATATTTAAATGCATTTATATCAGTTTGATTTTACAGCTACTATTACCACTACTACTACTCTTCTACTGCTCTTACAGTATATATAATATATTATATAGTTGTTAAACTATACAACCTGTAAGCGAAAATAAAACCAATCTTTAAATGCATTTATATCAGTTTATTACTACTACTACTACTACTATTACCACTAAACACTAGACTGCTGCTAAGACTATTATTTGCTAAAATGTACTTAGCAAAATCTCAGTGGCCAACATTTCTTTAAATTCTAGATACAATTATTTTTCAAACACTTGCAATCTGTTAGTGAAAATAAAACGAATCTTTAAATCCATTTTTGCCAGTTTACTATTATTACTACTACTACTTCTACTTACTACTGCAACTGCTACTACTACTACTACTATTACTGCTATTACTTCTAGAGACTAGATATTCTGTAAACGAAAAGTAAACAAATATTTAAATGCATTTATATCAGTTTGATTTTACAGCTACTATTACCACTACTACTACTCTTCTACTGCTCTTACAGTATATATAATATATTATATAGTTGTTAAACTATACAACCTGTAAGCGAAAATAAAACCAATCTTTAAATGCATTTATATCAGTTTATTACTACTACTACTACTACTATTACCACTAAACACTAGACTGCTGCTAAGACTATTATTTGCTAAAATGTACTTAGCAAAATCTCAGTGGCCAACATTTCTTTAAATTCTAGATACAATTATTTTTCAAACACTAGCAATCTGTTAGTGAAAATAAAACGAATCTTTAAATCCATTTTTGCCAGTTTACTATTATTACTACTACTACTTCTACTTACTACTGCAACTGCTACTACTACTACTACTATTACTGCTATTACTTCTAGCGACTAGATAATCTGTAAACGAAAAGTAAACAAATATTTAAATGCATTTATATCAGTTTGATTTTACAGCTACTATTACCACTACTACTACTCTTCTACTGCTCTTACAGTATATATAATATATTATATAGTTGTTAAACTATACAACCTGTAAGCGAAAATAAAACCAATCTTTAAATGCATTTATATCAGTTTACTACTACTACTACTACTACTATTACCACTAAACACTAGACTGCTGCTAAGACTATTATTTGCTAAAATGTACTTAGCAAAATCTCAGTGGCCAACATTTCTTTAAAAACTAGATACAATTATTTTTCAAACACTAGCAATCTGTTAGTGAAAATAAAACGAATCTTTAAATCCATTTTTGCCAGTTTACTATTATTACTACTACTACTTCTACTTACTACTGCAACTGCTACTACTACTACTACTATTACTGCTATTACTTCTAGCGACTAGATAATCTGTAAACGAAAAGTAAACAAATATTTAAATGCATTTATATCAGTTTGATTTTACAGCTACTATTACCACTACTACTACTCTTCTACTGCTCTTACAGTATATATAATATATTATATAGTTGTTAAACTATACAACCTGTAAGCGAAAATAAAACCAATCTTTAATTGCATTTATATCAGTTTATTATTACTACTACTACTACTATTACCACTAAACACTAGACTGCTGCTAAGACTATTATTTGCTAAAATGTACTTAGCAAAATCTCAGTTTCCAACATTTCTTTAAATTCTAGATACAATTATTTTTCAAACACTAGCAATCTGTTAGTGAAAATAAAACGAATCTTTAAATCCATTTTTGCCAGTTTACTATTATTACTACTACTACTTCTACTTACTACTGCAACTGCTACTACTACTACTACTATTACTGCTATTACTTCTAGCGACTAGATAATCTGTAAACGAAAAGTAAACAAATATTTAAATGCATTTATATCAGTTTGATTTTACAGCTACTATTACCACTACTACTACTCTTCTACTGCTCATACAGTATATATAATATATTATATAGTTGTTAAACTATACAACCTGTAAGCGAAAATAAAACCAATCTTTAAATGCATTTATATCAGTTTATTACTACTACTACTACTACTATTACCACTAAACACTAGACTGCTGCTAAGACTATTATTTGCTAAAATGTACTTAGCAAAATCTCAGTGGCCAACATTTCTTTAAATTCTAGATACAATTATTTTTCAAACACTAGCAATCTGTTAGTGAAAATAAAACGAATCTTTAAATCCATTTTTGCCAGTTTACTATTATTACTACTACTACTTCTACTTACTACTGTAACTGCTACTACTACTACTACTATTACTGCTATTCCTTCTAGCGACTAGATAATCTGTAAACGAAAAGTAAACAAATATTTAAATGCATTTATATCAGTTTGATTTTACAGCTACTATTACCACTACTACTACTCTTCTACTGCTCTTACAGTATATATAATATATTATATAGTTGTTAAACTATACAACCTGTAAGCGAAAATAAAACCAATCTTTAAATGCATTTATATAAGTTTATTACTACTACTACTACTACTATTACCACTAAACACTAGACTGCTGCTAAGACTATTATTTGCTAAAATGTACTTAGCAAAATCTCAGTGGCCAACATTTCTTTAAATTCTAGATACAATTATTTTTCAAACACTAGCAATCTGTTAGTGAAAATAAAACGAATCTTTAAATCCATTTTTGCCAGTTTACTATTATTACTACTACTACTTCTACTTACTACTGCAACTGCTACTACTACTACTACTATTACTGCTATTACTTCTAGCGACTAGATAATCTGTAAACGAAAAGTAAACAAATATTTAAATGCATTTATATCAGTTTGATTTTACAGCTACTATTACCACTACTACTACTCTTCTACTGCTCTTACAGTATATATAATATATTATATAGTTGTTAAACTATACAACCTGTAAGCGAAAATAAAACCAATCTTTAAATGCATTTATATCAGTTTATTACTACTACTACTACTACTATTACCACTAAACACTAGACTGCTGCTAAGACTATTATTTGCTAAAATGTACTTAGCAAAATCTCAGTGGCCAACATTTCTTTAAATTCTAGATACAATTATTTTTCAAACACTAGCAATCTGTTAGTGAAAATAAAACGAATCTTTAAATCCATTTTTGCCAGTTTACTATTATTACTACTACTACTTCTACTTACTACTGCAACTGCTACTACTACTACTACTATTACTGCTATTACTTCTAGAGACTAGATATTCTGTAAACGAAAAGTAAACAAATATTTAAATGCATTTATATCAGTTTGATTTTACAGCTACTATTACCACTACTACTACTCTTCTACTGCTCTTACAGTATATATAATATATTATATAGTTGTTAAACTATACAACCTGTAAGCGAAAATAAAACCAATCTTTAAATGCATTTATATCAGTTTATTACTACTACTACTACTACTATTACCACTAAACACTAGACTGCTGCTAAGACTATTATTTGCTAAAATGTACTTAACAAAATCTCAGTGGCCAACATTTCTTTAAATTCTAGATACAATTATTTTTCAAACACTAGCAATCTGTTAGTGAAAATAAAACGAATCTTTAAATCCATTTTTGCCAGTTTACTATTATTACTACTACTACTTCTACTTACTACTGCAACTGCTACTACTACTACTACTATTACTGCTATTACTTCTAGCGACTAGATAATCTGTAAACGAAAAGTAAACAAATATTTAAATGCATTTATATCAGTTTGATTTTACAGCTACTATTACCACTACTACTACTCTTCTACTGCTCTTACAGTATATATAATATATTATATAGTTGTTAAACTATACAACCTGTAAGCGAAAATAAAACCAATCTTTAAATGCATTTATATCAGTTTATTACTACTACTACTACTACTATTACCACTAAACACTAGACTGCTGCTAAGACTATTATTTTCTAAAATGTACTTAGCAAAATCTCAGTGGCCAACATTTCTTTAAAAACTAGATACAATTATTTTTCAAACACTAGCAATCTGTTAGTGAAAATAAAACGAATCTTTAAATCCATTTTTGCCAGTTTACTATTATTACTACTACTACTTCTACTTACTACTGCAACTGCTACTACTACTACTACTATTACTGCTATTACTTCTAGCGACTAGATAATCTGTAAACGAAAAGTAAACAAATATTTAAATGCATTTATATCAGTTTGATTTTACAGCTACTATTACCACTACTACTACTCTTCTACTGCTCTTACAGTATATATAATATATTATATAGTTGTTAAACTATACAACCTGTAAGCGAAAATAAAACCAATCTTTAATTGCATTTATATCAGTTTATTATTACTACTACTACTACTATTACCACTAAACACTAGACTGCTGCTAAGACTATTATTTGCTAAAATGTACTTAGCAAAATCTCAGTTTCCAACATTTCTTTAAATTCTAGATACAATTATTTTTCAAACACTAGCAATCTGTTAGTGAAAATAAAACGAATCTTTAAATCCATTTTTGCCAGTTTACTATTATTACTACTACTACTTCTACTTACTACTGCAACTGCTACTACTACTACTACTATTACTGCTATTACTTCTAGCGACTAGATAATCTGTAAACGAAAAGTAAACAAATATTTAAATGCATTTATATCAGTTTGATTTTACAGCTACTATTACCACTACTACTACTCTTCTACTGCTCTTACAGTATATATAATATATTATATAGTTGTTAAACTATACAACCTGTAAGCGAAAATAAAACCAATCTTTAAATGCATTTATATCAGTTTATTACTACTACTACTACTACTATTACCACTAAACACTAGACTGCTGCTAAGACTATTATTTGCTAAAATGTACTTAGCAAAATCTCAGTTTCCAACATTTCTTTAAATTCTAGATACAATTATTTTTCAAACACTAGCAATCTGTTAGTGAAAATAAAACGAATCTTTAAATCCATTTTTGCCAGTTTACTATTATTACTACTACTACTTCTACTTACTACTGTAACTGCTACTACTACTACTACTATTACTGCTATTACTTCTAGCGACTAGATAATCTGTAAACGAAAAGTAAACAAATATTTAAATGCATTTATATCAGTTTGATTTTACAGCTACTATTACCACTACTACTACTCTTCTACTGCTCTTACAGTATATATAATATATTATATAGTTGTTAAACTATACAACCTGTAAGCGAAAATAAAACCAATCTTTAAATGCATTTATATCAGTTTATTACTACTACTACTACTACTATTACCACTAAACACTAGACTGCTGCTAAGACTATTATTTGCTAAAATGTACTTAGCAAAATCTCAGTGGCCAACATTTCTTTAAATTCTAGATACAATTATTTTTCAAACACTAGCAATCTGTTAGTGAAAATAAAACGAATCTTTAAATCCATTTTTGCCAGTTTACTATTATTACTACTACTACTTCTACTTACTACTGCAACTGCTACTACTACTACTACTATTACTGCTATTACTTCTAGCGACTAGATAATCTGTAAACGAAAAGTAAACAAATATTTAAATGCATTTATATCAGTTTGATTTTACAGCTACTATTACCACTACTACTACTCTTCTACTGCTCTTACAGTATATATAATATATTATATAGTTGTTAAACTATACAACCTGTAAGCGAAAATAAAACCAATCTTTAAATGCATTTATATCAGTTTATTACTACTACTACTACTACTACTATTACCACTAAACACTAGACTGCTGCTAAGACTATTATTTGCTAAAATGTACTTAGCAAAATCTCAGTGGCCAACATTTCTTTAAATTCTAGATACAATTATTTTTCAAACACTAGCAATCTGTTAGTGAAAATAAAACGAATCTTTAAATCCATTTTTGCCAGTTTACTATTATTACTACTACTACTTCTACTTACTACTGCAACTGCTACTACTACTACTACTATTACTGCTATTACTTCTAGCGACTAGATAATCTGTAAACGAAAAGTAAACAAATATTTAAATGCATTTATATCAGTTTGATTTTACAGCTACTATTACCACTACTACTACTCTTCTACTGCTCTTACAGTATATATAATATATTATATAGTTGTTAAACTATACAACCTGTAAGCGAAAATAAAACCAATCTTTAAATGCATTTATATCAGTTTATTACTACTACTACTACTACTATTACCACTAAACACTAGACTGCTGCTAAGACTATTATTTGCTAAAATGTACTTAGCAAAATCTCAGTGGCCAACATTTCTTTAAATTCTAGATACAATTATTTTTCAAACACTAGCAGTCTGTTAGTGAAAATAAAACGAATCTTTAAATCCATTTTTGCCAGTTTACTATTATTACTACTACTACTTCTACTTACTACTGTAACTGCTACTACTACTACTACTATTACTGCTATTACTTCTAGCGACTAGATAATCTGTAAACGAAAAGTAAACAAATATTTAAATGCATTTATATCAGTTTGATTTTACAGCTACTATTACCACTACTACTACTCTTCTACTGCTCTTACAGTATATATAATATATTATATAGTTGTTAAACTATACAACCTGTAAGCGAAAATAAAACCAATCTTTAAATGCATTTATATCAGTTTATTACTACTACTACTACTACTATTACCACTAAACACTAGACTGCTGCTAAGACTATTATTTGCTAAAATGTACTTAGCAAAATCTCAGTGGCCAACATTTCTTTAAATTCTCGATACAATTATTTTTCAAACACTAGCAATCTGTTAGTGAAAATAAAACGAATCTTTAAATCCATTTTTGCCAGTTTATTATTATTACTACTACTACTTCCACTTACTACTGCAACTGCTACTACTACTACTACTATTACTGCTATTACTTCTAGCGACTAGATAATCTGTAAACGAAAAGTAATCAAATATTTAAATGCATTTATATCAGTTTGATTTTACAGCTACTATTACCACTACTACTACTCTTCTACTGCTATTACCTCTAACAACTAGACAACCTGTAAGCGAAAGTAAAACGAATCTTTAAATGCATTTATATCAGTTTATTACTACTACTACTACTACTATTACCACTAAACACTAGACTGCTGCTAAGACTATTATTTGCTAAAATGTACTTAGCAAAATCTCAGTGGCCAACATTTCTTTAAATTCTAGATACAATTATTTTTCAAACACTAGCAATCTGTTAGTGAAAATAAAACGAATCTTTAAATCCATTTTTGCCAGTTTACTATTATTACTACTACTACTTCTACTTACTACTGCAACTGCTACTACTACTACTACTATTACTGCTATTACTTCTAGCGACTAGATAATCTGTAAACGAAAAGTAAACAAATATTTAAATGCATTTATATCAGTTTGATTTTACAGCTACTATTACGACTACTACTACTCTTCTACTGTTCTTACAGTATATATAATATATTATATAGTTGTTAAACTATACAACCTGTAAGCGAAAATAAAACCAATCTTTAAATGCATTTATATCAGTTTATTACTACTACTACTACTACTATTACCACTAAACACTAGACTGCTGCTAAGACTATTATTTGCTAAAATGTACTTAGCAAAATCTCAGTGGCCAACATTTCTTTAAATTCTAGATACAATTATTTTTCAAACACTAGCAATCTGTTAGTGAAAATAAAACGAATCTTTAAATCCATTTTTGCCAGTTTACTATTATTACTACTACTACTTCTACTTACTACTGTAACTGCTACTACTACTACTACTATTACTGCTATTACTTCTAGCGACTAGATAATCTGTAAACGAAAAGTAAACAAATATTTAAATGCATTTATATCAGTTTGATTTTACAGCTACTATTACCACTACTACTACTCTTCTACTGCTCTTACAGTATATATAATATATTATATAGTTGTTAAACTATACAACCTGTAAGCGAAAATAAAACCAATCTTTAAATGCATTTATATCAGTTTATTACTACTACTACTACTACTATTACCACTAAACACTAGACTGCTGCTAAGACTATTATTTGCTAAAATGTACTTAGCAAAATCTCAGTGGCCAACATTTCTTTAAATTCTCGATACAATTATTTTTCAAACACTAGCAATCACTTAGTGAAAATAAAACGAATCTTTAAATCCATTTTTGCCAGTTTACTTTTATTACTACTACTACTTCTACTTACTACTGCAACTGCTACTACTACTACTACTATTACTGCTATTACTTCTAGCGACTAGATAATCTGTAAACGAAAAGTAAACAAATATTTAAATGCATTTATATCAGTTTGATTTTACAGCTACTATTACCACTACTACTACTCTTCTACTGCTCTTACAGTATATATAATATATTATATAGTTGTTAAACTATACAACCTGTAAGCGAAAATAAAACCAATCTTTAAATGCATTTATATCAGTTTATTACTACTACTACTACTACTATTACCACTAAACACTAGACTGCTGCTAAGACTATTATTTGCTAAAATGTACTTAGCAAAATCTCAGTGGCCAACATTTCTTTAAATTCTAGATACAATTATTTTTCAAACACTAGCAATCTGTTAGTGAAAATAAAACGAATCTTTAAATCCATTTTTGCCAGTTGACTATTATTACTACTACTACTTCTACTTACTACTGTAACTGCTACTACTACTACTACTATTACTGCTGTTACTTCTAGCGACTAGATAATCTGTAAACGAAAAGTAAACAAATACTTAAATGCATTTATATCAGTTTGATTTTACAGCTACTATTACCACTACTACTACTCTTCTACTGCTCTTACAGTATATATAATATATTATATAGTTGTTAAACTATACAACCTGTAATCGAAAATAAAACCAATCTTTAAATGCATTTATATCAGTTTATTACTACTACTACTACTACTATTACCACTAAACACTAGACTGCTGCTAAGACTATTATTTGCTAAAATGTACTTAGCAAAATCTCAGTGGCCAACATTTCTTTAAATTCTAGATACAATTATTTTTCAAACACTAGCAATCTGTTAGTGAAAATAAAACGAATCTTTAAATCCATTTTTGCCAGTTTACTATTATTACTACTACTACTTCTACTTACTACTGCAACTGCTACTACTACTACTACTATTACTGCTATTACTTCTAGCGACTAGATAATCTGTAAACGAAAAGTAAACAAATATTTAAATGCATTTATATCAGTTTGATTTTACAGCTACTATTACCACTACTACTACTCTTCTACTGCTCTTACAGTATATATAATATATTATATAGTTGTTAAACTATACAACCTGTAAGCGAAAATAAAACCAATCTTTAAATGCATTTATATCAGTTTACTACTACTACTACTACTACTATTACCACTAAACACTAGACTGCTGCTAAGACTATTATTTGCTAAAATGTACTTAGCAAAATCTCAGTGGCCAACATTTCTTTAAATTCTAGATACAATTATTTTTCAAACACTAGCAATCTGTTAGTGAAAATAAAACGAATCTTTAAATCCATTTTTGCCAGTTTACTATTATTACTACTACTACTACTACTTCTACTTACTACTGTAACTGCTACTACTACTACTACTATTACTGCTATTACTTCTAGCGACTAGATAATCTGTAAACGAAAAGTAAACAAATATTTAAATGCATTTATATCAGTTTGATTTTACAGCTACTATTACAACTACTACTACTCTTCTACTGCTCTTACAGTATATATAATATATTATATAGTTGTTAAACTATACAACCTGTAAGCGAAAATAAAACCAATCTTTAAATGCATTTATATCAGTTTATTACTACTACTACTACTACTATTACCACTAAACACTAGACTGCTGCTAAGACTATTATTTGCTAAAATGTACTTAGCAAAATCTCAGTGGCCAACATTTCTTTAAATTCTAGATACAATTATTTTTCAAACACTAGCAATCTGTTAGTGAAAATAAAACGAATCTTTAAATCCATTTTTGCCAGTTTATTATTATTACTACTACTACTTCCACTTACTACTGCAACTGCTACTACTACTACTACTATTACTGCTATTACTTCTAGCGACTAGATAATCTGTAAACGAAAAGTAATCAAATATTTAAATGCATTTATATCAGTTTGATTTTACAGCTACTATTACCACTACTACTACTCTTCTACTGCTATTACCTCTAACAACTAGACAACCTGTAAGCGAAAATGAAACGAATCTTTAAATGCATTTATATCAGTTTATTACTACTACTACTACTACTATTACCACTAAACACTAGACTGCTGCTAAGACTATTATTTGCTAAAATGTACTTAGCAAAATCTCAGTGGCCAACATTTCTTTAAATTCTAGATACAATTATTTTTCAAACACTAGCAATCTGTTAGTGAAAATAAAACGAATCTTTAAATCCATTTTTGCCAGTTTACTATTATTACTACTACTACTTCTACTTACTACTGCAACTGCTACTACTACTACTACTATTACTGCTATTACTTCTAGCGACTAGATAATCTGTAAACGAAAAGTAAACAAATATTTAAATGCATTTATATCAGTTTGATTTTACAGCTACTATTACCACTACTACTACTCTTCTACTGCTCTTACAGTATATATAATATATTATATAGTTGTTAAACTATACAACCTGTAAGCGAAAATAAAACCAATCTTTAAATGCATTTATATCAGTTTGTTACTACTACTACTACTACTATTACCACTAAACACTAGACTGCTGCTAAGACTATTATTTGCTAAAATGTACTTAGCAAAATCTCAGTGGCCAACATTTCTTTAAATTCTAGATACAATTATTTTTCAAACACTAGCAATCTGTTAGTGAAAATAAAACGAATCTTTAAATCCATTTTTGCCAGTTTACTATTATTACTACTACTACTTCTACTTACTACTGTAACTGCTACTACTACTACTACTATTACTGCTATTACTTCTAGCGACTAGATAATCTGTAAACGAAAAGTAAACAAATATTTAAATGCATTTATATCAGTTTGATTTTACAGCTACTATTACCACTACTACTACTCTTCTACTGCTCTTACAGTATATATAATATATTATATAGTTGTTAAACTATACAACCTGTAAGCGAAAATAAAACCAATCTTTAAATGCATTTATATCAGTTTATTACTACTACTACTACTAATATTACCACTAAACACTAGACTCCTGCTAAGACTATTATTTGCTAAAATGTACTTAGCAAAATCTCAGTGGCCAACATTTCTTTAAATTCTAGATACAATTATTTTTCAAACACTAGCAATCACTTAGTGAAAATAAAACGAATCTTTAAATCCATTTTTGCCAGTTTACTATTATTACTACTACTACTTCTACTTACTACTGCAACTGCTACTACTACTACTACTATTACTGCTATTACTTCTAGCGACTAGATAATCTGTAAACGAAAAGTAAACAAATATTTAAATGCATTTATATCAGTGTGATTTTACAGCTACTATTACCACTACTACTACTCTTCTACTGCTCTTACAGTATATATAATATATTATATAGTTGTTAAACTATACAACCTGTAAGCGAAAATAAAACCAATCTTTAAATGCATTTATATCAGTTTATTACTACTACTACTACTACTATTACCACTAAACACTAGACTGCTGCTAAGACTATTATTTGCTAAAATGTACTTAGCAAAATCTCAGTGGCCAACATTTCTTTAAATTATAGATACAATTATTTTTCAAACACTAGCAATCTGTTAGTGAAAATAAAACGAATCTTTAAATCCATTTTTGCCAGTTTACTATTATTACTACTACTACTTCTACTTACTACTGTAACTGCTACTACTACTACTACTATTACTGCTATTACTTCTAGCGACTAGATAATCTGTAAACGAAAAGTAAACAAATATTTAAATGCATTTATATCAGTTTGATTTTACAGCTACTATTACCACTACTACTACTCTTCTACTGCTCTTACAGTATATATAATATATTATATAGTTGTTAAACTATACAACCTGTAAGCGAAAATAAAACCAATCTTTAAATGCATTTATATCAGTTTATTACTACTACTACTACTACTATTACCACTAAACACTAGACTGCAGCTAAGACTATTATTTGCTAAAATGTACTTAGCAAAATCTCAGTGGCCAACATTTCTTTAAATTCTAGATACAATTATTTTTCAAACACTAGCAATCTGTTAGTGAAAATAAAACGAATCTTTAAATCCATTTTTGCCAGTTTATTATTATTACTACTACTACTTCCACTTACTACTGCAACTGCTACTACTACTACTACTATTACTGCTATTACTTCTAGCGACTGGATAATCTGTAAACGAAAAGTAATCAAATATTTAAATGCATTTATATCAGTTTGATTTTACAGCTACTATTACCACTACTACTACCCTTCTACTGCTATTACCTCTAACAACTAGACAACCTGTAAGCGAAAATAAAACGAATCTTTAAATGCATTTATATCAGTTTATTACTACTACTACTACTACTATTACCACTAAACACTAGACTGCTGCTAAGACTATTATTTGCTAAAATGTACTTAGCAAAATCTCAGTGGCCAACATTTCTTTAAATTCTAGATACAATTATTTTTCAAACACTAGCAAACTGTTAGTGAAAATAAAACGAATCTTTAAATCCATTTTTGCCAGTTTACTATTATTACTACTACTACTTCTACTTACTACTGCAACTGCTACTACTACTACTACTATTACTGCTATTACTTCTAGCGACTAGATAATCTGTAAACGAAAAGTAAACAAATATTTAAATGCATTTATATCAGTTTGATTTTACAGCTACTATTACCACTACTACTACTCTTCTACTGCTCTTACAGTATATATAATATATTATATAGTTGTTAAACTATACAACCTGTAAGCGAAAATAAAACCAATCTTTAAATGCATTTATATCAGTTTATTACTACTACTACTACTACTATTACCACTAAACACTAGACTGCTGCTAAGACTATTATTTGCTAAAATGTACTTAGCAAAATCTCAGTGGCCAACATTTCTTTAAATTCTAGATACAATTATTTTTCAAACACTAGCAATCTGTTAGTGAAAATAAAACGAATCTTCAAAATCCATTTTTGCCAGTTTACTATTATTACTACTACTACTTCTACTTACTACTGTAACTGCTACTACTACTACTACTATTACTGCTATTACTTCTAGCGACTAGATAATCTGTAAACGAAAAGTAAACAAATATTTAAATGCATTTATATCAGTTTGATTTTACAGCTACTATTACCACTACTACTACTCTTCTACTGCTCTTACAGTATATATAATATATTATATAGTTGTTAAACTATACAACCTGTAAGCGAAAATAAAACCAATCTTTAAATGCATTTATATCAGTTTATTACTACTACTACTACTACTACTATTACCACTAAACACTAGACTGCTGCTAAGACTATTATTTGCTAAAATGTACTTAGCAAAATCTCAGTGGCCAACATTTCTTTAAATTCTAGATACAATTATTTTTCAAACACTAGCAATCTGTTAGTGAAAATAAAACGAATCTTTAAATCCATTTTTGCCAGTTTATTATTATTACTACTACTACTTCCACTTACTACTGCAACTGCTACTACTACTACTACTATTACTGCTATTACTTCTAGCGACTAGATAATCTGTAAACGAAAAGTAATCAAATATTTAAATGCATTTATATCAGTTTGATTTTACAGCTACTATTACCACTACTACTACTCTTCTACTGCTATTACCTCTAACAACTAGACAACCTGTAAGCGAAAATAAAACGAATCTTTAAATGCATTTATATCAGTTTATTACTACTACTACTACTACTATTACCACTAAACACTAGACTGCTGCTAAGACTATTATTTGCTAAAATGTACTTAGCAAAATCTCAGTGGCCAACATTTCTTTAAATTCTAGATACAATTATTTTTCAAACACTAGCAAACTGTTAGTGAAAATAAAACGAATCTTTAAATCCATTTTTGCCAGTTTACTATTATTACTACTACTACTTCTACTTACTACTGCAACTGCTACTACTACTACTACTATTACTGCTATTACTTCTAGCGACTAGATAATCTGTAAACGAAAAGTAAACAAATATTTAAATGCATTTATATCAGTTTGATTTTACAGCTACTATTACCACTACTACTACTCTTCTACTGCTCTTACAGTATATATAATATATTATATAGTTGTTAAACTATACAACCTGTAAGCGAAAATAAAACCAATCTTTAAATGCATTTATATCAGATTATTACTACTACTACTACTACTATTACCACTAAACACTAGACTGCTGCTAAGACTATTATTTGCTAAAATGTACTTAGCAAAATCTCAGTGGCCAACATTTCTTTAAATTCTAGATACAATTATTTTTCAAACACTAGCAATCTGTTAGTGAAAATAAAACGAATCTTTAAATCCATTTTTGCCAGTTTACTATTATTACTACTACTACTTCTACTTACTACTGTAACTGCTACTACTACTACTACTATTACTGTTATTACTTCTAGCGACTAGATAATCTGTAAACGAAAAGTAAACAAATATTTAAATGCATTTATATCAGTTTGATTTTACAGCTACTATTACCACTACTACTACTCTTCTACTGCTCTTACAGTATATATAATATATTATATAGTTGTTAAACTATGCAACCTGTAAGCGAAAATAAAACCAATCTTTAAATGCATTTATATCAGTTTATTACTACTACTACTACTACTATTACCACTAAACACTAGACTGCTGCTAAGACTATTATTTGCTAAAATGTACTTAGCAAAATCTCAGTGGCCAACATTTCTTTAAATTCTAGATACAATTATTTTTCAAACACTAGCAATCTGTTAGTGAAAATAAAACGAATCTTTAAATCCATTTTTGCCAGTTTATTATTATTACTACTACTACTTCCACTTACTACTGCAACTGCTACTACTACTACTACTATTACTGCTATTACTTCTAGCGACTAGATAATCTGTAAACGAAAAGTAATCAAATATTTAAATGCATTTATATCAGTTTGATTTTACAGCTACTATTACCACTACTACTACTCTTCTACTGCTATTACCTCTAACAACTAGACAACCTGTAAGCGAAAATAAAACGAATCTTTAAATGCATTTATATCAGTTTATTACTACTACTACTACTACTATTACCACTAAACACTAGACTGCTGCTAAGACTATTATTTGCTAAAATGTACTTAGCAAAATCTCAGTGGCCAACATTTCTTTAAATTCTAGATACAATTATTTTTCAAACACTAGCAATCTGTTAGTGAAAATAAAACGAATCTTTAAATCCATTTTTGCCAGTTTACTATTATTACTACTACTACTTCTACTTACTACTGCAACTGCTACTACTACTACTACTATTACTGCTATTACTTCTAGCGACTAGATAATCTGTAAACGAAAAGTAAACAAATATTTAAATGCATTTATATCAGTTTGATTTTACAGCTACTATTACGACTACTACTACTCTTCTACTGCTCTTACAGTATATATAATATATTATATAGTTGTTAAACTATACAACCTGTAAGCGAAAATAAAACCAATCTTTAAATGCATTTATATCAGTTTATTACTACTACTACTACTACTATTACCACTAAACACTAGACTGCTGCTAAGACTATTATTTGCTAAAATGTACTTAGCAAAATCTCAGTGGCCAACATTTCTTTAAATTCTAGATACAATTATTTTTCAAACACTAGCAATCTGTTAGTGAAAATAAAACGAATCTTTAAATCCATTTTTGCCAGTTTACTATTATTACTACTACTACTTCTACTTACTACTGTAACTGCTACTACTACTACTACTATTACTGCTATTACTTCTAGCGACTAGATAATCTGTAAACGAAAAGTAAACAAATATTTAAATGCATTTATATCAGTTTGATTTTACAGCTACTATTACCACTACTACTACTCTTCTACTGCTCTTACAGTATATATAATATATTATATAGTTGTTAAACTATACAACCTGTAAGCGAAAATAAAACCAATCTTTAAATGCATTTATATCAGTTTATTACTACTACTACTACTACTATTACCACTAAACACTAGACTGCTGCTAAGACTATTATTTGCTAAAATGTACTTAGCAAAATCTCAGTGGCCAACATTTCTTTAAATTCTCGATACAATTATTTTTCAAACACTAGCAATCACTTAGTGAAAATAAAACGAATCTTTAAATCCATTTTTGCCAGTTTACTATTATTACTACTACTACTTCTACTTACTACTGCAACTGCTACTACTACTACTATTACTGCTATTACTTCTAGCGACTAGATAATCTGTAAACGAAAAGTAAACAAATATTTAAATGCATTTATATCAGTTTGATTTTACAGCTACTATTACCACTACTACTACTCTTCTACTGCTCTTACAGTATATATAATATATTATATAGTTGTTAAACTATACAACCTGTAAGCGAAAATAAAACCAATCTTTAAATGCATTTATATCAGTTTATTACTACTACTACTACTACTATTACCACTAAACACTAGACTGCTGCTAAGACTATTATTTGCTAAAATGTACTTAGCAAAATCTCAGTGGCCAACATTTCTTTAAATTCTAGATACAATTATTTTTCAAACACTAGCAATCTGTTAGTGAAAATAAAACGAATCTTTAAATCCATTTTTGCCAGTTTACTATTATTACTACTACTACTTCTACTTACTACTGTAACTGCTACTACTACTACTACTATTACTGCTGTTACTTCTAGCGACTAGATAATCTGTAAACGAAAAGTAAACAAATATTTAAATGCATTTATATCAGTTTGATTTTACAGCTACTATTACCACTACTACTACTCTTCTACTGCCCTTACAGTATATATAATATATTATATAGTTGTTAAACTATACAACCTGTAATCGAAAATAAAACCAATCTTTAAATGCATTTATATCAGTTTATTACTACTACTACTACTACTATTACCACTAAACACTAGACTGCTGCTAAGACTATTATTTGCTAAAATGTACTTAGCAAAATCTCAGTGGCCAACATTTCTTTAAATTCTAGATACAATTATTTTTCAAACACTAGCAATCTGTTAGTGAAAATAAAACGAATCTTTAAATCCATTTTTGCCAGTTTACTATTATTACTACTACTACTTCTACTTACTACTGCAACTGCTACTACTACTACTACTATTACTGCTATTACTTCTAGCGACTAGATAATCTGTAAACGAAAAGTAAACAAATATTTAAATGCATTTATATCAGTTTGATTTTACAGCTACTATTACCACTACTACTACTCTTCTACTGCTCTTACAGTATATATAATATATTATATAGTTGTTAAACTATACAACCTGTAAGCGAAAATAAAACCAATCTTTAAATGCATTTATATCAGTTTATTACTACTACTACTACTACTATTACCACTAAACACTAGACTGCTGCTAAGACTATTATTTGCTAAAATGTACTTAGCAAAATCTCAGTGGCCAACATTTCTTTAAATTCTAGATACAATTATTTTTCAAACACTAGCAATCTGTTAGTGAAAATAAAACGAATCTTTAAATCCATTTTTGCCAGTTTACTATTATTACTACTACTACTACTACTTCTACTTACTACTGTAACTGCTACTACTACTACTACTATTACTGCTATTACTTCTAGCGACTAGATAATCTGTAAACGAAAAGTAAACAAATATTTAAATGCATTTATATCAGTTTGATTTTACAGCTACTATTACAACTACTACTACTCTTCTACTGCTCTTACAGTATATATAATATATTATATAGTTGTTAAACTATACAACCTGTAAGCGAAAATAAAACCAATCTTTAAATGCATTTATATCAGTTTATTACTACTACTACTACTACTATTACCACTAAACACTAGACTGCTGCTAAGACTATTATTTGCTAAAATGTACTTAGCAAAATCTCAGTGGCCAACATTTCTTTAAATTCTAGATACAATTATTTTTCAAACACTAGCAATCTGTTAGTGAAAATAAAACGAATCTTTAAATCCATTTTTGCCAGTTTATTATTATTACTACTACTACTTCCACTTACTACTGCAACTGCTACTACTACTACTACTATTACTGCTATTACTTCTAGCGACTAGATAATCTGTAAACGAAAAGTAATCAAATATTTAAATGCATTTATATCAGTTTGATTTTACAGCTACTATTACCACTACTACTACTCTTCTACTGCTATTACCTCTAACAACTAGACAACCTGTAAGCGAAAATGAAACGAATCTTTAAATGTATTTATATCAGTTTATTACTACTACTACTACTACTATTACCACTAAACACTAGACTGCTGCTAAGACTATTATTTGCTAAAATGTACTTAGCAAAATCTCAGTGGCCAACATTTCTTTAAATTCTAGATACAATTATTTTTCAAACACTAGCAATCTGTTAGTGAAAATAAAACGAATCTTTAAATCCATTTTTGCCAGTTTACTATTATTACTACTACTACTTCTACTTACTACTGCAACTGCTACTACTACTACTACTATTACTGCTATTACTTCTAGCGACTAGATAATCTGTAAACGAAAAGTAAACAAATATTTAAATGCATTTATATCAGTTTGATTTTACAGCTACTATTACCACTACTACTACTCTTCTACTGCTCTTACAGTATATATAATATATTATATAGTTGTTAAACTATACAACCTGTAAGCGAAAATAAAACCAATCTTTAAATGCATTTATATCAGTTTGTTACTACTACTACTACTACTATTACCACTAAACACTAGACTGCTGCTAAGACTATTATTTGCTAAAATGTACTTAGCAAAATCTCAGTGGCCAACATTTCTTTAAATTCTAGATACAATTATTTTTCAAACACTAGCAATCTGTTAGTGAAAATAAAACGAATCTTTAAATCCATTTTTGCCAGTTTACTATTATTACTACTACTACTTCTACTTACTACTGTAACTGCTACTACTACTACTACTATTACTGCTATTACTTCTAGCGACTAGATAATCTGTAAACGAAAAGTAAACAAATATTTAAATGCATTTATATCAGTTTGATTTTACAGCTACTATTACCACTACTACTACTCTTCTACTGCTCTTACAGTATATATAATATATTATATAGTTGTTAAACTATACAACCTGTAAGCGAAAATAAAACCAATCTTTAAATGCATTTATATCAGTTTATTACTACTACTACTACTACTATTACCACTAAACACTAGACTGCTGCTAAGACTATTATTTGCTAAAATGTACTTAGCAAAATCTCAGTGGCCAACATTTCTTTAAATTCTAGATACAATTATTTTTCAAACACTAGCAATCTGTTAGTGAAAATAAAACGAATCTTTAAATCCATTTTTGCCAGTTTATTATTATTACTACTACTACTTCCACTTACTACTGCAACTGCTACTACTACTACTACTATTACTGCTATTACTTCTAGCGACTAGATAATCTGTAAACGAAAAGTAATCAAATATTTAAATGCATTTATATCAGTTTGATTTTACAGCTACTATTACCACTACTACTACTCTTCTACTGCTATTACCTCTAACAACTAGACAACCTGTAAGCGAAAATAAAACGAATCTTTAAATGCATTTATATCAGTTTATTACTACTACTACTACTACTATTACCACTAAACACTAGACTGCTGCTAAGACTATTATTTGCTAAAATGTACTTAGCAAAATCTCAGTGGCCAACATTTCTTTAAATTCTAGATACAATTATTTTTCAAACACTAGCAAACTGTTAGTGAAAATAAAACGAATCTTTAAATCCATTTTTGCCAGTTTACTATTATTACTACTACTACTTCTACTTACTACTGCAACTGCTACTATTACTACTACTATTACTGCTATTACTTCTAGCGACTAGATAATCTGTAAACGAAAAGTAAACAAATATTTAAATGCATTTATATCAGTTTGATTTTACAGCTACTATTACCACTACTACTACTCTTCTACTGCTCTTACAGTATATATAATATATTATATAGTTGTTAAACTATACAACCTGTAAGCGAAAATAAAACCAATCTTTAAATGCATTTATATCAGTTTATTACTACTACTACTACTACTATTACCACTAAACACTAGACTGCTGCTAAGACTATTATTTGCTAAAATGTACTTAGCAAAATCTCAGTGGCCAACATTTCTTTAAATTCTAGATACAATTATTTTTCAAACACTAGCAATCTGTTAGTGAAAATAAAACGAATCTTTAAATCCATTTTTGCCAGTTTACTATTATTACTACTACTACTTCTACTTACTACTGTAACTGCTACTACTACTACTACTATTACTGTTATTACTTCTAGCGACTAGATAATCTGTAAACGAAAAGTAAACAAATATTTAAATGCATTTATATCAGTTTGATTTTACAGCTACTATTACCACTACTACTACTCTTCTACTGCTCTTACAGTATATATAATATATTATATAGTTGTTAAACTATGCAACCTGTAAGCGAAAATAAAACCAATCTTTAAATGCATTTATATCAGTTTATTACTACTACTACTACTACTATTACCACTAAACACTAGACTGCTGCTAAGACTATTATTTGCTAAAATGTACTTAGCAAAATCTCAGTGGCCAACATTTCTTTAAATTCTAGATACAATTATTTTTCAAACACTAGCAATCTGTTAGTGAAAATAAAACGAATCTTTAAATCCATTTTTGCCAGTTTATTATTATTACTACTACTACTTCCACTTACTACTGCAACTGCTACTACTACTACTACTATTACTGCTATTACTTCTAGCGACTAGATAATCTGTAAACGAAAAGTAATCAAATATTTAAATGCATTTATATCAGTTTGATTTTACAGCTACTATTACCACTACTACTACTCTTCTACTGCTATTACCTCTAACAACTAGACAACCTGTAAGCGAAAATAAAACGAATCTTTAAATGCATTTATATCAGTTTATTACTACTACTACTACTACTATTACCACTAAACACTAGACTGCTGCTAAGACTATTATTTGCTAAAATGTACTTAGCAAAATCTCAGTGGCCAACATTTCTTTAAATTCTAGATACAATTATTTTTCAAACACTAGCAAACTGTTAGTGAAAATAAAACGAATCTTTAAATCCATTTTTGCCAGTTTACTATTATTACTACTACTACTTCTACTTACTACTGCAACTGCTACTACTACTACTACTATTACTGCTATTACTTCTAGCGACTAGATAATCTGTAAACGAAAAGTAAACAAATATTTAAATGCATTTATATCAGTTTGATTTTACAGCTACTATTACCACTACTACTACTCTTCTACTGCTCTTACAGTATATATAATATATTATATAGTTGTTAAACTATACAACCTGTAAGCGAAAATAAAGCCAATCTTTAAATGCATTTATATCAGTTTATTACTACTACTACTACTACTATTACCACTAAACACTAGACTGCTGCTAAGACTATTATTTGCTAAAATGTACTTAGCAAAATCTCAGTGGCTTACATTTCTTTAAATTCTAGACACAATTATTTTTCAAACACTAGCAATCTGTTAGTGAAAATAAAACGAATCTTTAAATCCATTTTTGCCAGTTTATTATTATTACTACTACTACTTCTACTTACTACTGCAACTGCTACTACTACTACTACTATTACTGCTATTACTTCTAGCGACTAGATAATCTGTAAACGAAAAGTAAACAAATATTTAAATGCATTTATATCAGTTTGATTTTACAGCTACTATTACCACTACTACTACTCTTCTACTGCTCTTACAGTATATATAATATATTATATAGTTGTTAAACTATACAACCTGTAAGCGAAAATAAAACCAATCTTTAAATGCATTTATATCAGTTTATTACTACTACTACTACTACTATTATCACTAAACACTAGACTGCTGCTAAGACTATTATTTGCTAAAATGTACTTAGCAAAATCTCAGTGGCCAACATTTCTTTAAATTCTAGATACAATTATTTTTCAAACACTAGCAATCTGTTAGTGAAAATAAAACGAATCTTTAAATCCATTTTTGCCAGTTTACTATTATTACTACTACTACTTCTACTTACTACTGCAACTGCTACTACTACTACTACTATTACTGCTATTACTTCTAGCGACTAGATAATCTGTAAACGAAAAGTAAACAAATATTTAAATGCATTTATATCAGTTTGATTTTACAGCTACTATTACCACTACTACTACTCTTCTACTGCTATTACCTCTAACAACTAGACAACCTGTAAGCGAAAATAAAACGAATCTTTAAATGCATTTATATCAGTTTATTACTACTACTACTACTACTATTACAACTAAACACTAGACTGCTGCTACGGCTATTATTTCCAAAATGTCACTGATTTATGAATTATATTATATTGCACATAAGAAATTTAAGTCTATGTATATTTAATATAGTACAAATTCTTACATTAAAAAAAATTATATGTGTGACCATTCATGGCTTTTCCTACTTTTCGTTGTTTAAATTGTTTACTCGAAAATTAATACAATTAAATAAAATGTATTTATATATTCTTTGCCAAATTGATACTGGCAACGCATGAAAAATAAATAAAACAATATAAAAAATAAATCAGCATTTAAAATTTGTTACAAAAAATTTCACTTTCAAAAATATATCTTATGTCGTTCAATGCACAATTTTTTTTTATTGTTCAGTTAAAGAAATGTAATAAAAAATAAATAAAAAAATAATGATTTTGTCATACTCAAGAATGTTTCTAAACGAAAAAAAGAAAATGCATGTTTTAAAACTAACTTAAAAAAAAAGAAACGCATATGTTAAAACTAACTCATATAATATTTCTAAATAACAAAATGGAACTAAGATAATTAAGCATTGCAAAAATGTATGTAAATGCTATAAAAGACCTCATTAAAGAAATAACCTACAATTTTTCTTAAATTAGATATGAGTTATTGCAACTGCCGCAATTACGAGAGCAATTACTGAGAACACGTTTAAGACGCTTTATGCAAATAAATTTTAAAATTTTATATCAATTACAGCAATTACTGAATCAGAATATGTAGAAAAAGAATTATTATCTTTCCAATTTAAATAACTAAGGAAAAAAATGATTGAGTCGGTAATGAATTTTTTTATTGCTTTTGTGAATTCAGTAGAAAAAGAGTTCAAAGTCAGTTTTTCAATAAAGAAATAGTAAAAACTGAGTTGTTTATTTCATCTTCATTAAAAGAGAAATATTTTCAAATTAATTTTTGGATATTTCCTAAAATAATAGAAACAAGATACTATTGTATAATAAATATATTTGCTTTTTAAGAATATATTAAAGCGAAGTAACACAAATTAATATTTAAATTTTGTACAAACTTCAGAAATTATTAAATCGCGGTACCCTGCTTAATTGATTTTCATCTTAAAGAATATTTCTTTATTTGAGGATGACGATAATGAATTAATTAATGTAAATGTAGATTTGGTAGAAGAAGAATCAAAAGTTACTTTTGCAACAAAATAAGTAATTAAAAGTATAATTAATTTCTTTCTAATTATGTAATCATTTGTTAAAATATGTTTAAAATTTATTTTTTAGTTTTAATGTGAAATTTGCCCACCTGTAATAGTTTTCCATTTTTTTATTCACATCGAATAACAGAGATATTGGCTTCTAAATGCTTGCACCTAACATATCTAGAGATTCTATTATTAATTATAGTATTATGATAATTAATATATAATAATATAAATGCTCGTGTTTTTGTCACTTCATGTTTTACTAATGAAACTTTTACATTTATACTTATTTTTAATTTATAAAAGAATATAAACAGATGTTTTTAGGATTCCGTAAAAAACGGACTAAAATACTGAAATACTACTGGCAATCTAGACGCCAGTACTATTTCCGTATTTTAACGGAACTTTTTCCTGGTACATTACAGAAAATTTTCCGTTAAATTTAAAAAAAAAAAAAAAAAAAAAAAAAAAAAAACGGAAAATTTTCTGCAATTTACCGCGAAAAAGCTCCGTAAAAATACAGAAATAGTACTGGCGTCTAGATTGCCAGTAGCATTTCCGTATTTTAGTCCGTTTTTTTACAGTGTATACTTAAAAAGTTAAAACGGAACAATTATAAGATGACTCCTGTGTCTGTCTGTCACAGCCATTTTACTCGTAAACTATGAAACGCGGAAAGTTCAAATTGGGGGAAGAAATAAAGGCTATTGACCCACATATTTACAAATTATTGAACATTCACAAATATATTTAAGAAAAATGTAGAGAAGCTTTTTCAGTTACGTGAAAAAAAAAAAAAAAATCTTTGTATATCGTGTGGGGTATCATGTGAAAGCAAGCATTCGTAACGCCAAACTCAAAAATACATTTCTTTTAATTTTAGGTAATATACTTTCAGAGATATAGTCAAAACTGTAATGAAAAAATATGCCCCTCCCCTCTATTTCCGAATATAAAGTTATGAAAAAAAATTAGAGGCAGTAGAAGTTAATTCAAACCTTGCAGGAAAACTATAGCGATTACCCTAAATCACATAGTTTTTGAGAAAATCGCATTTTCCCGTTACAGTCAAATTCCGATTTGCGTGTGTTCAGCAGAGGAGTTAGGAGCGCTGGAGGTTCCTATAGCCATAGAAGTGCGAAAGGATATTGTTGATAATGATTTTCGAAAAAAAAAAATGTTGGTATAATTAGCCGATAAATTAACCCTTAAAGACACGGAAGGTTTGGAGCTACTTAAAGACAGGGATGACGTACTCTATGCATTATCAGCTTTTAAAGCCTAGATAGCAATTTCTAATGATATATTTGTGTAATGCAATGCCTAGTCGTAGTATAAACGCAATGAATGTCAAATTGTAGTCTGCATTGAATGGCTCTCTTAATACGCCACCTGTGTCTTTGAAATCGGCGTTACAACTTGGCAACAACCTTTCGAAGCGCGCTTAGCAGAATGGCAAATTAAAACTTTGAAGAATGATTTTGTTTTAGGCACACTGGAAAAAGAAAAGATTATGACTACGCTGAATTTGCCCAGCAAAGAAAGAAACAGTGGGCCATCAGCTGGAAAATAGATGGCAGCCAGCAGTGCCATCAGCGTTAAAGTGCAAGGGTGCCATTACTTAAACCTGTCGAAAAGTGTCCGAGTGGAATGCAGCTGGCCCATCAGTGATGGACAACTGTAGGCCATCATTGGTATGCCATCACATTACTTCAATCCGGCACTTTTCCTGCAGTGCTAGCACCTATCCCACTGCTATTCCTTTGCTGGCCCAGCACTTTCCCTTACAAAAATTTCTTATAGAATAAAAAAAAAAACGTATTATATAATTATGGCTCTTTTTCTATAAGCTAGTTTCACCAAGAGCTATAGAAACATCTGCAGAAGTGTCCATAATAGAAATGCCTATAGAAATATTTGAACTGCATGTGGTCACCCTCCCAAGTACTGACCGCGCTCGATGCTGCTTGGTTTTTCATGATCGGACATGAACAAGTACTGCTCGTAGTTTTCAAGCTCTCATTATACTATTTTAAGTTTGTTTCTTTTGTGATTTACGTTCACAATCATTAAACTGGTATAGAAATTATTCTATTGTATAGAAATCCTATGTATTTTATACGTTTTTTTTTATTATTGATTCTGAACTGCGTAAATTATGAAAACCGAAATCCTTTGTAACCTAGTAAAACCAGATTTAAGGAGAAAAAAAGTGTGCTGAAATAAAGAATTTATTTATTTATTCATATACTTATTTATTTTGTTGGTGGCAGTGGTGCTATATTTTTTACAGTTTCAAAAAAAAAAAAAAAATTAGCTTCACAGCTTAAATTGTGTTAAGATATTCATTTGAGATTTATGTTCAAATACTCAATGTCTTCGATATTCGCAGCGCCACCTAGCGTAAGGGTTCCCAGCAATAATACTGCAAAAGTTCGTGCACTTCCATGTAGTGGTGGGCCAGCGCATGAGATAAAATAGATGCCCACCAGAATTTTATCTGATGATTTCCAACACAAAAGTTGACTGAAGCTGTTCAGCAGTGGTCATACAGTGGTAGACCATCAGCCAGCACTTCTCCATCATTGTCAGCACCTATCTTGCTGCTGGCCAGCAATTTCCTCTTTGCTGGGTGGGTGCATGAAATGCTAAATGAAATTTAAATATGCACTACTTTTATTGTCAGCACCAATTTATGTTCATCATAAACAGATTAGGATAAGATAAAAAAAAGAGCTATACAGAATAGCAATATTTGATGCTATTTAGGCTCCATATGTCTTTGATTTTTCATGGTATATCCATTTGTAATTTTCTAGTATATATACAGCTATGGCCAACCCTACATTGTATAATTTAAAAAAAGTCTTATTATTCTTTTAGCAACGATTTCTTTTTGTAATAATACGGTTACTAATTAATATATTTACGGTATGGAACCCTCTTTGCGCGAGTAATACTCGCGTTTGACCGTTTTCAAAGGTTAAAGAAGTCGGAACTTGTCCGTCAAACGTGGCAAATGAGGTGCGTTCGTACTATAACTAGTTTTATAAATATTCAGATACTGGTGCAATCACTGTTGCGCACTTATACAAAAATGCATGAATACAAAATTTATTACGTTTCGTTATATTAAATTATAAGGCTTTAATTATTAATTAATTTTATTAATTTATTAATTTTAATTGTTAAATTATAGGACTCCAACTTAAATAGGACGCCATCACCATGGAAAACTAGAATCATTTCACATTATGGGATATGATTGAATTAATAACGTATGATAGGATTTAATAAAATGAAGAAAACTTTTGTTAATATCTTTTTAATTTTTGATTCGATTTTCATAAAATTTGAAAAGACTCGACAAAATTCTGCAGCGATTATATATGTAAAATTTAAAACCATTTGGTAGGGTATTTTTTGCGCTGTTATGTGCGGACAGACGGACAAACAGACGGATGGAGCAGACGACGACTATAGGTGCTGCGTAATTATATAAGGTTAGTTGGGCAATTGGGCCATGATTTTACAATGTGATGATAGACATTCTGCCAAATCAGCTTAAAAAATCTAACGTTCATTTGAATTAAAGAATGAACTTCTGTAATTGTGTTCAGTTAGGTTCCCTATATCAGTTAGAAATGCTCAAAATTGCAGCTTAATATAAAATATATATATATATGCCTATTTCATCTTTCTTTCCTCGTGGGTCCAGTTGCCCCATAAAAATGGGTTAAGTGGACCAAGAGAGTCTATGGTCCACACGCGTTTATTTTTTTTTTTTTTTTCATATGAGATATCAGTTCCTGTTTGAAAAAGTGTAAACAACTTAAAAGATTTAAACCACGCAGATCATGTAAATTATATATCAATTAATGAGCGTTGTAAGGAAAACCATTGCTGTCAATGTGTCTAAAAAACACTAAAAGTGAAAATATTAGATTTATTTATACCAAAAACATAAAAATTAAGTAAGTACTTATGAACTTTATTATAGGTAATAAGTATAAAAGTCACTTGTGTATTTGAAGGAAAAAAATAGCAAGGTAAACCTATGATCAAACGGCTAAGTACTTAAGTACTTTATCTGAGTCTAGGAGCATTATACAGGGAAAATTTTATTGTTCCTACCAGAACACTTAAAGAGTTACCTTCATGATAATTTTATTTAACATATTTTAAAGAAAGATGTGATTAAGATATTATTTTCAAAATAGTGGTAGGAACGATAAAAGTTTCCCTATAGAATGCGACCCCTGTGTATAGCACATAGGTGCCAAGGTGTCACTAATCCTCGTAATATGTGGATTAATTTAACCCTTGTTTAATACATTTCATACCGGAATTTTTTTTCAGAGATGAAATTAAATAAGTTCCACGTAGAAAACTGAAATTAAATAAATAAAGATTCATCAAATAATTTTTTCTGGTTCGAAACTTTGTTAAACTGGGTTAAATTAATCCCCGAATTACGGAAGATTAGTGCGAGCTTGGCACCTCTGATAGTACAATTTCCAGGTCTGGCTGTCTCGCTTTCAGGGGCAAGGTACTTGCATTCGTAAAATGTTGAAATAATTTAATGACATCAGTATTTACAAGAGAATCTATTTGTAAACAAGTAAAAGTATATTTTCGAGTATATAAAAGTATATTTATTATATAAAGGGGAGCTAATGGAAAAATCAGAATTTTTAAAAAAATAGGCGTGAAAGAACATTAAACGACAGAATTTTCCGGTAGCCCCAATATATCAATTGTAATCAGTATTTTAGTACTAAAAGTAAACTATATTGTTTTGAAAGAAATACATTATTTTATTTTAAAGACATTTCTTTCTACTTTGGAAATTTTGTAATTGCTGAAAAAGAAGTTTAAATTTAAGCGAAATTGAAATAAATACCATTTAGTGAAATTTCGATGTCGCTGAAAAAAAGTGAAATTTATTTCTGAAAGTTGCGCGTAGGATTTAACCTATATTTGAAAAGTTATATTTTATTTTTATATAAAATGTATTTAATTTTGATTTATCTACCTTTTTTTTTCGATTGCGACTTTATTAGCAATATATATATATATATATATATATATATATTTGTATGTGTGTGTGTGTGTTTGGAAATAAAACAACGTATATAAAATATTGAAACACTATCTAAAATAAGTTTCTATAAGAATATCTTACAGACATTTTTAGATAAATTATCTTTAAAATCGTTTGATCTTTTAAATCGACATTTTTAATCTCATAAATGTTATTTCAGTGTTCAAGTATTATAAATTCAGTATACTTTTTTGAAGAACAATTTACGCTTTTATTTTAAAGACATATTTCCTTTTTACTTTGGAAATTCTGTAATTAGCTAGAAATGGGGCTTAATGTAAAGCTGAACAAAAAATAAAAATCATTGTTGAAAGTCTGATATCGCTTAAAAAGAGTTAAATTTATTTCTATAAAGTTATGTAGACTTTATCCATATTTGAAAGTTAATCTTTATTTCTTATGTGGAATTTATAAATTTTTGATTTACAATATCAGAAAACAATATCAGAATTCCTAAAACTTACAAAATAATACTGTGTGCCATGGAGTTTGCGACTCTATTAGCAATAAAATTTCCTTTGAATGTTTGCCTGACTTTTAGATCTCCCGTATTCGGAAATAAAACTATACACATAAAATATTTAAACCCTATCTAAAGAAAGTGACTTTAAGGCTATCTATCACATAGATATTTGGATAAGTTAATTTTTAAAAACCTTTGATCTTTTAAATTGACATTTTAAATCTCATAAGTACTTCGTTAGTATATAAGCATAGTTGCCAAGTAGCCGGCGTTTTTGCATAACAGTAATTTCTTGTAGAAAAGTGCTGCTCTTTAAAATCTCTCCGACTAAACGAAACTAAATATTTTTGTTATAAAATAAAGGTATTGATAAAGCAGCTCTGACTTAAATGTTATAAGTCAGTATAATTTTATACAAAAATATATCCTTTTATGTCAAAGATACATTTCTTTTTATATTGAAAATACTATAATTAGATAAAATTGTGACTTAACGTTCAACAGAAAAGAAATAAAAATCGTTAACGAAGTTGTGTAACGAAGTTGTGTAACGAAGTTGTGAAAAAAGGAATTTATTTCTTCCAACTTATACGTAGGCTGTAAACTATAGTTGGTTTCTTTAGTTCTTATGTAAAATTTATTTAATTTTTATTTATGTTTTCTTACTTTTCTATTACAACTTTAATAGCAAGAACAAAATTCTTCCAATGTTTGTATCTGAACGAATTAAATTTAAAAATAATTCAAATCCTTTGTCAATTTTCTTCATTTTGTTCTTGTTTCGCAAAAAAAACGTGGTATTTGGAATTTGAAGAAACCCTGAAATTGAAATTGATGTTTCTTTGATGTAAAAGAAAACAAGATGAGTACCTTTTCAGTATAAACATTTTACACTTTATTGTTAAAATATGCAAATCGGGTATTTAAAGAAACTGAAATCCATTAATTTTACGTAGTTTTGCATAGAGAATAGAACTAAACATGATTAATTTTATCAAAAATCTTTATCTGAATGTACTGGGGTTTTTTTAAAATATGGATTACGAAAACTACATAATTGCAATTATTTTCAAAATTGTTATTTTGCATACAAAGTTTATTCTTTATTGTACAAAAATCCGGATAGCGAAGTAAATGGAAAAGAAAATTTGCTTTTCATACATAAATGTCAAATAGTTTTGAGAAGATGTCTTGACAAATTATTTGTTATAAGCTACAATTATAGTAAAAATAATTGTAATAATAGGCATGGAAAACAATATCAGAATTCCTAAAACTTAAAAAATAATACTGTGTGCCATGCACTTTGCATCTAATCTAGAGCCTGCATGGGTCGGATATAATCCGACCCGAATCTAAAAATTCTGCTTAGA
Source organism: Maratus speciosus (assembly GCA_963932465.1). Taxonomy (NCBI): domain Eukaryota; kingdom Metazoa; phylum Arthropoda; class Arachnida; order Araneae; family Salticidae; genus Maratus; species Maratus speciosus. Next base: position 118,626,546 of record OZ010794.1, on the reverse strand, counting down.
GTCAATCCGAAAAACGATATTATCACACAAAACAAAATTCGTCAGCCCAAATCCCGACACTAATCCGGCACACCAGAACCGGAAATATTTAAAGACGAATGCAAAATAATAGAATATAATAAAATTAAATTATTTTTAACACAATTAAAGAAAAATAATCTGCAAATATATCGCTAATATCAATTTTTTGTATAAAAATGCACACGTATATTTAAATTTATAGTTTATTAAAAATATTGAAAAATATCCATGAAAAGGAAAAGATTTATAGTCAACCCGACCCAAATTGAAAGAAATTGACGTTAATTCGACCCGACCCAAACCGCGTGTCGCGTCGTGTTTGGATAAATTCGGGCATCCTAACCCGATGCAGAAGTCTAACCTGAATTAGATACCGTAGGCGTCATCAGATCATTTTATCCAGACAGCGCAAAAGTCGCAGCGAAACAAGAACAGATTACACGTAAAAAATATTTTAGTAAAAAGCTTGATTTTGCGTCGGATGTAAGCAGTTGTGCTTCTAAAGTTTTAAGTCGCTCAAACCTGATTAAATTCAGATGTACTGTTAAACTTAATTTCTACACCACACAGAGCTTTACGCTGTCTGAACACGTTTTATCTTTATATATATATATATATATATAATTATTTATCGCTTGTGAATATATAGTGGCAAGCGGTGAATGGTGTTCGTCTACTATGAATCTTTCTAAAAAAGATAATAATAAAAATATGAACCTATATAATTATATCAAAATAGTTAAAATTCTAAAAATTATACATGCTACATTTTAAAACAAATGAAAAGGAAAATATACTTTTAACACGATTTCTTTTTATAAAAATTATTATATTTTACTTTTATGTAAGCTGCAGTCTGACTGCATTATTTTTTCATTCTGATTATCCTGCTTATATTCAACTAGACCATCGCGTTCGGCAGCACAACTCTCAAAGATTAAGTTTTTTAAAGATATTTCTAAAAAATAATAACTTTTAGGCATTTTTTAAAATTAATTTTGAGAAAAAATGGTCGACTGGCATATGGAAGTGAAGCTCTCAGCTCCGTATTTGCTTCAATTGGTACACGTGATATACTCTTTTATATTGGAGCGCCAGGTGTGTTTAAAATTTAGGAGGGGATTATTACGCATTTTTTGTTGCTTTTGCTAAATTCTATAATTTTCGTTTTTGAGTGTAAGGTCATGGAAGAGCTCAGACAAATTACAGCTCTTTAGTTGCTTTTATTTAGCAATTTTAAAAAGTGAAAATAGTTTAAACACCAATACAGAAAACAAGAAAGAAATGTGTTTTATTATTAAGAACATACTAGTAAGTATAACAGAATGAAAGTATGGCTTTCATCATAAAATGGATTGATTGATTCATAATAATCTGCCATTTTTATTAATTTGAGATGCTTTTGTTCATTACTTTTTCTTAGCATGAAAATGGGAGGTAAGTCCGCTTATTGTCAAATATTTTTCTCAAAATAGGAGTCCTTCTATTCCGGACCTTTTTATCAAATTTATACAATCGGAATTTTGGATATTTTAAATTTGTTAAGTATCGACCAATTTAGTTAATACTGCTAGAACAGGAAGCACTTTTGGAGGGAAAATGTCCCGAATTATTGATCCCATACAAGGAAAACCTTGAAAATCTTGCACAGCCATCACACTATCTTCGGCTCAAGTTATTTGTTTTGTGACCAGTATATGAACCACTGGACTTATTATGTGTTTCAAACTGTTAAGACTTACAAACTGACGTATAAATGGGATCAAACTTCAGATAACTTTTAACATTGATTTTGTTCAGCAGTCGAAATGTTAAAAAAAAGGGTTGAGTTTTTATGTGTCAAGGCTATTTTAAGAAGCATTGCAGGTTGAGATAATTCAGAACCATCTATCCGTGATAATTGGAACTCAGACAAGGAAGCGCAGTAATGCTAATACAAATTTATCACAATACTCTCCTGTAAGAATAACATCAATAGCTTTCATAGTTGTTATTAAAATTTTTAAAAAATTCATTATATCCAAAAGTGGATAGAATTTTCGATTGCGCATGCATTTCTTTACTCACACATTTGCAGTAATTCGTCACTTAACTTCACCTTTCTTACATGCTGCATGTATGAAAATGTAAAACAAATATAAGTACGCCTCTATCATAGAAACCATCTAGTCAAAAGTATCCAGACCTCAACAGGAGCTCAGAGGTTCTGCTCTCAAAGCTGGTAGACCGGTGGTGCTGAGTTCGAATTTATGTCGTGCTCATAGCTTGTCGGAATAACCGTTCGCAGTTTTCCGTCGTTTATAGCGTAAATACTTGGCGCTCTTCCTCTGAGACTATATCCCTCAGGCATATCAAACACCACCCAATTACCAAAAGTTTTCGGACGCTTTCGATTTTAAAAGTTTTATCAAAAACTTAGAGATATATTGTTTGAATTGTTTTTTAACTTTTGGGATATACTGAACATTTGTGACCTATTTTTCATTGAAGAATTCATTAAGAGGGCAATTAGGGGCCCAATAACAAATTAAATTATAAAAGTAATATTTGCAACACCCTGTAACATAAAAAGCTTGAAATACCTTATAGTTCTGTTTAAATAGGCCCTGTGCAGAGCCTGTACGAATAACGCGTATATTCATAATGATATAAATATTTCTTTGAAAAATTCAAAAAGTGTTTTTTTTTTTTTTTATAACATGCATAGTTTATGCACCAAATTGAAAATTAATTTATGAAAACTTGACAAAATGTTAAACATTGGGGTTAAACATTATACTGCAATTAGAAAATTAACATGTTAAATATTTGATGAGATATGAGCATTTGTAGGAAATAATGTTTAATTGTGTTTACGCAAATGATAGCCTAGTTTTATTTTCATAAATTAATAGTCAGCTGTATAATGCAACTTACATAACAAAGTTAGGGTGGAGTCATATATCGTGAAAATTTAGTAAGTTATAAGCCATGAAATGGCTGTATCTCAGTTACTTTCTAAAAATGGCTGGACGATAAGGGATTTTCCACAAATTGTCATTTCATCATAAAGAAGAGGATAATTATATTGAACTGATAAAAGTTATTAATATTGCAACGAAAAAAAGTTCATGGCACATATTGAACTAAATTGCATTTCATGAATAACAATTTTTTATACAAAAAATTGCAGCTTTAGGCAAACGCTTATCATGAAGTTATTTTCAGAAACTAACTGAAATGTAACTCACTATACAGCCGGGTACTTTCTGAATTTTAACGATATGTGACCAACATTATTATATAAATTGAACTATAATGTTTATCGCCAAACTACGAAAGAAAATTTCTTTTTTCGTTTGCATATGTGCGATTAATATAATTATTCCATATAATGTTCATAAATTATCATCATATTATTGCTCAAATATTGTTTTTTAATTCAATTTATTGTTTGTGCGCTAATTGACCACCTGACTTAATGCTCAGCGAAACACGTGAGGTCAGACATGCTTTAAACACCCTCCGAGAGCAAGAATAATTTCTCAAGTATTTGTCGAGATTTTCTACAAAATGTCTAAAATAGAAAATGCAAGGATATTTTGAATCTATAGATTATCAAGTGCGATCTTAAACCATAATTTTAAAGTAGAATTTTTTTTAAGTATTAAAAAAAACCTATAGTAAGGGATTCCGCTGCGAAATAAAATGCGACTACGTCTTTAAATGATAGATTACCATCTGAATACCTACTGGAATCATAAATCCCATTACAGTTTGAATTCTTGCTTCAAATAAGCAAATTATAAAAGGAAATAGCAGTTTGGTGAATTTCTCTTTAATCACAAAACAAAGTCTTTTTTGTCAAGATAAAAAATGGAAAATATTTTGCTTTTATCACACATTAGATACATTTAATTTTCTCTTTATAGAAATTACACTTTTATTAAAAGTTGTAAGTAAAACTGGCAGAACCTGGATATAAAATTATTATTTTCTAATATATAATATAATTTCATATTTTATATTACATTCTTTAACAATGTATTTGAAGTATCACACCTTTTAATCTCATCATGTTTAAAAGTGATATAATCACAAAGTAAAGCAAATATAAAGTTTCTATCACATGTAAAGTATCAATGCATTATTTTATGATTTTTTTATTATAAAACCATATATTGCCGACCTAATAAATTTTACGCTGCTTTATAAAACCTGTGATAAATGATTTTTCTGCGAAGTAAATTGAGATCCTTTCTTTAAAAGCTATTTTATCTGATTTCCAATGGGATATAGAAATCCCAGAGCAACTTGAATATTCCTACAAATAAACAAAATGTGAAAGGAAATGGAAGTTTGATGCATTTATTTCCGAACACAACACAAAATCATATTCTTCGAGAAAAAAGGTGGAAAATATTACGCTTTTATGACGTATTAGACACATTTATTTGTGTCTTTATAGAAATGACATTTTTACTAAAATTTATGTATAAAACTGGTATAATTTCAATAGATATAAAGTTATTATATCCTAATATTTAAAATAATTTCCAATTTTACATTTATTTCTTTAACCATACATTTGAAGTACCTCTTCTCATAAACACAGCCTGATTAAGTGTGATATATATTTCAAGGTAAAACAAATATAAATTTCTGCCATATCCACTGTATCAATGTTTGTGATTTTAACCTTACTTTTTGTAGCGATGCATTGATGAATCAAATAATAATAATAATAATAATAATAATAATAAAATGCAATTTAACAAATTACAACGACCATTTGGAAAATGATTTTTTCAAAGACTAAAATTTAAGACATAACAAAAAAAAACACGGAGTTGATCATACATTACGTACCCCATGAATTAAACATTAATAGTGTTATTACACGTAAAAATTGCAAGCGACAGAAATGGCTTGCGACTCGTACGTATTATCCACGCTAAACTTACGTATTATCCAAGCATTTCATTGGCTGTTCGGGAAAAGGCTTTTCCATCGTCAGATTTCCAAGAAATCTGACGGCCCATTTTAAATGGAATTTATTTCTTACACCTCTACCCACTATATTACTTTTTACTTCGTCGTATAGAGAAAAAAATGTACTTTTAAACGCAATTTATTTGAAAGCTGTATCTCAATTTGTTTCTGAGTTATTAATTTTTTCTTGTAGTTTTTATTACTTTTTTGTCATAGTGGCAACACTCTGTTGTCCATCTCTGTTGAAAGTAAAGGGAAATACAGATTACTGTATAGACCCATCAGAAAACGAATAAAATGATGATTAAATCAATAAAAACCTTCAGATATGCTTTTCATTTCCTACCCTGACGAGAACAATAACCATTTTTCCAAATGGTTAATAATGTTTAATATAATAAATAAATTTTGTTCAATGCTACCATTATACTTAAATAAAAATATTCGTCTTATGAAAAGTTTAACAGATTTTACACATTTCTAGAGTCACCTAGTTGACGTTAAAATTACGCCCAGTTTGGAGTAACAGCTCTTCTAAATCTTAGAGAGCCATAAGACAGAAGTCTGGCATTAGTATTCTTTTAGGGGAAAACTATGTAGAAATTCAGAAAGTAGACAAAATCTGCAAGAAATGGGATATATGCCATTATGACGTAGGATGAACGGGGAGGGGGAAGGCTGCCTCTGAACACTCACTGCAGCGCTTCGTGCACTAAGTTATGCAAGTCCAGGCAATAGGGGATTTTACCTGGCAAAATTAATGTTAGTTCTGGATTTCGACTCACTTTATGTTTTTTGGGTCGCTGAATCCGAATTTGTAACTTCCCACCAAAATTTCACCCGGCAACCCCCCCACCCCCACCAAAAAAAAAAAAAAAATTGATTTTTTGAAAAAATTTTGTTTTTGAGAACCGCGCGCGGGGAATATTCCGGGGAAGACCCCCCTCTCCCCGTTTATCTTACGTGATAATGTCATATATCCTATTTGTTGAAAATTTTGTCTACTTTCTGAATTTCAACGTTACTTTTCGTTACTTTTATTTAAAATCAAATATATTGGGGGAGGGGGGGGTTGCGGGAGGGAATTTTTTGGGGGGGAAGTTAAAAATTCGGATTCAGCGACACAAAAAACTTAAAGTAAACCTTATAGGGAAAGTTGGGAGGGGAGGCTGGAGGGTGAATCTAAACGATTTGAGTGATTAAGTGGAAATATACAACTTAGTCCACGCAGCACCGCAGCGCATGTTCCGAGGCAGACCACCCCTCCCCATTCACACTACGTCATAATGTCATATATCTTATTTGTTGCAAATTTTGTCTACTTTCTGAATTTCTAGATACTTTTTCCCTAAAATAGTAATATATATTTTTTTTTTAATAAAAACCTTTTTTGGGGTGCATTTGACAAAAATTTGGGGTGGGGGGTGTTGCCGGGGGACATTTTGGTGGGAAGTTACAAATTTGAATTTAGCGACCCAAAAAAAACATAAAATAAGCCGATTTCCAGAATTAATTTTGCCAGGTAAAATCCTCTATTGACTGGACTATGGGTATAAATGTGAAACTTAAACGATAAAAGTTTTATATCGGCTTATGAAATTGAAGAAATCTACTATTATTCTAGGTAAACTCTTTAAAAATTGCGGTATCTAACACGAAATATAAGTATACAAAACCTATTTTTAAAAATCGTGTAGTATAGGGTTAAACCGTATATTTGTACTCTTAACAAATTTTAAACTGTTGTACATAACTCATGATAAATGGTTTTTCTGCGGAATAAAATAAGATTCTTGCTTTAAATGATATTTTATCTGAATACCAATGGGACAGAGAAATCCCACAGCAGCTTGAATCTTCACTTCGAATAAACAAAACGTGAAAGGATATGGATTTTGATGCATTTCTTCTCAAGCATAACACAGATTCTTTTCCGTCGATATAAAAAGTGGAAAATATTACGCTTTTATTCTTCCACGAGACACATTTGTTTGGTTCTTTATATAAATAATCCTTTTACTAAAGGATGAGCTCTCTAAAAAAGCAAAGATTATACTTTAAAAGAATAAATGGATAGCATATATGTTACATTTTCTGACATTATAATATTGTGATTTTAATCAGCTTTTCATTTCTTTTCGGAAGTATTTCAATATATTTCACAACGTTAACCATGTCCTGTCTTATTTGATGAGATTTAATGTGCTTTTGAACAAAATTATAACGTATTCCTGGTAAACTTACTCAAATCTAATAAAAAATAATAGAAAGGATACTGTTAAATGTTTATTTACGAATATTATATTACGAAGTATCAGTGTATTAAATGACGATTATGATCTTAAGCTATAAATTTGTACTCCAGTAATTTTAAAGTGCTGTATAAAACGTTGTACATAAACTGTTGTACATAACTCATGATAAATGGTTTTTCTGCGGAATAAAATAAGATTCTTGCTTTAAATGATATTTTATCTGAATACCAATGGGATAGAGAAATCCCACAGCAGCTTGAATCTTCACTTCGAATAAACAAAACGTGAAAGGAAATGGCCTGCTGCCATTTATTTAAAAAAATTTTCATTAAAAAATTTTCTGCCAATTATAATAGGATTCTTTTTTTAAATAATATTTTATTTGAATACCAGAGGGACAGATAGAATCCCCACGGCAGCTTGAATCTTCGCTTCAAATAAACAAAACGCGAAAGGAAATGGAAGTTGGATGTATTTCTTCACAAGCATAACACAGATTTTTTCCGACGAGATAAAAAGTGGAAAATATTAGGCTTTTATTCTTCTACGAGACAGATTTGTTTGACTCTTTATACAAACAATACTTTAAACATCTAAAAATTAAATTTAAAAAATCAAAAACCACACAGCGTAAAATGTGAACTAATTAATTATTTCTCATCAATGTGAAACTATTTTTTTATTTAATTGTATTGATGACTTTTAAGTTGTGATTAATTATTAGTTCCTATCTATAAACACTGTTTTAATGAGACCTATAGATGTCCATGAAGGTTAGAGTTGCAGTAAAGCTAGAGATCCTACCTACACGACTTCCAGGCGGTGTAATATTTAAACGGAGCTTCTGACTTTAAAATAGTCAATGAAACATCGTCATCATTTTGAAAGACCTATCCAATGATCTGCCACTTAATATGGTGCGTAATTTTTTTCGTCTCTACCGTCATTTTGCATTTTACGGCTGCCATTTTGAATTTATAAAAACAAAAGCTAGCCTATAGCCATCGGACGATTAAGACGAATCGATAGAGACTTCATTCATTAAAATCCATCCACCCGTAGGGATGTTTCGGGTGTATAAAGAAATCCACATACCCAGATACGCGTCAAACACATAACCCTTCTTGGCAGTCGGGTAAAAAAAAAAAAAAGGAATAACTAAAAATTGTTAAGATTATACTTGAAAAGAATCAAAGTACTAGCTTTAAATTTTTTGGTACTACAAACCAACTTATCATCCCATATTCGGAATATCTTTGAAGTTTTTTTCAAACTTCATTAAAAATCCTGTTAGGTAGATTTCGTATTAAATACTACCTATTGGCGTCGTTCCTATGATGGAATTTCTGAAAACTTTTTGCAGATCTACACCGATCATGACCCCTAGAGCCCAAAACCACCCTCAGTAAAAAACTTTATCTATCTATCTATCTATCTATCTATGTATGTATCTATCTACAATATATATATCACTTTCTTCTGGACACGATAACTTCCACAATTCTGCACCAATCTCTTCCAAACTGATACATAAAATTAAGGGGCATAAAATCTCGGTCGAGTTCGTTAATGGGCAAAATCGGATCAACTGGATGGAAATAGGGAGGGGTTTTGTGAAAACCGAAAAAAAAACCATAACTGCTTAAATTTTGTACATATCGAATCAGTTTAAAGTTTTTATTACTTCTAAAAATAGGGCCAAAAATTTATGTATCACGGATTTTTGATAAAGTTAAAAATGGGCTCAAGGGGCGCAAAAAATAGGGTTTTGGGAGAAAAAAATTCATAACTTCGTCAATTCTCAAGGTGTCATATCCAATTACTTTTATCATGAATCTCCTTAACATTATCTAGAACTTTTATAGTCACAAGTTTTTGATAGGACCAATTCGTACCGCAAAAAAAATTAAAAACGAAAACAAAAAAGGGGGGTTGAAGAAGAAAAATTTCCATAACTCCATCAATTCACAAGATATAAAATCCCCATGAATTTATCATATATCTTCTTAATATTGTCTACAACATCTATATAGACAAGTTTTGTATAGGACCAATTCTTACAGCAAAAACAAATTAAAAATACATAGCGGTTGAAGAAAAAATCATCTTAGTAAGGGTGTATTCAAATCCAAACTGCTTATTTTCTGACCCATTTTACAATTCATTTTTACTCTCAAAGGCTTCTGATTGGTAGCTTTAAGAAACTATATAATGTACCGTAATGGTCAATATTTTGATAGAGGCAGAATATATTTTAAAACATGCTGTCAAAGTGGGCCTTTTGAACCGAATTTCCCGAAGCGGATTGTGTTCGAAAAATCATCGTATTAAGGGAGTGTTCAAATCCAAACTGCTTATTTTCTGACTCATTTTTAAATTCATTTATGCTCTCAAACGCATCCAATTGGTAGATTCGCTTATTCAGAAACTATATAATGTATCGTAATGATCGGTTTTTTGACAGAGGCAGAATATATTTCAAAAAATGATGTCAAAGTGGGCATTTTGAACGGAATTTCCCGAAGCGATTGTGTTAGAAACGAAAAATATTGTCTTACTGAGATTATAATTGTTTATGTATCAAGTTTTAATTAATTGAACAAAAATTAAAAACACAGGTCGCTTATAAATCTCTTCAAAAATCACGTCAACAAGTTTCATGTTTTTCCTATTAAAAATGAATCTGGAGTTATGCCAGAAAATTTCGAGTTGTTGAGCATGGAAAAGTAATTTTTTTTTAATACCGCCCTAACATGATTCTGATAAAACCAGTTATTATATAAAAATGAAATAAAAACTCGTCAAAAGCGGCCAGATAAATTTGTTAAAGTGGGTTTATCTCTAATCATGATTTGTTTTTTTTGTTTGTGAAATTAGTATACTTAACTTCGAAATCTACCTCCGCCTGTAGGCCGGGCCGGCAGGGATTTTTTTACTTGACGAGAATTTAACATATTTTGAATATCATTAAAAATTAATCTAAGTCAACTTAATAAAATCTAAAAAAGAAAAAAAAGCAGAAAGTATAATGTAGAGTATTTATTTACTAATTTGGCAAGGAAATGGAATTCTGTCTCTTTCACACTTAGGAAATTTATATTTGAAAATCCCTATTTATAAATGTGATTCTTCAAAGAGGAAAAAAACACTGTATAAATTACTTCTGTCTTCAAGAATTATTCTTACGTTTTGTCTTATTATGTTCTCATTAAATTATGTATCACTTATCTGGCATTGTAATTGTGGCTTTATTTATTTTTGAAATGGATTTTTCAAACTCAAAGCATAGATTTTTCAACAATAGATTATGAAACACTTTGAAATACATCCAGAATACTTTAATAAAACTTCATTATGAAGGTAACCCTTAAGCTTATTTTTTTACATAAATTAGAAAAAAAAAAACATAATTTACAGTCAATTATCTATTTCTGATTTTTTATGATATTTATAGATTTAAATGTAAGGTATGTTAGCTTCTTTTTTCTTTTTGACAAGTACATCCTTTCTTCCGTTATATGCTTCAATCACACATGTTTACATCTCTCTTATAATCTTACGCATATTTTGCTATAAATATACTAACATAGAACAATACTGAACACATACAATTCAAATATAACATCAATTTTTAGGTAATAACATGATTACAATGAATGAGGTATGTTTCGCAATTCCGTCACGTTTAAATAAATTTTATAAATCTATTTGTTATCTGTAAAACTTGGTGGCATTTATCTTTTATTTGAGTTGAATAGTATATAGAAAAATGTTCGAGGATCTCTTTAATTAATGTTTTAATGAATAATTTGTTTAGTACAAAAATAATAAGTGTTCGTTTGGCAGTTAAAGAAAATAGTGAAAAAAAAGTCATTATTTCTTTCTCATTATACAATTGCGCGTTAAAATTTATTTTAAATTTTCACTTTCTCTTTAGATTTTATATGAATGTAAGTTAACTTTGAGCATTTTTAAGTATTTCAATATATATTATAGATAAAAGTTGTTTGAGGTATATAATTTGACGATATCTAGAATGTCTTGAATTTTTTTAATTAAAAATTTATCCAATCTTGTACAGTTATATATTATTAAATTTGTCCTTAAATTTTTCAAAATAATAGCAAGGGATTCGGAAATTTTTAATCTTAAAACATCAGAAATGGAAGCTTTTTAAATTTAAAAAAGAAAGAAACTGATCTTTTTAAATATATTTTCACATATTTCCAAAAGAAACATCACAGATAAAACAAATAAATATTTTATAATGAAATAAAAGTAATCTAAGTCTGTATCAGGCAGCTTCTCAGGGAATTAATTTTTAACATGCTTTTCGAAATTGATATTTTTAATATCACAGCAATCATACCAATTACTAATTATAATATCTAGCTAATTTTTTTTTCATTTTAAAGAAACATTTATTTTTTACTTTAATAATTTAATTAGCTACGAAATATCGAAAACATGCAGTGAAAATGAATTAAAACTCTTTAGCGTGTTTGTGATGTCATTTTTCAGTGACATCACAGAGACATCAGAAATTCTATATTTTTATTTTCTTTTGCACCAAGGATTTCAGCGCTAAAATACATTTTAAATTTAATTCTCTTTTTCGAGTTTTTTTTATTTAACTTTAAAGAATTATTCAAATGTCTAATAAAATTTAAAAATATTAAGAATGCTTTGTCAATTTTTTCCCTTCCATTTCTTCTTTTGATTTAATGGAATCTGAACATTTTAAAATAGAATAAAACCAAATCTTAAAATCAAAAGGAAATAAGAATGTTTTATTTTTACGTTAATGTAGAAAACTGGCTAAAAAAAAGAAATTAAAATTCAGTACAAAATAATTAAAGCTATTATTACAACTGTGATATCATTAATAATGTCATAAAAATTACTTCTTTTTATTACACTTTTATCTCGTAACACGTAGATAATAAACTGCATTAAAAAAATCTTTACTTTTTCAGTGAAATTTATTAAAATTGATTTATCTTAAAAAAAAAATAAAGTTAATGATATTTTCCATCTATGATTTCATCCTTTTTTTTTTGACGCGTAATCTGTTTAACCTTTTTCCCTTTTTTATGTTTTATTAGTATTTTATTGCAGTTTTATTATCATTCAAAACCTTAGTTAAAGTTCTAATCAATTTTTATAATGATCCATATGCTTTGTCATTTTTACGTATTCCATTTTTTCTTTGTCATAAATTTTATGCAGATTGGAATTTTAAAATCATAAAATAGAAATGAAAGTCCAAAGAGAGTGTGTTTTATTCGTAAATTAACGTAGAAACATTTCTAAAAAATGGGAATTAACTTTTAGAATTAAAAAATTAAAGCTATTAGTGATAGCATTGAAAAAATTAAAAAATGACTTTTTTCTTCTTTCCAATTTTATCTTGTAATATGAAGGCATTAAACTATATTTAAAAAATGAATTTTTCAAATATAGTTCAATTGTTTTATCTTTTTTTATATTACGGTTTAATTAAAACCACCAATTAAATTAAAAATACACTGCGTTTCAAAATGATATGACCGGCCTATTTTTTGCGAACGGGAACACAAGAAACGTTACTTGTTATGAATTAAAAGAATTATATAAATAAAAATTGCAGCCCCTGATTTTATTTAGGAAAACTTCTTTCCGTACAATATCTATATGAATTAGTAACTCTAATTTAACAATTTGATGTTTATTGCTTTTGTACTACTAATGGGCATTGCATTACACAAATATTTCATTAAAAGTTGTTATTTAGGCTTTAAAAACAAATGGTGCAATGAGTAATCCGCCCGTATTTTTATGTATATCGAAACCCCCTGTGTCATTAAAGGATATCTCTTCCAATTATCGACAATTTTTTTCGAAAATCAATATCAAGAATACTTTTATACTTCGATTCGAATCCTTTTATACGACGATAGGTACCTCGAGGACTCCAGGATTCCCTTGTTAGCCCCGCAAAATGAAATTTGTGTTTAATGGAAAAATGCGACTTACTCAAAAACTATATGACCTAGGTTAATCACCATAGTTTTCCTGAAATTTACCAATAAACATGTACCTTTAATTTTTTTCATGATTTTAATATACTTAGATTCGGAAATACACTATATGGCCAAAGGTTACCGGTCAATTGCAAATTTAGACGTTTTGTCAAATATCTAGAAAAATTTATGAGGAATTAACTTGAAACTGAAGGTGTGAAACGGTATAGTATAAATCATATATTTTGGCGAAGATTTTTTCCGAAAACTCCATGGGGGACCGTCAACAAATTGAAAAAGAACGAATATCTTTTGGATAATCCTATAAAAACTAATGTAGCAAAAGTGTTCAAACTCGAGATTATTAATAAGTGGCTTATTGTAATATGCTGTGTTCATTTTTATGAGGTTAACATGTACACTCGTAGAGAAAAAAAAGCATAAAAAAGGAAGCATATTTTATTGAACATTATTTGAAAGATTAATATAACAGTTTACTTTATATGCATTTATTTACTATATAAAATGTTAATATTTCATGAAAATTGTGCACGCGTTGCAAATAGCCGTTTAGAATAAAATGACTAAAAATGAACGTTTGAAATGAAATTGTTTTACACTCCTTAAACAAATGTTGTAAATGTTAAAAAAAATTTCTATTATATCCAAGCTATGAACTTATTACATGGCATATGCATTCTTCCAGAATAAATTTGCCATCTAATAAAAATACGAATATTGCGCAGAATGATACGTGATCTCATACTTAAGTAAATAGTGAGTCGTTTTTAACAATGTCATTTTGTCATTTTGCGAAAGTATATATAAACCTCCTCACATCTGTAGCCCTCCACTCGCATAAAAAGAGAAAGAAAAATAATGCGTTAAGTATAGATTATGAAACTTTTTCCAACACTTACTGAAATCTTTAATAAAACTTCGTTATTTAGGGAAATAAGGTAAATAAGATAATTAAATAATTATTTTAGAAAACAAATAAACATTTGAAAATATGATTTCAGCAGTTACATTCCATAGCCAAATGTGTGTTCGAATTCTTTTGAACAGCCCTGTATTTGACCTGTCGGCTGATATATATGCTATATAATGGGAAAATTTAGTTTACCAAGAAAACGCATGAAACATGTTGAAATTTCTCGTTCGGCAATTTATAATAATAGATGGAAACATACTTGACTACTTTTGTTCAGTCCTGTAGTTTACCTAGTATCTCTATTACACGCCACTATTTAGCTAAAATTTAATTCACACTAAATCACTCTTGAAACTACTGAAATCGCACTTCCGGAATTTATCATCTGTAAACGGCCGTATATTGAATTCTTTGCGTGGCCCTGTATATCATTTTATCTATATTCTACTAACATTTCTTAGTAAACTAAATGCTGTTCAGCGTAAAAATGCATACACATTTAAAAACCACCTTTCTGCAATGTACCTCATACCTTTACTAATTCCATTGTGTATCCTTGTATATCAACTATAGCATTTATACACACCATATACTCTCTTTAAAAAATTCAGCGATTTTAACTCCGACTGAGTGTATTTTTACTCCTTTCCAGTATTGAAAATGCACTTATCCTATAGGAGTGAATTTCATCCATCTTGCGGAGTGGTTTTTTTCATTCCTTTTTGATAAGCTGTTTTCGCTCTTTTTTCGACTAAATTAATAGGCGAAACGAGTGACTGCACTCATTATTGACAAGTCATTTTTAAACCCCCTTTTTTGTCAAATTTAATAGGCAAAATAAGTTATTTCCCTCTTATTTTCAGATTTTTTTTTTATAATTTTATTTTTTAACATATATAACTCCCCAGTTTGCAAAATGTATTATTTTTAAAACTCCAGTTTGTTTTATTTTAATCCAGATGCAGAAGAACAGAAGAAATTTTGTTTTTCATTTCCGAAAGATAAATTAAATAATAATAATAATAATAAAAATAATAATAAAAGATTGTTCGCGTTATAACAAGACAAGATTTTTTAACTTGTCAATATCCTGAAGTACGCTGTTTTTACTTTATCTTTCTTATTATGTTTTTTTTTTCTTTTTAATATTTTCACATTGTATAAATAATTTTAACGTTATTAATTTTAATCCGGAAATGTCGATTTCTTTAATTATTTCTGATATTATTATATGTTCTGAATATATTTTGCTTATGACACAGATAAATAATTATGGAATATAGAATTCATGTTTTACATAACTGCAGGCTTTTTTTTTTTTTTTTTTTTTAGTTAAACTTTTGAATATGAACAGAGCAAAGTATAACACAAAAATAAAAATTCCCAAAATCATAATTAAAAAAAAACTAGTTGTGTCATAAAATAAATTAATCATATTTTTTTACTTATCTATTATTTTCTGATACTTTTTAAAATTATCTTTTACATTTCGTACTATTTACATAATAATGTGTCAATTAAAAAAATAATAAATAAAGTGTAGATTTGTTCAACTATCTAACTGAACACAATTTAATAAATATTTGTACTTACTGAAACATAAAAAAAAAAATAGAACATATATTATAAGTTAATAATAATTTAATAATTTTATAATCATGGGTTGTGTTCCGCAAATATTTCTGAGTGTCATGAGCAAAGTAGTATATTAATAATCAATAATATAAGCACAAAATGATATATGTTTAATAATGTAAATACCAATTAGTGTAATTTTACACAATTTGAATACGAGAAAACTACATATCTAAGCGCATTTTATTAATTATAAAAATTATGGAACGGTTACATTAAAAAAAAAAAAAAGAAAAAAAAGTAATTTAAGAAATTCATGTTTCCGGTTTTAAAGTAATAACGTTAAATAGCGCAAAAAATCATATATACAATGTGAAAATACTACAAGGAATCGCGAAGGGATTACAAGAAAGATGAAGTAAAACAACGTACTTTACCTTAGAATTTTCAGTATTAGTAAAATCCTAGAATCGCCGGTAGCCATCTTGGTTTTAGCTGGGAAACAAAAACGAAATTTATTCAGTTCATTCTGATGATTGCCCCCTACCCCCTGCTTTCATGGGCATTATCCATCTATCTTATTCTATACCATTTTTAAACCAATCAAATTATAATTGTAATATTGTTTTTATCATGTAGGTAACGCTAAGCTTTGACGTTTGAAACAAACAAGAGACTCCCTTTTCAAAACGGTTCTCAGTTCTCCCTCTGCCAAACTATATATCTCGTTACAGGATTTCAACCAATGGGGAAGCTTCTTAAACCGCTCTTTTAGGGTTATTTTTCTGTTCTGATCTGAAATGAGCGGTCCTGGGGATGCTACTCCTAAAAGGGTGATTTGGCAAACTAGTTTTTGTGGAAAATGTCTCATTTTGATAAAACAGATACTCAGAAAGAACAAAAACACGCATAAAACTTTTCGTCCTTTTGTTCAGTTAATAATTCGTTCTTTTGAATTAAGAGTATAGTATGCATAAATATAGTGAAACTTAAAAACGCATATCATAATTAAAAATGCATTTTCTGCCATCATCGCTAGTATACAGTACTTCGGATAGAATATACTTGTCTGAAATCTTGTGGGTCTCTGTAAATGCTATGCACTTTGTATTACTCATGAAATAACGTAGAGTAAGCCCCAGCGACGTATATCAATTTCATTATATATGAAATTGCATAACTAAAATACGCTGCAAACAATTTCTACCTATACCATTATGTAATGGAATTCTTTTGTGCGGCCCAGTAAATGAATAATAACTATTCGTTGCACCGCATATTATAGCGCACTTCGTAAATGCATATTAATTTTATTATGTTTGAAAGGGTGTAACCTTGTTAAAATTCATTTGAAACGATTTTTTCCCATTGGCCTTAATGTAACGGAATACTTTTGACTGTCCCTGTAAATAAACTAAACATGCTACAAATTTTATTTGAAATAGGATTTGTGCTAGACTAAAAGTCAATAACATCCAAAAGTGTCACTGCAATCAGAGTTTATTTAGGAGAGTTAGAGCGCGGATAGACGGCCAGATAAACCGAAGTCAATCACACTTTTCAACTTTGATGGAAAATATTAAAAAGCTGGATATATTCTATTTCTTAGAAGCGCAATAAAAATAATGATCGAGATAAATAATGGAGATTATTATGGTTTTATTGTTTTACAGCACATACTTATTTATTTCTTTGTACATGGTAAAAAAAAGTTACTTATTTCACTGTAAATGTTTCTAAATATAGAAAAGTTAATACAACCACGAACAAAATTATTCTATAACTTCTTAAAAATTACCTACAATTCCGAAAAGCATTCTTTATTTTTAGAAACCACAGAAAAAATATGTTTCCGAGATTTAAATATCAATAATAAAATACAAAGTTTCTTAAGCCGTTACCTGATGCTGGGAAATGTTTCTAGTTGCCTTTATAAGGTATTAATCTTTTTTTGCGACCCATAATATAGATTTCTCGGATGCTGTCGATTCTGATGTTTACGTTTTCAGATCCGAAATGGAGTTCATAGTTGCAAGAGCAATAAAATAATGTTAATTTTATGTCATTGCCGTTATTCATCACACTTGTTTGTAAAATATGTTTGTTGAACATGAAAATGTTTTCGTCAAGGAAGTGCTGCAGATTATTTTTGATATTGCAGATTAATTTAACGTTTAAAAAGAAATACTAGACGTAAAATAATTGCTAAAACAGATTGTTGTAAAATTGTTGCCAAAAATGCATATGATTTAAAACTGCCAAGTTTTTCACTAGATTTTGGCGTAAATAAGCTAATTTTTATTTGCTTATTATTCTGTGTGAAGTGTTTCGGATGCTGTCGATTCTGATGTTTACGTTCTCAGATTCGAAATAGAATTTATAGTTGCAAGAGCAATAAAATAATATTAACTTGTCATTGCCGTTATTCATCACACTTGTTTGTAAAATATATTTTTTGAACATGAAAATGTTTTCGTCAAGTGAGTGCTACAGATTATTTTTGATATTGCAGATTAATTTAACATTTAAAAAGAAATACTAGACGTAAAATAATTGCTAAAATAGATTGTTGTAAAATTGTTGCCAAAAATGCATATGATTTAAAACTGCCAAGTTTTTCACTAGATTTTGACCTAAATAAGCTAATTTTTATTTCCTTATTATTCTGTGTGAGGTGTTTCGGATGCTGTCGATTCTGATGTTTACGTTTTCAGATTCGAAATGGAATTTATAGTTGCAAGAACAATAAAATAATATTAACTTTATGTCATCATGTTATTTGCCGTTGTTTATCATGTTATTTCCCGTTATTCATCACACTTGTTTGTAAAATATATTTTTTGAACATGAAAATGTTTTCGTCAAGTGAGTGCTGCAGATTATTTTTGATATTGCAGATTAATTTAACGTTTAAAAAGAAATACTAGACGTAAAATAATTGCTAAAACAGATTGTTGTAAAATTGTTGCCAAAAATGCATATGATTTAAAACTGCCAAGTTTTTCACTAGATTTTGGCGTAAATAAGCTAATTTTTATTTGCTTATTATTCTGTTGGAAGTCTATGGTGAGTTGTCATGCCCACCGTTTGACCCTTTTTTTCAAAGCCAATCAGCTCTCAAACTTCCATTTTTATAATACATCATTTAAAAAATGCATATACTTTAATTTATTTATAATAAAATAGTCTCGATGACTATTTACAAACACCCGCATTTCTTAAAAAATATTAAAGGTAAATCTCGAAAAATCCTTTAATTTCAGGGAAAAAAGTTGTGTCATTAAACCTTGAAGTGCACAGATATGATGACAAGACCGATAAACAAAATCCAAATAGTATTTAGCTCATAATAGTGTATTTATCTCCTAATATTTTACTTCATGTGTTTGAGCAATAGTTAACACTAAATATTATGCATATAATTAATATTTACATCCTGAGTAGTGGTTAATTTGTGTCATGTAAAAAAACTGACTGATATGTGTAAACGATATGCAATTACATGGCACATGGTAAAATACATAGCATTTATTGCCGGTTTTCATATATGAAGAAAAACAATGAGTGGTTAAGTAGAACCTGGAATAAGTATTTACTATCTCGAGAAAGGCAAAAAATATAAAAATCGGCGATAAAATATCAACTCTGTCTGAGTATATGGCGAATAATTATTTTTCCTACTGTTTGTTTCAGTAGTATCGAGCAGATATCATCAAAATTTACTGAAGATTGCATTTTTTGATAAACAGAACGAATATATATATATATACATATATGAGTGTGTGTGTGCTAATTTGGCAGGTTCTAGCTAGATTGGCGTATAACTGAATGAATACTCCGCAGTTGAGATGCCGTCATATGCATAAAACTATAATGTTGAAATTTCTATGCAGTCGAAAATCATGGAAGTGTGACGGGCAATGATCACCACTGAGCATTTCTCCCAAAGAATAAGACGATATCATTTAGCTTTGAAGTTATTTGTTTGGTAAACAGGATGTGCCAACAATTCCTGGATAATAGAGTACGCCAGAACGCCATACGGCGCACTACGCAGCACGCTCACATTCGAAAGATGTTGTTTAAGTAACTCATGCATCTTATGACGTCAGCAGCACCGGGTAGCTTTTAGTTAACACTTGAAAAGAGGCGAAAAAACTCTTCTCCAAACCCCTGCATCTGAGTTTTGTCAAGACCACGGAAGGAGACAGGAGTTTACGAATTACGCTGTAAGAACGAATCACAGAAAGGTGGCCGCTCTCAGGCTATTGTCTAAACTAATCGAGAGAGAGAGGGCTCGGCTTAAATGAAAAGAGTTCTCGCTTAAGGTCGTAAACTTTTTAAGGTGAAAAGTCAAGCTCGGGAACAAATATCTCGTAGAATGGAATTTGGAAAGAAAAAAAATGTTTTTGGAAAACATTTGCACATAAAAATTAACTTCCCTCTGAATATGATAGATAGGATAGCTTATAAAGTTTGCGAAGGAACCTAAAGCTTTATATTAAGGTTTGGGAATGAGATATTATTGATATACATACGCGTTTTACATTAAGGGGATATAAATAGAAATAAATGATAGACATTATTAAAGAGTAGGGAAACACTGAATATGCCAAAAATAGAATAATTTAAGAAATATCGCGAATAAAATTTTTTATATGACATAGATATATATATATATAAACTAATTCTGCCTCCTATGACAAAACATATGCAACATATCCTGTGAAAGGTATTGCGATATATGACGCATATTATAATAAACCGTGAATTTGTAGCATAATAAATCTTAGAATAATGTACAGAACATATGGTAAAGGATTGTTCCACAAAATAAAATATGATTTTTTCTTTAAGTGATACTTTATCACTTAAATTTCATTTCAGGGGTATAGAGAACTCCCACGACGACTTGAATCCTTTCTTCAAATAAAAAGAATGTGCAAGGAAATGGAACTTTGATATTTTTCTTTCCAGTTTTCAGCCGGGATGAAAAGAAGAAAAGTTTTCGCTTTTATTCTTCCACGACACCCATTTTATTTGTCCCTTTATATAAACAATATTTTCTCTAATAAAAAAAGTAATTGAACACATTATATTGAAATAAATGAATAGATAATTGGTTTTAAATTTTGTCAGAAGCATTGATAGCTTAAAAAATTTTTCAATGCATTTTTCATATTGTACAAGTAATTTTTACGAAATCATAAACTTCATAATGTCAGAGAATTTTTTCGTCATATTATAAAATTACAATTTTTTTAATTTACTAAGATACTCATTTCAATACCGCAATTTAATTTAAAAAATAAAAATTCTTGTTTAAAAAAGCTTTCATTAATTTTTCTGGAGGATCGAAATATTTCGTGATGTATCTATAATAGTTTAAGATAAATATTCTTTCTTTAAATGACATTTAAAAATACAATAAAATGGAGGAATCCCACGACAGCTTGAATATGATTTCAAGTAAACAAAACTTGATTGGATATAGAATTGATGGCTTTCTTTCCAAGTAAGACGCAATTTTTTTTCCGTTGAGAGGAAATTTGGAAAACATTAGGACGCATGAGATACAATTATTTTTCTTATACATTTACACGTATATTTTATATTTTTAATAAAGATTGTATTTAAGGGGTCTTGTATCTTTTAAACACGATGAAAATTAACGAAAAAATTCAAAGTGTTAATTAGTCTATCTTCAAAACCTTTTTATATATGAAAGTGAAATTTTGAATATAGATTAAACTGATTGTGCTTTGCAATATGCTACTATTAGAAACTGATTAGCCTTTGACGGATTTTATGTAATGTTGAAATTAAAATAGCTCTTTCTTTACTCCGTAAATCATTGTTCACATGATATCTTGAGAATGTATGCATGGATTGTTATGAAATTTGGTATGGATACTAAGCAAATATGTGTGCTTAACATGGTCTACTTTAAGTATTTACATTGGAAATATTTTTAGTTATGACTATTTTTATTCATTAAAAAGTAAACTTTTTTTTTTATTTTTTTACAAAAATATTTCTTTTATATAGTTAATGAAATAATTTTGACCTAAGAGTAGATCATTTAAAAATACCCACGCGCTTATTATATATATCAATTTTCATAACAATCCATGCATACGATCTCAAGATATCATGCGCTCCATGACTTACGGAGTAAAAAAAAAGAGCTGTTTTAATTTCAACAATACATAAATTCGGTAAAAGACTAGTCAACTTCTAGTGTTACTATATTAAGAAGCATAACCTCTTTAATAAAAAAAAAATAATAAAGATACAATAATTCAAACTTTCAATGATTTTTTTCGGCGAATTTAAAAGGTACAAGACCTCTTAAAACTGGTAAGAGCTTTTTTTAAAATACATTTTATAATTATTTGAAGAACTCAGTTGATACAGGGTGTAATTGAAAAATCATCACTTTTAGAAAACACATTTTATTAAATGCCTACTTTACTAATTGAAATATATATGAGTATTGGGTTCTTTCAAATAGAAATTAACAGATGGAAGTGAACTATAGCTTATCTTCAATCATATGACTAACTAAATTCTTTTTTTATTTTGTCACATAACAACTTTGCAATATGAGCTCTTTATTTTTTTCATACTATTTAATATTAATCTATTTTCTGATTTTAAATTAATTTCCTCAATCATAAATTTAATTAATTCATATTTCGCTTGATTGATTTATCATTTAACCCTTTATCTACTGAATTATGAATCCATGCAAATTTTACCTTCTAAAGCATTATTCGTGAATTTTTGAAACTACATTAGAAGATTTACATAATCACTTAATAAATATGAGAAGGATTTTAGAAGGATTGAAGGATGTAGAAGGATTAATTTAAATTTGAATTTATATTTGAATTGATTTTGTGCAATATTCATAACCCCACTCAAATCTTTTATTTTACATGTTTTTCTTAGTATTTTGTAGAATTAGGAAATGTACAGTTATAATGTTCTTACAATAGAAATACAGAAATATTTCCCAATTGAAAAAGTCCCCCTCCCCCAACGCCAAGGAAGCTGAAAAGCTGCAAAGACAAAAGAAATCATCCTTTTAAAACTGTTTTTGTTTTATGTAACTAGTAATGCTTTTGGGACAAGATAAAGTAATGCATCTATAACTCATTCTAAAGTCTATTACTGCTAATCGATGTGTTAAATGAATTTTACAACAAGTTATTTTAATGGTACTTATAAGTACCGCCAGTAGATAAAGGGTTAAGCTATCTTTTAAATTCACCAATTTTAAATATGGGGAGTAGATGTGTCAGAGGCATCGGGGTTGGCGCGAATTATTTTTGAGCCATTTTGGCGCAAAAATCTCGTTTTCGTGTACCTGTTAGACTTAGCTTTCGAAAACAGCCTGTTAGTTTTATTTTATTATAGAATAGTTTACTTTATAAAAGACATACAATTTTATTATAAAGCACACGCAGCTTTTATTACAATGCACACACAATTTTTATTATAAACACACACAAATTATTTTATTATAAAACACACAGTGTTTAACTGAGTATAAAACAGACGCAATCTGTTCTACCGGGTTTCCATACGAAACAAAATCTCGTCAAAATCATCAGGTTGCTCCAGCTTAAAATCACCACCTTGGCGCCAAACAGGTATCCCGATGCAGTTGATACATGTGTACCAAATGTGATATGGTACGATAACGGATTCTTCTGCCTAATAAAATACGATACTTCCTTAAATTGTATTCATTCATATAAATATTAGTGGCAATAGAAGAATACCACAGCACACAGTGGGATGAAATTCGTGTTTTGGAGAACATGGATGTAGTGTTCATAAAAGACGTTGAAATGATTTGATATTTGATAATTATATTTTGTTAAAGGTATCGAATGCAAATCTGAAGTCAGAATTGGCTCATATTATTACATACTGCTTGACTGGAACTTTTTTTAAGTAAAACTCTCTAGAGTAGTACAGGACTCGCACCATTCCTAAAATTTTCGCACTTTGCTACCACCAAATTAAAACGATAATCTTTCTTGTATAATTTTATTAAAGATGTTAAAGGAACCTACCACGAAGAATTCTAATTCCACGATTCTTTAAAATACTGGAACCAAAGTGCGAAAATTTTAGGAACGGTGCGAGCCTTGGTAGTACCTTTTCTATCGAGAGTTTTGAGTCTACTTTTTTAAGGGAACAGTGGAGCTTAAAATCCTTAAAAATACTTTTTTTTTATTTTTGTAAATTTCAACTTAAATATTATTCAAGGGTACATTATATACATTATGGCATGCATTACCCTTGAATAATATTTAAGATGAAATTTACAAAAAAATAAAAAAAAAAATTGAAAAAATTTGAAATTTTGAAAATTTTTCGAAAAAATTTCAAAATGTTTCAATTTTTTTTAACCTTTAAATTCAAATATGTAAAATTCGATGCTGTATTTTATTTCTATATATAAAACAAACTTTTATAAAAACATATTGGGGATTTTCATTGATATGGACGACGCATGGGGCATTTCGAAGATTTCTAACACGACGCATAAAATTCCATTTTTTTCTCAAAAATAATTTTTTTTAATTTTTTTGTGATAAATGCATGTTATAATATATATAATGTACTCTTGAATAATATTTAAGTTGACATTTACAAAAATAAAAAAAAAATTATTTTTAAGGATTTTAAACTCCACCGTCCCCTTGAACATGATTGCGGACCTACCGAAAACTGCGGATAGCAGCGGATACGATTATTTTGAATTACTCTCATACGGTACTTAAGGAAAAAGAGAAAAAAATCCCGTTTTCCGAAACAATTCGGAACTTTCTTTGAATCGTTCTGTTTACAAACATGCATTTTCACGAAGAAAATATAAAAACTGTTGCAAAAACTCGTTTTAGAACTAAATTATATTTTACTGAATGAAGTAAAACAGAAAAAAGGATAATTTTTTAAAGGGATATTTCAAATACACAGTTTAGCCAAAGATCCCAAAAAGGCTGTATTTTTGCACCGCTTACCATTTTTCATAAATTTGTAATGTATAGAACACATTTGTTTAGTTTTTTAAGTCACCTATATTTTTAAAATTTGGTCGGTGTCGTGGATTTTGGCAATTTCGTCCCACTTTGCGGCAGGTTAAATATCAAGGTGATTTGAAAAATCCACGAAATGAATTCCAGATGGCAGCATCAGTTGGAATAAAATATACGCAACAGATTCAGCCAGGTGGGGGAGGCCTACCAATTGGTTTGAGCTCAACTAGCCCCACCCAGCTATCTTGAGCACAAAGGTTAAATTAGATGATGATCTGTTAAGCAGTAATCAGTTTGGAATTGATTTGAATAAAGCTCTGGTTGTTGAAAATGGATAAAGCTGAAACTCGGGCTGTTATAAAATATTTTGTGACAAAATTTTGGAAGGCATCAGAATTTCATAAAGAAATGCAATTTGCTTTAGCAGATCCTGTTTTATCATTTACGACTGTGCATATGTTGGTGACGGAATTAACAAAATTTTCGTGAGAGCATAGAAGACAATATGCGGAGTGGACGACCAAAAATAGCCACAACGCCTGAAATCGTCGGAAAAGTTCACTATAGGTTTATGCAGAATCGTCGATTAAAGGTCTACACAATCTCTAAGGATATAGGCATCGCAGATAAATAAACATTTTATTTCCTAAATATGGAATTAGAGATGAAAAAGCTTTCAGCAAGTTTGGTGCCAAGCATAATGACAATCGATCAAAAACGTCAGAGAATGAAAATTTGTCAAGAGAGTCCAGACAATTTAAACGCAAATAAAACCAATTTCGTCCATCGATTTGTTACAACAGATGAAAATTGGATTCAATATTATACTCCTGAGACCAAGCAGAAATTAAAACATTGGAGACATAATGGTTCTCCAGGCACTTCCCCGTGCAGTTGGAAAAGTTATAGCTTCTGTCTTTTGAGATGCTAAGCAAATATTAATAACTGACTATCTCCAGAAGGGCCAGACAATAAACGGTGAATATTATACCACACTTAGACAAAGTGGATAAAAAATTGACGGAAAACGAGCTGGTTTGTGTAAGAAGAAAATCATTTTCCATCCGGACATCCGGTCTCCATACAAGCGTGGTAACAATGCGAAAAATGGATGAACTGAAGTACGATCTCTATGTACATCCACCTTACTCTTTGAATTTGGCTCCTTCTAAATTCCGTCTATTCCCATGACTAAAATTTTTTATCAGTGGAAAAAGGTTTTCGACGGAAGTAGAAGTAAAATCATCTATCTACGATTATTTTGGAGAACTTGGGGAATCGCACTTTCGTCACGGCATATTGACTTTGGTACATAATTGGATGGAACTTAAAGGATATTATGGAGAAAAATAAAATATATTTGAAAAAAAATTCTCTCATTTTCCTGTTCATTTCGCGAACATTTTTGAAATCACTCTCGTATTTGTTTGATAGTTTGATGCATTTCTTGCCAAGCAAAACACAGTTTTTTTTTTCCGCCGAGATAAAAAAAAAGCTAAAAAATGTTAAAAATATTACTCTTTTTTCATATATGAAATACATTTGTTTTTCTCTTTATATAACTAACTGATTCTATAAACAGTTGTAAGTGAAGTTTAGAAAAAATTGTATTTATATACATATAATTTTTATTTTAATTACTTTAATCACAAATTAGAATAATTCGTATTCTGCTTGAGTATTTCATCTTTTAAACTCGCATTTTTGAAATATGGCAAATGTGACAAAGTGACGTTTAGGACCTTAAAACGCAAAGTCAAAGAATAATAAATCTTGTGCACAACTGTGTGTGTATAAAATGTGTGATAAATAACTTTTATGCGAAATAAATTTGCCCTTTCTTTAAATGATACTTTATCTAGGTACAATGGGATAGAGAAATCCCACGGCAGTTCCAGCTTCAAATAAACAAAATGTGAAAGAAAACAAAATTTGATGCATTTCTTTCCAAGCATAACACAGATTTTTCCCTAATCTAAATAAAAATGGAAAATATTTTGCTTTCTTTCTTCCCTGAGCCGCATTTGTCTGTTTCTTTATATAAATAATCATCGTATTAAAAGATTTTGTTGCTAAAATGGCAAAGATAATACATGAAACGAATGAATGAAAAATTCATTTAAATTTCGTAGTATTGTAATTGTGCTTTTAATGATCTTTTCGTTGCGTTTTTGGAATTCCTTCAATATTTTTTATCACGTCAGTCAAAATCCTGTGTTAGTTGAGGAGACTTCATATGTTTCTGATTAACATTATAAATATATTCAAAATTAACTTTATCAAATCTGAAAAAAATATGCAAAAGATAATCTTATACGAGAATTGTCTGTTTGTCTTGTTAACCAATATTGGCGAGTAAATACAATTTGAGTTTCATTTATTACCATAACTATTTATAACCATACCGAGAACATAAATCAAACTTGAATATGTCAGAAGAATTCGAAACCTGTGACGAAAAAATAAATTTGCAGTAAAACAGTTTTCGTTAAAAACTTTCCAAAACCATCTAATCTAAAAACGACAATAGGTAAATCTCTTGCGAGTCTGAAATACAAATCGTCCAATGAATTCCGTTATCATTTATTATTTAGACAAATTGTTCTTTGTGTTGTCATGATAACCATAAGAGGTATGATATTTAATTGCACATTTGATGAAATAGATGTATCGAAAATCATCCCGTAAAGACTCTAAAAAGGCCAATTAAAGGCTAAGAATGAAAGACGGTCTAAATTGATCACAAAAAATGATTGATTTGGTGGACCATCACTGATGCAGTGACGGGCCATTACTGGTATGCGGTGTCCATCATTGCAATTTTTAGACTTTTTTGTAAAACAAATCATGCAAATTAATAAATTTTCAATAGTATTTCTTTTCAAAATGGTGGCATAAAAATATATTAAAAAAATATTGAAACAGGTGCTTTATTCCAAACGTACTCGGGAACATAAATCAAACTTTAATATATCCAAAGAATTCAAAACCTGTAAAGAAAAAATAAATCTACACTAAAACAGTTTTCATTAAAACCTTTCCAAAACCATCTCATCTAAAAACGACAATGGGTTCATCTCTTGCGAATCTGAAATACAAATCGTCCAAGAAATTCTGTTATCATTTATTATTTAAGACAAATTATTCTTTGTGTTGCCATGAGAACCATAAGAGGTATGATAATTTCCTTCTTTTTATTTAAGTGCTATCCCCCAGTGCTAGAAAAAGAGATTCAGTGGATTATTAAATCAATAGATCAGTAATACTGTGGATTCCATTATAACTTAATATTTTAAGAGAAAACATTTTTCTAAGTCTTTAAAGTTTTATGGTGATTATTATATTCTGAATCCTTGATTTGAATCCTAGTGAATGAATGATAGATGGAGTGTGTTATTGCATCAACCCATCAGAAATACTATAAATTCTTTTTTTTAAAAAATACTTTTTATCTAAGTGCCAGTGCTAGAAAAAGAGAATCTAGTGGTTTTTTAAAACAATAGATTAGAAATACTGTAAACTTACGAAAATATTTCGTAGAACTGTATAGAACAATGTATAATTCTTTACAAGTTCTATAGAATAGCCTTTCTATAGAATACTGTATCTATAGAGTTTTGAAGAGTTCTATAGAATACTTTTTCGAAAGAAAATGTTTCTATTGAATTCGTTAGAAATTTGTTTCTATACACAAGTTTTTTATAGAGCACAATAAAACTTATAGAAATTCTATAGACTAATGATTCTATAGATATTTTTTATAAAAATATATATTTTTTGGTCTTTTAAAATTTATGTATACTAATTTATCTATACATATATTAAAAATATGATAATAATAATTAATTTTGTAATACATCAGTTAAATATCATAGTACTACATAGATTTGATATCATGTTAATTTTATTCATAATTCAAATACATTGTGATTCGATTGTTAATGTAATAAAATATACCTTACGAAAACAGTTCATAGAGTTGTATAGAACTCTATCGAAATCTTTACAAGTTCTACAGAATAGCCTTTCTATAGAATACTGTTTATATAGAGTTTTGAAGAGTTCTATAGAATATTTTTTCTAAAGAAAATTCTTCTATAGAATTTGTTTGATTTTTTTCTATAGAATAGTTCTTCTATAGAACACTATAAAACTTATAGAATTTCTATATAATGATTCTATAAAAACATTTTAATGAAAAAAAAAATATTTTTTGATCCTATAAAATTTATGTGTACTAATTTATCTATATATATACATAAAAAAATAATAATAACAATTAATTTTGTAATAAACCAGTTTAATATGTACGTTATAGATTTAATATGATTATAATTTAATTCATAATTCTAATACATTGTGATTCAATTGTTAATGTAATAATATATCAATCAAAATATATGTTATTCGATCAAGGTACAACCGATACCATAGCTTCTATTATATTTTTTCAAATTAAAGCAAAAAAGCTTTTCAGGCGTTATAAGAGACGTATAAGTTATTATATTTTCTGTTCTTGATTTCAATGATAGGAAACGAAAGGCGTTTTATTGAACCAACAGTTTACAAAAAATACCTGTCCTGGATACATGACCTGTTACTGTATATTTTTAACGCCTTCGCTAACAGTGTTGCGAAAAAGAAATGTTCCACTCGACCCAGTGTTTTTGACTGAGGTGGAAGGTTCTATGTCCAAATATTTGAAACGCTCAGATAGAGAAAGGTGATACATGACAAAAAAAATTGAGCTAATCATGTGACTGAAAATAATCTATGATCCTACGATCATCTGCGAAATTACTATTTGAAACTTAATGAGATTTAATTGATAATACATTTGTCAATAAAAACGTTGAAATTTTAGTTGGTAAAAGTATTTCAAAATGTGATCTCTCATAATTATGATTGTGTCACTCATTACATTTATCATCTGAGCTCTTCATTTCTATTAACCCTTTATCTGCTGCATTATGATCTACTGAAATTTTTATCATGTAATTTTTTTTTTCAGTTACTATAATGAAAATTAAAGGATAAACATAGAACAAAATACTCACCCGTGAGAAATTTAATTAATTAGAGGTAATTAATTAAAGTGGTACTTTAAAGTACCGTATGTACACTATGACTAAAGTATCGTAACAGAATACCCACAAGGTATTTCAAATGGCACAAGAATTGTGGCAAAATATTTTCGATTTGATAACTATCTGAAATATAGCCTTCTTTATATTTAAAATATTTTTTTTGGCAAATTTCGGTGTCAAAAAATTATTTCAACGCTTCAGCATTGAAAATGCTTTGCCTCTGAAAGAGTTAGAATTTTTCTTTTTTTTTTTAGGTTACGATTTTGTTAGCAGTCCTTTAGTAATGGGACGTCTATATTCCAGTGACAACATGCTCTCTCGCATCGCCACATATTCAACATATGAATTTACATATGCCATTTCTAGTATTACAAAAAAGAGCACGTGCCACAACTTTTTCGATTTCCTATGAAAAATAATAATGAAACAGATAAGAAATATTAGGAAAATTATTGCTACACTACATTTTAGTAATTACATTTTAAAGCAGATGAAAACGATGGACTACACAGACGAAAAATAAGCAAGAAGTTTTTCTCCAACACCCAGCGTACTGACGGTACTTATAAGTACCACCGAGTAATTTAACTATTAAATCAAATACATACACCGTTCACCTAAAATAGCTAGTCATATTGTATTCTAAGAGCATAATGAACACAAAAAAAATCCAACACTTATCTTATATCTTTACTGCGTTTGCAGCAATAAAAAGACGCGCATGACAATTTGTTCAAAATGTCGGCATAAAACGCATCGACTGTTTCAAACATAGCTTTCATCCTCGATAAAATAACAAACCTAGAACTACTGCTGCCATGTATCCGGATAAAGTGGAGTTAAAAGAGTGTTTTCTTCAAAGTAGCATTAGATTATTAGTAATATTCAGTATGGGATGAAAGTTTAAATTGAGTGATACTTATAAGTACTGTCAGTAGATAAAGGGTTCACTTACTACACTTACCTACTTTCAAAATATAATTGCCACAAAAAAATCGTTTCTTTAAACTAATATAACAATGACGATAAATGAGACATTTTTTTTATAATTACGATTTTAATTAAGTAAATATATATATACTATATATCATATTATGCTTGTGTAAATGTTGGTAGCGCTTACTTTTTGTTAAAAATGAATAGCACACAGAAATGCTTTTCTGGAGCTCAGTAATTGATTTACTAAAGCATTTATTAATTCAGTAAAAACTAATAAATGTTTTGTTTTTTTGACAATTTAAGGAATTATACAAAAAAGATAAATGGAAATAATAATTTTTTTATATAATTAGTCTTTGACACATGTTTAACTTTTATATTCCTTGCCTTTTATGTGAAATAAGTTTAACCCTGCTTACTTTTAATTCTCTGATTATATATCGAACAGAGCAATTACATTAACTATCTTTTTCTAAGGTATCTAGAAATTTCTAAATTAATTAAATTATAAAATAATCCAATCTTTTTTTTCTTGTTGTGATTTTTGTTTTAGCTTTAAATAAATATCATGCAATTAAGAATTTTTAAATAAAATAATAGAAATGATTATTTCTTTAATTAAAAAAAGTAAAAAACACATTAAAATATCTATTCCTAAATAAATCAATGCAGATGAAACATTTAGAAAAATTTCTAATGAAACTACAACTAATTTAAGGTTGTAGGGTAGATGCACCAGTTTTGGCCACTGTACCAGTTTTGGCCACATTGGATCAATTTGTCCAATATTTAGCCTGTGAATTCATGCTAACAAATAATATGCATTCTTACACTTTAAGCAAACTCTCTTTTATCATTTACAATATCATTTGTTTATTTTTTGCTAAAATGTGACTTGTAAAAAAAATAAATGTGTGAAACTGCAGTGTGTGCTTACATGTATTAAGATTTTTGCTTAGCAGACAAGTTTTCAGAATCTTTCAACATTAGGCAATTATAGGGTTCTATTTGTTCTGAAACAAATTTCTATTAGGTTTTATGAGGTAAGCTTTCTCTCTACTGCAATTTTACATTTAAATTACTTATTTTAACAGTTTAATGGAAGGTGGTCAAAACTGGTGCATTAAATTTGCTATATGTACCAGTTATGGCCATGGGGGTGGCCAAAAAGGGTACAACATATGTTCCACTTTTGGCCACATGATTCGTTATCCTTATAGAGGGAATTTTAGCCATTTAATAAATTTAAGAACATCTGGATAAATCAAAATCAATTTAGTTTTGTTTTATATAATAATGGCTTCAATAATAATAATAATAAAAGCAACGCTAATGGCGGTTCTATAAAAGAGATTTTGTTATTCTCTGTCCAATAGATAATTCACTTTAGAAAGAAGGACATTGTGCTAGTCACTAAAGAAAATATAGTATTGTGTTTATTTTTGATAAAGCAAAAGGGGAGGTGATATGTAATTTGTAGATATGATAAATAAACTAAAACATAAATTTTGAAAGATTTTACAACTTATAAATTAAAACGTTCAATAAAATTATAGCATGATTTAATTGCTTGTATTTTTCCTACAGAAATGAAGATGTTCCCTAATTTTTGCAATATTTCAGGCACACGGATTTAGAAATACTAAATATTGTGAAAATCTTTACTAGAGACATCTAAATACAACTAAGAATGTATTTCACATTATTTAAAAAGAAGAGGATTCATTTTAACAAGTTTAAAAGAGATTCTGTGCTCTTAAAAAATGGCTTAGAGGGAACACTGCTCTAAGATAAGAAGTAAAATTAAGGCCATTCAAAATGTAATGCCAGCACTACAAGCTAGCAAAGTTTTGGAGTAACCCGTTCTTGCCTTACATCACAAGTTTGCAGGACGGACACCACTTTTCTCTAATAATGTTGAATCTCAAGTAGTAGATCTAGGTACTAGGAATTGAAGTTAAAAATCAATTAGAAAAGTGGATTTTAGATATTGTCAGAATACTATTTCCTATAAAAATGGAACTTTTAAGATTCTGTCCAGAAAATTGTAGCCGGTAAGATAGAAACTCCATTTCAAGATGGAAGACCAGGCGTGAAATGGTATGATTCGCTTCTGAAATCACACCCTAAAATAACTTGCAAAGAAGCAGGGTACATAAATAAGGCATAAGCTAATATAAATCAAAAGATAATTTCAAGAAGTATAACATTTTTGATGAAAATCAACCCAAAATCAGAAAATGCTTTCAAGAAATATAACACTTTGATGAAGATTCAAGTGTTCTAAACAAGCCACAATCCATGAATAATTATAAAACTGATTAAATAGTTAATCTTTATGTCCTATAGGCACTGTTGTCCCGTTTATTAATCAAATTTAAATATATTTTTTGTTTTTTAATTGAAACTTTCCGTTAAAATCAAAATAAGTATATTTTACTTGATATTTTTATCTATTCATAAAGAAATTTGCAAAATTCTCTTAATACAGCAAACAAATATATGTGTGGTAAAATAGATGTTGCATAAAAATGCTTTATTTTTACTTATTATCAATTAAAATGTTTGTTAAACTACATGATATTGGAGTGGCCAAAACTGGTGCATAGAGATGGCCAAAACTGGTGTAGGGGTGGCCAAAACTGGTACAAATTGGAATAAATTACTTGATGAGTTATTACTCACAATCTAAAATATTCTGTAGAAAATCATTATAGCTAACAGAAAGACAATTAAATTTACTAAAGAATGATGTTATTATGATTTAATATGCTTAAATCGGTCAAGAACTGTAAAATTTCTATTTCGAATTTTCTCTAAAAGTGGCCAAAACTGGTGCATCTACCCTATCAGATAATTTTTCAGGGAATTAACTCTTAAAATTCTTTGATCTTTTAAATTGACATTTTAAACCTTACCGATGTTACGCTATTTACTAAATAAGAATATAAAGCTGAAAATGATTTATTTCTCCTTTTTAAATAAACTTTTTTTAGATTTTAGATTTGTTATAAGTTAAAAATGAATCGTAAATCTCAATAGATAGAAATTAAAACCATTATGATAGTTGAATTTTATTTGAAAAAAATTCTTTTCCTTCACGTCATGCAGAAAAGGCACTAAAGTATATTTAGCATTTAATCCTTAGTGATCTTATGTGATATGCGCTTAATTTTAATTATATAATTCATATGTTTTCTACTATGACCTTTTCTAGTAATAAAAAAAAGAATTAAATGTCTAGTCCAACTGAAAAATAATACGAACACTTTGCCATTTTTATTCCGTCTATTTCTATCTTAACAAAAAATTAAATACACAAAAGAAATTTATAATGCTATGATAGAAATGAATGTTTCTTAAATGGAAAATAATTAATAAGGTTACATGTTTAAATTAATGTAGAAATCTATAAAAAAGGGAATTAAAATTCGATACAAAAGTACCAAAAACAATTACAGCGATTGAGATATCATTGAAAAAAGTAAGAATTTATTTAATTTTAGTTATGCTTTTATCTCGTAATGCATAAGCGTCCAATGTATTTTAAACCCTTGAGTGGCGGTGGAATATATTATATCCCACCTATGATTAATAAAGATTTGAAACAGAAAAAAATTATTAAATTTTACTTTTCTAACTCTGGTGGAAAAAAGTCGTAAAATTAATTTTCCGTATTTTGCAATACATTTTTTTTTTAGATTCCGGTGTGAACTCGACATTACATAAACACAATTTCGTGCCCCTGAAAGGGTTAAAAGACGATCCTTAATTCTTAAGTTAAATTTACATAAACTGGATTGATTATTATTTTTTAAATGACGATTTAAAATAAAACTGTAATTCAAATTCTTTGCTATATTTATTTGCTTCTATTTCGACCATAGCTAAAAATTTTAAAGATTTCTGCATTTTACATCCTGTAACTGGAAATATATATTTCTTAAACACTAAAGTTAGAAGCTTGAATATTTAATTAAAAACAAAATTTGCATTTTATTAAGGGATGTGCAAACAAAATATTTCATGAAACAGAATGTAAGAAACTTGAATTTGCTTTGTATTGAGAAAATACAAAAAAATGTACGTCTTTATCTATATTAATTAGTTAAAAGTTCTGGAATCATTTTTAAAAGTGTGAATTATGAATATCTTTCTATTCATTACGACATGTGGACGATAATTTTAATTATCACGCACAGGTCGTAATCGATACAATCGTATTTTTTTAATGTACAATTCGTAAATATATATATATATATACATATATATTTCCTATAGTATTTTATTACCAAATAGATGCAAAGGAAAACGAAAATAACCATCCTATTGAAAATTATGTCTTACGTTAAAAAATTACGTTAAAAAATGCTTAGAGGATCGTTTCACTATTAAAATTGTAGCAAGGTTTGAATTTTTTAACATGAACCTCTACGTTCAACATGATAATTGGATTCTTCGGTAAATTTTTCCTTTGGACATTAAATCGGTAGTCATTCGGAACAATTCTTTAGACATTATGAAAGTTTAAAGCTTAAAATTCATAATATTAAATTAATTTTTAAGAACAAAACAAACTGAAGTGTGGTTAGTATTTTTAAAAAAATTCAAAAACTGCTTGACGGAGTGAGTTGAAATTTTCGATTCGCATATTCGAGGATTTTATAAATCGATAAACGTTAAAATTTTTATACAATAAGAATATATATTAAAGGTATATATAAATATTTTACAGACATACACACAATAAATACAATAAACCCAACTGGAGTGAAAAATTAGCCAGAGCCAGGAATCGAACCCGGGACCACAGTATACAAGACTGCTGCTCTAACCACTGATCTGCTCCGGCCAATGCCTGAGTCTGCAATTTCTCATTAATAAACCATGTTGGGGAAAACACCAGCCATCTATACGATAGCCTTGGATGACCGGACAACGATGAATAGATTTTACTATTACATCGATCTACGATAATTATAATAAAACACACATACTACAATACATATTAAAACACACATACACACATAAATAACGCCTGCATTCAACAGTTAATTGTAGTATGTGTAGTATGTATTGTAGTATGTGTGTTTTATTATAATTATCGTAGATCGATGTAATAGTAAAATCTATTCATCGTTGTCCAGTCATCCAAGGCTGTCGTATAGATGGCTGGTGACTTCCCCAACATGGTTTATTAGTGAGAAATTGCAGACTCAGGCATCGGCCGGAGTAGCCCAGTGGTTAGAGCAGCAGTCTTGTATACTGTGGTCCCGGGTTCGATTCCTGGCTCTGGCTAATTTTTCACTCCAGTTGGGTTTATTGTATTTATTGCGTGTATGTCTGTAAAATATTTATATATACCTTTAACTGTTGAATGCAGGAGTTATTTATGTGTGTATGTGTGTTTTAATATGTATTGTAGTATGTGTGTTTTATTAAAATATTTATATATACCTTTAACTGTTGAATGCAGGAGTTATTTAT
This sequence comes from Maratus speciosus, assembly GCA_963932465.1. Lineage (NCBI taxonomy): Eukaryota > Metazoa > Arthropoda > Arachnida > Araneae > Salticidae > Maratus > Maratus speciosus. The sequence goes on along the minus strand of OZ010794.1, from coordinate 118,590,219 downwards.
GTGTGTATGTGTGTTTTAATATGTATTGTAGTATGTGTGTTTTATTAGAATATATATTGTTATAGAATACTAATTTCATAATATATAAATTAGGAAATTTACTATGAAATGAAATTAATTATGAACTTAAGTACATGCATTCCAGCTTGCTCAGTAACAATTAAAAATGTAATTAATGTTATGAGTTCAAAACTTTACCTGTACACAATTCCTAAACGTCTTTACCGAGTGACTTCCTATGTGGTATTTGAAATTGAACCTTAAAGAATGATGTCAAAATGAATTGCGCGTATTGGAAATTTTAAAGTTTGTTACAATTTCAATGTATAGAGAGATGCCTCCCAAAACATTTCTTAAGGGGAAGAAGGACCTTTAAAATCAATTTTTTATTTTTTGTAAATTTCACTTTAGATATTATTCACGGGTACATTATATGCATTATGGCATACATTTATCACAAAAAATTAAAAAAAATAATTTAAGAAAGAAAATGAAGTTTCCATAATATTTTAGAACTTTTGAAAATGCCTCATGTGAACTCAATATTAATGAAAATCGCCAATATTTTTTATATAAGTTTGGTTATTTATATATAAAAAAAACTACATCGAATTTCATATATTCGAATATAAAGGTAAAACAAAATAGAAAATATTTTTTTTTGAATATATGTTAATACTAATTATTTAATTACCTACGGTATAACTCTCTTTTTTAGTCAGATCTTTTACAAACAAGGAAAAAAATTAATCGAGTAAAAAATCCGAAGGCTAATAATGATATTACGATTAAACTGTATTCCGTATGTAATGCTTTCCAGTGTAATGAAACTGGAGTCTTTAAGAACGTTAATATTTAATAAAGCAAGAAGCCGAATTTAATTAACCTAAAAGTCTTTTACATAGAAAACACTATTTTCAAGTCTATACAAAAATTTAATTCAAAATAATATCGTTTATCAGGTATTGCTACTATGTTTATGATGTTGCTTCTTTGTGTAACATAAATATGTAACTGTTTTACATATTTCATATTATTAAATTCTTCTTTTGTGCAATATGTTTGGTAATAGGCTTTAAAGTTTGTATCTAAGATTATTTTAAAAATTTAATATGAACCATAAATTTAAGGATAGCAAGATAATTTTAAATATGAAAAATCTGCAGCATGATTTCCACTCTTTGAATGTTCCTTTACAAAAATAAAAAGCAATCTAAATGCTAATAAAGATGCTCTTGTTAAATCTTTGCATTAATAAGGCTTTTCGATTAAATGCTTAATGAAATTGCTGTCCTTAAGTAATTGAATATTTTATGAACTGAAAACGAAAATTAATATACCCGTTTTTCATGTATAAAACTGTTCTTGATTAGAAGAGAATATCGTGTTTTAGATATTTATTGGTACTATGTTTACGGTACTTCTACTTTCTTTCAGACAAGTTTTGTATATAACGTAATTATTAAGATTAGTAAATTGTGTATGATTAGGAACAAGCTTTAAAACATGTTATTTCATAGAGTATCGTAAAAACTTAATGTGAACTGCAAATTTAACGCTATCAAGATAATCTTAAATGATGAAATAAACCTTCTTTCTTCTCCATGTAATAATAACGGTGAACTTATAGCCTTAAAAATTATCACTGCTTATAATCTTAACAGTCTAAATGCTGCAACATAATTCCTTTTAATAGAATGGTACTTTAAGAAAAATGACTGAAAAAGCAATTTTGTAAAGCGGAAAATGGATGCTGAAAAAGATACTCCTATTAAATTTCATCTTACGGAGCCTTTTGAACAAAGACGTGCTATCATGTTTTTAATACTCGTACTTTCTTTAACGCAAGTGTGCAATTCTTTTGCTTATTATAAATCTGTTACGGAGCTTATTGTACTGCCTTTTTAATGCGTACTGCAATTTTAATTTAAATGTGGTGCTTAAAAATAATTTTATTAAGTTATTGGATAATATATATATATATATCTATCGTATCATAATATTTTTCGGATTTAAATACTTTTTTTAAAATATCGAAAAAAATATTTTAATTAAAAAAATTAAGAGTAGCTAACCAAATGCCAAATCTAATGTTTGCTGAAATGTAACGAATATGGAAAAAATTATTTTATGCATTATAAATATATGACGAAAACTTTTTGAAGACTTTTGGAAAGCTTTTATCACAACAGTATTAAATAACAACAATTTCGCGGTGCTTTTTACAACTTTCCAACATAGTTGAAAACTGTTTATGACCAGTTTTTCTGGCAACTTGTCTCTCTGTATACCCATGCTATAACTCACATACGTAAATGTGGTTGGATTGCCATATATATATATATGACCTATGTCACACTGTAACTCTCGTAATTATGAACCGATTTCGATGTAATTCGGTGTGTGCATAGTACATACCAATGTCTCGACCGAGTTCGTTGGCCAGCTTCATCCGCCGTTTTGTTTCAAAATGGCGGCCATTTAAATTTTTTTAAAAAATTTTAAATTTGAAATGTGGTACCAAAGAATTGAAAATGTAAAAATATTTTTTTCTTACGTATTTGACCTTTATACAAAGATTCCGGAGCAGTTTTTGTTTCGTCTATATCTTAAAAAATGGCTGAGTTATAGCATTTTGAATTTCTAGCGTGGCTGACATTTTGAAACGTCCTGAATTTTGTCACGCGATAAAAGGCGTATTTATGAAACGATTTGGATGTAACTTCGTTTATACATAGTACATACCAATGTCTTCACCGGGTTCGTTGGCCAGCTTCATCCGCCATCACGTTTAAAAATGTTGGCCATTTAAATTTTTAAGAAAATTTTTAATTTGAAATGTGGTGCCAAAAAATTGAAAATTGAAAAAATATTTTCTTCTTATGTGTTTGACCTTGATAAAAAGATTCGGGAGCATTTTTTATTTCGTCTATATCTTAAGAAATGGCTGAGTTATAGCATTTTGAATTTCTAGCGTGGCTGACATTTTGAAACGTCCTGATTTCTGTCACGTAATAACAGGCGTATTTATGAACCGATTTGGATGTACCTTGGTGTGTACATAGTACATACAAATATCTCGATCGAGTTCGTTGGTCAGCTTCATCCGCCATCTTGTTTCAAAATGGCGGCCATTTAAAAAAATAAAAAAAAAATTAAAATGAGATACCAAAAAATTGGAAAATGAAAAAGATTTTTTTCGTATGTGTTTGACCTTAATACAAAGATTCCGGAACAATTTTTGTTTCGTCTATATCTAAAAAAATTGCTGAGTAATAGCATTTTGAATTTCTATTGTGGCTGGCATTTTAAAACGACCTGATTTTTGTCACGCGATAACAGGCGTATTTATGAACCGATTTGGATGTAATTTAGTTTGTACATAGTACTTACCAATGTCTCGACCGAGTTCTTTGGTCAGCTTTATTCGCCATCTTGTTTCAAAAGGGTTGCCATTTAAAAAAATTAAATTTAAAATTTAAAATGAGGTATTAAAAAATTGGAAAATGAAAAAGATTTTTTTTTATGTGTTTGGCCTTGATACAAAGATTCCGGAGCAGATTTTGTTTCTGAAAATTTGTTCTTTTGTTTATATCTTAAAAAATGGTTGAATTATAGCACTTTGAATTTCTAGCATGGCTAACATTTTGAAACGATCTTGTATTTGTCACGCGATAACACACGTATTCCCCTATTTCGATGTAAGAAGGCATGTGGATAGTATACATGAATACCTCGACCAAGTTCGCTGGCCAGATTCATGAATGATGTCCTCAAAATTTAGAAAAGTGCCCCCCGTAGAAAAAATTTGGGGGAAGTGCTCGGGAGGTGCATAGAATGAATAAATGATCATTGGCCTTTCCAACAATATGTCAGATGTGGGGGTCGGCAACAGTTAGAAGATTGCCGCCTTTGGGACTATTATCGCTCATCCTAGAAGATATCCCCATCTCTTTGAAATACCGTTTGCAGAAATGTGTTACTGTGCACGGTGACTATATAGAAAAGGACTAATACAATGTAGCAATTTATAAATTTCAATCATTTATTTCTATGTGAGTGCAAAAACTTATTGATAGATCCTCGTAAATGAATCTATTCATTATATACAGGAATTCACAAAATAATTCGAATATTTATCAGACTATTGATGGTACTTGCTGAAATGGGGTTTTTAAATGCGTTATGCGTTTCCCAAATTATTTATTTAGGTATCATCTTCCACCTTGTTGAACAGGCAAGTTTCGTTAAACAACTTCGAAGGTGTTAGAAAATATTTCATAATCTATATTTGGCGCAATATATTTCTTTCTTGTTTTCTCATAAATTATTAGTTAGGATAAGTAGCACCTATTTTTAAATTTAAGAAAATAAAACACATATTTGAAATAAAATTTTATAATGTTTGTAATGAAACAATTTACATTAAAAGCTTTCCAAATTTATGGGATGTAATTGAAAGAAACATTAGTTTCCTCTTTTACTTGTCTGAAAGCTTGTCTGCAAAAAAAAAACATTAAATAAATTTTATAAGCATTTATTATTTTAAGAGGAAAGGTTCTTCATGGAGAATTAAGAATCACATAAAATATTATATTTCTCCTACTCTTTATTTAAGTATCAGCGAATGTATCAGAGAGTGAATGGTTTAATGGATAGATATTGCAGAAAAAGTATAGGATCCATTACCATTTATTTTATTTCAAATGTGTTATACGTTTTGCAAATTGTTTATTTAAATATCGTATCACACCTTATTAAGAAGTGCTGTTACAGTACAATGAATGTGTCGGATAATGTTTTCATAATCTATGCTTGAAGTATGAGTTTTCTTTTCAGTTTTTTAGAATTCCGTACTTAAAAAGTAAAAACGGAACCATTATAAGATCACTCCTGTGTCTGTCTGTCTGTCACAGCCCTTTTACTCGCAAACTATGCAACGTGGAAAGTTCAAATTGGGGGAAATAATAAAGACTATCGACCCACATATTTACAGATTAATAAATATTCATAAATATATTTAGGAAAAATGTAGAGGGGCTTATTAAGTTACTTGAAAAAAAAATCTTTTATTTGTATATCGTGTGAAAGCTTTCGTAACGCTAAAATCAAAAATATATTTCATTAATTTTAGGTATTATATTTTCAAAGTTATGGTGGAAAATGTAGTGCAAAAATATGTTCCCGCCATCTGATTCCGAATCTATTGAAACTAAATTTATGAAAAAGTTAGAGGTAGTAGACAGTAATTTAAACCTTGCAGGAAAATTATAGCGATTACCCTTGGTCACATAGTTTTTGAGAAAATTGCTTTTTTCCATCACACTCAAATTTCGATTTACGGGCTTCAGCAAAAGTGTTGAGCATAGCTGAAGGTACCTATCGTAGTAGAAGTATAAAAGCATTGTTGATCATGAATTTCGAAAAAAATCTTCGGTAATTAGCCGAGATATTAACCCTTAAAGACACGGACGGTTTTGACATACATAATGACAGGGACGGCTTACTCTATGCTCCATCAGCTTTTAAAGGCTAGATAAAAAATTTTAAGGGTATATTTATGTAATGCAATGCCCAGTAGTAGTATAAAAGCAATAAACGTCAAATTGCTAAAAACAGACTAATTTAATGAGAATGAATCACATAAATACTATGGGATTCGCGAATAGTTTCCATTGAGTGGCTCTCTCAATACACCTACTATGTCTTTAAAGTTTAACTAAAACCTATATGGAATAACAATATACAGTGTAGCTATATTTGCTATTATTTAGGTTCCATATATCTTTGAACTTTCATGACATATCCATTTATACTTTTCTAGTATACATGGTGCAAAGGAAAGTCCCTTTAACCTGAAAATACTTGTGAACGGAGAGAGCTACGTCTTTGCAAGTGAATGAATGGTATAATAAAGCGACTACGCCCGATTTAATGAAAACGACAGCAACGCCCCTAGTGGTGAAATTTGGAGGATAGCCACTGCAAATCAAAAACGAAAAGAGATAGAGCAAAATTTCAAGATAGAAAGTTTTAGAGCATCAATTAATTAATAGAATACGGCATTTGGTTTACATGGATAAGATAAATCTTCACCTGTTTACCCAAAAATGCCCGAAATCGATGCACCCCATTTTATGTAAACGTTTGAATGGAATAGTCTGAAGTATGAAGAAATAAGCACAATTTATGCTATAAATACGTATTTTTCTGACTACATTTTGATAACATCACACACACACACACACAAAAAAAAAAAAAAAGACAAAGTGTCTCACAGTGATAAAAAGTTAATATTCAGTATGTTCGAAAAGTTCGCCATTGCTCACGATACACGTTTGTATTCGTGGAAGTAATTTCGTGAGAGTTTCTCAGCATGGAACGTCTGTTGCAAGCCTCTTCATTACGACGACATAGATTTCACCCTTTCAAGTTCACCCTTTGAAGGTGGCTAGACGGTCTAGCCACCTAATTTTAATTCCAAAACTGACAAATGGTACCAAGAATATTTTAATAAAATTTTGCTTTAGTAATGAAAGTGAAAATTAGTGGGTTTTTGTTTTCTGAGAAATCCGTTCGAATATTCTGGTGTCAGTCAATTGTTTTATCAGTTTAGGAACAGAATTCTTCTGGCCCTGAAAGGGTTATTCTAAAATTTTAACTGCATTGGAAATTAAATCTTTATAGACATTACAGCACAGTACAATGTCACAATTTGCAATTGTGCACTGCTACATTTCCGGAATGTGAATAGGCAAAGTACAATCGTCGCTCATCGATTTCGGACATTTTTGGGTATGCAGGTGACGATTTATCTTATCCGTGTGAACCAAATGTTGTTTCATACTAATTAATTGATGCTCTAAAACTTTCTAATTGGAAAATTTGCTCTACCTCTTTTCGTTTTCGATTTCCAGTGGCTATCTTCCAAATTTCGCCACTAGGGGTGCTGCTGTCGTTTGCATTAGGTCGGGCGTAGTCACTTTACTGTACCTTTACCTCACTTGTATAGCTGTAGCTCCCTCCGTTCGTAAGTATTTTCAGGTTAAAGGGACTTTCCTTTGCACCCTGTATACTATACAGCTATACCCAAACCTAAGTTGTATAGTTTTTACAAAGTCGTATTATTCTTTTAGCAACGGTAGTTTTATAATAATACACTTAATAATTCATATATTATTGTACGGAACCCTCTGTGCGAGGGTAATACTCGCACTTGACCGTTTATTTATATATAGAAGGTTCTGTGATTATGTGTATGTGAATGGGATATCTTATATACACAAGTTTCCTTGAATACGTGTATGTGAAGGAAATTTACACGTTCTGATGTAAAATCAAAATAACTTACTTTTAATTATTCAAGTATTTAAAATCTGCTGAATAATGATATTTTAAAACAACTATTTATTTTATTGACAAAGTGAAAATGTTTCCATTAAAAGCTTTGCAAATTTATAGGACGTTGCAGAAAAATACATTAGTTTCATCTTTTGCTTTTCCGAAATAAAATCAGTAAATAAATTCCGTTATCATTTATTATTTCAAGAGAAAATGTTCTTTGTGACATAATAAGAACCGCATAAAGTATCATATTTCTCCTACTCTTGATTTAAGTGCAAGTGAATGAATGACATAGTGGTTTATTGAATCAATATATCATAAGTACAAGGTGGTCATAATAACGCGACCTAATTGAGAGAAAGACGCCAAATTTTATAAGAAGATTAAACAAAACGGGGGACGAAGGATTCCGCGAAAAAAAATTAGTTCCAAGAGCTACCGCTAGGGGAATATGTGGCGCTGTGTAACAGAAATGAGAGTTTTAAGAAATCTAGAATCAATACTAAAATCATTAAATGTGCTAAATAAAAGGTAATTTTATTTCAGTATTGATTCTGCATTCTTTAAACACTCTTTTCTGTCATACCGCGTCACATATTCCCCTAGTGGTGACTTTTGGAACTAAATTGTTTTTCGCATAATCCTTCGTCCCCCGTCTTCTTTAATCTTCTTACAAAATTTGGCGTCATTTTCTCAATTAGGTCGCGCTACAGAACACTCTTAGTACTATCAGTTTAATTATGGCCACCTTGTAGTATAGAATCTATAACCATTTATTTTCTATTATGTGACGATATATGTATAATCATTCATATCTTAAATTATTGATATAAATGCTGGCGATTGTATGTGAGAGATGAATTATTAATTTCTAGTACCTATATTTTAAAATTGATTTTAAGGATTTTTTTTTTTTCACTCTTTAAATATAAGAACTGAACGATAGAAAAATCTTTCCAAATTGATAGAGTGTAGCTCAAAAAGACATTAGTTTCAACTAATGATTGTCTGAAATAAAATAAATCCCATTATCATTTATTATTTTAAGAGAAAATGTTCTTTAAGACGAAATAAGAAACACACGAGTTGTCATATTTCTTCCATTCTTTAATTAAGTACGAGAGAAGGAATGAAAGTGTGAGTGGTTTATCGAATCAATAAATCAAAAGTAGTGTAAGATCCATTACAATTTATTTTCTTTTGTGTATGTATGAACCGCTTATTTTGAAAAGGGTGCAAAGCCATATTATGCTACTGGTAGATGTTGAATAATTTGCATTTGAATGGGTTTTAAAATATTCAAAAGCAAAAATATACTTATTTTATATATTTTTTTTCGTCATTTCTTTCTAAGACTAAATTTAATGCCATAAGATAAAAAAGAAAAAAAAAAAGAAAGTACAAGTAAGAAAGTATAAAAAAAATGCAGTAATTATTTGTATGAATATAAATGTACTATTTAATTTAAATATCGAAAATGTTTAATGTATCCATGATGCATTTCAGATTGTGCTTGTTAATATTCTACATATAAGAAGTAATTATATTCAAAATGGACTTTAAATTTTAAAACATGAGACACATATTTGAAGTACAATTCTTAGAAAAAGAGTATAGTGCATGTAAGTGAAAAAATTTCAATTAAAAGCTTTTCAAATTTAGATAATGTAGCTGAAAAAGACATTCGCTTCCTCGTTTCTTCTGTGAAGTAAAATAAATTCCATTATCATTTATTATATTAAGGGAAAACGTTCTTCACGACTCCGTAACATTCATATGAAATATTAAACTTCTCCCATCCTTGATTTAAGTACAAATGAATTAATAAGAGAATAAGTGTTTTTTTTTAATCAATATATCAGAAGTAATACTAGATCCATTACCATTTATTTTCCTTTCATATGTTATTGAATCAATATATCAGAAGTAGTATTGGATCCATAACTATTATTTTCTTTTCCCATGTTTCCAAATTGTTTATTTAAATACAATCTCTCACCTTCTTAAAAAAACTTATTATAGTATTCTGAATGTGTGGTGTATGACAGTGTTTCATAATATAGGTTTGACATATGAATTTCTTTTCTTGTTCTGTTTTATATAGAGTGGTACATATGAATGCGTGAATGTGATTAAAATTTGCACGGTATGATGTAATATCAAAATAATTTCTCTTTAAGTAAGGTAAAGCAAGGAGATATCGCGTGGTAGGAGAGATCGCGCACAAAGAGATTCGACGGGAAGGAGTAGAGTGCGCGCGCAGTGATTCCAGGTAGTTGTACAGCAGCATTAGTGCAGTATCTACATGAATGTAAACATTGACTGTTCCAGGCGTCTTGGATAAAACATTGCTTTTTTGTTTTAAGTTTTTCCAAAGTGAGTGCTTGAATATTCATAACTGTTCTTCCGAATTTTTATAGAATGTCAGTAGTAGTCAGTATAGGATTCCATGTATTTCTTGCGGCAGGTGATTGTACGAAAGCTGAATGATTTACAACAATAAATGCATCGATTGTGGACGACGACTAGGTTACGTCCGTTAGCAAGCAAAATACATTGAAACTGTGGAATTGAAAATAATGTAATTTTCAAGTTGAACATGTTATCAAGCAGATTAATGTTATTTTGTAATCTTAGTAGAGCTTACTTTTACCGATATTTCAATCTTCTTCCTAAATTAAAATTCTTTAACTGTTTCTAAAATTCTTTATTTTTTTAATTATTTAACCACTTCACAGTTTGCCCCGAGATAAGTCGGTGGTAAAAGCACTGTTTCCCTATACCTGTCGCCGCTGAAGTGGTTTAATATTAGGTTGAAATATTCACTGTAATACAATAATATTTACTCACAAAAAGCTTACAACAATGTCATTAAAGTGTAATTATTATTGTTAACAATTTAATTGTAGTTATTATCAATAAAAATATCTTCTACCCATGTGTGCATTATCTCCTACCCATGGGAGTAATCTCTCCTACCCTGTATGGAGAGAATGCACAAAATAGTTTTCTTGGTTTTATTACTACTGTTATATTAAATTACAGTATAACAACAAAATAACAATGGACAACAAATGAAATCAAAATTATTCATGCATAGTTTAGCAATAAATTAATATTTAGATTTTTTATTATTATTCTTTTGAAATGTGAGCAGACTCTCCTAGTTTTACCTTATTTAAAATCTATTAAAAACGGACATTTTAAGGAATAATTTTAAAACAATTAAAAAAATATTCCATTTTTAAAAATCCTTACTACTTTTTTAGATGTTCATATTTTTGCGCAATGTTTTTTTTTTTATTTTATTTTTTTTTTTAAGATTCTCAAACGTGTATTACACAAGACTGGTATAGGTTTTTCAGATATATCTAACATTACATTTAATAGAAGTTTTTTACTCAAGTATACAGTAAAAAACGATGAAATTTAACACATCTTCATATATTTTTATTTAAAATAATAATAATAAATAAATAAATAACATGAAGACCAATTCCATACGTAGATTTATCACATATATAATAAAGAACATACACAAAAAGTTTAAATATATATCTGAAATGCAAAAAAATGCCTTACATTTTTTAAACAGGAAAGTGACGAAAATATGAACATGGGGGAAAAAGCCATTTAAAAATTAAGTTGTGCGGGTAATTGTTCTGGATGTATTAACACAATTTACAATATCTCGCTGTACAATTGCTGCATGGGTAAAGATGAGGTGCCAAACAATTCACAATTAAACATGCTCTCATTTAATATTAAAAAAAAGAAAATCGACATTTTAACCATTTTTGTGCTAAACTGTCCACTTAAAAAAACTATTTCATTTATTAGTAAGGTAAAACAGTTTCGATTAAAACCTTTCTAAATTTATAAGATGTAGCAGAAAAACACGTTAGTTCCACCTTTCGCTTGACTGAAATAAAATGATTAAATAAATTTCCATTATCATTTATTATTTTAAGAGGAAATGTTCTTTATAATAAGAACTACATGAAATATATTTCTCCTATTCTTGATTAAACTACGAGTGAATTAATGAGAGAGTGAGTTAGTTATTGACTCAATATATCAGAAGTAGTATAGGATATATAACCATTTATTTTATTTTCAAATGTTTGCAAATTATTTATTTAAATACCATCGCTCACCTTCTTACAAAATATGTTACAGTATTCTGAATGTACGAGATAATGTTTCATAATATATGCTTGACATACGATTTTTCTGTATTGTTCTGTTTTATACAGTGGGACCTATGAATGTATAGAAATGACTGAAATTTGCACGATCTGATGTAAAATAAAAATAATTTATTTTTAAGTACTATTTAAAATCTATTGCAAAGGGATATTTAAAAACATAATTCGTTATATTACTAAGGTAAAACTGTTTCTATGAAAACTTTTCTAAATTTATAAGATGTAGCGAAAACAAAAACGTTAATTTCATCTTTTGCTTATATAAAATAAAACGATTAAATAAATCCCACATCATTTATTATTTTGAGATAAAACTTTCTTTATAATCTAATAAGAACCACATGAAATATCATATTTCTCCCATTCTTGATTTAATAAAGTGTTAATGAATGAGAAAGTGACTGGTTTATTGTATCAATATATTAGAAGTAGTATAGGATCCATTATCATTTATTTTCTTATTCGCAGCGATATATGTGTAATCTTTCATATTTTAAATGTTTGATATAAATGTCCGCGATTACATGCCAGAAATTATTTGTTCACTTCTACTTTAAAAAAATAAATCCCACTGATTTTTTGTTTCATATAAGAGCTGAAAGATAGAAAATCTTTCAGAATTGGTTGGATGTAGCTGAAAAAGACACTCTTTTCACCTTTTTTTGAACAATAAAATAAATCCCATAATTATTTATTATTTTAAGAGTAAAGGTTCTTTATGGCGTAATAAGAACCACATGAAATATCATATTTCTCCCATTCTTGATTTAAGAAAACGTCAATGAATGAGAAAGTAACTGGTTTATTGTATCAATATATTAGAAGTAGTATAGGATCCATTATGATTTATTTTCTTATTCGCAACGATATATGTGTAATCTTTCATATTTTAAATGTTTGATATAAATGTCTGCGATTACATGCCAGAAATTATTTGTTCACTTCTACTTTAAAAAAATAAATCCCACAGATTTTTTGTTTCATATAAGAGCTGAAAGGTAGAAAATCTTTCAGAATTGGTTCGATGTTGCTGAAAAAGACACTCTTTTCACCTTTTGTTTGAACAATAAAATAAATCCCATTATTATTTATTATTTTAAGAGTAAAGGTTCTTTATGGCGTAATAAGAACAACACATGAAATATCATATTTCTCCCATTCTTGATTTAAGAAAAGGTCAATGAATGAGAAAGTGACTGGTTTATGGAATCAATATATTAGAAGTAGTATAGGATTCCTTACCATTTATTTTCTTTTGTGTTACAATATATGTGCAATCTTTCATATTTTAAATTATTGATATAAATTTTGGCAATTATATGCCAGAGATCATTTGTAAAAGAAGACTCAAAGGTCATTTGTCATCATACTTAAAAATAAATAAATCGCATCGATTTATTATTTGCATAATTTAAATATAAGAGCTGAAATATAGAAAATCTTTCAAAATAGTTTGCATCCAGCTGAAAAAGACATTATTTTTAACTTTTGCTTGTCTAAATAAAATAAATTCCATTATCATTTCTTATTTTAACACTTTATCTACTGAATTATGAGTCCATGAAAATTCTATCTTCTAAAGCATTTTTCGTGATCTGTTTAAACTACATTAGAAGATTTACACAATCATTTAATAAATTTTAGAAGGATTGAAGGATTTAGAAGGATTAAATAAATTTGAATTTATAGCAATTTTGTGCAATATTTATCACCCCACTCAAATCTTTTATTTTAAATATTTTTTCTTAGTATTTTGTAGAATTAGGAAATGTACAAATATAACGTTCTTACAACAGAAATCTAGAAATATTTCCGAATTGAAAAATTCCTTCCCTCCCAAAGCCAAGCAAGCTTAACCCTTTATAGGGCGCTGTCCTTAAAAAGGGATACCTAATTTTAATTCCAAAACTGACAAACGGCACTCAGAATATTAATTAGAATTTTCCATTTATAATGTACATGAAAATAAGAAAGTTCATATTTTCTAAAAAATTCGTTTTTAAATTTTTTTGTCAGTCCATTATTTCATCAGATTATAAACAGAATTACCCCGCGCCGGAAAGGGTAAAAGATGCAAAGGCAGAAGAAATCATCCTTTTAAAAATATTTTTGTTTTGTGCAATATATAATGCTTTTGGAACAAGATAAAGTAATGTATCTATAACTCATTCTAAACTGAATTACAAATAATCGTTGTATTAAATGAATTTTATAACAAGTTATTTTAATGGTACTTATAAGTACCGTCAGTAGAAAAAGGGTTGAAGTAAAGAAACTGTTCTTCAGGATGCATTAAGAGTCACATGAGACGATTTATTGATTTATAGTTTAAAAAATAAAGAAATTTTAATGATTTTTTGTTTTCACCATTTGAATATAAAAACTGAAAAAAAAACGAAAAAAATATTACAAATTTTAGGATGTAGCTCAAAATAACATTAGTTTCATCTTATGCTTGACTCAAATAAAATAAATTCCATTATCATTTATTATTATAAGGACGCAATAAAAATCACATGAGGTATTCTATTTCTCCCAGTCTTGATGTAAGTACGTGAGAATAAATGAGATAGTGAATTGTTTATTGAATCAATACATCAGAAGTAGTATTGGATTCATTATCATTTATTTCCTTTTCAAGTGTGTTATATTTTGTCCAAATTGTTTATTTAAATACCATCTCTCACATTCTTAAAACTAGTCGTTGGGGGTCACCGTAATACGTACCCCTCATGGATATACGTAATATAAAATATGAAAATGAAATATTTGGTATACGCTAAGCATTGTAACATATTACTTTTATTCATAATTTAATTTACTTGGACTCCCTTACATATAATTAATATAATCCCTTAAGATAATATTACTTTTTTTTGCATTAAAATGTCTCAATTTGTTGATTTTCTGTAAGGAAATAAACACTATTCGTTTACAATGGAAGTCTATTGGAATTTGACGAAATATTAGAGATACCGCCAATTTGGTGTGACTTTTGGCGACTAATTTTGGTCGCCAAATTTGGCAATATACCGCCAAGTTTACCGCCAAGTTGGCGACAAACTTGGCGGCATTTGGTGACAGAACAGGGTCCCCCATGGTCATCCCCCTTATAGGTATGGAGATGCATTAAATGCTTGACATTTACGATAAGACATTATTGGCATTTAATCTTATAGTTTGGCGATAGTTTTTGGTCGGCGGGATAATCGAATAGTACCGAATTGCATAAAAGAAACATCCTTATAACTCGAAAAATTATAATCCTATTAACTAACAGTTTACTGCGTTGGATTAAGCGTCTCATTTTCAATTAAAATATATCTTTGAATTGAAATTTGAATGAAATACAGGGTCATGAAAAATCGAAGAGTGTGAAACATAGGATTAAAATATCTCGGCAACTAATTATCCGATCGACTACATTCTTTATGCAAGATTTATGTTTTTTTATTGTCTTTTATATTCACTCCCTTATATAAACATTTTCGAAAATTGTTGCATACCTGTTATCAGAACGAATATTTCGAGAGTCCGAAAAAAATAGTTCCGGATAATCGAGGTTACTGATATTCAATAGGCTTCTTCCCATTATTACTCCCAAAGTACACACCGAATTTCAAGTCTCTATCTCAAATTGTTCGGGAGATAGAGCGTTTTCAGACACAAACACACACTCAGACGGACGGCGAATTTTTCTTTCTAAAAATATGTTTTTCGGAATTTCCAGTGTCTGAAACGTGTAAATACATAAAAAAAAAAAAAAAAAAAAAAAATTCCATTTACAAAACGATTACAAGACTTACCCTATACTACGTATGATGGGTAAGTAAAATATAATGTATTATGCTGAATGTGTGGTGTAGGATAGTGTTTCATAATCTTTGCTTGGCATATGAATTTTCTTTTTTGTTCTGTTTGATATAGCTTAATACCTGTGAATGTGAATGAAATTTGCACTTTCTGGTGTAAAATCAAAGTAGTTTATTTTTAAAATGTATTAAAAATGATATTTTAAACCAACTATTTCTTTTTATTAGTAAAGTAAAATAAGTTCTATTAAAAGCTTCCCAAATTATAGTATGTAGCTGGAAAAAACATTAGTTTATAGCTTAATACCTGTGAATGTGAATGAAATTTGCAATTTTTGATGTAAAATCAGAATAATTTATTTTTAAGTATTATAAAATCTATTGGAAAGGGATATTTTAAACAAACTATTTCTTTTTATTAGTAAAGTAAAATACGTTCTATTAAAAGCTTTCCAAATTGATAGGATGTAGCTGAAAAATACATTACTTTCCTCTTTTGTTTGTCTGAAATAAAATTATTAAATAAATTCCATTATCATTTATTACTTTAAGAGGAAATACTCTCCATGACCCAATAAGAACCATATGATTTATGATATTTCTCTTATTCTTGAATTAAGTACTAGAGAATGAATGAGAGAGTGGGTGGTTCTTTAAACCAATGTATCAGAAGTAGCATAAGATCCATTATCATATATTTTGTTTTGTGTGCAGGCATATGTGTAATCTTTCATATTTTAAATAATAAATTAAATGCTGGCGATTGTACGCGAGATATGATTCATTGATTTCAAGTTTAAAAAAAATTAATCTTAAGACCAATGTGAATGGATAATACGTAAGCAAAAAACCAGCAAAAAGGACGCCCGTCTGACATTGGTCTAAGGATATTTATTTTCAACATTTAAGGGAGTCCGGGGCTAAAAATTCTCAAACAAATGCAGTTTTTTTTGGCTTTAAAAAGATACTGAGTTTTTAGTGTTAAATACTGCAAATCGCATGCTTTTATCTTCATTAGATCCAGAGATATAACACCTTTTGTCTTGAGAACCGATGCACTTTAACTTCACTTTAACTGGCTTTAACTTCATTTATCTCAGAATGATTTCTTCCCGATTTGTCAACTTTAAAAGAATATATCTAAAATTCCTTTCAAGATATATGTATCAAATTTTCAACAGAGATTTTATGGTATATTTCAAACAAATTGTGTTCACGATTTTTAAGTTTGAGTGATAATTGTGAAAATATGCTATTAATGCAAAATTCACTCATAAAAAAAAACTTTATTTTTTTTACTTAATTTTTTTTTTTTTTTTTTTTTTTTTTATAAAATTCATAATCAATATTTTAAGAAATCCTGAAGATAAATTATAATGACACATTTTCAGTACACAAAAGTGTAAAAAGATTCTAAATCGAGTAAGTACTTCCAGAATTAGGGTAACTCTTGGATAGATGACCATAGAGGAGAGATCGCCAGTCTAAATATTGCCAAACCTTGATCATAGATTGCAACATAAACTTTGTTTGTAAGAAATAGTTAAACGAGATTATTTATTGCGACGTGCAGTTGTGTTTTTCGAATACATGAAATAAGTGTAATTTTAATGCTTATTTAATTTAGTGGTTGATTTTTTTTTTTTTTTTTTTTTTTTTTTTTTTACTTAGGTATCGGAATGTTTTGCAGTACGTACGTTATATATATATTTTTACTATATGGACTTTTAAGCCACGTATATAATCTAATCTTTACTTCTAAGCCTAAAACAAAGACGTACAATGGCTATTGATGCTATAAATTGGGTGACCATCACTCCTTCAATTTCAGGAGAGATGGGCACATAAAATCTAGGAGAGATGGCCACTTTAATCAATATTTCAAAATTATACGGAGTGATGATTTTAACTAAATATAATTAAATTTAAAATAAATATATAACGTTTATGTTTATAAATATATTATTTTATATAATTATTTATATTTTAACTAATATAAATATTTCAGTGTAATAATAATAATAATGCAATAAGACATAACGATTTATTTGTTTAAGAAAATACTGAAAAATGTCGGAAACTTTCATAACAGAAACTGATAAAGTTAATAAACAAACTAAATTAACGTAATAAGCCTAAAAGTAACGCGAGAAAAGAAAATTTTGCAGTAGCAAAAAAAAAAACAAAATACATTTAAATTATCAGATTCTACAGATTCTACAGAATCCGAGTAAATATAGTAGGAGAGCTGTTGAACATTTTTGAGTAGGTATTCGAGACACCCTGAAAATTTGTGCAGCACTTCTTTTGTAATGCCTGAATACAAAATCGAATGTCTGGCTGAAGGATCGTGGCCCAAAACCTGTGCCAGACACGTGTCAAGTGCCATTTTTTGACACAACCCAAAAAAAGTATTTGAGGCACGCTTAGATTGAAACAGAGTAATATTTATACTTAGAAAAAATATTTTGAAAATGACAGACACTTTAGTCGGCCCAAAAACTGTGCCAGACACGTGTCAAGTGCCATTTTTTGACTACCCAAAAAAGGTATTTGAGGCACGCTGAGATTGAGGCACAATAATATTTATGCTTAGAAAAAAATATTTTGAAAATGACAGACACTTTAGTCGGCACAAAAACTGTGCCAGACACGTGTCAAGTGTTTTTTTTTTTGTCTGGCACAGGTTTTGGGCCACGATCCTTCAGCCAGACATTCGATTTTGTATTCAGGTATTACAAAAGAAGTGTTGCACAAATTTTCAGAGTGCCTCAAATACCTTCCCTAAAATGTTTAACAGCTCTTGGACTAATAGAATTGAATTAGGATCACTGTGTTGGTTATGCAAAACAATATAATATCTCTTCCAAATAGGATGTCTGGATATAATGTATAAGGTACCTGAAGTGGTTCCTTGAAACGTGTACAAATTATCAAGACCTTTGCCAAACATGTGTTAAAATTTTACGAAAAGTGAAGTATTGAAATTATGCTTCTTTTTTTTTTTTTTTCATTCGAGTTTCATTTACTCATTTTCCATCATATAACTGCATCTTTACAAATTGCTATATGTTTTTCATGATTAACTATATGAAATGTGTTATTTCTTTGCTATTTAACTTCACTTTTTCTTTCTTATATTGGATGGCCCCTCGGCTTTAAGGAGAGATGACCATCTGCCATTTTAATTTCAATGTTGTTTAACACTTTTTGTTTTCAATATTTAATTTTTTTTTTTTTTTTGCTTAAAATATTATGAGTATATGTATAAGAATTTTAAATATGCATAAAAAAGCTCTTGGATTTGCTTTCTATGAATTTTGATTTCAATCTTTAAAAACTATGGTCATCTATCCTAGAATTACCCTATATCAAAAATTAAATATGTTTAAATTTTTTTAATTTAATTTAATTTTTTTAAATATTTAAAATATTTAAAATTTTTTAGATTTTTTTTTTTTTTTTTTTTTTTTTTTTGCTTAAAATATTATGAGTATATGTATAAGAATTTTAAATATGCATAAAAAAGCTCTTGGATTTGCTTTCTATGAATTTTGATTTCAATCTTTAAAAACTATGGTCATCTATCCTAGAATTACCCTATATCAAAAATTAAATATGTTTAAATTTTTTTAATTTAATTTAATTTTTTTAAATATTTAAAATATTTAAAATTTTTTAGATTTTTTTTTTTTTTTTTTTTTTTTTTTTGCTTAAAATATTATGAGTATATGTATAAGAATTTTAAATATGCATAAAAAAGCTCTTGGATTTGCTTTCTATGAATTTTGATTTCAATCTTTAAAAACTATGGTCATCTATCCTAGAATTACCCTATATCAAAAATTAAATATGTTTAAATTTTTTTAATTTAATTTAATTTTTTTAAATATTTAAAATATTTAAAATTTTTTAGATTTTTTTTTTTTTTTTTTTTTTTTTTTTTTTTTTTTTTTGCATGCAATATTCTTATTATATTAAAATATATTTAAGAAAAAAATTCATAACAAAATCTCTATAAGAAAAAATATAGAATTTTGAGCCCCGGACCCCTTAAATATAAGAACTGAAAGATATAGAAAAATATTTCCAAATTGATAAGGTGTATATAAAAATACATTAGTTTTAGCTTATGCTTGTGTTTGAAATAAAATAAATTCCATTATCATTTATTATTTGAAGATAAAATGTTCTTCAGGACGCAATAAGAACCACATGAGATATCATATTCCTCTTATTCTTGAGTTAAGTACGAGAGAATGAAGGAAATTGTGAGAATTTTATTGAATCGATGTATCAGAAATAGTGTAGGATACATTACCATTAATTTTCTTTTGTGCGACGATATATGAGCTGTTGATATTGACAATTCTATTTTTTGTTATTGCTAGATATTCAGTGGTTTGCATTTGAATGGGTTTAAAACTATTCTAAAGCAGTAATAGAGATATTATATACTTTATGTAACCTTATTTCATGTAAATTTAATGTGAAATATTTTTTTCCAAGTAAGTTTGAAACAATCATGATTTGTTATGCGCCAAATGTAAATAAACTTATTAAAAACTATAATAATAATAATACAATAATATAATATAATAATTTAATAATTTAATAATTTAATAATATAATATAAAAAATAAGTAATAGACTATTTATATACTTTATGTCATGTTATTTCATGTAAATTTAATGTGAAATAATTTTTTTTTTTTCGAGTTAGTTGGAATCAATCACAATTTGTTATGCGCCAAATGACTTATCACACTTTCAGAAACATTGATTTGTTAAAAACGTTGATTTTGAATGGAAAATATAATTACAACAAAATTGAATATTTTATTTTGTTTACTTATTTAATTTCTTTTCAATATTTTATTCTTCTTTAGAAAAATTACAAAAAAAATTAGAGGAAAAAGTAGAAAAATTAAGAAATTAAAATCAGTAATGTATGGTATACATATAAATTTATTTCTAAATTTAAATAATGAAGATCTTAAAAGTACTAGGGGCTCTGCCCCCTGCTCTCTAACGCGCTTCAACCCCCGTGAATTGCAATACACATGGGACCGCTAAGCGGTCTCAGCTCGCTTCGCTTGCTCGACACTTTTTGCAGCAGTTCTAGCCATAATAGTACTATCATAAATCCTTTTAGCTTATGAAAGTTTCAAAGAAATTTAAGGTAAAAAAACAGTAATTGAAAACTTCGTTGAAATCACAATTAAAAATGTATTTAGTTCGTGCGACCAATAGGAATAAATCATTTTAAAATTATGAAATTTACCAATTTTTGAAATGTAAAATAATTAACTAAAAAAATTACCTTGGATCACAATTAATTTAAAACTTATTGCGCATAATGTTGTAGAAAACGGCTTAAAATTAATTCGAAAAACTCTTGGAAGAACACTACCTGATACCATGATATTCCTATATAAATCAACAAACACTATCTGAAGTTCGTTCGACGTGAAAAGTATAATATCCCTCAGACACTTAGCAAGTTAACAAAATGTAAACAACACGTTTTCTGATGTGTCCAAAAGAAACTTTTCATGAAAAAGATGATATTCTGAATGCATCACGTGACCGTAAAACGAATCAATGGCCATTGCTATTCTTATATCTGCGAAAAGATCGTACTATGCTTAAAAACTAATCATGCTCTGAATTTTAATTTGCTGAATTAGATGTATGGGTCAGTGAATATGACGTCATATTGAAAAAATTGTACTAAAATACTTCAGGTTTATATAGACTCTAAAGCTCATGGCGTCCTTGGCAGTTCCTAACAAACCATTCCAGTGCATTTCTTGTTTTTCTGCGCTTCTTTCCGGGAGGTAACCCCTTTACACTATAGAAAACTTTCCCAGAAATCGGTTGTTTGTTTGAAACAATTCTACCATCTGCCATAATACTTTTGAAGTCCATATGAGAATGAATCATTTCTTTCAAATATAACATCATTTTCGTTATCAGAACCATTCACCCCTTTCGAGATTAAAGCGTCACTTAAGCAATTGTTTTTAAATTCCTGATTTTCATTAAATATTCGGTTTAATTAACTGGGAATTATGTAATTTTCAGACATATTTTATTTTGTGTATACCAAGAATCTTTAAATAAATCCAAGAGTCCAGTCTAAGTATGTGTAGGAATAAGGATCAGGAATATGACGTCATCACTGACACAGTTATAGTAAAATATTTTAATTCATTGATGAAAAAGCATCTTTTGTTTTCCGAATGACATTACTATCTTCATCGGAAACTCTTCATTTTCCATATTGTCTGCTATGAAAAATTATTCACAGTCATTTTATTTATACAGATTACTTAATATTATTTTCCAATAAATGATCTGTGTTCTGCTGGTACACGATTAGTACATAATTAAATGGAATTGTTTTAATATGTTTCCATTTTAGGAAAACCATTCAAATTTTTCTTTTAAAAATGAGGCGAGTTTAAGTGGTGAAATCACTCTTCTGTTTCGATATATATGGGGAAACAGTGTTTTAACCCCCGAGTTATCTCAGAGCAGACGGCAAAGTGGTTAATTGTGTTACTGTGGTTGTTGCCAAACAGCAAGCTACAAATTCAGCACTATTTTAGCGCCATGCAAGAGAAATATATATATAGGTTCTTGATGAAATTTGGATTGTGCTTGGTAATATTATGCAACATAAAAAATAATTCTACGCAAAGTGAACTTTGCCTCAATTTCAAAATTAGTGCATTTGAAATATTGTTGGCCAAATAATATGCTAGCAAGAAATTGATACTCATATTCAAATATATTTCGTGAGAATTGTTTAAAAGCATAATTTGTATGTTATTTTGTAATAAGATTTAGCTTTAGCTAATTTTCTTTCATGAAATGGACTTTTTCCCCTTTTCAAAATCAGCGGCTCACATGCGTAATGATTCATTGTTTAAATTATTGGTATAAATGCCAGAAAACGTTTAAAGAATTTTATATTTCAATATATATATATATATATATATATATATATATATATATAGAAATTTTTTTCACCGCTACATATACATGATCTAAAAAATAGAAATAAATACAAAATGATTAGTCTATATAAAACAAATTAACACCTTGTAATAATGTACTAATTTTAATTGCTAAAAGGTGTAAATTTAAATTTTAAAAAACTGTAAAAGTATGTTTATTCAACTGTTGGTATGTTTCAGTTCTAACCGGGTCATATGGTAGAGAATATTCTCAGACCTGCTCATAATAATGGTTTTAAAGTTAAACATATTGATAAAACAACCGTCGATATTTCCAATAATAGGAAGCTTGAACATAAATTTGATTCGCAAAAATACAAACTTTATACTATTCAATATTTTCCAAGCTTTTTTGAGAAATTAAAATACAGTCTTAAACGATTCAATATCTCCTTATTTTAACCGAAACTTTCGGTTAACCGAAATCCATTTTTAAAGCTTTTATCCCTACTATCACATTCCTTGTGTGCAAAGTCATTTTTAATTTTTTTTCTTTTAACTTATCATACTTTTTGTGCGCAAGCGGCCCTTTCCTCCGAACTACGAGTACATAAAACATTTTTGATCCCCTTTCTTAGAGTTTCTTTGAATTTAACTTGAGTTCCCGTAAGCTGCAGAGTGGAACGAAGAAAACGAAAAAAATAGCAATTCTGAAGATTTTGAATTTTTTGCAAAAGGTTTGGCATGGCTCGAGAAGCATAAAGACTGTGCTACTGGCGAACTAATAATATTCATAAACTCCATGATCGAGTTTCAAAGCAAAGGCAATCGAAACTGCGACAAACAAAATATTTTTCAAACCCTTGTGATATATGTAACTTTTTACCCCCCGCACAATGAACTCCTTGTCAAATTAATTTGAGATTTTTTTGAGACGATTTAGATTAATTCTAAGGTTGCGTGGCGAATTTTGGGATGTTATGTAAAATAGAAGCGGAGTTACAGGTATGTTCCAATTGTGGAACGTTGGTGGTACGAAGAACATTTGTACATTTTGGCGAAATTTTCTTTCGAAATCATAGCAGCACTGCACACATAACAATACAAAGAAAACAAGGTAAAGTAAAAAAAAAATGTTTCTATTTTAGGAACATGTTAACTAGTCACTAACAGCAAAATGTTTATGAAAGGCCTGGAAACATTTTTCATTCATACGCTTTCCATAATAGTCACACCATTTATTCATGTTTTTCTGTCGATTTGAGAATCTTCTTGAGTAGTAGAAGAAAAATAATAGCTACTGAATTCGGTGATAATGTCCATACTTACTGGAGCAGTAGGACATTCTATTCCCTTTCTCAAACATCAAATCCAATTTTTATAGCAATTGTCATAATTTCACGACGAAACTCCAAATGGCTTAGAGTTTATTTTGAACCTACTGCATGACAAGTAACAACAGCCATATTTAGTTCATTTGCAAACAGATTTCATCACCATTTTTATCATCGAAGTAGTGGACGATATGTTCCAAGCAAGTAATCCAAAAATTCTACACTACCCATATTCTAATTATACAGTCTAATCAATCGAGGTTATTTGATTAAAACTTCTCGCTTCAATGTTCGAAAATATCATGTTCCACTTTGAGTTAGCTATGTGTTAGATTCCCAATTTGATATAACAGTAACGACACTGTTATCAATCCATCGTACACAAACAACTTTGCCATCACTATAATTATCAAAACCTCCTGCTTCTTGTTTTTGCAATTCTTTTGTAGATTTTATTGGCATTTATTGGTTCAAAAATATTTCACAGACACTTTGGCAACAGATGCAAGAGATATATATCATAAAAATTATTCTTTAATAATACTGGTATGAAAATAATAAAATAATAATCGCCCGAAGGAGCCCAGTAAAAATGATCAAGACCCTAAAAAAAGTAACGAGATAATTTTGTACTCTGAACCGCCAACGTTCCACATGTGGAACATTGGCATTCAAATGATCATAAAACAAAAACAAAATACGTTAAAACATTCATTTATGCATAAGATGTAATAAACAACGCTAAGCAATACAATAATAATAATCACAGCACTCACATTTAAATTCTAAAGTTATCGATAGAGTAAAAAGCACAGTCTACTACATTTACGTTTTTTGTTACATTTCAACAAGCTCCAAAATAGAAACCACAAAAAATTATAAAAAAATAATTTTTAATCCATTAAAACACATCTTTTAGAAAGCTATATTAAAAATTTCAAACAGATTAAACAAATACTTAAAAAGATACAGCACCACATAGTTTATGTTCCAATTGTGGAACATTGGCGGGTAAATTGTAATAAGATTTAGCTTTAGCTAATTTTCTTTCATGAAATGGACTTTTCCCCCTTATCAAAATCAGCGGCTCACATGCGTAATGATTCATTGTTTAAATTATTGGTATAAATGCCAGAAATGGTATGGGAGAAAACGTTTAAAGAATTTTATATTGAAATATATATATATATATATATATATATATATATATTGAAAAATCCAAATTCATATAATTTAGTACACGAAAAAACATCTAAAACTGTTACTAAAACAATAATTAACAAAACCAAGAGTAACTAAGAAAAAATCCCTGCCGGCCCGGCCTACAGGCGGAGGTAGATTTCAAAGTTAAGTATACTAATTTCACCAACAAAAACAAAATCATTATTAGATATAAATCCACTTTAACATCTGTCTGCTTTTGACGAGTTTTTATTTCCTTTTTATAAAATAGCTGGTTTTATCAGAATCATGTTAAGGCGATATTTAAAAAAAATATTTTTCCATACTCAACAACTCGAAATTTTCTGGCACATTTTCAGATTCATTTTTAATAATAAAAAAAAATATGAAACATGCTGACGTGATTTTTGAAAAGATTTATAAGCGACCTGTGTTTTTATTTTTCTTTCAATTAATTAAAACTTGATTAATAAACAATTATTTTCTCAGTAGGGCAATATTTTTCGTTTCTAACAATCGCTTCGGGAAATTCTGTTCAAAATGCCCACTTTGACATCATTTTTGAAATATATTCTGCCTCTATCAAAAAATCGATCATTACTGTACATTATATAGTTTCTGAATAAGAGAATCTAGCAATTGGATGCGTTTGAGAGCAAAAATGAATTTAAAAATGAGTAAGAAAATAGACAGTTTGGATTTGAATGCACCCTTAATAAGATGATTTTTTTCTTCAATCGCTATGTATTTTTAATTTGCTTTTGCTGTAAGAATTGGCCCTATCAAAACTTCTCTATATAAATGTTGAAGACAATATTAAGAAGATATATGATAAATTCATGGAGATTTTATATCTTGTGAATTGACGGAATTATTAAAATGTTTCTTCTTCAACCCCCCTTTTTTTGTTTTCGTTTTTATTTATTTTTTATTTTATTTTATTTTATTTTTTTTGCGGTACGAATTGGTCCTATCAAAAACTTGTGAATATAAAAGTTGTAGATAATATTAAGGAGATGTATAATAAAATTAATGGATTTGATATCATGAGAAGTGACGAAGTAAGGAACTTTTTTTTCCCCAAAACCCTATTTTTTGCGCTCCTTGAGCCTATTTTAAATTTTATCAAAAATCTGTGATGTATGAATTTTTGGCGCTATTTTTAGAAGTAATAAAATCTTTAAACTGATTTGATAAGTACAAAAATTAAGAAGTTATGGGGTTTTTTCGGTTTTCACAAAACCCCTCCCTATTTCCATCCCCTTTGTCCGCTTTTGCCCATTAACGAACTTGAGCGAGATTTTATGTCCCTTGATTTTATGTATCAGTTTGAAAGAGATTTGTGCAAAATTGCGGAAGTTATCGTGTCCAGAAGAAAGTGATAACACAATTGCTTCGGGAAATTCCGTTCAAAATGCCCATTTTGACATCATTTTTTGAAATATATTCTGCCTCTATCAAAAAATCGATCACTACTGTACATTATATAGTTTCTGAATAAGAGTATCTAGCAATTGGATGCGTTTGAGAGCAAAAATGAATTTAAAAATGAGTAACAAAATAAGCAGTATGGATATGTGTGCATCCTTAATGCAATGATTTTTCCAACACAATCCGCTTCGGAAAATTCGGTTCTAAATGCCCACTTTAACAGCATTTTTTAAAATATATTCTGCCTCTATCAAAAAATCGACCATTTTCGGTACATTATATTGTTTCTGAGTAAGAAAACGTAACAATTGGAAGTCATTGAGAGCAAAAATGAATTGCAAAATGAGTCAGAAAATAAGCAGTTTGGATTTGAATGCACCCTTACTTAGATGATTTTTTTCTTCAACCGCTATGTATTTTTAATTTTTTTTTTTTTTTTTTTTTTTTTTTTTTGCTATAAGAATTGGTCCTATCCAAAACTTGTCTATACAGATGTTGTAGACAATATTAAGAAGATATATGATAAATTCATGGGGATTTTATATCTTTTGAATTGACGGAGTTATGGATTTTTTAATTCTTCAAACCCCCTTTTTGTTTTCGTTTTTAATTAATAAGATAATAAGATTAATAAGATTAATTAAGATAATATTAAGGAGATTTATAATATAATTAATTGGAATTGATATTGGTTATGAATTTTTTTCTCTCAAAAACCCTATTTTTGCGCCCCTTGAGCCCATTTTTAACTTTATCAAAAATCTGTGATACATAAAATTTTGGACCTATTTTTAGAAGTAATAAAAACTTTAAACTGATTTGATATGTATAAAAATTAAGAAGTTATAAGGGGTTTTCGGTTTTCGCAAAACCCCTCCCTATTTCCATCCCCTTGGTCCGATTTTGCCCCTTAACGAACTTGACCGAGATTTTATGCCCATTGATTTTATGTATCAGTTTGGAAGAGATTGGTGCAGAATTACGAAAGTTATCGTGTCCAGAAGAAAGTGATATATATATATATATATATAGATAGATAGATAGATAGATAGATAGATAGATAGATAGATAAAGTTTTTTACTGAGGGTGGTTTTGGGTTCTAGGGGTCATGATCGGTGTAGATCTGCAAAAATTTTTCAGAAATTCCAACATGGGAACGATCCCAATAGGTAGTATTTCATACGAAATCTACCTAAAACTAATTATGGAGGCAAGTGGCCAAGACTTGTGACTTGTACTGCGGGGTTAAACATGTTTTACGTGCACAACATTCCCCCTCACTTGCCAAGACCAAACAAATAGAGATTGAAAAAATGAAAATCACAAACTAACCCAAAAGCCGTCAAATGAAGTCCGGGAATAACCTCACCGCAAAGCTATTTTCGATAGGAATCACATATCGATAAATCACCATCATCGATCAATTCCAATACCTTATTTCGATAGCATTTTTTCTTGATAAAATTGAAAGTTAAATTATTCAGAAAATGTATTGGGTAATTTTGTTTACTGGCGTTTATGTAAATGTTAAAAATTTCACCAACCAATTTATCAACATTTGAACACAAATTTGCAATACGATTTAATCCATTTAAATATATATTTCTAAAAATTAAAACATGCACGTTACTATTAAAGTTTAATATTTTTATTGTATCAAAATCAAAATAATTTCTTTTATCATAAATACTGTATACTAAAATTCCGTTTTTAATCTCCAAATTACCATCCAAGTAGTTGACACTGCTTTGATTATCCGAAGAACTCTTTAAATTTAAAGTGTATGGATAGCATTTAAATTGATAAATTTCTTTATTGTTATTCAGCTCAACCACCAAAACATGATCTATATATCTGTAAATCTTTAAGTCGTTTTCCAACAATAAACCGGCTTCATATGTAAACAGATAAATATCTGCAAGGATGGAGCTACAACTGCCCCCCATTGGAATACCTCTCACTTGTTTATATATTTGTTTCCCTTCAAACAGATAATTTTCGTAAACAACAAATTGAAATAAATCTTTGAATATTTCAATACTGATATCCTTCTCTTTAGATTTCTTGAAAAAATCCATAACTCTGCACTTCAAATCATCTAAATTTATGCTATTATACAAATCCTCGAAATCATATGTATACAATCCTGTAATGTTTTTCAGCTGTTTTAAACTTTTTATAAGTTCATAGCTATTTTTTATTACTATCGAAGAATATTCATTTATAACCTGATCAAAAATCTTTTGTAATATATTCAACAATTTTTTATTTACACATTCCAGGTAAGATATATATATATATATATATATATATATCTTACCTGGCTAGAAATAAATACAAAATGATTAGTCTATATAAAACAAATTAACACATTGTAATAATGTACTAATTTTAATTGCTAAAAGGTGTAAATTAAAATTTTAAAAACTGTAAAAGTATGTTTATTCAACTGTTTATATGTTTCAGTTCTAACCGGGTCATATGGTAGAGAATATCCTCAGACCTGCTCATAATAATGGTTTTAAAGTTAAACATATAGAAAAAACAGTCCTCGATATTTCCAATAATAGGAAGCTTGAACATAAATTTGATTCACAAAAATACAAACTTAATACTATTCAATATTTTCCAAGCTTTTTTGAGAAATTAAAATACAGTCTTAAACGATTCAATATCTCCTTATTTTAACCGAAACTCTCGGTTAACCGAAATCCATTTTTAAAGCTTTTTCCCCTACTATCACATTCCTTATGTGCAAATTTATTTTGAAAGCTTTTTTTCCCCTAATATCACATTCCTTGTGTGCAAATTCATTTTTTCTTTTTTTTTCTTTTAACTTATCATATTTCTTGTGCGCAAGCAGCCCTTTTCTCCGAACTACGAGTACATAAAACATTTTTGATCCCCTTTCTTAGAGTTCCTTTGAATTTGACTTGAGTTCCCGTAAGCTGCAGAGTGGAACGAATAAAACGACAAAAATTGCAATTCTGAAGATTTTGAATGTTTTGCAAAAGATTTGGCATGGCTCGAGCAGCATAAAGACTGTGATACTGGCGAACTAATAATATTTAAAAACTCCATGATCGAGTCCGAAAGCAAAGGCAATCGAAACTGCGACAAACAAAACATTTTTCAAGCCCTTGTGATATATGTAAGGTACTTAATTTCAAAATTAAAATTCAGGTAATTTATTCTTGTTTGTATTTTGTATTGCTTTATTTTTATTAAGCACTTGTTACCATAGTAAGAAATATTGTATGTATTCCTCCTCAATCTTAAAATTGAAGCATTCTCGATTATCCGAAAATTTCGGTTTTCCGAAAGATGGTTGGTCCCAATTACTTCTGATAATCGAAGTTCTACTGTAATAGCATTTGCACTAAAATTTATCCAATTAATTTTAAGAATTTCTCAGGATTGTCAGGAGTACATGAAATACCATTTATTAGAACAGACGGATCAAATAATTACTAATTACTATATTGGTATGATTAGAACGAAATTTAAGTATAGAAAAAAGGAACATGTACCTGATATAAAATATAATAGAAAAACCACAGCCCTAAAAAGATTATATCACAAAGAATCCAACCAAATAAATTTCAGTGAAAGTACGATATTTTTTTCCTCCAGTCTATACAATCCATTCATTATAAGAGAAACCATAGACATTGGAACATGCAAAAAAATGTAATGATACAACATCATTTATCTTACCAAAATTATCGCTCGAGTTACTCAATGGTTTCGAAAATAAAATAAACATCCAAGTAAGGCAGAAAAATAAAGGGTATAATATGAAAGAGCACGTGTAAATACTGTTCGTTTTCGAAAGCCGCGCATAGCACTCTGAGACGATTCTACTATCCAAAGGGGCTTTAACACTGAGATGGGTATTTTCCGAAGTTCCACTTGCATGTTGTCACTAAGATTGCATTCAGCCAAACGCAACTAGACAGTCTCCGATCATCCCTCTTTTGATAAAATCAAAACAGACCTGACGCATGCGCAAAAGTGCAAAGCGTTCCACTTTCTGAAAACAAATAGTATAAATGATTGCGTTTCATACCCGTGCAATTTTAGAATATTTTTATTTGTTTGTTTTGAAAATGACTCGAGTAGATTTGAAACATGTAAATAGTCGATTAATACTATTTTTACTGTTTTTAAAGTTTTAATTTACACATTTTAGGAATTAAAATTAGTATATGATTAGTCTTTAATTAAATTTTTCAATTTTTTACTAAACAAGATACACCCAAGGATTTTTTGCAAACTTTGCATATTAAACGTAATTTTTTGCATATTAAACGCATGAATAATCTCTCTAATTTTGTATTACAATTTTAAAAAAATCAGGTACGTATGTGAACGCTTCGAATTTCTTTATAGCTTCGTAACTGCAATAGTTGAAAAGATTTTCTTTTAAATCATACATATTTGATTAAAATTTGTAAAATTTGCGTAAGCTATGTGAGTTTAATTTTCATAAAACCGAAGAAATTGCTTTTAAACTGAATTTTAACGTATCTCATTATAAAATGGAATACAGGGTGTCGCAAAAAGAATTAAGCGCACTTTAATATTTATTTTTTACCTTCTGGAAACACGTTTGCAATGTAAATTGTAAAAGTGTAAAAAAAAAATAGTAATTAAGCTTGTGCAGTTAAAATAGTCTTGCCACAAACTTCTGAAAAAGTTTCACATTTAAATTTTTATACGGTTTCTGGGCCTTGCATGATAGGAATACTTTTTCATGCTCTGACAAGTATAACATTGAATGCTCTATTTTCTCACGACTGAAATTCACCGGTTTATGGTACTTTCGAATGGTAAATTTCGAACCTTTCCGGCAATAAATACAGACAAACAGACAGTTTTTTAGTAAAGGAAGGGTCCGAAATTTTATAAAATTTGAAGTATCATTATTCGGCGAATTTTGATTGTAAAAGAATGGAATTTTTATTGTTACAGTTGTCTGAACATAGAGAACAATGTTCCAAATATGAATTATATATTAGGAATTTGAAAAAACCATGCAGAAAAAAACTACCAGAAAATAATTACAACCATTCAAATGAAGAAATAGAATATTAGAATAAAAAGTTCAAAAATTTCTCTTCGACGTTATTGCTTCATGAAAAAAAAAATACGAATTGGTGATTTAAAAGATGGCACAAGAAATGATACATGATATACATATTTTACGTAAACATTTTTTTTTTAAATTAGAAGCAATTTTTGAACAAAAGATATTTAATAATACTTATCAAAACTTCAAAAAGTTTGAACGAAGGAGAAACATAAAACGTTTTCTATATCGCTCATTTTAATTAAGTATAATAAACATATAAATCTAATTAAAATATTTTTTATATAAATAATTAATAGCAAGATCGTCTGTGGATTGCAGAGAATGCATTAGATAAATATCATATAAGCTTTATAATTAATTTTAGTAATCTTCCTAATTACTTTAGAGGCATCCCTTAATAAAAAAAAAATGCATTTGATATAACCAATGTGCACTAAAATTAGTTATGATAATCAATTGCGAAAATGGTGTTTCATGAGATATTAATTTTTTTAATTTTCAGTGATATGAAATTTGCTTCTAGGAAGAAAATATTTTAATAAACTTTTCAATCTAAAGAAAAACTTTCAACAAATTTCGAAAAATGTTTGACATTTATATTAATTTAATTTAAAAAAAAAAACTGTAAATTTAATAAAGTTTTATGTACAAATTACAGCTCTAATTATTTATAATCCTTTACTATTTTAAATAAAATACAAGTGTGTTCAAAAATTTTCTTTACAATTTCAAGATTTAATTACAAACACAAATGATCAGATACATGTATGGAAAGTAGTACAATATCAAGCAGGACGGTCGTTCTGCCCAGCCAAGCTAAAAAAAATGCTAATCCCGCCAAACAAACAAACGGCATGAATAACGGCAAGACACCGTAACTGCTTATTATACTGAAGACAACTTCTCCATGCTAAATCAACCAAACATGGAAGCGTAAAATTTCCCATATCAAAAGAACCAATCATCGCAGAAAAATAAAACCAAAACCAGAAGGACCTAATGAAAAAGATCTTCAATTTAAGACCAAATGCATCCTCATAAATTAATTATAAACAGATATATAGATTTTTTTAAATAACGTCCAAATATTGAAAATGACGGATTTTTTTTCTTCGTCACACATTATGTTTAAATCGAGGTAGAGACTTAAATAATGGACAGAAAAAAGTAAGAATTGCATTTTTGGGCAGGTATTTACTCAATCTATGTGCTTTTATAAATTCAGCCTTAAAAAATATAAATTTACTATTCTTAATTAGCGAAAATCTGTTACTTAATTCTAAAGTTTACAAATTATGCCAAACAGCGATAAACCCGCCAAAACATTTTAGAAATCTTATACTATTCTTTTATATTATCCTTTTACATTGATTTCATCGAAGAAAACTATGGCCGAGATCCAGATAGATTTTTCGCTGTTAGCGAAATCAGTTTGACCAATCAGAAGCCAGCATGATTGAGAATTTTTGCTGTTTCTGGATCCCGGCCTATGTCATAAAAGTTTTGAGTAATTTTCTTAGTGCCATGTATGAAGATGTTTGTAGAAATTTAGGCTGGGATCCAGATAGTTTTTTCACTGTTAGCGAAACGAGATTCACCAATCAATAGCCTGCATTTCTGCAAACAGCGAAAAGTTCGCAAAAATGCAGGCTTCAGATTGATGAATATCATTTCGCTAACAGCGAAAAATCTATCTTGATTGTGGCCAATTATGTTGAACACAATTTTGCATTTCCACATCCAGGAAGGGTATTGATGTCATAACAACAGTACATATTCGAAACTATTTAAGGCATTGATTCTGAACTCCTTTGCTATACATTTCGATATTAAAGAAGTTGTTTCCATGATAACAGTACTTTTCTCTATTACTCACTCTAAAACACAAATATTGAAATTTAACCAACAGCTCTAAGAAAGAACACCACAACAGAGAGCCTTTATACATAAGAGTGGTGATGTATGCGCAGGAGGCATGCTCATTTCAAGTTTTTGTCGAAAGTACGGCAATCCATTTTCTTGAATAGAGGATATTCGAAGCTAACGAGAAAGACAGGCTACCGCGGTGAGTCCGATTCTTCTTCTTTTACAGACCGCTGGAGTCACGTGATGCTCTTTTCGCACAACTTCATTGGTGAATTTGAGCATTACGTGACTCCAGCGGTCTGTAAAAAAAGAAGAATCGGACCCACCGCGGTAGCCTGTCTTTCTCGTTAGCCTCGGAGGATATTCTATCTACGTTATGATCACGTGGTCAAGGCAAGAACGTCTAGCGTAAAGAAGGGAAGGCTCCGTCGACGTAATGTAAATCCCCGCTAGCCAATGAAACAGTTCATGGGAGAAAGCAGTAGTAGTTTCATGTTTCCCTTCTTATCAGTTAGCAGTTCTTTGAGTAAATTACCGGTACCACGTGACTTTTTCAGCCTCGAACCCATATTTGGAATATCCTCCATTAGACGATACGCGCATGGACGAGCTCTATTAGACTAGGGAAATAATTCAACATGCATTAGCCGGACGATAATGACACGCTCGCAAAGACCTTTAACGATTTGTAATATTAGTAATACGAAAATTCCGCAGATGTCGCTGCGATCGACACTTGATTTTTAGCAGTATCTTCGCACATTTAAGGGATACAAATTTTTAGCACTGTTTGGATAGCATATTTCCACACTAGGTATTCTAGATGCTGTAGCAGTAGTTTGTCATTTTCGTTTGCCTTGGAGTAAACACGAGGCTAACGAGAAAGACAGGCTGCCGCGGTGGATCCGATTCTTCTTTTTTTACAGACCGCTGGAGTCACGTGATGCTCTTTTCGCACACCTTCATTGGTGCATTCGTGCATCACGTGACTCCAGCGGTCTGTAAAAAAAGAAGAATCGGACCCACCGCGGTAGCCTGTCTTTCTCGTTAGCCTCGGAGTAGATATATATGACGTCATTTGAAGCTGTTCCTAAACTGTGATCAATGGCATACAAGGCGATCTCATCACGTACACGGCAATATCTGTACACGGCAATAACCACAAAAAATCGACACGCTCCTAAGTACTAATCATCGTGTAAAGATGATCCAACTCCGTGTGACTTTTAAACGTCATGAACTGGCCTATTATGTCATTGGTCGCGCTAACACCCTCCCGCCTGCGTCCGCCATATATAGAGGCATCTTGCACTGGAGACTGTTAAATGGGCTGCTATCGGTCAAAATCAAGAGAGAAAAGGGCAGAAGAGGGGGAAAGAACTCGATTTTTTGGTATCTATTTTTTCACACGGGAAAATTGACATGTCTGCTCCTCTCCTTTCATAGCTTTATGGTGGTGAAATAAGCCAACGCTCACTAGATATTTGAGAAAGTTTTGACACACGTCCCGAAAACATCACACAAAGCAGGTAAAGCAAAGAAAGAAAATCATTCATTGGCTCGTGGATATGAACGAGACAATGAATGATTTTTCCAGCTTTGTATGACGTTTTCCTGACGCGTGTCAAGCCTTTCTCGAATATTTACAGGGCGTCGAATAGGCAAGGATCAAGATAGATTTTTCGCTATTAGCGAGATGATATTGATCAACCAGAAGTCTGTATTTTTGCGAACTTTTTGATTTTTGCAGTAAACACCGAAAGGCCTGCAAGGATGGAGGCTACTGATTGGTCAATCTAATTTTACTAACAGAAAAACATTTATCTGGATCCCGGACAATAACTTTGGTTGGTTAAGACGATTTTGAATAAAATCAAATCAGGAAGCCAATGTTTGTTAACTTTTCGGGTTAGTTTAATCGAAATCTTCCACGTCTGTTACTGAAAACTGAGTTACCGTACTTTGGGCAAAAACTTGAATATGAGTACACGACTAGTGCATATGCCACCACTCTTACATATAAATGTTCTCTTATGAGCATAATTCTAAGTGCAGTTGGTTAAATTTGAGTTTCTGAGTATTAGAGAAAGCAACAGTGGCCCACCGTGTCTGAGTTGATCACGCCGCTAATCGCTTGAGAGCGTAGGTGGGTGCGGGTTCGAATCCCGCCGTGATCCCCACGTGATCTGATGTCTGTGTTCAATAAAACAAACAAACAAGCAATAGTGAAAGGTGCAGTTGCCATGGAAACAACGACTTCTTTAATTCGTATAGAAAATTAATGAATAGTTGTAAATGACTCAAGTTTAAAATGTAGGCAAATGCTCTGGAAATATCAATGGCTCCCATCTAGTATTTTACAAAAGTAATTTAATAGATTCACATGATGTATAAATTCATGCAACTCTTAGCTAATGAAATTCTGCAACAAGATTTACGTAGGTAGATCTTTTCAATGATTAATTCAGAATTCTAAGAACAAAACGAAGTTCTTGAGCGCTCTTCCTCACCCCTCACCTTCCCTCAAAAAAGGAAATACGATAGAAATATGTATTTGGATAACTTCAGTATGTCTGTGATATTTTTCAGAGTTTAGAAAAGGTGTCTGGGTATTAAAAAAAATATAAAACAAATTTGACGAACGATAAGACTATAGATTTCAGGCAATTTTTAACCGGAAAAAAATTAATTCTAATGTATATGCGGATTTAATAATAGACTATTAAAGATAAACAATTTAGGGGAATTTTTATGTGAAATTATATTCTCACATTTATGCAAATAGGTTTGGATAAACAGACTTGAGTAAATTTACTTATTTATTCTTTCTTTTCTATAACATGAACTAAATGAAGATGAAGTTATATTTACAGTTTATATCTTTAAATTTTTAGATTCTTTATCAAAAATGTTTCTTCGTTATGTCTAGAATTGCTAGATTTGCAGATCTTTAAACAGATCTTCGATTCTTTAGATGCCTGTGGGGCTTCATTCTCGGATTAGCCGTAGGTAATTTTAAAGGTAAATTT
The DNA here is from genome assembly GCA_963932465.1 of Maratus speciosus. Lineage (NCBI taxonomy): Eukaryota > Metazoa > Arthropoda > Arachnida > Araneae > Salticidae > Maratus > Maratus speciosus. Next base: position 118,553,952 of record OZ010794.1, on the reverse strand, counting down.
ATTTTGCAAAAACGTCAGCAAAAAAAGTTAGAATAAGCAATTAACTGACAGACTAACAGTAAATATATTTTTTATTTCGACTCTATCTGTTTTTTACTAAATTTTCATCCTTCATAGAAAATTTTAGCGAAATATAAATTGAGAAAGGCTGATACTTTGAAAGAAGAAATTGACTTTCCTTACTTTTAAATTATTAATTACTCTAAAAAATGAATGATAGGTAAACAAAATGTATACTATTGTGTTTGCTCCCTCCTTATAAAAGCTAAACAAGGACTAATTTTAGCGAGTAGAATTATTTCAATTATATATAATCTGTTAAACGAAAAGAACTGATATCTACTAAAAAACAACTTTTCAAAAGTAAAAAAAAACAAGCAAAAAAAAGAAAAGAAAAAAGGTGAAAGTTGTGGCTAAAAAAAGTGTGGTATCAAATTTCCAAGCTTATATTATGGTACTTATTTAACATTTTTTATTAAAAATTTACCATATGTAATTCGAGTACCTAAGTATGCGTTGACAGAAAGCCTTTTCTCCCTTACTAAATACATCATAACGTGTTTCTGAAAATTAATTTTTTTTTAATTATGCATGATGAGCTTGGCGGCCATCTTTCCATATTTTACACAGATTTCTAAGCACACAAGCTCGTAATATGTTTGCATTATTAAGAATTTCGAACTTCTAGTTTTAGCTACAGACAGATAAATTAAGAAAGTCTTTTATTTTGAAAACACAAATTGATTTTTAGAGCTTTAACTAATTAATTAACCCCCCTCCGAAAAAAAAGAATTATAAGATGAAACCTGAAGTTTTTTCAGCTTTATTTTAAGACACAAATTTCTAGGCACACATTTCCATAAATTAAAAACATAAAATGTTTGCTTTAGCAACAATTTCGTACTTCCGATCTTAATAACGTACTCGTGTGCTTAGAAATTTGTGTAAAATATCGAAAGATGGCCGCCAAGCCCATCATGCATAATTTTAAAAAATTTAATTTTCAGGAACACGTTATGATGTATTTAGTAAAGGAGAAAAGGCTTTCTGTCAACGCATACTTAGGTACTCGAATTACATATGGTAACATTTTAATAAAAAATGTTAAACAAGTACCATAATATAAGCTTGGAAATTTGATATCACACTATTTTTAGCCACAACTTTAACCTTTTTTTTTTTTTTTTTTTTTTTTTTTTACTTTTGAAAAGTTGTTTTTTAGTAGATTGGAAATATACAGGTTTAGTCAAATTGATGATAGTGATTACAAACGGCTATAACAATTTAATAGAAAAGACTTTATCGATAAGAATTACACAAGGAAGTTCAGAATTTTGTTTACATGCTTTATAAATATACTATGTGACTCCACTAGGTCACACGGATAACATCTAAGCATCCTTTTTATTCAAACATTCGATACCATCTGCGTATGTTGTCATCACAGTGCATAGAAGATTTCGTCAGCGGTACACTCAAGCACCTCCAAATGCTAGCAACATACGGGAATGGTCTCACATGTTTGAACAAATAGGATGTTTAGATGTTGTCCGTGTAACCAAGGGGAATCCCATAGAATATTTATAAGATATGTAAACAAAATTTTGAACGTCCTTATTGTGTTCACGAAGACTTTTAACAATTTCAAACTTTTATTGCAAACACAAATGATTAAATACACATATGGAAAGTATTGCAATATAAGGAGTACAGAGGTGTGAAAATTATTAGAATAATTGTGAAATTTTCAATAAAATCTTGTTATATTAAAAAATAATACATTATTTAAAAAATATTGATACATTCAATATTTAGTATGCATTCCCTTGTTTTTTATTAAAGATTCGATGCGTCTTGGCATACTTTGTACGAGTTTTTGGCAATTAATTTGTATTTCGTTGTCATGGTGCGAAATTTGGATGAGTTTTTCTATCAGACCATACTTGTTTGTGAGGTTGCATTTCTTTAATCTTTTTCTTTACAATGGTCCAAAGATTCTGTATGGGGATCATATCTGGACTATTTCCAGGGCATGGAAGTGTTTTCTTTAATTAAAAATTAATGAAATGAAACATCACAAACAAGAATGGTCTGATAGAAAGACTCATCCAAATTTGCCATCATGACAAGGAAATACAAATTAATTGGCAAAAACAAAACTTCATACAAAGTATGCCAAGACGTATCGAATCTTTAATAAAAAACAAGGGGATGCACACTAAGTATTAAATGTATTAATATTTCTTAAATAATGATTATTTCTTTAATATAACAAGATTTTAATGTAAATTTCACAATTATTCTAAAAATTTTCACACCTCTGTATATACTGAAGGCTTCTTCCCATCAATCAATCAACCACTATATGTGTAACTTTGGTTGCACGAAGCAAGTCAAGGCGATAGTCGTCGGTTTTCTTCAGATGCTCTTTTTCATCCAGTCATTCATTTGCTTCATCCAATACTGAACCGGTCTCAATGAATTTCTTGTGCTATTCCCGAATAAATGAACGCATGAACAAGAAAAGAATGGATACCTGCTCAGTATTGTATAAAGCCAGGAGTGGACTGAAAAAGGTACCAGTGGAGGACGTCAACGGTTATCGTCATAAACCCAACCAATCATTAAAATATTTTTAAATGAATGTATTTAAAATACGTTCATTATATAAATAATCAAAATATTCATTATCGTAGATATTTTTAATTAAAATATTAAATGAAAAAAATTCGATTTTACTTCAAAAAAAATCTTGTATTAAAGTACAATATTCATATTTTACATCTAGCAATCTACATAAATTAATATATATTAATATATATAATTCATATTTTTATCCTATTTTATTACTAAAGTATTAAAACCCCAGACACAATCTCATTAAAGAAGAAATATTCCGGAACTTCAAAATCCAATTTGAAGAAATTCATTAAGCCCATCTGAGGAAAACATATTTACTTCAAACTGCTTCACACTGTACAACTGCAGCGCAGTGCTTACAGTACTGGTCTCGTAACGCTAAGATAGCTGTTTTGACTCCAAGCTCAACCGCTTTTATTTTATCCCCCTTTTCTTTAATTAACGTATATTTTACCTCCTGTAACAGAAAAAAAGAAACGCATATTCGTCTATTAAAGGAAAAATCCTGGTAGCAGTGCTTCCGGGAAAACTTCCGTTAATTGAAGAAAGTATTAATGATAATGTAGTTATTTTCCTAGCAGTTTACTGGTCTATTCGAATAGTTTCATTACCTTACTCGCATACTATTTAAACACAAGAAGGAAAAAACGAGGTCCTTTGTTCAAGATAAATGAAGCATTTAATTTATTTGAACAAAATTATTTTAATGTTAAATTTCATTTATCTAATTTTATTCAAACAACAAAAATATTAAAAAAAACTTTTAAAACGTTTTTTTTTTTTTTTTTCATTGAAATATAAGAATAACAATTATCGAGTAAAATTCACTATTAATTTAAAAATCATTTATGAAACTTTTATTTATAATTAATATGTTGAGAGAATCTATTTTTTTTTAAACGGACTACAATTTTGTTGTTAGAAAAGTGACTTTTAAACGCAACTAATTATTACAAAAATTGTAAACAAAAGCTGTCTTTTCAAATTCTTTATACAGCTCCATTGACTTCATATTTTTATTACATGATGAGGAAATACTAAATTTCTCTAATAAGTTTTAATTCTAATTAACTGCAGAGACACAATGAGGAATTAAGCTGTTAAAGAATTTTAAACATATCGTTTAAATATTTGTGACAAAGATAATACCAGTTTGTCTGCATAAAAAATGTTTACCCTTTCTGTAAAATTAAATACAATGTAAATGCATTTTTTGTCATCAAACAAACAAAAGCAAGAAATAGAATAGCAGTTATCATGTGTTTAAAAGTCTTATAAATTTGCTTTAATAATTTAATGAAGTTTGTTTATCTATTTGAATAAATAATAGTAATAAAGCTGTTGTATAGAAGTTTTAATTTAGTGTTAATAAAAATTGTTTGGTAAAATTTTTTTTGTATGGTTTTGTTCAAAATTTCTTTGTTCAATTTTATTTAAGTTCCATTGTTTTGAATACAATATAAAAAATAATTTATGTTTAACTGTGAACGTTCTTTGAAATAAACGGGATTTTTTTTATTTTTATTTTTATTTTTATTTTTTGCTTAATTTTAATTTTATAATAAATGGGTAAACAATAACTCCCTGGATTGTTTTTTTTTAATATCATGCTTAGAAATACTGTTTTTTCTTATTCCACGCATAGTTTTCAAAGTACTAATTTTTCTCTAATCTTATAAGACTATGGACAATTGTAGATTTTGCTGAAATTCTATTACAATTTTGTATTAAATAAATAAATACAAAAATGGGAATATTATTCTTGTTTGCAATTAACATACTTTATATATTTAATAGTATATTTTATTCTTTCTTTAAATATTAAAAGGGGTTTTATTAAAAACATAAAACAATCAGTTTAAACGAGTTTTTTCTTTCGCCTACATGTTTCGACATCACCGGAGTCTTTCTCAAGATTCTGGTATACCTGAAACATGTAAAGAAATGCATTCAAAATGAATATTACATCAAAAAATATTTTATATTAGTGATCTCATTATTTTATTTAAAAGATATTTTTTGAACAGTATTTATTTAACTCAATGCAAAAGTTGATCACTTTTAATGCTGTTTTCATCCTTTTATTCTTCAGAATTTTGATGTTGTATTTCTAAAATGTAATAATTAAAAAAATTTAGATTATAAAAATTTAGATTATAAATAAAAGATTTTTTTCCATAATAAAATATCATACACTCCTATGTAAACAATATAGAGATTAACATACATTTTTGTAAAACTTTATAATTTAACTATATATTGGGACACGTTAGAGTTAATTAATTTTAAGAGAAAATGTTCTTGTGTCACTAAAAATGACATATACCGCAGTTCTTAACAGAAAGGAATAATCTACGGTATCCCATGTAAACATTTTGACGCAATTTATATCGGAGAGACTATCTGTACCTTGGAGAAATGGTGACTGTAGATAAGGGACTGAACACCAGGATGCATTTAATTCAAGAAGCTAAACTATAAATTCGTAGCCCACGCCATATAAACTGATCACTTTTCCATATTTTGAGATGGCCAAGGACATTAAATAAAATTGCAACCTATACAAGAGCCATATTTTCCTGGAGGCATGCATTACTAGATCGACAAAACTTTCACTCAATGAGGCTAGTTCTGTTCCAGCTGAATATGCCATTTTAACCTGGGTCAATAAACCACAGGCGTGTTTAATTCCTTGTGGCACATTCTCTCAACTGAAAGTTGAATGTATGTCATCTCTTGTGAATTCGCTTTTATTTACATTACTGAAGTGAAGAGCAACTTCAAACAAGAAATATCGGTCTACGTCTGAATTCATTCATATTTATAAAAACTTTTCAAAATAACAGACATTACATTACAAGATAAAAAACACTAAAAACAATATAAAAGGACGTTTCGGATTCATTCTGAATCCCTCATCAGCTAATTACTAACGTAAAAGTCATACTAGATTTTAAATTTCAACAAGTAGAAAAACATTACATCAAGTTGCCAAAACATTATAGCAAAAACAAAACTGAATATTCCATTTGCAGAGATGCAGCCTCGTTAATTGCTAAATCAGCGGTTCTCGTGTACCAAGCTTCCAAAAACATACGACTTGCATAACTGCTGCATCCTGATCTAATTATATAAGCATCTCAAAACACGGAAAATGATCAGTTTTCATGGCGTGGTCAACAATTTTAGAATTTAAATTTTTATTTCTAAAATCATATTTATGCTCCTTAACTCTTGTTTCATGTGTACGACTGGTTTCACCTATGTAGACTGCATTACACTGTTTGCACGGAATTCCATAAATAACATCTTTAAACTGTGAGATTGGATATCGGTGCTTAAAATTGCTTAAAAGATGCTTAAGTGGTTTCTGTGGTATGAAGGACGTGTAAATGCCAAGTGGTTTCAAAAAATGCGAAATCTTCTCAGAAAAACCTTTGTAATACGGAATGCTTGCGAAGTTATTAACTTTCATACGTTGGGAGGGTGGAGGAGTATCCATGTGTGCACGAAGAAGTTCCATAAAAATGCGAAAACAAAACTTTTCAGTGTAACTTTCCAACTTTAAATCGTATAAAATTTTTTGTATTTCTATATTAAAAAGCTCTTCAGTGCTGCAATATCGTATAGCTGTGGTAAATAAAGTCTTCACAACTGTCATCTTATGGCATTTAGGAGATTCGGAATTAAAATTGAGATATTGTCCAGAGAACGTTGTTTTTCTGTAAACTGAAGTTTCAAGGGTTTGCGAAGTAGAGCCCATGCATCTATGAACCAGAATATCCAAAAACGGAATTTGCTGATCAGTTTCATGTTCAATTGTAAACTGAATAGAAGAACATATTGAATTTGCATGGTTTAAAATAATAGGAAGGTTATGGTGTTCAGCAACTACAAAGACATCATCAACACATCTACGCCAGAATTTAATTAGGTATCCTGTATTATGAAGAATCTTTGTTTCTATATATTGCATAACTATTTCGGCAATAATAACAGATGACGGTGACCTCATTGGAATACCGTTTATCTGTTTGAAATATTTTTCGTTGAAAATAAAACAACTGGATGACATACAAAAATTAAAAAGGGCTAAAAATGTTTCTTTATCAATAGCTGAATTTAAACTTGAGTTGTCAACAGGACAGATTTCATCAATAATTGAATCAGCATAGTCTATCGGAATGGATGTAAAAAGACTAACGACATCAAACGAGGCCATCACACAATCAGCAGGGAACTCACAATTTTTAATGTCATCAAGAAAAGTGAGGGGAGAATTCAAACTGTAAGCAGAAGTTAAAGACAATTGTTTTAATAGGGACGCAAGATATTTTGAGAGCTTATATACCGGTGAACGTGTATTTGTGTATTTTAGGTAGCCCATAAAAATTAGTAACAGTTCCTGTATAGCAACGTAGATATTTAGCAATGGGTTCAGAGAGTTTATTTGATTTGGATAATTCAGAAATTAAACTATTGAGGTTTCTCTGTATTGTGGGCAGTAAGTCCTTTTTCATAGGCATATAAGTAAGGTTATCGTTCAAAAGTTCCATTGATTTATTAATATAATCTTCTTTATTAAGTACCACTGTAACACGACCTTTATCAGCTTTTGTGATAACTATAGATTTATCTGCCGTAATACCTTTAATTAGTTTACTGTAGCGTGTAAAATTAGAAGGCTGTTTATAATCATTCTTCAAAATCAATTTTGTAACTTTAGTTCTTACTTGGTGCTGTACAGAAGTAGGATGTTTACCCAAGGATGATTCAACTTCAGAGAGGATACCAGGTGTGTCAACAACAGAAGAACCTATAGAGAAATTTAATCCATTATTAAGCAGCGCCAGTTCACTGTCGGAGAAGGTGTTCGATGACAAATTCAATAACCAGGACGAATTGTTAACATTATTATTATAATAACAATTACCATTACATGACAAAAGTTTTTCATATTTAACAGAGTGCTTCAAATTCAATTTATATTTTAATGATTCATTTACTGACGAAAGATAAGATAAAATTAGTAGGCAATCAGCAGGACGAACACATGAGAAGACAGACTGAAGATAATTATGGAGTAATCTTTTAGTAGAATTCAAAACACCATAACTAAGAGATAAAACCGCTGAAATAAATTTAAAACTTGTAGAGGTAGCAATCTTCTTGCCGAGATGGCAGTTGTGAATACTTTATTTACCAGAGCTATACGATATTGCAGCACTGAAGAGCTTTTTAATATAGAAATACAAAAAAAATTATACGATTTAAAGTTGAATAGTTACCCTGAAAAGTTTTGTTTTCGCATTTTTATGGAACTTCTTCGTGCACACATGGATACTCCTCCACCCTTCCAACGTATGAAAGTTAAGAACTTCGCAAGCATTCCGTATTACAAATGTATCTCAGAGAAGATTTCGCATTTTTTGAAACCACTTGGCATTCACACGTCCTTCATCCCACAGAAACCACTTAAGCATCTTTTAAGCAATTTTAAGCATCGATATCCAATCTCACAGTTTAAAGATGTTATTTATGGAATTACCTGCAAACAGTTTAATGCAGTCTACATAGGTAAAACCAGTCGTACACTTTAAACAAGAATTAAGGAGCATAAACATGCTTTTAGAAATAAAAATTTAAATTCTAAAATTGTTGACCACGCCATGAAAACTGATCATTTTCCGAGTTTTGAGAATGCTTATATAATTAGATCAGGCTGCAGCATTTATGCAAGTCGTATGTTTTTGGAAGCTTGGTACACGAGAACCGCTGATTTAGTAATTAACGAGGCTGCATCTCTACCAATGGAATATTCAGTTTTGTTTTTGCTATAATTTTTTGGCAACTTGATGTAATGTTTTTCTACTTGTTGACTTTAAAATCTAGTATGACTTTTACGTTAGGAATTAGCTGATGAGGGATTCAGAATGAATCCGAAACGTCCTTTTATATTGTTTTTAGTGTTTTCATCTTGTAATGTAATGTAATGTAATGTCTGTTATTTTGAAAAGTTTTTATAAATAACAAATATCGGGTTAATTAGAATTATGATAATCCTGAATATTATGTATTTCATAAATATTTCATAAACTTTGAAACCTGATAACTTAACCGTAATTAGATCTTATATTTTACAGTCTAAATTTTATGTAAAAATCTTACGTTAGATATAAATGATGAAAAATTCATTTCTATAGATTTAAATTAGTGGCAGTTAATTCAAGCTTGCATCCTTGTTACTTTTAGAATAATTTTCTATAGGAAACTACAGAATTATACAAATACTTTTACAGAAATGCTTTAAACGCACCATTAATTTTTCTTAGATCAAAAAGTAGCATTTGGTTTGCATAAATAGTCTATACATTGATGTTACTTTCCATTTTATAAAGGAATCTATTGATTCTTTACATTTGAATATACAGTGGGTGATCCGTTAGCGAACTATTTGGTTTACGAACAGGTCGGTTAACGAACACTTTAGCGAGAGATTTTTGTGTTCGGATAACGAACGCATGTTCGGTTAACGAACACCTCATAAATCAAAGCTAAGAAGCAATGCTGTGTTACAGATTTGCAGAGCTGTCTTTAATTGAGCCTATTATCTACTTAGAGAATATTTTAACAGTTCTAAACTTATGGCCTAATTAATTTATGGGCTACCGAGGGTTCGGACCCTATATATTAAGGCTCATAAACTAGAATGAACAGATTAAGAACATTATTTTTATATTTTGTGCCCATTTTTAAAGGAATATTTTTAATTGAAAATTAATTATTTTATTTGAAATTTTGTTCCTCCATTACTAACAGATTCTAGGTTTCACTTGAACTTTATCGGGATTTGCAGTCAACACGATCCTTTAGAGAACTAATGGAGTTTTTGATAGGTTAAAGTGGTAAATTAATCCTATTTAATGCCGTAGTCAATGAATGTGATCCCAAAAGTTTTGACAAAGCGACCGAGTTCGTTGGCCAGCTTCATCCGCCGTTTTGTTTCAAAATGGCGGCCATTTAAAATTTTTAAAAAACTTTAAAACTTGAAATATGGTACCAAAAAATTAAAAATGGAAAAATATTTTTTACTTATGTATTTGACCTTTATACAAAGATTCCGGAGCAGTTTTTGTTTCGTCTATATCTTAAAAAATGGCTGAGTTATAGCATTTTGAATTTCTAGCGTGGCTGACATTTTGAAACGTCCTGAAATTTGTCACGCGATAAAAGGCGTATTTATGAACCGATTTGGATGTAATTCGGTGTGTACATAGTACATACCAATCTCTCGACCGAGTTCGTTGGCCAGCTTCATCCGCCATTTTGTTTCAAAATGGCGGCCATTTAAAATGTTTTTAAAAATTTAAAATTTGAAATGTGGTACCAAAAAATTGAAAATGGAAAAATATTTTTTCTTATGTATTTGACCTTTATACAAAGATTTCGGAGCAGTTTTTGTTTCGTCTATATCTTAAAAAATGGCTGAGTTATAGCATTTTGAATTTCTAGCGTGGCTGACATTTTGAAACGTCCTGAATTTTGTCACGCGATAAAAGGCGTATTTATGAACCGATTTGGATGTAACTTCGTTTATACATAGTACATACCAAAGTCTCGACCGGGTTCGTTGGCCAGCTTCACCCGCCATCTTGTTTAAAAGTGGCGGCCATTTAAATTTTTAAGAAAAATTTAAATTTGAAATGTGGTACCAAAAATTGAAAATTGAAAAAATATTTTCTTCTTATGTGTTTGACCTTGATAAAAAGATTCGGGAGCAGTTTTTGTTTCGTCTATATCTTAAGAAATGGCTGAGTTATAGCATTTTGAATTTCTAGCGTGGCTGACATTTTGAAACGTCCTGCTTTTTCTCACGTAATAACAGGCGCATTTATGAACCGACTTGGATGTACCTTAGTGTGTACATAGTAAATACAAATATCTCGACCGAGTTCGTTGGCCAGCTTCATCCGCCATCTTGTTTGAAAATGGCGGCCATTTAAAAAAATTAAAAAATTAAAAAAATTTAAATGAGATACCAAAAAATTCGAAAATGAAAAAGATTTTTTTTGTATGTGTTTGACCTTAATACAAAGATTCCGGAACAGTTTTTCTTTCGTCTATATCTAAAAAAAAATGGCTGAGTAATAGCATTTTGAATTTCTCTTGTGGCTGACATTTTAAAACGACCTGATTTTTGTCACGCGATAACAGGCGTATTTATGAACCTATCTGGATGTAACTTGGTCTGTACATAGTACATACCAATGTCTCGACCGAGTTCGTTAGCCAGCTTCATTCGCCATCTTGTTTCAAAAGGGTTGCCATTTAAAAAAAATTAAATTTAAAATTCAAAATGAGGTATTAAAAAATTGGAAAATGAAAAAGATTTTTTTTATGTGTTTGGCCTTGATATAAAGATTCCGGAGCAGTTTTTGTTTCTGAAAATTTGTTCTTTTGTTGATATCTTAAAAAATGGTTGATTTATAGCACTTTGAATTTCTAGCATGGCTAACATTTTGAAACGATCTTGTATTTGTCACGCGATAACACACGTATTCGCCTATTTCGATGTAAGAAGGCATGTGGATAGTATACATCAACACCTCGACCAAGTTCGCTGGCCAGATTCATCAGTCATCTTGTTTCAAAATGGCGGCCATTAAATTAAAAAAATATATATATATTTAAAGTGAGGTGCAAAAAAATTAGAAATTGAAAATGGTTACTTTCTTAAGTATTTGATCTTGATATAAGGATTCAGGAGCATTTTTTGTTTGTCTTTACCTTAAAAAATGGCTCAGATATAGGAGTTTCAATTTCTAATGTGGGTGACATTTTGAAAAATCTGATTTTTTGCATGCGACAGCACTCCTATATATTAACCGATTCCGATGTGAGTGAGCATGTGCACAGCAATTACTAAGGTCTCGACCAAGTTCACTGCTTAGCCTCATCCACCATGTTGTCTTAAAATGACAGACACTTTAAGAAATTGCCGAATTTGGCAGCCAAATATAAGTTACTTTAAAGAAAAGCAGCTTGGATAAAGCTGACTAATTTCGCGAAATTCTCATTCATTATATTGATAAAAATTAATATTGAATCTCCTATATTCGGTTTCCACTAAACTGAGCTTCGTGTGTTTGCATGATATAAGTTGGCTTTTTTTAAATAAGGATTATGAAAGCTACCTCTTCCTCCCGGCACTGGCCGGAAGGACTTTTTAAGATATAAACAAAAGAACAAATTTTCAGAGACAAAAACTGCTCCGGAATCTTTGTATCAAGGCCAGACACATAAAAAAAAATCTTTTTCATTTTCCAGTTTTTTAATCTCATTTTAAATTTTAAATTTAATTTTATTTAAATGGCAACCCTTTTTAAACAAGAGGGCGAATGAAGCTGGCCAACGAACTCGGTCGAGACATTGGTATGTACTATGTACAGACTAAATTACATCAAAATCGGTTCATAAATACGCCTGATATCGCGTGACAAAAATCAGGTCGTTTTAAAATGTCAGCCACAATAGAAATTCAGAATGCTATAACTCAGCCATTTTTTTAGATATAGACGAAACAAAAACTGTTCCTGAATCTTTGTATTAAGATCAAAGACATACGAAAAAAATCTTTTTCATTTTCCAATTTGTTGGTAACTCATTTTAAATTTTATTTTTTTTAAATTTTTTAAATGGCCGCCATTTTGAAACAAGATGGCGGATGAAGCTGGCCAACGAACTCGGTCGAGATATTTGTATTTACTATGTACACACCGAGGTACATCCAAATCGGTTCATAAATTCGCCCGTTATCACGTGACAAAAATCAGGACGTTTCAAAATGTCAGCCACGCTAGAAATTCAAAATGCTATAACTCAGCCATTTTTTAAGATATAGACGAAACAAAAACTGCTCCCGAATCTTTTTATCAAGGTCAAACACATAAGAAAAAAATATCTTTTCAATTTTCAATTTTTTGGTACCACATTTCAAATTTAAATTTTTCTTTAAAATTTAAATGGCCGCCATTTTGAAACAAGATGGCAGATGAAGCTGGCCAACGAACTCGGTCGAGACATTGGTATGTACTATGTATAAACGAAGTTACATCCAAATCGGTTCATAAATACGCCTTTTATCGCGTGACAAAATTCAGAACGTTTCAAAATGTCAGCCACGCTAGAAATTCAAAATGCTATAACTCAGCCATTTTTTAAGATATAGACGAAACAAAAACTGCTCCGGAATCTTTGTATAAAGATGAAATACATAAGAAAAAAATATTTTTCCATTTTCAGTTTTTTGGTACCACATTTCAAATTTTAAATTTTTAAAAAAAATTTTAAATGGCCGCCATTTTGAAACAAAATGGCGGATGAAGCTCGCAACGAACTCGGTCGAGACATTGTTATGTACTATGTACACACCGAATTACATCCAAATCGGTTCATAAATACGAGAGTTAAAGTGTGACAAAGGTCAGATATATATATATATATATGGATATATATATATATATATATATATATATATATATCCAGATATATATATATATATATATATATATATATATATATCCAGATATATATATATATATATATATATATAATGTAAATTTTGAACGGGGGGTGGTTTCGGGGTCTGGGGGTCAAAATATTTTGAAATCGCTTTCCTCCGAACGGCTGCAATAGGTAGCTTTTTGTAATGAAAGCTACCTAAAACAGATAATATTATGGGACCTATAATATCAAGAAAAGTCCTCACCATGCAAACTAAGCATCGGGCAAAAATCGGGCATAAAATGTCTGATATTGCTAGATATTATGGCTTGAATAAGTCTAACTGTAGTGGCACATGTAATTAAAAATACTCAAACGGTTAAAAAAGTAACGAAAACTCTATGTGAGGAAGAAAGTCATTTATGAGAAAAGGAAGAAATCGCTTTTAGTTTGGATAAAAGAAAGAGGAATGGAAATAAATGTAACCGGTGTGGCTATCATTCAAGAATGGACTAGAAATTTTTAGAAAAACAGAAGGAACCAATACCTTATTCATCATATGAAGATTTAGAATTTAAGGCAATTACCGGGATGGTTTGCGAAATTTAAGAAGAAAACTGACATTAAAAATGTAATAATGCACGGCGAACCTGCTAGTGCAGATAAAGAAGAAGCTGATAAGTTTTGTCTAGAATTTCAAAAATTCAGTTTAACAGAAGCACATTGTCCACAAAAAATTTGGTACTTTTCGGTTAGCCGGACACCAGTGTTATATATGCATATGTATACCTATATATACATATATATGTATATTCATACTTATATAGAAGCTATATGTATACATATATATATGTGTGTGTGTATATATATATGTGTGTGTGTATATAGGTATACTAGGGTGGAACTTAAGTATAGGGTAAAAAAAAAAACTTTTTTATTTTAATGTGTAATAGTGAAAACTTTTTTCCTTTTTGGATGTCTAAACTTTTGGCTGAAAAGGTTTTTTTTAAATTAAGTTGTTTTCCGGTTCCTCAAGGAGGTCAAAGTTTTGAAATTTCAGTATAAAGTAACTGAAAGTAAACAACGTAGCTGTTAGCTCACATCTACTTTTATTTAGCAAATACTATCCAGAAGTCACCACGAGGAGGTGGTTAAATATCGACTTCCACCCACCTTACCTCCCTTTGTTATGAATTAATTAAATTGGATATTCAACCTACTGTCTTTTTAGGCAAACTTTGTCATTACATTGTGGGAATTCAACTTTCCCAAGATTAAGCCGTCTTTTGCTTAATATTTAAAGACGGTTGGCGCAGCTCGCGGGACAATTTGACACATGTTTCCACTGTTTGAGTATGACAAGGAAAATCTAAAATTCAGGTGTATCCCCTGTTTGTACTTTTTTTAAGTTCTTCATCCGATCAGACCGTCAAGATAGGATCAATGTTTTTATAGTCTATAATTTCAATATGTTCGCATTTTTTCAAGTCGCTTTCCTACTGGTCCAGAAAATCCTTTTGTACACGTAGTTTTTTCAGCAAGATGTTGAAATAAGTATCTAAGAAAAAAGTTCATTTGCATGTAATAATCAAATTATCCATTATAAAGTTTTTAGGGTATTGCTTCCGATGTTTTAACAACTCCAGATTTGCATCCTGCATTAAAGGTGTTTCTGTTTCACCTAATAACTCTCAAACTTGAAATGTCTGTATTATTATTTTGAAAATACACCAAAATTGCAGTGGCTATATTAATATAAGAAGAAGATATCAATGAAGTGACCAATATATTTTTATCCTGGTTTTTGAACTGAGACCAGATGTTCGTCTTTAATGATTCTTTATACTTTTTTCCGTCTGCTTCAGTTATCATAGCGTTATCCTTTCTGCCATAAAAATACTAACCTTCTAAAATTAACTCATTTCGTCTTTCCTGTTCTTTCAAATTATTCCTTTTCTTTTCTCTTTGTCATCTTCAAATCCTTCTTTCAGTTACCTTTTCTTTATTATCATCAGAAATACCCACATCTTCTAAGGTGCCATTTGCAATAATATTTGCAGTTCTGTCTAATATTCCGGTTCTTTCACCGTGTTGATTATCAAATTCAGGTTTAGAAAAACAACCGATTGAACTATTTCCTTCCGAACTGTTTTTTACACTTGACGATCATTCAATCAAAACATCATTTTTTTTGTTTTAAAATAACTTTTTTCTTTGATATTTCCATTTCCAGTCTTGCTACACATTTTTTGTAGTTTTTATATCTATTGACCCTATTGTCATTACCCCATCTCTCTTTGGTCTTTCAGAAAGTGACGTTCTTGTTCTGATACACGATAATATTTAGTGCTTTTACACAAAGAAATGTTTTTTACAGGATTACCTAACATTTTGCAATTTTATATTGGATGTGGGATTATTCTTTCTAATCTTAATATTTTTCTTCAAATTTTGACATTTCTCGCGCTAGTCTCTAATCATTTTTTATGATTTGTGTATCAGAAACCGTTGGAATTGAAGGTCTCAGCAATACACTTTTAATTGTATCATCAACAGCTTCATATATTTTAGAAATAGTGTGTACCAGATTCCAGCTGTCAGATTTTAAGTTAAATTGAACCCAAAAATAATGTTTCATAACTTCTTCATATGTTCGCCAAAGATGACAGTCTAATGTTAATTGTTTTGGTTCACGAAATACAGGACACTTCAACAATTATCTAGATTTAGGTACGTTAACAGACTTTGTCACTTTTGTCACCGAATGTTTATCGAAAAATAATTAAAGAAACTGTTAACACCCGTTAAATCGGACTAACTTGTTATGTGTCGCAGCCAAATAAATCAGAGACAATGAAAGCCGACGACCACGACGCTGGCTTCTACAAAGTCAAATTAAGTGGGGCTAACTTTTCTAAGGCACTCAAACTAAATTATTCTCTTTATTACATGACATTAACACTTAATTAATTTAATTTTGCAAAATATAAATTTAACAATAAGCTTAAAAATCTTTCCATGCAATTATTGGCTTTTTTTCGTTTTTTATGGAAAATCAGGTGCTTTGAGGAACCGGAAAATATCATTTTAAAATTAAAAGAAAAATATTTTCTTTTTATGGAGTTAAAAAGGAAAAAAATAATCACTATTAGAATATAAAATTCGAAACTTCGTTTTTTAGTTCCACCCTAGTATACATACATATGTATATATAACACTGACGCCCGGCTAACCGTAAGTGCCAAAAATTTTTAATTGTGATGAAACTGGTTTGTTGTGGAAGCGCTTTCCGAAACGTACCTACATTACGAAGGATGAAAAAAATATTCCTGGGCATAAACTCATGATAAATCGGCTGACTTTACTTTTGGGAGCTAATTGTTGTCGTGATATGAAGCTAAAGTCACTTGCTATCTATTACACTCACAGCCCTGTAACATAAAAAAAAATTCTCTAACTAAAGGAAAACTACCAGTGATGTGGAGATCGACGGTTATGCAGGCTCTTTTCAAAGAATGCCTGTTTGAAGTTCGTGCCCCAAGCATCAAGTATTACCTGCTGACCAACCCAGTTCCATTGTAAGCACTGTTGATATTGGACAATGCACCAGAACACCTAAAAAACTTTGATACGCTTAAGGGTAAATTGTTGGAAGATTTTTTTTTGGTTGACAGTTATGTTTTTATAAAAATAGCAAATAAAGCCTTTGTGCAACAATATTAAAAAGCAGAAAAACCAACGTTTAAAATGCACAAATAATATATGAAAAGCAGCAAACAGCTGTTTCGAATCTACTAGCGAGATTCTTCTTCAGTGCAAAAGGAACAGCGTGCTAGAAAAAGCAAGGCTGAGCACTTGCTTTTCAAGGCTCTTTGGCTCAGCCTTGCTTTTTCTAGCACGCTGTTCCTTTTGCACTGAAGAAGAATCTCGCTAGTAGATTCGAAACAGCTGTTTGCTGCTTTTCATATATTATTTGTGCATTTTAAACGTTGGTTTTTCTGCTTTTTAGTTATGTTTTTGTCTCCAAATACAACTTCATTGATTCAGCCCATGGATCAGGGCTTTATTGCATGTTTCAAAAAATTGAACATTCGCGCATTGTTTCGTGTTTTGAAGTATGCGAGTTCTCATTAATAATGACTTTAACATTTTTTGAAAGATAATTTTGATATTCATGAAGCGATATGACTCATTCAAAAGGCATGATCAAGAAGTCTCTCAACAACAGTTAAACTGTGCTTGGTGAAAGCTCTATCCATCCTGCATCCATAGGGATAATGTTCCTTAAATTGTGGATTAAATTGTCGTAACAGCTAAAGAACTGGAATTAGAAGTGAATGAGAATGGCATTCAAGAACTCATAATGGAACACAAAAGTTAACTAACGATCGTAGAACTCTCCTATGAAGAAAATCAAGAAACTCAGCGTCATGTGTTGCCTTTGGATAAAAATGAGCAAGAACCAATTCCGACCACTGTTATAAAAAAAACTTTCAAAGAAATGGGAGGAAATTAGGACCACGTTCTCAAAATGGCACTCAAAACAGGTTGTTGTAGATAGGCTTAAGGATCATTATAACGAAAATGCTGCTAATCATTTCAGACACATCCTGAAGAAGAGAGAAAAGCATTCGGCTTTGGACAGATACTTTAAAGCACCACAAACTAAAAAAAAATCATTACTGAAAGATGGGTACGTATGCACGTATGTAATGTATGCTTTATTATTATTGTTGCATTTAGTTTAATTGAAGAAGAATTTTTAATAATTTTTATGCATTATTTAGCTTTTTAAAACGAATTTATTGGATTCCTATACAAATCTATGATCGTTCAAGGAATAATTCGGTTAACGAACAGTGTTTTGGAAAGGTTTAAGCTCGTTAACCGATCACCCACTGTAATTTACTAACGCTGCCTAATAGTCAATAACGTTTTATTTACTGTTATGAAAGCACAAACAAGTTTTTAGAGTAAGTAATGGATTTGAGTCCGATTTACTGAAATTAACAACAATTAGTAACACAATATTCATTTAACCCTTTAGCGGGCGGTGTAAAAGGTCCACATAAAAGGATATATGATTTTAAATTGACAAAAACTGACAAGCGGCATCAAGAATATTTAATTATAATTTTCCTTTTATAAAGTACGGGAAAATAAATAATTTTTTATTTTCTAATAAATTTGTTTGTAAATTCTGGTGTCAGTCCTTCATTTCATCATTTTACAAGCAGATTTACTCCGCGCCGGAAAGGTTTAATCCTGTTTCCTTGTGCCGAACGATTCAATTAAGTTACATAACTAATCCTTATCCTAAAACGAACATATTGTTTTTCAGTTAATTACTTACCAAAATAGGTCTTTTAATAAAATACATTTTATTGTTGCCACACAGTAACTATTACTTTTTATTGCAAAACAAAATACATCGTGAGACATTGGTTTTGAAAAATAAAATATACACATAAAATAAAAACATGGAAAATGTGCATAATAACATTCTCCTTTTATAATGTTTTCCCTAGTAAACAAGAATTACGTTTATTGAGCTGTCAAAAAATTCTTCAGACATGGAACGAGTATTATCTACTAGATTAACATTACTTATTGGTGCGTGTTTCTTTACATTTTATGTGCAAATGGGTTGGTTTATCCTGATTATTTATTAAACATATGCAATAGTTAACTGTACTGAAGGTTTCTTAAATATTGTGTGTTGATAAATACCAAAGGACACACATTTTAGACTAATAATAATTTTCTAAAGTATACAATAAATGGAAAACTTATGTTTGCTATAGCTGTTTAATATACAGTATTTAATATACAGTATGTTTAATATACAGTGCTAGCAGAAATGACCGAGCTAAGCTCGGTCAAAATTACCTTTGTGTTTATCTCGATATATTATTCCCACTGAATCATTCTTGCTGTTGTAGTTATGATTAGATCGACCCTGACCCATATTGACCCAAAATGACCCACTAATCGATATTTTTTCGAAGATGCGAACTAACCCAATGCTCTTCTCGAGACTGAAAACGATGGAATATAAAATTTAGTGAAAATCGTTAGTCATTTTCTAGATAATATTATCTTGGCCCACGTTGATCCAAAAATGACACTCTAATCCAAATTTATCGACCATGTGACCTATACCAATGGTCTTCACGTACTGGGAAACAGTATAATAAAAAAAAATTGTCAAAAAAATTATAAATTTTGTATTCTATCGTTTTCGGGTTCGAGAAGAGCATTGGTTAGGTCGCATGTTCGACAAAATTCGGTTAGTGGGTCATTTTGGGTCACTATGTCTCAGGATCATGCCAATTGTATCTAAACAGAAAGAATGATACAGTGAGAATAAAACATCGAATTGAACACAAGGCTAACTTTGACTGAGCTAGTGATCCTGCTAGTGATTTCTTAACCAACGAAATTCTATGTAAATATAGAAATATCTCGACATTGTTATGCCTTCTTTATCCAAAAGCAGGCATTTTCGTAATAATTGAACTCTGAAGTTACTTCTTATTTCATATGAATTATTATAAGTTGATTAATCATGATTAGTTATTTGATATATGAAAAAACTCACCTCATTAATGTTAATTAAATGTTAATAACACTTGTTACATTAAAAAAAATGAACAACTATTTTAGAGGAAATGAAAAATGTACATTTTACAGAGATAATCATAAATTATATCACGAAACTAATTTAAGAATTTTTTTTTATTACAAAGTGGTCAACATTTATATCCCAACATTCAATAAAGTGGTTTATTTATAAGTAGTACAATTCGAGAATAATCCTTTTTGTATATAGTAAATTATCTTGTTTCTGCGTAAAAACTGCTATTAAGGTTTTGAAACAAAATTAAATACATCACAAGAGAAATAGTTAACTAAAAATAAATTTTATGAATAAACGTGGATAATGTATGGAACATCATGTTTCTTTAGTAATAATTTCTCTAGTGATACAAGAACAACATTTGTTTCTTTTCAAACCTACTGGAGACGTATAACAAGCTTTATCTATTACACTAACATTAATTTATACCTTCTTTCATGTTATTTCCTATGTTATATGCAAATGAATTAATTAATCATGATTAATTATTGATTATGTGCGAAACTTTACATCATTAAATTTGTCTAAAAGTTAAAGTTCATAAACACTGTTATGAAATTTATAATAAGAGAAATGTAAACTTACTAATTGTTAACTTACAGGAAATGAAATTGTACATTCTAAAGAGAATCATAACTACTATGTCACAAAATTAATTTAAGAATTGTTTTTTATTGAAAAGTGCCCAGTAATTGCATACTAACTTCAACTAAAGTGTCTTACTTCTCATTAACTCACTTTCCTGTAAAATATTTTTCAAACTCCACCGGGGTAATTTATTCTATTGCTGCAATTATTTAAATGCATCAAAATTTACCAAGAGTTTCATTTCAAAATAAATAAAAGGAATTTTTATTCTTTTTTTCACCTAAATTATAAAAGTAAAAAATATATAGTTGAGAATTTTAAAACTAATTATGATTAATATTACCCGGTTTAAATAATAACTATCGCCCTTCAATGGTTTAAATACTAAATTATCTACATGATTAATGTTTCTTAACAATATAATATCACAAGACAAAGAGCTGGAAAGTCGATTTAAAATTTAACAAGGAATTAAAATAAGGTATGTAACCGTATATTCCTAGTAGCATAAGTCATAAACCTTAAGGGCAGTTGGTCCCCATATTGACCATGATAAATTAATGTATCTTTTCTCTGAAACTACCAAAGATATAAACTTGAAATTTTTTATATGCATAATATGAATAATTACTAATAAAGAGAAGTCAACTTTATAAGCAGATATTCGTTAGTTATTTTTTAAGTATGGAATAAAAACTACTTTTAAATAAGAAAAAACTTGTATTTCTTCAAAGAATTTTTTTTAATAAGAATTTTTATAAATGATTGTAACAAAAGTTCACTTCAGATTGATTAGGGATATGTGGGAAATTCTGGCAAGATTGCAAACAATAATTTGTAGTGGTTTCTGTAAAAATGTATATCAAAGTTCAAAAATCAACATTTTAATTGAGTTTAAAGTTTACGTATGTAATGTTATGTACGATGCGAAACAATCTGAATTACATAAAACTCTTTAACTTCTTGCTGTTGTAGAAACAAAAGTAATATAATATTCAAAAGAGGTAAAATAAAGATTCAAAATATTACAAAACTTAAAAAAAGACTTTTTTCACGAATTTGGCTTCCAACTGCCCTTAGAGCGGTGCGAAACTTATCTTAGACATGAAACAAGCAGTATCTAATTAATTAATACTAGTTTCTGCTGTATTTCATGCTACTTTACATTTTAATACAAATGTGTGGATTTATCATGATTATTTTTAGAATATAGACAACATTTAACTACATTAAAGTTTCTAAAAGCTAATAAAGAGTACTCTAAGATATCAAATACCATTTTAGGTGTAACTAAATACTTTGTTAACATCCCATGAGCGAGAAAAAATATATTTGTGATCGTTGATTAATATGTATTTAAAATAAATTTGTTAAATAGCGAAATATAATCATTTAGTCTTAATCAGCTTTTATATTATACAGTATTAATTTTAAATGAAAATGTTCTTGCGTTGAAAATGAATTATAACAAATTTATTTGTATAAATTTAAATTAATTCGTGACAACCAATTCAAACTTACATCCTTGTTACTTTAAAACTACGAGTAATTTTCTATTTTAAACATGCATTATTTTTAGCACACCACTAAAACTTATTTCGACATGAAACTAGCATTTTCGTCTTCTTTAAAATAGTTTACATATTGATTTTACTTTCCATTTTGTATACAAATATTCTAAATTATCGCATTTGATTACATGTAAAACATGACTTTATTAAGGCTGTTTTAGAGAATAGTTTAACAATTGTGAAACCCTGAGGAAAACAGCTGATATTGACATACATGTTTCTCAGGAAGTACGGAAGCCATTTCATATGTCTCCTTTTGCATTTTAATTAGCTATGAGAATTTGCATTTTAATTAGACGGTTTTCTTTTTCTAGGAAATAAAATCCTTTTTAGTAAAGTTAGTAAGGATAAAAAAAGTAAAAAGGCTAGGATTTTTTTTATTTGCCACTTAAAAATTAATTTATTAAACTTATTTAAATCGTATAACTATTGCTTTATGGAGCCAAAATTTAAACTTCAGATGCTTCAAAAACTATAAAAAATATTGAAATAGCTTCTGCAGACCGCGAGAAAATGTATTCAATTATATCCGTTTTACGAAGTATTTCGCGTCTCCCCCCCCCCACCTATAAATCTTCAATACGTTGGATATACCATGACAGAATTATAAACACGTCATTTGCAAGAAATTATGCCATTTTATTGATATTAGCAACTATTGCATTTTTACTTATCGAATATGGAGAATTGCAATCATGATTTATATGTATTTGTACGTAAGTGAACACCATAATTCACAAACTATACTTCCGACTGAACTCCCCTTCGGCGAATATATTATAGATGACTGTCGCAGGAACGGTACAAATTTTCGTGAAACGCGGCCTATGGATTAGATATTTAATCAATTTTAATCGATTTTTAAACCATGTTTCCACCGATATCGTCGTGAGGAAACATAACAAAATATAAGCGATAAATATTGCAGCATTATTAGCGCAAAGACAACGTTTCACATTTCAAAAGGGTGCTCTGTGTTCGATTCTAGCCGATTTCATTTTGTCTGTCTGTCTATCTATATATCTGAATGCCTGTCTGCTACCTATTTCTCTACCTGCCTGTCTCCCTTTTATAAATGTATTTGTTTCTTATTTTCATGCATTTTCATTCATTCATTCATTCATCCATTTAATCATTCATTTATTAATTAGTTTTCCTTCATTTGCAGTCATTCTATAATTTATAAATTCGTTCATTTCCATTCATTTTAAATCATTCATGCATTCATTTATTTGTAATAATTCTTTCATTTTCATTCATTTTAAATCATTCATGAATTCATTTATTTGTAATAATTCCTTCATTTTCATTCATTTTAAATCATCCATGCATTCATTTATTTGTAATAATTCCTTCATTTTCATTCATTTTAAATAATTCATGCAATCATTTATTTGCAATAATTCATTCATTCATTCATGCAATCATTCATTAATATTCATTATTCGTTCATTTTCATTCATTCATACAATCATTCATTAATATTCATTATTCGTTCATTTTCATTCATTTGCAATCATTCATTCATTCATATATTCGTTCATTCATTTATATAATCATTCATTCATTTTAAATCATTCATGCATTCATCCATTTTCAATCGTTCATTGATTCATATAATCTTTCAGTCATTCATTCATTTTCATTCATTTTCGATCATTCATTCATTTTCAATCATTCATTCAATTTCATTCATTTTCGATCACTCATTTATTTAAATCCATCCAATTTCATTGTGTCATAAATTTATAATCCCCCCTTTTTTTGTTATTTTCTAGGCACGTAAATCTAACATAGAACATGTGTTTAAAAAGTCGAGTGGGGCACTACAGATTTCATATTTTTAATTCTTGCCAAATGATTAATTTAAAATTCCGCTAAAGTCAAAATTATTAAAAATTAAACTATTGAAATCTATTGAAAAACTATTGAAACTTCAGCAGTTCCCGAGAAAAAGATGCTTCAATATCAAATGATCAAATGATTTATACAGGATTTAGCGCGTTGTTGCTCTTTTAATCCTCGATAACTTGCATAAAATGTTCTACAAAAGAGATAGAAACAAGTCAATTAAAAGAAATAAATTAAATATATTTCACTCAGATTGGCAACTATTGAATTACAGTTTTACTTTTATTTATCTTTACAAGGAGAATTTATTGGATTCGTGAAAATTTGGATTTCCAGTTTTCGGCACATTTATATATTTTGGATAATCCTGAACACAATTTGACTGTTTTAGAAAATGTCTGTCTGTGAGTCTGTATAGGAAACGAATTTTGTAGGCTCTCTGTCTCAAGAACTAATGCACGAAACTAAATTAAACTTTCGATTCAGTTAGACTTTGACCTAAATTGATGCTGATTCGGTTTTGGTGTAAATAGTCTAAATGGTGCCACAGCTATGCATTATTTTTCACGATTTCTGCGGTAGTTATATCTCAAAAACGAATGAATTTTGATGACGAATGAATTGCTCGATGAATGGCTGATGATGAACGAATGAATGGCTTTTAATTGTGATAGTCGAAAGATAAATGTTTTTTTTAACATTACCTACTCCCAAACGAACAAATAAAGTCACCTCTCCTTAAGTTAAAAAAAGCGCGAAAACATACTTGCTACTTAGTAACTCAATACAATCTTTTCCTATAAGCCAGGATATTTTTAAATAAATAAATATATATCTATCGTTGCAACATAGCCACTATTAATATTTTGACAGAAAGCAAACTATAACATGAGACACGAGGAAATATAAATGAGTAACTAACGTAAGCGATGTATTAGTGACATATTCTTTAAATATTACTTTTCTTGGTAATTTAGATATTACCTATATTTCGTTGTCAAATATGCTTTACACATAGATATGCATTATTTAGTACAGTGACATATGTTTAGGCTCTGTTTCTTGTTACCTTATATTATATATGCAAATAAGTTGATATATTCTGATTACTAACAGAATAATTCAATGCGTAACTTTATTAAGATTTTCTAAATTTCATGCAGCGTGTTCTTAAATTTCAAAGGACATATATTTTTCATGATGCAAATAAATTTGTAAAATATGCACGACATAGCAAACACATGTTTCTGATAGTTCATTAATGCATAGTAGCATTTAGTATGGTAGTAGTTGAATAAGATGCAGTATAGTTATTATTTAAATTAATCGGGCTTCGAAGGCGTGTGATTGGCATTGTATAGATTCTATATATTTTCTGCACAAATTTTAACTTCCTTGAAGGTTAGTGGAACTTTTTTATGTTATAAAAGAAAAATGAAATAGTTTCTTTCAAAAATATATGGGGAAAAGATTTATAACTACTAAAATTTTCAATATCAGGACATAGCAAATGTTTAGAAAATTAATCGAAAAATGGTTTTTATCCTGATCTTAAAAACAAGGTAAAACACTGAAACT
The DNA here is from genome assembly GCA_963932465.1 of Maratus speciosus. Taxonomy (NCBI): domain Eukaryota; kingdom Metazoa; phylum Arthropoda; class Arachnida; order Araneae; family Salticidae; genus Maratus; species Maratus speciosus. The sequence goes on along the minus strand of OZ010794.1, from coordinate 118,528,581 downwards.
TCTTCGATCAAAAAATAATTTTATATATACAGGAAATTACTAATTTAATAAAAATTTAAGAAATGTTCATTGATTAATTATACCATTTCTAAAAGCAAATTGGTATTGGCGCTATCTTTAATAAATTTCGGTGAATTAATGATTGATTTGTGCTCAATATTAGACTAAAAAGTGATGTTTTGATTTGGAAATTTTACAGGCTCTTTCGAAAAAACGTTTACAAAATGATATGACAAATCAGGCATACAGCAATGATAAAAAATACCATAGGAACATAGGGTCGGAAATAACTTATTTAGTGGCAAATACAGGATGTTTATCCTAACTGAACCCGGGTTGACGATAAAAATTTCGAGAAAAATAAAAACATTGTAATGAAAATTCACAGACACGTACCTTGTTTTGTGTGAAATATGATAACATCACGAAAAGATCCAGTAAAACATGTTGCTCAAGCAATCGATGATACCGAATGGATTGATAATCACTGTCTAAAATGCGGGGCGTTAAGTGCATACTGCTTGCGCGAATAATGCAAACTTCTACCACATTTGTTTGTGTTATCACATTTACAACAACGGTGAGAATGTCTGTTAAACGTTTTATTATAATATACTTCAGTTTTCTGAAATTTATAACCCTAAACCCAAATTGAATTAAGATGAAACACCCTGTATTTGTGTCTAAATAAGTGGTTTGCGACCCCATGTTCCTATGTGATTTTAAATCCTTCTTGAATGCCTGATTTCCCATGCCTTTTTCAAATCTATTTTTGAATCACCATGTATAACCGGTATTGCCAGACTGCCTTTGTTATAACCAATGTCATTATGGGAAATGTTGACACAATATTTATCTGAAAAACGTTGCCGAATTTAGGCGCCAAGGAAATGGTGCTGGCTGAGTTTGAATCAATCATCTACTATGTAGAAGAAAAATGCAGTAATATGGTGAAAAAGATTTGCTCGATTGTTCAGTATGAGTGACTCCTCATATACTGTTAGTTGAAGATGTTGGTGAGAGGGACACTCCTTCCCAGGTGAAAGCGTCTTATACAGACATTGGCCCGCGCTCTTTAGCTATCTGTTCCGAGATTTTACAGATGAATTCTATCTAGTACTGCCATGAGTTGTAATGGATGTTTCTTTTACGCATACCAATGTAGGTATCAAAGAAATGGCGCTTGTTGGATTTGAACGAGGAACTTACGGTACAGAAAACGATCGCCATAGCACTTATCATATATTGTTCATTGAAGATGTTGTGATAGATGACGTCGCTGCATCGAATATAATCAGGGATGAGATTTCCGCGCTTTTGCACACCGGTATATTCTTAGAGAATGTGTTGTTCTGTTAAATCGCAAAAATGTTCCGATTAAATGAAATATCATTTTCTCTAATAAAATACTGGTGTGCAAAAACGCGGAAATCCCATCCCTGGATATAATATACAAAACTAAAAAATGAAATATATTGCATTTTTCCATGCGCGTTATCGTTTAAATAATTTAATTTCGAGAAACAAAAATCGTTAAATGGATTAATAATATTTCTTATATTTCTTTAACATTTGAAAATAGCAGCAATATTAGTATTTTTCGTTGTGATATAGCAAGGTAACGCAGAAACAAGGGACCTACAATTCTTGGAATTTCCAAAGACACTGACATGAATATACTTTTTTATAAATTTCTTTTTAATATTTAAATCGTATCATTTACATCCACTTCATTTAATTGAAAGGTTTGTATTATTTTTTGCAATTAAATAATGCGAAAAATTAAATTAAAAACTATAAAATATGTACGTATTAAGGGTAATAAAAGTTTTGACTAGTTAAAAATATTTCCAATAAAATAATAATGAAGTACCTAAGATATTTGCATTAACAGCATTTATTTCTTTATTTTATTTATTTTATTTTAATTTTTTTGAATTTTTAAATTAAATGGAGGATTTAATTCAGTTTTCTTTTTTGGCAGAATGTAGATTTTTAAAAGCTGCACTAAATACATATATGTATATACTTTATTTTACTTAAAAGCATCTATTCTGCCTTAGGATCGAATTTTTTTATTATTATTATTAAAAAGTCTAAATTATAAAGCACTGAATTTATTAAATAATTAAGAAAATGAATTGACTTAAAAAATTAATTAAAAAGTAAATAAAAACCTTAACTAAACACAAAAGAAAATATGAAAACCCAACTACTATTTTTCTATTATAGAGGCAGAATTTCCCAATTATGTTTTATAATTTAACAAATTTTCTTAATCTAGATTAATTTGCGTAATTTATTTTTCTTCAAATTTCCTTGCTAAAGATTCCTTAAATATTTGTTCTTTAAAAATTCCGAGTTTTTCATGCAAATTTAACTAAATGTAATTACACATACTTTTATATATGTTTTTTTTTTTTTTTTTTTTTTTAAACAAAAATACATTTTAAAACTTTTAATTAAAAAATGCTTTTTGTTAGAAGTTCATAAAAAAGTCCATAATTTGTAATTTTTGGGAGAATTGTTTTCTCGTAAGGAATAAATATTTTCCAAAACTTGAAGTTTATTAAACTTTTCTGTCTTTACTACGAAAATAATTATATCTATTGCAAAAAATTAAATTATCATATTAATTATTTTGTAGAATCATAATAAATTATTTTAGCGATAGAGTGTACAGACTAAAATTTAATAAAACTTAAACAAGAAATAAAAGTCATGCGTCATGCATTAGATTTCGAAATATGTTCCAATACATTCAAAATTATGTAACAAAACATCACCGTTTAATAAGTTGAAATAGAAAGTCTAATTGAATCATTTGGAAACACTCAACACATTTCAAATCCCAATTTTAGCAACGGCCATCTACAGTCGGAAAATAATCCGAATTTTTTGAGTAGCCCTGTATATGATAGATAGATTTCTATCCATTAACTACGTCTAAGCAGATACAGTGTTAACTTCAAAAATCCGGTATCATTGGGACCGACACTATGCCGGATTTTTGAAGGAATATCAAAAGTAGTAACTAGGAAAATCAAAAGTAGTACTATATTCTTAATGGTGCCTTTAGCCATAATTTAATTCATTATTAATTGATATGTAAGAAAAATAGAAAATTAAATCTAAAGAAAATCTTACTTTAACCCTTAAGTGGTGAGGTGATATTTTATAACATAAGTGGTGAGGTGGGGTGTATGACACCCCAACGTTTGACTTCTTACGCACTCCACAAAATTTGGCGAATTAAAATAAGAAAATTTCCTGTGAATTTTGCATTATTTAATTATATAAAAACAACAAAAAAAGTTCTGTAAGTGTACATACTTATACATATAAATTCACGTATCTAAATACCACAAAAATTTTGTGTGCAAATATAGAGCCCATGCACAATTGCTATATAAAAAAAAATAATATCAAAATTACAATCAAGCTACACCATATAGAAGATAAATAACTGGATTAAGTATAAAATAACAATAAACATAGAAAAAAGTTTTTTTAAGTAAAAATTACAAGCCTTCATTTCTTTCATTTCTGCATTCATCGCAAATGGGTGCTGAACACGATGCACATACAGGCAGTTCACAAACTGCACAAATAGATTTAGTTTTTCGGTCATTTTGTCTTGGGCACTTTGCACACCTAGTTTGCTTGCTCAGGACTCTTTTCTTACCAGTTTCTGGCTTTATTTTTAGAATATTGTGAATCATACTTTTCATAGCACGAGGAAGTCGAGTATTCATTAAACGTCTCTGCAGTTGCGATGCTATTAATTCTTGTGGCAATGATTTTATGAAATCAAATCTGCTTTGTTTAGGATTATCTGGGAATGAAGAGAAGATCACGTAGGAATTAACAAGAGAAATATTTAAAAGATTGAAGAAAATGGCCATGGGCCACCTTCGTGTTCGCCAGCTTGTTGAGTATTTTGTGCATTTCTCATCTAGTGCATCCACTACTCCTTTGGTAATATTGTAGAATTCTATTATCTCAGGTTTTCCACTTTCAGAGTATATTGATTTATCGTGGTGCATAGATGAAACTAAAATCACAGCTTTATTTCTCTTTGGTACGAAGGAAACAAGTGTAACATCATTTGAAAATCCAAATAGGCAAGAATTAGTTTCTCTTTTTTTTTGCAGGCAAAAAAGACGAAGGGATCTCTTTCTTATTTTTCTTAATTGTTCCTACATATGTGAGACCTCATTTCTTCAGTTCAGATAATAGTTCTACAGAAGTAAACCAATTGTCGGCAGTAATGTTTCTGTTGGTGCCTTCTAAGGGCTTCACCAGATTGAGTACAGCTTGAGTTGGCTTAGCAAATTTTTTTCTATCTCTGAAAGAGTATTTCCATCACTGCCCTTTCCAGTATAAATATATCCATTCCAAAAATAGTGAGTCTTAGCATCGCATAAAACAACAAGTTTTATTCCATACTTTCTAGGCTTACTTGGTATGTACATCCTAAATCTGCATCTGCCACGAAATCCAACTAACATTTCATCTATACAAGCATATTCTCCTATCGAGTCATTTTTTTGACAGTTTTCTACAAATTTGTGAAATACCCAAGAAATTGCCGCAGAAGGATCAGTTTCCTTCCTTACGTTTCTATTTTCTTCGTTGTCAAACCGAAGACATATTAATAACACATACATTCTTTTCAAGGGCATACAGCATCGAAATATTTCTCTTCCTGTTACATCAGTCGAGAATAGTGATTTCAGATCCTCATCATTAGACTTGAAAATGGCTGTTAAAAACAGAAGTCCCAAGAAAGCTTTCAATTCTGTCAAATCTAAATCTCTATAGTCCATTCTGTCAGCATCAGAAATTTTCTGCCTAATTTTAATTAACTTCTCGTTACTTCGAAGTACTATCTCGGTCAAAATATCTTCTGTGAAAATTAAACTCCAAGCATCGGACTGAGAACAAGATTTACCGAACTGCCGAGCAAGTCCTATGTTTCCTGGTAAGTGAGGTATAATATTATGTGCTCTTGTACGTGTTCTACTAATTGAAGGTACATTTGACCACTTGTACCTATTTCGTCCGAAATAATTCGATGAGGATTTGGATTGACCAGATGATGGATGATCAAAGTCTCCAGATTTATCATATGCACGAGCCTTTTTTATTGGTACAAAAAATTCTTCGTCACTTCCACATATTTCGGAATCGCTGCTATGATGACTTTCAAAATTTGCATCATTTTCTGTGTTGTCACTTCCACATATTTCGGAATTACTGCTGTGGTCACTTAGAAAATTTGGATCATTTACTGTGTCATCATTTCCACTCAGCTCACTTTCTTCATTGAGGATTGTATTAACCCAGTCACTAAAACCAGGGTCATTAACATTCATTTTTTGCGGGAAAAAAGCCATAATTACTGCCAAAAGAAATTTCTGAAATACGTAAAAAACTTTCACTTTTGGTGAGGTGGGGTTGATTACACCCCGGAATGCAAAATACTGGACTACACTCAGAGATAACTTGCTCTATTATGCCGAGTCATTTGCTACATAGCTTGAAAAAAAGGTACATGGACTCGTACCGCCATCTAGTAATGTAAAATGGCAATATTTTAGAATTTAAATTTATCTGGGGTGAAAAACACCCCACCTCACCAGTTAAGGGTTAATTGATATTTTCTGTGTTACAGAAAAAAAATTCTGATAAAGAGTGAAATTATTTCTTCAGTTGTTTGCTTCAATTTTTTGGTAGTTCTTTAGAAAGTTTTTTGTATTTTATTCAAATGAAAAAAGTCTATTTCAGAAATACAGTCTTAGTTCTCTAAAGCATATATTAATTCTCCAGTCAAATTTATGCATTTTTCTAGTGATACCTTTTCTTCTGCCGGTTGTTGATCCTCGTCTTCTGGGCTGATACTAGCATTATCGGTGGCTCTATTTAGCACAGCGTAAGCGATCTCGTTGTCCGTTAAATTGTTCGTTGTTGATGCATTTTCGTCATTGCTTATCCAATCAGGTATATCCCTTTTTTGCGCACTTAATGCATTCTCAGATTTAAAGTGTTCAATCAGGTCATAAACTGGGGCCTTTTCACGGGAAATGTGAAAGCCAGAAAATTCTGCTTCATCATTGATGTGACCGTTGCCGAAAATTCGTTCTGGCCGTATATTGTGCCATGCATTCGCCAAACTTGTCCCCAAAGTTATTTACGTTGCTAAGCAATGGTGCAGCTCCAAGAAAATTTATACAGAAAATAATCGCATCTGGCAAATGAAAAAAAAGTCAAATATTCTTTTTTTTCATTTTTACTTTCAATCTTTAAATTTTTAATTCATAAAGAATTGCTATTTTTCTTCTCCCATAACTTGAAAGTGAAAAAGAAGGGAAAAGATGGTTTTGATGCCAGATTTTTGAAGTTGCGGGATTTCTGAATGCCGGATTTTTGAAGTCATACTGTATTTATTTCAGTCAGGAAATTCATACCTCAGTTCAAAATTCCCCTTCAGCAATTTCCGCTAATAAGAAGAATGGAACGTGAATTATTTTGACCACCCCTGTTTACGAGGTACAGAATTTTTACATAACGAGTAACATGTAAAAAAATTTCTAACATTTAAAAGCTAATACCGAAAATGAAAGCACACTTACACCAATTTTTGCTCTAATGCAGTAAAGTAACCGTTTTCTTTAGCGCATCCCTATAGGTCAACGTCAAATTCTATGAATTCCCTATTCTATAGCAATCTTTAGTGGAATTCAGTGATTCATGTCAATTTCAATACATTTGAAAATTTGAAATAGCATAATGTCAATAAAATACTCTGCAAACGATTTTTCCCCATTGACCGTAATGTAACGGAATAATTTTGAGTGCCCCTGTAAAAGAACCATTGATACAATACTTCATATTCAATACTGAACATGCCATGGTTAACACCATTAACATATATCAAGTGCATGAAAATCCAAGTATATTTTCGTGAGTTAGAGCGTGGACAGATAGACGGACAGACAAACCGAATTCATAAACATTTTTCAACTTTGTAGGAAAGTGTTAAAAATTAGTTTTATAATTTATAAGTATTAAGGGAAAATACTTACATAGTACATGAGTGCAAGCAGAAAAGTAAGGTAATCTTTGTTTACTATTAAACCTTTAATTCGCAGCTTTGCATATATGCAAACAATATAATTTTGAATTTAATAGATTTTTTTTATTCGCATATACCTAATTCACAGCATAAAATTAAAATAGCAATATTTGCTTTAATTAAAAAACAGACATCCCGTATATAAATAAAGGGAAATTATCCATTGGAACTTTCTGGTGTAAAGTCAGATTATCTGAACTACGTAATTTCTAGAACGTATTCTATTATGGGAATTAAAGGGTTAAAGGTTAAGTTTTATAATATAAGGAATTTGGAGACATACATATTAAAGTATTTACTAATTTGCAATATTTTAGCGTAAAACAGCCACACGACTATAGTTTTTACTTGTATTGCAGATGTGCGACAGAAGAAAAGATCGACGTATTATATGAAAAATGTATCTCTGATTTTTTTCATTATTTTTCCTGTGTTATAAACATTTCAGAGTATAATATATAATTTTTTCGAAACAAAATAAAAAAATTGCGCATTTAAGGGTTAACTACATAAAATTATTTATTCTACGATAAAATGGGAATATGTTGATATATTTTAATAAATATGGCAAGAAAATATTTGTCTTTATTACCCCACTGCTATAAGGTATAGCCGATGCTTCCTCAAATAACTGGATATATCCACAATAGTATAAAAATTTGTTCTAGTATATAGTGACGTTCTAAAATATTAACAATTATTTACAGCTTCAGATTTTTTACATTTTCGATATGTAGACATGATGTCCTATCACTTATCCTGAATTTTATTTATTTTATTTATTATTATTATTATTGAACTTATTTGTTATGGTCTGCATCTACCCCTACACTACCAACATATTTGCTTACTTTTATAACTAAATTATTGTGTTATGATTAACTCATCGAAAAAGTTGAAAAAACAATTAATCTAATTTTGTACCAATGAACGCTCGCCAAAATATGCCATATAGCTGAACTACCGTATAGTGAAACTGCACCAATGAAACATTTAAAAGGCTAAAAATTGTAAAAGAAAATTATAAATGAAAAATGAAAAATGAAGGAAAATAAAATTTGCCGTATGTAATCAGAGCATTTTTGAAAGGGTGCACTTGAAGGAAACTTCTTTTAAAAAAAGTGGTGCCGGACGAAAAAAATTTGTGTGAGATACGCTCGAGTCCAAAGGGTTAAGATCAATTAATTTACGAATATACATTGACAAATCAATAGAGAAATCCTAAAAACGATCATAAAATTCTGTTTATTTTTTCCCCTCTTGCTCTATCTAAACAAGTCAGAATCTGTACGTCAAATGTGGCTAATAAAGTGCGTTTCTACCATAACTAGTTTTTTGAATATTCAGATCTTGGTGCAATAGTTGTTGCACTTTTATGCAAACATGCACGAATGCAAAATTTTTTACGATTATTTATATGTATTCAATTTAGTAATATGGAAATAATAGGAGTCGTCGTCAACATGGCAACCTAGAATCATTACCTGTTATGGGATATCGATGAATAATTAATTACGTATGATAGAATTTAATAGAATGAAGAAATATTTTATTAATATCTTTTAAAGTTTTAGTAAATCGATTTTCATACAATTTGAAATGACTCGACAAAATTCTGCGCGATTATATATATTACATTTCAAACAATCGGTTAGGTAATTTTTGCGCTGTTATATGCGGACAGACAGACGGACGGACCCAACGACGACTATAGGTGCTACGTATCTATATAATAACAAACGCACCTAAAAAAGAAATAGAGTACAAATTATATTTCAAAAAATTCTCATGCTAGCAGTTTCTATCAAACATACAAAATTCATTAATTTTTAAAAATCAGTAATTTGTTCATAATTGAATTCTGTGTCCACACCAAATTAATATATTATTACGGAAATTTTGAGGGAGAATCGGCAGTTACGAAATTTCACGTGATTTTCAAGATAAATATTGAAAATCTTATAAAACAGTATTTTTTAAAACTGATTTTATATTTCTACTTAATATTTAACAGAATTATTGTATTTCAATTGAATTCCAGGTGATATTCTTCATTAGTAGTTCTTAAAATAGTTTTTATATGCATTGATCAGTCAAAAAATTAGAATGATTTTTAGTATGAACATTGGATTCTTATTAAAGAGAAATTTTATAATTATTTTTGTTTCGGTTACATTTCTATTCTCACGTTAAAGTCTCGTTCGATAGTCCTGTTTATAAAAACCGTAATGTGTTTTCCGATTTAATTCTTCGTGTAACAAAGCAAGCTGAGAAATTGTATTCGAGAAAATTCTGAGAAAATTCCTTATCTCATTGAGAGTAATGGAAATACTTAAGTCTCTGTTATCAGTAATTTATGAAAACAGACATTCTATTGTAATATAAGATGAACCCGTTTATCGGGATATTCTTTGAGAGAAAATATAAATAGGATTAGAACAGCTTCGACGAATCAAGTGGCACAAATGAATTAAATTTGTTCTTCTCAATGGATTCTTCTGATTTGATTAAAAAAGATTTCCTGGTTAATGTGATAATACAAATAAGAAAATACATGAAATTTCTGAAGTGTATATTGATATTTCTTTAATTATAAATATAATATATATGTACATATGTGATATATGTACATATGTATATATGTACATATGTATGTATTTACACTCAAACACATACTTACAAATACACACCACTATACACATAGATATACACAAATTTCCTCTTTAATGTGGTTCCACAAATAAATTGTTATTCCTTTAATAATAAATACAATATATATATGATACGTATTCACTAGTATGATATAAACATATTGGTCTTAAGCAGCAGCCATACACTCGTTTTTTCACTCAATCAAGAAATCAAAGTTTTGCAGTCGTAAAATCATAGTTAAGAGTGGAAGATCAGGCCGACGTCCATTGGAATTTACCCGTAAATAATAACCGAAGCCTTTAGACTCATCAAATATTTATTAGATGATCATAAAATGCACCAAACTCCACTAGCAATATGCTACCCATGTTCGGGCCGTTGCTACGTCCTAAAATGTAAACCACTAGATATTAAATATTATAACAACATAACGAAGATGCAGGAAACAAAGCTCTTCAGGTGACATGGGTTATTTAAGCAACTCAATAATCTTAAATTTCTATGTCTCCTAACCAATACAACAGGTTAAATACTTGCGAAAAATACACGCGTATGAATACATTACAAGTGAAAGAACCAACCCCGTAAAAATAGTGGTAGGACTATACGATAGGACTTAGCTCCGGGGTAAGGGGGTAGTACGCGTGACGTCGATGATGAACTATTTAGTCTCGACGTCAATTAGTAACGTAAGCAAATTTTGGCGGACATTGCAAGGAATTATGGGAAATTGAACATCCTAGAACAAATGATATTTAAAACATTCGAAACAAAAAGAATTTAGCTTCAGAATAAAATGAAAAAAACAGTAATTTAATGGGTTTTATAAAATTAGACGAATGGATTTAAGGTTTTTAGAATAATAAAAGTACGCATTTAAAGCATAGCTGCCAACATCTTACGCTTTTTCAGACCACAAAAATTGTATAGTAAATTTTACCTTTTTAAATCGCCGTAATCTGCCAATTAAATAAGGCAAAAATTTCTATTAAATTTTTGTGGTCTGAAAAAGCGGAAGAGTTGGCAGCTATGATTTAAAGCATGGAAAAAAGATAAAAGATATTTAAGATACCATTAAAGCTAAGTAAAAAAGGTAGATGCTATAATAATTTGGAATAGTTTAATTAAGGTAACAGGACGAAAATTTTATTATTACATATATATGTGTGTGTGTGTGTGTGAGGAGGTGAGTTTCGAAAATTGCCTTATCCAGAAAATCAAATTTTGTGAATTCTCGAAAAATCTATTACTCCGTCCATTGGTTTTCATTGTAAACCAAGATTTTACAATACCAGAAATATACGATAAAATTAGTTTTTTATAGAGTGTAGTGCTTTTTGGGTGCAGATTCAGATTCAATAGAATAGATTGATAGAAAAAACTCGATTTTTTTAATTTTGATAAGGAGAGTTTTAAAACTCGCGTCCTCATATATACATATATATATAACCATTAAATAAACATTACCGACCACCAACAAAAACTATGCACGTTCAAACAATCACGCACACTTACACACGCTCAGAAACATAGATGTGCACATATATATATATTTTTTTCTTTAGTGTGGTTCTATAAATATTTTTTTTTCTTTAATAATAAATACAATATCTACCATATACATATTTTATATTCACACTCAAACATACACCAAAACGTACACACATACATATGGATATACACATACTCGCGCTCATACATATACACATATGCGAGATCACACGCACACAGACATATACTATATACAAGATGTCGTAAAACTAAATGCAGGAATATTAGAATATTGAACGTGTGCAGAATAAAGGTGAAATGAAGAATCTCTTAATTATGTTTCTCTATTTGAGAGCAAAATATCAACGTTAGATGGATTGGAGTTGCCTCAATTGTAGTAATGCTCAAAATAATCTTACAATTCCAAAACTCAAATCATTTTTTTAAATTCAACGCAGGAACAGAATAAAGGACAAAGCATGAGTTAATCCTATTCAACATTATGCTTTAATTAGGTAGGTTCGTAATTATATAAATAAGTAGCACCTATAGTCGTCGTTCGGTCCATCTGTCTGTCCTCCCGCATATAACAGAGCAAAAACTACCCAACCGAATGGTCTGAAATTTTAAATATATAATTGTTGCAAAATTTTGTCGAGTTATTTCAAATTTTATGAAACTCGGATGTATAGTTTAATTACAGGGACAGTCGAAAGTTTTTGTTACATTACGGCCAATGTGAAAAAATATTTTCAAGTGCATTTTAATGATGTTACAGCCTTTCGAACAGAAAGAAATTGATATGCACTTATGAACGGCACTAAAATATACATTGAGTACAATAGGTGGTGCAAAATATATTTATAAAACTAGGTATAGTACGAACGCACCTCATTTGCCACGTTTGACGGGAAATTTCCAACTTGTTTAAGAGTTCTAATGGTTAAAATGCAGTACGCGTGACCTTTTTCGGAATGTTTGATGTGGTCGTGCTTTTGCCGCACGAGAAAAGAATCTGGCGATACTAAAGGAGATTTACTGACATTTTATGACCTCCACTGAGGAAAATTTCTTCTGTTTATTCAAAAATTTTGCTTCAAAACCTTTAAAAAGCGATTAAAAAATATCTCAACTGACCACTTAGGCTTTGGAAAAAACGAAACCAGAGAAATAATTTCTGGCACTTGTCATAGAGTTTGGTCTATACGCAGCCTAAACAATTGAGACAGTGCAGAACTACCTATCAGTGATATTTGGAATTAATGTAAGGAAGCGTATTAAACAAATTTTCAATCTTACGCATGACACTCCTGCAAGAATTATTCTTATAGATGTCAACATTTCCTTATTATTGAAGTTGAAAAACATTCACTCCACTTTAGACACCCTGTAAATTTGCAGTATCATCACTGAGATTAGTACTACTATTGCAGCTACTTCATGGCCATTTAATCTTTCATTTTCATGTACTTTTTCTTTTTAAAGCTGGTTTTATAATTTTATTAAAAAAATGTGTAGCGTTATTCGAACTCATTTTACAGATAACAAAGAAAGGTGAGAAATTGTGGAAAATTCTTTGTCTCATTCAGAGTATTGCAAAGTCTTTTGTCACTTTTATGTGTAATTTATGAAAACAGACATTCAAGCGTAAAACAGGATGGATCTGTTTCCTTGCTGGAATATCCTTTTTGTAAAAAAGGAAATGTAATTACAAAGGCTTTCATATGTGAAGCTGTACAAATGAATTTGTTATTATTATTATTTTCACCGTATTTATTTAATTTGACTGCGAGACATTTCTCTTTAATGTGGCTGTACAAATAAGGAAAATCGCGAAACTTCTTAAACGTGTTTTGTTATCCTTTCATATTAAATACTATATGGAAAGATTTTTGTTTATGCATGCATAAATATATATATATATTTATGCTTATGTATATGTATATATACACACAATCACTCGGTATATATATAAGCATGTGTCAATGTGCACAGTTTATCAAAAGTACAAGTATAAATATTTAGACATGTTGATTCGCGTAATATACATATAGACCTACATATATATACATAAAACAATCATTGTTTGGATATTACAGCAATTATAAATTGATATCTTTAACTTTATTATATTATTCATATTGATTTTAAATTTAGGTGGTACGCAAGCTTATATACATCGATTATTATTTTTTAAATTTTTAAACTTTGTTCAATTAACTTATAATTTTAGATGATATTATATTTTATTTTATTTTTATGTATTATATTTAAAAATAAATATGCATAGTAAATATATATTTTTTTCATTTTTTCTACTCTTTTAATATTATATAAGCCAAATTTAACTACGAACCGTTATATCATCACCATCACACGTGATAGTTATATTCTGCCTTAAAGTTTTCGTGGGGTTGGATGTGGAATTCATATTATTCTCAGCTTTGGTTGGTAATATTAATCTCATTTTGTTATGTATTCTTTTTAATAGTTTTATTTAATATTTTTCAGTTGTTCATTTTCCTGTTTTATTTGATTTCCTATTTATATGTTTCGTTTATTTAATAATTCTGGTTACAGTTAATTGGGCATTTCAGGAACCAGTCTTTCAAGCTATGCTTGCTTTTTCTCGATCAGCAATCAACTTTTTTTTTTTTTTTTTTTTTTTTTTTTTTTTTTTTTTTTTTTTTTTTTTTTTTTGCAAAATAATGCCCCAGACGAGAATTTTGCAATGTAAGTTTCAACTTTTATTCAGGTTTCTCGCACCCCTTTTATAATTTTTCATAATATAATTTCAATTATTCCATTTTGAAATATAGCATTTTGCGATGATTTATTTTTGTGGTTTCATAAATGATTTAACTTATTAAACTTGATTTACTATAATAAAAAGTTTGATTATATATATATATATATATATGTGTGTGTGTGTGCACTCTCCTACCCTCCCTTTTGAGTACCTAAAGTGGTTTAAACACCAACGTACGGAGTAACCAATTTCAATTCGAGTAACCTTTGCCGGTTACTCGATTTGTTTAAGCATACCACGACGTTCCTGAAGCATTTTTCTATACGTTGCACCACTTTTTCCGAAGTTACTCAGAAAAGCGTTATTCCACAGTCATTCATACACACCGTGTGTTATGTAAAATCTAAAATCTGTATAACGCCATCTGGCGGTGTGTAAAAATGCAGCCTCAAACCCAGGGAGTTTCCTAATGATTACTCGGTAAAACGGTAATAGTCCAATAATGGCAACCCTTGTGTGTTAGGTTTCTTTGGTAATACAGGCTTGCTATATAAGATTTCCCTCTCTATTTAGCGGTTACTCACTAAAGCGGCAATAATCCAGGAATGGCAACTCTTGTGTGTTTAGCTTCTTCGATAATTCAGGTTTGCTATGTAAGTTTCTCCTCTTCATTTAACTAGTATTTTGATAGAAGAATATCTGTCTATATAGTGTTTTAAATATAATGAAAAAATCAAATATGAAATTCACGATTTTATTAAACGTAGCTTTCGAGCGTGAATTTCTTACGAAATAAAGATCTGAAATAACTTAAAATATTCAGTGAATGCAAAATATTAAAAAGAAATTGCAGGCCTAATTTTAATAGCGTAAATTGTCAATATTTCAATTAAATTCATTTTAAACATCCCCTCTCGGCGCCAGCCGAAACAATAGGTTATTTCTTCTTCTTCTTTTTTATTCTTTTAAAGATATAATGCATCAGATTTAATAAAATTTAAACAAATTGGTGTTATTCCCTCCAAATTCATTATTTTGTTAAGAAAGTTAATTTGTAGCGAAATTTTTAATTTTCTTACGTAATGTAATTAAATGCATATGAGATAGCTATAGCAAATTTGTTAAGCAATTATTTAAATTATAGAATAAAAAATACCAACTGGCTATAATATTTACCCTCTTTCATACAAGGTCCTAACCCAAATCATTCAACGAAAGCCATAAAAATTTTTAAATGTCTCGTCTAGCAAAATAAACAACTTTTATTGAAATCAAACGATTTTAACATAGTCTAATAATGAGTTGATGGATTGGAAATCTAGTTCCCTTAACTGTAAATTTACTCAATTTTTCAAATAGCCATTATTTTTGAATTGAAATACCCAAATTGGGTTCTAGTTTTTTTTTTTTTTTTTTTTTTTTTTTTTTGACGATATTGTGACAACATAAGGTTGTCACATATGATGATACTAAGCTATAATACGATTATGATACAAATGAAAAGTTATTTTAGTATGTCTGTCACCAAAGTAAAAAATTCCCAATTATTTTAATGAAATCGTTAGAAATTCACCATGTATTTCTAAAGAACTGAACATATAGCTTCACTGACCATAGTGTTTGTTATTTAGATAATCAAAGGGTCGTTTTTTCCAAACGAATTTCCTAATTTTCTTAATTAATGAACGCACCCAAAATAATTTACTTTTAAAAAATAAAAATATAATTATCTTTTCCGACTGAGCTAATACAACTTGTATATTGTAATAATTCCTTGGTCCGACTTAGACTACGTAGAGCCTAGAGCAGTGGGGCAAATATAATTTTGATGGCCGATCTTCTGTCTATCCATAGAATTTGTTCATAAACAGTATGCGTAAGTGACTACTACTAATCTTCATGCCTTTTGTATACATATATAAATTTTAACATGTAGTATTACCATCTGTTAATTTGATAACACAACAAAGATAGTCACAATTTTTAAAAAAAATATCTAGTAGAAAAATAGGCAACTAATAAAAAAGTTGTTAGATTGGTTTATGGGATAAAAGTTTGCGAACTTCACCTTTGTTTATATATGTATGTCATGAAATATCTAAAAGAACGCCCCCCCCCCCCCGCATTGATAATCATTAATTGTTTTAACTTACCGCGCTAAAAGGAAAACGCCAATAATTTCACTTGAAAACAATGTACTACTATGTTTTTATAATACAATTTTAATCATTAGTTTTTGGATGATGTAGCTCATTCTTTTTGGGGGGCGGGAGGGGGAGGGCATGAGCAACAGGAAGTACAGGAGGAAAAAAGAGGAAACGCCCTTCCTTAATATTTGAAAGTCTCTTTGGCGAAAAGGAACATTGGTAATTTTTGGCCAATTTTATTCAATTTGGCATCCTAATTCCTGCCATCGTGAACCAGATCAAATGAAGTGGCAGGGGCTCCATTTGAGGGGGCTGGGGGGGCAGTACCCTCCCCCCAAGGAATTTGATTTTTCAGAAAATTTATCAACTATCAATTGTGAAACTCAAACAAAAGTTTAAAAATTTCTCAAACGCTAAAGTAAATTATCAGATTTGATTGCAATAAAAACATATGCATTAAATAAATGCTTTATAAAGCATTAATTTCTATGCATATATGCATAGAAATTAATGATTATAAAAAATATTTCCTATTCGAACTTTCTTAAGGTGAGACCTATATCGTACTTTGGCTAATTTAAAAAATACATTAGAGACATTTTCTTTTATCAATTCCTTCTCAATTGTGTACAACTTGATCATAGGAAAACTAGTCCCCTCATTCTAGAAATTCAGCGGTACAGTTTTTTCTGATAGTTTTTTTTGGGGGGCGGGGGGGGGATTGAAGGGGTGAGTACAATTCAAGTTCTTTATTATCCAACTTTATTACTTTTTTGGATTATTAGTGTCACATTATATTTACTGCAATTACTGCAATGTTATCAAATTATTTAATTATTTGCCTTATTAAACAATATTATGTATGGAACGCTCTCAAAATTCTTCAACGCCTAGGAATGGAATCTGCGCGCACCCGTCAAATACAATTTCTTCAGCCCAAAAACCGACAGACTTCCACCAAATACCAAAGTAAAAAACACGTTTATAATAAAGTAGTCTATAATTTTATCCCCTATGTACAGAAATGAACACATGAGTTATTACTGTCGGCCACCATTAATAGTCAAATATATAGTTTTTCATTTAAAAAATATTCAGGACTTCCTTATGAAAAACCAGGTCCTCTTGACTCCGACCGAGATAAAGCACAATCAGAAATGTACCTCACCTCAGTTACAATGTACCTCAGTCGCAACGAAGAAAATACGTTAACATATCTTGGCGCAGGACTGTAAATACGAAAACCGCTAAAATGATTTCCATTGAAAGGCAACCCGATCCGAAATGAAAGAAAATTTAATTCTTATTTTAATACAATTATTGCAGAAGAAGTCTATAATTATATCTTTAATATAAATTATACATTTTATGTAGAAAAATGAAGATATAATACAGTATTCATTAATGTTCAAATATGTAGCTTTTTCATCTGAAAAATATTCAGGATTTCTTTGAAAAATAGTATCAGTACAAACCCATCTCATAATAGTGAAAACGCAATCCGAAACAATTAACGCTTTACCTTACTTTTACTTGCAGAAAATCACTAAAGAAAATTTTCTTATCGCTGTAGATCACAAAAGTTGCAAATTTCGTGACTTATTCATGACGTTCGTCTGCTGATTATCCCATGACAGATTGAATTTCATGATTCTTTTTTTCGCGATCATCTGACGAAATTTGCGATTTTTTCCGCGATCGTTTCACGGAATTCGCGATTTTTTTTCTGCAACCGTTCTTGAAATTGCTTTTTTTTTCTCACGACCATTTGTCGAAATTTACAATACGAAATTCCATATTTGTTTCTGAGATCTTTAGACAAAATTCGCGGTTCTTTTCCATGATCATTTGCTGAAATTCGTGATTTTTTTTCTACCACCGACTAATAATATTTGTAATTTTTGGCGCGATTGTTAGACGAAATTATGTATCTTATTTCACGATCGTTTGACGAAATTCCCCTCGATTGTTTGAGTAAGTTTTCGGGATTTTTTGTACAATCTTTTTTTGAAATTCGCGATTTTTTTCGCAATCCTTTTACAAAATTCGAGATTTTAGTTTGTACAATCATTTGACGAAATCTGCATTTCTTTTCGCGATCTCTGATGAAATTAGAAACATTTTCCACGGTCGTTTGGAGAAATTAGCGATTTTTTTCCGCAAAGATTTGGGGATTTTTTTTCAAAATTTTGCAAAATTCGCGATTTTTTTCTGTGCCCCTTGATGAATTGATTTTCGGAATTCGAAAAAAAAAATCGTGCACTTTCACGAACACTGAAAAAATTCGCAGAATATTCACATGTCCGTTAAAGAAATTAAAGAGACAAAATCACACAGAACTTTTTTTATTGTGCGGGGTTTCCCCATTTTCAGTGAGATTTGTGCAATTCTGCACAATGGCAATTCTGACCGTTCCCAGTTCCACGAACAAAATTTTTCATTGTCCTTTGCCAGGAAACTTTTGAAATGGCGCCCCTTTAGTAAAACCTGAAAAAAAAAAGTGCGAAAAACACTAGAAAAAAGTTTCATTTTAGAGAGGTCTCTGTCTTAGCAAGTATAATTGTATGATCTTTTTTTCCCCCATTGAGAAAGAATTCTGTTATAGACAGGCTTCGTTTTCATAAGTTTTACTGTAATACATCTTTTTTTCAGAGCTATACTATAGAGTGGATGGTTTAACAGTCTTTGGGGATACCTGTAAAAATGTAACCTATAATAGAATCCAGTCTAAAAAGAAACATTTTCATATGCAATATATTGAAATTTTACCTGTTAAGTCGGAAACCTGTTTAAAACGAAATATTTAATTGGCTCTTAAGTTTTTGTATTCAAAGTTTTTACTGTTTACGTGTCTCGTTCGGTGGTGGTGGTGGTGGGGGGGGGGGGGGGGGGTAGACGCCCGGATCCTAGCCTTAGCAATATAACTTAGCTCACAAAATCTTTGCCCCGCCCCAAGAAAGTCCTGAAATGGCGGACCTGTGAGGTGGCTCTGCATGTCCGTGCAATAGTCAGGCTCATAACGATAATTCTTAAGAACTCTTTTCTAAAGACATGTATATTATCAGCAGAATTTATAAACACTCCGCAATAAACATAAGTTTAGCTAATATTAGAAACGCATACAATAAATAAAAATCCACTTTTATTTATGTAAGTATCGCTCATAGACAGTACTGAAACCGAATTATCGTATAGTGCTCTAAATGAGTTACTGTTGCCATCTTTTAGTGTATCCTTGTAAAAGATTTAGAAATACTACACACTCTACGTTTTACAGAAAACATCTTGTAATACACCTCAGTAACTGGATGTGATTAAAGCACTGCCCAACTGATCCGTTACCCTATGGTCTCTGACTTTCGGGGCTCTGAAATTTAGTATGCAACGTTTATAAAGCTGATATTTTAAATCTATTTTGATCTAATAGTAATTATGATTGATATTTTGTGCTTTTACAGTAAGATAAGATTAAAATATGTATATATATATACATATATATATATACATATGCATTTAAATATTTATATCTGTATTCTAAAGCATATAAAATATAAAATTTTCTGTGGCAGTATAGGAAGGCGGGAGGGAGGCGAATTAATACCAGGCCTGCACCTTTTTTTAACTTGATCGAATCCTAATCGATAATGCATATCGATTTCATTATGTTTGAAATAACTAAAATACGCTGTAACTTAATTATCTCTATACATCTTAGTGTAACAGATTTTTTGTGTATCAATGTAAACGAACAACAAATGTTATAACAAACTCATTCAATATAATTCTAAGTTCCATACATAGTAACAATTAGTTTCGAATATTCTCAGTAGTTAAAGCCTTACTATGATGACACATTTTACATAAATTTTTTCAGTGACAGATTTCGTTTTAATAATGGTATCACTGCAGATTAAAAAAAAGTTTATCTGTCACATTTTCCTGTAATTTTCCTCAAATTACTCGAAATAAGACGAAAATTTACCTGTTTCACATATTTTAAAAATAGTCTTTCTTACTTATGTATCTTATATTTTCTGTAGATGCATATTAAATAAATAAAAGTAAAATTAGTTCCTAAAACAAATACCTTTTATAAGTTTCAATTTTTTTTCTTAAAAATCACGCCTGAACCTGATTATTAAAAAATAACGCTTTTTTAGGCTTCATAAAAAGAGCGAAAAAGTGAATTTATTAAATATAAATATATATATATATAAATATATATATATATATATACATATATATATATATATATATATATATATATATATATATATATATTACATTAATTAAACATAACCTACCACCGTCAATTATTATGAATTAAAGCTGTAAGTATTAAAAAAAAAAAAAAAAAAAAAAAAAAAAAATATTATAAGAATTATTATGGAAGAAAAAAGAAGAAAGTGGACACCGACAAAAATTGAAAAGCTTATACATTGAATTACGTTATCAAGGGCACAGAATTCAATGATATAAGCAAAATGGTCGTTTTCTGTGAGAAAAATAAGCTAAAGCTAAAATTAATTTTCCCCTATGCCCAAACAACCACAAAAATCAAGTGAATTGATTAAAAATGAAAGCAGAATAGAAACAAATAATATGAAATGGAAGAATCAATAAAACGTATTTAAATATTTATAGGATATAAAATATAAATAATAAACACCATACCGATTGATATTTCAGTATTTTACAAAAATCCATGTGCACATGTCAACCAGTATATCAAAAAGATTAAGGTGAATAAAACAGTTAAGAAATCACAGTAAATGATACCAAAGTATGCAGTTAATACATTTTGAAATAAAATTTGAAATACCTTGTAAAACAAATTTAATCTAATATAAAATAAATAGATATTAATTACATTATTTAAAATGCACTATTAAATTAATAGATAACAGTTTAACAATATCGTCAAAATTTAGCTAAAAATACACCCTGGTGTATAAATTATAACTGAAATGGAGCTAGAAAAAATAAAAATTGGAGCAATCTGAAAGAGACAAGAGAGTTGGTGCTGCCATCTGTTATTAATTATATTAAACATTTATCGCAAGATAAAAATTTGTAAGCTTTTGAATGTAAATAACTGTTTAAACAGCAAAACCAAACAAATCCTTATATATAGAGAATTATAAACCTAATATAAATCACACAATGTATTTAAAACTATTGTTAATAAAATTTAAAAGCATACAATATGTTCTATTAGCTAACTGATTTAAACTAAACTAAGAGTTTTAATAATGCTAGAACATTGATAATATATAGCATATAGCTATATGCTATAAAACAAAATAAATTCAGTAATAATTAATATAAATAATTATTAAAAAGAATTTATAAATTATTTTTTAATGAATAATATATAAGATATTTATAAAATGAACAGGAAATAAAAAACATGTGGAAGTATATAGAAGGTTAAATAATACTTAAAATCCCATTACTTAAAAAGTACAAATATAGAATGAGGATTATTTTCAGACATCCATAAAAATCCATAAAGTATGAATGTGGGACATTCAAAAACATTAAACTAAGAGTGGCATACTATTAGTAATTAATATGATATTGTCCTTAGTAAATTAAAATTTAATAACAAATAATTGTAAATTAGATTAATGAATAATTAAGCTAATTATAATATTAATGAAAATCTCCAATTTACATATAAAATATCAAATCAACATCCACATAAAATACATAACAAAAATATAGTAATAATACAAGAGCCCATATATATATATATATATATATAATTACTTTGTTTTCATTTTTAAGATATAGCAACCGGAACATTTGATAATTTAATTTATATTAAACTATTAAATAGTAAAAGAGTATTTTTTTAAATATTACAATTTTATTTTTTACTTTCATTTATTTCTCCTTTTTAATTTTTGAAGTATGTCTTTGTTGCAGTTTCATACCCAGTTGACCTATTTAAGCAAAAGTAATTGGACGCATTATGGTCTCCATTGTTCTTGTGATTCATATAAAGACATAAGTGTCTGATTGTAACTTCTAATGAAAGGGGTCACTGGAAATAACCCTAAAATAACAGTGAAGATTTTAAAAAATCTTGTTTCTTATTTTAAAAAAAATTAAACATTTTATAATGTTAAAAACAGTTTATAAACTAGTTAATAATGCAGCGCTCAGTCCGAAACCTGATTAATGTAAGGAAGTTTTAAAGTTTCATTACTGCGTCAAAGTAGAAGGTAATTTAATAGGTTTAAAACTTCTTGCAAAACCTTTAAAAACTGATGCATTTAACAATAATTTCTTTTGGATAAATACATGATACAAAAAATAAATACATAGAAAGAAAAGTAACCAGTTAAACTGATTGCATTGAGCTCACACCCTATTCACACTAATTTTATATTACACTCTTATTTCAAAGAATAGTTCTGCATGAAATACTCACTTAACTAAATTAAGAGGGGATTAGTCCACATCCCCCCGCCTTTATACTTAACCAATGAACCTCCAAAACTAGTCAGGGAAGTGCCTTATCTGAATAAACCTTTATACCAAATTCGAAGCAAATCGGATAATTCTGCATGAAAAACACATTTAGCTAAATTACGGGGGGGATTAGCTGCCCCATTTCCCACCTTTTATACTTAACCAATGAACCTCCAAATATAATCAGTGAAGCGTCTTATAAGAATAAACCGGTATACCAGATTGGGAGCAAATCGGATAATTCTGCATGATAAACCAATTTATCTAAATTAAAGGGGGATTAGCCCCCGCTCCCCCTTTATACTTCAGGAATGTATTCCCAAAACTCATTAGGGAAGCGCCTTTTCAAAATGAACATATTTACAATTTGAAGTAAATTGGATATTTCTGCATGAAAAATCCATTTATTTAAATTAAGGGAGTATTAGTCCCGTTTCCACACTTTATACTTAACCCATTAATCCTCATAACTAATCTGCATCATCTGGTGTTTTTCACTCCTGTTCTTTTATTTTGATAGAAAGACTTACGAAAGGGCTCCATTATGCAACTTTAAAGAAAGTTTATTTTAGATATTTGTGCTTTAAATTGCGATATTTTTTTACATGTCATGTACAGATTAAACATAACGTTCTAAACATTGGTTTTCAAAAAAAAAAAAAAAAAAAAAAAAAAAAAAATCCAATAATAACTCGAAACTTTCGGGCACATTTTCTGACTAATTTTTAAATATAAGAGCATGCTACTTGCAGACATAGTTATGGCATTAATTTGTAATCGATCAGTTTTTCCTTTTTCAATAAATGTATCACTTCTTTAGTTATAAACGATTGTAGTCTTTGGAAACACTTTTTCCTTTTCTGTATTGTGGACTTCGAAAATCGACCAAACACGATATCGAATTAAATTCTACATTTCATGCAGCGATATGCGCATAAGAGCGCATTGTACCTAAAATAGATTATTCTTCATTTATATATTACTAGCAGCCTTTGCCCGTTTCGCTGGTAGGTTTCGCCTAACTAACTTTGAAACAAATGAAAAATTTTAGTGAATTTGACCATCTGTTTTAAAGTAATATGGAACGTTATCTGTCTTTCTGTATTGCTGAAAACGATACGAACGGCATTACGTTGTTATATTTTAGAATGTTTTAGGTAAAATTTGGGCTGTCCTTTTGTTGATCATTTATTGTAAGATTTGATGTAAAACGATATGCAAAATGCTAAAAACACCCCTAAAAATTACATAATTAGCAGTGCAAATCCCATCAGAATCCATTTAGCAGAATCAACAGCCCGAACGAAATTTCCAGTTTCATTTTATATATATAGTAGATATTATAAACCCCAAATCCTTCACAGATGCAATGATTTTCTGTCAAGTAAGCTGAGGTTACTCGACTATGCGATATTTTACCAATTCCTACACACAGGTCTTTCAGTTACTCGATGATGCAATCTTCTGCCGTGTGTTACGCAGCAATATAAGTTACTAGATGACACTGTAATTTACCAATTACTATACACAACTATCTCACTTAC
Organism: Maratus speciosus; assembly: GCA_963932465.1. Lineage (NCBI taxonomy): Eukaryota > Metazoa > Arthropoda > Arachnida > Araneae > Salticidae > Maratus > Maratus speciosus. The sequence continues at coordinate 118,504,380 of OZ010794.1, read as the reverse complement.
TCGATAATGCGATCTTCTGTTGATTTATACACACAGCTATCTAAGTTACTTAATAGTACGGTTTTTTTTTTTTTTTTTTTTTTCCCAATTCATACATATTCTCATTTACTCAATAAAGCGATCTTCTTCCATCTACACTCACCGCATCTTAAGTTACTTGATGATATGGTACTTTATCCCATCATAAAGACACAGAGATTTTACCTTAACCCCTTCGGGACGGGAGCCTTTTACGAAATTTTTAATCTTTTGTCACCGTTTTTTAAAAACAGAAATTTGTGTCTTCTCGAATCGAGAAAATGCGCTGATTAAATAAGGGAAATTTTACAGTAAAATTTTACTGGTGAGGAAAAACAAGGATTCTGAGCGCTTCATGCGGCACGTATACGTGTCGCTCGTCCCCAAGGGGTTAAAAAGGTGAGTGAAGGCGGGGAACTCATTTAAGAGAATTTGGACGAGTATTTTGACAAATCGCTGCATAGTCTGAGTAATTATTTTAAACATTTAAGTTTAAAAACCTTAAATATGAAAACCGGTACTTTTATTCTTTTTGCCAAGGAACATGGTACAATAATGTTTCAAAAAAGATTAAAATTGATGTTTTATTAGCAATTAATCTTAAAAGACCTTTCTGTGAAAAATAAAAACTATATATTTATAAATATGGACTTTCTTTAACTACCAAATCTTGTCGATTCGTCAATACCAACATTCTAAACCATTGAAATATCAACTTTCTCTCCTGACGGGCCAGAGGTAAATTAATAAACGTTACCGCCAAGCAATCGACGACAGTTGATAAAGGAAAACTGTAATTTCCATAAGGTTTTATTAAGATCTCACCTAATTTTAAAAATCAGCATTTTTAATTATATCTATGTGATGTTTTATACAAACGCGTTTATATTTCATTAGTTACAATCATCGATTTATTAAAGTAATAATAAATCGTTATTCTACATTAGACGTACAATATCTTTAATTATTTTGAGCAGTCTGTTTGTTTACGTGAAAATACTTTTGTTGTTAGAAAGGAAATATTATTATTTGCGTTGACTTAGAATTGGCAACAATTGTTAAAAAAATCATCTCGAAATATGAAATAAATGTCTCGTGTAAATATATTTTTGATTTTAAACTGCTTGGCAATATTATTATTTGGCCATTTTTAAATATTATGAAGTAATTTCCCCCATTTACTGCGTTTAAATATACGTATATTAATGAATTTACTATTTTAAAGTTTTCTTTCATTTTTAATATTCACGTGTAAATACAATTTTTATGACGCAATTTTCAATATTTTCCTCCCTTTAATATATAATTATTTAATTCTAATTTTAAGGTTACTCGAAGATGCGGCATTTTACTAATTCTTACACACTATCTATGTTACTCGATAACGCAAACTTCTGCCGCCTGTAACTATCTGCTGCCGTTCTGCCCCCACGGCAATTTAAGTTACTCGGCTATACGGTATTTTGCAAATTACTACACACAACTACTTCAGTTACTCGATAATGCGACCTTCTGCCCATCTATAACATAAAGCAATCTAAGTTACTCGATCATATGGTATTATACCGATTCTTACACTCAATTATTCATTTACTCGATAATGCGATCTTCTGCCTTTCTGATCACACAATAAGTAAAGTTATTCGACGATATTGTATTTTATCTAGTCATAAGAGCACTTTGATAATATCATAAAAAGGAAAAGAGGAAGTAAGATAAGGGGGGACTGACTGACAAGAATTCGGTCTATTGTTTTGTGAAATTTTTGCATGGACTGCAGACGTACGTCGATAAATGTTTTAAATCGAAATTAAAGGATAAAGCAAATATGAACTATATATATAACCGATATAGTATTTTAAATAGTTGGTTGTAGTGTAAGCGTGGTTTGTCTCTCAGAAGAACGAAAAAAAGGCTGTTTTTAGCTTTTTTTTAAGGATAAGAATGAAAATTTGTGTTCCGTGTTTTTTTGCAAATTATTTATAATCATTTGAAGGATATTGCATTTTTTAAAATCAAAAATTGATTATGTGGATTCAGTTGCGTAGGTGATGCGCGTCGTGCTCTTCCGACTGGGCGGGATACGATAGATTACCAGAGGCGTCTACATTTAATTTTCGTTAAATATTATGAAAGTAGATAAGATTGTCTGGGCGCTTCAAGTATTTTGAATTCAAAAAATTGAAAATAACAAAATGGGGGCCATTTGAAAAAAGTCTGTTTTTGGCATCCTTTTACGCACTTTGGCGTTATTTTAAAAATGTTTTTTTAATATGAAAAAGGCTGAAAAAGGTTCAAGCCCCATTGAATTAAGTCCCCTTTAATTAAAAGCCTGCAAGATCTGTTTAATAGAATTTGGGTTCTAATCCCGCCCACTTTAAAAAAAGTCATTATACGTAAAATGCGTTTGTAGGGCTCTAAAACAGTAAAAGCCTATGGACGTGTTGCGCTAAAGCACAAAATAACTACGAAAGGTCTTCGAATTCGGCCAAATAATTTTATAAGGATTATAAATAGACTGTAAGGAATAGAAAAATGTAAAAAGAAAAAATCGATTTTTTGAATCGAAAAAAAGCAAATCTCCTCTTAATGAAAAATGTATAATAACAATAAAATGAAGCTCTTTTAAAAAGTTAAATGAAAACATAAATATTAATGCATAAAATAGTTTCATTCTAAACATCTTTTCATCTTTTTCTCATAAAAATGTTTTACTTCTTTGACTGGCTGGTATAATGTATATATTATTACATTTAACATACTTTCTAGGATTCTGCTGAAAATCTTTATAATGCAACTATCTATATAATTTATTTCTGAGATGTAAATAATGTATTTTGCACTTACAAATCACCTGTATTTCACATACATATAGTTGAAATATCTGCTATTTTCCGAAACATTAAGTTTTACACATTTTGATCTTTAACCTTTTCGAGACGGCATCCCTTACACAAATTTTGCTTGGTTGGCACCGCTTTTTTTAAACAGTTCCCTTTATTGGTGAAATTCCAAAAAATGCTCTAATTAAAAAAGACAAATATTATATTTATTATTTATTTGTATTTCACTATGTAATTAATTCTCTGTAATATGAGTGAACTCATGGTTTTTCAGGAAGGAAGTACAGTTTATTTCTGAAAAAAGATTTTGGTAATCACACTCTTTTTTTTTATCAAATCTTTTTATGTATTAAAATACAGATTTTTTGGTTATTAAGACTGGCTAAACCTGAAATAAAACTTCCTTAATTTATGATTTTGATGTGAATTAATAGGTACCATTAGAAGGTAAGATTCATTCAATAATTCAAGGAAAATGTATCTTATCTTTATTATGCAGATTTAATTATACATTATTAATTATTTACTTGATCTTTACTTTTAATAGTTTAATCATTTTTTAAATTATCTTACTTCTTATCATTTTAGCTTATTACTGTACTTAATTATTTTAATATTTTACTATATTGCAAGGATTTTTTATAATTTTGATTGCATAATTATATTCAAATGACTGTTTAAAAACTGTAAACAAAGCAATGATCAGAAATCTGCAAAATTCTAAAATCTGCACAGCCTCTGGTTCCAAGTTGTGCGGATTTGAGGGAGTCAATTGTATAATGATTTTGTCCAGATGTACTGTCTGTTTTCATAAAGCGAAACTTTCCGCGCTTTTGCGAATATGTCAGGTCTGTTTTGATTTTATCAAAATAGGGATGATTGGAGGTTGTTTAGCTGAGTGACAACATAAAACTGGAACTTCGGAAAATACCTATCTCAGCGTTACCACCCCTTTGGATCGTAAAATCTTCTCAGAATGTTAGGCGCGGCTTTCGAAAACGAACTGTATTTTTTATGTGTTTATAAGGCATCATTTTGTTTACATTTTAAAACTTCATCAAAATAATTGTAACTTTTATAATAAATATGTTACATATAATATATGGCAGTAATAATTAGTATATATGATGAAAATTCAAGTAATTTTTTAAAATAAACTATTTATTTAAGGATTTTTTTTTATCCCTATTACTGTATTTTATTGATAGTAGTTCAAGAGCCATAATTTTATAAAATTATTTAAGCATTCTGCAAGCAGTCCTTGTTCAATCACAAAAGCCTGCCACTAAAAAATTTTAATACAGAAAATGCATATAATGTTTTTCTCAGATGTAAACAATAAATTTTGCAGTTAAGAAGCTCATGTATTTCACAAATATTACTATTTCTGGGAACACTAAATTTGATACATTGTCGTCTTTAACTCATTACTTTGGAGTAATGAAAACATTGACATTTAATTAACATTTTTTGTAAATGAGTGTTATCACAAAAGCCTGCCACTAAAAAAATTTAATACAGAAGATGTATATAATGTATTTCTCAGATGTAAACAATGAATTTTGCAGTTGAAAAGCACATGTATTTCACAGATATTGCTAATTGCTTGGAACACTAAATTTCATACATTGTCTTCTTTAACGCATTGTTTTGGAGTAATGAAAACATTATATTATTTTTTTTTTGTAAATGAGTGTTATAATCGGTGGCAGCTCATGACGTTTTTTTTTCTTTTGAGGCACTAAATGCATGCCTTCTAAAAGTAATATTTTTTTTTAAAGAAATTTTTGCCTAATTTAAAGTAAGAAACTTCTGCCAAAAATAAGCGAAAGATTTCATTTTTAAAAATAGTGAAAAAGGAATAAATTTGCCAGCCATGCATTTAGTGCCCCCAAAACTGTTAGTCACGAGCTACCACTGTTTATAATGATTTTGCCTAGGCATATTTGGATCATGCTTTAAGGTAATTTAATAATGTGTGACATGATCTTTACCTATTATGTATAGGTGCAGATTCAGTCGCCATGTGAAGACTAATTTTTTTTCTTTGGCCACTAACTTCCAATGTCTCAGTCGCGATGCGTTATACAGGGATGCTCCTTTTCTGCAAATTGTAGATTTCTACCTTTTTTAAAAAATGAAATTCGTGTATTCTCCTTCATAATTCCTACAGTCCAGAATGATCTGTTTAACACAAAAAACTATTTTATTACATAGAAAAAAAAACGTCTGAAGTGTGTTTTGATTTTTATAGCTCTAAATAATTTTACACATTCACAATTTTTTTAATGTAATGTTATACGATAAAATCAAAATTAGAAATATTGTTGTCCTAATATTTCCCACTACCATGATTGCTTAGCTTTACATTTTTTTAGATGTATCTTGTCCAACTATATCTTCTGAATATGAACATAGTTTTACATTTGTATTACACTTAATAATCAAATTTAAAGAATTTTGTGATTAAATTAAACATACTCATTTGATGTAATTAGTCTGTGTTTTCTTGTACATAGACATATGTATATATCAAATAAATTATTTTCCACTTTGAATTTAGTCCCCCCCCCCCCACCCTTATAAACATAAAATTGTTTTATGTGTTTGTTTCACAATGTGGCCACTGGATGTTTTGGGTTTAGGAGCCACTTTCTCCTTCCAGATATTGCGAATCTACACCTATACTATTATGTAAAATGCTATCATTTTCATTATTTCTGGTTCCAAGGAATGCAATTTAAAGCACGTTTACAAGGTAAATTTAATGATGAATGAAATATGATCAATGTAATGCAAAATTCTGTAATACGCAGAACGTCTCATCCTAAGGTGTGTCTTATAAAGATCTATCGTATTTATCTTCATATGTAATTCACTCATCAAAAACCCTAAAGATTTAGTACCTGTGAGTGCTCTGAAGAAAGCATTATTACAACTTTATAATTTTTTCATTCTGTGGCACAAATTACTCAGCTTACAATTCACCAATCAAAGCATTGCCATCTTGATTTTTTTTCCACTTACTTTATTTACCTCAGAAGTGGTTAAGATTTTTGTATATTGTAAATCCTAAAGGTATTAATAGCAAAAAAAGCATCTTTAACACCTTGGGAACGAGCAACCGGTATACTTGTCAATTAAGGTGTTCAGAATATTTCATTATTCTCACCACTTATTTTTAATTGTAAAGTTTACCTTATTTAATCAGAGCATTTTTACGATTCAATTGCAGAAAATTTTCTGTTTTGAAAAACCGGTGGTAAAAGATTAAAAATTAAGCAAAGGACTCATATCGCAAAGGAGTTAAACATCTTGAATTAAAGTGAACTTTAATAACCTTTCGCTTTAATTGCCAGTGCTCTTCCAATTGAGCTATCTGGACGACAACCCAGCCAACACAATATTTGCTCACAACAACTACTATGATATCAATTGCTTGTGTGGAAAATAATTTAAAGTGTACATGATTATATATTTTATTTTATTATTATTAAGCAACAGACTTTGCAAATTAGTTTTTCTAAAAAGTTCTAACGATTCAAATCTCCAGGCTGGAGGGGGAAAGTGGTAAATTTCAGGAAAAGGAGGATAATTTATTTTAATTGGTTTTTATTGTCACTAATAATCTTTAAAAAGACAGAAGAATTTTCTTTATAAATAGCTTTAAAGATTCAAATCGCTAGGCTGGAGGGGGAAAGTAGTATTTTTCAGGAATAGGAGGATAATTTATATAGAATTTTCTGTATAAAAGTAAAGATTTTTTTTTTTTTTTTTTTTTTTTTTTTTTTTTTTTTTTTTTTTTTGCTGGGGAGTAGGGTGAGGGAGGAGAGGAAAATGTACATTTGGGAAGTTAGGACTTAATTTATTTATTTATGTAAGTGAGCAACAAATGTTGCAGATTTTTTTTTTTCAAATTAAGTTTGAAAGATTTTAATTATTTATTAAGCTGGAATTATTATTTATTTATTTAATTATTTATTAAAATGGATGCAAAGGGTTAAATTAAAGGGCAAAAATTAAAAATAAAACTTATGTAAATAGTATTTTTTGCATCATTGCATCCGAACTAAGTGAAATGTATTCAAATGGATACTATGAGGCAAAAAAATTATTTACATACATTTTATTTTTAATTTTTAATAGCATGATACAAAGATAAATCAATTTATTCAAATAAATACATTTCAATGCATTATATAAGTTCAGTGAAAGTGACATATTTAACAGTGTATTGGAAAATTAAAAATATTCTTTACATGTGTGAATATATCTTAGCCAAACTAAAAATAATTTAAATCGAATTTTAAAACAAATCGTTTAATGCCACATCAAGGTGTCACTTAAATTTTGATATCATATCTTATAAAACTCATGCTTTGAATTTATGAGTGATATGAATGATAAAGGATCAATGAATAAACTTTTATACATCTTTTTAAATTGAACATAATTTTTACGCATGCAATTATAACAAAATAAAATGATTAAATAAATATGTATAGAGATTATAATTAATAGCATAGAGTTACTCAAAATTTGATATCATTATTTTTAAGTTCCATATTTAAAATTCTTAGAGCATAAGATAAAGCGCTGCGTCACAAACTTTTAACCCGTTAAGGGTTTTTGTATTGATATAAAATACAAGAATTGCAAAAATTACAAATTTTGTACGCTTTTTTTTCTCATTTGATATTTTTTTATTAGTTATCGTCATAACGCGTGAACATTCACGACACGCCTTGGACTTTTGGAGGCCCTGGGTACAAACACGATTTTGAGCTACATTCTTATGTTGTGTATTAAGTTGAAATCTCGGAGTAAATATCATATATGATTACTCTGAGGTTGAAATATGTTGTAAACGTATTATATTTTATAGTTCTAATAGGCTGACACAAATTAAACTTGATACTTTATGGCTTCACGTAGTCAATGTTAGTCATAAGTGCACAAAATTTGAATTTCGTTTTATTGAAATAACAAAAAATGGAATTGCATTTCCAATTTTTCTATTAAAAAAAAGTGTTCTTAAAGTTAGCAATGTCTGTTGTTACAGGGCATACAGAAAAAGCATGTTTTCGGTTAGGAATCAGTTTTAATTCAAGATGCTTAAGGCTTCAGACCCTGCAGGCGAAGACACTCACGAGCTAATGCTAATCCGATGGGGATGGATTTTTCTAATATCTCGTTTGCATTTCGACATTTTTATTTATTTATTTATTTATTTTATTTTATTTTATTTATTTTATTTATTTATTTATTTATTTATTTTTTTTGTATTGGATAGCCGAGATCCGTCTCTACATCGCACCTTTCTTACTTTTTTGATTTTGGTTGCAGATATTTTTTAGAATGACACTTTCTTTTTTAGAACCGGTTTTGAAATGGAAAGTAACTTCATAAAAAAAATATCTGCAACCCAAATCGAAAAAGTAAAAATGTTGCGATGTAGAAACGGACTTCGGCTATCCAGTGAAAAAAAATAAATAAATAAAAGATTAAAAATGTCGAAATGCAAACGAGATATTAGAAAAATCTATCCCCATAGGATTAGAATTAGCTCGTGAGTGTCTTCGCTGGCAGGGACAAGAGTCTTAAGTTAATAGGAAAAACACTATTTGATTCCACAACATCCGAAAAACTAATGTAAAAAAAATTTCATTTTTACGAACAAAAAATGTCTTAGTGAATGTGTAGAAAGATGTGATTTGCTGATTGCAGTGCAAAAATAAAAAACACGAGAACACGCTTATATAACTTTCAAATGCGTGCTTTAGACCTTTTTTAGACAAGATTTTTATGATATAGTATTAACCCGTAATTTGCTTTATCAATGTTTTGTGCATTACGAAGTTTGTTACAATGTTTTGTGCATTGCGAAACTATGCATTGGAGTTACTGGGACCCTATTGTACGGTAAAAACTATATAAATAATGAAACTCAACACCTATTATTTTTTGTTCTACCTACTGACACCCCCCCCCCCCCTCCTATACACACACAACCTTATACGGACCTGGAACTATGCCCTGTGCATCAATCTTTGGCTAATATTGCCTTGTGAACATTTAAGCACAGTTTAATTGTTCTATCGCGGGGTCGACGAACCTTTTTACACCCGCGTACCAATTTTTTTTATGAAAATGACGTGCAATTAAAATATAAATTTAATGAAAAATAATAAATTAAAATTACTTGAAAATTATTTATTAGTATTAAAATGTTTTTAAGTAATATGCATGAATTAAATACATTTTAGAAAGTAATAAAAGATTAAATGCGATTTTTGTAGTGACATCGAGGATGAAAAATAATAAGTATCAGATTCATACTAAGATCATTTCAATAGAAGACAAATTGAACTAGAAATATCTAAGTTTCTATTTGAGTTTTCTTCTTTTTTATCTATATTATTTTTTTGTGAAAATAATAGCAGGCATGAATAGACGGGGAAATTCGTAAACGACAAATGGCCGCTTTTACAAACAGCTCTGTAATTAAGTTCCAAGTTGTCATATTTCAGCATCGGCATTTTTACTTATAATATTTAATAATTTTTCCTTTTCAATAGTTTCCAAATATTACATTTGTTTGATAATTTTTTCAGTCCATATTGAGCTGCGATCTGACATTAATAAAGCAGAATAAAAAATCCTCCCATTTTCAATCGATTGAATTTAGACAAGATTTGATAATCTAAATTTATGTATTTTGTCTAATGTTATCGCATCTTGATTAGAGTCCCAAACAATCCCGTGCCAAAATTATTCTGTTACGTGTCAAAAATGGCACGCGTACGATAGGTTTAACGACCCTGTGTACCATAGGTTTAACCCTGCCAACACAGGCAGGGTTAAAAGGGCAAAAGATAAATAAATACTCTTTTGCAATCACATTACATTTATTTGAAAATAGCACTAAATTTTCACTTAAAATTGACTGAAAATTCTTTAAACAAAATGTAATACTTTAGTAAATTATACTTTGTACTGTACATGTAAAAAAGTTTTTAGTACGCTAATTTTCACAGAATAAAAGAATTAATACTTTGAAACTATTAAAAAACTTTTTCGGTTGCAAAACATAGTGTATATTTCAGGAAAAGACTTAATTTGTTTCATTTCCTTTCATCTGATTTTTTCCCCACTCTCTTGAAAACTCCAAAGCTTATATAAAACATTAATGTATTCTTATTTATATCAATTTTCCACGTTGTTTATATTATATATATATATATATATATATATATATATATATATATTGACAACTGATTTAAGATATATTTAAATTATTTTTTATGATAGTTAATTACTGTTATAGATAAATATTAATATTAATAAATCTTCAGTTGTGTGGAATCTGAATTAAAATATCTGAAATTTTTATGATTGTGTTGGAAAATTATTTCGTGATTTTAAGTCCAAGTTTAAACGTTCGATACATATTTATACAATATTGTTGATATTGGCTGTTAAATAAATTGGGGATTATTATCTGAATAATTATTGTAAAATTTACATGCATTTTTAAAAAAAATACAAGATTATGAATATTATTTTTTTTCTTTCTTTAAAACAAACCAAAGAATACATTCTGTAAAGTTGAAAATGCACTATCATTTTTCCAGAACCCTTTACAAGCATGTGTCCCAGCTAAACTAATCACTTTTACCCCGAGCGATTTCTCACCCTCCTCTGTTAGATAATTGACAACAACTGGATAGAGTGATAAAGTGTGCCAAACAGCTGTATTTTCAAAAGAAAAGGAAAAAAACACACTTTTAGCATATTGTTTAAGTTCTCATGTCATGTGCAACATGTTTTATTTTATAATTTATATTATGCTTGAAAATATTTATTATCAGCAGTAAGTTGACTATTTTGAAAATATTGGATATATATCGAAAATATCGGATACATGTCAAAATATCGGATATTTTTGATATTTTCGAAAATATCGTGATATTTACAAACCCTGAGTATTACATTTTTTAGTAACATACATTTATTTTTTCTACAAATAATATTTGAGTTATTTTACTATGCTTTTTATGGTTGATGTAGCTAAATTGATAGGATAACAAGAGTTTATTTTTGTTATTTTGTAATAAGTTTTATATTAATTTATGTGCAAAATGTTTTAGGATTGTCGTTTTTCGGAACTCAAACTGCTCCATGGATAGATTACTTTGTTTTCTGTATCTCTCCTCCCTTTTTACTGTATAAATTTACCATTGAAAAAACGAAGGAAAGAGGAAAAAGAAGCACACCGAAATGACTGGTAATCTGCCGTCAAAATGCAGGGGGAAGTGTTGACTGGATAATATGAAAAGCATTTGTAAGTAGACAGGCAGTGGCAAAAATGTTTAAAAACCTCAGAATAAATCCCAAAATTTTAGGAGAAGATTTTGCGGAAACACGGAAATTATATTATTACGAAATAGGGAATCAAGAGCATCAATCATTGTTTTATTTTTCTACTTTTGAACTATCGTAAAGTACCGAAAGTAAGCCCCCTTACAAATATAAGACCCCCCGCCCAACCCCAACATATATGATTTTTTTTTTCTTTTTTGAAAAAGTTCCATTTATACGGTCTCCCTCTTGAAGTTTTATTTTTTGACGCTCTCAATCCTCCTGTATTTTTCAGGAAATTCCTTCAGATTTTTGTTTCCATATCTTCTAAATGAATAGATCTTATGCAATTTATTTTTATTTAATCTCTTTACATATCATTGTATCACGATGGCATATGTTTAATATATTATACTATTAATGTTTACATTGACTTTTATGCACTAATAAGATTTAATAGATATTTATATTGAGTTAAAGTTTTATAATATTTGTTCATATTTCTTTCATATCTAAATTAACTATTTTATGTAAACTTGCTTCATTAATTTAATATTTTTATTAATGGAAACTACTTAGCTTCTATGGAAGAGAGTTTAATTTGATCTGATTTTATTTTTTAAATTGTTCAAATCCTGAGGAACTTCATAAATTCGAAATACCCCCCACCCCTACCCTCCCAATTTTCCTACCCTTTTCACAAAAGTTCCAATTATAAACACCCCTTAAAATCATTAGAATTTCCTGTTTGCTAAAGAGGGGCTTACTTTCGGCACTTTACAGTACTTGATTTAAATTATTTTAGGAGCATCCTGATTCATTTACTTTTAAAATTTAAGAGAAAACTATAATAGGTCTGTCATTTTTGTAATTTTTAGTTTTTATTTCCAATCTTAAGGCTTTGTATCACTCATTTCTTTTTCCGGATCTGAGTTCTGCTTGTGTCCTTTCTTTCCCCCTTTCTAAACACGCCTATGCCTTTATGAAGCTGTCAACGAGTTGGGGTCAAGCAGGGGGTCAGAGGGGAAGCGGTTGGGGGCCAAGTAAGGGAAGAAAACTCCTTTAGGGCAGTCTTGGACACAGAAAGAAATGGACAAGAGTTCTTCTACGGGAAAAAAAAAAATAGGAGCGAGCTTTCCAATATTCAGATAATTCCACAGATCGGACAAAGAGCGTCCAGGTGCTTGATATTGCCCCCCCCCCCCCTATCCCCGTTTCTTCATGTACCGTTATTTAAAAAAACTAAACATTTTCGATGCCTTATAAAACATTTTGAAACATTAATGATTTTATATTTAAAATATATAAGCTAAGATATTTTGCATGTAATTATCAATTAAATAAGTTGAGCTGATCTACAATTTTCGTTATATTTTTTGACCATTATCAAGAATATATATGTGTGTGTGTCAGAAAGAAAAGTTTGTCATTCTTTAAAAAATAAAATGTAAAGAAAGAAAAATATTCGTATAAGAGCTATAAAAGAAATTACCTTGATATCCAGGTTTAATATTTAAAAAATGTATAATAAAATTCAAGTAATAAAAAATGTATATTATAAATAGTTAGCTGCATCAAGTTTCAAATTTAGCTTTTTAGAGAATGAGACAGATAAAAATAAAATTCATGGCAGCTTTTAATCGTCGTGTTTAAATAAATAAATAAATGGAAATAAATATTGTTATTTAGAAAAAAAAGAGGCCGTAGTAAGTAAAAATAAATTCTCTACCCGGCGATTCTCTAACTCTCTTCTCAAAAATAGGAAAATTTTTGACACATTTTCTGACTCATTTTCAAACGTAAAAGCATAAAATTGACAGGCCAGGCTATTAACGTAATTTGGAATTGAATGGCGTTTTGAATTTTCTGATAAATAAATTACTTAAGGAGTTATAAGCAATTGTTGATACGTGACGGCAGATTTCCCCCTTTTCTGTGCTGTCGTATCCGGAAATTCCGTTCAAATTGCAAACGTGCGCAAGATTTTCTGAAAGATCCTCTGCTTTTACCAAAAAGATGAAAAATACATTAAAATACATAATTACATAATAATAACACTTGCCAATTCCATGCGTTTCCGAACAAAAATGAATTCAGAAAGGTGACATAAAGTATCTTCTTTTGATTTGAGAACAACCGTAATGCTATAAAATCATAGGTTCGTTTGTAAAATAAGTAAATAATAAAAGATAATTTCGAGATGAAGATTCGAGCTTTTTAAAGAAAAGTATACTATCCTCTCGTGAACTATCGTGATTGTTTCCTCTAAAACAGCTAATTTGTTAAATACTGTATTCTCAACATCCTCAGTTGCACTTATGTACCACACATTTTGTATGATTCATTTTATTTTATTGGATTTATATAAAGAAGTCTTCTTTTCTAAAATTTATATATAAAATTTATGGCATAACTTTTGAAATTCGTATCTAATATTATGACATATATGATTTAAAAAGAAAACTTGTACATTTAAAAAGATGGTAGGATGTAGTTAACGGCTTTACAGGAGAATAATAATAATAATAATAAATCACAGTTAACATTTTTTTTACGCCCAAATCCTTCATACATGTTCGTATGTAGTCAGTGCATTGAATATTTCTCTGAAGTTATTGCCACTGCTCAGTTAGTTCAAAGTAATAGATTTAGAGCTTGCAGCTTATGTTAGAAGGATTTCGTTAATAAATACGTAAAGTAGAATACGTTACAAGTCCGATATGTTGATTTTATCTAGTTTTATTCAGTCTAATATACTTAATTTTTAACGCTTTTAAGCGGTAGTTTCATAGCTCCCAACTTTTACACTTTTTTCTTACCGCTATTTTTTAAAAAGCATTTTTTGCCTTATCTATCGCCAAATTTCGAGGATTAAATAACGGGAAGATTGTATTAAAGTAGAGTAGCAGAAAAGCACAAAAGTTGGCAGTTTTATCGCTACCATATTTACTTTATCAAACTACTTTTTCTATATTAAAGTTGAAATGCATATTAACTTAAATCATTCAACATTTAAATTAGCATTTGTTAATATCCGAATAATTAATTATAGGAATACGTTAGAAATTTATAATTGATTTGATTCCGTTACAAAGTAATAGATTTGCTTCAAATCTCTCAGTGTACTCCTAGATTTTTAGAGTAATTTTCGGTTTTTTTATTTTCCTGGTAAATATTTTATTACGAAGTATTTGGATTAGTGATGTTTGACAACATTCATTTCTTTATCTGGCCATGTCATTTTGTTTCTTACTTATTTATTCATTTATTTGGCGTGAGGGGTTGGGGATGCTTTTCTTGCTTTTATTTTTTTTTTTTTTTCAATGCCAATAGCATGCCGATTCTTGAAGCTGTTTTCAGTCAAAGTACCCATACCAATAGGGAAAAAAAACAATAACAAGAAAACAAAACAAAAAAAACACATGTGTTTATTGTTTTTGTTATTTTTCTTTTATTGATGAATATGTTCGTTTTTTATAAATCCTTGAAACATCTGAATGCTAAAGTTTTGGTGCTGGTGCTTACTTATTATGTCGATTTTTACAAGTCAAGTATTTAATAAAAACTACGTTATAAAAATATAAAACAGTGCCCTTTGGAACTGAATATCATTCCTGGGAAATTATTATCCAACGCTTACAATTACTGTTATATTGCTATAGAAAAATACTTTCAAAAGGCTCTGCAGAAAAAGACCTGATTTTTTTCCCCTGCTTTTTTTTTTTTTTTTTTTTTTTTGTGTGTGTGTGTGTGCAGGATAGATGGAAGAAATCACCATATACATAGAGGGTAACGCTTGTACCAAATTCTATGAGAATAATACTAATATTGCATTAATATAATGTTGAAGGTTGATTTATACCATAACTAGGCTATATTAAATATAACGTTTGTATCAAAATAAGTCTAATTTTTGCTAAAAAAACACTTCCGTTATGAATATTAAAGGCATAATTTAACAATGCAATATGAGTTACATTATACAAAAGTGTTAGCTGATTTCCAGCTCATTATATTTTTTTCAAGCATGAAACATGCCAATTTGATTTTGAGTTAAAACGGCAATCGTTAATTTTTAATAAATTTGATAGAAATTCGAGAGAGAAATATTGGAGAAAGAACTAATGAAATGACGAATTTGCTGCTTTTATTTCTTACGTACTATTTCTTTTGCATTCATGAATTTAAAAAAAAAAAAAAAAAAAAAAAAAAAAAAAAAAAAAAAAAAAAAAAAACGCTATTGTATGTTTTATGAAAGGGCACTTCCTAAAGTGTAGTTAAAAAAATAAAAAATAAAAATGTAATATTGAGAACCAATACATATTTTTTAATAACACATACATGGGTCTACATCTGTAAGTAGAAATATAATGTTAGGAAAGCTGTATTGACAACATAACTTTTTCATTGGAGATGGAGAAGCCTGATTTATTTGAAACAATTGTTATACGAATCGCTTTACCAATCACGTCTGCCTATAGAGAAAGTATCGAAATATTATTTTGGTCTACATTTTCTTAAATAAATTAGGTAAAGAAAGGGCTTATACTTATAGTTGTAAAGCTATCGAAAGAACTAGATCTAAAATTTTTGATATCACGATATTTTCATTAATTACGTTGAGGTTGAAATAAAACCCTGATCTCTTAAAGTATGATTTCGCGAAAACGATGCGAAACGAAAAAAACATATGTATGCATTCTAAATTTCCCTATACCAACATAATTCTGGTAACTCTTCAACTATAAGAAGAGTTTACTATGCTTTTCAAGTTCAAAAGACAAGTTTTCTTATCTTGGAATTGGAGAAGAAACAGAAAGTATGCTGTTATCTATTATGTTCCGGAACGGGTTTGCAAAAAAAATCTGCAAATCATTATTCAAAGATGCTTTAGGAAAAAAAGTGTGTGTGTGTGTGTGGGGGGGGGGAGGGTGTATGCGCATATTTGAAAATTATCACAGGTTCTGTAGAGAGGATACTTTATGGTTTGAAATTTTAAAAGCCTTCCTGTTTTGAAAATTAAAGCTATCTGGATTTCTAATTTATGGTTGCTTCAAAGAAGTAATATTTGAAGCGTATCTCATACAGTCAATGGCATGTCTAATAATTATAATTTCGTGCTTTTTGCTTACATAATATTTTAATTTTTTTTTCAATGACATTTTAATTTCATTATAATTATCACGCAAGATTTACTCGTAATAAAAAAAAAAATTGAAAGTATTTTAAATTCGAAAAATAAAGCTATAAATTACTTTTTTTTATTATTATCCTGATATTACTTCAAAATTGAAATTAATTGCATTACAGATAATTTCGCATGATTATAATTCAAACAATGTGTGTTGATTTTATGTGGAATTACTCAATTTATGTATGTATGCTCTTACCATCAAATTAAATTTGTTGAATTCATGAATTTGATTTGTTTAAGATTAATCTTTTATTTACAATATCTCTGTAATAACGGAAAATGAACTGCGCTAAATGTGTAGTTACCTAAATATATAATTGAAAGTAAGCTGTAATTAAATTTGAACGTAAACGTTTGATGAAAGTAAAATAATTTAATTTAGAATGCTTGACATTCAATAAAGAACTTTTTGAAAACTAACACGAAGTCACTCTTTCAGTTTGAGAAAAAAAATTTTCTCTATTAGTAAAATATACATTTGAATTAATATTTCATATTTATTTATTTTTTCGAATTTTGTCTATAATTTGATTAAGTGCCAAATAAAATAAATAAATAAATAAAAGAGAGGGGGGGGGTGGAAGAAGACAAAGAAAGTAAAAAGAAAGAAAGGAAATTTTGAATACGTCAATAGATTATATCGTGGCGAAGGTCAAAGAACTTTTTTTAAGTGCGAAGGAGGATGGGGGGGGGGGGGGATAATATATTTTTTTTCTTTCAGTGTACATAAAAATGATTTCATTTAATTTTCCATTTTAATTTTTTTAATACTTTTTCCAATACAAGAGATTCTGCAAAATAATTTGTTTGTTGCGCAAATGATTTTCGTTTGCTTTCTTTCTATCGCTGTGTGTTTTTATTCAATTTGTGTCTCTTCGAGGAATAAATCAAGGGACATCGTTAACGAAAAAGAACATGTGCACTAGTAAGACAGAAAAGAAATACAACATTTTGCATTTCATAAATAGCACATAATTTTGCTCTCCTAAATTAGTCTTGGGTTACACATTACTATAACGCGTGGCGAAAAAAAAATGCTAAAATGAATGACGAATTTACAAAATTACAAAGTTTATAATGTTCATATTCTGTGGGAGGGTGGGAGGGGAGAGTTTACCAAAAGTTTATACGCAATTTCTTTTCATCTAATAAGACAAAGTTAAGTTAATCTATAAATGTGTATAGATTAATGATCAAATACACGCTATTTTATCTTTATTTTAATACAAATTTAGTTAGTGGTTCTTTGACAGATATGATAAAGTTAAAAATATTACAAAATTTAATAATGTTCATATTATACGAAAAAAAAAAAGGTTTACCAAAAGTTTATACGCAGATTTTTTATTTTTTTTTACTGCTAATAAGACGGAGTTAAGTTAACCTATAAATGTGTATAGATTCATAAACAATTATACGTGATTTTATATTTTGTTATATTAATACTGATTTAGTTAGTGGTTATTTGACAAATATGACAAAGCTACAAAATTTCTAATGTTCCTATTCTCCTCTGAAAAAAAATAAGTTTACCAAAAGTTTATACGCATTTTTTTTTTCATCTAATAAGACAAAGTTAATCTTTAAATGTGTATAGATTAATAAACATACGTGGTTTTATCTTTTGTTTTAATACCGATTGAGTTAATGGTATGTCATTTATACAGGTCATTTAGGCGAATATTCTAATATTCAGTTTCTGAACAATTTTAAAATTCTGCCTCTCCCATAATTTATATGTGGACGTGAGTTTCAAAACTCACGTTATCCAAAATTTTAAATAACGCGTTTTCCCTTTCAATCTATTTTAATGGGAATCTGCACCGAAGAAACACAACAATCTGCAAAAAAGATGGCTTTATCCCGCATTTTTGGTATTGAAAATCTTGGTTTCGCATGAAAACCAATGGACATAGAGGTTTTTCGCGATTTCCCGAAATTTGATTTTCTGGATAAGGCGATTTTTGAAACCCACCTCCTCCCATATATATATACATACCTTTTGTCTTTTGTTTTATACTTACGATGACCATATTTCATTGAAAGAAATACGGGTAAAAAAAGTGTTGAGAAATCATCACCTTCCCTTCATAGAATACGTAGTAAAACCTTCATAATAGAACCTTTATTTAGCGAACAATCTTTTTTTTTTTTTTTTTTTTAATCCACGGCGCATATGCACTTTTTCTTTATAGCAGATTTTAAATTTTGAAGCAAATTGTGAATGTATAATTTATATATATATAAATATATATATACTATTGCAAAACAAAACAAAACAACAACAAAAAAAATTACCATTATTAATTGCTATTTTAATTTATGCATTTTAATGCTGTACCTTTTTCAAATTTAAAATCGCTATATAATTATGTAACTATTTCACAAAGATAATTGCGTATTATGTGTTTGCTTCTCGATAATGCTTTCTCTTCATTTAACATTTACTGTGGAAAAAGGAAAAAAAATCAGACTCTGAAGAAATTTGCACATATTGGAAAGTACATTTATATTATAAGCAAAGATAAAAACTAACTAATTTTTAAGACTTACATAATACAATTTTATACCATTATTAATAATTATAATACCATTAATTTTCAATTGAATTATTACTTTTTTTTTTCAGAAGTGCTTCAAATAAACAACAAATTTCTAAAGCAATATTTTTGTAGCTCATGAGTAATAGAAATGTGCATTTAATCAACAAATTTTATGATTTTCTTTGTGTTGCACACATTTATGATGGTGGGAATAATAAAAATATTGCTATGGAAGTAAAATAAAAATAGCAAAACGTATAGCAATATTAAATATAGCTTTCAGAAGACATAGCGCAAGCTTTTTCAAAGTTTTAAGCTTTTTGTATTTTAATTAATGCTAACCGTTTATAATACTCAATGAGCTACTTTTTAAAATTTGCAAATAATTTGCTTTTCCATTTAAATTATCTGTGTAATAAAACTAATTTCAATTGCAATTTTTAAGAGTAGCGTTCTTTAATTATGTAACAAAAATGTGAAATGTGTCATTTCTTATGGAAAGATTTATAGACTAATTATTCATTAATATCAACTATATGCAGCAACTTTTTTTCAACGTACTAGTATGAAAGTACTTTAAACAGGCGGAAATGCAGTTAAATTAATTTAACGTTGTTCTTTAATAATAATAATGATTTCTTTATTTCTTACTGATTTTATAACCTTTTAATTTATTATTATGATTATTTAAAGCAAATAATGATCTAATCGCATTGAAAAGTCCTTTTTTCTGCTCAAGTGATTTCTGTTTTGAATGAAATACAATATACTCTCGATATTTCGAAGTCGAAGGGACGCTAACAAAATTTCGAGATAGCGAGTTTTCGAGATAACAAGGTCATAACTAAAACATAAAAATTCACGTAAAATCACAAGATACGGAATAATATTATAAAAATTAGAGTCATGATAAATGAGAATAAGTATAAATACGTAATGAATGTTGACAATAAGTCTAAATACAAGATGATAATTTTAATTTTTTAAATAGTAGAAAATAATTTACGTTAAGTTGGAAAGAATTAGTAAATACATAAATGAATTTACAGCGCTAGAATTTCTTAAAGGCCAGTGTCGTGGCCTGGGGACTTCTCTTTTGATATTGTTCTTCAACCAATTTTTCTGTTCGAAAAATAGCGCTAAAGCCACCGTTTTCCACGTTTTCCGAGCATTACATACAAAAATGCCATCCATATGACAAGGAAACACTTGTTTTTCACCTTTGTTTGCCGTTCAAGTGACCAGATGGCAATATCGGAATCGTCCCTGACCCTTTAGAGAGGTAATGAGGAGGTTCTTGGAAACAACTCTATTTTCTTGCAGGGCCGAAACTAAGGGGTGGGGGGCAGAGGGGGCACGCGCCCCGGGCGTCAGAACGAAGGGGCGCATAATGAAGGATTATACCTTTGGAATGGATCATTTTCTTTTAATGGACTGATGGCTTCCATTATTATGAAACAGCCATTATAAATGAAGTTTAAGGTGAAGATGAAAGAGCAACCATAAAAAGTTAGAACTCTGATTTTCTGGTCAGAATGGGGAATAAAACGGCAACTTTTTACGACTGCTCTTTCATCTTCACCTAACACTTAATTTATAATGGCTGTTTCATAATAATGGAAGCCATCAGTCCATCAAAAGAAAATAACTCGGTTAAAGTGGAAACTCTGTTAAGCGGGACTCGAATAATCGGGGCTCTACTGTACATTAAAATGAGCTTTAGAATATTTTTGTTCGTGTTCAGAGGGAAGTCATGACCCCCCCCCCCCTGACCTTCCCCTTGGATCCGCCGTTGTAGATTACGTAGTTCATTATTACATATTTTAAATTATTTTAAAATAAGTCGGGTATTAGAAAATTAGTAAAATTTTCTTTGTAAATATACTTTGCTGAAGGGGGGGGGGGCGCCAAAATCCATGTTTGCCCCGGGCTAATTTCGGCCCTTTCTTCGACACAAATGGCAATTTTTAGCCGGAAAAATTCATTTTTTACTTCGAATTCTACATAACAAGGTTTTGAGAGAAAACTCTTCGAGATAAGAATTAAAATCAACATTAGAGGAATATGTAATATCAAGGGGAAAAATAATTTTTCGACATATCAAGGTTTTCGAGATATCGAAAATACACTGTATTTGAAAACTGTACAGAATTTAAAAATGATACGTCTTTCCATTGCAGCAACAACTGAAATTATAAAGTTTACTTCCGTTTTGTTTTTAGAGATAAATTATAGGCATGAAAATCTCCAGATATTCTTTATTTAAATTCAATTTACACCAATCACGATTTTGCTCAGATATTTAACTCAGAGGAATGTATTGTTAAAATCATTTATACGAGTATAAAACAACAATCAAGGTTCGTTTTATATGTTTTAATTAACATTTTTTAACCTATGTATTATTTATTTTACGCATTATTATACATATATAAAGATCTTCTTGTAAATAATATTATAAAAGTGGGGCATATTACCACTTACTTTGAGTGGAAAGGGGGAGGGGGTTCTCAGTTTATCGGGAATTCTGGTCAATAGTTTACAGAGAACAGTGTTTAAAAGGGGGGAAGATACTTTTTGGACATTGCCGTTACACTTTTTGAACACAGTAATTTCTTTCTTTCTTACTTTTTTTTTTTTTTTTTTTTTTTTTTTTTCTAGCTTTATCTTTGACTCTTAAACATGACTAAGAAAAATATGTTGAATTTTGTATTTTTAAGGTTTAATGAAGTATTATTGATGCTTTCCACATTTTCATAAAGTAGAAAAAAAATACCAGATTTAAAATATATTTAATGTTATAAAATCCAAAACAAATTTGCATGCTCTTTTCAGAACGAAATGTATTCTAGATGTTTATTTGTAGTTTTGAAAAAATAGTCTAGTTAGTTTTATTTAAATGTTTGTGATTTCTATTGCATGAAATACCATAGTAGTACATGTTTATTATTGAATCCCAGCTCAAGTAACAGGAATGTTTCTGATGCATACAAAAAGCAATTTTTACACGTAAGCATTTCACGCATAAAAATTCAGAGTTAAAAACTGGATATAATGGTTTTATATTCCCATAATATTTTTAATATCTTGAATGATACCTAATGACTATTATCGTGTCATTGCTGCATCTCAAAAATATGTTACAAACTCCTTCTTTCAAGGCATTTTCTGAACGATTGCTTTTTTTTTTTTTTTCGCATTGCTTTTTTGGATTTTTGCTTTTTTTCGGAAAACGGAAAACGCTGCTCGATTTATTTTTATGTGAATATGAGTACTTACAAATTCCATGTCATATTTAAATTTATTTTATTTTATTTATTTATTTATTTATTTTTACGTTTACGAATTAAAATAATTTCGATTTGAGACCATCTTTAAATGATATGATAGCCACTAAATCGAATGCCAAATTTTCCTTTATTATATTATCTGCAAACTATGCTACTCATTTGTAAAATGCATAAGCTTTGAGAATACATTAAAAAATTCAAAATACTTTAGTATTTTTCAAATATTTTTAAAAACGGTCTTAAATTTTATTGAAATTTTCAACAAAAAATTAATGAAAAGAATTCAAAATATTTTCTTTACTATTGAAATTTTTGGAAAGGTTGAAAACTTGTAATACAAACATAAAAAACAGCAAGATTTCACCTTTTCTACGTTTTTACTTATTTATTTATTTGTTTCTGTGCATGAGTGTGTATGACACTTTCAGTTTTTTCTATTTAAGAGTGTTCTAAAATACACCCCTCCCCTCCATTTTGACAAATTTACGAATTTTTTTAAGCGAAAAAGCATCACCCTGGAAAGTATATATTTTTTGAAGTGATTTGGAGTCAAACAGATTTTTCATTTTTCGATAAATGAATTACACATTGAGTTATGAGCAATTGTTTTCTCATGGCGACTTTTCGCTCAGCTGACCCCTCCCCCACCCCCCACCCCGAAAAAAAAATAAATATAAATAAATAAAAAATAAAATACAATCCATGTAGAAATATCGGATTGAATGTCGATTGCGGAATGCTTACATGATTTACAAAATTACATGTTTACAAAATTTATCTTTTTGGTTCGATACTTGTTACATGGGGCGGGGATTTTAGATATTTTATTAAAGCTTAACCTTTCCGGTATTAGACTGAGTATTTCAAAAATCTTAAAGGCAATATTTTTTATAGAAAGCTAAATAAACTTTTTAAAATAAACTTTTATAACTAATGTTTAATGAAACCGATCTGGTTCATATTCACATAAACAGGTGAAGTGTATGTAATGCATATGTTCCATTCTGATAATCTTTTAATTTATGAACTTAAGAGAATATGATAAAGCTAAAGATATTCTTACTTTTTTTTCAAAGAAAATAACACAAACCCTTTAAGTTTATTAATAAAAATAATAATAATTAAAAATGTCTTGTTTCTTTATCATAATGTTTCGCTTTACCTGTAACACATGTCATATTTAAACATTCATTTGATAATCAACGCATTTTTTTTTTCACAAAGTTTATGATACAGCCGAATATTTTTTCAAAAAAAAAAGGGGGGGGGGGTTAAGAAGGAATGAGAAACGAGAAAAAACTGTCAATTTTCTAATATTTATTTTTAAAGCAGAAATTTATCTGAATGCAAAATAAAAATTATTATTTTAATAAGAAGTTTCTTTAAAATATGAATCTTTATTTTGTGTTTCTGTCCTAGTTGGATTCGAAAATCCACTACAACAAACAATTTTTGTATTGGAAACTAAAGTCGAAAAAAAAAATTCTGAGAAAAATACAGGGTGTCTCACTCCAGACTGAACACAGATTTTCTCAAACGTTTAACAGTAATTGAGGCCTATTGTACTAAATTTTGACCGGACTTTATTTTCATCGTGTGAAATGTAAATATAAAACGCGAATTTGTTTAAGTTACCCTTCTGTTCCTCCAAACAGTTTTGAACAAGATGCCCCGTAATTTAAAATGTAGTGCATTACATGAGGTATCACTGACAAAATTACAGCTCACTTCTAGAACTTTCTATAGCGCCATTACATTTCACATAAGAGATATAAAAAAATAAAAAAAATTCTAAAAATTTTCAGCATTCACAGTTTTCCATTTCTTCAGGCGGTAAAATATACAAGTGTATGAATGCTATTTTTTTTTCTTTCTTTGAACGAATTTCGTCTGTGAAGGCAAAACATTGACGAAAGAGGCACAATATCATTTTCTTCATTCCAGAAACTTTAATAAGCATGTGATAGAGCTTAAACTAATCACTATTTCCGAATTCCCACCCTCCTTTGCAAACATCTGGTGTGTAGATAAGTGCTAAAAGAACACGCTACACTTGAAATTTCGTAGAAATGATAGGAAATAGCTATAATGAGTCGAGTCTTGTATCCTTTACTCCGAGTTAAAGATGCAGTTTTTTAAACAGATTAAATAAAAGAACTTTCTAATAACATTAATGTATTTTATTATGAGTTAGAAGCATTAACATTTCTGTTAAACATTTTTTTTTTCTTTCATAACAAATTCATATATTCCATTGCACTACATATAAATGATTTCAGAAGGTGTTTCCCTTTTTTTTTTAAATATGCATTATTAAATATTTTAAATGTTGATTTCATAACATTCTGTGTTAAAACTTAAACAAATGATTAAAATCAGTCTTAAACTTTTCTAATTAACGTCTTATAACATATATTTTTGTAAAAGATTTAATTTTTAACACTTTCCAAAACATGGTTGAAAAGTGGTTATGAATTGGTTTTGTCTGTCCGTGCTCTAACTCTTGTAAATATACTCGGATTGCCATGAAATTTATCTGCATAATTAATGTTTACTAAGGCATGTTCGGTATTGAAAATGGAGTGTGTACCATTCATAGTTCATTTACAGGGCACTCAAAAACATTCCGCTACATTAAGGTCTATGAGGAATATTAAAGTGTTACAATGTGCTAAACATAATGAAATTTATATACATTACTGATGAGCATTAGAAGATGATTACTATATAATTACACTACGTATGCTGGGGAGCTGTAAGTATTTAGTTATATTATGATCTATGAAGAAAAATAGTTTGCGACGTATTTTAATTATGTTTCTCTGTTACAAACATATTGAAATTGATATGAATTTATGAAATGCACAAATACATGCTTTCTGTAGAATATGGAGTGAAAAGCGTTTATCATTCATTTACAGGGTCATACAAAGTGTTTGACTATATAATTATCTGCAAGGAAATACTGCTCGCAGCATATGGAAATTATCTTGCACTATTTCAAACGTGACGACATTGATATGCTTTTCTGAGGTTTACTACAAAATGATTTTTCGAAGAATATGATGTGCATTCCATTTATCACGCATTGACAGGGACACATAAAAGATTTCGGAGACAATACTGGATCGAATGTGTTATCTATTAGGGATGATTGCTGAAAGTGTGTACTCAATTATGATATGCGTTGCTAAATTTAGCTAAATTTTTGCATAAATTTTCCGTAAATTCCATAGATCATACACAGGTGTAAGCAAAAGAATTCGTAAGCGTTACTGAGAATGAGCGGGAATTGCTTGAAGTTTTGTTTGCTTTTTCTTTCAGTTATGCATTTTCAATCTCAACTACATTTAGTATACTAAGCATATTGTAGCATATAAATAAAATCACATACAAGGCTATCCAAAAATGTAATAGTATTTACAATTTTTCTATAAATAAAAAATATGTTCTTATACTTAACAAAATTTTCGAGACAGGTTAGGGAGAAAATGGTTGCTTTTGGTTAGGCATTAACTCAGCATTACAAGGTATAGGGAAAACACTGTTTGATATGTAAAACATCGCACAAATATCTTATTTGTTAGAAAGATGAGAGTTGCCAATTGCAGAAAAAAAAAGATGAAAACACGAGAACACCCTTACATGACTTTTAATGCATATATGATAGGGTATTCCTTTAGATATAATTTTCATAGTCCAGCCTTAACCGTAAATCGCGCTGACCTTTTTTTTTTTTTTTTTTTTTTTTTTTTTTATAAAAATCAGAGGCACATGCGTTCGTGATACCTAACAACGGGAATAACTGGTTAATTATCTTTGTATTTTACGATATAAAACTATGTAAATAATGAAACTAAACAACCGATTTTTAAAAATTTCATCTATTGATTTCCGTCTATTCACCCTGATCACTCAGATACAGTTCAACAGCCTATGTTTATAGGGTTAAAGCATATAGATTTGAGAGACCTAAAGTTTATGATGACTTTCACCAAGGCCCCGATTGCCTAGGCCTTAATCTACCCCTCCTTATGAATACTTATGATCAGTTTAATTTCCCTAGCCTATATTGATATCGTTAAGAGGCTGCTTTGCTTAAATGAAAACACACTCTCGCTAATCATATTTTTATGAGAGAAAAAATTTTTAATATCTCGTTTGCATTTCAACATTTTTAAAAGATTTTTTTTTTTTTTTTTTTTTTTTTTTTGCATTGGATAGCTGAGTTTGAACTCTATAAAGCCCGTTTTTTTTTTTTTTTCGATTTTGCCTGCAGTTTTTTTTTTTTTTTTTTTTTTTTTTTTTTTTTTTTAAGGATAATTTTATTTTCGGAACTGGTTTGAAATGCAAAGGTATCCTCATTAAATAAATAAATAAATAAATAAATAAAAATAACTTATCCAGTGCTATACAAACTTATACAGCTATCTAATGCAAAAAAAAAAAAAAAAATCATTTAAAAACATTGACATGCAAGTGAGGTAAAAAAAAAAAAAAAAAAAAAAAAAAAAAAAAAAAAAAAAAAAATAACATTAGCGAGCGTGTGGGGTTCCGCGTCAGAGAAGTAGCCACGTACTGCCGTCGTAGTGCGACGTAACAAATTAATTCTTTTCTGTTTTTACATAATATGTTTTCGAAAATGTCATTAGATATTTATATTTCGATTACCGAATTTCTATAACAAATGTAATACATTTGAAAACTTTACTTTGTACCTGCAAAAAAGATTTTGGCAAGCTAAATTTTCCACAGAATGAGAGATTTAACACTCTGATATTAATTTTTTTTTATCGGTTGTTAAAAATACTATATAGTTCGGGATTTTTTTCAACATTTTTCATTTGCTATCATCTTAAAAGCGTATTTGACCTCACGTTTGAATACTTTGAAATACTTTTTAACACATGTCTTCTTTTTCAGATCTTTTTTTTTTCTGTCTGTTTATAAATTAGATATATCTTTGATTATACAGCTATCTGACGGTCATCATATTTTTTTGCTAGCTCGTTTGACGACTAAATTAAGAGATATTTAATGAATTTTATAAAACAGATAATTCTTGTATATGTAAATAATAATACTAAAACAAAATCTTCAATTCTTAAAAAATCTGAATATGAATATCTGAAACTTTTATAACTGTGTTCGAAAATTATTTTGTGATTGTGACTGTTTATAAATAACCAATGCATACTTATGCAGTATTGTTGATATTAGCAATTAAACACAAAACGGTATAAAGTATTACTATTATTACTATTATTATTATTATTAATAATCTGAGTAATTGTAGTAAAATTTACATGCATTTTGAAAAGTAAATAAAAGATTACGATTCCTAATTTTTTTATGTTTAAAAAATGTTAAAGAATATATGCTGTAAAAGTAAAGAAAAAAAATTCTTTATTTGAAACACCTTTTTAACAAGCATTTGTTGTTCGCTGCCTGGAAATATCACCGAATTTTAGCAGATGTCTTTAGTACCCTAAAGGGATTTTCACCCCTTTCGCACCCCTTTGTCTAAGACCTCTACTGATAACTGGTAAGGCCAGTGGGAGGTTGTAAAAAGAATGTGAGACGCTCGAATTCCACTGAAATGAATAAAAGATAAAGTAAAAGATACAGATATATCCTTAGGCTTGTTTAAAATTCAGTTATGTTTTTAACATTATTAAGCAATAGAATTTTTCTAATAACATTAAAGCATTTTATTTTTAATTAGATGCATTAACGTTTCTCTTCTTCTAATAGTCCATTGCAGGAATAACTAATTTCGTAATTTCCCCCCCTTAAATATGCATTAATGATAGTTTATAGAATCTTTTCTAATAAACGTCTCAGACATTCATTTTTATAAAAGATTTAATTTTTATATATAGTAATATGTATTTCATCTGAACAATGTAACATTTTAACAACAGCGATATTTTGTTTTAAGTATTATATACATTATTCCAGCGTGAATTTCTTTAACGCATTTTTGTATATATAGAGAAACGCAATAAACGCAATGAAAATAATAACATCACGAAACCTTTTAAATACATTTTTAAAACAAAGAAAAAAAGCTTCTTAATATGATTTCTTACTTGAAAAATGTCATATGAGATCGTATTATGCTGGTAAAACTCCAATGATAAGCTTTTAAAAATATCAGTATTAAACCAACGATATTTACTTGTCAGCATCAGAAAAATAAAATAAAATAATAAAAATAATAATAAATATTTTGTCTTAATAACACATAAATGGATGATATTAAAAAATGAAATTCTGAAATACAAATGACTTTAAATTTGATTTTAGGCTATAAGTTTCGATTGTATTTTTCTCAATAGATAAGGAAGTAAACACCTTTAGAATTTAACAACACAGATTTAAGTGAGAAAAAAGGGTGTTGGAGGGGGGGGGGGGGAGATAATAATGATAACTGTGAACGCCGTAAAAGTCTAACCTAAATGACGGCGCCTGGTGCGGGGCATCGCCTGCGCCATCCTTGATGCGGCGTTGTCTCCCTCCAGTCTAAACCCAGATTTTGCGCATGACTTGGGCATAGTAAAATAAAATTTCACTAGGCTTGACTTGAACTGCGTGAAATGTAAATGTAATATGCGAAGTGGTGAAAAGTTCTGCTAGGGGAAGTCGTGCTAGTATCTAACACCAAATAGCATTGAGTTGGACGCTTGGTTTTGGGAAATGTAATTCGAAATACACATGATGTCACTGACAGAATTTCAGCTTACGTCCAGAGTTATAAACAAAAAAGTAATAAAAAATAAAGATGAAATAAAGATGAAAAAGGAGTAAAAAATAAAGTGATTTTTGTTTATATGACACTGGTTCCTATAAGAAAATTGTAGTGTGCTGTACTAAATTTGTCTTTTTTTTTTGTGGGTAGGTGTGTGTGTGTGGGGGGGGGGGATCACCAAATACTGATACAGTGAAAAGTTCGAGTACTGCAACATACCAGCTAGCAACCCCCTTCCCCAAAGTATGAAAATTTGTTTCACGCTACTTTAAGACTTTTCTACAAGTAACTCACCGAATTAAACAAGCAACTGTGAACGAAAGACTTGGGTAAACGATCATTCTGTTAAAGCTAATGACATATATTTTGCTAATTTGAACGCAATTGTATATAAACGTTTGTCAATTATTTACTATTTATCAATTAAAAATATTTCCCAATTAATTACCTTTAATTAATAATAAAATCAATTAAGTGCTATTTTAATTAGCTATGGCAAATCATTGAGAATGAACAATCATAACACTTTCCATTGCAAAAAATAAAATATATTTTCGAAAAATATTCACCAGCAGATACTCTCCTCACGCCCCCCACCCCCACTTCACCCCTCTTCCCCCAGGGACTGCACTAAAATTCTAAAGCATTTGCTGGGTTTTCCTGGGTGGCCATCCTCATCCTCCTCGCCCCTCCCCTCCACCCCCCAATACGAAACATGTTTTAACGTTGTGTAAAAAGATATATTTCTACAACTAACGCACCGAATTGAACAAGCAACTGTTTTCAAAAGATCTTAGCTAAAGAACTACTTAGTTACCGCTAATGAAACATATTTTAATATTTTTAACAAAATTAAATATTTTTCACAAAATTTACATAAAGAAATAGATTTTAATTTACAGAGGACAATAATTAAATAATATTTATAAATGTTTAAATAACCGCAATCAATTATTCAATGGTTTACTATTTGTAAATAATAGTCATCAATTAATGTTCATCAACTAATAATAGCGTCAGTTAAGTACTATTTTAATTAGCATTAGCAAATGATTAAGCATTAACATCGCTAATCGTAACGCTTTCATCTCCATTGCTTAAAATATCTTTTCAAAAAATTGGCATTGTCCTTAAAATGCATCAATAACATTATACACTTTGTCGGGCAATTCATTGAATAATAGAGTAACCACCCAGAACATCTTAGTTCGAGATTAAGTTACTCGGGTTGAGTGTGTAAAATTTCGAAACGAGTAACACCCGAGTTACTCTAAATAATGGTACTGTACTCCCACAAACTTTTTGTTCTAAAAAATACAAATTTTTTTCGATTGAAATTTTTTTGGTGTTCATATATATATATTGCATATCTTGACATTCTATAATAATATTTAAATGATATTAATAAAATTTCGATGGGTATTCCAAACGTCGGTAAAAAGGTTGGTTACTGATGAGGGCGGGTAGGACGGTATTGGTGTGTGTGTGTGTGTGTGTGTGTATATGGATTTATATTTAAACTTCTCTGTGTTTCTAATATACATCCAAAAAAGTCATAAAAATAAAAAAAAGCTGATTTTATAATCTAGTAAAAAGAATTTTTTTTTCCATTTAGAAACCGTTATGTATTCATTTTTCGAAAAAATACTTTTTAATATGTTTCTTCTTTTAATACAAAAGCTACACATTAGATGGAGATGCAGTGTAATTAAGCACCTATATCGAGTTTGCTATTTTATATTTCGACATTTTACATTTGAAAATTATTTTCACATTTTTATCATAAAAGTAATAGTTCTGAGGCAAGTGAAATCGCGATTTCGTCCAGTACAGGAAACATTTTTAAACAGAAAAAACTTCTTATGTGAAATAACTGAAAAAAATATTGTCAAAATTCACTTTTTCTTCTTTAACAACAGCACTGGGGAATCCGAGTACCGTTGGTCATTTGTGGCAGGATAATAGAATATATAAATCAAATATTTTTTATATTACTATGGAGCTTTTATTTTACCACGGTGCTTTTATTTTTTAACGTTACTACAAACCCCTGTCAAGACACAACAAGTTTTAAAACATGCTAATTTTCTCTGCTTTTAAAAGATTATCCGCTTACGTAAAATTGAATGATATTGTTACCATCTTCTGTATTCGGGTTTTCATCGGGGTTTCAGTTCTTTGATTGGGGGAGTTTTAGGTTCCCAAGACCGCGTATATCGCTGTCGCGACAACTGACGGCTGTTTTCCTGATTGATTTTGTGGAATCTATCGCACATATGAAAATTAGTTTGTATAAAACGGTTAAGTAAAAAATGGCGCTGGCTAAAGTATTTTTATAATAAATATTTCTTTTAGAATCTAGAAGAAAAACGTTTTGATTGTGACATTTTAAAGATATGAGTTAAACATGACAATTTTCCATTGGATGCATTTCACACATAATAATTTTTTTCAATGTTTTCTTTGTTTTAAATATCTTTCATTACAAAAAGTAAAATGTTACCTGTTAAAGCTGGCCGTGGTAAAGCAATCGCGGAAAATTTTGAGATATTTTTATCGACCTAGACCCACAACCCCCAAAACAATCCTGCATTGAAATGTTGATTTATGTATATATATACATTGGTTCTCAAAAATTAAGGAAAAACAACAAAAAAGCGATTACTCAAAATGTTACATGTAGATCTTATTAAAACTGAGCCACAATATATAACACATAGTAAGGTATGCAATAACATTAAAAGAAATCACCAGGCGATTGTGGTGTTTTAGAAATTAACACAATTATAAAATAAACAAAATAAATGTGTCAGATTGGTATAGGAATAGTACCTTTCATATGGAATATGATCACCCTAGAAGCAATTCAGTACAAACAGCTTTGTGCGATACTGTCAATTATGCGATCGATATATTCGCTGGGAATTTTGAGCTATTACTTTTGTAAAGCAGTTGTAAACATGGTAAGGGTCTGCGGACAGATATTGAAAGCAGCAACAAATCTTATAAAGCATTCCAAACATGTTCGATCAGATTTTAGTTCGGTGATCAAGTTGTCAATTCCATGCGGTGAATTGCCTGATGCTGAAGCTAATCTTCCACGAAGCGAGCCCTATGTGGTCTAGCTCTGTCGTCCTGTAACAGGAAATAATTACTTATTGCGCTCACGTAAATTCGCATATAAACATCAAGAATGTCATATCTATTGACGTGATCATTCACAGTTCCACATGGAAAAACATAGAAGTCTGTACGTCAACCCAAAGAGATACCACCCCAAACACAGACACTGCCTCCTTCGTATGAATCACTTTTACGAATCTTTGATGTATGATAGCATGTTTCCTGTTCTCTCCCATTCAAACAACGCATACTATCGCTTTAGAGGCTAAACATGGACTCATACGTGAAGAGAACACGCCTCCATTGATCAGCTGTCTAGTGGACATGTTATGTGCCTAACTTGAAAGCTCCCACCGGTGACATGAGGTGAGCGGAAGACGAATAGCTGGTCGCCTCGAGTAAAGACCATGTTCATGAAGGTTTCTACGCATAGTAGACGTTGATACCAATCTTCGAGGATCTGAAGCAATGGAGGCTCTAAGATGAGAGTGGGTTGCTGTTCTATTCCTTCGTACACATAAACGCAAAATTTCGGTCATCGGTGCTTGTCCTCGCGCTTGTCCATCCTTGGCTGATCCTCCTGGAGGCCGAATCAGTGGTTTGAAATTATTGCTAAAGCCTATGAACAACAGAAGGACTCACATTTAGCAATCTGGACACCTCTGTCTGATTTTGACCTGCCTCCAATCTTCCAATAGCTCTATATCGTAGTCCTGCAGACAAATGATACCTCGAGATCATGCTAATGAATTGGCTATCACAGTTTTCTTATCCCATCAGAGTGACACCTGCAGCCGTACTCTCTAGCATGCATTTTTTATGCTCCTCCAGATGACGCAACCTGATTGTAACGCCACTAATTTGCAATTCGTAATTTTATTCAGCATTTTTTATTTAACAACATATGCAAATTTCATACGGATAGATTTCCTTTGAACGAGTTATCGCACTTTTTGTGATTTTTCCTTAAGTTTTGGAAACCAGTGTATATATATATATATATATATATATATATATATATGATTTTTGACGTGCTGTATCTTTCGTATTTATAAACTAATTTGGATATGGCTGAGCATGAGTAAAGGGCTTAGAAAGGTCCCGACTAAGTTTATTGGTTAGCTTCATTGAAGAATACAAAAGCTCTTTTAAATTGGTGGGCACTTCGAGATGCCGCAAAATTTGGGGACTAATCATAAATCGCTCTAAAGGAAATTAACTTGGATATAGCTGACTAATTTGGGAGAAATTCTCATTAAAATTCAGTATTGACGAAAACTTGGATTGATTGTTCTAAAATGGAGTTCCACTTATTTTAAATTCGGGTGTTTGGGTAAAATATGTTTAATTTTTAAAAAACAAGGAAAATGAAATCTACTTTTTCCTGCTGGAAGTTTTTTTTATATTCACGTATAAATATACTTTTCAATTAAAAAGTGTTTGGAAATATTATTATTTGGGCATTTATGATGTTATCCCCTCCCCCATTTAATAATTTTCGCGAGAATAAACTAATTATTTAAATTTATTTTGGCATTCGTGATGTAATTTCCCACAATTTAATCCCTTTTGCGCGAATAAATTTGTTATTTAAATTATTTAATTATATGATTTAAATTACAATATTTAAATTATTTTTAAAATTTCTTTCCTTTTTAATATTCACTTGAAATATACTTTTCAGTTCTAAAATATTTAGAATTATTTTTTGTGTTTTTTTTATTATTATTTGCTACCACCCTACGAACACAGAGCTATCGGTAAGCAATCGGTCGCAGACGCTTGGCACTACCGGTGGTATTGGCACGATACCGGCTGCTTCTACAGGTTCCGTAACTTTTTTAATACGCATTGCAGTGGAGTATTTGACCCAAAAACCTGGCCAAAAATGAAAAAAATTAAAAATTTACCAACAGTTGAAAAAATCATATTTTTTAATAGCTGACACATTGGCGCGTCGATCAATGTCTATTTCTGGAACCTGAGCCACATGCGGCGGCTACAGGACCTAATTGAAGGGAAAACTGCTATAAAAGAAGATATGATTTTTGGTTGCTTTTTGGCATTGTTATTATTTTTAAAGGTATTTTTTTGTGGCTGAATGAATTGTTGAACTGAAATTGCATAACACTTACGTGTTTAAGAAAGGTCAAAGCTTAGCGTTAAACTATGTGTTAAATTAAATAGTTTAGATATTAATATAATAAAAAGCATTAAATTTGTAAAAGGGGTATTTTTCAAATGTTTTTGGGTCTAGTTTAAACATTTGGAAATCTTTTAAAAAGTTTTCTGGGCTTTGCCGGGCCATATTTGATCTATAATCGCATTGGTTATAGTTCTAAATGCCAATTTCACACACAAAAAAAAAGTTTCGCATACTGTTGCCATTTTTTATTTTTTATTTATTTATTTATTTTTTTCGGGGAACTACTTAAATCCCATTTTTTGCGGAAACCGAATTGAAGAGATAAAAACTATATTTTTACTATCATATTGCAGGTTTTTAGCTTACAGGATATTGACTGAGAGGTTTTGCCCCTACAGATTCTGTAAGTATGGATGAACGTACGTATGTAGGTATGTACATACGTACGGAACTCGATACCTCTTAATAGAAATATCAGATCGACTTCAAATTTTAAATACTTATTTATTAAAAAAAATTTCTCCGTTTTGGGAGCCCATAGGTAGTTAATAAGGGGAGAAAGGAGGGAATTAAAGAAGTCTGGAATTGACGCAGAAATGATTAAAGGTTGTAAGTAAAATTGGAAGTCATAACAAGTGGGCATCGCATTGACAAAAAAAGTTCCAAACATCTGCTGATGAAGCAGCAAGACTGTATGTGAACCTTTACAATCGTTCCCTCATGATTCCAACAATGCACAAATTTTTTATTCATGGTTCCACTGTAATTAAGAAATCAGTCGTACTCATTGGCCAACGGTCAGAAGAAGCTGCCGAGGCCAGAAACAAACACGTTAGACAGTACCGTACAAAGTACTCAAGAAAGTGCAATAGAGAAGTTCGCAATAGAGAAGTTTGCAATAGAGATGTTCCAAATTGGCTTCTTTTAAGCAGTGATCCTTTTATAAACTGCTCTAGACAAAGACAAAGAGAAAAGAGCAAGCCATACAATAGCGAGACCCTACAACTCCTTCATCCAGCTACGTTTGATGGTAGTCCTAATAAAAGCCAAGAAGAGTATGATAAAGAAGATGAAAAACAGAGTTTTGAAAACTCAGATTGAAAGTGGTAATCTATTAAATACACTGAAAAACCAGCATCTCTTTACTGTTGAGCCACGGTCGACAACTAGCAAACGGCAGTCCTGCATCCGGACTGCCGAAAAAGATATTGCAAATGAAGAATTTATTCATTTTCCAACAATTCTTGAATATAAAAAGATTTCCGAAATACATAGTGCAGTGTTCTTAGGTTTTATGTCAGAATTTGAAGCAAGATTCCAAGACTTTGCAGAGATAGGTAAGTTGTTTCCATTTTTTAAATCGCTTTATGAAGTTGATGCAAAATGGACCGATGTGGCTGAAACGTTTTTCATTCTTGAAAAAACTTTACTTCAAATGGAGATATTTGACTTGAAAGAAGCTATTTCCTTCCAAATGTATAAAACTGCATTCCCTGAAGAATTTTGAGGTAAACATGTCTCAGAAAAGTAGGAAAATTGCAAAACACTAGCTACTATTTTTGGCTCTACATAATGTGACAGTATGTGAACATACAGTATATGAATGAACTTTGTCCAAAATGATTTTTTTAAAGAACAAATATCGTTCGATATTAACGGACGCCTACCTTGAAGACACTCTTCAGAATAGCTGTTCACCTTGTGAACCAAACTATAAAAAACTGGCTGAAGACTGCAAGTGTAATTTTTCGCATTAATGTTTCAACAAATACCTGCATTTTCTATTTTATTATGTGTATGTAAAAAGTTTTAGAATGTATGCATGACTTTTTTATTTTATATTACATGTATCTGCATGTAAAAAAAAATAAAATTTAAAGTAATAAGTACTGATATTACATAAGTTTATTCTTTTTTTTTTTCACTTTAGACTCCACTTTATTAAATGTATTAATAAATGTAACTTGGTCAAATGTAAATAATCTTTATTAAATGTAAATTAAATGTAATAATTATTATTAAAGTAACTTAAATGCAAATAATAATATTTATAGATAGTACAATTAAATACATTTAATTCAGCATACAAGTAAATAAAACAATCTATCAGCTATTACCTTTCTTTTATAAACAGCAACATTTAAGGCTGCTAGTCACTGAACTTCCAAACTCGCTTCGGTAATGTTAAGTTTTTGGGCATGTGATGTATTCGTATTTTTAAAATATCTACTTAGTTAATTAATATTTTAACTTCTTTTTTCTTTGTGCTCTTCTTAAATGTCTCTTTTATTTTCTTAATTGTCAAAATATTTATAAAATGCAGACTTATTGTTATGTGAAGTGTTAAAATTTTACTTACACTTCATCAGGTTTTTAAATATAAAATATTAAATTAAGCTATGTATTTGTATACATACTACATAGTATGCTAAAAGTTAGTTCAGTGAAAGGCATAGCGCAGTTAAAATTTTCCATTCTGCCATTTCCGTGAATAAACGGAAACGTATTTGAGAACTTTTGTGCAGCCCTGTATATGATCTACAGAATGTATCCACACCAAGTAATATTTAAAAAAAAATAGTTCATTTTAAAAACGGATATCACAACTACAAATGCACTTCCAGCAATTATTGGTCATAGATTTCAATAGTTAAATTTATTCTACAGCCAAATTTGTTTGTGTGTCCCCGTAAATGAGCGACATATTCTATGCACACCATATTCTACAATAAGTACACTTGAGTGATGTATATAAGTTTCAGTACGCTTAAAATAGTGTGATATCATTAAAATACAGAGCAAACGATTTTTTCTCATAGACCATAATGTCAGGGAGTTCTTTGGGGTGTCTCTGTAAATGAACCGTAAATGGTATAGCTTTAATTAGAATACCAAACATGCCATAGAGATACCCAATAACACCTAAGAATTTCAAGACAATCGAATTATATTTACATAGAAAAATATTTTTGGCCATGATTTCGGGTCAGATACTCCACTGTGAGCTGCGCGTATGTGGCCCAATTCATGAGGTACACTGCACAGTCAGTCCGGTATCGGCAGAACACTGACGAAAGAACGCCGATAGCTAACCAAACGAATGCAGGCCGCAGCTCGACACTAGCATTAAAAAATCCATTTTGATGGCGCCATCTATGAGCCATCCTGACATTTATATTTGTTAGTATTTCAAAGGAGCATATTTTGGCGCTGGAATAGGCTGGGTTCAATCTGACGCCACTAAGTACAGACGGTAAGCGTTTTAACCACTTAGCCACTGAGCCTTGTTGGGGAGAGGATTCTATGGGGTAATAAAGGGAAGGCATTTCGATAAGTGATGGTTTATCATTGTTGGTAAATGATACATAGGAAATTTGGAATTTTGAAGTCTTATTATTATTTTTTTTTTGTAATTGTCTTATGTGCGTGTATTTAAAAGGTAATTTAATATTTCAATGAATGAAATAAATAGCTTAGCGAATTAGTTAAAGCAAACGAATAGGTTTTTCTTATAAATTTTAGAATAATTAACTATTTAATAAAATGAATTATTTTGAGAGGTTTTGTTCAGTTAATAAAATTACATGCGTTGCGTTAATTAAAAAAAAAAATATATATATATATATATATATATATATTTTTTTTTTTAACATGAGGAAACTTATTTTAATGAATAATAAGTTTGTAATTTATAACTTTTCATTAGAATAAGATTTTTTTTAAATGTCGTTTGATGATTTAAAATAGACCATATTTTTAATGATTATGTTGCAACATTAATTTGTTACTTATCAAAATTTTAAATATAAAAATAAAATAAAATATTAATTTATATATTTTTTCTTTCGGTAGATAATTTTTTAGATGGGAGAGATTTCTGAATCTTTCTTATAAATTTAAGAATGCTTAAGTATTTAATAATATAAGTGAATTTTAGAGGTTTTTCTGTTGATACAATTTTCTTTTTAGGAATTAAAATGTAAATAAAAAAGGAATTTATTTGTTATAATTTAAGAAATTATATTTGTAAGATGGAAAAACGAATTTTAATTTAAAAAAATTGTTAATTAATCACTTTTAATTAGAATAAGAATTCATTTTGTGTCATTTGATGATTTAATGTAGAATATATTTTTAATGATTATGTAGCAATATTAATTCTAATACTTATCAATCTTTTTGAATCTTAAAGTAAGGTGGACATATTATTTTATGGGCTTTTTTCGTTTGGTAAATGATTTTTTAGAAGGTGGAGATTTCTAAATCTTCCTTTTAAATTTTAATGATAAAAAAAGAAGATGGGCAGATTTTTTGATATTTTTATAGCTTGAAAAATAATTTTAAAAAGTTTTTAATAATTTTATTTTTAAATAAAATAGGAATCTTAGCTATTGTTTTTAAAATAAATATATAATTAAAAAATAAGTTGAATTACCTTGCGGTCCGATCGTGTTTGCTGGGCGCAGGTACAAAAATAACTTTTTCGAATCATAAAGTAAATTGCTATTGATTGTCTAAAAAATTGAAAGAAAAACATACATATATATATATAAATTTTACTAACCTAAAAAAATGAATGGAGACTGCATACCTTATGTGTAGTAAAAATATGGTTAAATTGCTGAGCATATGTTTTAATCTTATGAAAAACATTTAACCAGAGTATTTTGACCAACTTCAATATTAAATAGCATTTAAAATAATACTCGATTTAAAAGCTATCTATTTCAGGGTATTTATGATACATTTCTCTGTAAAGAACCAACTGTAATAATTTTATATGCGATAGTATCTTTAATACAAGACAAGAAAGAGTACCGGTCAATATAAATTCAGTTACGGCAGAAGTGGCGATAGAAGCATTAGTTACTTTTTTTTGGAATAGAGATATTGCTTTTTTTTTATTTAATAAAGAAAAACATAACTGCAGTATAAGTTAAATAATGCGATAAAAATTGATAAAATATCTTTATTAAGATTGACGATCGTTTCATCGTACAAACAGCAACATTTTCAAAATCATTCATGATAGTAAAATATTTTCACATAAATTAAACACAATAACATAGTAAACAATGTCACGAGACACGATGCATAATGAAAAACATTGCAAATATAAAATTAAATTAAATTAAATTAGCTATTTGCGAGCGTGGATTAATTTTCACATACTTTAATAAACAATAACATAGTAAACAGTGTCACGAGACATCATGCATAATGAAAAACATAGCAAAACATAAAATAAAAATAAAATTATCTTGCCAATTTGCGAGCGTGGATTAATTTTTACTATTGTTACTAAAATTACATAGCATCTCTTTCCACATTTTACGTAAATCAAGGGACACTGAATCATTGCAAATATCCTCGTTGCGTAAAATTATCTCTATTGTTTCCCGGATTATGGATGGTATAGTATGGTACAGTATATGATTATTATACATGTTATTATAACTGAAGTTTTCAAATTTAATTTAAAAAAAAATGTTTCAGCCGTTTTTTTTCCTCTGAATTTTCCATTGTATGTGTTAAAAAATAAACATTGTTCGTAGAGCTGCTAATTCTTATATTACTTTCCTGAATAATAAACTTCACATAATTTTATAAATGGAAAAGGCCAAAAATACTATTCGAAAAGAGCAGTGCAAACAATTAAACCCTTCTATGCATCTAAAAGAAAGAAAAACTTGATTTACGGAAGATATTATTTATGTGTTAGATTTAATACTAAGGATAAGTT
Source organism: Maratus speciosus (assembly GCA_963932465.1). Taxonomy (NCBI): domain Eukaryota; kingdom Metazoa; phylum Arthropoda; class Arachnida; order Araneae; family Salticidae; genus Maratus; species Maratus speciosus. The sequence goes on along the minus strand of OZ010794.1, from coordinate 118,464,368 downwards.
AATAATAAGGATAAATGGAAAATTTTGAATGTAAGAATTTTCCCCATTTTACATATTCTTCACGTGCCTATGTTAAAAAAAAATCTATATGACATATTTTTTACATAGCGAAATCTTTTACATAAAATTAAAATTTGAAACATACAAAAACATTAGAGGACTTCGTTTTAGATGGAATTCTTTGTATTCCGAAAATATAGTGCATTTTTTTAATGAAGTATAGTTTTTCACGATAAAAATATAAGAAACACAATATATAACTACAAAAGTCCCCTTTGATAATATAAAAAACCATAAGGAAGATAAAATAAGAAACCACAATATTTTTTTCCCTTTAGATTAATGACATATGCTTTATTCATAAATATACCCTGGGATTAAAAAAAAATGCCAGAAAGTTATTTTTATTATATATTTATTTACATAAGGCAAAAAATCGTAACCATTTCAGTTTACTTTTAATGTTTCTGCAACTTTTTATGATATATATATGTATAAATAAGAAATTACATGACACACAATTTTATCATCTACAAAAAAAGATCCTTGTCCCATCTTTAAACCATTACGAACTCCCTTTTTTAAAGCAAACATTCAAAGTAAATATTTATTTTTTACAAAAGCTAAACATGGGATGTAGATGTAATTTTAATTGAGCCTTGTATTTCGTTTTCATATTTACCTATTTATTTAAAAAAAATTACTTTCAAATCTTTTTATTCTCCTTACCCGGAAAGTAGTAGTTCCCAGATTAGTGAAATTTCGATTTCGTTTAGTATAAGATAGTTTTTAAGATTTCCTATGAGGAAAATAGAATAAAATAATGAAAAGAAATCTTCTTCTCAACTGCCCTTACTTAGTTCAGCATGATTATAAGTAATTATACGGAAGATACTATAAAAAAAAATATAAAGACATTTAGATTATAAAAAAATATAAAGACTTAGATTAATAAAAGATTCTCCAATGATAAGTATCCCCTGATAAATATAAAAAAGGCCGGGAATTATTTACATAATGAAAAAAAAAAAACCCCACCAGTTTCGTTATAAAATTCCCGTAATTTCTGCTTTTTTAGAAATATATTATTTTTTATAGCGTTCTATTTATACGATGTTTAAAATATAAATCCTGAAAAACTTACTCGATTTTATTATCTAGAAAACAAATTACCCAAATTTAATAAAAAAATTTACCCTAAAACCATTAACAACATATTTTTGAAAGCAAACATCTAAAATGCATTCATTTATTTATTTATTTACAAAATCTAACGTCAGATGGAGATGCAAGTGTAATTGAGCATTGAATTTGCGCTTTCATATTTTGCCTTTTTATTTTTAAAAAGTGTTTTGAAATCTGGTAAATAATTATCAGGAAAATAATAGTTACGGGTGAAATTTTGCAATGGTTCAGCATGGGATAGTTTTTAACCCTTTATGCACTGACGGTACTTTTAAGTACAAATGAAGAACATTTAATACAAAATTTATTTACTCCATCTATTAATAAAAGTTTATTTTTCTTTCCACACAAAATACTCTGCTCAGTGAAATTTAGAAAGCATCGAGGAACAGTCGAAGCGAAATATTTTCAAAAAGTGGTAATTTTCCTGACAATTTACATAGGTATTTCTTTTCTAAAAAAAAAAAAAAAAAAAAAAAAAAAAAAAAAAAAAAACATTATACGAAACACTTTCAACTGCAAAAATCTTTCCAATTACAGAAAGAATCACAATACATTTAAATGCATTGTTTTTAAAAGAATTGTGATATTTCCATACGAGTATTTTTGGTAAATTTATCTGATTATTTTTGTAAATGTTTTAGAAAAAAAGTTACCATTACCGATTTATTTAATCAGTTTTAATGAAAAAAATCTTATTTAAATTTCACATTATTATTATTAAAATCTTTAGATATTAAAGAAGATAATTATTGAGGGTAAGCAATTTCAAGATAAATGATTCCGTAGATAAAGGGTTGAGACGGAAAAGAAACTCGCCTTTGGAAAAAAAGAATAAATAACTGAAAATCATATTTCTTTCTTTTCAACTTCTGTCCCACAACTTTCACGCATTATTATTAATTTGCGGCAGAAGAAAGAATATGTATAAAGGAGTTCATAAATCTTTGGAGCTCAGAAAACTTTTTATAAAAATATAACCCCCAAAAATAGGCATGAGGGCAATTTTAAATTAAAAAAACAGTGCTCTAACAATTTTGTCCCTCTGACTTTTACAGTGTATATATTAAAAAAATAGTATAGTTAGATGTGCTTATTGCTAATTACAACTATTTCCGAATAGTAATTTTCTTATAGTTTTGAGATTTAAAATGGTGAAAATTATTATACGAAAATAGTGGTACCATGAATTAAGAAACTCTGTGCTTAGAAAAATGTGACTTATTGGTAGATTGTATTTTCGCAAAATAATAGTTAAGATAAATAAACACTTTTGAATTTTAAATTATCTTTGTTTCCGATATTCATCAAAATCTTTCGTTTATGGGTATCTACATTAGTCTATATCACATATTGCATTATATTTGAGCCAGTGATTGAGGTAGGGTGTAAATAATTTTTCTTAGTTAGATGTCGATATGTTAGTTTTGGAATGTTTCTATCACTTGGCCCACAAATATCGTCATAACCCTTTAACAAAAACCATTTGACACATTTGCTGACATGGCACACAAATAAGTTCGAAAGCAATATTTCTCGGGTTCTTTACCGACACCACAGGAATAGGAGTGCCAGCAATATTTTCATTTGAGACAATTTATTAATATGCAGGACTATTAATAATTTGTTACCATGTGTTTAAAAAAACTTCGTGCTACCTCCTGACAGTCATGTTTAGTGATTTCCGTCTGGCGTTTAAATTGTGAAAATAAATAAAACTTGATAATTTACAATTAAAATTTTATAAAATTAACACTTTTTATAAAATTAATAAACATTGCCGCGATTGAAAATTGTGAAACACCTCAATAAAAACTGAAAACCACTTTATCTGGAACTTCTCACTATTACAGGTTGGCAAGGCTACAAATGCAGAACAAGATGAAATATTTTTCTGTGAGCCACCGACATTGGACAAACACGAAACATAATTAAATCCAACATCGATTGAAACTATAGTAATATTTGGACATTTTCCCCGAGAGAAACTCGCCTTGCATACAATATTTCAAATGAAAATCAAATTTCAAATTAATTGCTTAAAAGGCGCAAAGGCCAACCTAGTGAAAAAGATACCATGCCGGGACTCGAACCCGGACCATCACTATAGCACACTGACATTCTACCGACTAAACCACATGGAAAATTAGTAAACAAATGCAAATGAAAAATAGCAATTACATCTTTTTGTTGCCATTTTCTCATAAGAACTGAAAAAAGTAATTAAAATACGTGCTATTTTGAAAAATATAAATGAGTGATTTCTGATAAAACATGGAGCTATAATAAACTAAATTTAATTTTATGTATCTATATTAATATTACAGCCAAATGAAGGTATATGAATCACGAGATAGCCGATTTTTTTTGTCCAGTTTCTTGAATGACGAATTTTTTTTTTTTTTTTTGGATTTGTGTATAATTAGCGATAGTCACGTCCTATGCATATTTTACAGTAGATGTTGTTTAAGACTGGATCGTAAATGAGGACTTCTTTAACGGATGCGGATGACGTCATTTTATATAAAATAAAAGCGCGTGTTTGAAGTCTTAAAACTGAACTATCTATATTTATATACATGTATACTTTTTTTTTCATCGGAGACGACACTAAATTATGAAAAAGCAGAATTCCTGTTTTCTAGTAATATAATTTATCATTGATAGTTATTTTATATGATCTTGAAAAGGAAATATCATTTTTTTATTATAGAGTATATATTTATATTTATATTTTAATAAGGTATTTAAAACACTTTTTTTTATTCTCTAAGTATGTACACTAGTGCTTATATATTTGATACAACATTTCAAAACATAAAGAAAATATCTTTGAATTGTAAAACTCATTGAAACTTTTATCAAAAACCTTGACTTTGTGAAGCTGTATTTAAATTCTTCAAATTTAAATAAATTTTTACACATACTCTTTCGACACAGCAAATGGTAAAATGAAATTAGACTGATACATTTGCCTTAAATTGAACAAGACTTAAATTATTACAGTAAAGAACAGTTTAAGCGTCAAGCTTTGCTATTCTTCAACTGAATATTTCCAATTGTCTGTCTGTCAGAAAATACATTTAGAACTTATCGACTGTCGAACATAAAATTCAATCTATCTATCTTTTCAACGAATGCATACTTAAATTCTTGAAATTTAAATAAACAGTTAACTTTTACAAGCATTAAATTTAAATTGAAAATGATGAAAACAGTTTAATGATATTGCTCAAAGGTTTTCATTTCAGATAAATTGTATAACCAGATAATTGAAAAAAAAGTTTGCTAAAACAGGAAATAGAAAATATAATTAGTATCAGACATCTGTATTAAATTAAATATTACTTACATTGTAGCAGGAAAGCAAACTTTTCGTATCGCATTTTGTTTTTTATTAAGGGAATGAATTATGTTATCATTTTCATTTAAATACATTTGCATGTATCCGCTATCGGTACTAAAATCAAATTAAACTTTCTTTTGAATAAATTTATATTTAAATTCTATATATTTAAATAAACCGTTAAACTTTTCCGTACGTATGTTATTTAAATTTAAAATGATTAAAATCATATGCATTTACCGCTTTACTGTGTTTAATTGTAATGATGTTAAACACATTTAAATATTTTCAAAGCAATACATAAAAAGACAATAACAACAGCATACATGGATTACATTAAATTATTTTATTTAAATTATTTTTTAAATTTTATTTATTTTTTTTTAATTTTATTTAAATTATAAAGCTATAATAAAGTTTATTCAATTAAGATACAACCTAATACTGCTGAAAGTGTTTGAAACAATAAAATGAATAGAAACTAATGTAATCCCACATTCGATTTAAATTGAATGTTATTTAAATTATTGCAGTATGTTGACTTTTGACATATAAATACATTTTACATAAATTGCATACCAGAAGTTAGCCAACCTATCTTCTAAAAGAATATATAAATAAATTATTCAAATTTAAATAAATCGTTAAATTTTTTTGGCAAGTATTAAATTTAAATGAAAAATTATAAAGACATTATAGATTGCCTCATAAATGTATAGCTTGATGAAATAAAGTTTAGAACTATCACAGCTTGTCGAGAAAAAGAAAAAAAAATGCATTTGCACCTATGATTTACATTGAGTAATACTTAAATTACTGCAGTAAATCAAAGATATAATTTCATCTCTCTCTTTATTACACAATAGAATAAATTATATTGTTCGTATGCATGCATTTTAATTGCATCAACTATCGGAACTAAAAACAAACCAATCTAACGTCTAAAGTTACATATATTTAAATTCTTTAAATTTAAATAAATTGTTTAATTTTCTATTCACACTTATGGGATTCATCGAACAAATAATGAAGACATTCCAAATCTTATGCACAAATATATTCACTTTAGACAGTGTAAAATTTCTGAATCTTCGAAACAATAAAATAATAATTCCATTCCCACAATTTTTCTTAAATTGAATGAGAATGGAATTATTTTACAAAGGTAGAGTTTTGGCGTAACGCGTTGCCATCAATATCCATCTAAATTCCTATACAATATACATTTAAATTTTTATATTTTAAATAATTCTTTTCACATATTATTTCAACACATTTAAAATTAAATTTAATGTTACAAACTGGGTAAGATATTCAGATCAATTAAGGATTATCACTTCTGAATATTGTCGTCACAATAAATAAAAACTAATGCATTTAGACATTTTGCATTAAATAATACATAAGTTATTGCAGCAAAGCATAGATTTTGTGTCCCGTTTGTTCTTCTTGAATAGATTATATTTTATTTAAACTAGAACCAAATGAATTTTACTGCTAAAAGAACAACTATTTAGATTCCTCAAATTTAAATAAAACTTCAAAATTTTATAAAGTATTCAATTTAAGTTTAAAAGAATAAACACATTTTAAACTTTTAACGTATATTGATGTAATAAACCTTTGAATTGTTAAAGATTCTCGAAAAAAAAAATACTAATTATATTTCCGTATATTTCTTGAGTTGTGTTACAGTTAATATTATTACTGTAAATCAAAGTTATAAAGTCATCTCTCTTTTTTTAACTCTTCCATAATAAAAATTCTATTGTTCATGGTCTTATAAATATCTTTTGCAGGTATCAACTATCGGTACTGAAACCAAACTAATCTGTTTTCTAAAACAATATATATTTAAATTCATCCAATTTAAATAACTTAAAAAAATATTTTTATACCTATTGGATATACAAATAAAATAAAGAAGAAGACCTTTCAAAATGCTACAAAAATAATCAGTGGGATATACAGTTAAAATAACGAAGAAGACCTTTCAAAAAGGCTACAGAAAAGATTCAATTGAGATAGTTTAAAATTTCTAGAACTTCGAAACAATAAAATAAAAATCGCATTCGCATAAATTTGATTAAATTGAATGAAAATTAAATTACTTCAGGCAAGTATAATTTTGATGTAACCCGTTGCCATCATATCCATCTAATTTCCTAAGCAATATATATTTTAATTATTCTAGTTTATTTAAATAGTTATATTATTTCAACACAAATAAAATTTAAAATTAAAATGAATGATGCAGACTGAACAAGTATATTCAGGTCAGTTAAAGGCCATAACTTCTGAAACTTGTCCATACAATAAATGAAAAAACAATATATTGAGACATTTGGCATTGATCAATAATTAACCCTCGCAGTACCATGGGGTCACCTGTGGCCCCAGAGCAACTTTACTGTATAACTGTAAAACATGTATCAGTTTTAAAATTCTGAAAAAAATTGAATTTGTTCATTTTATGCTTAACATTTGACTCATACAGAGGAAATTAGTACAATGGGTAAATTTTATCTTTTATTTACAATGTATCCACTGAGTACCACTGAGATCACCTGTGACCCCAATCCAAAATTATACATTACATCATATTTTGAACACAATATTTTATATAATACTAGGGGGCTCTGCCGCTGCAAGCTATGCTCCCCCGTTCAGACACTGTAGAATCTAAAAGCACGCTAATCTGATCGGTTTTAAAAAGATTAGAAAAGATTGAATTATACTAAAAAAAAACCTGTAGCGATCTCCCTGTAAACGGGTTTCCATTCAATTCCCTTTGATTGCAAAAATTTAAGGTAGAATCAGTGGCTGTTAAGACATCCAATGGTTGTTTTCGTGTTTGGTTAAAGAAGATCAGTTAAACATTTGAAAAGAAGCTAAAATAAAATGAATTAAGTAAACAGAGTCTTTGTCTCTCGGTATTTTTTAACAGCGTTATAAAACGATTGACATAATACAATTACTAAAATTCTTCGACGTTTTGGATTGGCGTATTGTAGCCGATATCATAAATATCTTACCTATTTTTGATTACATGAAGTCTACACTTAAAAATTACATGAGTCATAGGCTTATTTGTTTTAAATATACGCATGGATTAACATGGTTTCATGTATTCCGTGGCTGCCCGCAAGGGTCATGTCTTGGGCCGTTTATCTGGACATTAGTTGCTGACAGGATTTTAAAGAGTTGCAAGCAGATAGGATTACTGATTATTTCTTATGCTGATGATAGCGTTATTATAGAGGGCGCAGATACGCGCTCTGCGCTAGAACATAAAATGAATACTAGTGTTCATCACTTTTCGGATATCTGTTCTATACATCATTTGCAAATTAGTGCAGAGAAGCCAGCCGCAATGCTGTTTGGGAGCCACACTCTTAGTAAAAGAAGACCAATTTTTAAACATAATGACAAAAGTATCAGTGTAAAGGACAATATTCTTTATTTGGGATTTCTACTTGACAGCAATTTTCGCTGGATGGATCACCTAGATATGATTAAAACTAGGCCTAACGATTTCACGTGTAAAATGCGCCAAACCAGAATCCGTGATAGAGCCGTCTTGAAGAAACGTATTTCATATGGGCATGAGATCTGGATGCCTGACTTAAATCAACATGGAATAACAGGATTACTCTCATGTCAACGTCTATGTCTGCTATCTGTCTTAAAGGCATATCGTACGAGTTCTAATGAAGCATTGTGTGTTTTGGTGGGTGCTCCACCACTTGACATAGAACTGAATTTGTCTTCTAAGCGTTATAATATCATTTATGGAAATGGTACAGTCTTGATTGACAATATGTATTTTAAAGGTGAAGATTTTATGAATAAACTGAGGACATATAATTATCCTTACTTCTTTGAAAACTTAAATATAAAATTTGTTAAGCCAGTGGTTGATACAGTACCAGTGGTGAATCATCCGATATTGTATACTGATGGTTCTCGAATGATGAACAGCGTAGGAGCTGCATTTACGGTTTGGTATAGGGATTCTTTTATGCTAGACATGAGATTAAAATTACATGACTATAACTCTGTTTTTAAAGCAGAATTGGCTGCGATAGATGAGGCTATCAGTTGGTGCATCGGCTCCCCGCATGATTCATTTCATCTTTATACTGACAGCTTGTCATCAATTTACGCTATTCAGTGCTTATTTCCATCTAACGGTCAGCTTTTTAATATCTTCAACTCTTTGCGCCTGTTACATAATAAAGTCATATATATTGGCTGGATAAAATCGCATGTTGGAATATCAGGAAATGAAAGAGCGGACATGTTGGCAAAATCAGTTATTATAAATGATCTGTATGATAAAGTTCTACGCATTCCTGCACCAACTTCTATTTTAAAGCGTCATTTTAAAACACTTCTACATGATCAATGGCAGGTTTCTTGGGAAAATTCGGAGACGGGAAGAGATACTTATGCGATATTAAACAAGGTTAACGATTTATTTCTATGTGAATCCCAGGTGATAGGTTATTTTCTTTCTTCACATGGAGCATTTCCACAGTATCTGTTTAAAATAGGAAAACGCCCAAATAACAGGTGTAACTGTGGTGATGTAGGAAGTATACAACATGATTTGTTTGGACATTGTCCGTTAATGCCTTGTAAATTTAAATTTAACAGGAATTGTACACTGAGATGGATCATTCGAAACGTTCTCATCACCCGTTCAAACTATAGAATACTGTGTGCTATGTACAACGCACTTAATAGGGAATACTCATTTATTGGGTTTAAATTTTGATAATTTTTACAATTGTAAATATTTACTTCTATCATATTGTTAATACTCATCAGTGGTTCGCTACGGACATTGCGTGGTTTTCTGACACTACATCAAAGGCTCAACATTGTGCCTTTTATAGTAACTGTCCTTTGTCTGACATTTTTGTTGGCGGTGATTTTCTCTTGAGGTCTGAACATTATGGTGATCTTTCTTCAAGTTAGTTTTTCTTATATAAAACTTTTATGAACATTTTTTCTTTCGAACACTGAACTCATTTGAACATTAGTGAACAGTGAACTTTTATGAACATTTACACTTCATAATCTTGAACAAGGATTTATAGTCTTAACTTTTGTTATACATTTAAATCACTTCACTTTTGTTTTTATTTTTATTATTATGATGTAAGCAACATCAATTGTTTTGTAAATTTACGATTTACCATGTAAGTTCGTCAGAATATGTGCCTTTTTCCTTGTTATGTTGGGTGCTTTCCGATGTCCGGCATCGGTGATTGTTGTGGGGATTTTCCACCGGAGCGTTACATCCTATGCCATTCTTTGGTTGGTGCTCCGGTCGGGTCATCAAGTAAGTGAACGAAAGCATTTTCGTATTTCGAAAATTGTTTGTAAATGCTGGTGCCATTCACTGATTTCAAGATTTTACGAATAGAAGTGCCTTGTCTGTGAAAGAGTTAAACGCATATTAATGTATTTATTATTTTAAAATTTCCTTTCCCTTTTAATATTCACATGTAAATACAATTTTCAGGACATAATTTTCAATATTTTCCTGCCTTTAACAAATACTCATTTAATAGTAATTTTAAAGTTGTTTTTTCTGTTTTTAATAGTCAAGTGAAATTAAATTTTTAATCGTTAGGAAATATTATTCTTTGCGCTGTTTTTAAAATTTAAAACAATCTCTATAATAATCGCCTAAGTCATGTGACCATCATCAACAGCTCCAGGCGGATCCCTTCGCTTTTTATATTCCAGGAGGCCATTTTGGTACTTTAATGTTAGCCAGCCACAGGTGTGATAAGTTGCCGACCGAATATTATTCTTTACCCATTATTTCGTTTATATCATAATAGTCCAAGTCATGTAACTGCCATAAACAACGGGCTGATTCCTTCGCTTTTCATAAGAAAGGTTTCCATTTTGATTAAAGAATCAAAATTATTTTTTCGAATAAAACTACATAAAAGTTGCCATGATCACAAAGAATTCCTGGTACTTTTATGTTAGCCGGGTGAAAATCTAGCCAACAGCTTTTTTTAACTCGTCAGTTAGCATTTTTTTTATTTTTCGAGTGGTAAATTAAAACGGTGCTTCTTGGTTATCCCATCGACCAAAAATCTGTCGCCAAAATATAATAGGGTTTGGCGTAATTTTTTTTTTTTTTTTTTTTTTTTTTTACGACAATTTGGCGAAAACCTCGTTTTCAAATACCTGTTACATATGTATTGTTAAATTATTTTCTGTTATTTTTAAAATGAAATAACGCTAAATAATTAAAAAAAATTAATTAATAACTATAGAACAAAACAATTTATAACTTTTTTTGTAAATAAAAAGAAAATAAATTCAAATAAACATTTATTAATAAATAAGCAACAATAGCCGGGCAACCATGTCAGGCAAAATAACGCCATTTTGGCGCCAATTAGGTACCCCGTTGCGTATATGACATCTGTGTCAGATGTCATGTGTGTGTCAGATGTCTGTGTCAGATGTCACAGATTTTTCTTTTCGTTTCGTTAAAAAAAAGAATGAAGTAAAAGCCATTTATTTTAAAGGTTTCAATTTTAAATGAAAGTTTTGTATTAAATAAAATGATAATGAAATACAAATTGAGTTCTGATAAAAGTAACATGATGCATTTCTGAGCATACATTTAAGGGAGGCCAAACTCGTCGCCAAATTAATTTTAAATAACCTTTTCTAAAATATGAAAAAAATAATCTGTTATGATTAAAATTTGAGTTGCCATCATTAGAAAAAAAGTATTTAAAATTAGAAAAAAATTAATATTTCGAAAACTAATTCTAATTTTAAAATTCTAATACCAGTTTTGAGATCTGTGGATCAATACGGATTTTTGGTGTTAATTTTATCGCAAAGTATTCCATATTTTAGGAGAAATCGCCGTGAAACGTAATCAGTTGTTTAATCAGTCGTTTCATAGAATCGTTACATAAATTCGTTTCAAATCGAGTCAGTAGGATTTTATATATATAGTATAGATATTAGTGTAGCAATAATATAATATAGTAATAATAAAATATAGTAATAATATTAGTGATTTATATAATATCGCGAACTTCCCCTACAGCAGCCGAAAGCTTGCCGAGAAGTTCGTCTGCGGATTCAATGGGAGTCTCATACACAAGAGCCTTTAGCTGTCCCCACAATAAAAAAAAATCGAGACATGAAAGATCTGGCGAGCGCGGTGGTGCCTGGTGCGTTTCAGAAAATTCGCCAATCTGTTCTTCGCCGTTGTACTGCGTGCATAACAGCTGCCGGTCAATGTTTTGATCACTTATTGTAATCAAATGCCATTACATTTGTTTTCGTAACTTAACTTAATCGTTCATTGTGTGTTTTTGCCTCGTATAAGAACATAACTTTTGGCGCCCTCTAACTTTTTTACGTTTAGTTTTCGACCATGCATTCTTTGATACAAAATGTTTATTTGGGTGTGTACTATCACCTCTTAAAATTTTCCCCATCTTTTTTTAATCACACTGTACATATTTAAGAAACACTTTAGGAAGGAGACATTCGCAAAATTCAGATTGAGCGGTCGTTAAATTTTTGTATGTTTTACTACTAATGAGCATTTAAAAACATAACAACACTATTATATTTTCATTAAAACTTATATGTCGCTATTGTAAAAGAAAATTTTTTACACATTTAAGCATAATTAAGGTAAAAATTTTACTATGATAAAATTTTATAAACTTTCGCTTGGTGAATATTTGCCTAGGAAAATATTTATTTTAGCGTCTATAAAAGTGCAAACAAAGTCTTAAAAAAAAAAACCTAACTTAAAATATTTCACCTTTAAAATAATACATGTAAATTTTCAAATGCAGAAAGAGATTGCAGATATTGTTAGAATTTTTATAACGAAATTAATGCTTTTTTATCAATTACCTCTCATTATGATATTACGCAGAAAATAATGTGCTTTATAAAATTATTGTAGATATAAAATTATTGTTTTAATTAAAACTATTTAAAGAAACTTTCTGATCAATTTTTCTTCTCTCTCTATATATATATATGTGTGAGTATAAATAGTACCTTCGTATAGCCCACGTTAAATTAAAAATAATGAAATAACAGGTAGGGGAAAATTTACATTAATAATAGTAGAAGTAGTAATTAAGAATATTAGAATTATAGAAGTAATATACAAGACTTAAAAACATGAAAATGACATCGTAAAACCGCGGTATATTTCCTTATTTTACAATATTTAATATTAATATTACTTAAAGCCACTGAAATGTAAATGTTTGTAAAGAATTTGTAAAAGCCTTTCCGAGTTTCGCATTTTGCTTCAGTGGTTTTTAATTAAATTCATTAAATTTCCCTTTTTACATAGAAATGGAAATTGAATTTAATATTATTGTGAATTTTCTTTACAGTAGATAGCCTTCAGGAATTAAAAAGGTATATTTAATGCTCAAAATACTTGCTTTTAAATTTAAAGTCGGATAATGTTTTCCTAAAATTAAAATTAAAATTAAGAATCTGAAATCTACGTGTAGATATAATCTTGAAAGTGTTTCTCATTTTCTTTTGAAAATTGGTAAGAGAGAATGTAAAAATTGTAATATCGTCTGTATGTGTTCCTATGCTTTATTATTTTTTAACTGTTAATTTTTGAGATGATTTTAACTTGATTAAAATATATAGCAATTAACCAATTAACAGTTATTTTTTGACCAATTGTGAAATTGAATGTCTTATAATTATGATTTGTTTGTGTATGTGGAATGAACACAATTCCTTTCAAATGATACTTCCAAGTTAGCTCCTATTAATATTATCCAAATAACCCTATATTTTGTTATGAGTCAATGTCGCAAAAACCATATGTAGTTTCGTGAAATTGGCCAACGGATTACGCTTTTAAATCATTTTTAAATCGTTCTGAAACTGTTCTGGAAAACTGCAAAATCAGCAAAGAAGAAACACCACAGAGTATAAATAATAAAAGTTGTGCCGATGCATTGAAACATTAATAGCACAGTGGCAACGTGCTATGTTTCGAAACGTGAAATTCAGCGTTTAAATCCGACAGCTGACAAAATGTGCATATTCCATACTAATTCAAAATCATACTAAAGCCCTAGAGTTACAGGCACTGCTGTATTCGGCAGTGTACACAGGGTGTCATACGCAAAACACGGTCTGGTTTGATTTTATATTTTCAAATGCAATGCCGGCCTATCTTGGTCCCGTATAGTAATCTTAAATATACGGAAAATGTGATGGAATATCTATTCAAACATTATGTAAAATATCAGCATTAAAATAATGATATTCAGTAGAAATATGGTTTGTAATATGTTTCTTCCCCATTTTATTACTAGCGACTATATTTAATATTTAAAATAAAAATGGATTTCTTATTGTAAAACTTTTTGAAATTTTTAGGAGTTGTAAATATATTTTTTTCCAAAACCGATGTACAATATTTGTGCTAAAATATTCATATTTATTTGTAAAAAGCGGCATTTATTATCTCGCCTTTTACTTTTCTTATCGAAATCCTATGGGAATTGATTTTATTTTCAAGCTGATTATTTTAGCCCTTAATATCATTATTTCTAAACCAAAATTTTACTCGAATAACTAAAAGTTAATTTAATATATTAATATTTTAAAGTATTAATATAAATATAAGTTTCCATCATAATTTTAAATAAGAGTGCGCAATAATATGTACATTTTTTTCAAACTGTTTTTATTCCCCTTGAATAATTTCTGAACGAAATTAATACTAGATCATTAGCTAAAACTTTAGTATGTTCTAATAAAATAATTTGCATCTTGTTCACATGTTTCAGGTGTTTTAGTAAGTATACAAATGCATTATAATGCGCCACTTCTGCTTAAAAATACTGGCGTTTTTAAGCGGTTGATCGCATATTAAAAATTACATTTAATAGAGTTCATAGGTTTAATTAACTTTATTTCTACTGGTCCGGGATCTGGTGACATCGAAATTGTCATCATCGCGAAATTGAAAGTTTTGTTATGTAAATCGATTGTAAAAAGACATACGAACAAAATGAGCCAGGTATGACTAGGTTTGACAACCCGAAAATAAGTTTAATTTAATTAAATACAATAGACTCCTGACTATCTGGCCTGATGTGGCGGAAGGTTAGGCCGGATAAACCGGAGTTCTATAAATATTTAATCACTTTCTGCCCTCCCCGCTATGATATTAAAGACATATGTTACACATTTTAAAATAAATTTTATATATACACTACATACAGTATCAAAATATGCAAAACTTTAACGTAAAAGGTAAGCTTAATTTGTAAAAAGAATTGAGTAAATCTTATTTTACTGTTTATTTATAAATGGTTTAAAAAATATGAAAAGTTATGGATAAGATAAAAAAGGTCAAAGCTTACAGTTTTTTTGTTTTTGAAAAAGTCCTTGATAGATGACTGTTTCTTTCTCTTAGCCTTCTTCCGCGACGCAATGTTGCTCCATGTACGCAAGCAGATGCTCTCAGCTAGCATCGCTGGTTCCACCGGCTGACTAATGTACTGCAGTGCTGCCTCAATCGCCTTGAACCCTTCAGAAAGTGGGATGAGATTTTCCCTGTCATTGTCTTTTTGTTCTGTTACTTCTCCATGGGACATAGTGTCTACAATACCATTACCAGCTAATTCATTAACTTCGTTGTTTGCCACCCATTCAGTAATGTTCTCTGCATTGACGTCGGCAGAGCTCGGTATAATCTTCAGCATCGAAATAAACTTATTGTTCTTCTCTTCCACTTCAGTTTGCCACATGGGCTTATGTCCATCTTTATGGTTCAAAAGAATGTTCCAAGTCCTTGCAATTTCTATGTTTGGAATTTCTTCCCATCTTCTGCCACCCACCTCACCTTATGCCATCTAGCATGTCCATCTTTTTCAGAGTGGTTATGTAGCATTATTACCAATTGCTGATATCAACGAAAGGAGAAGACGTCGGCGACATTTCTTTATTATTTTAAGGACGTCCTGTTTCATCGGCTGACAAATAGGCGTCACATTGGGTGCTAAAAATTCGGCATTGATGTCTCCAATTGCGAGTTCATCAATGAACGGATGCGAAATTGTGTTGTAAAGAATTAGAAGAGTTTTTCTCAGGAAATTTTTGCATTCCTCATTTTACTAGGCCGGATAGTACGGAGGGCCGGATAGTCAGGAATTTATTGTATTATTAAAAAGCTATAATGTTTTACCGTCATCGCGAATATTGATCACTCTTAGATCATTTTCTAGATATTTTTGTGCCCTTTCAGAAAGAATTAATATGTCAAACTTCATCCAGCTGGAAAGGTCTGTCACACCTGTTTTATGGAGGCAACTGGAGATAAAATTTCACATTTATTTTACTTTGAATTTTTACCGGTGGCTGCTTCATTTCGCGCCAAGACGCTGGCCAAGTGACACCTTTTCGCGATAACGGTAGATCATTACAGCTGTTTAATAATAATTAATTTAAATAATCTTATTTTCGGCTTGATAAACCTAGCCATACCTGCTCATTTTGTTTAATTGTTTTGGAATTACTTTCTCGGGTATTTCAGAGACATAAATTCCAATTAAATAAAGAAATCTTCTTCACGCGATGTGTTTAAAAAAAAATAGCGCTAGTGCTTGTTTAATGTTGTTATTGTGATTAT
Organism: Maratus speciosus; assembly: GCA_963932465.1. Classification (NCBI taxonomy): domain Eukaryota; kingdom Metazoa; phylum Arthropoda; class Arachnida; order Araneae; family Salticidae; genus Maratus; species Maratus speciosus. Next base: position 118,448,139 of record OZ010794.1, on the reverse strand, counting down.
TATTTGTGATACTGATTCATTTTCAATGATTTTTCCCCGATGCTCTCACCAAGTATGATATTTAGAATTTTAAAAAAAATGGGGATTTGAAATAAAATTTTTATAGCGTAAACGGCGTTAAAAATTTAAATATCTTATATTTTAGAAAAAATCCCTACTATATATTTCTTACGCTGAAAATATATATATACCAACTTCATCTAGAACAAATAGAACCATTTTCTAAATACCTAAACCTGAATATAGTAGATTTCCGAGTTATGCGAATAAGGTAAACAAATAAGCTGAATAGAAGAAATGTTTGAGAATTTCTAGTCGATAATTTTCTAGGTGATGAAAAGATACATTATATTATGAATCGTTTCAATTGTGATAAATTATCACATGATTTCTATAATTAATTCATTAACTAGAATTATACTTATTAAAACTCACTTTTTGTGTTCGCATTTCTTTGCAGAGTTTTTTAAATAAGTTTCACCACGATAATATAGGAAAACTCCCTTGAATTTTATCAGGTATAACTAGAAGTCTCTAGCAAAGGGAACTAGAATTTATTAGGATGACATTGAAATATTTGGTACAGATGTCATATTCGCCCCATATTGGCGCGATTTTTTTCGGTTGCCAATTTGGCGAAAACATCAACAGCATAAACAACATAATCCGGGTTACCACATCAAGCAAACTAACGACACTTTGGCGCAAGTTAAGTACCCGTTACCTATATGATATTGGCGTCAGAAAAAAATCGCGCCAATATGGGGCGAATATGACATCTGTTCCAAATATTTTTTCTAGAGCACTCAATTTATTTTCTAGACGCCAGTGGCAGAATTCTTTTCAGTGTATATAAGTTTAGATTCTGATTTTGTTTAATAAAATGTTATTACTTTTTATATTATGTTATAAATAGTGATGAGTTTAATTTAGGAATGAATTTCAGCAATGTACTTTATTACCCCGTTTTTTTTATTATCTGTTTGTACGGAAGAGAATCTCTTATTGTCTCATCTCTTATATATATCTGCAAAATTTCACATTTAATGCTTCGGTTTAGTCTATGCTTATTGTGTGTACATTAGATTTTTCAATCATTCGTTTATCAGAACTACATATTAATTTGAATGACAAATAAATAAACTTTTTTTTTCTCTCTAACTCAAAAATTATTTTTTTCTAATCAGACAAGAAAGCATTATTTTAATGTTTCTCCTGCAGCACCATTCATTTGAATGTGCATTTTATATGAATGCTGGAAGATCTGCCTCTTTATGCCTACAGAGCGCAATACAAAACAGACGATTTCAGTAAAAAAAAAGCAATAATAATCATAAAAATGTGGCTTTAACCCTTCTGGCGTATTACTAATAATACTTGTTTTATCATTCAGTATAATTTTGTATTAACAAATAATTTTGTCACTATCTACATGTAGTAATTGTAGTATATGTTAGTGCACTTCTTAATATGACTCCATAAAAGTTTTGGCATTTAGCAATAATAATAATAATAATAATAATAATAATAATAATAATAATAATAGTCTGATTAATTCACTTTTCATCTTTGGGGTTTTTTTTTTATATTAAACATATATTTTACTCTTTAAAATAAAATATATGTTACTTTTTCGAACGAACCATGTGTAACTAAACTAAAAAAATATTAGAAAGTTGTAATGCCTGTTAATTCCCGATGTAATATGATATTTTCCAAGCGTCAACAAAAGCTCTTCCGTAGCTGATTGTTATATGGATATGTATTGAATGGTACGCAAAATAGCTACATTTGTTAGATTTCAGATAGTTACAGAGAGTTCAGCGATTTCAGAGGCATATTGGTTAAACAATAAATCAATAAATCTATCTAAAAAATAAATTGGTTAATCAATAAATCTATTTCAATAACTACTATCGATATTACTAGCGTAAAAGTATTTTTTTCATAAAAATGAAAAAAAAAAACGGACCCGAAAGTGTTAAATTATTGGAACAAAAAAGAAAACTATCAAAGTTTTGAAATCTAACGTATTTTTTGAAAGGCCATTTGCTAATTAGAAAAAAAATATATATGTTTTGTTGCTGTTTGTTTCTAAATACTCCGTCTGTCTGTTATAGTCCCATATTCCGCTAACGTTAATTGTAGTACCACATAAAAATTGCATGTTATCCGAGTATATTTACGAGAGTTAGAGGATGGACAGACGGCAGAAAGACAAACCGATTATAATAAAAGTTTTCCAACTATGTAAGAAATTGTTAAAAGTACGAAATCAAAAGTGTACACTTCGACTAATATGTATGTCATCATATTTACAAAAATAAAATATCTTTAAATAGTTTTCATTGGAATTTACAAAAATTAGAATTTTGCGTATTTAATGACAGTATATCTGACAATTTTACATAAAATTCAAATGTAACTAGAAGTGCGGGAATTAAGCAAATAAGATGATTACAATTCCCCAACGACTTTCAAACAATCAACTTTATTTTCAACCACAAATTCTCTATTTTTCCTCTGCTTCCAGCACAACGTTGTTCAATGTTCAATTTTAAAAACATTGCAGTAATTACTACATAGCAGCTCACTTTTACTCGTTTTTCTCGCTTAAATTTAATAGAAAATTTATTTAATGAACCCTATTTAATGACCGGTTAAAGAATGCACAAGTATAGGAGCCTAGGGAGACTGAGAAAATGGGCTTGGGATAAAACTAAATTTGGCAATATAGTCACACTTTCTGAAGTCTAAATTGCGCCAAGCTTAAAAAAAAATAAGTAAATAATAATAAATATATATATACCAAGGTCTTTATAGGTGGAAGATTAACCAAAACAGTGTAAAAGTTGGCAGCTATGTAACTGTAATTTTATCCGAGAAATAATTTCATCTTTTAAAGGATCTGGAACAATGGGGCAGTTAAACGCAACTCGTAGCCACAAAGAGACTAAACAAAAGAGTAAAAAAATAATATAAAAAATAATTTTTAAATTAAATTTTAATAAAATATAACAAGTACCGTGTATTTCCATGTATATGCCGAGTATACGAATTTTCAGTGAAAAATCGTCCAAAATAGAAAACCCGTATATAAAGCAATGTTAAAAAATATCCCATCCAAAAATATCCCCAACATGGGATTATGCCATTATGCCAAATTTACAGTCGTGGCCAAAAGTTTAGGACCACCGCGCAGAAAATAGCGTTTTTAAAATTGAAACCACTGATAACGTCATAAATCAAATCGATTGCGTCAGATGGCATCCTTCCGTCTGACAGCGGAGTTACTGTATTCGCTTTTCGTTTGAACTTTGAGTAATAAATGTCGCAGACGCAATTTATTGTCTGGATCTTAAATTTCAGTGGTGGTCCTAAACTTATGGCCACGACTGTAAGCAGTTTCATGGACTACCTAGTTGCGCGGCAACTTTACATCAAGTGTAGAGGTGATTTGTATTGTAAGGGCTTTGAGGAGTTTTTAAAATTAATGTTAAAACGCAACTCGTAGCCACAAAGAGACTAACAAAAAGAGTAAACAAATAATATAAAAAATAATTTTTAAATTAAATTTTAATAAAATATAACAAGTACCGTGTATTTCCATGTATATGCCGAGTATACGAATTTTCAGTGAAAAATCGTCCAAAATAGACATCCTGTATATAAAGCAATGTTAAAAAATATGATGAAAAATTCAGTGACCGAAAACTATAGGAACGTTAAATAGAAAATAATGCACTGTAGAAAATCATTTATCTCTCCTATTTGTAGAAACATTCTATTTAAAGACAAGCTCCGTTCGAAATTGGCTGAATGTGTGTCATCTGTGGATACAGTGTGACAAATTGTGTTAATTAAAAAAATTTTGACATCGTCACTATCTCTAAATGGTGAAAGAATTTTGGCTTGAATTGCCATAACGAATGATCAGCCGTTCTTTCAAAAAATGCTGAGTCAGTAATGAACTGGATGGAACCGAGGATTATGCCATTTTTGAAGAAGATGGCGTTGGTGATGACTTAGACACTGGCGATATTCACCTTGATGTAAAAAATGATTTTAAGGAGTTGCTTGAAAATTCTTCAAATGACTTATAGTGAAATATGATTGGTGACTTTTCTATTGCAAATGAACGGAGTATTAAAGCACTTTTTTAAAAATTTGCAAATAGTTTGTATGTTTTTTATATGTACCATCTTTTTTTATTTTAGAATATCAATTTTGGAAATTATCTTAAACTCGTGTATAAGCCGATCTCCCCACTTTGGAGCCAAAAAAATTGCCCAAAAATTATCGTTTTATGCACGGAAATATACGGTATATTAATATAGAGTGAATAAAAAAAAAATAGAAAATAAAAAGATAGGAATGTTCCATTAATTCTGAAAGGACTGGCGAAAAATCTGCAGGGGGTTACTCCATCTAAAAAGAGACTCTTTACACAGAATATAGATTTAAATTTAACAAATAAAAATGCTATAAGGTAACAAATTAGCAAAATTGTTCTCTCCTTTTTTTAACATAACAAGGACAAAGACAGACAAAGAAAGGTTACGTATGATGGAGGAGTGAGGAAATCTCAATCTTCATCGTTAAGTAAGGTGAATATTTAGGGTATTTAGGGTTGGAAAGTTTGTAGATCTCATAGTCCGGTAATTCCGCGCCTGTTTGACTAGGGAGGTTATAAATAGTTTTGTAAAAGTTTTAAGAGAGCTGGATAGTACATTTTACAATGAAATAGTGTTAAGATTCCTACGGATAGTATTACGAAGGTAGCGATGACCATTTCTAATTTTACGGAGGCTTTGAATACGAACACGGTACATGTAGTTCATATTGGATTTACATGAAAATCCCCAGATTGGTCAGGCATGTGTGAGTACAGACCTAATGCAAGCGTTATATAAGGTAAATTTCATTTTAATAGACAGTGTGTTACCTTTAAGAAGAGGTGAATAGGATCAATGGAATAATATGCATGTCTTCTGAATTGCCTAGTAGCTGTGTAACTGTACATTCAACGTAAAGGAGATTCGACTAGGCGAGGAATATGGAATCATGAAAGAAAAATTGTTTCATTGTTGTTAAGCCACGAAAAATAAAGTAAAAAAAAAGATTAAATACATTAACATTAAGTAATAATAATTAAAAGTTTAACAATATAAAAGTGAGAAAGAAAAAAAAAATAAAGCGAAATATTTCATTAGATCCAAAAAAATGACAGACGAATGAGCTACCGGGACGAGTCCATCTAAATAAAAATGACTCTTTACAGAGAGCATACTTTTTAAATTTGAGAATTTAAATGCTAATAAATAGCAGAGTATTAAGAGATTTTTTTTACAAGACAAGACAAGACAAAAAGAGAAAGAAATGTTTAAATATATAGAAGAATGAGGGAATCTTAATCTTAGTCATCTAACAATAGTGTATATTTGAGTCGCTTACGGTTTGAAGATTCGGATACCCAGTAGTCTGGAAGCTGAAATATTATATCATTCGGAATTTTATAAACGGATTTGTAAAAAAAAATAGCTATTTGATTGATGAGTTTTTTAAGAGAAGTGGTGTTTAAATCTCAGTGGATAGTCGTATTTCTGAAATAACGGTGAGTATTCCTGATGGTGCGAAGATTTCTGTTATGCGCTTTGCAAAGATCATTATATTGCACTTATAATATTCAATTCTCACGCATATCAAAAATCACGTTTATTTCACGCTTGTTTTCCGGACAAATCATCAGGCGGGACAAACGTATGTTAGTATAGGTCTGATGCATACATTGTATAGTATTAGTTTGTTTCTTATGGAAAGAGTTTTGACTTTAAGAAGAGGAGAGAGAGACTTGGGTATACCGGTAGCTTGGCCTCTAATACTGATTATATACTGAAGTAATAACATAATAATCGGCACATCTAATAGTAAAAAAGTTTTACTAAAAGAAGCATATTACACGCAAAAATTAAAACTTTTAAAACATAAAAAAAAATTCAAAGTCTAAAACCTACAAGTGTCTTATTTCAGTCCAAGAGACACAAATATTTAATAGTTCATAAAAATCAAAAGTAAACATATTGTGTTGAACACGCCCCAATAATTTATTAATTTATTAAACTTAATAATCTCTTAAAAATTTCCGATAGTAATATTTATGAAAATACCTCAGCTTCCTTATAAAAGGAAAAGAAACATAAAAAAGTTGTCTTTAAGTAAGTAGGAAACTATTGATTTAAAGTCCTTCTTACACAAGAAAATGTTCAGTGACGAAAAACGAGTCATATTTTGTCATAAAGTGTCATATTTTATTTGACGAGTGTAATCTTTAACATTATTCAAAAACTCTTTTATTACTGAGATTTTTTTTTTTTCGAACGATTTAGAGCGAGTTTCAAATCCAAGCTTCACGTGAAAGGCTGGTTATTTTAAAATAACTTTTTGAACGAAGTTATTAGTTTCTTTTTCAGTAAAATATAGTATGTACTTCTAAATTTAATATTTTTTGAAATCATTATTTAAACATTTACTTAAAAATGAATATAGTGTATTGATATAAAACTTATGATATTAAGTATTGTATTTTTTTTTCTGTTTCAGTAAAATATAGCGAATACTACTTATTTTTTATCATAATTTAAACTTAAATTTAAAACTGAGTAGTACATTGATATTAAAATTATGGAATTAAAAATTATAAAGATAAAACTAGATTAATAATAATAAATGGAATTTTCCGACAAAAATGCTTGATATCATATTCACAGAAATGCATGGAAATATGTTTTTTATTATTACTTAAAATCATTACATTTTTAAGACTTTAATAGCAATACATCTGTAAATTGTACGCAAGATTTAAATGTAGAGTTATTAAATTTCAAATGTGAAAATTTTATCGCAAAAAGCAAAATATAATCATCCGTTAAAAGAGTATATGTACATCAAAAGGTGCAGCAAACAAGCGACTAAAATTTTTAAATCAATCGAAGGCAAAGATAATCTTGCTCCTGTTTTCAAATTCGTAGTATAGCTTGTTTATGCCTGATGAATAAACACAAAGCTGTTTCGAAACGAGTTCTGGGTTAGATTGGGATATTGGGGCTTTTTCAGGGTTCTAAGAAGTTTTGAACTCATCTTGTTTCCAACACCAATTTGAAGAATGCTTTTTTGTTTAGTTCTTAATCAGATTCATTTTATAAAGCTCATATTAACCAGATTTTCAATATATGGATTAGGCATATCTGGTGTATCAACATTAGCTACAATTTTGCCAAGCGATATTAACCACTTCAACGTTTGCCCCGAGATATCTCAGGAGTAAAAACACTGCTTTCATATTCCCTTTGTCGATGTAGTCGATGTCTGTTAACCACAGCTGGGAGGAAATATTCGCTCCACAATTGTTACGTTTCAAATGCTTCAGCTTGTAAACTTTTTTGGATCAAGCTACGTAATTTAACCCATTTAAATTCTGCGTTTTTATCTCACTGAGGAAGGAGATCCGGAATTTTTCGATACGATCGAATAGGATTTTTTTTTTTTTTTTCGTGTCGTGGTTGTCCGTATTTGTGCGTTAAATCGTTGTTAAAGACTTTAGCTTTTGTATCAAAATTCGCTCAAAGTGTTTGATTTATGCTTAAAAACGACTATTTGTTTACTTTTTTTTTTGAGTTTTGAAAGTTTCTTAAAAAACGATTAATCACAAAGTAGAAAAATTGTTAATTACTACATTGATAAGTATTTTCAAAAATCTTTAATTACACAGGTCAACAAATTTGAACATTTGCTCTGTCTTAAAACAGAAATTAGTTGTTTTTTATGCGGTTTTTAGTGCTGATTCCGAATCTAGTTTTAGATTTACTCCAGCACGTGAAGTTTCAGAAATATTTGTATATTTCAATTTATGCAAATTTAGTAAATTTTATACAATTATTTGAAAATTTAAGGTATAATGCAATATCAGACAGGGTTTTTTGTTTTATGTTATGATTACTACCTAATTTACTTCACAAAAACGTTGTTTCTGAAATTATACTGACATGTGACTGTGAAATATTGTACCTAATTTTCATATTGTTCATGTATTTCTAATAATGTTTCTTGACGTTCAAATATTTCTGCCGCACGAGTACGTTAATATGTTTCAAAACCAGTTTTTTGAGCGGATTTCAAATCCTGTATCTGATTTCTTATATCACGTCTAGTTTTTGAAAAAAGTGAAATTTTAGTTTTTGGTAAAAAAAAAACAAACAGAAATGGCTTTTTATGATACTTTGTATGAAAAACTTCAACCAGTTAGGAGAGATTATACTACTTATTTATTTTTTCGGTTATATAAACTTTTGTGTATGTTTCTGATATGAATCTGACCCTGTTCACCTTCTTGTCAATGAATTACACACCACTAAAAAGCGTCTTATATCAAACCTGTGTTAATGCCGTGCAAAAGTAGAAATTCATCTTACTCAAAAACTAGACATGACATAAGAAAACAGACTACAGATTTGAAATCAGCATAAAAATCTAGTCTAGAAAAATATTACGTCAATTCTGTGGCAACTATTTTAAAGTTTATAGTGATGTAAATATTACACTATTGAAAAATATGCAAGTTAGGTTTAATAACCGATAAATAAATGTTAAGAAGATACAAAACGTGACATTTATCTGAAGCAAATAGTCAAGTGGTCATTATCTAGAAAACGTAATTAAATGTGACATATATTGTATCTAAAACTTGCATAAAATAGCACAAAAAAGCTTAAATTTGCATAAATTTAAATATGCAAATTTCTCAAAACCTGGACCACCTAGAGATAAACGGAGAGCATATTTGGAATCAGCGCCAAAAACTGATCTAGAATCTTTAATTTTAGTTCTGCGACAAAACCACTGTTGTCCAGCGTTATTGTGCTAATGTATTAAATTATTGCCTGAAGATTAGTTAGAAGCATTACTTAACCACTTTTTATTACTTTTTGTAATTCTATGGAAGCTGTCCTAAAATAAAGCGTAATTATGCAGCCTTTTTTTTTTTTTTTTTTTTTGAAGTTAACAACATGAAATTTATATAAAAATGTTATCTCACTATTAGTTCAGTAAAATTACAATATTTATTGTGGTATTTATTTTAATTTATATTAATAGTATATATTGTTATAATTAGTGATTAGAAAGTTAAAATGTAACTGTCTGTTGGTTTAACTAAAATTCAGTGGCAATAAAATGGCTTTTAAATAAACGAAAAAAAGGTCGATTTCAAGCAAAAAAAAAAAAAAAAAAGTTTCTTAAAAGTATAAGTAAACTATTTTACATGTTTAATTGGATCTTTTATACACTAAATTTAGTAGTTTTCTTAACTACAGATATAATACTCGAATTTAATTTATATACCTTAAATGTTACAATTTTATATACTAACCACACTATGACATAAGTTTATCAACTTTAATTTTAAATTCTCAATCTTTTAAATTTTATTATTATTTTTAAATAACTCCATAAATTTTTATTTTATTATCATTTACTTCTTAAGTAATTTTAAACTACAATTTTTCTATTCTAAATAGCTCACAATCTTACAAGATGGCCAATCAATAGACTGGGTTTTAAGTTGCTTTCAAAAGGAAGCCGTTCAATGCTGCTCTTACTGTTCAGCAATGTTTAATTGGTATATTTTTAACTCTTAATTACAAAAAATATGTTTCAAATGACTATTTTCTATTTAAAAAATTAAATTGGATGTACAATTTGACATTTTCTTTTGTGATATGATGAAAAATGGAAACCAGATCTAAAATAAATAATTGCAAGGAGCGCTCACTCCTTAGAACTTTCAAGTGGTACGCCAACACCATTTCCGATAACAAATGTTCTATTTAATATTTCATTTATTAATTTTTAATATCTCAAAATTTGTAATCGCTTTAATTGATAGCAGAATTTATTATATTTTTAGCTTCTAAATTAATCGAAAGGATCTATTCTAAAATTGTTGTACCACTGTACGCATACTGTAACTCAAAAGCGTATGGTTACTTAAATTAGTTGGATGTGCCAATCTCAAAACTTTCTTCTATCTCATATCAATATTTCATTACAATTAGTTTTATTAGTATTTTTATTAGAATTAAGCATAACTTTATGCACTTTTCGATGGCACAATATTAAAAATTGTACAAAAACTGCTATTACAGCGGCCCCTTCAGGCGGAAATTTTCCAAATTCAGGGAGGACCTTCTTGCCATGACCAAAAACATACACAAAAAATTTGGTTCAATTCTATGCATAACTTCATACACTTTTCGATGGTACAATATTCAAAATGCACAAAAATCGCTATTACAGCGACCCTACCGGCGAATTTTTTTCCCAAATTCATGGGGGATCTGCTTGCCATAGCCAAAAACGTAAAATAAAAATTTGGTTCAATTCTATGCATAACTTCATACACTTTTTAATGGTACAATGGCGACAAACGGACAGACAGACATTTTGTATAAACATGTTTTTTTGTGATCTCTGACCCCTAAAACGTCGAAAACTGGAAGTCGAAAAAAATTTCGATTACAACACTTTCTTCTATTGAAGATAGAAGAAAGTAAAACAGGAAATTTAGAGCTATTACCAGTTAGAAGCATTAGAGCTTATATCCTTCTTTATAATATTATAAATGTCAATGTGTGTCCGAAAGTTTGAATGAAGTCAACATCAAAACGGATGAATTAATTAATGCTTTTGTATCTTTGCATATAGATGGATTATAAAACGGAAAAGAACATAGGCTATGTTTTAGTTATTTTATCCAAATATTTCTCTTAATAAATCAAAATTTCATACTTTTTCATACAGAATCAATTGACGTTTTTCAGATAAAATTTGAACATTTTTCTTTCCCGTTGCCAAGAAAAACAAGATCTGGAATATTAATTTCTCCTCGGCAATTAATTTTTAATCGAAATATTTCTACGTGAAAACTGGGAATAAAAAGAAAATAAATATGACGTCATATTTGAAACGAAAAAAAGAAGTATTTTTTATTATCTATAAAACATGAATATCGGTTATGTTAATAAGGGGTTTTCTGTCAAAAATGGCGATATAATTAGAAGGAAAAGAATGAACAAGAATTATGTTATTTATAAAATGTTTCACTTTGAAAAATATGACGTCATACTAGAAATAAAACAGGTATTTTCAAGTATTCGTTAAAAATACAAGGCGCATGAATATCAGTAACTAATGAAAATGGTTAAAAAATGACGTCATATTTAAAACGAATGAGAATTTGTTTTACCAATATTGATTAATAAGTTTGAATATAAGTTACATACAAATGAGAGTTTGCATTCAAAATTCACGTTAAAATTAAAACGAATTTAATTTCAATTTGTATAGATGGTACAAAAACATGATTAAAGTAAACTTTCCTAAAACTAAAAACATATTTTCACACATTGACGCTTTATGAATGAATTTATTCCACAGAAGCAAAAGTCGTCTGTCGACATTCTGACATTTAGACCAAGGATGTAAATTAAACTTCCGTACGTTTAAGTGGAAAGTTATTGCACCTACGAATTGAGTTAAAAAAGCATATACCTACTATTTTAATTAATTATTTTTAACAGATGGCAGTTACAAAATATAGAAAAGGCGTTTTTAGTAAAAGGTTTTATCGGGTAAAAATGATGTATTATTTTTTCATGTAAATCATTCATTTTAATTAGAAAACATTAATATATATAATCGTTTCAATTTCGTCAATGTGGTGTAATATTCATTTCACAAGCTTCGAAATTAAAAATGAAACCTTAAAATAACAACATACATTTCAGAAACAATGTTTTGCATCAAAAGTTGCATTATTTCAAAATGTAACTTTAGCTTACATTTTAGATACATTTTCTTACTTGAAATTTAGCATTTAGTAAAAATAAATTTCAGTATTTTTCTAAATGTACATGTACAATAATATTGGACTTCGTTAAGCTATTTCAGGTGTTAATTAAATTAAAATTCATAGTTTTAAATTATACATGAAGCGAAAGAATATATATATATATTTTTTTTTTCCCCGACAAGAATTATTCCGTACGAGAAACTAACCAGGTGACATCGTCATATTTTAAATCATTAACCAGATTTCTTTCAGAAAATATTAGCATTTTAGAGCACTTATACAAAATAGTTTGATTTGCACAAAATTTACCATTCGCAAGAACATGTTTACCATCCTTTTACCTTAAAATCTCCCAGAAATTCGATGTAAGAAACTTTAGCAAGTAATTTTAACTAGATATTAGGATTCACATATGACATCGAAGAAGAGGAGAAATCTCTAATTAAGCAATGAATTTGCCTTTCTCCTCACACCCCTCTAATTTTTAAAGGCGCCATGATTATCGAAAAGCGAAAGAGACGAAGGGAAATTTTCTTTCGATTTTAAAATATCTAAATCTATAGTTTAAAATCTCTGAAACACAATCTCTGTCCCCCATTGAATCATATTCCTACAAATAGTCACGATTCCATAATCCAAAATTACAACACAACAATCGATATGAAATTATTTAGCTGTAACGGGATTGCTTTTTCCATAAATAAATTTCTTCCGCAATTGAAAGAAATAAGCAAGTCTATTGCTTAAATAATAAGCATTTAGGCTTCGAGAGTCTTCGGAACGTGATAAACATTTTGATATTATTGGTAGATCTACAGCTTTTAAAAATGTGGTACCATAAAATAAAAATGTAATAAATATTTGAAAGTTAAAGATATTTCTCGTACTTTTATTATTTATTTTTGACTTTTGATGCTTCAGCAAGTCTGATTTTTTTAATACCATTTATCTTTTTTTCTTTTCCAAGATGTTTTTTTTTTTTTTTTTTTTTTTTTGGTTTTTTTTGGAATAGAAACGTGATGGTGTATGTTGATTTTTCGATTATTCTAATCAATTCAAAGACACGTCTGAAGGGATCTGTTAATAATCACTATTTACTAATATATCTCTTTAAATAATATTCTTTATTACGGAAACATAAATAAATATCCATGAACGGAACAAGTATAAAATAGAATAAATATAAATAATAATAAAAAAATAATAACAGAGATGTAAATTTATTCTTCACTTAATCTTAGAAAACGAGTATGAAATTTCAAGCTCACGAAAGAAATTTAAATGATCCTATATATATATATAAATAAGCAAATTGGGATCATTAGAAGTGTTTCTACTATAAAATATGATAAAAGGTTAATTGCATATGCTGTTAGTTATCGAAATATTTTGCTCAATTGATGAAGTTATTCTTCTTTAAATGTTAAGTGAAAGAAGTCACGGGTAACATCTAGTTTAAACATAAGAAGTTATCGAAATAAAACTGAACCACTTCTTTATAATGTGTATAAAAAAAATAATAATTGTGTTGACACAGTTCCACATAAAATAGTGTTTTACTAAAAGGCTTGAAAGTTAAATTATTTAAAAAAAATGTTTTTACTAAGCAGATATTTACAGAAGATTCGTTAATATTACAGCTTAAAATTTTAATAACATCCTTTCCCAACATAAAACATAGTTTTAACCGTTAATTTGTTTTACCCCCTTAGAAAATTGACACTGCTTTATTAATGCAAATACATGTTGTAAAAGTACACATATGTATATGTATAATTATATGTATATATATATATATATATATATTATAAAAGCTTGGGTATTTAACTACTTTAGCACCAAAAGCTATATATTTTTTTGTAAATGTGTTAGCACATATCTTTACACATAAGCTAAGCAATCAGAAGATCAAACACTTAAGGATAAATGTAATGTACCTTATGTAATCTGAAATGCAGTAAACATCACACATAAAAATATAGTGTGAATAAATTCTGAAAATATTAAATGCAATACTCCTGTTTTCGAATATAACTTGTCATTCAAAAATTGATATGCATATATGTCCAAATCATATTATAACTTCTTGAACGTTAACAAATTTCTTCTTAATTTTATCTCATTAAATCTTCTCGTTTTGATGAATGCATTTTGGTCAAACTTCATTTAAATATTCCGTGATTCCATCATCACAATAAGATTTTAAAATTTTTAATTCATGCAATAGAGTGGCGTTTATATATTGTTGACGCGAAAAGTAAACATAGTTATTCCATTTCAGGCACACTGCGGAATTAATTGTTTACCATTGATGTAATGAATATTCTTAATTCAAGCAATTGACATTGCGTTTTAACTGTTGTTTTCCTTATTTGCATTCTATTCCATGTGTTTTATTTTGTAACGTAAAACGGAAAAAAAATAGTTTTGCTAATATTCACTGTTATTGCATGAAAATACAATTATAGTAGAAAAAAAATTGTATACAAACGTGAATAACTGGGAAATTCTGTAAGTTATAATCTCTGAGAGTTTTAATAGACGCAAACGCTGTTGCTAAAAACTTCATTATTTAAGTAACAAAACTCTGCAAAACTTAGATAATCATTTTAATAAGTTGTTTATAATCATTCAGCAACTGAAACTTGAATCATGATGAACTTAAGCATGAATGGAATTATTATTTTTAAAATCACAGCTGCACCTAACACAACTTTTAATTTAACTGATTGTCCATGTATGTTTTATAGGAAAAATCTATAACGATATCTGTCAAAGCCTGTGCATTACAGCAGTGTCCCGCATAACCGAGTTTTAACAGCGTTACTGAAACAGAAAATTTGGCCACTTTTTGATATTCTGACCAAATAATCTGATTTTAAAATCATTACTCTTCTTTCTTCTTCAACCATAAATTACTTGATTATAACAAATATTTAACACGAAAAAATTACATCCGTAATATTTTAACTCCTTTTTGGACAATACGGAATGCAGTGGAGTGTCACTGTTGAACATGTGGGATTGTGTCGGATGGCTGATCGGTATTCCAGTGTTTCTGATTTTTATAAACTCGTTAGAAGTATGCCCCATAAACATTCTATGTAGTACTATAAAAGATTTATTCAAATGAACAATTTAATTCCAATGTTTTATAATGGTATTCAGCATGTACATAACAAGAAGTTTATACACTACTTTAAAATCAATATATATTGTGTATATTTGTATTTTACCTTCTTAATTAGTGACAATTTATGTAAATTCAGTTTATCCGAGAATATTGTTTATCCGAGTGATGCTTGTTCCATATTAACACGGATTATCGTGAATCTACTGTTCTTAGATTTAGAGTATTAGTAATTTTTAAATTAAAATCAACATGCATTTTTAACATTTAATGAAGAAGAAAAAGATATCGTATCGATTATAAAAAGCTCAATACATGAAAGAGTTTCTCTCACTTTTTCACAAAATTAGCTTTGTATATTAATTGTTAAAATACAAAACTTTTAAATAAACATTTTATGTATCAAAACAACATTTTATGTACCTAAATACAGCAACATTTATTTTCTATAATTTCATTTTCATACCTGAAAGAATTTCTTTTGAGGTGTTAAACTATTTTC
Organism: Maratus speciosus; assembly: GCA_963932465.1. Classification (NCBI taxonomy): domain Eukaryota; kingdom Metazoa; phylum Arthropoda; class Arachnida; order Araneae; family Salticidae; genus Maratus; species Maratus speciosus. Next base: position 118,432,602 of record OZ010794.1, on the reverse strand, counting down.
TGAATGTGAAAATATTTTTCCTTAGTCCATTCCCATGCGTACGTGTAGTGTAAGTCACGTAGGTGCCAAGAGCCCCGACGTTTGATTACCAGTATTTTAGAACGGAAAATGTGACTTATTTTACCGGAGGTATCTCTTTAATTGAATAAGGTGAAGAAAACCTTTCGAAAGTAACGGTGGGCACAAAGGATAGCACTTATCAGTTATGTGACTTACACTACAAAAACTCATGGAACTAATCTTTAGAAAATTGGCGTTGATTTATTAACCCATAACTTTTTGACTAGCACCGCTCAGGTAAAATGATTTTATTTACGTCGTTACTAAAAGTTTTTGAACACCCCTAATTATTTACTATAACTTTTGCTTTATTAATTGGCAGATGTTTTTCGATTACACAAGGCAAAATTTGTATGCATAAAAAATGAAACTGTTAGGGTGTTAAGTAGAATAAAGGTTGTAAAACAACTAAAAAATAGCATAAAGTCTTGGTCTTTAAACGGTTTTAATACAAAACTATTTTAATTGTAAATGAGTCAATCACGTCCATATCGGTACGCAGGGATTAAGGGGAAAAAATAATAACTATAATGCCTTATGAATTTTGTAAATTTAACAGAAGCCATTATAAATCATACTTAAAAATGTTGTGTAATTTATTACATGAAATAATATGTGCAATTCTCGTGTTTTCAAATATTAGTACTTATCTATTATAAAAACAACTATATCATTCATTAAATTGAACATAAAATCTTATGCTAATACATTTTACATTTCCACTATTTTCCCTTGATTGAGCATTACCATTTTCTTTCCATTATCTGTAAGTATCCCATAAATATTCTTGCTTTAAAAGTTTTTTTTTTTTTTTTTTTTTTTTGTCAAATTTAATTAAAATATTCCGTCATTCAAACCCACAATAAGATTTTAAAAGTTTTTATTTACTCAACGTTTTTATAGGGTGACGTTTATATATAGCAGAAATGAAAAGTAAATACTGTTATGTTATTTCAGAAACATCTTTGTCGAACCTATTTTTATTCTATTAACATAACAAACATTCTAAATTCAGGAAATTGTCATTGCGTTTGAACATTTGGTTTCTATTTTTTAATTTAATTTCACATGGGTTATTTGATAATTTTTAATGGAAAAAATAAAGAGTAAAAACTCTTAATTTTAATTTAAGTAATTGGACGATTGCACCATGAAATATATAAAATTAATGTATTTAAAATAAAATACATTTTGCTCAATGGTACACATATTAAAAATATACATTAAAAATAAATATACATGAAAAAATCAACGTTCATTTAAACAGAAGCCAGTTTGTTGGTTAAGATATGTGGATGACGTGTTCATTTTATGGACTTACCCTCTTCTAGATTTACAAGTTTTTCTTCAAGAAGTCAATAAGTTAAGTAATAGCATCAAGTTTACCCTTGAAACCGAACAAGTCGAGAGTTTGCCTTTTCTTGACGTTCAGATTAGCCGCAGCAATATTCATTTTACCTTTAAAAACAATAACTTGGTAAAAAATGTCACGAGACATCATGCATAATGAAAATCAGAAAACCCTCAGCCAGTCAATCCATTATCCCACATAATGCTCAAGCACGTTTCTCATATAAAGTTTCTGCATTTAGACATTCCATTCATTAAAGCTTTCACAGTTTGTGCCCCCGAGCAGTTAAATAACGAAATAAATAAAATACATGATATTGCAAGAAATAATGGATACAAAGAAAGCACCATAGAAAAATTAATTATGAGCTTGAAGAATAAGAAAAAAGAATAAATAAAAATAAAAATAAAAAAATTAATCCACAAAATTCCATTTTATCCACTTTACAGCATTTTCCTGGTTTCTTCGAACGTTTGAAATATAAACTCAATAAATCAATATCTACCTTGTTGCAAAACCTTCAATGATATTAAAAAATATTGTATGCAAGAAAATAGATCCAATTGAATCAAACCAGTTATCAGGAGTATACGAAATACCTTTCACCAAAGAAGATGGACAATGCAGTTTTATATAGATGTGACAAACAGAAAACTTAAAACTAGACTCAAAGATCCTAAAGCAGACATCAAATACAACAGGAGAACCACAGCTTTGGCCAGATTATGCAGAAAAGAACCTTTACAGATCGATTTAAAAAATAGTAGAATAATTTATCAATCAAGATTTTATTTACCATCCATTAATTGGGAATCAATAGAGATATTTTTACGCAGCGAGAATATTTGAAATAAGTCAGTGTCCTTTGATTTATCTAAAATTTGGAAAGAGATGCTATGCAATTTTAGTAACAGTAGTATTAAAAAAAAAAAAAAAAAAAAAAAAAAAAAAAAAAAAAAAAAAAAAAAAATTCCACGCTTACAAATATCCAATTTTATTTTACTTTATGTTTGCACTGATTTTCCTTATGCATGAAGTCTCGTGACATTGTTTGCCGAAGTTTACAACTGTTTTACCGTTGTTTATTTATTTATTTATTGTAAAAGTTTTTCTATCATGAATGAATTTGAAAATGTCGCCGTTTGTGCGATGAAACGTTCGTCAATCTAAATGAAGATATTTTATCACTTCTTATAATATTATTTAGCTTAATCTGCTTATAAGTAATTATTGTACATGTTGTTATAATTTAACTTTTATTGCAATTTTTTAAAACTTATAAATACGGAACATTTAAAATTTTTACACCGTCTAATATTAAAAAGATTGCTTTCAAATAAAATTTGTTTAAAAATTGTACTGCAATTCATTCGATTTTCATTGATTTTAAAATAATTTTCATTTTTTTTTTTCATATCTATCTCTATCGGGTGTAGACGATTAGAAAAGGTAAATCCGTCTGCACTTAAATTTATACAAATAGTTCACCATTCGTTTCCAGCTTATATTCCATAACGAAAATAAAACATTCATCAATCATCAATTATATAAATATTAGCACTAAGTGTATAACACTTCCGGAGTGAACTCATCCGGATCCCAATAACCACTTCGCTTTTTTATGTTCCATTCGGCCATTTTTATTCAAAATTATTGTTTCTAATAAAACTTCATAAAAGTTACATTTTACGAAGATTATTCAAAATAAATTAATACTTGAGAGATGACTTACATTCAATTATGTATATATTCTGGGATAACTTCACTTGAAATTACAATGTGCAGCTCAATCTATCCCTCCATGAAAATAAACAAACAATGGATTCATTCGTCTTGAGCTTTTAAAATATTAAAACATTGATGTACTTGTTCGCAAAGCGAATTCGCGATGTATCCTAGTGTCGCAAAAAAAAATCGCAATCGAGAAAATAAATCGTTGTAAACGTTTATGATTTCTTGGCGCCATCAATCGGTAATTAGAATAAAAAAAAGAAATTTTCTTTCGAAAATATTCTTTGAATACTGAAGACATTTAGCATTATTTGTACAAATTTGCAAGTTTTTGTGACATAGTTCTTCAAATTTTGTGAGTGAAGTTCATTTCTATATTCTATGTCCTTATTTTACCAATTCAATTAAAAAGTTTCTTGCAAATTATGTTTGAATGAAAAATGGGCTGTTTTTATAACTATTTTATCCCATCTGACGCTATTAGTAGGATAAAATAAAAGTTATTACGTCATAATTCTTTTTTTAATGCAATGCTATATCATTCTTTTAAAAATGCAAACACGTCATTCTGACGGGCTATCTTCTAGTAAATAAAAGAATAAAATATAAATAAATCGCCAATTAGTATTTTTTTTTCGTTGGCTTGAAACTTAATTACTTATGTAAGATGATCAAAATAAGAAAATATATGCCAGGCATTACAAAAATCCGTTAAACTCAGTCTCATAATATTACAAAGGTGTGTTTCTAATATTATAGGTATGTTATCAAAAAATTGACATCATAATAACGGTGTATGTTAATGCAAAGAATATAGGAATATGATCAATGGAAGAAGTTTTAAATCATGGAATAAAGAGTAACGCAGTTAATACTATTAAGATAAATAAACAAGTCGAAACAAGCTCTTTTGTAATGTGTAGTCTCGAAATTTAAAAAGTTGCCAAAACAGTGTCATAATGTTTTATGATATGCATAAAATTAAAAACCCACTTGAAAATCTTCTAGCTTTTTATAAAATCATCTTAAAGTAGAAGTTTTATGAGATACAAGATCTTAATATTTAACCACGTCGAAATAACAAACATTTCATTAAGTATTTTTCCTTGATCGAATTATGTTTATTTGAGTTAGAAAAACAACAACAGAGGATTGAAAGCTATGGCACTAATTACACTTTGTAGATTCCAGGAACAACTACAGCATTACAGGAATTCAGAATCATAAAAAAATAGTTTATAAAAAAGTTGTGTAGACCATATAGTAATAGACATTATTTTGGTAAAAATATTTTGTATTTATCCCTCATTTATTACATTTTCTTTATTAATTATGTGTTTAAAGTATGACTGTAAAAGGATTCATTATGTGCATAAATTACTATATTATATATTAAAAAGAAGAATTAAAAAAAAAGAAAGGATAAAATTAATATTAATTGACATCCTTAAAATTCATTATTACATTTAGGTACTTTGGGCAATGATTTAGGCTTTAACTGTTGAAAAATTGACAGAAATTGCTTGCATGTGGCAATTATGTATTTTGATTAGAGTACAGATAATAATCCCATTTAATTCAAAAAAGTAGTTGTAACTTAAACGCATAATTGTAAATTCTTTTTTGCTTATATTTCACATCTTATATTAAATTAAATGTGAAATCTACTATAAATAAAAAAAACTTACGAGAATGTGCACAGCATTTAGACACAGTGACTTAATTTTTTTGTAGGAAATAATTATAAAAAAAATCTCTACTATCTAGTGCAATACGGAATACCACTTAAAATTTCCAAATTTAAATGCATATATTAGTTTCTAACGTTTAATAAAGTAGAGAAAAATATTATACCGATTATATTCAATGAATAAATATATAATGATAAATGCATTATGCAAAATTAATGAACTACACTAAATATTATACGTCAAAATATCATGCCATTAAATACGAGAAATATTGTTTGCAATTGTTTGAAATTTCATGTTCTCGAATATTATTGTAAAAGTGATATGCATATATGTCCTTATCTTTCAAGAAAGTGATGGAGAATTTTAAAAAGGAAAAAATATTCAAATTGTTATTATTATTTTTTTATATTTCCATTATTTTCTCTTCAGTGAACGTTAACAATTACAACGTTAGCTTTCTTGGCCTGATTCTATTTTGCTCAAGTGTAATTAAAGTATTCCGTGATTCCATTTACATACTAAGATTTTAAGATTTTTCTATATAACAGAATAGTTAATTTATTTTTGGTCTTAAACATAAACAGTGTAATTTAGATTAGGAAAGAAAATTTTCTTACTCATTTTTCATCTATTAACATTATGAATATGCTAAATTCAGGAAAAAGGCATCATATTTTAACTTATGTTTTCCTTATTTAAATTACATTTCATGTGGTTTTTCTTGCAATGTAAATGAGGAAAAATAAATTAACTGCAATTAGTATTAGTCATGTAAATGTTTTCTATAATTAAATGAAAATGTGTTTTTACTTAATTTGAAATATGATTCTAGCATGCTACTCTATTATAAAAAATATTTAATTTTTTTTTTACATTTTGAATGGGAATTAGGCTGAATAATATTTCTGTTATTACAAAATATTTAAACATTATTATTGAATCTTAAAAATAGCTGAAATTTATTACATTAATAATGAGCAGGAACAGCTGTTATAAAATTTCTTTCTACGCGCCTACAAACCTAGAAAACATTACTAGTCACTGTTAAATTTAAAAACAACTTCTGAAAATCATTAGTCATTAAAAAGAAGTTAAAGAAATGACTAAAACTTTATTTCGAATAAATAATAATAAAAACAAAAATCTGTTTTTATATCTTTAACGATAAAGCATTAGGGTTAGAGGCGTAACATCATTAGTTGGGTAAAACAGGAAGGTTTTAGGTTTTATTTGTGAAAGATATATTGTACTTAAAATGACTATTTTAACTTTGTAATATATTTGAATACTGCTCTTAGAAATATTTGCAATTCACAAATAAGTTTATATTTTGAATGTGACAATACAAGGAGGTTTAAAAATTACTTTTGTAAGATATCTTGTAAGTAAGAAAATAAATTTTAAACGTTGTAATGTATAAACTATACATAAAAATCAGTTAAAATATCAAAGTACCCATTAATTGCTATAAGTGATAAACATAAATTTTAAAACGGCAAAATACCTTTATTTATTACATTTAGATATGTTTCATTGCCTCAGACGGCAATATTCTCAAGAAGGTAAAATGATAAAAATATTTTCGCAAAATTTCAAATTGAAAAACTAGTAAACAAAAACAAAAACAAAAATCACGCGAACACAAGCATAATGAAATAAACTGCAAGATTAAAAATGGAAATTCGTGAATGTGAATTATTTTATATTATTATATCGTTATCTTGAATCTTATCGTTATCTAGTTCTTTCCAAATTTTGGGGCTTAATTAATAATTAAATTCTTATGCAATGGAAATATTTGCAATGTTTCAGCCTCCATGAAGGTCTCTAAAATTGGGAAAGAAATTATTCTTTTCATTATGCTTTTACAACTGCTCTTCCATCTTAGTGAATACCAAATTCGCAAAATCTCGGTTAGAGTCGAAGCCAGGGGGTTTCAGTTCTTGGTTATGTTTGCAGCTTGTAGGGATACCGTTGCAAAGTTATTCGCAGTGCTCTCCAGACACTTCCGTACGACACTCCTGTCTGCCTCGAAACTTCTGGAGCACTGAACTCCACATGTGCAACAACCGCCTACATGAATTGCACCGTCTGCTCCACTGTCGTGCCAACAGCAGCGGCGGTTCAAGGACGCTCACTTCTTTGACGTGACGCCAAAGAACCTGTAGCTTCAAATTTCTTCATCATTTTGTTAAATGCAGCAGACGTTTTTGGTCCTTTGCTATCTCGCATACTCTTCATGTAGCAATATGCTCGCAATGCCGCAATGGGACGTTCCAAATTCTTATAAAACAGTTTAACTAAGTGGGCTTTCTCAACTATGGACAGCATTTCGATGCATGCAAGCTTCGACTATCATTACCTGCTGCAGTTGCTACTTTTAAATCGTTTGTTGCTTTACATAATCCTACATCAGAAATCCGACAGCGCTATCCGTTGGTCACCAACATAACTATTTCTTTTTCTTTGCCACACTAAACCCGGTTTCTTTTCCACCCGTTTGGTGCAAACCATAACTTCGTATCTTGATTCGTTTTCGAATTATTCATTTTTAAAGTCCGTCCTGTCTTTTGGATCACCCGCGTACATTGCAATAGAAACTATACATGAAATGCATAATGTTTAGTAATTGTATTTAGGTCGACAAGAAGAAGGCAGACCTTGGATATTTGATTAAAAAGCTTTTCACAACTGGAAGTTCTTTGTTCCACAACAGCTCTGTTTGATAATACATTTTTGAGTAAACAAATGTTATAGTTCTGCTTTAACTCTTGCTTGTAACTCTTAACTGGTGTTATGGTACCACTTAGTACAGACATATTTTTTACACTCAGATAATTTCTTCGTCAATCAATAATAGCATATATAAATGAAAATATGTGATACACACCGGTGTCCAAAATTAAGGACCAATCACAAAATGCTAATTTTAAAGTACGCGAATACTCAAAAGGCAATAATATAATTCGAATAATTACTATCTCTACAGCACAGCTAGTCCATATAACATCTCATTCATGTCACACATGGTCACAAGTGTCATCACAGTCACTGCGGTGAAGCAAAAAATAGGAAATTTCATATATCTCATTATGAGTCTAAAATGATCACTATATGTGACTTCACTGACACGTCACTGTGACTATTGCTTTGTGACGAGTCGCCATGTGACTTTAGAATGTAGTTACATTGCGACTCTCATGTGACTGTCATCTGTAGACTCAATTTCAAAGTCTTCGTGAACGCTGCATTGTGATAAGTTACCAAATAATGTCACATTAAAGTCAGATGATGACTTTCAGGTGACAGAGGGACTATTATGAAGTCACCGTTGTGCTCTTTTGTGAAAAATCACCATGTGACTATAATGTTATATTATTTGATGACTTATCATAATGCAACGTTCATGATGACTTTGAGTCTAGAAATGACAGTCACGTGAGAGTCACAATGTAACTACATTGTAAACTCACCTGGTGACTCATCACAAAGCAGCACTCACATTGACGTCTCAGTGTAGTCACATATAGTGATCATTTGAGAATCATAGTCAGACGTGTGGAATTTTCTATTTTTTGTTTCGCCGTAGTGACTGTGACACTTGTGACCATGTGTGACATTAATGAGATGCTATATGGGCTAGATGTGCTGTAGGGATAGTAATTATTTGAATTATATTAATTACTTTTGAGTATTCGCTTACTTAAAAATTAGCATTTTGTGACTGATCCTTAATTTTGGACACCGGTGTACTTACTGATTTATTCCGTTGAAAAACACAATCATGTAAATATACTATTGTTTTTATGAAAATTATTTGTATTTGTTTGTTTTTAAATTATAATAGTAGATGCGAAGGTAATTGCAACTTCAAGTCAGTTTTGAGCAAACATTTTACAACGCCAGTTAACAGTTAACCTAAATACAGTGTCCCATTATAATATAGGCGAGAAAATGATGGTTTTAAAAATTCAGAAAAATACCTGAGGTAATAGAAGAAATAATTGCATGCCATACGAGTAAATATTACATACAGTTGTGAAGCATTTCTTATTCAAATATTCAATGTCTCCCTTCTTTTGGTCGATCAATATCCAGCTCCTATAGCGTAAACATTAGATGTATAGTTTTAATTTCAAAGTGTATTTCATATAAAATCCATTTACAGCAAAATAGTTATCTTTTAAAAAGTTACAAAATTTAAATTTATATAATTTTGTGTCCTATAGGGTATTTTTCGAAATGCGCTATTCATTTAAGCGAGGTAAAAATTCCATTTTTGTATAGCGTAAACGTACTGAATTATAATATTTTGAATTTTATAAATTTTTCTTATTTTCTGCACTAAAAACGAATTTTCCAGATTTTTATATGGCCTTTTCCATACTGGCCTATTAAAAGAGATAATATACTTCATTAATTGCTAAAAGAGGTTAAATAAAATGTACGTAAAACTGGAAAAATGTTTTATATACAAACTGTCTACATTTTGCATAAAATGTAGATAGGTTTACTGGGAGAGTTTTTTGCGGTAAGTTTTTTACAGTAAAAGTGTTTTATACAGTAACATGTACAAGTACTTTATACAGTAAAGACATTTTTGCAGAAAGGACAGATAAAAATTAAATTAGATAAGTGATATACTTACTAATTTATTCAACTGAAAAATACGGTCATGTTTTTACAGCATAAATATTTTATATACAGTCTGCATTTTGCATAAAATGTAGATAGGCATACAGGAGAGTTGTTTGATATCTCTACTTCATCGAAACCATTTTCAAGACAAATAAGAATATTCTACAAACGTACGATTTAAAATGCAATGATTTTAAACACCATCATTCACGTTTTACAAAATTCACTTTAACATTGCCCATATTAATTTAGTTTCTTTTCGTACTCGTATCCATGGAGTAATTCAACATGTAATGTTGTTAAGTTATATGATGCTGAATCGTTGCATATTCAATTTTCATTTGCAACAATTTGTCTCTTGGATAGTCTCATTTTCTTGAAAATGTCTTCGCCAAAACCGAAACAAGTAAACTGTCTGTATTTATGCTACTTTATTTAACACCTTTTAGCAATCAAACAAGTTTATTATGCCACACATGTGTTTTTTAAGATGGAACGTCTTTACAAGAGGTGATGGAAATATCTGAAATCAAAGATAACTGGGAATGACGTTGCATGTTTTCGGTAGTGACGACTAGAAAATCTGACGTCACTACCTGTATCGACACTGCCTCCGGAATACTAGGCCTGGACGCTGACTTAAAAATGGCGGCTGTCGTAGGCAGAATTATTTCACCGTTTGTACGGACCCTTGTGTTTGAATACCAATACTTTCTAATTTTTTTTTCGCATTACCTTAAGAGATTAAGTAAGAGGAAGGAAACATTTAGAAAATACTTGTAATTTTAGGTGACAGTTCAAAAGCAGTGCTGAATTCAGTCACTTTTCTCCGGGAGGGATTTCTTTGGCGCCGGGGAAACATTATAGAGTTCCGGGGAAGAAACTCCACTTTTTGACCATTGAAAACACTAAATATCAAATCTTACGGCGGGTCATCTCATTGCTGCGGGGCGGGGGGTTCCCACATGGGTCTCTCCTTGCATTCAACACTGGAACAAAAGCAGAGAAAATAATCCGCTTACGACAACCGTCATTTTTCTGTCAGCGCTCAGCCCTGTATTCAGTCACTGTACGTGAATTATTCATGACAATATGTCTATTTAACTGGTCCACATGAAAATCCCAAGTGGTGTCAAGTCAAATAAATCAGTGTGATGATGATAAACTCAACTCAGTTATTACCAACAAGATGTTAGCACAAGCCATACATTTCATAAACATACAGGAATGTTATTTCTACACTTTTATCTAAAGTTAACTGTTTCTGTTACTATATTTGTATTTTCCATATGATTAAAAAACAATAGCTAATACTCTCGTAAATAATTTATTTTCACTTATCTCATTTAAAGAAATGAATAAATTATCTTCCAACTTATTATGATTTAATCTTATATTTCAAGAGATAGTTAATAAGTACGAGAATAATCAAATGACAGGCAACTCAAAATATCAATGGATACTAAAAGGAAATCAATGAAAACCTTCCGTCGAAAACTTTATTACCTTCTGAAGTATACCATTCAATGTTAGAAATGTTTCCAATTTATGTTGCTTGATTATCGGTGAACAGCGAACAGGAAATTATTATAACATTGACGAAATAAATGATATTTTGCCAGGTTATGAATATATCTTCGTACATTCTTTATTAATGACTTCCTTAAAAGGAATCTCATTATTCATATTTTAGATATGAAGCAATATAACCTTAAAAAGTGTATATCTTTGTCTTATGTTTAAATGTATATACTTTAAAGAGGCAGGAATCGAAAGTGATTAAACACAATGCCGTTGTAGGATAAATATATATGTACACGGTGAATCAGTACCGTATTATTTAGTGTTTTAATGCATCAGTGATGCATTAAGAAACGTTGGCTGTGCAAAACTGCCAAATGTGTGGATCGAACTTGATTACACATTAGGTGTCTTTCGTGTAACGAAATTTTCGCACATCGAACATTTGTAATTGAAAAAATCTCGGAATGTTCTTCTTTATTTTCATATATCACTTATTATAATATGTGTAATAGTTTTGAAAAAAATATTTTTTTTTTAATCCGGTCATTCATTTATGCTAACCCCAGCGACTCCCGAATGCTAAGTCTGAGCGCTGATACAAAGATACAACGAGGCTGCAAAAGGCTCATATATTTTCAGAGTGTGTATGGACCCTTGAATTTTGGTATCATTAATTTTCTTTAAGTTTTTTTTTTTCGCTTGTTTGTTTGGAGATTAAAAAAATCAATGGAATCTTTTATAGAATACTGGTGTCTAAATTTAAGGCACCGTTCATACGATTAAAAAAATCCAATTTCGGAAAACACCATTTTTGTGTCAGCACTCAGGACTTATATTCAGGGAGCTGTTCCAACCCTGTATAATATTTCTGACAAACGTAAATATCTTTATTCTAATTTTCGCTACCATTAGATGGGCATAAGGAATTTTTCATACAGTAAAATGTGATTATTTGTTGTATATTTTCCATAATACAGGGCTCCCAAATGGTCCGCCATCTGAATACGAATAAATTTTAACAGAAAATTTTATGGTAGGTTTGCGCTAGAATTAACTTCCAAAGGTGATTCCGGGGCGGTTTGTAAGAAAAATCTAAAAAGAAAATTTTTCAAAAAAAAATATTGGTATTCAGTTGGCGGACCATTTGGGAGCCCTGAATCCGTACATTTTAGAATAATTCGATGTGCTATATTTTATAATTCGAGTAAAATAAATAAATTAAATTTAAGACAAAAACCAATATTGTGCATAATACATACACTTTAGAATCATTTGATGTGCTATATTTTATAAATCGAGTAAAATAAATAAATTAAATTTAAGACAAAAACCAATATTCTGCAAGGAAAAAACAATTATTAAAATTCTTGTTTTCAGTTCTATCTATCTGAAATATATTTCAAATAATTTCGTTTGCCTGTCAAATTCTAAAAATGCTTTTTAAAGTAATTTATTTACTTTTAACTAAATTCCCATTCTTATTTTATAAATCGATTGTCAAGAGACTTATTCCCATAGAAATTTTAGAGACATTTTATGTTTGGGAGACATTGCATATTTAACTGCCGTAAAAAATTCTTATGTTTCGATAGATAAGAAGTGCATTCATCATTCACTTTACGTATTTTTTACAGTTTAAATGAAATTTTGCTGTCTAGAGTTTCTAGAATGAAGAATGAGACTTTAGTTAAGACAATCATGTTGATAGTGTTTCAAATATTACTTTTGAGTATATTCCAGTTACAAATATTCATAACATGATATATAGGAAAAGGACGAAATAAAAATAACTTGATAATATAAAAGTTAGAAAATAAACACAACAAAATTGCAGTTATGAAAAGAAATTCAAAAAATAAGGATTCTAATAATAATTAAAAAATAGCAAAAACAAAATTTAAGCATGGGAAGAAGTTAATCTTGCAAAAGCTTAAGAAAATATATTATTGTAAGGAATTTTTATAAATTGTTAAAACAGAATGATTAAATAAATAATTATAATATAATATCTCTGATAAGCGTAAATAAAATTATTCTAATTTTCACTACCGTAATATGGTTATAAGGATTTTTTCATATAAAACATGTGATTATTTCTTGTATACTTTACATAAGATATACAGTTAAGATTCATTTCATGTGGTAAAGTTTGTAATTATAGGTAAATAAAATAATTAAATTTAAGAAAAAAATCTATATAGTGTTATTTAAAAACTATTAATAATAGGTTCTTTTTACTCGACTGAAAAGAAGGGTTATGTGTTTCACGCGTATCTGTGTATGTGGATTTCTTTATAACCTCGAAACATCCCAACGGCTGGATGGATTTTAAGGACCGAAGTCTCTATCGATTCGTCCGATGCTTATAGGCTAGATTTTGTTTTTATAAATTCAAAATGGCGGCCGTAAATTACAAAATGGCGGTAGAGACGAAAAAAATTACGCACCCTATTGTGTGGCATATCATTGGACAGGTCTTTCAAAATGAAGACGATGTTTCATTGACTATTTTACAGTCAGAAGTTCCGTTTAAATGTTACACAACCTGGAAGTTGTGTAGGTAGGATCTCTAGCTTTACTGCAACTCTAACCATCATAGACATCTATAGACCTCATCTAAACAGTGTTTATAGATCGGAACTAACAATTAAACACAACTTAAAAGTCATAAATACAAGTAAATTAAAAAAAAATGTTAAGTAATATAAACAAGTAATATAATTTAAAAAAATTAAGTCACTTCCTATTTAGGTCAATAAGAGGATTTTTTTTCTCCCATTCTTCTTTCCTCTTGAGTGGCGCTTAAAATGCCTTGCTCAAGAAGGGGTCTCTCTCGATTATTGAAAATTAATTAATTTAATTTAATTAATGAATTAATATTTGAAAAAAACTGGATTAATACAAGTGACATCCAGTACTAGTTAAAAAAAAATCATATCAGCTCGATTGGATGAATAATAAGTATTTTATTAAGGATTGAAAATTTGAACAATATATATATAGCGAAAGTGCAAGCTTTTAGTAGGAATTGAAAAAATAGTTTCACATTGATGTGAAATAATTAAATAGTTTGCTTTTTACGCAGTCGGGTTTTTTGATTTTTTAAATTAAATTGTTTATTTTCAATTCTATTTATCTGAAATATATTTCAAATGATTTTGTTTGACTGTTAAATTCTAAAAATGTCTTTTCAAAGTAAATGTTTTTACTTTCTAATTCATTTCCATTCTTGTTTTATAAATCGGTTGTCACGAGACATATTCCTTTAGGAATTATAGAGACATTTTGCGTTTTTGGAGACATTTCACGTTAAACCGACGTAGAAAAATTCTTATGATCCGATAGAATAGAAGTGCATTCATCATTCACTTTACGCCTTTTTTACAGTTTAAAGGAAATTTTGCTGTCCAAAGTTTCTAGAATGAAGAATAAGACTTCAGTTAAGGCAATCATTTTGATCATGCTTCAAATATTAGTTTTAAGTATATTCCAGTTAAAAATATTCACCACATGATATATAGGAAAGGACGAAATATAAAATAACTTGAAAATATAAAAGTTAGAAAATAAACACAACAAAATTTAAGCTATGAAAAAAAATGAAAAATGAAAGATTCTAATAATATTTAAAAAATAAAAACAGCAAAATCAGAGCTATGATTTTTTTTTTAAAGATTCATATAATTCATATACAATTCTCATAACAATATAAGATAGTACAGAAATAATATGTGTTTCAACCAAATGTGTAACATAAATGAAATATATGTTTTTAGTTAAGCCGTTGAGTGATTATGCAGTTTCAAAATTTGTTTTATTGATTTTAAAGAAAATTAATTGATTTTAAAATACAATTTTAATAATACTAATAATAAACTAAAAGAGCGAGTGGAACTCGCAACTTGAGAGTTCCGTACCGTTATATCATGTCATATGTCTGTAAAGCTTAGTCAGTACTAATTCGTGTTTTATCAAGTTTACGAAAATCAATATGAATTTCAACGTCGATTTATTATGTGAATTTTATATGATAGGAATTCCAGATTATAGATATTTACGAGTTTCTCACGCAATAAATCAGCATAGAATTATAAATTAATTATTTTCCTTTTTTTCCTTTACATTTCCTATAAAACACTTATTTGTGACAAAATTCAAGCTTTTGTGCCCACGGCAAGTATTCTCTATAGGTTCTACTCTCAAAACCTAACATATACACAGAAACTTCCGGGTCACCTTATACATAAAATTCAAATATAACACACCAATTCAAGGCTAGGAAAATAACGTTGACTTGTACACCTAAAAATATCGAATATGTAATATAATAATTGCTTTGGAATAAACAGTACGAAAGTTTAACTAAACCTGTAATTAAATTATAATAAATGTATTTATTTTATTTGAATATAGCTGTACGAATATTAAAACATCACTATGATATTATTTTTTTTACCTTTATAATAAGTGTGTGTCTTTTTAATAAAAAGAAAAAAAAATAATAATATGTCAAAAATATTTAATGGGATGTGTTTTTGGATCACACTTTCAATCAGTTTAAAATTTACTTAAACCATTTTTCTATTATACACTTACAAATATTATCTGGTTTCCAAGAAAATTATATTACATTTCATTTATTTAATTTATTCAGAAATTTTACAATATGTAGTTGATACTTTTTGTCTGTTATATGTTTATTAAATAGCAATGCTGGAAAATATAGAAAAAAATCATTTTTTTATTTTTTTATTTTTCCTCTTATAACTGAAGGTTTTCACCTAAGACAAAACATAAAATGTATTTATTTTAAATCAAGACCTTGAAACTGCATCCCATCAAGTATATATTTCAAATCAAACAACTTTCCTGTCAGATTCTGAAGTTGTTTTTAATGTTTTGAAAGAATGCATTGTTTTTAGATAAATTTCGTATCTTGTTTTATAAATGGACTGCCAAACGACTTTCTGAATCTCATAAAACTCATGTGTCGCATTTGGAAATGTTTAGCATTTCAGTTTCAAAAAAGCTCTTCTTCTATCGTTCGGTCGAAAGTGCATTAATCATTCCCTTTACATTACTTTTCAAGTTCTATAATGTGAAGTTTTACATTCTAAACTTAAAAAAAAATATATGTACGTCGTTTGAGTCGTTTAGATAATATTATTTATGGAATACATGTATTTAGAACATGAAATTAAGATTAAATACTAAAAGTAGTAAATAAATAAAATAAAAAAATCATAAGAAAGTTGGGTAATTTTATCTTAAATAGTTGCAAATTTTGCAACTGTTATATTTTGTGTTTTAATTTAGCAAATTTTGCTAATTTTGCAACTGGAGTCTTAATTTTTCGCTTGCGTCAATCAGAAAGAATGCTTTGACTTTGAAATGAAATGTCCTTTTTATGGTGTTATTTCATTTTTTCTTTCAGTTTGAAATGCGATGAGTGAAAAGCATGTATTTTAAATATATGCGTTTTAAATTATAGTATTGTATTGTAAAAGAAATTTAAAAAAAAGTTTATATTTTAAATGAAATAAATGTTGTAGGATTGGTGGTAATGGGAACAATATATGGCGGTTCATCACATGCACCCGCCTAACATAAAAATATCGAAAATTGTCTGATTCTTAAATTTAATTTTAGCGTTATGAATAGTAAAATTAATAAATACTTTTCAATTTTTGTTTGGAAAAAAATGTGCATATAGTGTGAGTCGTAGCTGACTTTGTGGATAATGTTTTAGACCGGGGTTTAGCAGCACAGACAACCAGCTCATCGAGTTGAATCGCATCGAACGCAATCGGTCTGCCTAGTCATATCTTGGTAGAAAACACATAAAAACCTGATTTTAGCGATCGACTCGTATGTTTACAATTGCGTTTTCCTGCACCCAAAGGTATAAAAACATGGCGGACTGGGAGCAGGAAATCACAATGGTAAACCTACGAGTCAACCGGTAAAATTGGGTTTTTACGTGTTTTCCATCAAGATATGACTTGGCAGACCGATTGCGTTTTAATATGGGAATCACGTTTTAGTTAATTCTGGAATTTCAGCCTCCAACTTGATGAGGCGGTTGTCTCGAGGCTCGTACGCCTCCTTGAATGTTGCAGACCAGAACATTTTTCGGCACCAGTATTATCTTATAGAAAATCTCTTCTTAAACGAAGGAGAAATTTTGCGTGTTTAACCTAGATTTCTTTTTCTATAAAAAGATACTGACAGCTTCCATAGAGAAACAATCCTTATGAACCATGTGTCTGTGCTGTTGGCTCCGGTCTATTTATTATGGAATATATATTTAAACAATTTTACTGAATACAAATTTTTTTCATAATACAAAATGAAGGAAAAAATGAAGTCAATAGACAAAAATATAAAACCACAAGGAAATTGTCTTTTTCTCAAATTTAGTTTCTGTGTTAGAGGTATTCAGATTTATAAATACTTTTTAATTTTTATTTAAACTAGGTGGGCTCCGCCCCCTGATCGCTACTCTCACCAGCCCCCGCGTAATTTCTTCGGTATTCCTTTCGGTAGACATAACTGTTACGCGCTTCCTTTCTGGATCGGTTCCCGATCCCATATTTTCTATGCATTCTCTTTTTAGATGCCACTTGGTAAAAAAATATGATCACTTCGCTTTCCCCGCCAACATATATGTGTAAAATTATATATATAGTGTTACTAATATTGTAAATAGTTAGTGTTTGTGCTTAAAAATAATGTAAATAGTTCAATTATGCTTATTCATAAGCTAATATTAGTTTTTGTTGCATTGAAATATCTCAATTTGTTGATTTTCTGCAAGCAAGTAAACCCTATAGGATTTCAATGGGAATCTGTGGAAATTTGAGAAAATATTAGAAATAGCGCCAAGTTGGCGTCACTTTTGGCGACAATTTTGGTCACCAAATTTGGCGCTATTGGTCGCTGGCCGGGTCCTCTGCTCTTGGTAAACCCCCGTATAGTATCAGAAACCTTTGACCAATCAAATGCGTTGCGCGTTATCTACGCAGATTTTCATTGGTCCATTTCCAGATCGTTACTTTTTTTTATATATAGAAGGAAAAAAAATATTTTGCCTTCTCCCCGCTTATGCTTTAATAACATCTGTGAATAATCCATTTTGTTAGCCCATTCGAGAGTTTCGTTCTAATTTTTTATTCCTACTATATTATTTGCATCTGTCAGTTTTTCTAACTTTAGGCCGCATTACGGTCACTTGTTCAACATGCAAAATATCCTCTTTAAAATAACATTTAAAAGTAAATCCTTTCTATCGTCAGAATCAGTAGTTCTAATGCTAATCAATTTTACTTAGTAAAAAAAAAATATATATTAAATAGAGAGACACTATTTCTATGATGTTTTTTATATCAATCCATAAATAATTTTACTGTGAAATTAACAAAAAATATTGGAGCAATTCCAATTCAAATGGGCGTTTAGAGATTGTATTAAATCCTTAATGCATTGAATTAAAACTTGAAAAAAAATTAAATCTACGAATTACGAATTAATTTTGATAAGAAATGGAGAAGATATTCTCTCTACTCAATTATTTATCAAAATTGTTATACTGATGTATTAATTTTCACTCTGATGTATTAATTTTCACTCTGATGTATTAATAATCAAACATTGAAAAAATATATTTACATTAAAATATCATGTAGCTTATCTGAGAAACGTTAATTAAGTTTTATAACTATCCCTGATTAATTTTTTAAAGGGAATTTATTATATTAAACGAAGGCGGAAAGCAAACAAAGAATTTCTTTATATTTCAGGAACTTTAGATATGTGTAGATTCACTAAATATTTCTCAATTTTATGATTACCAATGCACGAAGTTCCGAATAATTAATTAACCAACTTCATCAACTTTCAAAAATGTTATCCCTTTAAGACCAGACCTACACAATAGTATAAGTAATCCTAATGAAAAAGGAAAACATTTTTCTCTTTTTACACGATTTAAAGTCGAGCTTGGACCCACAGAATTCTGCGCGATCCCCTCTTGGTATAACCTGACATCGGGTATATGATTTAATGAATTTTAAAAATATTTTTAATGAAATATTATCCTATTAATTAGGGTAAACGACCAGTACTTTTCCTTTCTACGAAAAGTCCTTCGGTCTTAAAGGAATATAGGAAAATTTTCAAAAGAACTGCTGGATGTTTTTAATTTATTTATAAAGGAATATTTTTTATACAATTTATATTTGGAACAATTATTGCTTGAATATTGCATTCATCTGAGTTATTTTCAAGTAATTATGTATATATATATATATATATATATATATATATATATATATATATATTATATAGAAAGTATTTGCAAAGAAATTCCACTTTTTCTTAAATACTGACTTTGCATTAAACATATTCGCAATGTGATGCTTTCTGCATTCTTATTTACTCCCGTATATCTTTCGGTTTCTCAAAGAGAAAAAAACTGTTATTCATGCACATTTATAGAAAATATTCAAAACTAAAATAATTTTCTATTCAGGTTAAATGTTGTTTTTCCTTTCGACGTAATATTTATTTTGAAGAATTAAAATAATTTACCTATATTTTTTTATTTATAAGAAACGAAAATTTACTGAATTTTTTTCAAAATTATTTTAATATTAAACAAGTAAACATTTTCAGCAATATGTATTTTCTTTACCTAACCTCATCGTTTGTTTAGAAACTTCAAACTCAAGCATAATTTAGAGGTAAAATCTAAATTAAAAGTCCTTATGACTCAATATTTTTTCCAGCTTAAAGAAACATAATCCGGATAAACCTGTTTTTTTTTTTTTTTTTTTTTTTTTTTTTAAACTACTACTTGGTACATATTTGAATTAATTTATGAAATAAAATTTATGTAAATGAAAGTTAAAATTACAGTGCTATATTCAACTTGAGTTAAATATATGAAATACATTTTAAAAAAGCACAAATAATTGTACAAAATTGTTTTGTTGAAAATTTGAATAACATTATTTGGCATATCATCTGAGATACAATCTTTAAATGGCAATTTTTTCTTCTGGACAATTCTCGAATAAGTGCAAATAAAATAATAACAACATTTAAATTCCACTTATTATGGTCTTGTAATGGCTAAAAACATTCTAGGTTTTTTCTAATGTATTTTAAGATATTTTAAAAGTATTTTAAGTATCTTTATATTATACGTACACACCTAAGAGTAATTTTTGTACAGTTATTTGTGCTTTTTTATATGTATTTTAATAAAATTTCTAGTTTCAAACGGACTTATTTTAATCGCGTTTTATATGCCGGAAGTTATGTTAAATCAATAGATATCTATAGATTTGATTCAGATATAAAAATAAATCCAATAAAGGAGAGTGATAAGTGAAAAAAAATAGTTGTGAAATTTATTTATGTCCGGAAACGAATATGGGATTTGTAAGCATGAGTGCATTGGCGCACCGTAGTCCAACGAAACGCCAGCTATACTGCTACTGATTTTGTAAAAAAATAAAAGCCCTTTACATAAACATTTATTCTACGTCGTAAAATTTGTAATAACATACCGTTAAAATTAATTATATTTTAGCCTTTAGTACGATTTGTTATTACAACAATTTATTATCTGTATATATTATATATTACAGCTATTTATTAAAACAATTCTTTAAAATATTTCATTTAATATGGCTTACTCGTAGAGTTTAATGATCTAATGACTATTATTATATTTCTTAATAAAAAATGCAAGTTATGAAAGTTAGATTCCAATGGTCCTTGCTTTTATTTACCAGAAGGCAAACAGGTGAAATATTATATTAATTCACAAAAACTAATAACTAAAAAAAAACTGATTCATAAAAAAATAAGGAATTGTCATGGTAACGATAATTTTAATTCTTATTAATGTAGAAAATATGAAATGAATGTTCTTCTTTTACAATAAGTTGTCTTGTATTGGGCCGCCAAGTGCAACCTTTTTCTGGGCTGTTAGGGAAATATGAATCTTCCTTTAAGTTCAATTCTTTTTTTTAGTTCAGTTAAGTTCAGTTCTTTTAAGTTCATGGCAAATATTTACCGTTACCAAGTTGGAATTTTCAAGGAGTCTGGCGCCTCTATTACAAATTAGAAAATTTCTTTTCAATATTTTCAGGCCTTCCAAATGGTCCACCAACTGAGTACCACTTTTATTTTAGAAAAATTTTCTTTTTAGATTTTCCTTACAAACCGCCCCGGAATCACCTTTGAAAGTTAATTCTAGCGCAAACCTACCATAAATTGTTCTGTTGAAATTTATTGGTATTCAGTTGTCCCACCATTTGGGAGCCCCGTATTTTAGTCCCAGAATTTGTAACCACCTCGTTTTATTGTGGAAATTGTAGCATTTTAGCGTGGTTAAATAAGGAGAATTCAAATAAAAAAGGTCGTAAAACGGTACACAACCTCAGTATTAAGTAACAAATTTAAGTATACGAGACCATATAAATACCTTGTGCGAATTATTATGTGTTATAAAAAATTGTGCGCACCAACGGCGTTACATAATTTAAATATACGAGTCTTATTAATACCTTCTGTGATTTATTTATCAATTATAATAACTATGTTCAAAATAATCAAGTTTAATTTAAGTATATGTGTGTGAAAATATAATTCTGATCACATATATGATATTGTGAATAGAGTAAAATGTCTTAGGCAATATTGAAGTTCTTTTGGTTTCTGTATTTCGTATAAAAAATGTAGTCTATTTGGAATATACATAATGAGAAAATAGAATTATAACGTTAATTAATAGAATAAAAAAAACTGTACACACCAGAAGCGTTACGTAACTAATTTAAGAATATTTAAGTGAAAATTTAATTCTTCGAAACGTAATTTATATTTTGAATAGTGTCACATGTGTTGGGCAAAATTGAAGCCTTTCTGGTTTCTGTGTTTAATGTAGTTTAATATCATTTTGATTTTTTTTATTTAAATGAGTTTGATTTGATTTAACGTCATTGTAAAACATTATTATTACGATTAAAAAAATATATACAAAAATGCAGCCCTTTTGTGAACCACTCTTTTAATTAGCTCGTTATTCTTTGATTGCTTTGTACTCTTATGTGGTTCTAGTTAAAATCTTCTAAACATTCATGAACGTGAACAAATATACTGCCCTCCAAAAGTTGAGCTACATCCAATTTTTGATGTCTATTTAAAAAAGAATCATCAGAGAAACAAGAAATTTGGTGGAAGTGTGCATAAAACAATTCTTTATTAAACAGCGACAAACAAATGTACACAATTTGCATGAGTTACAGCAAAAAAACACTTTTGGCAGAAAACTCCATTTTTCGAGAACACAGTAAATCACAGTTTTATGTGGGAAAAAGTCAATGAAAGAACAACAAAATTTTAACGAGGGATATGAGTTCCCTAGTTGGAATGCATTGTCGGCACTCACGTTGGAAATTAAGTTCTTGCGCGCGCATTAAAATGGGAAGTGAAGACCAGATACAGAGAAGAGCTTGGACCAGCTCATATAAGGACCTTGGTGGAGGACTTAAATATGCAACGTATCTTCCAATGTAGTCACGAACATGTTCTATCGTACTCAGGTTTGAAGATCTAGCTGGGCATTCAATTCGCTCCAAACCGTGAAACTTAAGATAATCCTCAACAATCAGATCTTGTCGAGGTCTCGCATATAATCCATTAGGAGTAGAATGAAATCGTTACCACTAGCAGCGGCATTTGTGTAGACATATTTATCAAGCATCTCGACCCGATATCACGCACCAGTCACGGGTCCACAAAGGAACACATGCAGGTGAGTGTGATCAACGAGTGAGATTACTCCCCAAATCATTATTCCATCACATCTCTAACTGTGTGTTTCAGCAATGTTGGATTGGTTGTATATGGAGCGTTTTTCTCTCCAGACTAGCAGGCAACTTGAATCGCTCTCCAGTTTGAACCTGGATTCATCAATGAGCAGTACTGAATCCCGTTACTGTCTGGTCCAGGATACGTGTTATCTTGACCAACATAAACGATTATTTCTCAGTCGTCGGTTCAGAAAGACACACACAGCTGGTCGTCTTGCATAGATAACAGAATTGTGAAGGCGCCTTCGCACCGTAGTAGTGGAAACCCTGAAGCGGTATCATGATCTGAAACAAGATGATGAATAGTAGTAGTACCCTCTTTTCGGACCTCATAGTTAGAATGCGGTTTTCGCAGGTGTTGTAACTCATGGTTTGTCTGAAACCACGAGATTAAATGCAGAATACATTTCTTTTCCCATATAAAATTAGTTTTTTGATAAAATAAAAGGTTACTGTTGGATTTTGCAATTTTTTGAGTTTGTGAAAAAGAATATTATTCTTCATTTATGTGCCAATTTTCAAATTCCTACCTGGAATAGTTTTTAAAAAATTCCATGTACGTAAAAGTTTCTGACTGGTGGTTTTAAATTTCTTTCATATCGGAAAGTGGGTGAATACGCATATATATCCCTGAAGCAGAAGTAAATTCAATACGATCCACTGCAGGTGCACTGCTGAAATAAAATAATTTTGAGGAAATAAATGCTTTTTGTTAACACTAGAACGCCAGGAAATTTTACTCAAGTTTCATAAAAATATTTGACACCAGAATTTTTATTTAAAAGTATTTAACTGATTTATTTAACGTAATTCTGCGTAGTTTAAATTTTACTTATTTTATGAAAGAATTGCTGGTTCCAGTTGGCATTTAATCATATGGTCGGAGTCGAATCGACTCCCTCCGGGCGTTCTAGTGTTAATCGGCTATTTAATTGAGCCGTTTTTAATTAATACCTCTACTAATAATACAAAAAAATAAAATTCTGAGCCTCGGGTACAACAGGACATGCCTAGAACTATCTTTATACGAATTTTCAGCCTTGTACATGAAGTAGATTTTCCTAACACGCAGGCACACACACACACACACACACAACGACAAACAAAGACCGAATCTGTCGTAAAGATATCTTGTTTTACAGCAAACATATTGTAGATGAGTACCAATATAAGTTACTAAAATTTTTAAAAAATATATTTTCATTATTTAGCACTTTTTGGGAACTTGCATTTTCACCCTAATTTAACACTAGAACCGACGGAAATTTTACTGAAGTGTTATAAAAATATTTTACACCGGTAATTTTAATTGAAACTACTTAACATATTTATTTAACTTGTTTCTCCTAGGTACATTTTAAACTTATTTTATAAAGAAATTTCTGGTGATAATCAAAATATTTTTATTTGATAGCAGTCAAAATGACCGCTAATTAAGCTGTGCATAATTTGTCCCACCATAATATAATTTGAAGGATTTCTGCATCTAATAAAAGGTGGTAACTTGTATACTTTAAGCATAAACAATTCTTCTTGCTTATATAACATTTCAAGTTTTATATACTGTAACGTGAGATTGGAAAATAAACTAACTTTGAACAAAAATATCTAATTTGTGTTATTAAAAAAAATAATAATAATAAAAGCTTTTTGTTTTCAATTATATTTATCTGTAAAACTAAGCAGTATATTTCATAAGATTTCATTTGCCCGTCGAGTTTTAACTATATATTTAAAATAAATACATTAACTTTCAACTATCTTATTTTATAAATGGGTTGTGTTGTCATGAGAGTTTCTGATTGCGATAGAATTGATGCGTCATTTTTGAGGCTTTTTATGTCGTACTGCGACAATAAAAATCTTATGTTTCGCTAGATAGAAAGTGCATTCATCATTTGCTTTACGTAACTTTCCCGTTTAATATAAAGTTTTGCTGTCTAAAATTTACAGGAAAAAGAATGTTTTCGTTTAAGAGAAGATTTCAGATCCTGTTTATGAAGTTTTTTATGAGTATTTTCCAGATACAATTATTAACAACATGAAATGTAGATAAAAGGTGAAATAAAAATAACTCAATACGATAGATGTTAAATATCGATTAAAATAAAGATAGTTTTAAAATAGAGACACTTTTATAAGCATTCAATGTTTATCTTGAAAATCACACTTAATTTTTTGATTGAAATTCATGTTTTTTTCCCCAAAATTTATGTAACAATTAGTAATTATGTGTGGGCATTGAATTCGATTATGAAATTTTTTCTTTATTTATGCTTGGTAGAAAGCACATGCAAATTAATTTATTTAAAGTGATATAATTTTTTATCTACTACTATTTTATTTATTTTTACTAAAATCAATAAATCCTTTTTTTTTTTTTAATTTAAGTAAGTCCTTACGCTCAGCATGATCCTAAATATAGCAAAAAATACAAAAGATTGAAAAATTGAGGAAACTTTGTAAATAAAATCCA
Organism: Maratus speciosus; assembly: GCA_963932465.1. NCBI lineage: Eukaryota > Metazoa > Arthropoda > Arachnida > Araneae > Salticidae > Maratus > Maratus speciosus. The sequence continues at coordinate 118,407,243 of OZ010794.1, read as the reverse complement.
TTTTTTATAAGGAAATTGTTAAAAAACATATATATAATTTTTATTTAAATAATTTTTTAGGAAGGAAGGAATTACTTTAAAAAAAAAAAATGTTTTATTGATTTTAGTCAATTACAAAGGATTGTGCGTACACAGACGTAAATATTAATATCCAAGTTTAAGCAGATACAGTGCCATTGCCACCATTTTTTTCAACTATAAAAACTAGTATGTTGTGGACATCATAAAACTTTCTTCTATATAAATCACGTCAATTAAATCATATAAATTATACATACACGAAATTACATCAATTTAGCTCCAATTCATATCAAAGTATACCTGAATTTGAAGTTTGATGAAAATTCGTGCATTAGTTTTTGAGATAGAACTATAGCCGAAATTCTGAAAAATGTAGCATAGCAGCGCCACCTATTGAGAAATTTACACCAAAACATAAACAGCACTAAACGATATCAAGGTATATTTGAATCTGAAGTTTGATGAAAATTCGCACAATAGTTATTGAGATAGAGCTATAGAGGAAATCCTGAAAAATGCAGCATAACAGCGCCACCTGTTGCGCGATCTGTACCAAAACATAAACAGCAGTAATTCATATCAAGGTACTCCTAAATTTGAAGTTTGTTGAAAATCAATGCATTAGTTCTTGAGATAGGGCTGTTCCGGAAATCACAAAAAATGCAGCATAGCAGCGCCACCTGTTGAGTGATTTACACGAAAATATACAAAACTTCAATTCCCGTCAAGGACAAACTGAATCTGAAGTTATATGAAAACTCGTGCATTACTACTGGAGATTGAGCTCTTGTGGAAATCGTGACTAATTCTGCATAGCAGCTCCACCTGTTGAGCGATTTACACCTAAAACTAATCGGCACCAATTTATATTAGGGACTAACTGAATATAATTTTTTATTAAATTCCGTTCATTAGTTTCTGAGATAGAAAGCCCAAAATTTTTTTTATCACACACAGACATACTCACAGACTCACAGACAGATTCACAGACAGATATTTTGTAAAAACATGTTTTTCGAGTTCTCTGAGTTATCAATCAGACAATTTTAATTAAGATGATTCTTTGCCAATCAGAGTGATCATGTTCTAACCAATAAAGTTGATTTTGCTTATTTAATTGCAAAAATAGGAGATAAAATAGGGTAACACTATTTATTAAATTTTATTTGCAACAAAAATTTTAAAAGTTGGAAGTCATTTAAGTTGCTTTTTCAGTTTTATGACCTATGAATGGTATCCACACAGATCAGTAGATGGGTACTAAATGTACAGTAAGAATGTGTCAGAAACTGGTGACTAAAAAATCGCATATACTGACCTAAGACTTTCCAAAAATCTCTTATTTTAAGCTTTATTTCACATCAAAGAAAACTGCGATTAAAACATAAAAATTGTAAGTTTAGGATTAGTCAGAGGCTTTCGAAATTGGCATTTAAAAATGTTTCTTTAAACTTTTGAATAGTGCTTTTATTTATAATTTACATGTAATACGAATATTTTTCACTGTATATTAAGTAAGCTTTCCAAACATTTCATATCAAAATATTAATTCTGAACCTAGTTATCAGTTTGATTGCTAAACGTTTTCTTACAAATAATGTCTTTCGGTGGTCAACAGAACTTTTTAGGGTTTTATCTAAAATCGATACAATAACAAAACAACCATTAGTTTAATATTTTATCTAGTTCGGAATCGAAGCTTTTTTTCAATTGAGCAAAACGGTAGCTTCTCAAAGTTCGCTTATACATTTCATAGCGCATACAAAACATAGCTCATGTTTATTGCTTCAAGAAAAAAAAATCTTCGGTTAAGCACTTATTTTTTATGCCTAGAATATGTTGTATAAATTGCATTTAAATCGTTCGAGTGGTTTGCAGCAAAATTTAGTAGTTACCGTCTAAGAAAAAGTAAAAAGGTAGTTTTAAGAAAACTACATTTATATAGAGTTAGTACGAGTCCTTGAATTTCCAGACCTGAAAATAATATTTCGGTACCAGTATTTCTGATAGAAAATCTCTCTTTTTTTTATAAAATAATACTGATATTTCACCTTGAAAATAACGGGACCCGCACGAACCCTGTTTTTTATTTCGCACTATTAGAGATTGATATCCTGCTTTCGTATATTTGTGGTTATAGTAAAATCAATTCTAGTACACTTTATAGCAATGAATTTCTGTGTATTTATTATGCAGGTAAAAGACGACTAGTAAGAGTTTCGGTCATCTCCAAGCCGTCAATAGTAAAAGAGTTCTATAGTAATTATATGATATTTTAAAATCTATGCAGTGCGTCAAACTGAAATTTTCAAAGACATTTTTTTTTTTTTTTTTTTTTGTAATTACACTGTGTGAAAATTCAAATTCTGACACTTCTAGCACCTGAACTATATCTAATGATGGGCGGAATGAATGATTTTACTATTGAATGAATCATTCGAGACTGCACAAAAACATAGCTTCTATCCTTTGTATACATTTTTAACCAATTACCACCAGACATTACAGTTAACGGAAAAGAAACAAAAGCATAATTGCCAAACGTCGTAAATTTTTTAATCTATTATCTTCATAAATTTTGAAGATGGAAAGAATTTTTATATTTTTACGGTTTTTTTTAAACGATTCTAATTAAATTAAAATCTTCTTTTTTATACAAAATTTCTGGTAGAAATTGAATTTTTAAAAAAACAATGGTTTCTATCTTTGCTTTTGACCGAAGGATTCATTTGAATAGCAAAATCATTCATTTTGCCCATCACAGACTAAATCAAAAAAGGAAGTTGAAGTATTGAATTGAATTTAGATCATTATTGTATGTACTATATTAAACATATTTAGTAACACAGAATAAATATGTACAGTCGTGGAAAAAAAAAGTAAACAACCCCTACTAACTTTTCAACAAATTATCGTACAGTGGTGGTCAGAACTATAAGAACAATTGAAAATTGCACAGAAAAATTTAGTTCTGAACTAAATAAAGTGAAATTTATACATAAAATGCTTTTTTATGCTAGAAATCATTGTAGAATGCAAAACATCGGAAAATGCAAAATATGAATGTTTTGCCGTAATTAACAAAATATGCCATTGTAAAAATTGGACAAAATTATAAGGACAATGAATGTTTTTGCCTGAAACACACTCATAATTAATAATCTCTCTCTTCTGCTCAATCACTTTGATCAGTCTTGACGTCATGGTGTTTGACAGTTCCTTAAGAACGTTCTTGGAAATTTTTGACCAGGCTTTTTCGATGGAAGACATGAGCTCTTGCTTGTTTTCATATTGTATACCATTTTTGCGTACTTCGTGTGCCAGAATGTCCCACAGATTTCCCATTGGATTCAGATCAGGGCTTCTGGCCGGCCAATGAAGTAGTTTCATGAAATTAGCATCAAACCACGATTTTGAAGTTTGGGAAACATGTACTGAGGCATTGTCCTGCTGGAAAAGATAGTCTCTACTCGTTATTAACGGTGTTTCCGGTAAAGGATTATCGCCCAATACATCAACATAACTCTCAGAATTCATTCTACCCTGCACAAAGCTATTGGAGTAGTTCCACCAGTTGCGAAACCTCCCCAGACCATTACTGAGCCACATTCAAATACACGCTTTGAGAAAATTTCTTTTTTTCTACAGAGATCATACCAGAAGTAGCGAAAACCATCTGGGCCATCAAATTAAACTTATTCCCATCTGAAAAGACAACATCATCCCATTTTTTCCCATAGTAATGCATTTTTTGGCAAAATCCATCCTCAGTCTCTTATGAACTTTTGTAAGAGGCGGTCGTGACATATGTTTACCATAGCGAACCTTTTTTTTCTTTTTGTAAAACACGTCGAACAGTTCGAGAACTGATTATATGTTCAATTCACGTTTTATATCTGTTGACATTTGTTTTTTGGAGCAAGTTCGCCTTATTATCATTCTTTTCTCCCATACAGAAACTAAAGATGGCCTACCTGTATGTCTTTGCCGTCCATATTTACCGGGATTTTTAAGAAAATTGTAAATAACCGTTCTTGATCTATTAAGCTTTGTCGCAATTTGGCGTACAGAAAGTCCTGCACTTTTAAATGCATCCATTTTCCATTTCTCAAACTTCGAAAGCTTTGTACCTAGCGGCATGACTGGAAAACAGAATATGACGATCCCAAATGCTTACTACGCATTTATATCGTCGCTGAGTTCCGTGTGCAGAGCAAAAAATATGCAAATTTTACTTTTTAGAACACACAAATACAGTTGTTCTTATAATTTTGTCCATATCAGATGGCAGTATAAATCCATAATACATTTTATGAATATAAATTTTCCACATATTTCCATAAAATCTTATCAAAATATTCTTCATCTTTCTTTTAGTTTCCATCCATTAAATTTGCATAGGTTTCCGGCCAAATGTAGCCAAAATTTGGCAATTTTTGCCTTGTCCTTATAATTTTGACCACCACTGTAGACGGAAGTTACTGGTACCGAACGGTTGGAAATAAAGTCTACTTTTAAATGATATCTATAAAGTTTGCTTAGGGGGGCATCTACATATTAAAATGAACCCAAACCTAATTTTTGTCAATTTCAATACCCAATTTTAACAGGATATTTCAAATCTTCGGTTCAGACTATGCCTACACACCAAATTTCAAGTCATTTGAATGATAAGTTTTTGAATTATAAACATTGAAAATTTAGTGCTTCTAATGTTAAATTACATTTTCATATTTTTATTTATATCTCCTGAAATCATGTTCCTAATGTGCTAATTTTTTGTGTAGCAATAATGCTAATGTGCCAAACATAAATATGCTGAATTTGCAATTTTTATAATTTCCTGCTTTATGAAAATCCGAAATTTCACATTTTTCTTCCAAATAGTTTTCAAATTATGCTTAAAAAACGGCAAAGCGATGCTTTAAGGGGGCGTCTATGATAGAACTGAGTAGATATTTTGAAATTTCTTCTGCTGTCCTGTTATCTAACAGGCTTCATAAGGTGCCTTGATCAAGAAGGAGGCTCTCTCGGTTAACAATCGAGTAAGGAACTTCAATTTGGATACAGCACTTAAAATACGCTCGTTTTAAAATAATTTATTTCGCTTAAACTTATGGTACGAATTGCATAAAAATTTCTTTTTAGGCTAATTGAAGGGTGTGGAGTTCATTTATGCTGTTAGAATTGGGTATTGCCATTGAAAAAAATGAAGTTATGGTTAGTTTTAATATGTAGATGCACCCCTAAGCAAATTTTATATACATCATTTAAAAGTAGACTTTATTTCCAATCGTTCGGTACTAGTAACTTTCTTCTACGATAATTTGTTGAGGAGTTAGTAGGGGGTGTTTATTTTTATTTTTTCCACGACTGTACATTTTCAATCTAGTGGTTTTCCTGTCATATTCCGAAATAGCTTTTTTTACTTTATTTTAAAAGAAATTGCTTCAGTTTAAAAAAAAAAAAAAGTTCTAATATTTTTTTATAAATCTCCTGCGAAGTGGAAATCTGTTTCCACTACCTTTTATGAGTCATTGTCGGATACGTTATACCTTGCAGTGCTGTAAAAATTGCTTTTATTTCGTAAGGTATAAAGTGCATTTATCAAAGGTTTCATAAAATTCTTCTAGTTTTATGACTTAAAGATTTACTGTCTAAAGTTTAAAGGAAGCTAAATAAAACGTGAATTTTATGATCCGGCTGTTAGTTAGAAATTATCAAACTACAAAATAGGAACCAAAGACATCATAAAAATAAGTTGATAAAATAAAAAAATTAAAAAAGTGAAATAAAAAGATAACAACTTTGAAAAGAAATCCTAAAGTTAAGCCATTGGCGAAGGAATTATTTTTCTCCTTAAAATAGAAATTCTGCATTTCAAACTGCTTTTCCAGAATAGCAATTCTTGTCTTGATTTATCACGAAGTATCTGTAAAAAAGCGAATATTTTTTTTTCTTCCGAATTACTGAAATGCAAACAACATGTGTATTGGACCTTTACTTTGACAACATTGTAACGCTATAGCGAAACAGCACCGAAAACTGGCGATATGAAACATTTAAAATAATAAATCTTTGTAAAAAATCACCATAAAATAAAAACAATGCATAGCACGCGTTTCGAGCTAAAAATATTAACAGCTCGTCATCAGCCACAGTACGGACACGCGTTTACTGTAGCTATTTACTGTATTTAGTAACATATTTTTAATTATTATTTATTTATCATATATCTATCTCTAAACAGTATTTGCTTTAAAACCTAATCCATTAATAGTTTTTATTATATAGTAGTTTTAATTTACTAATAAGTCAATAGATGGCAGCACCACACTGATTCATTTGAATACATGGATCAGTTCATTCTCAATTGTAAATTAGCTATAGAATGCGCTGGTTATATAGTTTGCTTGGCTATGTGTAACTTGAGGCATTTGGGACCCGATGACTCTGTCTAAGTTCTACAAATTTCCATTATTCCATTTCAGTTATTCAATTCCTGCTGTTTTTTACTATTTTTTTTTTAATCTATGTTAAGTGTGTTAGGGGGAACTGTATTTTTGTCAGTTTGTTAATGTCACTTTATTCATTCTGGTTTGTTGCTGGTCGGTAATGTTTATTTAATGGTTATATATATTTATGTATATATATATGTGTGTGTGTGTGTAATAAAGGGAATATGAAATACAGGGCTGTATTCTGACAATCGCAACATTTTGAAATTCTACCAGTATTTCTAAAAAGAAATGTTTGCCTTACTTATCTGCAATTATATGAGGCGTTATTTTCTAATCTGAAACACTGGTGGAAGTTTACATATTGCCGTTCTACATAAATGTTAAAGGCTGTCTGTAAGATTTTCAACACATTTTTAGGTGTGTTCGTAATTAATAAATAAGTTGTACCTATAGTCGACGTTCTTTTCGTCCGTCCGGATATATCAGAGCAAAAACTACCCAATCGAATGGCCTGAAATTTTAAATATACAATAATTGTAAAATTTTATCGCATCACTTCAAATATTATGAAAATCGGATGTATAGTTTGATTACAAGTACAGTCAAATTTTTCCGTTACATTACGGCCAATGGGAATTTTTTTTTTCAAGTGCATGTTAATGATGTTACAGCCTTCCGAATGGTCTGAAATTTTAAATATGTAATTGTTGTAAAATTTTGTCGAGTCATTTCAAATTTTATGAAAATCCGATGTTTAGTTTAATTACAGGGCCAGTCAAAAGTTTTCCGTTACATTAAGGGCAATGGGAAAAATTATTTCAAGTGCATTTTAATGATGTCACAGCCTTTCGAACAGAATGAAATTGATATGCACTTATGAAGTGTACTAAAATATACATTCAGTACAATATGCGGTGCAAAAAATATTTATAAAACTAGTTATAGTACGAACGATGCTCATTTGCCACATTTAACGAGCAATTTCCAACTTGTTATTATTTAATACAGAATGAATTAATTTTTAAAAACCTTTCAAATCTTGGTTTGTAAATCGGCTGTCAAGCGACTTTTTGATTGCGTAAGAATTTATGAATCGTTTCTGGAGACATTATATTTTTTAATGGCTTAAAAATATTGCTTTGATTTCGCTAGCAAGAAAGAGTATTCATCACTTTGCTATTCGTAACTTTTTCCAGTTTTATAATGTGAAATTTTACTGTCTAAAAGCAATGAAAAATGATGCATCTCGAACAGTTTCCTGAGAATATTATTTATCGAGTTTATTGCGAATATTTTCGCGTTACGATAATTCACGATATGAAATAAAAATTTGAACAACGAATGGAAAATAATTCGATAGAATAAATGTTACAGTAAAACGTTAAGATAGAATTTTTGAATAGAATAACATTTTAGAATGATAAAATATGTAAGAAAAGCTAAAAAAATGAAAGAGAGAAAGAAACGTTGATTTCAAATTGTAAAGTTTACACAGATTTGTGCATTTTCGAGATTTAAATAGTGACTAAATCAGTTATGCCATATTTATTGTTAATAAAAACATTATAATAAAATATACTGATATTATACACAGTGATATATATTATGTATAGTGACATATACTGATGATATAAATTATAAATAGTGATATCAACAACATATATTAGAGATATATATTAGTAATATATATTAGTGAGTTATACTAGTGACATTTATTGGTGATATATATTTTAATAAAATATAATGAAAAAAACAATTGGTATCGGAAAGAATCAAGAAAAAAAATGTTTGTTATAAATTTCTAATTGCATCACATGCATACATGCGAAAAACACTTACATTTGTAGATGCTTCCAGCTATTCCTGTTGTTCATATGGTAATTAGAGAAGTTATTGTTTAAAAGTCTGTCTTGTAACTTTTTCGTGATTAAAATATAATTTTATATATACAAAAATATTAATATCGACGAAAGTAAGTCGTAAATAAACAAAAACTAATACGCAAAATAAACATGTTACAATGATAAAATTCAGATTATGAAAATCAATGTCTACATAATAAATAGTATTGCTTGCACATTAGAGATAATCTGTTTATATTAAAGGGTTCTTAACATGTATTTAATTTTAATAAATTTCCCTGTTAGTACTATTGCTAATGAAACAACATTTTATTGAAATTATAAATTTTGTTGCGTTTTACTTTTTTTACATTCCTTTATTTATATTAATTAATTTTCTTTCATATCGCTGACTGTTCTATATTTATAGAATTCTAAAACGATTGTTTAAATCAAGTTGTTATATTTTCTACTCGAATTCTAAAGTCATTTTTAGCTATAAATAAATCTATCGATTTTGAAATAAATCTTGAATTTTGTCTTATAGGTCAGATGTAAGGAATGTTCTAATTTCGTTTCGATTTATATGTCGCTAATTGGGACGTTATGCATTTTAATACTGTAAAAAATTGCTTGTGACTTCCTAAGTTGAAAGAGCATGCATTATTCACACTATGAAACACTTTCAGTTTTATAACACGAGATTAAACTGTCAAAACTTTAAAGAATGAAAAACGAATATGTCATACAAGATAACATTTTAGAAACTAATAAAGGAGTTTTTCATAGGTAATAGCCGCCCTTGGCGACCAGTTAGGACTCCCTTAAAATTTATGTCTGGGAAAACATGCTAAGCATTGTATCATGTTACTTTTATTCGTAATTTAATTTACTTGGACTCCCTTAAATATAATTAATATAATCCCTTAAACTAATATTATTTTCTGTTGCATTAAAATATCTCAGTTTGTTGATTTTCTGTAAGCAAGTAAACCCTATTGGTTTACAATGGAAGTCTATGGTTATTTGGCGAAATATTAGAGATATCGCCAAGTTAGCTTCACTTTTGGCGACGAAATTGGCGGTATTTGGTGACATAACAGGGTCCTCCTATGGTAACCACCCTTATAAGCATGGAGACGCAGAAAATGCTGTTCAATATCCAGTGACTTCGGGCGTTGCTATTAAACAATGAACAAATAATCGCGATTTTTGTGCCACATACGATAACATAATATATATATTCAAGCAAGCTTATACCCTTAAATGCCTGATTTTTCAAAAATCTTTTTAATAATGTTTTTCGGCTTTCATTTTTTAAATAAATCATGGAAAAAATACTTTAAAAAAATCATATTTTGTTTTAGGTATGGTTTACGGCTAGAAATCTGTTTGTTACTAGTCGGCAATACTAGTCTTTAACTGAAAAAATAATTTTCCTCCATAAAATTCTACAATATTAAACACATAACAATTTTAGGAGCTATGATAAGAAATAAATTTTACTTGCTCACTGCAGAACAAAATAGGGTATTTCGCAAGCTTCCAAACAAAACAAGAAGAACATGTAACAACAATTGAAAAAATAAATCTATCTTTATTTTTAAACACACTGTACAAAAACCACTGTAAATTTGCCAGCACAACTCAATCACAGTTGAATGTACTGTATCTTTCTTTGGTTTCCTGACTATTTAAACATGAAAAATGCAGTAGTTGCGTAAAATTAACAGTACAATGTACTGACAATTTTGGACGCATTTGGACCACTGCACAAACTACTGGCGTCCAAATTGCCAGTACATTGTGCTGTTAATTTTACGCAACTACTGTATTTTCCATGTTCAAATAGTCAGAAACCAAAGAAAGATACAGTACAGCCAACTGTGATCGAGTTTGTGCGCGAGATGAACAGTACTTTGTACTGTAAAAATGTCGTTTTTTTTTTTTGTTTTTTTTTTTTTTTTGGCAGTGCAGCACGAGTGTTGTCATCTACATCTTGAAACTATATTTAATAATATTTTCAGAATGTATTTTATTGGCATCATTAGACATTACAGCTTCAAAATTATTCTAATAGTATTTTAGGAGCCTAAATTGGGTATGTTGCCAAAAAGGAACACCCGGCATTTAAGGGTTAATTAAACCCTAAATAAAGATAAAAATATAGTAAATATATTTGAAATAGGTTGAAAAGGAGAATTGGTCTTTAAGTTGGATGTAAGCCGTATAACTAATGGTGCACATATTGGACATTTGTACAAAAAACGAGGTTAGTTTAACTTCAATTTGATGTGTGATTTGTTGTAAGTAGTGTAAATTAAAGTGTTATAATATACCATTGAACCTGGGGAATTTTTTTATTGACACACTCTATAAAAGTGAGGATTTATTTATTTTTATTTTTTTTTTTTGGTGGGGGGGGGGGGGGAGGATGAACTTTTCTTTTCATCATGATATTTTAATTGACTTTAAGAAGTAACTTTTATTTATTATTTAAAGAAAAGGAAACTGAAACATTCCTTTCAACAGAAAGTTTTAGAACTTATTTATGAAATTTTTAAAAATATTGATAGAATGGAAAGGATTGAACTTTGTGCTTTTATATAAAAAGAAAATGACAACTTGAAAAGAGCACAAGTGAACATGTGCATGTGAAAATTGCAAACAGCTGTTTCACAGTTTCTGAAGCTCCATCTTTAGTTAACAATTACAAGAAATAATTGCATAATGACAAAAAAGAGCGCAAGTAATACAGCTAAGTTGACTTTCCACATTTCAGAATAAAGTTGCCATTACACTTCGTTTCACTATTCCCACTACTGTACATTTTACTTACCCATCAAACGTATTATACGTTAATCCTTGTAATTGTTAAAAAAAAAAAATGACGGATTGACACGTTTCAGACACAAAAGATTCCGAAAAACATATTTAAAAAAAAAATTGTCGTCCGTCTATCTGTGTGTCTGTAAACTCTCTATCTCCTGAACAAATTGTGATGGAGACTTGAAATTTTTGTTGTTAGTAACTAATAGTGGAAAAAAGGCCTATTGAATATCAGTAACCTCGATTTTTTGGAACTATTTTTTTCTGACTCTCGAATTATTCATTCTGATAAAAAGTATTTAAAAATTTTTCGAAATTGTTTATTTTAAGGAGTGAAAATAAAATACAATAAAGAAACATAAATTTTGCATAAAGAATGAAGTCACTCGGGTAATTATTTGCCGAGATATTTGTAATCGTATTTTCCAAACTCTTCGACTTTCATGACCCTTATTTCATTCAAATTTCAATTCAAAGATATATTTTAATTGGAAATGAGACGATTAATCCGACTCAGTAAACTGTTAGTTAATATGATTATCATTTTTGGAGTTATAAGGGTGTTTCTTTTACGCCATTCGGTACTACATGATTATTCCGCCAACCAAAAAACTATCGCCAAACTATAAGATTAAATGCCGATAATGGCTTATCGTAAATTCGTAAATGTCACATTTACTTGACATTAAACACGTTACACGTGTTTGTTACGCCATCAAGGGATTTTTAATTCGACGTTTTATTTTTATTTTTATTATTCTTTGACTAATTTATTTGTTTTTTGGTTATTTAAAATGAAAATTATGCCGATTTGTATAATTGTCTTGTCTTGCCATCACATTTCACTCAAATCTAAGTAAATTTTTGGGAAATTTCATAAAACTATCTACATTACCGTTACATTTATGAAAAAAAATGTTGACTGAGATTGCAAAGAGACTTAGTGTATTTTTGAAGGAATGATATGAAATACGACTGGTGTTGGGCATAATGCGTTATCTTGATATTAGAATGAATCAGACAGGCATGCGCAAAAAATTGCCAATCATCTTATTCTTTTGAATCATTTTTAAGCAGAATTGTTATAAAAAATAATTAAATTAAAATTAGCATAATTCTATTTATTTATTAATTTATTTATATACTTTTTTTTACAGAATTTCCTTTAAAAATTCATGAACATGAATACGAAAGTTAACAACTATGCCTTTGTGCATTACTGAATGATTTATTTGATACCAAAATAATTTATTATGTCCATCACCATTCTGACCTTGTTTTCCATACGATTATTCTTTGTGATAGTTACAAGAGAAATGTACGCAATCAGCAGAAAAGGAGTGAATTTCCTTGAGGAAATTTAAACTAAATGAAAAATGTGACTTTATTTTAAATAAATTTTAATTTAAATAAAATAAACTACATGAATTTGTATTTTATTGCTATCACGCCTTTAAATTTATATCGTTTACACTACAACATTCAATAATCTATTTATATAAGTGCAATTATAATGATTATATATAGACATTTCTTACCAAGACTTGATTTACTTAATGTGACATTTTATGTGTATCATTTATAGACTAATGGTCTAGAAAATATTCCTCTTATTCTATGAATTTAGCAAATTACTTTTTTAAAGTTTGGATGAACGTCTTCCCCTATAATGTTTTGAGTAAAAAAAGCTTTGTAAATTTTTAACCTCTTCAGTCTCTGGATCCCCATACTGAGATCTCTGTTCTTTTCCTTATAGAAACTTAAATGTCCGATTTTTTTACATTTTCACATCACTTCTTAATTAATATTTTTTGCGTTCAAAGCAAGCGAATAAATGACAGCATTTAAGCTGATTCCCAGATAAAATAAATGTTATTTTCATCTGGGTTTGCAAAATGACTAAAAATGCCCAAAAGACGGTATGACCAAGAAAGTGAGAAATTTTCATAAGTTTTTAACTTAAATCTTTTTCAATAAAAAATTTTGAGGATTTGCAGATTATTTACTAGTTTAAAGGTCTCAAATTTGTGATTGCGTTAATTTATGTTAATTAAATTGATGTTTTTAATCCATATTTTTGAACCTAAATTACTAAGCGCCTAAAGGATCAATTTCAGAAAATATATTTTTTTGTCCTTTACGATGTCATTTTGTTTGGAAAAAACCAATGCATAAGCATTTGTATTATTATTTTAGCTTCGGGGCTGGAGAGGTTAAATCTACTAAAAATTACATGACATTTATTTATTTAACTCATTCTGGTGCTTTAATATATAGACATTTTTCTTAATAAAATAACTTGATAACACTTCTCAAACAACTGCAATAACTTTTGCTAAATAAATTCATTTACTGTTTCCATTTGTACGTGAGAATCAGTTACTAATGCCCCAAGAAAATACATTCCTTTCCTTCTGATTGGGTACATTTCCCTTGTTACTTGATAAGATTGTTTACATAATTATTGCAATTCATTAGACGAGCTAAATATATCACATTAAAAGGTGAAATGTTTTCTTTCTGGAAATAAAGAATACGGTTTCCGATTTTGTTATATTGTGCATGTTTTTCTTAGTTGTGTGTGTTCTCATGAAAATGCACTTAACTATTTTGATTAAATATTTCTTAATTTTCTTATCTACGGCGGTTGCACGAATAACGGAAGATTAATCATAGGTTCATACATGCTAAATGTATTAACAATAAATAAAACTTTTTTTAAAACGAAAATTAATTTTCTACAAGTAATATAAAAAAATTCTGACTTTTCCCCTTTTTTTTTGCAGATATTATCAGTGCAGTAAAACTTCCCCAAAGCGACCACGTTCCGTTCCAATGAAAATTCGTCGCTTCGAGAGGCGGTCTCTTAAGGGGTCTCAGGACTCTTAAAGCTTTAAAATTTTCGAAATTTTAATTTTTTTAGATTTTAAACTACTATCTTTTCTGAACATTTTAGTATAAATGTTTCCTTGAAATTCCTATTAGAACAGAAGTTATGGTTTTTAGAATTATACACGCTCAATAGCTGAAGCGGCGTTTCAGAAACTTTGAAGTCAATTTTCTCCAAATGACGTTTTTGGGCTTAACGCGCACGATATCTCACAAACTTCTGAATTTTTTTTAATGAAATTTTCAAAACATATGTTTCATGTTAATCTGTATAAACTAAACCTAAAATTCTCTTCTTATTGTTCAGAAATTTATTCTTTATAGGTGATTATACTGTTGAAAATTTCCAAATTTTGCATTAACTAAATACAACTTTGTATTAAAAATTGAAAAATGCTTTAAATACAAATTTATTTAAGTTCAGAGTAATTATTACAATGTGAAGCATAAGTTGGACCCAAAATTTTCCTTCTATTTGCAAAATTTATTTTCTAATAGTGCGCATAATCTGTTATGCCAATTTTCCGCTCGTCAAATGTCTGACATTTTGGAGCTCACTGTAAATGCTAATTCTGCATCTTGTAATTTTTTTAAACACATGGAATGAAAGAACATACTTATATCTTTCATCCCAATATAAAATTTTGTCTTAAAATTACTTACATTTTAAGATATTATATGTTGAAAAAGGTCTTTTTTTTTCGATTTTTCCAATTTTAAGAGTCCTGAGACCCCTTAATCGAGATCAAGTTTAAATCTAGATTTTAATTGTTGAAAAAAAAATAACAATTAAGGCTAAAATATATTTTCACATTATGAAAAAAATAGGAAAATTTAAGTATCAAAACAAAAGTTAATTACATAATTACTGCAGACTTTAAAAAAATGAGTATATTGACGTTTGATTTGATTTTACGGTAGTATCTTTTATAACTTTTAATTTCCAAGTCCTTTCGATTTCAGTAAATAAATGCAATTTTTTTTTTTTTTTAGGACGGGAACAAATAATGGCGATTTCATTAATTTATCTATTTCTTTGAGAGTTTCTTGACGGAATAGGGCAGAGGAGTTTACTAACCGTCATTCTTCATTGGCCATCAGAGTTAAATTTATTGCCTAAAAAGGCACAAAGGGGATTAAACAATTAAATGTTACTAGAAAAAAATTCTAAGCTTAGTTTAGAAGTTCGATGAATAATGCGCTCTCCGGAATTATTTTTCTAATAAAACCTTCTTCAAGCGGCCAGGAAAAAAAGGAATTTGTTTCATTTTCTTGAAAGAAATGACTCGCTCATGGAGGGAGTTCAACTGGGACGGTCTCTGAATGGCGGTAAAATTAGTATTGAGCCTATGGGAATAAATTTCGTTCCATGAAAAAAACGGTCGTTATGGAAGGTGGTCGCACATGGAGGTTTCACTGTATTTAACGAAACTTAGGATTCTCAAAATATTCAAATCTTGAAATATAATATATATCAAAGAGTAATGATTTCTGAACACTTTCAAACAAAATGAATGCCACACTTAATACAAGGTTGCGACAGATCAGATAAAATCACAGTTAAAAAAGAAGAACGATAGCAATATTTTCTTATAGAAAAATCCGCCTTATGTAATCGCGCAATAATGTAAGTTGAATTTTTCTTTAAGGAATCTGATACATTGCTCTTTTTATGACTGTGCTCTTTATTTATCTGTAGTCACCCTGTAATAGTTGTTAAATATCGAATATTTTTAAAGAGAGAATTTTAAAGTCGTTTTTATCAAAATATGATTTTCATAAATTGCGCGAAAGGTAGTAAATAAATAATATCATAAGACGAAACGCAATTTTTCACCTTGTTTCAACATAAAATATATAATGTGAACATTAAAAAGGTCCACAATCTTACTTTAAAGGCGACTAATGTAATGAAAAAGATGTTACAAGTTTAAAATATACATTTTATTCAAAACCTCTTAGTACTTTCAAGCCTCCCAGGCTCATCATCAGAGAATATCTTAATAACTAAATGTTGTTTATTTATACAAACACGTCACTTTGTTTTGAAAATGAGAGAGCCAATAATTACTAGAGTTGAAAGTAGAAGTAGCAGTAGCTATTTCTTGGATTGAAATTAATTAGAGGAAATATATATTATTATTATTAATTGCAGTTCCATTTATTTTATGACATCACTTTGTTTCTCATACGTCACTTTCCATGGGTAGAAGAAAATATTTAACTTCTGTACTTCAAATTTTAATACGTCACTTTGCTCAGGTTTTCAGGATTTATTTTCAGGATGATGAACCACAAAGTCGGGATATTGTACAATAGGGCGTCGTTACATACTTCATTGCTTTTAGACAGGATTTCTATTGATTCTCTTATAGTGGATACATAATAATTGGATGTTGGGAATACGATTTTTGTCTGATCAAAATCTACTGCGATATTCTGATTGAAACTTAAACTAGAGAAAGCTGTAGATTGACTACATAATTTTATGTCTGCTTTATGTTCTTTTATCGGAATGACCAAAAGAAAACTCAAAGAAAGAATAAATGAACATAAAGCAGACATAAAATTTTGTCGTCAATCCTACTGGAAGGCTTGAAAGTAGTAAGAAGTTTTAAATAAAATGTATATTTTAAAATTGTAACATCTTTTTCATCACTTTAGTCGCCTTTTAAGTAAGATTGTGGAACTTTTCAATGTTCACATTATATATTTTAGGTAGTAAATATGTTTCAATATTTTAAATGAAATGCTCAGCATATATAGTGTATGGTAATCTAAACATAAACTTTTAGCTGTTTTTAATGGGAAAACTTTGTTTTACCGTATTATATTACTAAAATTTAAAAAGAAAATGTTTTATACACTTTTGTTTTTAAAATATAAAAATGCTGTAAATAGAAATTTTTATAATTTCAGTAAGAAGGATAGTAATGTGTTTTCTTTGGGCATTGGTAACTGATTCTCACGTACAAATGGAAACAATAAATGAATCTATTTAGGAAAAGTTATTGCAGTTGTTTCAGAAGAGTTATCAAGTTATTTTATTAAGACAAATTTCTATACATTAAAACACCAGGATGAATTACATGAATTAATGGCATGTAATTTTTAGTAGCTTTAAAAATTTACGAAACTTTTAATTACTCAAAAAAAAAAAAAAAATACAGGGAGAGCAATTTTTAAGCAGATTCCAATCTATAGGAATCAGGCAGCTAGAGCAATACATTCGAAAGTCTAAAAATGCATTTGTACTATTTCAATTGAAAAAGCAATTAATTTCAGAAAGAAAAATTAAGTAAGAAATTGTATTATCTATAATACACCAAAAATATTATTTGCTCTACAATTATTATTTTAACTGTTTTCTAATAAACCGTAGAACATAGCTTAAAGTTATTTCTATCTTTTATTGGAATTCCTTAGAAGATAATCAATATTTCTTTGAAGGGTTTTCCTGATTTCTTTTGAGTTCCGATCATTGATTACTCTAGTAATTGTTATGAATTGCAAGATTGAACCGTAATACCATTTGCGGCAACTCATTTATTCCTTTAAATCTGATAAATACAATTACACTGTATTTAATTTTATGTGAAAAACAAAAACTTTGAAAATCATGATAAATGGCTTATTTTTGTCGTCTTTCAGCACAGAAGACATTCATAGAATTTTGCTTCAAATGTTGGCCTCCAATGTAATTTGTGTGTAGACTTTTAACACTGGAAGTGCCAATGGCAGTCAAATTGACTGCTCAATTAACCTTCCGTCTACCAGACGGATCCATTGGACCCGACATGTACATTCAAAATGTTTATTCAAACCAGAAATTTCTTCAAAACAAACTAAATGTATAAATCAGACAATAATAAGTTAAATAAACAAATTAAATAGTTTTAAGTAAAAATTCTGGTGTAGAATGTTTTTATAAAACTTGAGTAAAATTTCCGGTAGTTCTAGGGTTAAATAAATGCATATTTTAAATTGTAAGCGCTTTATACTATTTATAATATTTTAATTACTTTTTTATTATTTTTTAAGAATTTCTTTAAAGAATAAGAGAATATTTATTAAAAAATAGTTAATTCCATCATAAATTTCTACTTGCATTTAATAAAACACATTTTATTGCAATTCAAAAATTTTACACAACCATTTTTTTTTCAATGTTGGAAATGCATTTTCTACACACATATTGGAACTTTTTTACATACATCCCGTGTGTTGTTGTTGTTACAAAATCAAATCTGGCACTGACATCATTCCTTTGAGAATCTATTCTTGGTGTTGTAAATTTCCTGGGGGAGTCTTGAGCTTGTTTTTCAATTTCAAATGCAGTTGTCTTAATACCTCCGCTAACTGAAATGGCAAGCTATGCTTTCAAATATATTTCTCAATCAATTCTCGATAAATAAATTAGACATTTGTTTTTGGTAAATTCAGCACATTAGAGGGAACATGGACTGGCCATCTACATGAATAAGCCCGAACAGAATATTTACGCTTCATCTGAACAATGATATGAACTCCACATTTTGTTTGTTATAGAATGTTTATAGAACAACGTTTATAGAACATTAGAACATTTGTTATAGAACATTGTTATTTTTTAATTCAATATTTAAATTTGGATGCAAGGTACCGAGTAGCAGCGCATTTTTACTCCTTTTAGCCTGATAAACCGTCAGATTATCCATTCTTCAGTAAAAAAGTTCCATATACCTGGGTTTTAGAATCACTTACTTCATGCTGAATTTATTTTTGAAGATTTCTTACAGTTCCCACAAAACTTATCTTTTTCCTTTAATGTCGCTTAGCCATTGTGAGAAAAAATAGCAGCTGCCATATTTTTACCAGCATTCAGATAAAGACTTAGAAGACGCATTACTATATTTTCAGGGAGGTTTTCAATTTCACTTTTTGATTTAACTTTTCAAAGATATGAAAAAGCATTGTTCATAAAGCTTGAACCTACATCAACTAGCATCCAGAATTTGATACCGAATTTGTCTAGTTTATTCGGTATATACTGTATAAACTTACATCTGACTGTAGATGAAATTACTCCTCATCCACAACAAGATTTTCTCCTGACTTATAGGAAATAACACACTTCTTTATAAATTTATTGTAATTATTTGAAAACATAGCAAAATTATTAGTTTATAAATGCTGAGTCCTATTTGACTTCATGTCATAACTTAGGTTTTTCATTATAATTCGAAATCATTTGGAGACATCGTTCCTCGAATTAAAGAAAGACCCCATGCATCATTGCACCGAAAAATGTAATTCATATTATTGCAACTGTATGCTCCTCTTGCACAAACAACAGCAATAAAAGTATCAAGTTATCCTAAAGATGTTTCCCAGTTTTCTTCATTGTTCAGAACTGCCTCTGCTTTAGTGCGTTTTTTTTTATATTGTGTAGCATGGATTCATCCATAAACAAACTTCAAGCACTAAAGACATGATCATCACATTTGTGTTTGCAGGGTTGATCGTCCATGCTTTTTTCAGAATCACTAGAAGTATTTTGTACTTCAAAGTTTTGTTTAGGCTCGTAATCCATATCATCATGATTCTTATGTTCTTCAACATCAGATCATTTTTAGATATATTCTCACATTTTCACAATTTCCTCTGGACTAAAATAACGCTGTCTTCAAGTAGCCATTGTAGTGTGAATGAAAGTATGAAATAACACAGAAATGACTCAATTACATCAAACTATTCTCTGTTATATTTTGCAAAAAAAAAAAAAAAAAAAAAAAAATCATATGGAAAAGTCACTATGGGGGGAAAGTATTTCCTTTTTGATAGAAATGGTGAATGAAAGAAATGTGTTTTGCTACAGATACAGTAGAAAATCAATTATCCGAAGTAATTGGAACCGAACCTCTTTCAGAAAGTTGAAATTTTCGGATAATCGAGAATGCTTTAATTTTAAGAATAACGGCAAATATATGCGCTATTTCTTATGATGCTAACAACTGCTTAATACAAATAAAGCAATTACAAAATAGAAATAATAATAAATTACCTGAATCTTAATTTTGAAATTAAGTACCTTTTACATATTTCTCAAGAGTTTGAAACAAAGTTTTGTTTGCCGCAGTTTCGATTACCTTTGCTTTTTAGCTCTATCACGAAGTTAACATAGCGCGAAGTTATAAACATAGCATTCATATAACAAAAAATGACGAACAAAGGGGACTTCAAATGTCTATTTTTTCCATAGTTAACAAAGATATTATGTAGTATTTATCTTCTTTATTTAAATATAGCTTTAAAAATGGATTTTGCACACAAGGGATGTGATAGAAAAAGAAGAAGAAAAAAGCTTTAAAAATTGATTTTGGTTAATCGAGAGTTTCGGTTAAAAGTGTTTTGGATAAAAGAGGTTCTATTGTAGTAAAAACGGAGTGGAAAGTCAAATGGAGAGAAGAGAATCGACGTAAGTAATTAAAAGAATATGTAGGGAGTATTTTTTTTTTATGAAAAGGTGTTTTATGATCTATAAAACAAGATGAATCTACCCATTTTACTAGCAGACAATTGACTACTCGTGGCGCTTCTAGGCATAACTATAAATATCATCTTTAATTTTAATTCCATTCGATTTATATTTATTATCAATACTTTTAGAGGTTATTTGTGAAAATTTAAAAATTCGTGACTTTCTAAGATAGAAGGCTTTTTAGGAATCATATCTGAAATGGTGCAAAATTGTCAAAATGTTCTTCTAGTGTTAATGCACAGTCGGCCAAAAAAAGGAACTCTCCTTCCCCCGCATCTATTTTACTCCCAAATTAGATATAGTATCAAAAGAAAATATCCACAAGATTGGAAATTGTATTTTTTAAATTATATGTTAAAAATAAATAGCATAGGAGCTCGTATGCATAGTAAATTGTAACAAACTTTGATCTGTACAGTAGAAATACCCAGTTTTGGCAAGATATATGGTTTTGTAGACTGCAAAACGCTATTTTTTTTCAGACAAAAATTATATTGTCCTCACTAAAAAATAACGTTACACCTAACCATAAGCCGCCCGTAAACCGAAGACGGTGTATGATTAAATACTGATAATCTACTGCAATTTTTTGAATTTCAAACCATCGCAGATTTTCAATTTATACACCATCATATAGGGAGAAAAAAGCACTATTAAATGAAAACTTTTCAAAACTGAATGTCAATTTGTTTTTGAGATAATAATTTTAATTATAGTTTTTAATGCCATTTCTGTAATGGTGGCTACTAAAGTACACCATTTCTGTAGAAAGTAAAAGAAAAATAGTAGATTGTTATATCTTTTTGTTGCCATTTTCACATAAAAACTGAAAAACAATTGTAAGTAAAATACGTGCTATGCCAAGAATACCGCCTGCATTAAAAATGTATTTTAAAGAATATTTGTGGGAAATAATGCAAATTTATTTATCCACGTGTAATAACATTTTCCGAATTTTGAAAAAAAACATAAGTGAATGATTACTGATAAAACATGGAGCTATTATAAACTATATTTAATTTTCAGTCTCCATATTAATGTTACAAATAAATTAATGCATATGAATCATTATATACTTGTTTTTTTTCCCAAGTTTTTTATGTGACGACTTCGCTTTTTGCTGGGTTTGGGCATTATTTCTCGATGCTGAAGCCATATGCATAATTTTCTATAGATGTTGTTACTTTATCATACATGTGGCATCCTTCAGCGGATGCAAATGAGGCATGTAAAATAAAAGCTTGTATTTTAATTCTTACAAGTGAAATATCTTTTGTACTATTTACATTTATATTTTTTTTTCATCGGGATGGCCACAACATTCTGAAAAAGAAGAATTCCTATTTTATAGCTAAGTAAATTACACTTTCGGTTACCAGACGAAAAAATATTCGGTAAACTATTTTAGAATTTATGCAATTGTAAAGAATGGAGCTCCTAATGTTTAATTTTTTATATGGAATTTTAATAAATTAATATTTAAATTTTTCTATTTTTAAAATACAGAATGACTCTAAATTCTAAATTAACTGCTGTAATTGAAGTGTAAATCAGGCGTACGAAACAAACAGAGATAATGAACCAACAGTGGTCAAAATTAATTAATTTAGTCAAAAATAAAAGATGTCTCATTCAAATTTGAACTGGAATTTTCTTCCAGACATTTAACAATAATAAAGATTTTGGACAGATTATGCAGCAAAGAATCTTTTCAGATCGATTTAAAAAATAGTAGAATAATCTATCCGTCAAAATTTTACTTACCATCCATTATCCGGGAATCAATGGAGATATTTTTACGAAACGAGAATATTTGCAATGATTCAGCGTTCCTTGAGTTACCTAAAATTTGGAAAGAGCTGCTATACTGTTTTATAAACAATAGTAAAAAATTAATCCACGCTCACAAATATCCAATTTCATTTTATTTTATGTTTGCATGGATTTTCATAATGCATGAAGTCTCGTGACATCATTTATCAAGTTATTGTTTTTAAAATTTGTTTTCAAAAATATTTCTATCATGAATGATTTTGAAAATTTTACCGTTTGTGCGATGAATCGAGTGATAATCTAAATAAAGGTATTATATCACTCTTATAGCATTTTTTAGCTTTCTTTAATAATAAAGATATTGCAACGGTACTTTAAAGTCGCACTCGTGGCTTTGTAGAAATTGAGATGACCACGTCTGGAAGTGCTATCGAATACGTTTATTCCACCGTTGAATTCAAAGGTATTTGTTAGGGCATTGCTTCCAGTTTCAATCCCTAATGAGTGTATCGGTCAATATCACAAAATACGGAAATTGCAGTCTGCAGAATAAAATTTCTATTTCATGTTATATTATAATGCAATTTTCTTTTTACATTCTAATAAAAAATATTCTTAGAAGTAATGTCAAGAGATATTATATTCATAATAAAACAAAAATAAAGCAATTAAAAGATTCAAAATTTCAATCTGTTTTCCTGGCATGTCACACTGTTATGTGTGCAAAGTAAAGGGCTTTCTGCTATCATGTATAAATATCTTTTTCCAGTTTTTTTAATTTCTAATTAATAAGTTTGCCTTATATAACATATATGTGGAAGGTAACACGTTCTGTATTTTACAAATAATTTTCCATAGTTCAAATATGATTGTCACTGAAATTGAATGTCATTGTTCTGACCTCTCATTTATTTCTTTATGAGGTATAAAGATTACGCTTCAGAGTAATTCTTCTTGTTCTTGATAGTTCAAGTCAGAAGTAGTAAAATCATTGCTACCAGCAAGATCTTTTAGATATTTCTTTGAAAATAATGTGTTTAAAGGCTTTGTGAAAATTGGGTAGACTTATATTAT
The DNA here is from genome assembly GCA_963932465.1 of Maratus speciosus. Taxonomy (NCBI): domain Eukaryota; kingdom Metazoa; phylum Arthropoda; class Arachnida; order Araneae; family Salticidae; genus Maratus; species Maratus speciosus. The sequence continues at coordinate 118,383,835 of OZ010794.1, read as the reverse complement.
GTCATTTTCCTGGCTTTTATAAATTATGAATAAAACTGAACATTACACTGAATTTGAGGTACTATAGAGGAAACATTTCCCTTTAAAGAAAAATCAAAATGTTAGATCTAAAAAAAAAAAAAAAAAAAAACAAGAACGTGGAAAATGTTTTAGAATGAAATTGTCATTATCCTGGCGTTCATCATCCTAGCATACACATGCCAAGAGAATGGCACATAATTATAATTACATAAAAGTGAACTTCAGCTATTCAAACTTTAACAATTTTACGTATAAATTCCTTTATTCAGCTGTTCAACCAACATTTTTTTTTTTTTTTTTTTTTTTTTTTTTTAAATCAGAAGCTTTGAAATGATTTAAATTTTCAAAATGTTTGTTTTCAAAATCTCACATTTTGTGATGTTCACCTGTATACACAATTTATCTATGTCTAATTGCATTTTTTAAATGAGTATTTTTTATAGATTTCAATTTCCTCCATATCGTTAAATTTATTGAAGGTACTTGCATGATATTTTAAACTCAAATGCTTAGCTATATATAAAATATGGTGATGTAATGAACATTGCTCAAAGAAGCAGTAATGTATAAATAGACACCATACATGCTCTGTCCGATAACGTCTGGTATATATGGAGAACCTGCCTTAGTATTTCTTGACTACGGATATGATTACTTCAAGCGCAAGTTAAATATGTATGAATATGCTAGTGATCCCGCTTGGAGTACGGCCTTCTGTATTTCATATTAACGAGATAACGATTCTTTATTTCGAAGTTAGTTTTGATTTTTTGTTGTTCTTGTTGTTGTACACCTTACTTTTATTTTTACCCCCATTCGCGAGGCGCAGAAATGGTCTGCTTTTACGAAACTAGTATTTTCTTAGAAAACATTTCTTTTGTTAATACATGGAATTTATTCCAGAGAGAAAAATTCGCCTTGCATACAATATTTCAAATGAAAATCAAATTTTCAAAGTAATTGCTTAAGAGGCGCAAAGGCCAACATAGTGAAAAGGATTCCATGCCAAGACTCGAACCCGGGCCATCAGTATAGCGCACTGACGTTCTACCGACTAAACCACATGGACCGATACCCAGCCTGGACAATTTCTCACTATTACATGTTGGCAAGGCTACAAACGCAGCACAAGATGGAATATTTATCGTGATCCACCGACCTGGGGCGAACACGAAACTTAATTAAATCCAGCATCGATAGAAATTATTTTATTGAAAATAATTCGTCCTATGCTTCAAATTTTTACAAACAAATTTATTTTATTGATCTGAAAATTAAAATAATTCTTTTAGGAAAAGCATTAATTAACACCTACTTTATTTATATTTAATCCATCAAGATATTATTTCATTGTAAAGAAATATTTTTCTTGTTCCTAAATTCTAGTAATATTACAACATAACTGAGAGCCACGTCTAACGTTGATTAAAAATACCTCAGCATCTAATCAACGTTTAACATAAAGGGCTTTACTCATCATCTGCTGAAAGATTTTGTCTATTATTGAGTTTTTTTTTTTTTTTTTTTTTTTTTTTTTTTGTAGTTATTATGAATTGGGATGATTACACGAAATAAATATTTGGAGGAATCCATTCTTTCCTTCATATGCAATAAAGGCAAGTGTACTTTTATTAAATTACTGTAAATGTCAGGAAAACTGTAAACGAGGATAAAAAAAAAAGATAGATTATGTGATTGATATCAGTGTGGATTTTCTGAAATTTAAAAGTAAAGCTGTATTTTATGTTAATAATGTTCATGTTATTCATAGGGTTCTTAAATTTAGACTAATTTTTAAGCAGATGTACTCATATGGGATATACCCGTAAGGCATGGTAACGTCACGTCGACGTCGTTGTGAAGTCACGCTGTGACATTGTGACCGTCGATGTGACGCCACGTGACGTCGATGTGAAGTCATTTTGACTAGAATGTGAGGTCGTTATGGCCGTTTTAGAGCTCTTCTGTGACGTCACATTGTGACGACTTTGTGAAGTCACGGTGTGACAAATTTGTGAAGAGTGTGTCATTTGTGACTATTTTGGTATTAACTTTGTGACGAATTTGTGACGAATGTGACAATGCTTTAAAGTCACATTGAGATCAATTTGTGAAGTATGTGTCATTTGTGACGAAATTGTCTTTAACACTGCGATGATTCTGTGACGACAGCGACACTGCTTTGAAGTCACATTGTGAGAATTTTGTGACGATTTTGTCATTAACGCTGTGACGAATATGTGACTAGTGGCAATGTTGTGAAGTCACACTATGACATACTTGTACAGTTGTAAACACGTATGCATGTCACACATAGTCATAATTATGCATGTTGTAAAATCATTTACATCTATAACGTTAATATACTTCGGCGATACATCGCAATTAAAACTTGCGGACCTCTATAACGAGGGTATACCAAAAGAATTTTATTGAATCAAAATGCAATGCCCCGCAGACTTCAATTTTTCTTGCACCTTTCTTTCCTATTGCAATAAATGAGAATATTGAAGACAACTGAATGATCGATCTATCACATTTTTTTTCAAAATTAGCTATTTGTTAAAAGCATTAAAATTACCAAAGAAACAATTTGTTTAAATTTTCAAATCTTTATCAAAATAAAATTTGTGTTAAAAATATAATATTTTATAATGTATACAGTACTTTTTATATTCTTTAAACTATAGAAAATACTGAATGAAATTAATTTATTTCATTTAACACGCATTACAAACTCGAAGTCACTGGTGAAGTTGAATTTTTTCGATTACACAACATTTATAATCAAAAAAAAAAAAAAAAAAAAAAAGATAAAAAGAAATGCCGATATTAACTAATTAAATTTTATATGTTTTATGATATTGATTACCATAATATATATATATATGATTGTAATTCAAACAAGTTGGGGCTGAGAAAATAGAATACTTCTTTGTTATAGAGGCCCCTATAAATTTGATTATGCAAAAATTGCAGTAACGACATTGCTAAGATCATTGTGAAGTTTATGCATGCGTTATATACACACACATATATATATATATATATATATATACACTCGAAACGCTCATCATGTGCCATATAGTCATTATATACGTATTGTTTACGTCTTTTATGCCACATACATGCATTACAAAATTTCCGAAGTACATTTTAGCAATAACCATTTGAAACTACTCAAATGAAAAATACAGCTTTGGTATAGAAAATTAACTGAGTATCACCAGTATCATTATGTTGAGAATTCTAAGAACAATTTCGGCAATAATCGTTATGTTGGAAGATAGCAGCAATAAATAAAATCGTATTTTTAAGCTCACTGTAAAAGTGAGCAAAACTTTTGGGTATGCATAGAACGGGGATACAAAGGGTTAATTTATTTTACATCAGGGTTTGCTTGAAGTAAAATCCATATATAAAACAACTTTTTGATTATTAAAAAATAACTTTAATAATTGATTGCCAAAATTACATTTTTATTTATGAAATTATATACTATAAAAATAACTCTTACTATCTATGATTTTTTAAAACAATAATATCTTATTGTTTATAAAACACAGCACTGCAGCTACTCTATTTTGCGTCTAATGTGAAAGTTTTTATGTTTTGCAAAGATCTATCTGGCTAGATATATGTTGCCATGACATCTATAACTCTGATATTATCATAAATAGTACAAAGAGATTAGAATCTACAACGAAATTTTTAGAATAAAGTCTTGTGAAAGTTTTATAAATACAGTAGAACGCCGATTATCGGAACTCCAATTAGACGAACTTTCAATTATCCGAACAGCATATTTCTCTCAAAGAATTCTTTGTAACCGAATTTCCAATTATCCAAATATTCTTTCTTTAAAAAAGAAAAAAAAACACCTAACTTCCAATTTATTTTTTGCTTAAATTATAATCTCTGAAGTTTAGAAAATGATAAAAAGAGAAAAAAAATTAAATAATAAAAAAGTAAACAAAAAACAATTAAAAAAAAACAATTTTTAAGCATTCCAGTACTAAGTGGTGCTGTCAGACCTAAACTTAGATGAAGTGTGAAGGTTTTAGAATAATCAGGAACATCCCTTAAACTGTCTGCCCATTTATCCGAACTTTTGCTTATCCGAACTAGGGTCGGTCCCGACTTGTTCGGACAATCGGCGCTTTGCTGTATATATTGTATTAGGAATATAAATAATCATATTTATTTTTATATGACACAATAAAACAAAGTAATGGACACAGTATCAAATGGTTAACTACTTTTTAATGTAAATAAAGTATAAAAATTGAGACCATAAAGACAAAATAGAGCCACACATAGGTTCATTATTATTATTAATATTTTATTTACAAGATTATGGTAATTATAAATAAGAAATCCATTTTAATCACGCTGTTTATAAAGAGTGTATAATATCGATACTTTGAAATTTATCTCGATAAAATAATTCGGGAAATAAAATGATAAAATTATCCAGAAAAAAAAATAAATAATAAAAGATGGTTATTACATTTTAGATTCATACCGTTCAAGTATTTGCGTTATTTTAAAAGTAAAATCCTATTTAAACACTTACTGATTGCGTAACTTCTATATTTTCATTTGCCAACAGACTTCTAGTTCACTTTGAAAACATTTCAGTAAGAATGTTTAACAACTGAAAAGCTTTCACCCGCTATGACTATTTCTTTATAGATTTTAAAACATTTCTCAGGTTGAATAATACATTAAATAATCATTTTTTCCCCCTTAACATTACATATCTACTATCTCTTTTAATAGTATACGTTTCCGTTGTGTCTTATTTTTTTATAAATTAATCTTCTGAGCAGATGCAATTTTTTTAAATAAAAACATGCAATGCAAATTGTTTAAGACCATCACTTAATACAAAATTAAAAAATTATGTTTGCCAATAATTTTATTCCATAAAAAGCCTTTTTTTTTATAATTTAATTATCTTTAAATGTTTATTAATTATATTATTGATTGATTATAATACTTGTACATATACTTTCATATTTATGACACCATGTGGTTTTAACCAAATATTTAAATAAGAAAATAAACCAGATTAAAATGCAATTTAAATCACTAATTTTAATAATCTGATCAAAGCTGTTGAAAAGGAAGTTAGATATTTTAACAAAATAAAAAATAAATGTAATGAAATATTTGTGTTCTATAACATGTTTATTAGAAGATAACTAAAATCATTGTAATAAAAAAAAAAAAAAAAAAAAAAAAAGCAAACAGGGAAAATAATATTTTAGATATTTCAATAAAATAAAAAATAAATGTAATGAAATATTTATGTTCTACAGCATGTTTATGAGAAGCTAACTAAAATTGTTGTGATTAAAAAAAAGCAAACAGGGAAAATAATATTTTTACATACCTAATTTCATTGACGTTGTACGTGATACTTTGATTTTGGGGAACCAATTAAATCCGATAATAAGTACGATAGCAATGAGTTGAATCATCTTCAACAAGTCAAAGCTACCGTAATTTTCTCGGGTTTATATTTTGTTAGCTGAACTAACTTGGATCCTGAGAACGTTCTTGTTTCAGTTTTTAAATCCATGTCAACAAGTCTATGCTGTCCAGTGTCCACAGAACTTCCCGCGTTTATTCTAAAAAGCTTCACTGCTACTTTTATCCGTTATTCTGCGGTCGAGTCGTAACAACTGAAATAGCGCAGATGCAGACAACTTTTAAGTTTCGAAGTTCGATGCAGATGTTTTTCGGTTTTATTTGTTTTTCTATACAACAGTTTCGGAAGGAAATTAAATGCGTAATAATTTTATCAAATTGTCTCTAATTCAGTTTCCTGCTTGAAAATGTTTTATTGTATTTCACCTTTTATTTTTATCAGTTTTATTGAATTGTAAAGTTTCATTTATGTAAATTATAATAATAATATTATCCATAATTAGAGTTTACTAGATAAAACATTGCTTAATTTTTCAAAATGTGTACAAATTAATTTAATGGTAATAATGAAGAACCCCTCTTTTTTTTAAGTAAAATTTGTGTCACAGGTAATATATACAATATATCTTCTTAAAAAATACAACAAGATTATCGAGAAGAGTTGAGTTTTTCTTTGTCAATCTGTCATTCTCTTAATATTAATTTTCTGTAGAATAAAACATCTTGTAAATAATTTTTAAAGATATATTTTGAAAACAAAAAATAAAATATGAATAATTAATTATGTCATGGGCTTTGCATAAATTGTACATAAATTTTATATTCGGAAAATGTCAATTTTATTTTAAACGTCTGAAAGAAGTAGAATTTAAAAAAAAAAAGTTACTTAAAATAGTGAAACACTAAGAGGAAAAAAAATGACTTGAATGCAAATTATAAAGTAAGAAATTCCTATATGACTAAACTTTGAAGACGCTTTCTGCGTGCTCATTAAAAGCTGCAGACTTAACTGTAATAGAAAGTTTTTAGTTTGAAACCACAGAAATGTTTCGACTACTCTTTGAGAAAATTCTAGTATAAAAGATGATCATTTACAAAAACTTTATAAAAGATAAGTCGAGGTCTGTTTACCTAAAATATTTTTTTTAATAATATGAAATTCGCCTAATTAGGAAATGTTTTTGTGTCGCTGATGAATTAATTACATTTTATGTTATATGAAAATAAAAAGTTTTGGTTAGAGGCACAGAGGCAACTTGGACCACTGTTTAAAAAAATTTTAAATCCGGCAGAAAAATATTTTTTACAGTAAATAACATGTTTTTAATAATTTTTGTAATTTTTTAAAGTTTTCTAAGAAGTTCACATCTCAGTCACAGTGTGGCATCACTGAGTGGTGGCATTTTGGTCACAGATGTGACGTGACCACAGTGACTGACAGTGACGTCACAATGACGTCACTGTGACCAAGCATGCTATGAGGGTATAGAGTGTATTTGAAAAAGTGGGCGAAACTTTAAGAGTTGGTAGAACGCAGCTTTACGAGCAAATTTCGTCATAGAATGTATTGTCGGAACACAAGCGGGGTTAAGAAGTTAAAAGGTAGTTGTTCACTTTCCCAGGGCGATGGATTGTTTGAGGTGATTCCATAGCTTGGCCAGCAAGTCTCTCGTTTTTGGACTTTTTCCATATGAATAGCATAATCTAGTGCCCTATAAGCCGAGTGCCCCATAGAAACCTATATGGATCTAGTCGCCAGGATTGCCGTTGTTGCCAGCGATATTCGGGAAAAGCCTGGTGTCTTCGCAAATATGCGTCAGTCTCTATTCTGCAGGTGAGAAGCGCGATTTACAGCTGACGGAAGATCTTTTGAGTTCTTTGAGCATGAAAATTAATTACATTTCTTTTAATAAAATGTTTTCTGAAGTATCTCCTCTCATACTTGTGTTAAGTCTTTAACTGCGACAGTGGAAAACTACTTTTTAATTTCTATTGCGTTCCGACTATACATTCTACGACGGAATTTCCTCGTATAGCTGCGTTCTATCACCCTGTAACGTTTTGCCCCCTTTTTCAGATACACCCTGTATAAACATATCATGATACTTTTCAGTTTACATATATTTGCTTGTTAAGGTTAATTCAAACTTGCTACTTTCTGATACAATTTAAAATTTGTTTTTATTCAAAAAATGTTGAAATTGGCCTTTATTTATATTCAATTTATTTATATTCAAAATCGAATAGTGTTTTTCTTATTTCAATAAAGACAAAGAAATTTACGCTTTTCAAACGAGATGTAGTACATTTAAATTTAAAAAAAATGTAAAACACTAACCCATTTATTCAAAAATGAACAATATTATTCGATTCCAAAGCCATTTCAATAGCCATGTCTGCCATCGGCATTATTTTACGTTTTAAATTAGAGCGTTAATGTTTGTAAAAAAAATTCGTTTGTAACCGGAAAGAATATTTTTATAAAAAACACCATCAGAAAAACATTTTTTTTTTGTAAATCAGAATTATTAATGCGTATATGCATAGGTGCCAACCTCAACCTAATCTTCCGTAATACGTGCGTTAATTTGACTCTGGTTTAGTACGTTTCGAACCAGACTTATTTTAAGAAATGAAATTAAACATTTTCTACGTACAAACAATGAATTAAATAACTAAAGTTTCATTAAATAAAGTTTCTGGTTCGAAAGTGGTTAACCTGGTTTAAATTAATCCAGATACTACGGAAGATTAGTTGAAGGTTGGCAGCTATGTATTTGTATATGTCTCTAACAGGTTGTGGCGTTTTCGAAACAATTTACTTTTATATATAATTGAGTAATCTAAATAATATGATAGATTTATGTTATTGTCATGCAAAACTAAACGTTGCGCGTATCGTTTAAAAGAGAAATTAATGCGCTTTAATTGTGCTACATTAAAACTATTATAGTAATTTTTCGATAATTGAAAACCTTGAATCATTTCTATCGTTGTTTTGAATGCCACATAAATTAATCAAGCTCCCTGTTAATGTTTTTATTGATTTCAACCTCGAACTACTTTTAGTTATTTTTTCTTTCACTGTACTCGCACTTAATATGACATGGAAGATTAAACCATAATAAATCAGAAGACAGTCCAATTGTTGTTCATTTATAGATAGCTCGTATTGTTAATGAATTATGGGGAATATCGTAAATATTATAAATGATAAATATGATATTTATCCTGTTATTAGATTTTATTTTATTTTTTTTTTTTTGGAAATCCAATTAAATGCCATTTATGTAATATGGAATACAGTGGAAAAATTTGTAATCCTTTGCTCATTACAATTAATCAGCATAAATCGAAAATTATTAATAGGACTTCTAATATTGTTGCGTATTTACACTTTAAACTTCATGATTTTAATTTCAAGTATTTCATAAAAAACTTAATGATAGATTGTTATGTGAATCAATATACATAAAAACTCGTAACTCTCTGTAATAAAATACCTTTTTAAATGAATATTATGTATAGATGCAAATGTGTTTATGCGAAATCTGAATTTGCCTTATAGTATCATTTCAAACTAATGGGATCGATGTAATAATAACGAGGATAAAACTAAAAATAATATTCTTTAGAAGTCCAAATATCTATAAAGTTTGTAAAACGTGTATTAATGATAAAAACTTGAATAAAAATTACATTTTTTTTTAAAAATATAGAACAGAAGAAAAATATTTAAATACATTTATATATATACTAAAAGTAATTAAGTACATTTAAAATAGCCTTAAAAAACAAACAATTTTCGAACACTTCAACGGTGACATTCTCTATGTCTGCAAATGATAAATTAATCCTTTTCGCATAAAAACGCAATTTTGTATATATATAAACAGGTATGATAAAAGTGCCATGGTATTCACAATTCATCAATTGTCATTATACTTGGACAACAATAATCTTCCTTTAACATGATTTATTTTATTCTATCCTGTTTAAGATTACGCAGCATGCAGGTGAAATTCAAAGCAGTTTAAAAGATGCTAGTTCATTACATATGTTCTCTTTACGCATGTAAATTGCATGTAAATTTCTATTAACTTGATTATACTCTGGAAAGAAAATTCCTTATCAATAATTTTACTTCCTTTAACCCTTAAACGCCCGATTTTTCAAAAATCATTGTAATAATGTTTTTCGGCTTTCATTTTTTAAATAAATTATGGGAAAAATACTTTAAAAAATCATATTTTGTTTTAAGTATAGTTTACGGCGGAAAAAAAAACAGTTTGTTACTAATCAGCAATACTGGTGTTTAATTGAAAAAATAATTTCTTTAATATACATCCAAAAAGAACGCAGTTACTAAGATTATCAATAAATTAGATCAATAAGATGAGTAATTGATTAAGGAATGTTTATGCTACCATAGAATGGAGATGTCGTCCACGTCTTGAGCAGAATATTGTCAAATTTATTATCAATATCTGTTTCTCAAGGATTAAAGCGCTCCGACCGAAATGACCGCTTGCTATCACTAAATTTTAATGGTACTTTTCGCCTTATTTAATGACAGAATTTCTGAGATTTAAGGGGTCTCAAGACTCTTAAAGCTTTAAAATTTTCGAAATTTTAATTTTTTAGATGTTAAACTCCAATATTTTCTGAACAATTTTATAGAATTGTTTCCTTGAAATTTCCATTAGATCAGAAATTATAGCTTTTAGAATTATACCGGTTCAATAGGTGAAGAAAGTTTCCGAAACTTTGAAGTCATTTTTCTCCAAACACTGTAAAAAATTTGGTGTAAAGTTCCTGAGAAAACCTGTGGCAGCTATTCTGCCACAGGTTTTCCCAGGAATTTCACCAAAGAAATGCCAGGAAACTTACACAAGTCAGGAAAGTTCAGAAACCTATAATCTGGGATGTTATTCGTGAAATCCCAGTTAGGTTCCACCATTCTGAAAAGTCTAGAAATCTACAATCTGTAACATTACTCATTAAATTTCCGTGTCCCGCCAAATTTGGTGACTCTAGGTTCCATACTCTGTTCACAACTAAGCCAACAAAATGATACACAAACGCAAAAAATCGATTTTTACATGTAAAATAGAGCTCAGGAGCTGTTCATGGCCGAAATTCGAAAAAGAACTTCAAGATGCGCAATTTGAGGGGTATATACACCTTTGTGCCAATTTTGATAGCGCTAGATCCCATAGTCTTTTCACAACTGAGATAATAAAATGACACACACGTAAAATAAAAATATTTCTGTATTCAATACACCCACCACAAACTAAGGAATGTTACACACAAAACATATGGAACTTTACACAGATCACCGATAATTTTTATTTTACAATAATTCAGAGAAGTTACACAAAAGTTCAAAAGTATACATGAGAAAACTAAGGAATGTTACACACAAAACATTTGAAACGTTTCACAGTTGATCAGTAAATTCCACTTTCTCAAGTATTCCGAAAAGTTACACAATAGTGTGGAAGATGTTACACCAGATTTCTCAGTATTCTCGAATCAGCAGAACTAATCCTAGAAAACCCAGGAATGTTACACAGTAAACGGCAGGAATATTACGCAGATTTTTTACAGTGAATGACTTTCGCGTAATTAAGGCATAACGCGCAAGATATCTCAAAAACTTCTTAATTTTTTTTCATGAACTTTTCAAAACATATGTTTCATGTTACTCTGTATAAACTGAACCTAAAATTTCCTTTTCATTGCTCAAAAAGAATTTTTTTAAGTGATTATGCTGTTGAAATTTCTTAAATTTTGCATTAGCTAAATGCAACTTTATATTAAAAATATAGAAATGCTTTAAATACAAATTTATTTAGGTTCAGGGTAATTATTATAGTCTGAAGTATAAGTAGGCTCCAAAATTTTCATTCTACTCACAAAATTTATTTTATAGCCGTGCGGGTAATCTGTTATGCCGATTTGCTCGTCAAATGTCGGACATTTAGGAGTACCCTGTAAATTCTAATTCTGCATTTTTCAGTATTTTAAATACATGAAATGGAATAACATACTTATATATTTCATCCCAATATAAAATTTTGTCTTAAAATCAAATACATTTTAAGGTATTATCAGTTGAAAATGGTCTTTTTTTGCTTTTTTCCAATTTTAAGAGTCCCGAGACCCCTTAAAAAAGTAAAGATTAGTGTTAAATTCAGTGGTGAAAAATCAAACATTTGGGTAGGAGCGCTCTATTTCCTGGTTTCAAGATGTCATGAAATAAATTCGGCCAATATAATATAATATATGGTGGAATCACCCGTGGCCCAGTAATTTGAAAATAAAGGATCAGGGTCCATAAGCCGCGTTCTTGGCCTATAAAATAAACTAAAATTCGATTACGTTATACTGTCTTAATTATTTCCCTTTTTAATATTAAAAGAAATATATATTGTACGATTTTAACAATAGTTTATGTATTTTGTTCGGATTTATATGATTTACACAAGCTCAAATTTCGTATAATTCGTAGTTTTGAAGATAAATACGCAATTTCTGCTATTTGTACCTTAATTTTTAACTCTACTTTTAAAATTTTACTATGAGCGCAGCTTTTCAGCTTTACAACACTTTTATTTTAACATATTGTGTATATTTTGATGAGCTGTATAATATATGTCAAGAAGAAAGCGTCGCACGATTGCGCTTATATAAATAATTGAGGTACAGTCGTGGAAAAAAAAAAAAAGTAAACACCCCCCAATAAATAACTCCTCAACAGATTATCGTAGAAGAAAGTTACTGGTACCGAATAATTTGAAATAAAGTCTACTTTTAAATTATTTAGATAAAATTTGCTTAGGGGGCCATCTACATATTAAAACGAACCATAACTTTGTTTTTTTCAATACCAGTACACAATTCTGACATCGTAAATGAACTCTACATCCTCCAATTAGCCTAAAAACAAATTTTTATGCAATTCGTACCATAAGTTTCCGAGAAATTAATTATTTTAAAACGACCGTATTTTAAGGGCTGTATCCAAATTGAAGTTCGGAAATCGATTATTAACCGAGAGAGCCCCCATCTTGATCAAGGGACCTTAAGAATTCAATGAAGCCTGCTAGATTACAACACAGCAGAAGAAATTTCAAAATATCTAGTCACTTCTATTATAGACAGCCCCTTAAACCACCATTTTTCCGTTTTTTAAGCATAATTTGAAAACTATTTGGAAGAAAAATGTGAAATTTCGGATTTACATAAAGCAGGACTTAATTAATCTAAATCCATAAAAAAAATGTAGATTGCAATTCATAATTTTTTCGAATATTAATTTCATAATTCATAATTCATATCATAAAATTATAAAAATTGCAAATTCAGCTTATTTATGTTTGGGTATATTAGTATTATTGCTACAAAAAAAAATAGCACATTAGGAGCAAAATTTCTGGAGATATTAATAAAAATATGAAAATTTAATTTAACATTAGAAGCACTAAATGTTGAATGTTTATAATTCAAAAACTTATCATTCTAATGACTTGAAATTCGGTGTCTGGGTATAATTTGAACCGAAGATTTAAAATATCTCGTTAAAATTGGGTATTGTCATTGAAAAAAATGAAGTTTGGATTCGTTTTAATATGTAGATGGCCACTTTAGCAAATTTTATATACATCATTTAAAAGTAGACTTTATTTCCAATCGTTCGGTACCAGTAACTTTCTTCTACGATAATTTGCTGAGGAGTTATTAGGGGGTGTTTACTTTTTTTTTCCACGACTGTTCAAATAGCAGAAATTGCGTATTTTTCATCAAAACTACGAGTTATAGAACTCTGAGCTTATGTAAGTCAAGCAAAATAGAAAAACTGTTGTTAGAATCGTACAACATATACCTTCTAATAGAAAAATGGAAATATTTAAGACTGTATAACATAATCGAATTTTCGTCTATTTCATCGGTCAAAAACGCGTCTTATAGATCCTGATCCTTTTACTGTCAAAGTTAAAAATATATTATTATTTATAAGATTTTTTTTTAATCTGTTTCCCATAATAATAAATAGACAGGTATAAGGAAACAAAAATTCTACTAAGCTGAATACTAAATAATTTCCCGGAACCTGGATGTCATTCAAACGTTGAATGATGTCAGGTGTAGTATTAATTAGACGATCTGGATTAGGTAAGATATTAATTACGAAATCTCCAAAGTGTTTTCAATGTAATATGCGCGACATGGGCATTTTGTCACTATTAGTCTCAGTGATGACTTTCAGGTGACAGAGAGACTACTGTGAAGTCACCATTGTGCTGTTTTGGGAAAAGTCTCCATGTGACTATAATATGATATTATTTGGTGACTTATCATAATGCAACGTTCATGATGACTATGAAATTGAGTCTAAAAATGACAGTGACATGAGAGTCACAATTTAACTACATTGTAAAGTCACCTGGTGACTCGCCACATAGCAGCAGAAACATTGACATCTCAGTGGAGTCACATATAGTGATCATTTGAGACTCATAATGAGATGTATGGAATTTCCTATTTTTTTGCTTCACCGTAGTGACTGTGATACTTGTGACCATGTGTGACATGAATGAGATGTTATATGGGCTAGCTGTGTTTTAGGAATAGTAATTACTCGAATTATATTATTTCCTTTTGAGTGTTCGCGTATTCGAAAATTAGCATTTTGTGACTTTTCCTTAATTTTTGATAACCAGTGTAGTTTCGGTGACATACCTTTTTTGTGACCTTTGATTCTGAACACAATGTTCGGATTAATGCTATTTTATCAATTTTCACTAGTAATTTCATGTCATCCGGATAACTGTCTTTATGATACTACAGGAATAACACGGAAAAACCGGACAAAATTAATAATTAGCGTTAATGCTAACCTTATGACACAATGCAAATATCTTACTTAATTCTGGGAGCAAGCCACATTTTGCACTTCGAGGCATTCACCATCAAATACGGCCAAAAAGAGCAATTAGGCTGGACACCCCCGTGTTATTCCATGAAAATTCTACGTATGCAAACGTATTACATATGCAATCATCAAAATATTTTAAAATGAAATTTTCCATGTGGTATTTTGTTTAATTTTATTTATTAAGTAAGGTTCATATTCAAAATTAGTTTACTTCATCTTACAAAAAGAAAAAAAAAAAGATCGACAGCTATGCGGTCGATTTTGTTTTATTATACTTACTTTAAAAAACAAAGCCATCTATTCTTTTATATTTATTTCTTTTATGTGATTGACGTCGTATTTTTCTATTTTCAAGCAATATGAAAAAAAAATGGTATAACAACTGTTATGTATTTATAAAATTTCAATTTGCTGCAAAAGCTTGCAATAATAAGGTTATAAAATATTGTAGAAATGTTTTTTTTTAAATCTGTAATATGACGTCATGTTTCACAAATAGCTACTGTTATATAAAAGTACATTTTTATTTCATCAGAAAAAAAACGGAAATATTAATATAATTCATTAAAAATAATTTATGTTTTTCAAATTTACAATCCAAAATTAGTCATCAGAAATTGAATATGAATGTTCAACAATAAATTGCAACACAATACACATTTCATAAATACAGCATTTCTATTATGCTGACGAAAGGAAATTTAATTCAAAAAATGCTTTTTGCTCAATTGAAAGTGCGATGTTTATTTTTAACGCTAACAATAAATTAACCCATACACTGTACTACTGCATGACAAAATCCTTTAAATCATTTTATAGTAAAGAAATCACGGATTATTTTAATTAACGTTTCAAAAATAAATTGCAGCACAATTCACATTTTATAAATACAGCATTTCTATTATGCTGACAAAAAAAATTAATTCAAAAGATGCTTTTTTCTCAATTGAAAGTGCCATGTTTATTTTTAACGCTAACAATAAGCTAACAAATGTACTTCTTAACTACTGCATGGCAAAATCTTTTTAATCTTATTATGGGGGAAAAATCACGGATTATTTTAATTAACGTTGACCAAATACACTCAAAAATATAGTTTTAATTAGATACATTGGATAATGAAAATAAGTTGCTAATGTTCAGTGAAAAGGTATGTAATTAAAATGTAAATATAGTTAATCTAAGAACATTTACAGATTCTCTTCTTATCAATAATCGTTTACACTGTAAAGTATTAATGATGCTGTATAAGGACACATTTGGAATGGAATAAGAATATATCTTTATAAGGATAGATTTGCAATTGGATTTTATAATAGAAAGTGGTACACTTAAATGCATGTATTCCATGAAATTTCAATGCTTTGATTACGTTGCATTTGAAATAACATTTATCAACTTTGTTAGTTTTCGAATACATGTCAGAAGTAATTTCTAAGTTTATTTATACTTTTTACATAATAAAGGTTGATAATAACAAAAAATATACATGAAAAAAAATATTTTTTTTCAATTTCGAGATTTTGAAAGTTATATGTCTCAAAATCAAAATTAAATAATGATCGAAAAATAATAAATGCCAGAATGATAGTTATATTGTAAAATGCCCAAAAACATTACTCATTAAAACAGTTACGAAAGTGAACATTACAGCGCTTCTGATTTCATTCGTTTGCTGAAATTAGATTTTTGTCATGTTTTAACACTAGAACGGCGGCGAGGGGTCATTTTGACCCTTGCCGAATGAATACATTTCGATTCGAACCAGATTTTTTTTTATAATATAAGATTAATATATGCAGCACAAGAATAACTTAAATAAATAAGTTAAATCGTTCTAAATAAAAATTCTGATGTGAAATATTTTTATAAACCTTGAGCAAAATTTCCCGCCGTTCTAGTGTTAAAGAATAATAAAAATAGCAATATTCTAATGTAAAACATTACCATATTAATTTTTTCTTCGAAAACCTGACATTTAAACATCTGCAGTGACAGAATTAATAAATCAAATACAAATTCTATGAAATGAACCATGAATTGACCGTGGATTATGAATTATCATTCACCCTATGAATTTAATGGTGCGATTCTAACATGAGCTTAGAAAGTTGAATGACACAGGGCTAAAGCCAAATCTTGTATTTGAGACCAGCCTTACTGGGATGTGCCGGATCTCAGCCGGAAACCTAAATAAAACAATATAGAACATTTGTTGTTGTTGGGCGGCCGACCACTTGGAGATACTGCGCTGTTGTTGTCTTCCAAGTTTATTCAATATATGCGTACGTAAACTCAGTGGTATGGAGAACCCTTTCACTTGGAGATCATTAGGTGGAATACAGGTACGAAACCTTGATAACCCTGTTTTTTGGAGTGGGAAACCATTGAAGTCAAATGTTACTATTCCCCCCTCTTTTGTTCATTGTTATACAAAAGCTTCGCCACCAAACGTCTTCGGGTCGTAGTTTGAACTGTGATACTATGGATAAAAATAACAGGAGAACATTTCATTCCCTCTAAGAGGGAAAATTTTCAGTTTACATTTTGTAAAAAAGAAAATTCAGTTTAAAGGTAAATTTTTCATGTTATTTTACAACTTTCCAATATTCGGTAGCAACAGCAACACGATAATTTCTCAAAATTTATTTTATTTACAAGCTGCCTAAAATACGTGAAAAGTTAAACGAACAAGCGAGAATAATCTTATTTGGTAACAGCTCCGTATCCTGTTCTGGTGGGCGCAATTGGGGAAGGAAACCAAAATAGCGCCGAAAGGCCGTTTTAATATTTTGCCGAATTTTTAAGGATGGCGGAAAAACATGGTTTTTAAATTTTTATAAACACTTATTTTTATATTATAAACGTTATAGTTGTATCATTTCTATATATATATATATATATATATATATATATGTACTTTTTAATTTTATATGATTTATATATTCATATTTTATATATTTATTTGCATGTGAAATTAAAACATAACATTACAAATGTTTATGTTATTTACCTCTTAAAACATGTAAAACTGCACAAAAATAAATTTATATAATATTACATCTACAGAAAAATCTCGTATTAGCAAATCTGAAAAATTATAAATAAATAAAAATAATTATAAAAAATATCTATACAAAATTGTTACTTATCCAACAGTAACGTTCAAGTAATAAAATAAGCTACCTCAAATGCTGAAGATCGCAACAGCCACATTGAAACATTTATCGCTAAAAAATCAGAAGAAGGTATGGAACTCTTACCTCTATTTATATATATATATTAAATGCAATAAGGTAAATTAGTTTCATTAAATACAGATTTTTATTTTCAGAAGCTTACACATTTCCCTAGAGAACAATGTTATTTTTTGAAAAGGAAATGTATAACATAGATGCAAATTGTTATTCAAATTAATATTTTTTTCTACTGCATATTCCTATCTATTTATCAGAAACTTTAACATGAACATATCTATTTGTTTAGATAATAAAGCAAAATATTCATATACCGAGAATGTTAATATCAATAATTTAATTGAATTGTTTCTTAAAAAACAAACAAAGAAATTTTTCACCATTTTTAATAAAAAAATAAAAGAAATCTTTTAATGATGATTAAATTGTCAGATTGAAAATTTCATTTACGTACATTTGACTTACTTTGGTGTTTAAATTTATAACTTTTTGATAATTAATATTCATTTAAAAATACACATTGCTATCCTCAATGCATCAAAGACGTCTACAAATAAGTTTCGTTGTTTTAAATTGTGTTTCTAGTTTTCTATATTATTAAAAATGTCGGAAGATCAACAACTTCATTTGTAATTCAAATTAAAAATGTACTCTCTCATGTATATATTTATTCTTTATCTAACCTATTGTAATTCAAAACTAATTAGTCGTGAATGAATGGAAATTAAAAATCATTACGGGATTAAAAATTAATTTAGCTGTAATTATGTTATGTTGTCTTAAACACATTTTGAATTATATATGAAGCTAATTAAAATTTTATTTTTCTATAACAAATATATAACTGGACAGTAGAATATTATTTTTGCATCAGTGAAATTTTAAAAGTGTAATCGCTTCAAGCTATTCACTTGAAGACATTTTTTATCAAACAAATATTATTATTTGTATAGTATGTTTTTGTAGCGGGTTTAAAAACGCTTCCTAATGTATTCTATTTTCAATTCTAAAGCTGCATGTTAAATGTTTACTGAAAATTTGTCATTTAAGTAAATTATATATTTTTGTGTAATTTAAGTAATAGATAAGTATTATCTAAAAATAAAAGTAGGTCGAATTAATATATATTTATATACATCCATATTTTTACTTTCATATAAAAAAGGATGACTCTTGAAAGGATTCTGTTCAAGAATAACAAAGGAGTCTGTTTCGATGCAATAATTTAATTGTTATTCATCTTTAGCTAAATATGTGAATTAAGCTAATTTTTTTTCTTTTATTGAATCGAAAAGCATTGGCAAATATTTCCATGTTTTATACATCGAATTTTGAATAACGTTGTTTAATACTTCTTAAGTTATGCGTACCATTAACAGATGCTAATACATAATTTATTAAACGATTGAAGATACAAGGATACGATATTCATTTCAAAAAGAGATTGACTTTAGGGAACACCGGGGCTAGTAGGCCAGTTTTTAGTTATTGATTTTTATTAATTTTTTGTTTAAGTTTTTTATGAAACTTTAACTGTACTTTTAAAGAACGGATATTGGGCTATAAATATCCGAAGTTTTGAGTTTGTAGCTTTTGTAGTTTATGTTTATCGGAAGCCTAAACTAAAAGTAAAATTGTGCGCCAACCTACCCCGTCACGGGGAAAGTTGCCTATACCTATGGGGTAATTTGGAACAAGTTTATGAAAATTTAAATTAAACTCAAATAAGACACACAGTTAAGAGAAATCAACTTCATTATTACCAGTAAGTTTAAACAAAGGCGTTATCGCCATACTATGTAAATTCTAAATTATACAAACATAAAAATAATGAATAAAACATTAACAGTGAGTAACTTCTATCCTACTCGATATCATCATCAGAGTTGCAGTTGTCACAAATACAAAATCGAGTGTCTCTGTTTGGGCAAGTCTCGTGTGCCCAAAATCTTGCATTACAACCACTTTTCTCGGTGTTTGTTGCTTTTCAAGCTATAAGTACACACCAGATATTAGCCAACTTGCCCCGTGTTCAATGCGGCTACTAGCCCCAAAATAAATTTATTCACAAAGGGGACACGTAACCATCTCAGCATAAATAACCCAAGTAAATCACATGTGGGGTAGGTACAGTTAATCATACACTAAGAAAAACTGCACAACTTAAATCGCAATTATCAAGATAAGTATTAGAAATTAGAAAAATAATTAAGTAACGAAAAATTACTTATGTGTGCAAAAAACAGAAAAATCGTAATAAATGTCCACTACACGTAGGTAACGATCCAAAACTACAATGAGCATTGTAAAAAGCAAGAAGGAAGGTACTCTGTGACTGGTTGCGCAATCTATCCTCAAACAGAAGATTTATGAGGACTGTGCCTACATACCCCTGTAGCCAACTAGCCCCAGTCTCCCCAATTCAAAAATAACAAAAGCATTACACGACGATCACGGTCCTACTCCGCTGTTTTGCTCATCTCGTATTTATTTTAAATACAGCAGTACCTCGACTTCCGTCAGCAATTCGTTCCAAGTCTAGCGACATAAGTCGAAAAAGACATAAGTCGAGGGACATGTAGCTAAGCAAAAAGGAATAAGTAATAAAAATTCACCAAAATATAATTAACATAATTTTATTGTATTTAGGTATTATATTACATACATATATTTAGCATTAGCAATAAAGTGCTTTTTCAATACAAGAATTTGGAATAAATCAATAAGTTGTTAACTTAAAATTTATTGTTCTTCTAGCTGTCCCGTTCAAGCCTTTGAGAATGTGAAAAAAATCTTGCAATGAAGTTTGAACAGACAACTTTTTCTGTTTTCTCTTACAAGCTGTTTGTAGCAACAGAGTCAGTTCTCTAAGCTTTTTCTGGTCGTTTATGCACTTTGCTCGTCGAATCAATATTTTCAAAAATCCTTATGCCAGCTTCAATAAGGTTTAGTCCTTCGGTTAATTTTACAACATTCTTAATCTTTCCCCATCAGCCAGTGGTTCCCAACCTTTTATTGGTCATGCCCCACCTTAGCATCTGTAAAACAACAATGCCCCCTCCTCACACAAACATTCTGTAACATATATCTGTTAATTTTTAAAAGGGAACTCTACTCACCTGAAGGAATCTTAACAGAGCCTTAATAATAACTTTTCATTTCACATTTTTAAAGTTATCAAAAAGGTACATTTTTCTATCAGAAAAGTGTTTTTAACATAATTCTATAAATTCAATCAGGATATACATTTCAATTTTATGCCAAAAAGAGTTTTGTTGTGCTTTTTCAACTTACGTCAATGTTTAACAAAGGTATTATGTGGCCAGTATTTTTACCTTCACATTTTGCTCGAAGAGATTCTCGTATTTAGCATTTAAAACTGATAACATTGACACATTTTACAATTCATTTTAGTAACTTATTAAGAGTTGGTGGAAAAGCTTTGGACGTGAAATTTTCTTTCAATCGATAAAAAAATATATGCAAAAACCATTTCAAGACTTTGAACTTTCTGAATTTTAAGTAGCCATTATTCCCCATCAAAACATATTTCTTTTTTCCCGAATTTTCTTTCATTTATTGAGTGCCATGCATTATCGCTTTTTAACATTTGAATTTTAAATATTATATATTCATTTACTGTGTAACAGACCTGCACTGCATTCATAGATATCTACCTTTTACGCATTTCCTTTTCTAAAGCTATTTAAGATTTATATATTTTATAAAGTTGGTAAAATCATGCTAGGATATTTCACATACTTTTTTAAATATGTTCAAGGCAGTAA
This sequence comes from Maratus speciosus, assembly GCA_963932465.1. Classification (NCBI taxonomy): domain Eukaryota; kingdom Metazoa; phylum Arthropoda; class Arachnida; order Araneae; family Salticidae; genus Maratus; species Maratus speciosus. Next base: position 118,362,449 of record OZ010794.1, on the reverse strand, counting down.
AATTTAAATATATAATTATATAATTTTACGTGTAAAAGATTCTTCATGTTACATTCAGCAGAGTGAATAGAAATAAAAAGACCATTCAAAAATATTTAATAAAATCAGAAAAATTGTAATATACATTATCAGCCAGAAAAATTATAGAAAATTTTAGTAATTATAAAAATGTGTCAAAATATTTAAAAGGCTCGTTATCTTCATATAATTATTCTTCTTTAGATTCCATTTAAACTTTTGGTTTAGAACTTTTTTTTTAATTCAGTAGAAAACTTTTCTTAATTTTATTCTTAAATTGTGCATGTGTTAATTTTATTTCAGTCAAAACATTACTTTTCCAAAATATGACAACGAATGGGTGAGTTACAAATTTCAAATTGTCCCCCTAAAAAGTCAAATTGCCCCCAGTGGGTCGTACGCCCAACGTTGGGAACCACTGCCCCAGGCTCAAAATCTTCATCTATTTGTTCGTCAGTAATTAGTTTCTTTAATTCGATAAGTTCATAGATGGTTAATTCAGGATTAGGGGAAGTTATGAGTTCAACAATATCTTCAGCATCCATCGTTATGTTGATTTCAGTTCCATTTTCAAGGATTTCATCAATTAAGAGAAATACAGAATCACAATTTTCACATGATTTCTTAGTATCTGCGAAGGAAAAGGGCACAGTTTTTTTCCAAGTATCTCTCATTGTTTTTTGCTAAATTTCCCCCAATGAATCCCGTATGATTTTGACTGTATCTCAGAAGTTAAATTTTTCCCAAAAATCTTCAAAATAGTTCAAAGTACGTTATAATTAAGGGAAAAAAATTCCAGGTTAGAGGACATAAATGCGGGGTGATGTAATTCTGAGGGATGTGAGTCGGAGTACTACTGTAAATTGTTTTTTATTGTCATTTCTGAGATATGTCTACTTATTTACTTGACGTGCCACACAGGGTCCGCAACAACTTTTCTTATTTTTTTAGTTAGTGCTGTTTAATTAGATTAGTTTTCGATGTTAAAATATTAATTCAGTAAAAACAAATTGAAATTTCGGTTTTCCAAGAATTTATTTATTTGATAAAGCAAATAAACCATTTCTAAAAAGATTTAAAATTTTAAATGCTTTGTAAAGAATAACAAATAATAAATAATGCATCTGTAATGTAAAGTAGGCAATGTTTTATATTTGCATTTCTATCTCATTCTTAGAAACTGTAAAAAAGAATATATATATATTGATTATTTTCTCGAAAAAGAAAATACTTAATGGTTTTGGAATGGGGGAACGGTCTTTTTTGCTGAGCCATAAAAACAAAACTTCATATATTATTGCCTTTTTATGATCTTTTAACATTGTGTAAATGTAAATAAATCATAGAAATCATGTTTTTTTAAAAAAAACTTTATGTAAAAGAAAAGCTGTTTCTTTCGGAAAACTATAAAAATATGCATTAGTATTTTATTTTTAAGGTTTTTCTCCATGATAATCTAAAACACAGAATTACCACTCGTAACTTTTATTTAATTATTTTACATATTTCTGTTTCGAAACAAAACCAGTTAAGAGGATATAACTTTTTAAACATCGACGCTTGAAGATACAAGGATAGGCTATTCATATGAAGGAATGTTAGAAATGCCTCTTTTAAAAAATAACATAAGATTACTCGATGAAACATTCGGTCCTGCTCCACTGCTTTGGCCATCTATTATTGGCATTAAATATATTGTTTTATTGTTATTTCTGCGTTATGTCTAATGTTTTACACGTATTTACAAATTTACGATCTTGATTTTTGTGAAGGTTATTACATGCCGGGGAATTCCAACAGCTTGGTTAATGATATGTCCAGTACACCCAATTTTTCTAACGTCTGGATCCCATTTCTTTAACACGTTAAGCGCCACTCAAGTCACCGGTGACTGACGTTTAACTGGTGTTTAACCGGTGACTGACACTAAACTTTCCGTTTAAAACGAGTCATTCACCGATGACTGACGGTCTAAAATATGATATAAAGCTAAATATGTATATATTGTTTTAAGTAATTACTGAAAATTAATTTAAAATTTACTTACCTTTTATTTACTACAGGATTATACTTTCTTAAAAATTACTTAAAACATTGTAATTTTTTTCAGCTTCAGTGTCAGTCACCATGGCACTCTAACATGTTAACTCATTCTCTTCTGTTTCTTCACTTTCTTCCGGTTTCTCCTTTCTGCTTAACCCTGGAATAGAAACACCGAGTAAATCTTACCCCTGTCGTTTTTTTCCCAAATGACCGAAATGAAGGAACGAGCTCATGCCCAGTACATCCAGTCTGCTTCTCATTTCCTTAACTCATTCTAATCTGTTTTCTCACTTTCTCCCCGTTTCTCCTCTCTGCTTATCCTTGCAATGGAAACATTGAGTAAATCTTACTCCTGTCGTTTTTTCCAAATGACCGAAATGGAGGAACGAGCTCATGTCCAGTACACCCAAATTTTCTAAAGTCTGGATCCCATTTATTTAACTCATTCTCTTCTGTTTCCTCACTTTCTCCCCGTGCCTCCTTTCTACTTAACCCTGGAATAGAAACACTGAGTAAATCTTACTCCTGGTGTTCGTTCAAATGGCCGAAATGGAAGAACGTGGTCATGTCAGTCCACTCATTTTTTCTAAAGTCAGAATCCCAACTCTTTAATTCATTGTAATCTGTTTTCTCACCTTTTTCCCCGTTTCTCCTGTCCGCGTAACCCTGGAATGGGAACATTGAGTAAATCTTACTCCTGGTGTTCATTCAAATGGCACGAAATGGAAGAACATGGTCATGTCAGTCCACCCATTTTTTTCTAAAGTCAGAATCCCAACTCTTTAATTCATTGTAATCTGTTTTCTCACTTTTTCCCCGTTTCTCCTGTCCGCTTAACCCTGGAATGGTAACATTGAGTAAATCTTACTCCTGGCGTTGTTCAAATGGCCGAAATGGAGGAACTAGCTCATGTGTAGTACACCCAACTTTTCAAAAGTCTGCTTCTCATTTCTTTAACTCATTCTAATCTGTTTTCTCACTTTCCCCCCTTTTAGCCTTTCTGCTTAACCCTGGAGTGGACACATTGAGTAAATCTTATTCGTGGTGTTGTTCAAATGACCCAAATTGAGGGACGAGGACAGTTAATGCAACATGTTTCAATCTGTACTTTCCCCTGGGTGTCTAGTCCCGGTATCCAAAACCCATAAAATTATGTATTGCATTCACCAGTGTTTCATTTACATTTTAGAAAATAATTCTAATCTATATATTTTAGTCAGTTGATTTTTTTTCTGTTATTTTTTTATATTTAATAATGTGTTTTAACTTTTTGTTAACCCTTTATGTACTGTATTATAAATCATGAAAATTGTATCTTCCAAAGCATTTTTCATGAATATTTCAAACTACATTAGAAGATTTACATAATAATTTAATAAAATTTTAGAAGAATTTTAGGAGGATTGAAGGATTTAGATGGATTAATTAAATATGAATTTATAGTGATTTTGTGCAATATTTTTAACATCACTCAAATCTTTAATTTAAATATTTTTTTTAGTATTTTATAGAATTAAGAAATGTGCAAATATAATGTTCTTACAATAAAAATATAAAAATATTTCAGAATTGAAAAATCTTTCCCCTTCCCTCCAAAGCCAGGAAAGTTGAAAAGATGCAACGGCATAAGAAATCATCCTTTTTAATATATTTTTGTTTTGTGTAGCCCTTAATGCTTTTAGGACAAGATAATGTAATGTATCTCTAACTCATTCTAAACTGTATTACTACTAATCGATGTGTTAAATGAACTTTATAACAAATAATTTTAATGGTACTTATAAGTACCGTCACTAGATAAAGGGTTAATATAAATCGTGATCTTGTACCAAATTCATTTGTTTATTGAGTACAAGAAAAAGAAGATTATGAAGAGTAGTGACCAGTTCAATGTGAACCATAAAAATTTATTAGCCGTTTTCATTGTGTCAAATATTTCCTTTTTTTTTCGAATCTACCAAAACTAACCAAAAATTTTGAAAATATGTTTTTGGAAATGGGGTTGTTAAAAAGACTAAAATTTTCCATTTGAAAGCATATAGGATGACTTAGTCTCGTCTTATACTTACTTCTATGTTTTAAACAATAATTTTAAACATTTCACTGAAGACAAAGCTTTAGAATTTCCGAAACATCTATCCCCACCGTATCGTAGATACATACTTAAAATTTGTGCTATTTCCAATTTCTTCATTTATTTCTTAATATGTCTACTATATTAATTGGTGGTCCCACAGGAACTGCCATAATTGTTTCAATGTGTTTCAACTATATTCTTCACATGGAGCTGTTATCCACATTAAAGTATTCTTTCATTTAAAAAAGTGGTTTTTGACTGAATTTTATTCCTTTGATAAATAAAATAAACCATTTCTAAAAAGTTTTAATACATAAAAAGATTTGGCAAAAAATCGAAAAAATAAAAAATGCTTACATAAAGTAAAGTAGCCGTTCAGTTTTATTTGCTGTATCTAATGGGTAGCAGCTGTATAGTATAAAATATTCATTTTGAATATTTACTTGAAAAGGGAATACTGAATGATTTTAGAACGGAGAAACGTTCTTTTTTTAAGTAATAAAAATAAAACGCCAGGTCTTACTGCTTTTTATGATATTTTAACTTCGTGTTACTGTAAATAAACCATGGTCGAATATTCAAATAAAATGTTATATAAAAGAAATATTGTTGTCTCTTAAAGAAAAAGATAAAAAGCATGCATTGGCATTTTATTTCAAAGTTTATGTTTCATGGTAATGCAGAAAATATGTCTGTCACTGGCGACTATTCTTCTATTATTTTTTCTACCAAAAACAAAAACATCAAAAACAAAACTGATCTACCTTGAGATCAGAAAAAATACTTTAATGATTATCTATTGGAAATAGTGTTGAACAAAATTAATAAAAAACAGTCGTCACACTGTAAAAAAAAAAAAAAAAAAAAAAAAAAAAAATGCGTAGCGTTGCTTCATAAATATTTCATTGACTAATTTAACCAATATAGATCATGTTACGTTACACTAATGTATAATATTACATCAGTTATAACAGTTTAAATTACTGCATAAAATAGGTAACTCTATGTTGTTACCAATTTTATGGAGTAACGTTTCATAAATGTTTCACAGTGCAGTTTGATTAGAATGTTTCATTAAATACCAAATACTGTTTTTTTAATTGATAAAACTAGCAAAGTATGTATTATTATTATTAAGAATTGTTAACTTTGTGTTAATGTACAATATAGAGAAGTCTATTAATAGATTGTTACATGAAAGAAAAACATATTATTTCCTATAGAAATGATCAAAGTCTTTTTACCAAATATATAGACAATCATTGTTACGATATTATTTTTAGCTTATGACCATTTATCCGTTTTTGAAATTGGAATATTTTATTAATTTTAAGATGATATTATTACAGATTCCTTCCATGTGTCTATTTTATACAAATCAGCTCAGAAAAAAATAAAAACGAGAGTTTTTTTCAATTTTCCTGTGTTAGATTCCTGTAAGATAAATTATTGAATGTTAAATACCTTAGAATATATTTATATTTAGACTTATATTTAGAAAATATACCGAATCTTGTAGAACATATGACAAATTACACGATAAGTTTCATAAAAGTGCAATTTTATTAGTAAGATTTTCAACAAGTTAAAAATAAAATTAGTTTCTGGAAAATGGAAAATGTTCATAAAATATGACTTGTGAATAAATCGGTTCAAAATTTCCAAATTGAAAATAGTATCGAATTCTCATGAATTAGTGAACTTTATCCATAAACCTTCAGCTATTTTATGGAAACATACAAAATTGAAATCTAACTAATAACTAAAACCAATATTAGAACTCTCTAAAACAGGGGTGAGAGTTCTCCAAACCAAATGGTTGATTTTCTCAACAAAATTTTAATTGTATTCTTTGTTTTATTAAATCTGAGATTTTCTGCCATTAAATACGGCAAAAAATACTATTAAAATTTAGTGGTAGTAAACAGTCATTTGGGTCGGAGCGTTCTCATCTCTGCTAAAATCTCAAAAACTCGTAAAATCAACTGATACAAATATATAAAAATATATTTTTACATTTCGAAATTAATAATAACACTGTAATTCATATTAAATACAAATGATTACCATTGTCTTAAATTCTCAAACCTTTTAGAGACATTAAATACTAACTAATTTTATTTTTTAATTTAATATTAAGACTACCACCATCAACTAAAATTCGTTATAATATTTGTAATTTCAACTGACACAATAATCTTAACAAATCTCTCTCAAACTTTGTATAATTTTAAATAACATCAAATTTCATATTAATAACTTTACATTGTAATACATTATTAAACAGTTTACACAAATATTAAATAGAAAAAACCCATCCAAATTAAGTTAGTATTTCCTTTAATATGTTTTTAAAATTCTTCTTTAGAAAGGTAAAATTAATATGGAAATATATGATATTCATTGAATAATGGTTTGTTTTTGTATATAATATATAAGAAAATATTATATTAATCTAATGGTAGCTATTATATGTTAGTAATAAATAGTATATCGAATTGTTTTTCTCTAATAAGATTGATCTTTTGCGAATATACACAATTTATCAATTTAAAATAACATGAATGTTTAAATCAAACAGAATGTGATTTTTATTTTGATACATTTTGATACATTTTAGTCAAATTACATCTGAATTAGATCCATTGCTACGACACTATCCATTAGTCGTTTTTAGGAATATTCAGCGGAAAATAATCTCATTACATGTAGGAAAATATAGTACATATATTTTTCTTAATAAAAATTGCCCATTTTCGGAAGAACACTTTTCCTACTTTAAGTAATTATAAAAAACTTTAATTAAATTATCGTGATATATTTCAACCTCTTTATGATGAGAGAATTTTTTTTTTAATTCAATAGCAAATCTTAAAGGTATTTCAGAATTATTTGTCAAAGGTAAAAGAGAAATTTTATTTGAAGTTGGGTATTTCAGTTGGGTAGTTCGTTTTCGAAAATAATTTATTTCAATTTTTGACAATTACTTGTTTTGTAATCTCGGGATATCTTCTATCTATATCCCAAGCAAAAAATTCTTTAAATGTATCAAAATCTCTCACATTTTTAAAATGATATTTTAATGGTAAATCAAAATGTTACTTATGGCTAGTTTCTGAAAGTACAAAGGATTTCTGTGAAACAATTAAATAATTTTGAATTTTTTGTATCATCATTTATTCAGATATTTGCATTTAGAATTATTATGTTAATCTCGTAATAATGAAATATATCCATCTCATAATATCATTATTATATTAAATTATTCATATTGATTTTTTTAACTGTTAGTCAGTTTCTTTCATAAATATATTGCCGAAACTGTAAGTAAAAATAATTTTGAGTTTATTGGTTTGTTTTACATTAGCAAAGTTCATGTATTTTTTTTTATTTCTTACAAAATGAGGTTTCTGCATCCAGTGATGCATTTTGGTTTCGTTTCGTGTGCGCGAAGCGCACGTACATGCGTTTATTGATAGCTGTATTACCGAATATCATACATTTTCAAGATTCTAGCGCAATTTGTTTGGTGCATCCAGTGCTGTTCTTTATTTTAGTTTTTGTTTTGTTGGCCTGGAGAACACATATATGCATTGAGAGATCTCGGCATTGCTGAATTTCACAAGTTTTTGAGATTCCTGTGCAATCACGTTGCTGCATCCAGTAATGTTTCTGTTTTCACCGCACGAAGGGGAAGTACATTCATTTATTGATCGCAGTATTACTGAATATCACTCATTTTAATTATTGCAATGCAATTAGGTTGACGCACCCAGTGTAGTTTTTTGTTTTTTTGTTTCATTGGCCGGAAGCACAGCCAAATGCGTTTAGAGATCGCGACATCACCAAGTTTCTCCCATTTTTATATTTCTATGCTAGTAGGTTGAAAAATCTAACAGTTTATTTTTATGTGCGCGATTTGACGTGTAGTACCGAATTTCACAAATTTGATTGCGGTGCAACATGATTGCTGCATCCAATGATGTTTTATTTTTTTTTCACGTGCAAGAAGCGCATATACATGCTTTTAGTGATCACAGCAGCACCTCATCCCACGTATTTTTTCAAATGCCTAAGCAACATACTTGATGCATCCAGTTATTTTGTATTTGATTTATTTTTTTCATGGACGCAAAGGACACTTACGGGGGGGTTCAGTGATGCAGTAATAATTTAAGTTTAACAGTAATATTGAGTATCCCGCATTTATTGCAACCCTATACAACAGGGTTACTGCATTCAGTAACGTTTCATTATTACGATGTTATACTTTGATTTAAAGGGATATAATTTTATAACGAAAAACATTAAAAATTTAGAAAACAGTATTATAACTAAAAAACTTATGACGTAATATTCAATTTGTTTTCAATTCGTCAAACTATTTATTTATCTTTTTCACGTGAAAATCTTGCATTAGAAAAGCAATTGTTGTGGTGAGAATTTTATTTTTTTTTTAATTGTTGGCAACTGCTATAACGAAAAATATTTATCTTTTCCTGTCATTGTTGTGTAAAAGTTGGTTTTATCAGAATCTTGTTAAGACGGTATTCAAAAATTTACCCCCCCCCCCATTTCCATTCCCTTGGGCCGATTTTGCCCATTTTCAATCCCCGCCGAGATATTAGCCATCTCAAACTTTTTGGCGAGTTTGAAGACGATCCATGCATAATTGCGACTTTTATCGTGCGGACAAAATTTAGTACATACATATATATATATATATATGTATGTATGTATGTATGTATTTTGTCACGACTGCAATAGGTAGGATTTCTTACGAAATCTACCTAAAATTTTTAAAAATACATTGTACCTTTCCATCATAAAATTCCATTACAGAGACGCACTTCAAGAATATCTGTTTTTGTTTCTTTGTTTTTTACCACATACATTAAACACGTTACGGAAAGTCCGTTTAACATTATGCATTTGTAACCTGAAATTTTTTTTTTACCTCTTCTGTATAAACATTTAGTGGAATATCATATTTAATAATTATTATTGCTTAAAACAATATTTTGGCATGTTTGGATTTTATGTAATTTTTTAGAAGGTTTAAGAGATTATTTGATGTATATTTATTTTCGAATTAGGTATGAAGAAGCTGTAATCAACTATAATATAAAGTAATTTTAGGTAGCTTTCATTACAAAAATCTACCTATTGCAGCCGTTCGGAGGAAAGCGATTTCAAAAAATTTTGGTATATTTTCATCGATCATGACCCCCAGACACCGAAACCACCTTCCGTTCAAAAGTTGATATATATATATATATATATATATATATATATATTTATATATATATATATATATATTTATATATATATATACATATATCTGATTTTTGTCACACTGCAACTCTCGTATTTGTGAACCGATTTGTATGTAACTCCGTGTGTACATAATACGTACCAATGTCTCGACCGAGTTCGTTGGCCAGCTTCTTCCGCCATCTTGTTTCAAAATGGCGGCCACTTAAATTTAAAAAAATGAAAATTTGAAATGTGTTACCAAAAAATTTAAAATTGAAAAATATTTTTTTCTTATGTGTTTGACGTTGATACAAAGATTCCGGAACAGTTTTTTTTCTTCGTCTATATCTTAAAAAATTGCTGAGTTATATCACTTTGAATTTCTAGCGTGGCTGACATTTTGAAACGACCTGATTTTTGTCACGCGATAACAGGCGTATTTACGAACTGATTTGGATGTACCTTGGTGCATACAAAAAACGTACCAATGTGTCGACCGAGTTCGTTCGCCAGCTTCATCCGCCATCTTGTTTCAAAATGGCGGTCATTTAAAAAATTTAAAAAAAAATTAATTTAAAATAAAATACCAAAAAATTGAAAAATGAAGCAGGTTTTATTTGTATGTGTTTGACCTTAATACAAAGATTCCGGAACAGTTTTTGTTTCGTCTATATATAAAAAAATGGCTGAGTTATAGCATTTTCAATTTCTATTCTGGCTGACATTTTGAAAAGACCTGATTTTTGTCACGAGATAACAAGCGTATTTATGAACTGATTTGGATGTAACTTGGTGTGTACATAGTACATACCAATGTCTCGACTGAATCGTTGGCCAGCTTCATTCGCCGTCTTGTTTCAAAAGGGCTGCCATTTAAAAAAAAATTAAATTTTAAATTTTAAATAAGTTATCAAAAAATTGAAAATGAAAAAGATTTTTTTTTTATGTGTTTGACCTTGATTCAAAGATTCCGGAGCAGTTTCTGTTTCTTGTACAACTTAAAAAATGGTTGAACTATACCACTTTGAATTTTTAGCATGACTGACATTTTGAAACGACCTGAAATTTGGCACGTGATAACACGAGTATTTATTAACCTATTTCGATGCATGTGGATAGTATATCGTAATGTCTCGACCAAGTTCGCTGGCCAGCTTCATCAGTCATCTTGTTTCAAAATGGAGGCCATTAAATTCAATAAAAAACTATTTTTAAAGTGAGGCGCAAAAAATTATAAATTGAAAAATGTTTCTTTTTTAAGTATTTGACCATGATATAAGAATTTTGGAGCATTTTTTGTTTTGTCTTTATCTTAAAAAATGTCTCAGATATAGCAGTCTCAATTTCTAATGCGGGTGACATTTTGAGAAATCTGACTTTGTGCCTGCGATAGCACTTGACAGCAATCAACCGATTCCGATGTGAGTGAGCATGTGCACAGTAATTACTAAGGTCGCGACCAAGTTCACTCTTTAGCCTCATCCACCATGTTGTCTTAAAATGGCAGGAATTTCAAGGTATCACCGAATTTGGCAACCAAATATAAGTTACTTTAAATAAAAGCAGCTTGGATAAAGCTGATTATTTTCGCGAAATTCTCATTCATGATGATTTAGTATTGATAAAAATTAGTATTGAATCTCCTATAATCGGTTTCCACTAAATTGAGCTTAGTGTATTTGAATAACATAAGCTTGCTTTTTAAAAATAAGGAATATGAAAGCTACCTCTTCCTCTCGGCACTGGCCGGAAGGACTTTTTAAAAATTACATTTCTGCTACATTCTTTTTTGTATTTATTTGAATCCTTATAAAAATACTTATTTAGAATTTTTCCTACAGTTTGTAGATGATTTTATTGCTTATTTTACATGTAATTCAGTTATAAATCGTAAATTTGCTCTCTATACATACTTAAGTCAAATGTCCTTATTTTTTTAACACGTCGTGTAAGCAGGCATGTGGAGGAGCTAATGCTCTCTTTCTACTTTCATTTCGGCTTGTCTTAAATTGGCGGAAATAATTTAATGCAATTGTAGAATTGCGAGAAGAGAAATCGGTGCATTACTATATCAAATCTGTTCCCTTACTTCTATTGTGGTTTTTAACAGGTTTGTACCTTATATTGTCTTTGCACCATTTTTTACAGTTTTTTAAAAATTATTATCACTACGTTGGCTAACTTTTAATGTACATAATATCTATTATCTTGATATCTTATACCCACTATTTATTAAATTATATTAATCCCTATATATTTAGTTAATAGAATAATAATAGAAAATAATAGATGAGAATAATTAGAAAAATAATAGAAAATTAGAAAATAGTAAATAGAAAATAATAAATTATTTTCTTTTGTAGTAGTATTCATAGAATAGGTTTTTCGAAAGATTTATTAGAACAATTTACAACTCGTAAGAGCATTAATACTTGTTTCTAAAAGCATTATGGTATTTCTTTAAGGATAAATATTTCTAAGTGCAATTTTTGAAATTCATTACCGCATTCATACAAAATAGATTAAATTCGTATATCATTCTGTCAGAGATCGGATATGTTTGTTTCATTGATTGATACTATCAAAATAAATTTTGAGAAATAACAATGAAATGATTTTGCTATCTTATTTTTTATTAAGGTTATCTATCTTAGAAATTAATTTATTTCTGCGAAGAACATTCTTTATCCTCTAATGATACAGTTTAACTTCAATATGTTCGCGTGAAAATGTGTATCATAAATCAAAAACATCCCATTGAGTAACGCTGGCGTCATTATGATGGTGACAACACCTGACTAGAAAAACTAGCTTTTAATTATTTTTATAACTTCTGAAAATCACACAATTTCAATTTTTACACCATCGAATAGAAAAAGAAATGTGCTTTCAAGTGCAATATTTTCTTTGATCTGTATCTCAATTTACTGATTTTTTATGGTTTTTAAAGAAATTTTCAATCATATATATGTATATATATATATATTTGGAAGATTCTGGATAGTTTAGCGTGTGATTGAATGAATAATACGCAGTTGAGAAGCCGTGGTATGTAGGAAAACACAGTCGAAATTTATGTGCAGTTGAAGACCATGCTAGTGTGACCGGCAATGATCACTACGGAGAAGTTATGCAGTCGAATGTATTGGACTGGCAGGCAATGATCACCATTGCTAATTTCTCAAAAGGAGTAAGACGACATCATTAAACGTGAAGGGTTATTTATTCATAAACAGAACGCATCAACAATTCCCAGTTACGAGAGTCGGCCAAAACGCCTTGCGACGCGCGGTGCAGCACGCTAACAGTTAATAGGGTACTTTTCGGTTAGCCGGGCGCCAGTGTTTTACATACATACATATATATGCATATAAGTAATATACTCGTATACGTATATATACACATATGCCTTGTGTATATATATATATATATATATACATATATATATATATATATATATATATATATACATATATATATATATATATATATATATATATATATATATATATACATATATATGCATTTATATATATATATGTATGCATACATACAATATATATATATATATATATATATATATATACAACACTGGCGCCCAGCTAACCGAAAAGTACCGTTAATAGACGTTGATTAAGTAATTCTCGGATTCTACGAAGTCTTGAGTAACAGATAGCTACTATGTAACACTTGAAGACAAACGTAAAACTCTGCTCCGGGCTTCTGCAGCTGCGTTTCGTCAAGCTGGCGCAAGGAGACAGTGATTACGTAGCACGCGAAAAGAACGAATTACAGAAAATCGGCTGCTCTCAGACGATTGTCTAGACCAGTCGAGAGAGGTGGCACGGCTTAAAAAGAAAAGAATTCCAGTTTAAGGTCGTAAGCTTTGAGGTGAAAAGTCAAGCACGGGAAGAGATGTTTCGTACAATGAAATTTTGAAAGAAAAAGACAATGGCTTTTAGAAAATATTCGAACATAAAAATTAACTTCTCTCAGAATATGATAGATAGAGAGCTTATAAAGTTTATGAAGGAAACTAAAGCTTTAAATTAAGGTTTTGGAATAAGATATTTTTGATATATTCCCATTTTACATTAAGGGGAAATTAACTAGGAATAAATGATAAATATTATTAAAGTAGGGAAATATTGAATATGCAGAAATTAAATAGGAAGAAATGATAGATATTATTAAAGTAGGGAATTACTAATATGCAAAAAAATAGAATAACTTAAAAAATATCTCGAATAATTTTTTTTTTTATATATCATATGTATTTAATCTATCTGTATCACGTGAATCCAGTTAGGAAAGATTAACCCATTTGCACTAAGACAATGTAAGAAATTCAGTTTCTGGCTAGTATTGCAGAAATAAATTAAAACTTCCTCTAACAATAAATAAAATAATAAATAAAGCTTAATTATAAGAGACATGTAATTGTTCATCCAACTACTTGTTAAATCACTGAAATTATCAGAATCAAAAAGGCTAATGTAAGAAACAAAATCGTTGGCGATTTCCTCGGATATTAATTTATGGCATGTGGCTAAACGAAAGTATCAATATTTATAAATTTACACAATTTTATTTGAATCCGTAATTGATACTTTTCGCATAATGATGACATTTGGTGTTTTTAGTGGGCAATCTAATATAATTAATTACAATTAAAAATATGATTTTCTACTGTATTCTGTCTCCCGATAATCCCTGGATATATCATCTAGTTTCTTTAAAAGTAAAAATAACTCTAAAAAGAATTAACGAATTTGAAATGTATTTCCCGCATTTGAAAGCTGAAAGAACTTCTTCGATTCAAACTGGCTACTTTCTGACACATTGCTAAATTCGTAAAGTAAAAATTGCAAATGTTCTTATCAGAAACTTTTGAATCGAATAGCAGTTTCATTGTTTTAATTAAGGTAAAATAATTACAAAAAAAAAATCTGCCAATGTTGGTCTTTACTACAGACACAGAATGATCGTCATTGCAGAACAATCCCTTTTTACTGGAGAAATATTAAAAATAATCTTATTAAAAATTATTTCATACAAATGGTCATTTTTCATCCAATATTTAAGATACTTATATTCTAATTGTACTTTGTGATCTTTTGAATTTTTTGATTTTTTTTTTTTTGAAAGTGGCGTTAAATTTGATTGAAAACAATGAATAGCATGAACAAAAACATGCGAAAATATTGAAATCTCATTTAAACATTTACAGCTGCGTCATAATTGATATTATACATTCAATAATAACAAACAAATATTAATGTTAATGTTAATTCTCTTAATTAACAGTGCTTATCTTTAAAAATTGTTTGTCAGAAATGAAATTGTTTAGAAAATAATTGATAGCGTACGAAAATCTATATTCCGAATTGAGAAAGCTAAATAATACACTATAAAATCTGCTTGAAAACATTTCCTAAAATTTGTGTCAGCAAAAGGAACTTCTTTAAATATCAAGTTAGAAATTTAAATTAGAAGCAACATAAAAATAAATTTAATTTACTAAATATCTGGGAGTAAGCCTTGACGTTACGTCGAATAACCATATTCTTAAAGTTAAAGCAAGGTCTCCAGCATTTCTAAAGCTCTTTAACCTCTCCTCAATAGCAAATCCTTGCCTATGATTCCTAAATCTGGATAATTTGTATGCTTGTCCGATCTCGTGGTTTGCTAGAAAAACTAATCAAAGTTTCTTTATCGTACGCATAAGAAAAAAATTACGTATCATTAGAAAAAGTCATACATATTTATTAAATACACTAAAATCCACAGAGATCTATTTATTAACTAACTTTAAAAAAGAAATAATGAAATTCGAAAAAAAAATTATATAAATGTTTATAATATCACTATTGAAATCCTCGCCGAGTTACCAGACTACGAGATCTCTGACCCTACAAATCGTAAACACTCAGTATATAGATTCATTTTTGAAGATGATACTGGGTTTTTTATTGTCTCTTTCAATTTATTCTTTTCCTTTATTTTTGTCTTTGTCTTTTTTTAAATATATGCTAATACGTTACTTTTGTAACATTAAAATTAATTATATTAAAATATTGACAAGCGTCTTTTCTTTCTTTAAAGATAGGGCTAGTCTTCGGCTGCTGTTTGTTTTTCCAGCTTAGAAACTAATGCAATTTGTTGACTTTCCTAATTTTTACTAAATTTATGTTCTAAACTTAATTTCAGTTTCTTTTATTTTTTTCTGTTAGTCTTTACTTTTTATATAAGGTAAATCTAGGAGAGTCTGCGCACATTTCCACAGAATAATAATAAAAAATCTAAATATTAATTTTTTGCTGAACTGTGCATGCTTAATTTTGAATTCATTTGTTTTTTTATGCATTTCTATTGTTATTTTGCTGTTATGCTGTAATTTAATGGAACAGCAGCAGTAAAACCAAGAAAACTATTTTGCGCAATAGATTTTGCACATGGGTAGGAGAGATTGCGCACAATAGTATAAGGGATTGTTATTAATAATAAATACAATTAAATTTTTAACTATAATAATTACATTTAAATGACATTGTTGTAAAGTTTTTGTTGTATTAGGAGTGAATTTTTCAACCAAATGTTTAAATAATAAAAAAAGAGAGAACTTTAATAATAGTAAAAGAACTTTAATTTAAGAAGAAGAGTAACCCATTAATGACGTGTATCTTTTACACATTTTTAATACATCAGTACCAGCTGACACCAGTTTTCCCATATTGTAATTTTAACTTATTTGATATTAAGTAATATAAAAATTTCCTCACTAAAATACTGGTTTGCATATTTTAAATTTTCGTATTACTTAAATTTTCGTACCAACCGGCTAAAATATCAGTAAATATGAGTTAAAATATCAGAAAAAGCAAGCCCTACTCAGATTACAAAATAACATCAATCTACTTGATACCATGTTTAACTTGAAAATTACTTCATTTTCATTTCCACAGTTTTAATGTCTTTTGTTTGCTAACCGAAGTTCTGGTCGTCCACAATCGATGCACTTGTTGTAGTAAATGGTGTAGCTTTCGTGAAATCACCTGCATCAAGCAATACATTGAATTCAGTCACTAAATTAAGTCGAAGATGTCTCCTAGTACATTTTCAGATGTTCAATACGCACATCCTCATTGACCTTCGTTGTGTTTCCATCGGAAGCATCTTATTTTCAGCTGTTTTTTTTTCCTGTAGTGTCATCCTTCTGAAGTCTTTTTTCATGTATATTTTGTGGATCAGTAACATTAGTTGCACTGTGTTTCCTTTTTGATTTCGATGGCATTAAATTACTTCTAATGGGGGAAAGCTTTTCCAAAACAGTGTACAACAAAATTAATTTATTAGCAAATTAGCTGTTCATTAATAAAAAAATTTGTATAAATATTTAATTAATTTACTAACAAATATATTATTAATTCATTAACAAAAATAAATGCATAGAATGAATATAATAACAACTGTATTATTAATTTATTAACAAAAGTTTTACCTGCAAAAGATTTTTTTTTTAAATTAATTTGTTGCCAAATTAGTTTCAATAATTATGTGTTTTTCCAAAAATTATTTTAAAATTGATTCATTCCTATGTTTTACACGTAATTTGCAATTCATGCAAATTTAACAATAAGCTGCGTAATCTTTCCTAGCACTGAAACTTATGGGGAAATGCGTCATCACTCTCTAGCAGACGCGCAAGCTGGTAGGAGCGATTACGTGGCCTTTTATTTAAACATGCCCTCTTCTAAAATGAGTGTTTGGTTTTTGTAGTCTTAGTCTAGGTTAGTATCTTATAAGAAATCGTCTAAGTTGAAAATATTTTGCACTACTGACATTCTATAAAAATTCTGACGAACAGTTATGAAAATTGAAGCACTTACTTTCAAAAAACAAAACAAATTAGCAATGCTTTATCCTGGACGCTTGGAACAACCAATGTGTAAATTCATGTAGACACTGCACTAATGCTGCTGTACAACTACCTGGAGTGGCTGCGCTCACTCGACCCCTTCCCATCGAATCTCTTTGATACAGAAGAATTCACGTACTCCTTATTAGCGGAAACTGCTTGCTGGACAGATAATTACAGCTGTTTATTTTCTATTTAATTTACATCCAAAATTGTTAATTGGTCCAAATCATCCAAGCAACCTCATAGTAAATTGGTATATAATTTTATATACCTTAGATAAATTCAAATAACATAAGTGATCGTAATTACATAATTCTAGTAGAAGAGCAACGCGAAGCATTAATAAAATTAAATTATAATTCGCGTCAAAATGTAATTATTAAATTTAAATAATTACGAATAAAATTAAGAGTTTGCGTTGCGAATTATTTAGACGAACTCTTCCACTTATGAATTAAACTAAAATTTAAGCTGTAAAAATAAATTGACATACCTTAAACATTATCAATTAAATAATTACAGAAACTTTTTAAAACTTGATTAAATATTTTATTCACATTGAACACAACTATATACAGAAATACATAATATTAATTCAAAAAAAAAAGAAAGCAATACTTTTGTTTGCTTCTCATTATTTTATGTATATTTAATCTTTAAAAAAAAAGACAATATTTTCATTTACTCTAATTATTATATATTTTTCTTTTTGCTAAAAGAATAATTCTCTTTCATTTTTAAATTACCTTAATTTTATTTAATTATTGGTTTTGTCAGATCTCAGATTGCTCTCTACCATAAAATATCAGAAAAGGATATTTATAATTTTTCATATGATTTTTAAGTGGTAAAAGAAAAAGTTTAAGGTAGTACCTTTTTTTTATATACGGGATGGTGGCCTTTATTCATCAAATTCAGAGTTGTCGCGTTGCTAAGGATCATATCCCTATGTCATCAGGAATTCGCTTCGTATCAGAGCGGCGATATCGGGATGGCAGGATGCATAGCTACGGACCTCTGTAGAACAATCCACTTTATTTTAACATCAGGAAGACATCCTCAATTAGGCTTGCTTAGGCTCACTCCGATATGTCCATCTCGCCTGGGCATTACTAGGGCTTTCAGGATTCATTGCACGGGCTTTCAGGAGAGCTCCTGCGTCCTCTACATCTTTTTTCAGACTCCCTTTTTCAAACCTTATTCTTCTGGCACACCAACTTCTGCAGTGGGTGGAACTATTTGTCTAGTCCACTCTTATTGGATGTGAGAAGATTTTGTATTATCCTTCGATAGGCCTATTAGCTAACAGTCTGCAAATGGCCCCTTACATATACTTTAATATTATTATCTGCCTTAAAGTTTGGTTGGTCTGAAAAGCCATAAATTTATCCCAACACTTTTATTGAGGCCATAAATTTATTCCAACGTTTTTATTATTTTACGATTTCTAATTATACACCACTTTCCATTGCCTTGTCATAAAACGACACCATGGCGTCTGGCTATTGTTGTTGTCTGAGATCCGAACTCTATTCAACATTATACATTCATTTTACAATACAACATTTTTTTAAAAATATATATTTAATATTTAAAATCAACTTAATAATTTTTGTATGAACTTACACTCCCATTTTACTTAAATATATAAACATTATAATTTTACACTCATAATTATATTTTATAAAAAAATATTTATACAAACAGAAATAACAAATTACGCAATTTTACTTTGATTTAACCAACATGGTGCGGGAACATATCATTGTTATATGTTGCCCAGCACTGCTAAAGGGGAATTTTAAACTGAGGTATAAACATTTCTTCACTGTACTAAATTTCGGCATACATGTAGTTAATATATATAAATCCATATATCATGTGCACGGTTGATCAAAGAAGTCGGATAATTTTACGATTGTAGATGAGAACAGCTGAAAATGTGTTTTGAAATGTGTTATGCGTTTCCATATGGATGAATTAAACATAATATATTAACTTATTCAATGGTGCAGTTTTGTTACATTATTGTGAATGTGTGGTAAAGTGTTCCATAATCTATGCTTTACGCATGATTCTTTATTTCTTGTTTTTACTATGATTAATTTTAAAGAATACGAAGGATGAAAGCTATTCTCTCTCTTGCATGACTGAATGATTCATTTGAATATCAAAATAACTCATTATGCTCATCACTAACTGCAAACCTGTTTCCTATTCAATAAGTTTTGCATAAGTATGGTCTATCACTTTTTTAAATTTATATCATTTACACTATAATATTAGGAAAAGCATTCATATAATTGAATTTATATGAAGCATTCATATATTGACATCTGTTACAGCTGAATAACTTTACTGACTTAAACATTTTAATAACTTGGATTAATTCATCATAACGAAATACATATTTACTATTTATGTTTAAATGTTTGCACATCCTGTAACTGATGTACTAAAAATATTCCTTTAATTCTGTGAATCTATCAAATTATTTTTTTAAAGTATGGAAGATTTTCTCTCCCCATAACGTTTTGAACAAAAAAAGTTTTGTAAGTTTTTAAAGCTACGAAATATTACAAGTCATTTACTTATTTAAATCATTTAGGTGTTTTGATGTATAGAGATGTGTCAATAAAATAACTTAATAACACTTCTCAAACAACAGCAATCAGTTCTCCAAACTAGACACATTTACCGTTTCCATTTGTACGTGCGAATACCTTACTAATGCCCCATGAAACACAATCCTTTCGTTCTGATTCGGTATATTTCTCCTGGTGCTTGATACAATTTTTTACATAATTATTACCATTCATTAGACAGGTTAAACTCATCGCCTTAATCCTTTATATACTGAATTCTGAATTCATGAAAATTTATCTTCTAAAGCCTTTTTTGCGATTTGTTTAATCTACATTAGAAGATTTACACAATCATTTAATAAATTTGAGAAGGATTTTAAAAGGATGAACTAAATTTGAATTTATAGGGATATTGTGCAATATTTATAATCCCAATCAAATGAGGAAATGTACAAATATAATGTTGTTACAATAGAAATATAGAAATATTTCCGAATTGAAAAATCCCCCCACCCCCCAACTCAAAGAAAGCTGAAAAAATGCAAAGGCAAAATAAATCATCCTTTAAAAAATATTTTTGAACTTAAACTTACACTATGTGCAAAACTACTTAAAAGATTACAGAATATACTACAGAAAAGATGTTAAATTATTTTAATACCTTAGTACTTTCAACTATAAAAAACATAGTCTTCGTCTGAGAAATATAAGAAATACAATTGTTGTTAGCAATTGTATTTCTTATATTCCTCAGACGAAGACTACGTTTTTTATCGTTGAAAGTACTAAGGTATTAAAATAATTTAACATCTTTTTAGTATTCTGTCATCTTTTGAGTAGTTTTGCACATAGTGTAAGTTTAAGTTTAGCTTTTTAAGGATGAATTCAGCATTTCTATGTATTTATTTACTAAAATATTTTTGTTTTGTGTAATCAATAATGCTTTTGAAACAAGATAAAGTAATGCATATATAACTCATTTTCATAGCTGCCAACCTTTACGCTTTTTGGCTACCACTAAAATTTTAAGGAGATTTTCGCCTTCTTCAATCATGAGATTTCGACGATTGAATGAGATAATATTTTCTATAAAATATTAGTGGTATGAAAAAAGCGTAAAGGTTGGCAGCTATGCATTTTAAAATGTATTACTACTAATCAATGTATTAAACAAATTTTATAACAAGTTATGTTAATGGTACTTTTAAATACCCTCTGTATATAAAGGATTAAACTAAGGTGAAACTTTTTTTTTTTTTTTTTTTTTTTTTTTTTTTTTTGCAAATAAAGAATTATGTTACCGATTTTATTATCTTATGTATGTTTTTCGAAGCTTAAACTGACGAATATGCAGTTTGATTTAATATTTCCTTATCTTCTTATCTACAGTAGTTGATCGCTTTTAGGCAACAATCGGGAATGCAAAAAAAAAAAAATGCAAGACAACATGACTCAAAGTAATAAAATCTCACCTTAATTGTTTGTCAGGATAACATATTGTTAAAAAAGTTTCTGTTAATATGTATATCTGACTTTTAAAAAAACTGACATGTTTGTAGCTATCGGAATAAAAATAAACCTATTTTGCTGCTTTATTTTGATTAATGTTAGTTATTTTTGAAGTTAAATCATTTCTACAAATTGGAAATTTTGAAAGCAATTCTTTCCAATCTTATATGATGTCTTCTAAATTCTTTACGCAGAGCGAATGTTTCTTAACATGCAATGGTATCTTAAAAAAGTATTTGAAGATTCTTTCCCAAAGGTAAAATCATAAAGCTAATTGAAATTTAGTTGCTGAAAGTGCTGAGTAAAAATTTGTGTTTGACGAGCTATGCAAAATATTGCGTTTTGTATGCTGTTTATTAATCAGAAAGTTGTTTTAAGAATTTTCAGAAATATTTTCAAACCGTAAAAATGTAATTACACTACATGAAGCGTAACGTTTATTTCCTTTGATGTTAATTAATTCTAAATAAAATTTTCAAATTATCAAACGCATCTCATATCAAACTCTTATCAAACACATAAAAAAGATTGAACTCAAATATCATTCGGTCAAAAATCTGCAAAATTTGTTTTCTTATTGGATATTATCTAAACAAATTTAATTAAATAACTTAGTACAGATTTTACTACATCATTTAAGGTTTTTAATTTTCTAAAAAGAAAATTTTTCTTCAAAGAAACACGTTCTTTAAGCATGATTTCTTTTCTTTTATGACTTGAGAAAATAGCTTAAAGTGAAAAAATATCGCTAAAAATGAATTTGAAAATTCTTTCCTAAAAAGGAAATTTTATAGTTAATTAAATTTAGTTGTTGAAAGTACACAGCATAAAATTTGTTTTGGGTAAAGTATTTGGCGTGTTTTGTTCCTTAAAATACTTTTTATTGAATAAATTCTTCTGAGAAATATTTGAATTATTTTGCTCTCGTAATAGTGCTATTAAGTCACCTGAAAAGCAGCATTTTAATTTTTTAAGGGTTTTTAATTTTAAGTAGAATTTTAGAACTCACTTTTAAACAAAAACAAAATAGTTTAAAAACATAAAGGTAAGTAAAATTAATTCGTTTCTTTGACTAATTGTATGTTAACATAAAGTTAATTAAAAATTACTTCCTGAAAATATAGAATATGATTTTTTTTTACTAGAAAAATCATATTTTCTTTGTTGTTTTTGATTATGATTTATTCAACTACCTGCTTTAGTAAATGCTATAATTGCTTCATTAATTTATTTTTCTGTTTTTAGATTTATTGCCATAATCCCTTTGTGATAAATAATTATTTCCTGGAATTTTCATACTCACGTTTTAACTTATACAAACTAGATTAAATATGTATATGAATCTGTGACAGAATAAAAAAAAAAAATGTTTACTTGATTTGTTTTATCTCAGTTTAAATTTAATTGAAATTAACTTCGTAAAAACATTAAAGATTGATTTTTCCCTTCAAAGTACCTTTTTTCCTTATTATTTATTGAATTTAAAGGGAGGGGTAAAAATAATTTTATTATCAAATGCTTAAAATATTTTAGTTTTTGTTTTGTTTACAGAATATGTTGCTTTAAGAATTATCGGTGATAGTTTTATCTCCTAATAGCGTTGCTACACTAGTCGATGTGCAAATACTTTTATTATTTTATGCTATTTATTGCTAAGTGAAATTGTTAATCTCATTTTTAGGCTAATACAGAATAATCAAATTCTTATTCAAATGATCGAAAAATCTGCAAAGATATTTCTTTTATAGATGTTATCTTAACGTGAACTTAATAAGTCTTTACTTGCATGAAAATAAAGAATATTTAATTTAATTTCTATGAAAATCTTAACGTATTTATTTTTCATTTCAATATTTATTTACCGTATTCAAGTATCATTATTAAATTAGTGGCTTTAAGAATTATCTGAAATATTTTCATCTCGTTTTAACATTAGTAGTTCACTTGAGTTGAAAGTTTTAATTAATTTAGAATAATTAATTCTAAGAAGAATTTTCGAATTAGATTTTAATCGTACATTGTAGAATAAAATTTTCACCTGTTCTGACAATTGCAGCATTTGGCAACAGAGACATGTTAGAAAGAAAACTATAGGTGACAGATGTGATGGCGTATTTATTTAGTCATCGCATATCATTAATTATCCCCCAATTAAAATTTTAATTCATCTCTTACAGATATGATAAATTAAAACTCACATTCCCTTTAAAAAATGTAAATATTTCTTTATATTTTTGCGGTTATTAAAAATTACTTTTAAAGATTGTCTGTTATTTCAGCTGTTAATAAATCAAAAAATTAAAAAAAAATTACAAAATAAATCAGCTTTCTTATCCTAAAATGTCGAACGTTGCAATTGCATATTTATATAACCGTTGAAAATGTATAAATGAAAAAGGTAATCCTTTGGTCATCTCCATTCACTCCCAGAGAAGTCTAAACGGTTCTTGACAATTTATAGTCACAATTCTTGACAATTTATAGTCAAAAGAAGTGATTATTCCGCTCCTAATTCTTTACCTTGTTTACGATAAATGATGCCATGCATTTATAACTGTCTCTCATTTTGCTACAAAAAAGTAGCTTTCTCCGTGCTAAGACTTGGAATATAAACATATACATTAATTTCTTTTACACCAATTAATAAATTGCTTGGCTAGATTAGAATTCAGAATTTACATACAACTCAGTATCCTTTAGTATTATCATAAGTCAGGGTTCCGATTTTTTGCTTGGCACACTTGCAATCAAATCTCATTATTGTTCATGATTCTTTTATGATCATAGTTTGGATATTTTTTTTATTTGACGTCATTAATGTGGTAACGCTGTTTGTCCGCCATTTCCTTAATAACTGCCACATATATCGAAATGTATTATTGGACTTTTTTATTGAATCTCTTTTATGGCCCGAGTTACAATCATATGCAATGTATTGGCTTCTCCGACTAAATTGATGTGATTGGAAATTGTTAATTTAATTCAAGTTATCCAGGTTTTTTTTATTCCTTATCTTTAAAATCGTTATAAATGCTTTGTAAAATTAAATATACAGTGCAGAAGAGAGATTGCTCGGATAATTTGAGAGCTCAATTTGTTATTATAGCGTAACTATATCCTTTTGTATAAAGTTTCTGAAATAAACAAAGGTTGTTGAATTGGATCTCGGATGCCGTAAAGTAAAATGTAATACCTTTTTTTTTAAACACGGCTAAAGTTACACAATGAAGATTTTCATTTTTTAAGTGGCATCTTTGCAAACAAACATTTATGATTTTTCTTGGGTATAAAATTATTATTATTATTATTATTATTATTTATTATTATTATTATTATTATTATTATTGTATGCGTTATTCAAATAAAAATGCAGTTTATGAACTCAGTATGTAAAAACAAATTAACATACAGTTATGATAAGTTAAAATACGTTATAAAATGACAATTTCATGCGAATTAGCCGAAAAAGGCACATTACTGATTTTCTTATTTTAAATAAGTTAAAATAGTAAAGTTTATTTCTTATAAAGAAAACGCTGCTTATCAAACCAAACACATGGACTATTTTTTAGCTTGCTATCGTAAATTTAATTAAGAACATACTTTTAATTTATAACATTCTGTATTGTTAACGTATATAATTTTCACATAAACATTCTTTAAATAAAGTGAATTATATAACCTCCAAATAAACAGGAAGACATTCAAAATTATGAGATATGTAGAGTTTTCCCTTTTGTTATAAATTTAGGAACAGACTCATTATGCTGCAGTTATGTAATTTCATGGGATTCCTTTTGAGCTTTTTAACAGGACTGGCTGTTATAAAATTTGTTTGGCATAAAATTAGTTTGGCTAATCTTGAAAATGACTTTCCTTTTAGTAATGTAAGCACTTAAGGTTTAGAGTAAGATTTAAATACCAAATATTTCATTTTGAAGTAATTCATGCAATAAGTCCTTAATTAAATGCTTCCCTGATTATGAATTCTATTATATGTTAGGTTTATTTATTTTTTTTTTATTTTTAGTTTGAAATAATCGCAACAAGGTAGTTTAAAAATGAAAGTTGTTGTTTAAATACATATTTTGTAAGCATATTGGTGTAGTATTTTAGTTGCATTGAGTTTAGGAAGACCTTCCAAAATTGTTATTGTGTCAAATCATCTATTTTCTCACTTCCCCACATATCCGTACATTATTAAAATTCTGACTGCTTTTTTTTTTTTTTTTTTTTAATCTTTTGACCAGTATGTATTCGACGAAAATATTGTCCATCATCACATATTTCAAATAATTACTGCATTTGAAATTTGCAGAATATTTATCATTTGCATTTTTACTATTTGGCCGTGAAACTTACAACAAAATTACTTCAAAAATTGTGTATTATATAAATGTTTTTACAAATGTCTTGCGCGTGGAAATAACGGAATAAGCAGTCATAGAGTTAAATATACTGGGATTGCTAGGAAATTTACATATATAAATGCAGCATGTTCTCATCTGAAAACAGAGTTAACAGTTTTGTCGAGATCTTTCCGAATTTTCCTGATATTCGACTTGTATTTTTATATAAATAGCTTCAAAAATTATGGCAATTAACTTGAAAAAAAATGTTCTATCCATTGCGTATGCGAAGTAATACAATATTTCATACAAAGCCTCATACTTTATCATATTTTCAGTATTTCACATTCTAGATGCAGTAATACTAGGTTGAGCAAAATGTTGTGGGGAATTTGGGAAAGTTGCGCTGTTATGCGAAAATTAACAACAAAAGCAACAAGGACTATTCTTTAAAGTAGAGACTAATATAGTCCACAACTTTCCGCCACCGTTCTGTCAGATACCGGATTTACTGGCTAAGTTTGTCGCCGTTGCCAGCACCTTCATCCTCATTAATGTCATCGACGGCTTTCAAAATCGTTAGGCCTTTTCTCTAATAATGCTGGGTCAACATACGCAAATCATACTGTTCAATAGGCATTTTGGAGCCAAAGTTCCTGAACTCCTATAAATATACCACAAGTACTCCCATATACGATACAAATTCTGGTAACTATTAGATTAAAAAATTTCCCAGATCTTTTTAATCAACCTAATAACATTTCTACTGTATTTTGTCAAGTTTTTAAACTGTAGCCTGTTACAAACAAAAACCAAGCGAAAACTGTTTGGATTTATGAAGAATAAATTTATACCTTCATTTAAATTCGTATTACCTTTGCACAAATACTTGCAAATTTTCTACAGCGCTTGTAACAACATTTGTTATACCTATAGATCATTTTGATTTTGTTTTGTTAGAAGTTGATATTTATTATCATTCCTAATCTTCGTAATTGCCCTCGTGATTAAATATTCACAGAAAAATATCAAGTCAGGCATTTCCTTTACTCATAATAGAGCGAAGAATATTTGCATTCTGTGCATGTGTGTGATTTATCACATACTTTCTTGTTGAATTTGAAGAAACTCCTAACAATAATAATGAGTGTAAAAAAATATTTTAAAGCCTTATTTGAATATATATATACTACTTCGTTATATCGCCAAAAAAACCTTAAAGAAAAAGCAAAATCTTTAATATGAAAAAATAGAAGTAAATACATTGTTTTTAACACAAGAAACAGAAATTTCATTATGGCTTTTGATCTTCATGTTTAATCTCTTCGTGTTACATTACATACAGACACCTTAAATCTTAAAGATTTGGATTTTCTCAGGCAGAAACAATGTTTATTTTGAAATATTCTACGGGGAAAGAATTATGCATCACAAAAAAAGGAGTTTTTTTTTTTTTTTTTTTTTTTTTTTTTAAATAAGTCTAATATATTTTAACCATTTGATAAAAAGAATCTCCTGAAGAAACATAGTTGTATAATTAATGAAAGAAGTAAAGGGATTACATTGAAACAACATTAAATATCGTAGATAAAGTATTAAATTAATTTAAATATCTCATGACTAACGTGATTATAACATGTTGTCATGATTATTGTTCGAAGTTGACGTTAAAACATAATAGATTATGAACTATAAACTTCATTTTGCAATGCCATATGCCGTCAGATGATATCACATTGGAAAAGATAATATTAAAAAAGTTTATTTAAAATAAGATATTAAATAAAACTATGTACATTAAGGGGTCTCGGGACACTTAAAGCTCTAGAAATTTCGAAATTTGAATTTTTTTAGATGCTAAACTTCTATGTTTTCTGAACATTTTGATATAATTGGTATCTTGAAATTCCCATTAGAACAGGAGTTATGGTATTTAGAATTATACTCGCTCAATAGCTGAAGCCGTGTTTCCAAAATTTTCAAGTAATTTTTCTCCAAATGAAGTTTTTCGGCATCACTCGCACGATATCTCAAAAACTTCTGAATATTTTTTCATAAAATTTTCAAAACATATGTTTCACGTTAGTCTGCATAAACTGAACCTAAAATTTCCTTTTTATTGTAAAAATAAAATATTTTTTTTAGGGGTTTATATCGTTTAATTTTCTAAATTTTTCATTAGCTAAATACAACTTTGTAATAAAAATATAAAAATGCTTTAAATACAGATTTATTTAGGTTCAGTGTAATTATTATAATCTCTGGTATAAGTAGGCACCAAAATTATCATTCTAGGTGCAAAATTTATTTTGTAATTGTGCGCATAAGTTGTTAGGCTGATTTTCTGCTCGTGAAATGTCTGACAGTTTCGAGCCCCCTGTAAATGCTAATTCTGGATCTTGCAATTTTTCAAACATTTGAAATGAAAGAACATACTGGTATCTTTCATTCCCATTTAAAATTGTGTCTTAATATCAAATACATTTCAAGATATTAAATGTTGAAAATGGTCCTTTTTTATCTTTTTTTCCAATTTTAAGAGTCCTGAGACCACTTAATGGGCCTATCTGACATATCCTCAAAATGTTACAAAATATAGAATATGATATGAGAAACGTAAAATAAAATTTATTTCTTATAATACACAGCTTATTTCATTTAAAACAATTTCTACATTTTTTAATAAGAATAAAGAAGAAAGAAAAAATCATGGAACTTAAATTATTTAACCATATTATGGGAGTATCTTATAAATCAAGAAAATAAAATGTTCTAGTTCGTTTAATTAATTAATGATTAGAAATAAATCTAATACCGAACTGATCCCGGTGTGCGATTTATATGATAAATTAAAACATTTAAGAACATAAAAAAAAAATCAGAGTTGAAGCAGTTGAGATTAATTTGCAGATATTAAAATGTTCAATGAAATAGAAAAAAATTCAAAAGCTGCAGGGAATTTTACTAGAAATCCTTAAAAGAAAATAAATTATTAAATCATTTTAAGACAGTGAATTTAAATTATTCAATGATGAATTTTGTTTGAAAGGATTTTATGACACTTTTATACTTTATAAAACAAAAGCAAAATTGCCTTTTTTTTTTTTTCTAAAAAATCAGACAAGTTTCTTAAGTTAAAGTAATTTCCTTAAAATATGGATTTAGATGTACTTATGGTTGATAAGAAAGCTAAAAAGAAAAATAAGCGTAAAGCACAGCCCACGAAACACTTTCCAAGACATTCAGAAATTTATAACAAAACCTTTTCTTTTAATAATGCGAAAGATAATGTTCAACTAAACACTTTGAAAAACGCATAACAATTTTGAAAACACAAATTCAGCAATTACTATCTATAGGAATAATTTGCGAATCATTTTGTGCAGTTCTCTATATGATCGCTAGATTTGTAAATATAGTACACAGTATGCAAAAATTGATTTCAGCTAGGAAAGCGTAACTCTGCGGTTTTTAAAATTCCTCACCCACAAATATGCCAGCATTTACCTTATCGAGCTGGAAAAATATCCGAACACTTTGGTGGATCCCTGTAAAGGATCTATAGAATTTAAGCACACCAAGTAATATTCAAAAAATAAATTAAATTGTAAAACTCTTACCACGATTGAAAACGCACTTCAGGCAATTATTGCTCAAAGACAGAACACTAAACGAATTCTTTTGTATGTAGTTACCTTATCTAGCTGGGAAATTATCCGAATTCTTTGGTGCAGCCTAAGGATCTATAGAACTTATACACCCCAAGTAATATTCATAAAATTAGTTCAATTGAAAAACTCATACCACAATTGAAAATGCACTTCGAGCAATTATTGTTCATAAGCAGAACTGTAAACGGATTCTTTTGTCTGTAGTTACCTTATCTTGATGGGAAAATATCCGAATTTTTTTGTGCAGCCCTGTAAAGAATCCATACAATATATACACCTCAAGTAATATTAATAAAAGTAGTTATATTGAAAAAACATACCACAATTAAAAACGCACTTAGAGCAATTATTGCTTATACACAGAACTCAAAACGAATTCTTTTGAGCGTAGTTAACTTATGTTACTGGGAAAATATCCGAAATTTTTTGAGCAGCCCTGCAAAGGCTCTATAGTATTTTTACACCTCAAGTATAATATTCATAAAAGTATTTAAATTGAAAAACTCATTCCACAATTGAAAACGCCCTTCGAGCAATTATTGCTCATAGACAGAATTCTAAACGAATTGTTTTGTGTGTAGTTACCTTATCTTGCTGGAACAATAACTGAATTTATTTGTGAAGCCATGTAAAGGATCTATAGAATTTATGCACCCCAAGTAATATTCATAAAATTAGTTAAATTGATAAACTCATAACTCAATTGCACTTCGAGCAATTATTGCTCACAGACAAAACTGTAAACGAATTCCTTTGTGTGTAGGGTAAATGCAGGTCAGATGCCCCACCCTGTTAGTTACCCTATTTGCTGTATTTCAGCTATTAGACGTGTGGCGGAGCTAGAAACGTCCTACGGCTCTCAGTTATTATATAAAAGTGTAGTAGACCAATTTACAGCGATTTGCTTCTTCAAAGAAAAGTAAGTTTCGTATTCGCGGCTAAATAGTCTCTAAAAAACATTAAATCAGGCATGTTTATTGGATTGTGCGCTTTCTTCATAATAGATTGAAAAAATTCCACAATGTTGTTGTTGTTTTTACTATAGTGCATGCGAGTGGATGTATGTGTGCGTGCGTGTGTTTGCGTGTCTTTGTGATTCCTCACATACTTCCGTAAGTATATGGAGAAAATTCCCAATATTAATAATAAGTGAAAATTTTATTTTATATTCGTATGAATGAGGACGTGAGTTTCAATACTCTCCTTATACAGAAAACCAAAATTTGGGAAATCACAAAAAACCTCAGACTGCGTCCATTGGTTTTCATTATGAACCAAGAAATTGCAATGCCAGAAGTACACGATAAAACTAGTTTTTAGCTCACAGGCTATCAAAGCCTGAGAGCTAAAGTGCCCGCCCGTTCTGTAAGTATGTATGTATGTATGTACGTACGCAACGCGATAATCCGATTTGCTTCAAAATTTTTTCTAGGTTCATTCTGATAAGCCGCTTCCCTGATTAGTTTTGGGAGTTCATTGGTTAAAGATAAAGGGGGAAAAGGGTGGTAGTCCACCCCCTTAATTCAGATAAACGGGTTTTTCATGCAGAATGATTCGATTTGCCCCGAATTTGGTATACCGGTTTATTATGTTAAGGAATTTCCATGATTAGTTTTGGGTGTTCATTGGTTAAGGTTAAGGGGGAAAAGGATGGTTAGTCCACCCCTCTTAATTCAGATAAATGGGTTTTTGATGCAGAATTATTCGATTTGCTCCGAATTTGGTATACCGGTTTATTATGTTAAGAAACTTCCCTGATTAGTTTTGGGGGTTCATTGGTTAAGGATAAAGGGGGGGGAAAGGGGGTTACCCACCCCTCTTAATTTAGATAAATGGGTTTTTCATTCAGTATGATTCGATTTGCTCCGAATTTGTTATACCGGTTTATTATGTTAAGGAACTTCCCTGATTAGGATTAGTTTTGGGGGGTTCATTGGTTAAGGATAAATGGGGAAAGGGGGCTAGTCCACCCCCTTTATATAGATAAACGGGTTTTTCATGCAGAATTATTCGATTTGCTCCAAATTTGGTATACCGGTTTATTATGTTAAGGAGCTTCCCTGATTCGTTTTGGGGATTCATTGGTCAAGGATAAAGGGGGACTAGTCCACCCCCTTACTTTAGATAAATAGGGTTTTTGCAGGATTATTCGATTTGCTCTAAATTTGGTATACCGGTTTATTATGTTAAGGAGCTTCACTGATTAGATTTGGAGGTTCACTGGTTAAGTATAAAGGGGGAAAAGGGGGCTAATTCCCCTTCACTTATTTTTTTGTGGGGCATTATTCTATAAAATAAAAGTATAATATACAATTAGTGTGAATAGCCAGTGAGCTCAATGCCATCAGTTGAGCTGGGCACTTTTCTTTTTTACTTGCAGATTGTCGTGTTTTTTCGTTGCAGGTTCACCGATAGAATAGATTGATAGAGAAAACTACATTTTTTTTTAAAATTTTAGATAAGGCAAGTTTCGAAACTCACGACCTTATATATATAACATCGTTACATGATCTAGAAATCCTTAACGCTAAAAAAAATCTTTATTATTAACATAGTTAAAAATACATATTTTTTTTTTTTAACACAGGTAAAAAAATCTCATTATGCGTTTCAATTTTCATGTTTTACATACATAATCAATGTAATTCTATTCGGATCTTTTTAGGCACAATAAAATGTTTAGCTCGAAATATTCTACGCAGAAAAAAATTACATCCAAAAAACTAGAATACGATTTTTTATAATTATAGTTTTTTTGTATCACTCGAGAAAAAACAAGGTCTTAAAGAGATTTTGCTACATAGCTTAGAAAATAAGCACCCTGTTTATATTGCAAACAACATAAAATTACATAAAAATGATTAATTTAATTTAAAACATAGCCTGTCGTTATAATTGTTGTTCGAGTTGTCGTTAAAAGTTAATAGGTTGTGAAATGTTAACTTAAATTTGTAATGTCATATTTCATAAGTTGGAAGCACATTAGAAAATCTAAATTATAATATATATATACTTTTTTTTTATGGCAAATAAAGCTATGTAAACTCATGTATATATCTGACGCAATTTCAGATTGTTATAAAATATCACAAAGTAAGATACGTAAAATAAAATTTATGCTTTATACTATGCAGATCTCAGGACACTTAAAGCTTCCAAATTTTTGAAATTTTAATTGTTTGGGTTTTTTTTTTTGGTTTTTTTAGATGTTAAACTCCTAGTTTTTCTGAAGATTTTGATATAATTGTTTCCTTGAAATTTCCATTAGAACAGAAGTTATGGCTTTTAGAATTACTATACCTGCTCAATAGCTGAACCGGCGTTTCCGAAATTTTGAAGTTATTTTTCTCCAAATGACGGTTTGGGGCATAACGCACACGATATCTCAAAAACTTCTGAATATTTTTTCATGAAATTTTCAAAACATATACTTCATGTTAGTCTGTATATACTAAACCTACAATTTACTTTTTATTTTTCAAAAAATATTTTTTAGGTGATTATACTGTTGAAATTTTCAAAATTTTGCATTAGCTAAATCCAACTTTTTATTAGAAATATAAAAATGCTTTAAATACAAATTTATTTAGGTTCAGGGTAATTATTAGAATCCTGAAGTATAAGTAGGCACATTTTTTTTTTTTTTTTTATTCTATTTGCAAAATTTATTTTGTAATCCTGCGCGTAAGCTGTTATACCAATTATCTGCTCATCAAATGTGTGACAGCTTGGAGTCCCCTGTAAATGCTAATTCTGCAACATGCAATTTTTTAAACCGATGACATTAAAGAACATCTTTCATCCCAATAAAAGTTGCGTTTTAAATTTATATACATTTTGTGATATTAAATGTTGAAAATGGTCCTTTTTTTCATTTTTTTCAATTTTAAGAGTCTTGAAACCCCTTAAAAAAACAACAAAAAAAAACATGAATTCAAATTATTTTTCTATTTTATGGGAGTATAATATAAATCAAGAAAATAAAATGGTTTAGTTCGCTTAATTAATGACTAGATGTAGATTTTAAATTAAAACCGCATTAATCCCGCTACGTGATTTGTTTGATTGTTTAAGCCTTTTAGGCTCACTTTTTTATAAGAGTTAAAACAGTTGAGATTAATTTAGAAATATTAAAAAGTTAAATGAAATAGAAAATTTTTAAAAACTACAGGGAACTTTGAAATCCATAAAGTTAAAAGAAATTATCAAATAATTTTTTAACTGTGGAGTTAAATTATTGAAGAATGAAATTTCTTTAAAAAGCATTATATAAGACATTTTATGAGTTTATAAAACAAATATAAATTATTATTCTTTAATATTTTTGAAAAATTAAGCAATTTTCTTTTGTGATTTCGATAAAATATAGATATTATCACTAAGAAAAATCGATTTCTTTGAACGTTTCATATTGGTGAACAAATGATTTTCTCACTGAATCTATCATAATTCAGTGCCGAGATTATATTATTATTAGGAAAACATTTTAAATTTTAAGAAAACTCAAATTCGGACTTCAAAGTTTGTTTCTTATTTTCGTGTTTTCGTGACAATCTTTATTACGAATATTACAGTAATGCTCTTTCCGGGATATACTGACCAGAACACAAAAATTCTATTTGAATTTAAACTGACACACTTCATCCGCACATTTTAATACAATTATGAAAATATATATTTTTTTCTAATTTCTTATATAAATTATAGCTTTTTGGTATAAAAGTAATCATAGCTATACTCATTTATATCCATATAGTTTCCTTGCCTGATTAGTATTGTCGGCTGACGAAACCTTACGCACAGTAATTAAAAACCAACGCGAAAATGACTCAAAATCGTAACAAAAGGAATCACCCCATTTCGACCCCAATCTGCAGTGATAAAAAAATAATATTCAAATATGTAGTAAGTTGTTTTCAAAGTTATTATTTAATCCTAAACAATAAAACATAAAGTGACTTTAGATAATAACATACATCCTTTGCGTTTTGTAGATGTAGAACGTACGCGTGTACGCGTACCCTAAACATTTCATAAATCTAATGAGAGGAAATAAACAAAAAAAATAAATTTTGAAATTCTCCCTACATCATATATGAAGAAATACTAGATAATTATTCAGTTTCATATGTTTCATTGTAAAATTTGTTTAACAGAAGGATTTATATTAATTTCATAGGCTCATATAAATTGGATGGTTGTTTGATCTGAAAGTCTGGAAAGCTGCACTGTAAAAAAAAAACGACTTTTTTACAGTACAAAGTACTGTTCATCTCGCGCACAAACTCGATCACAGTGAATGTGCTGTATCTTTCTTTGGTTTCCTGACTATATTAACATGGAAAATACAGTAGTTGCGTAAAATTAACAGCACAATGTGCTGGCAATTTGGACGCATTTTTTTACAGCACAATCTGCTGGCGTCCAAATTGCCAGCACATTGTGTTCTTAATTTTACGCAACTACTGTATTTTCCATGTTAATATAGTCAGGAAACCAAAGAAAGATACAGCACATTCACTGTGATCGAGTTTGTTCTGGCAAATTTACAGTGTTTTTTTTTTTTTTTTTTTACAGTGTGGGTAATTGACCATTGGTTGAGATTGTGTTAATCTCTCCGTTCAAACTTTCACACTCGTATTTAAACTTCGCCAGCCGAACACAATAAATTAATTCACATATAACGATATAAAAATGACCGCGAAACACAGATTCACACTCTAAATTAAAATGTCTGAAATTCAGACACTTAAGTGTCTGAAATGGAGTGTTCAATTTTCAGACATTTTAAAATGTCTGAATTTTTTCAGACACTTTTTGCGTCTGAATTTCAGACACTTCAAACGTCTGAATCGCATCCATTTTTTTGTAAGCATCATACGTAGCCATGTTTGACCACGTTGAATCCTGGAAAAATATTTGGCTGTGGTCCTGCCCCCCCCCCCCCCCCCAATACAGCCTGATTTTTTTGGTGCTCTCAGTTTTGGTATACAATTTTCGTTACGTTGATAATTTAAATCTTTTACGACATTGTACTGATTATAATCAATATCGTGAACTTCAGGAGTAGAACAAGATTAAAAAACAAAAAATATTTATCTAAATATTAGATTTTTTAAAATTTATTTTGTTTTTAACCTTATTTTACTTTAAAAGTTCAAAATATTGATTATAATCAGTACAATTTCGAAACAGATTTAAAATATAAGCTTTGCAAATATTGCACATCAAATTTGGGGGCACTACAGTCGTAGGGGGACGGGGCACTTCCCAGTTTGCCCTTCCTTTAATCAAGAAGTACTTTTGCAAAAAACGCAACCCTGCATTATAGTTGTCTAAATTGAGATGTCCGGTATTCGGGAGTATCCGTTGTGGAGGTTAATGGAGATTCTCGAATAGCGAACACCTCTATTTAACGAATACTTTTTTAATCAGCAGACATACATATTTGTATATTTTTACCTCAAAAAAGTAGACATCTCCAATTATCGGACAAATTCCGCGGTCCCGAAGTGTTCGCTATTAAGGGCTTTTAAGGTACATAGATAAATATATATATATATTTTATAATCTTGTCCTACTCTAAAAGTTCAAAATATTTATTATACTCGGTTGAATGTGGAAAAAGATTTAAAATATCAGATGTACGAAAATTGCAAAAATCCCACCCCCCACCCCCCCCCTCAAAAAAAAATTAAAATATAAAAAAATATATTGCCACATAGGCAATTTTACATATACATCACTTGATAATCACAACAGCCATTTAACTATGAATAATGAAAATAAATAAATAAATATTCTACTTTAATAACATTGGGGAAAAAATGACTTTGGTATTTTGTTAAATATATTTGCGTTTTTAAACTTGTCCTACTCTAAAAGTTCAAAACTTTCATTATAATCAGTGCAAGATTTAAGATATCAGCTTTACAAAAATTCATGCAAAATCCCCCCCTCCCCCCCCCAAAAAAAAATGAAAATACTTACTTAAAAATTATGTTTTTAAAAAATTTATATTTCCACATGGACAAGTTTTTATGTAGATCAGAGGGTACTCACAAAAGCTATTCAACTATCAATAAAAACAAATAAGTACATATTCTATATTAAAAACATGAGGAAAAAATAACTTATGATTTCCAAACTTCTTTCGTCTTAAATATATACAGTAACATCTGTCATTTTTGTATTTTTCGTATAAGTGCATATAAATAAAGTTACCACAATTTTAAATACGAAATCTAGTTAGAGGTTTTTACTTTTTCCCATTATAAATTTCAAATTACTTTTTTATTAAAAATAATAAAAAAGTCAGTATTAGAGTTGATTGCAAATCAAATACATATGTATATTTTTACAGGCAGGTTCATATAATAGACCAGTCTCATTTACTTTATTTATCTTTTTTTAATCTGCGGTTTTATGCCAGGAAGTAAGAAAGCATTAGGCCAACTTTCAAAGTTTTTTTTTTCTTTACTTCCTTGTGGCCGTCATTTACTGCGAGATAAAAATTATCCATTTGAAACTAAGAACTGACATTGAATATATAATTCGTAATAAAAAAGAACGTCATAAGTTTAAAAATATATACTTCTAGAATTAGTGGGGTTTTTTGCGAACAGATTCAAAACTAATTAAATTTCATGCAGGATTTTGTTTAGTACAATAAATAAAATCATAAAATACACTAATTTTACTACTATAAAGAAACTTACTTGAGTTGCTGCAAGGGGTAAGAAATATTCCTCGATTTGAAATTTTAAAAACTACCACAACCACAGTGAGGGAGAAAGACTTTCATCAGTTTAAAAGGTAATCCCATAATACATCCGACTAGCCATATTTAAAGGATGAGATGTTTCATCCTAAAAACAGGACCCGCCAGACAAAAGTTTCTTTTTTTTGCCAGTTTCGACAGGACGAAGATGAATAACACAATATTATTGATATAAATTGATACGAGTTAACACTAAGCCCATTGCACACGCTTTGTAGAATTTCCGGGTGTAATCTTCAACCGCCGTCTACTTCTGCTCTGTGTCTATCCCGCCCTTGTATCGACGACAGCTTCTAAGAGACATTTGATGTCGAGCACACACGTCAGATGTATGTATTCAATAAATAAATACTCCAAGTTAATACGAATTAAAATCACAGTACTTCACATTTCGCAAAAAACGAATTAAAATACACGCGTACATAAAAACAAACTTTGTTTGAATTACAACGTATACCACTTCGAACGAAGACATCTAAAACGCATGCGCAACTGGGAGTGCTAGTGCCCCCTGGTGGTTATTGCGTCGGAAGAATCAAAACATCTTAAATTAAGACACGTTTAAAGCAATGAAGTGTCTTAAAATAAGACGTTTTCGGATATTTTAGACATTATTCTCAGTTCGTTTACACCATGGTCATAGTAAGACGCTTATGTATCTTAAATTAAGACATCTATAGTGTCTTAATTTTCAGATTAAGACACTTAAGTGTCTAAAATTCTTTTTCAGTCACATATGTGTCTAAATTTAAGACGCTTCTATTTGCAGTGCAGGGAGGCACAATCATGCTTGCAAAAATTAGAATAATGTTAAAAAATGTTGCAATTTGAAAATTACATAACGTGATCTGGGGCTCTTTGAAACCTGTTGCTGTTAACTAGAATCATTCCAAAAATGTTTATAAAAGGTCCTGTAACTAATTTGTTGAAGGTGTGGACGTGATTCGACGGGTATTGTTGAATTATGTGAATACTCTTAGAACAGTAGAGTTTTCACAATAGCATAACGGTTTTTAGTAGATTCAAATTGAGAAGAAACACTGTCGTAAATAAGAATTAAAAAGGTAAAATAAAACAACATTTGTTTAAATATATAAGTTTAAAAAGAACCATATTATATCTTTAATTATATTGAAAGTTTAAAAATTGCAAAATATTTTATCAGTTACACTTTAAGTATTTTCATCTTTAATTTATATATTAACAGGTAAAATTACAATTCGTCAAGCATTAGACGTAATTTATAATATTTTTCTGACAGTTAATCTATTCCTTAAATACTTATTTTCCAAAGTTAATAACTTCGGTAAAAGTTGTTCGTGAATCTAATAAAGTGACCAAAATTCGTCCTAACATAATTCAACATTAGTAACACTTCACTCTAGTTATCAACTCAAGGGGAAATCTTTATTTAATTACAATGTCTGATTCCAAATTGAAAATGAAACGAAGGTTGATAGGAGAATAAACACTTTTGATAAATTTAACCGGGAAATCATATGTAGGCAGAAATATATATGATCATAAATGATTTGTAATAAATTTAAATCCGAAAAATGAGAATACAATTGGCCAAATGTAACCAATTCAAATCTATGCGTCGGAAAAAATTCTAGAACTCTTGGAGTATATTTACAATCATTTAAAGATCTAACCTTTATGCATTTAATAACATTATTGCCATTTAAAATTTACCAGTTTATAGTTTTTTATTTGTGGGTTAACATTTGTAGTATAGGGATCCCATAAAGTATTGCACGTGTTTAATTGGCTTATAAAATTTGATTTGAGAACAAGACAAAAAATATCATTACATATTCGTAAAGTACAACTAAAAAGAAAACATAACTAGAATAAAATTGAGTATTTTCTAATAATTTATGTGGTGTTTCATTGTGGACATGACATCAGAATTTAGAGGATCTCGGGACTCTTAAAGCTTCAGAAATTTAATTATTTTATATTTTAAACTCCAATCATTTCTGAACATTTTGATATAATTGTTTCCTCGAAATTCCCATTAGAACAGAAGTTATGACTTTTAGAATTGTACACACTCAATAGCTATAGCGGCTTTCCCGAAATTTTGAAGTCATATTTCTGAAAATGAGATTTTTGGGCATAACGCGGAGGATATCTCAAAAACATCTCAATATGTTTTCATAAATATATCGAAATAGATGTTTTATGTTGGTTTCTATAAACTGAACATAAAATTTCCTTTTTATTGTTCCAAAAAATCATTTTTTTTTCATGTGATTATACTGTTGAAAATTTTGCATTAGAAAATATTTTGCATACGAATTTTGCATACGAAAATGTTCATTCTCGTTGCAAAATTTATTTTGTAATCATGCGCGTAAGGTGCTATGCCAATTTTCTGTCCTTCCAATGTCTGACAGTTTGGAGCCCCCTATAAATTATAATTATGTATCTTGCAATTTGTTAAACACATGAAATTAAAGAACATACTTTTATTTTTCATCTAAATGAAAATTGTGTTTTAAAATAACATACATTTTAAGATATTAAATGTTTAAAATTGTCTTTTGTTTCATTTTTCCACACTGTAAATTTGACAGCACAACTCGATCACAATTGAATGTACTGTATCTTTCTTTGGTTTCCCGACTATTTAAACATGAAAAATACAGTAGTTGCGTAAAATTAACAGTACAATGTACTGGCAATTTTGGACGCATTTGGACCACAGCACAAACTACTGGCGTCCAAAGCGCCAGTACATTGTGCTGTTAATTTTACGCAACTACTGTATTTTCCATGTTTAAATAGTCAGGAAACCAAAGAGAGATACGGTACATTCAACAGTGATCGAGTTTGTGCGCGAGATAAACAGTACTTTGTACTGTAAAAATGTCGTTTTTTTTTACAGTGCAGCTTTCCAGAGTTTCAGATCAAACAACCATCCAATTTATATGAGCCTATGAAATTAATATAAATCCTTGTGGTAAACAAATTCTACAATGAAACATATTAAACTGAATAATTATCTAGTATTTCTTCATATATGATGTAGGGAGAATTTCAAAATTTATTTTTTTGTTTATTTCCTCTCATTAGATTTAAGAAATGTTTAGGGTACGCGTACACGCGTACGTTCTACATCTACAAAACGCAAAGGATGTATGTTATTATCTAAAGTCACTTTATGTTTTATTGTTTAGGATTAAATAATAACTTTGAAAACAACTTATTACATATTTGAATATATTTTTTTATCACTGCAGATTGGGGTCGAAAAGAAAAAATACTGATTTTTATTTCATTAGAATCGCTTTTTCATTAATATCAATTTCAGTTGCAACTATATACACATGTAACTTTGTTTTTGTTATTAAAAAAAACATTTTGAGTTGTATTTTACGAATATGCAATGATATTTCTCGTAATGTTTTTAAATCAAACGTTATGAGATAAGGAAACACAATCAACATATTATGGTCAATATGTATGCTAACTTACAAATTACTATTCATTAAATCAATATAAAATATTTTTTCTTAGAGTTTACTACTTTTTTTTAGGTAGATATTTTGTAAAGGTGACAAGTTCAGGAAAATCATTTCATAAATGTATTAAAAAAGGTAGTCCTACCGACATCAAACATAAGCTAAACAAGAACGAAAAATCATGCAACCAGCATGGATTATGTAACACTTTCCAACGCATTCAGAATTCTTTAACAAAACTTCGCAGTTTATTTAGGTGGAAAATGATGTCTAAATAAAAAAAAATAAAACACGCACTGTTAAAAATTTTGCAGCATTCTGGTAGATCATTCGACCGTTTTTTGAAAAAACGGTTTCATAACCATACTTTAACTGTATTCTGACCATAAAATGACCAATAATACGGTCCGAATAGTGTTAAATTAACGGTTGTGTAACCGCTTTCGGAAAAATGGTCAAATCACCTGCCAGAATGCTGCAAATTTTGAACAGTGCATGATGCATTTGAAACCCTATTTCTGCTATTATCATCTATAGTCGGAAAAAATCAGATTTTTTTCTCTTTTGTGGAGCCCTGTATAAGATCTATAGATTTGTATGAATAATACTAAATAGTAGGTAAAAAGTTAGTTCGTTAAAACGATTCGTTGATAATTTCCATTCACTAATTCATTTGAATAAACGGAAATGTACTCAAGAACTCTTGTGCACCTCTGTATATGATAAATAGAATTTATACACATCAAGTAATGATTAAAAAGATTAGTTAAATTTAAAAACGCATAACGCATTTCAAAACCCAATTCGCAACAATAGTCGAAAAAAAATCGTTTTTTTTTCTTTTTTGTTCAGCCCTGTATATAATCTATAAATTTGAATGTATAATACTACATACTAGGCTGAAAGTTAGTTCACTTAACCGATTCGTTGAAAGTGGCCACTCAGTAATTTCTGTGAATGAACGGTATTGGTTGGTTGTGATAATGACGGCCAATTATCATCACGAGGGATATAGGCCCTAATGGGAAATACCCACCATGGGGGTCTTTCTAAGGGAACCTAACTCGTATTTACGCTTGGAAAACCAAGGTTCGAAGAAAACCACGAAAACTCCGAACGATTAGGCCGACGGGCGCGATTGGGATCGAACCCTGCACTTCCCGCCTACCACCTTCAAGAGCAGAACCTCTCGGCGACTGGTGGGAACGGTATTGTACTTAGGAACTTTTGTGCAGCCCTGTATATGATCTATTGCAATTATACACACCAAGTAATATTAAAAAATATCTTCAATTAAAAATGCATACCACAACTGAAAACGCACTTCCAGCAATTATTCTTGACACG
This sequence comes from Maratus speciosus, assembly GCA_963932465.1. Classification (NCBI taxonomy): domain Eukaryota; kingdom Metazoa; phylum Arthropoda; class Arachnida; order Araneae; family Salticidae; genus Maratus; species Maratus speciosus. The sequence goes on along the minus strand of OZ010794.1, from coordinate 118,320,423 downwards.
CTTTAATAGTTTAGTTATTGTTGAATTCCTTCTGTAACCAAATTATTTTGCGTGCCCCTGTAACTGAACGATAATATTCTATGAACACCATAAATCACAGTAAACGTCGTCTAGTACACCTCAGTGATACATACATGGTGTTTCACTACCAGACCAACAAACTTGCAGGAGATGTAGGGCGCACAGATACAACTCATAATCACATAATGCTGTGTAGAAAATACCGTAGATGCGAGCTATGGTGCAAAGAAGCAGAGAAAAATAACACAAACAGCAACACATTAATGGGAGGGAAAACACTTTATTGAAAATTTATACTACAGAAGGTGTTTGCATTTACGACCAGACGTCGTCAAGCAGTCTAGACAACAGCGCCGGATGGAATTCCTTGTGTTCTGGAAGATTTTTGGCGTGTCGTGTATTCTCCGGACAGCTCCAGGTGTTCAAGTGGCGAGATCTTCAACTTAGGGAACAGTTGCGCAGTTAAGCCTGCATGACGATTTCTTGTCGTAATTTCGAACACCTTCTATAGTACAATATTTCAATAAAAAATTTCTGTCCCATTAATGTGCTGTTGCTCTTCTTTTTCTCTGCTTCTTTAAACGATAGCTAGCAAGTACGGCATTTTCGACCCTGCATTGCTATGTGATTCCGAGTCATCTCTGTACTCCCTACACCTCCTACGAGTACGGCATCCAAGTACGGCATTTTTGACCCTGCATTGCTATGTGATTCCGAGTCATCTCTGTACCCCCTACACCTCCTACGAGTTTGACGATCTGGTATTGAAACACCCTGTATATAAAAATTTATGTATGTTAAAAATAGCATGATATCTTTAAAATACACAGCAAAAGATTTTTTTTCCATAGGCTGTAATAAAACGCAATCCTTTTGAGTGTCCCTGTAAATGAACCATTATTGCAACACACTTTAAATACCGAGCATGCCACCCTAAACACAGATAACATATGTCAATTCCATGGCAATCTGACTGTATTTACGCAAGTTAGAGCACGGGACACACAGACAGAGAGACAGACAGGCAAACCGAATCCATAAACACTTTTAAAAAGAAATCAGTCCTGAAGAAATTATTATTAAGTACAGTCGTGGGAAAAAAAAGTAAATGCCCCCTACTAACTCTTCAACAAATTATCGTAGACGGAAGTTACTGGTACCAAACGATTGGAAATAAAGTATACTTTTAAATGATGGATATACAATTTGCTTAGGGGGGGGGGGATCTACATATTAAAACGAACCCAAACTACATTTTTTTAAATGGCAATACCCAATTTTAACGAGATATTTCAAATCTTCGGTTCAAACTATGCCTAGACAACAAATTTCAAGTCATTTGAATGATAAGTTTTTGAAATATAAACATTCAAAATTTAGTGCTTCTAATGTTAAATTAAATTTTCATATTTTTATTTATATCTCCTGAAATTATGCTCCTAATGTAGTAATTGTTTGTGTAGCAATAATACTAATGTGTCCAAACATAAATACGCTGAATTTCTAATTTTTATAATTTTATGACATGAATTATGAATTATGAAATTAATATTCGAAAAAAATATGAATACTATTTTTACCTACAATACCTACAATTTTTTTGATGGATTTAGATTTATTAACCCTTAAATGCCGGGTGTTGCTTTTAGGCAACATACCCAATTTAGGCTCTAAAATACTATTAGAATAATATTGAAGCTATAATGCCTAATGTTGCCAATAAAATACATTCTGAAAATATTGTTAAATCGATTTTCAACATGTAGATGGCAACACTTGTGCTGTTTAAGAATAAAGATAGATTTATTTTTTTGCAATTGCTGCTACTTGTTCTTTTTGTTTTGTTTGGAAGCTTGCGAAATACCCTATTTTGTTCAGCAGTACGCAAGTAAAATTTATTTCTTATTATAGTTCTTAAATTCTTATGTGTTTAATAATATGGAATTTTACCAGGGAAATTTTTTTTTCAAATAAAGACCAGTATTGCCGATTAGTAACAAACTTTTTTAGCCGTAAACCATACTTAAAACAAAATATGATTTTTAAAGTATTTTTCCCATGATTTATTTAAAAAATGGAAGCCGAAAAACATTATTACAATGATTTTTGAAAAATCAGGCATTTAAGGGTTAAGTCCTGCTTTATGAAAATCCAAAATTTCACATTTTTCTTCCAAGAAGTTTTCAAATTATGCTTAAAAAACGGCAAAATGATGGTTTAAGGTGCCGTCTATGATAGAAGTCAGTAGATATTTTGAAATTCTTCTGCTGTTCTGTTATCTAACAGGCTTCATTGACTGCTTGAGTGGTGCCTTGATCAAGAAGGCGGCTCTCTGGGTAAACAATCGAGTACCTAACTTCAATTTGGATACAGCCCTTAAAATACGCTCGTTTTAAAATAATTAATTTCTGGGAAACTTATGGTACGAATTGCATAAAAATTTGTTTTTAGACTAATTGAAGGGTGTAGAGTTCATTTATGCTATCAGAATTGAGTATTGTTATTGAAAAAAACAAAGTTATGGTTCGTTTTAATATGTAGATTGCCCCCTAAGAAAATTTTATATGCATCATTTAAAAGTAGACTTTATTTCCAATCGTTTGGTATCAGTAACTTTTTTCTACGATAATTTGTTGAAAAGTTAGTAGGGGGTGTTTACTTTTTTTTTTTTTTTCCACGACTGTACAATGTCTACTCCTATGTTAAATCGAAATTCAAAAATAAAAACTTATATCTTTGATAAAATATATCTGGTTATCCAATTAAGGCACCAATAAAACCCGTTATTCAATTATTATAATACATTTTAATAGTGCAACATCAAGCAGAAAAAATGTAATATATACAAACTGCATACATGCTCGGTGTTCACCAAAGCCTTTTTCAAGACAAATAATTATGTAAATTAATAAAATTTACCAAAAGCAACGCTTAAGACACTCTTGATTACGAGTAGGGAAAATAAACATATAAGCAAAAGATAAAATAAAATATCGTGAGTAATCTGCGAGAGAAACTGAAATACGTGAATGATATCGTTTCAGATCTTTGCATTATAGATCGTTCATATGTAGAATATTCTCATTTGTATAAAACAACAAAAGCTTCCAGGAAACCGAATCATGAAACAGTTTGTATATAAAACTTTGTTTACTGTATCATTTAACACCTTTTAACAATTATTAAAGTACATTATGTATGGATGTTTGGATTTGTTACTTATATCTCATTTTGTTGCAAAAAAGGACACTTTTGAAAGCTAAAGACACCAGAAAATTTTAAACCTTTGGAATATCGACACTTTACAACTTTCATATAATTTTTTTGTAATTATAATTCATTGGTTATTATTATCCGTAATATATGTGTTTATATGCAAATTGCATGTAGAATATGCGAAATTTATAATTTAAAGTTTTGTCAGGAATTCGTTACGTCACAGAGTTTGTTATTGCGTTAAATCAACATGAAGGCATCGTGTGATTTATAGAAAAGCATTCTAATATTTAAAAACCTATTGTTGCAGCGAGTAATGCGTAACGGATTGGAATTACAGCAGACTCCTCATAACTTACTTTTATTCTCATTTCCTAAAAAAAAGGGGGTTGGATTATTTTACTTCCCACACAATTCACCCCTCTTCTGCAATCACAAATGTACATATAGCGCAATAAAGTGATTTTCCGTATAATTACACATGAAACTTTTTGTGTAGCAATACACTCCTATGACAGACCTATTAGTGGAATAAAATGCAAAATAAATTATTGCGAGATGTATCACTTTTCTTACGCGGGTGAGCGATATATGGATAGATAAGATGAATATAGGTAAAATAGATGTACTTTTGCGGTAGCCAGTGATATCAAAAGCTCCGCGATAGCGGAATTGACCTTTTTTATGTAAATCGATAGACAAAATTCTAAAGAACAAAATGAGTTAGGTTTGACAAGCCTAAATTTTGTTTAATTAAATTAATTATTAATGAAAAGCTATAATGATTTACCATTATTGCGGAAAGTCGACATTTGGCCAGCGTGTATACGCGAAATAAAGCAGGCACCTGTAAAAATTAAAAAGAAAATGAGAGTGAAATTTTATGACCAGCGACCTTCTTAAAATAAGTATGACAGGCTTTTCCGGCAGAATAAATTTTGTCATAAAAAGTTTTTCTGAAAGATCACAAAGTTTTCTGTCAAATGGTCCAGGAGTGATCAATATCCGTGATAAGAGGAGAATATTATAGCCTTTTAATAATAATTGATCTAATTATACATATTTTTGGCTTGTCAAACTAGTCATACCTAGTTTATTTTGTTCGTATGATTTTTTACTATCGATTTACATAAAAAAAAAATTTCAATTCCGCGATCACGTGGTTTTTGATGTCACCAGCTCCCAGAATATACATAACTGGGAAAGAAGAGAACACATGTTTACAAATAAGATAACAAAATATTATATGTGAAGTATTTAGCACAAAGTTCAATAAAAAATTTGTTACTACTTGGTTATTCTGTCGACCAAAAATCTATCGCCAAACTATAAGATTAAATGCCAATAATGGTTTATCGTAAATGTCACATTCACTTGACTTTAAACATGTTACACGTGCTTAAGTCATCAAGTGATTTTTATTTCGACGTTTTATTTGCATTTTTATTGTTATACTAATTTATTTGTTCTTTCGTTATTTAAAATAAAAATTATGTCAATTTGCATAATTTGGATTGGCGATTTATACAATTTGGCGAAATTGGTCGACGGAATAACTAAGTAGTACTAAAAATATTTACAATTTTAATAATTCATAACCTTTCTGGCCTAATACATTCTTAATACCTTTACATAATGCAAATTCTTTTTCCGCGTTTTATGTAATTTATTTACTATTATCAAGGAAAATTTATGTTTTAAACCACAAGTTGCAAATTCATTGAACTAAAGTCATAATTTATAACTTTTTGTCAATGACTGTATTTATTTCTGGATAATTATAGTTAAAATGTGACAAATTGAATTAATCTAATGAAGAAAACGTTTTATCCTAGCAACATTAAACATATGCTACAGATACTTATTCTTAATTCAGTCAGGAGGAAATCTTTATTTAATTATAATGTCTACTTCTAAATTGCAATTGAATCGAGAGGTGATTTGAAAACAATTCCTTTTATAAAATTAGCTGGTATATCCAATGTAAGGAATAAAAGTGGCGAAGAATTAAAAAAATTTCCAAGAAAAATAATTTATGATAGAGATCCTGAAAATAAAATATGTTCCTTTACTGGAAATTTTTATTAATGCAAAATACTCTAGAGTTCAAAACTCATTCAATTTTGTCGTTATTTTGGGAAAAAAAACTCATTAAAGTTCGATAAAAAAAAAAAAAGAGAGAGAAATTGTGTTTAGAATAATGCAAGATAAATATGAATTGTAATTGGGAAAAATACAAGAGAAGCTTATTTAATGAATAAAAGAAACTTATATTTGAAACAATATTTAAAAAATAAAATAAAATGCTGTAAAATGTCTATAGCAAACGCTTTCTATATTTCCAAAACTTATATTTCTGTATCCTTTTATTTCTGAAACACGGATACCTCTAAATTGCGACAAATTCTGTGGTCCAGAGTTATCTGCTATTAAGAGGTTTTTACTTTATTTATTTAGAATTTTACTATGCGGTTAATTTAAATAAATTAATTCATTTATTAATAAGAATAACTAAAAATAATAAAAAAGATAAATGTATATTGAAATATTTAACAGATAATAAGATAATTATAAATAAAAACATATATCTTTAAATAAAAAAAAATTAAATATAAAGTAACATGTTAAATTAAAGTAATTAAAATATTTTATTAAGTTTTAAAAGGTTAAGAACTAATTAATGGAAAAATAACTGAATGTTATTAATTTTTATATAATGCACTAAAATATAAAATAAACCAAATAATTAGTAATAATATAAACTCAACTCATTAAACCTTTCATTCATACGGGCCTCGAGGAATATAAGGACGAATAAGGAGCTCGACGCAGCAGCGGTCGTTCGGTAGCTTCAAGGCCCCGAGCCCTACCTTCCCACTCTTCGGTGCCTTTAATTTGTGTAATTTCCCTTTTAAATTTGTCCGGTTTTAATTGTTGGTAATCTATTGGTCATTTTTGGTAATTTTGGTAATTTGGTTTTAATCCGGTTATCCCCTTAACTGGAAACGTGCCGTCTGTGAGACGGCTGCGTTTACATATCTGTCCTTAATATTTTCTCTCTCCGACATTCAAAACGTATTTTTACGCTATTGTATTAAAAAATTGGTCCTGTTAATGCATTACTATTAAAGATTAAATGGTTAAGTTCACTATTTGGTAAATTATTAAGAGTTCTTTTGTACACGGGATTTTCAAGTTTCCGGTTAAGGGTTAATTTAATTGAGAACAGATAAGTATTGCCCTAAAAAGCAAAAATGAATTCAGTATTCATTTATGGTGATCTGATATGTGGACAGATAATAGCTAGCATGCAGCAGAATAATAAAATTATTTTATAATGCGTTCTCATTTATCACAATTTTTTTTTTTTCTTCATGAGAATTCAGACTCTTATAAAATGTCATCTAATCATTAAAAAAAAATGTCTAAATTTTATACAAAAATTTAATAAGAGATTAAAAGTTGGTATTTGAGAATAATTTATTAATTTATGGCATTATCTGTACGTGACGGTGTGCATAATAGCAGAAAATTTAATAAGCGATCGGTAAATATATAAAAATAACAGATTCATCACAGCTGTTGAAGAGACATTTATTGTAGTGATTCTGTTATATATAGCCATTCATCCCCCCCACCCCCGAATAGTTAAAATTGTATTTAATACCTAAAAATTATATTATTTACAATAAATATTTAAAATAAAAATAGCTCCAAAATAGGCACAGCATTCAACCCACATAATCTTGTAAAATTAATCAATAGGAAACTGGTCTGCATATACCCCTCAAATCAGGCAGGAATTTATGAAATATCGTTCCAATTAACCCCTTAACGGTCGCATTAAATTACGGTTTAAAAATTCAAATTGCTTATTGGTACCACTTTTTTGAAAAAGAAATATTAACCTTATTTAATGTAAGGTAAAATAATAACATAAAAAAGCCAATTACACTACTATATATAACTGGTTGGAATAAAACAATCTGAATAAAAGACACAGTCCGTGAATATCACGGGGGAGAGAATTAAGAGGTTAAATAACAACCAACTTAAATATTACCTAGGCAAAACTAAACGAAAATTTAGCCGCAGGCTTAAAGAATATAAAAAAGATATTAAATATTATAAACTCAGCACGTCTGTATCAAGAACTTGCTCCAACGGTGAGCTAAAATCAATAGATTCTGACAGTGCAAGAATTTTTGTTCGCCAATCAAACCCTCACAAAGCCAGATCCGTGAATCGCTGGAAATAATAACAAGAAATAACCATGCCTGTAATGACACTGTATCTAATGTTATGCCAAGTGCCTGGACGCAATTTCATAAAACTGTATTTACATTTCATGGAACATTTAAATCGAATTTTAAACAACAGATAACGCCACTACCATTTTTTAAATTGACTTTGGGGAAACCCCACGTAGGAAAATGTAAATTTTTATTTTGAAATTGATAATGTAGATCTTGTGCAGATAAGACCACCGTGTTAGTCTCTTCGGATGCTATCCGTAAGAATGGACAAGTATTTTCCGAAATTGTAGGAATGTAATTGTACAGTCGTAGCCATAAGTTTAGGACCGCCAATGAAATTTAAGATCCAGACATTAAATTGCGTCTGCGACATTTATTACTCAAAGTTCAAACGAAAAGCGAATACTGTAACTCCACTGTCAGACGAAGTGACGCCATCTGACGAAAATCGGTTTGAATTCTAACGTTATCAGTTATTTCAATTTTAAAAACGCTAGTTTCTGCACGGTGGTCCTAAACTTTTGGCCACGACTGTATAATCTGAGAAATTGGGCAAAACATTACGGTGTAATAGAACGCAGCTATACGAGTAAATTTCGCCATAGAATGTATGGTCGGAACGCGGAAGTTAAAAGGTAGTTTTCCACTGTTCTTGGGCGACGGATTGGTCGAGGTGGTCCTATACCTTGGCCACCATGATCGCCGGTTGGCTGGTTGGTTAAGTTTATGGCGTCCAATTATCAACACGAGGGATATAGGAACTAAGGGTGTGGAGTACCCTTCGTGGGGGGTCTTTCTAAGGGAACCTAACCCATATTTGCGCTTGGAAATCGAAGTTCCGAACGATTAGGCCGACGGGCGCGATTGGGATGGAACCCAGCACCTCCCGGCTACCAGCTTCCAGATCAGAACCTCTCGGCCACTGGTGGGGGCCAAGATCACCGGAACTCTCATGTTTGGACTTTTTCCATATGAAAATCCTAATCTACGAGTTCCCCATTGAAACCAATATGGGTCTATTCGTCATGATTACCGTTGTCGCCGACGATATTCGGGAAATGCCTGGTGTCTTCGCAGATGTACGTCAGTCCCTATCACGCAGGTGTGAAGCGTGCATTACAGCTGGCGGAGGATGTTTTGATTAAGTTCTTAGAGCATGTACATTAATTACATTCCTGTTAATAAGATGTTTTCTGAAGTATCTCCTCTCATTCTTGTGTTAATTCTTTAACTGCGATAGTAAATAAAAATTAAATTTAAAAAATCAAAAAACCCGACTGCGTAAAAAGCGAACTAATTAATTATTTCTCATCAGTGTGAAACTATTTTTTGTATTACTTACCTATTTTTAGGTAGCTTTCATTACAAAAAGCTACCTATTGCAGCCGTTCGGAGGAAAGCGATTTCAAAAAATTTTGGTATATTTTCATCGATCATGACCCCCAGACACCGAAACCACCCTCCGTTCAAAAGTTGATATATATATATATATATATATATATATATATATATATATATATATATATATATATATCCATATATATATATATATATATATATATATATATATCTGACCTTTGTCATACTGTAACTCTCGAATTTATGAACCGATTTGGATGTAATTTGGTATGCACACAGTGCATACCAATGTCTCGACCGTGTTCGTTGGCCAGCTTCACCCGCCATTTTGTTTCAAAATGGCGGTCATTTAATTTTTTTTTTTAATTTGAAATTTGAAATGTGGTACCAAAGAATTGAAAATGGAAAAATATGTTTTTCTTATGTATTTGACCTTTATACGAAGATTCCGGAGCAGTTTTTGTTTCATCTATATCTTAAAAAATGGCTGAGTTATAGCATTTTGAATTTCTAGCGTGGCTGACATTTTGAAACGTACTGAATTTTGTCACGCGATAAAAGGCGTATTTATGAACCGATTTGGATGTACCTTGGTGTGTACATAGTACATACAAATATTTCGACCGAGTTTGTTGGTCAGCTTCATCCGAAATCTTGTTTCAAAATGGCGGCCATTTAAAAAATTTAAAAAATTTAAAATTTAAAATGAGATACCAAAAAATTGGAAAATGAAAAAGATTTTTTTCGTATGTGTTTGACCTTAATACAGAGATTCCACAACAGTTTTTGTTTCGTCTATATCTAAAAAAATGGCTGAGTTATAGTGTTTTGAATTTCTATTGTGGCTGACATTTTAAAACGACCTGATTTTTGTCACGCGATAACAAGCGTATTTATGAACCGATTTGGATGTTACTTGGTCTGTACATAGTACATACCAATGTCTCGACCGAGTTCGTTGGCCAGCTTCATTCGCCATCTTGTTTCAAAAGGGTTGTCATAAAAAAAATTTATTTAAAATTTAAAATAAGGTATGAAAAAATTGGAAAATGAAAAAGATTTTTTTATGTATTTGGCCTTGATACAAAGATTCCGGAGCAGATTTTGTTTCTGAAAATTTGTTCTTTTTTTATATCTTAAAAAATGGTTGAATTTGAAACTTTGAATTTCTAGTATGGCTAACATTTTGAAACGATCTTGTATTTGTCACGCGATAACACACGTATTTGCCTATTTCCATGTAAGAAAGCATGTGGATAGTATACATCAACATCTCAGCCAAATATAAGTTACTTTAAATAAAAGCAGCTTGGATAAAGCTGAATAATTTCGCGAAATTCTCATTCATAATGATTTAGTATTGATAAAAATTAGTATTGAATCTCCTATATTCGGTTTCCACTGAATTGAGCTTCGTGTGTTTGAATAATATAAGTTGGCTTTTTTAAAATAAGGAATTTGAAAGCTACCTCTTCCTCCCGGCACTGGCCGGAAGGACTTTTTTTTTATTTACTTGTATTGATGACTGTGTGTAAGTTGTGTTTAATTGTTAGTTCCTAACTATAAACACTGTTTTCATGAGGCCTATAGATGCCTATGAAGGTTAGAGTTGCAGTAAAGCTAGAGATCCTACCTACACAACTTCCAGGTTTTGTAATATTTAAACGGAAATCCTGATTGTAAAATAGCCAATGAAACATCGTCTTTATTTTGAAAAACCTATCCAATGATATGCCACTCATTAGGGTGCGTACATTTTTTTTGTATATACCGCCATTTTGAATTTATAAAAACAAAATCTAGCCTATAACCATCGGACGGTTACGACGAATCGATAGAGATCTCATTCACTAAAATCCATCCAGCCGTTGGGATGTTTCGAGGTTATAAAGAAATCCACATACACAGATACGCGTGAAACGCATAACCCTTCTTGGCAGTCGGGTAAAAACTACTTTTTAGCTTGTCACCGCTTGCTTTCCGACCCTACATTCCATGAAGATATTTGCTCGTATAGCTGCGTTCTATCACCTCGTAAAATTTTGCCTCCCTTTTTCAGATACCTGTATTATTATATACTTATATATTTCTTGTTTTATTGTAATTTATGTAATTTTATTTATAAATTTTAAAAATGTATTTCATACATTGATTGGCCGTAATCTTACTTTATTCATTTAAATAAAGTGTAATAAGTCATTTTATAAATAACATAATAGTAAGATATGTTTATTAAAATTAAACTATTGTTGAAAATATTACTCTTTTTGTCAAAATATCCGTTACTATGCCAGAGTGTGCAAACGTAAAAATTGCGGAAGAGCGTTAAAATAAAATAATATGACGGCAATAGTGTTATCTGAAGGCATACACGAGTGTATTCCTTTCTTTACGTACACACGTAATTATATAAATACGTAGCACCTATAGTCGTCGTTCGGTCCGTCTGTCTGTCCATCGCATATAACAGAGCAAAAACTACCCAACCGAATAGTCTGAAATTTTAAATGTATAATTGTTGCAAAATGTTGTCGAGTCATTTCAAATTTTATGAAAAGTGGATGTATAGTTTAATTACAGGGACAATCAAAAGTTTTCCGTTACATTACGGCAAATGGGGAAAAAATAACGCAAGTGCATTTTAATGATGTTACAACCTTTCGAACAGAATGAAATGGATTCGCACTTATGAAGTGCACTAAAATATAGATTCAGTACAATATGCGGTGCAAAAATTATTTATAAAACTAGTTATAGTACGACAGCACCTCATTTGCCCCGTTGGACGTGCAATTTAGAACTTAAATATATATATATATATATATAGCGAGGAGATGCGCGTTCGCATGCAAGTAATCAAAGAAGGAGGCGGATAGCTGCTCAGAGAATAATTGTTTCGTTTATATTTATATTTTCTTTTTTATGCGAAAATATTAACTGTTGAATTAAATATTTGTTGGAAAAATAATTTAATATTTGAGAAGTTCGACTGATTTATTCATTCACTATATTTAACTGACAATTATTAACGCTTAGCAGACCAATGCCGTCTTATAAGCGGCATTGGCACCCTTAACGAAATTTATTCGTGTTACCACTTAAAAAAACTTTTATTTTGTACTTTAACATGTGCAAGAGATATTTTCTTAAAAAATTACTTTTAAAATATAGCGGTACAAATAAAATATAAAAATAGAATCATGTTTTTAAAACTACCGTCCGTTAAAGGTTAAATTAGTTTTTTTTTTAATTGAGGGAATGGAAGAAGCCCTGTAAATAATATCATTTTTTAGGTATTAAATTAAATTTTAATTATGCGTGTTGGAGAGGGGGACATGAAGTGCAATATATAACAGAATTACTGTTATAAATGTCCTTTCAACAGCTCTGAAGAATTTGAAATTTTTATATATTTTAATAATTTCTTATTAAATTTTCTGTTATTACGCATAGAATTATGTAAGTAAAATATAACATGCACAAGATTAAATAAATTAATAAATTCATACTGAAAGAACAACTTTTAAATCTCTTATTAAAACTTTGTAATATTAAAATGTTAATATAATTTTGTAATAGCTTCGGAAACATTTCTTTTTTTTTAACAGTCTGTAACAAAAATAATAACAGCCGACAGAAATCCTTAGAGGTGTCAGTTGTAATATGCTACATAAGTGAGATTACCGGCATAAAAATAAAACAAATGAAGTCGCATATGAAATGCTGATTAAATTACACCATAAAAAGTATCTTCAAATCTAAAATATTACGACGGAAATAAATGTTCAGATTTTAATTGCAATGTCGACCCTACATTTCCGCAATAAAAGGTCAACGATCACAACAAATATTTAAATAATTTTTAAATCTTTTGACTTTATCATTTACAGTGTTCTACGAAAAAAAAAGTATGAAAAATTGAATGGAATTTATACTTTGTGTACCTAATTAGTTTTAAATTATCAGAATTCGTAAGTACATTTTATAATATGCATCTTATAGCTCAGGACTAATTTCAATAGAAAGAAAATATTTGTTTAAAGTATTATGTTTGTAAACATGCAATAAGTAAATATATATATTTCAGAAACTGTTTAGGAAAAAGACACTCTGTAAATTAGGATTATAACTTTTAATTATGTATATCGTGCAATCAAGGAATATTTTAGAACAAACAACATTATTATGCTTCCATTAAAATTTATACCCATATGTCATTATCTGAAAATGATGTTTACACAAATTTAAGCAAAATTTATTTAAGAAGGCTTATTATGATTAAATTTTTACAAACCTTCACTTTGTAAATATCTGCAGGGCTTTATTCATATCAAAGTGGAAACAAGGTCTTAAAAAAACCTACTAAACAAATTTCATTTTAAGATAATGCATGTAAATTTTCAAACGCAAATTAAGTTCAAAAATAACGTTAAAATTTTATTTAAGAGAAAATTGCTTATTATATCAATCCTCTCTCGTAAAAACATTTTACAAACAAAATCATTTGCTTTGTAAATTGATTGTAGATCTAAACATGCTATGTTAATTAAAACTTTTTTTAATGTTTCTAATCAAATTTATATATATATATATATATATATATATATATATATATAATATCTTGACATGTCTCACGTTAAAATAAAAATACGAAAATAGCAAGCACGTGAAAATTTTATATTAAGGGAAAAAACAATTTACCAGTCTTGAAAACTTCAAAATGGTATCGTAAAAGCCAGAACTTTAAATTACTTTTACAACTTTTAATATTAATATTTTTTAAAACCCATTGAAATGGAAATGCTTCGGAAGAATTTGTAAAATGTATTTTCCAGTTTGTCATTTTGCTTCAATATTCTTTAATTGAATTCGATAAAGTTACATTTTTACGTTAATATAAAAATTAAATTACATGAAATGCTACTTTCTTGAAAATTACTAGAAATTTTCTTTACATTAGACATTCTTCAGAAATCAAAATTGGATATTTAATACAGGAAGTATAGTCGATTTCTAATTTGTCATTGGATTAAAAAAAAAAAAAAAAAAAAAAAAAAAAAAAAAAAAAAACTGTATCGTGTAACGTATATAATCTTCATATGTATGAAAAATAATAATGCCTAAGAAGTACACCAAAAATAGCCGAGAAAATTTCTATTCGAATATTCGGAAAAATAATGGGAAAATACGCCTCCGACAATTTGTATTTTCTTAATGCATAATGTTTTGTTAAATGTAGTGTAAGGAATTGAGCTATGATTAGAGAAGAGGCGGGGAACAGTGTTGTCTACCAGTTGCGAGAGAAGTATCTGAGTATGTAGTCACAAGATGGCGGCTGTTGATTGTTCACATCGGATCAGGGGCTGATTAACTCCGGAGCAAACTTGCCACCAGTAAAAATATAGAATTTTTGCATTATTTCTGACATAAATTTGGAATGAATAAGATGTTTAATTTGGGCAAAAATATGTATTAAAATTTACTGGTGGATAATTGCCCAGGTGCCAATCATACTCACTAACATTGATAGGAGGATTGTTTAGTTGTCCACAATATGGCAGAACCGTAGGGTCTGACTACCGCTGTGGGAAACTTCAACCAGTATGAACGAATATATATTATTGTCTCAAGTCCCAGCGGTAATCAGGTAGTGAGAAACCGATTAAAGTTGAATATTCACCATTTTAAGGGATATGACATTCCCTCTTTATTCATAATTCCATGCAGGTGTGTAGTGGAGGGTATACAAAGGTATACTCCGTGTACCTTCTGGATTTTTTTTATGAAGCTCCTTATACTCTCAGATTATTAAGTAAAGCTGTAGAGTATACACTAGCTATGGTAGTTCATGACGCTATCGTATACCCTATAGCTCGTTTACGACTATAACATTGGTTCTATGGTGTAAGGAAAGGAAAGTAATCATGATATGTGTGTGTGTATAAGTGAACACGATAGCTCTCAAACTATACTTCAGATCGATTCCTCATGTAGCGAATATGTTATAAGCTATTGTTGCAAGAATTGTATAGATTTTTGTCAAAATCAGGAAATTGATTAGGTATTAATCCATTAAAAAAAATAAAATAATAAAAATAAAATCAACCGAATTTATAAGGAAACTTCCTGGGGAAATGTGACAGATTATAACTGTTAAATATAGCGGGTATCCAATGAATCATTAAGGGAACATAGATAATGTCTCCTGTTTTAAATCGTGGGTTCAACGTTGGAATCCAGCCCACTTCATTCTGTCATAAATTACCAAAAAATCATTTTTTCTCTTACAGGACTGTTACACCAATGTTCGAAAAAGAGAGTAATGTCGCTCCCTATTCTTTTCAATTCTGCACGATAGAAAACTTTCTCAATAAAATTCTTCTTTTAAATCGAAACAAAAACATGACCAGTTTTTTTTCACGTTTTGCTTTCTTTAGTAAAACGTTCAAAGTTTAAATTATCTCAAAAGAAATTAATAACTATGAATAGCAATCATTTAAGAACAAAAAAGCTTCTTATAACACCATCAAAAAATTTTAAATGCCCAAAGCGCATTTAAAAATTTTTATGGTATTTTAAGAAGATTTTTTGTTCTTATTTATTTACACCAGTTTTAACTTATTTTCAGCAATCATTTAGTGCGTGTAACCGTTATACGATTTGTAATTTTCTAATAAATTTACGATTCGAAAAAGTATACATTATTTTTTGTTTTAAATTTATTCATTTAAAAACAATTTTAAGTGCAAAATGTCATCCATTAAAAACTAATGTGTGCCTGACAGGGTTAAAAGCAACGTAACATTATATAGAAAATAATTCATGTTACAGAGGATTAAAAGGAGTAAAGCGTGATTTAGAAAATAATTGTTACTTACCAGCGTTAACTACAGGAAAGCATGATTTAGAAAATAACATGTACATGACAGGGTTAAAAGAAATAAAGCAGCATTCAAAATCAGTTTATTTACTTTTTTTTTGTTTTTTCATTCTTCAGTCTGACCGTGAAAGCGTCCAATCGAAACATTTAAAACTTCATGGTTTAATTGAAATATATGAATTAAGGTATTTCAAAATCCTTCAATACATATCATTCAACTGCAGAACACTGTTATTTGTATTGATAAAGGATTCCGTGCAGCCGAAACTTGCAGACAATTAAAATATCATTCACTTTCTTTTGATTTTGTTTAGTACATTTTAGCAATAATGAAGTATAACGAAGTATTCTATGATTCTTTTATCAATCACTTTGATACAGTTAAATATTTCAATATAGAATACACTGCTGTGCGAATAATAACGATTGTAGAGGCTCAAGGAGTTATTTATAGAACCACTGTAGGATGTGTTTTCGCACTGTTGCGCACCTGAATCCCCCTCTCTGTGTATTGATCTCTGTGTATTGATGCTATGTGTATCTGTATCTTATTTACATGTAACACGAGGTCTATTCGAATGTAACTTACCAATGAATTTAAAAATGAAAGGAATTACATTTTAATACTTGCATTTGAAAGACGCATTGTTCAGATACTTCTCAACATAACTGCCATACAAATTAAAATATTTATCATAACGGTACACCAGCTTTTTACTTCCATCGGCATAGATTTTTGCCGCCTGACACTTTAACCATGCACTGGTGTCTGCCTGCAGATCCTCGTCATCGTCGAAGTCTTGTGTTGCAAGTCAGGTCTTCAAGTGACTTCAAAAAAGTTATGGTAGTCTAGAGCTTGCGTAACAACACAGTTCACGAAATTTTCAGAAACTGTAATGACAGCTCCAAAATTTTGAAGCGGCTGGTTTCACGAAATTTGTCATTGATTTTCACATGTAATTCAGCATTAACAATGCTTGCCAGGTCAATTTTTTGCCAACAAAAATCTAATCACTGATTGCACCTCAGAACTCGCGGGATTTTCTATTGCGGTAGAGATTTTAAATAGAGCAATAATATAGCAGAGAACAAAGCAGAAGCAATACGCACCAAAAACGGGTACAAGCGCTGCCACCGAAATTCTCAAGGCCAGGGGACACGAGTGTGATGCATCACTAATACATTGACTTCTCACTAGTGTTGGAATTCACACTAGAAAATTTTGAATAGCAATTTTCTTTTATTTTATTTGTGGAATACCTATCATTTTCTAAAACAATAATAACTATTTAAACTTATTGGTGAGAATTTCGAATCCCCCAATAAAAAATTAGCCAGATGTGGCAACACTGTGACATTACGGGGATGGCTGAACTTTTATTTAGGATTTTATTTTAGGATCTTTTATTCTCACCAGTAAATTTAAATAGTTATTATTGTTTTATAAGATGATGGATATTCCACAAAAACAAAAAAAGAAAATTGCTATTAAAGTTTTTCTGGTGTGAATTCCAACACTAGTGAGAAGTTGATCGATTAGTGATGACGTTACACTCGTGTCCTCTGGCCTTGAGTATTTCCATGGGAGCGTTGCAACCCGATAAATAATGATTCAATGGATGATCCGACAACAAGATAGAGACACTAGCGCCATCTCTCACCTCGCAACGGAGAAATGTAAGATAATTTCCAAATTGCTGTCTTATACTATTTATATATCTGCCACTTTTACGCACTTTTTCTTTCACTGTATTTTAAAAGTAAAATTGCACTACTTAATGTTATACTTTAATCAGATATATAAGACAAATTTTACTTAATCCGGCTAATCCGTCTTGGCTTGCTCTTTCTCAACACTTTTTTTTTCTTTTCAGAAAATACTTCATTGGCTTATTTAATTGTAAGAACTTCGTAGAAGCATTTTATTAGAGAAGCATGTCTCGCCTTTGATATGTATATATATATATATATATATATATATATATATATATATAACCATTAAATAAACATTACCGACCATAAAAAAACTGTGAAATTATAAATAAAATGACAATAACAAATAACATATATAACAAGATTGGTTAAATTCATTTATTGAATCTTTGCGACGATAACAATGCAAAATTTAATGAAATTTCCTATGAAGAGGTATCAGATTACTACAGAGTAGAATACACGACACTACTCTGCGAATTAATTGGGACAAACATAAAATTTTCACAAATGTTGTTTAATTGGTATAGGTTAACTTACATGCACTGTATAGCAATCTAATACGAAATATGTCCTCCTCTAGCTTGAATGAGATCCTGTACACGCTTTGGCATGGATTCCATATTAAAACATATATTTTTGATCTCGTTTTGATCTCGACATATATTTTTGAACCAAATTTTTGTAACATTCGCAATTATTCTTTTCTGTGTTGAGCAGTCCATTTTACTCACACGTCTCATTACAATGCTCCACAAATTTTCGATTGGGTTTAAATCCGGAGAATTACCAGGCTAATCCAAAACCGTTAATTTCTGTTCTTGAAAAAATTTCTTTGCTAGCTTAGAATTATGGCATGGAGCAAGATTTTGTTGAAAGATACCGACACCACCAGCGAACGTTTGCATCATAGGCACAATTTTTTTTTTAATTACAGATATGTATTTTTTAAAGTTCAGGATCCCTTCAACTGGTTCTAAGCTACCAGGTCCTCCAAAAGTAAAATATAACCCCAAAACATCTGTTTCTGAGGGTGCTTAACTGTTTGTGTAAGATGTTGTGTAAGATGATGGGTTCTCCATCACTCCGCCTGACAAATCTTGGTCGAAATCCTTGTACAAAGAAATACGTTTCATCGCTGAATACAACCTTTTTCCAGTCATGTGCAGTCCAGGATTGATATTTCATGGCCCAATACAAACGTTTTCTCTTTACTGCACCGGTTAATAACTGTTTTTGATTGGTGTTCTTGCAAATCGCCCAGCTTCAATAAGCCTTCGTCGAACTGTCGATGAATCCACACTCAGACCAGTAGCTCTCTGAAGACCCGTACTTGTTTTACGAGGATGCATTTTACTATTTAGTACAAGAAATTTGTCTGTTCGAGGTGTGGTCTTGCGTTTGCGTCCACATTTATTCTTTCGTTTTGGGGACTCTGTCTCAAAATTCTTTTGCTGATTTATAATCTTAGAAACACTGGATTTTCCAACTGCAACTGCAGCAGCAATATCCCTCACAGTCATAAAGGTATGCTATCTAAGGGTAACAATTCTAGTCCTTTTTCTGGGAGTGATATCCCTTTTTTAAATACATGTCAGAAGCAAACAATTTACACAATCGACCACTTCTTACAGCAACTAATGGGAAATATTTTCGACATGTCCTGATCACGTGGTCAGACCAGTTCAGAGTAGTCAAGGGCAGTCGCGCGTTGTATGAAAATTTAGTTGAAACCGGTTTGAGGCAGAAAATCCCCAAGAAAGGAACAATTTTCTTTAAAAACATGTTTGTCCCAATTAATTCGCACAGTAGGTATATGGCCAAAGGTGACCGGTCACTTGCGATTTTAGACGTTTTGTTAAATATCTAGGAAAATACATGAGGAAATAACTTGAAACTGCAGTTGTGTAAACAGTATAGTATAGGTCATATATTTCCGCGAAGATTTTTTCCCGAAACCCTATAGGGGGCCGTCAACAAATTGAAAAACAACGAATATCTTTTAGATAACCCTATAAAAACTAATGTAGTAAAAGCGTTCAAACTCGAGATTATTAATAAGTGGTTTATTGTAATATACCGTGTTCATTTTTATGAGGATAGCATGTATACTCTTAGAGAAATTAAGGTTTTTTATAAAAAGAGCCCCAAATTTCGCCAAGTTTTTTGCTTATAATTTGCAGAGATATTAATGTATAAAACAGTTATTTTCAGAAAATATGACATATAACATTGTACATAATGCTCTGCAATCAGAATTAAAAAACAACAAAAATTGGATGAAAAATGAGCAGGTTTACTAAAAAATATTTCACCTCGCATGCGCGAATGCAATCAAAATATAATGTTCATAATGAATAAAAATATGCAGCAAAATATAATGTGCATATCTGTTGATTAGTGCCAATATAGCGTACACAATATTGCACGTTCTATATTTGGATACAACTCCTTATCTTTTTGCTTCGTTTTGAGAACAACGGATTTCGAGCTTGTTCTATCGACGATAATTTTCAGAATTTTCAAGCTATGATTTTGAGACTTTCACAAAAGTTGCTCTGTATACTTTGATAATACATTATGCACATTATATTTTGATTGCATTCGCGCATGTGCAGTGAAACATTTTTTTAGTAAATCTCCTCATTTTTCATCCAATTTTTATTATTTTTTAATTCTGATTGCAGAGAATTGTGACAATGTTGATTGTCATATTTTCTGAAAAGACCTTTTTTTTTTATATTAAGAGCTCTGCGGATTTTAAGTAAAAAACTTGGCGAAATGTGGGACTTTTTTTAAAAAAACCTTAATTTCCCTACGATTATACATGCCATCCTCATAAAAATGAACACATCATATTACAATAAGCCACTTATTAATAATCTCGAGTTTGAACGCTTTTGCTACAGTAGTTTTTACAGGGATATCCAAAAGATATTCTTTCTTTTTCAATTTGTTGACCCCATCCCCTATGGGGTTTCGGGAAAAAAAATCTTCGTGCAAATATATAACCTATATTATACTGTTTACACAACTGGAGTTTCATGTTAATTCCTCATGGATTTTTCTAGATATTTAACAAAACGTCTATATATATATATATATATATAATTGTGTGTGTTAGTAATTACGAATGTGACTTATAAAAAGATATTGCCCGTATAGCAAAAATAGTTGTTATTATTATTTTTAAACAATTGAGAAAAAATATTTATATTGTGCCATCAGCTTAAGAATAGTTAATCTTATTCATATCCTTTATCTAAAGAGTAAATTTATTTACTATGTATCTTTTCAGAAATTTTAAAAGAGCGTTGAAATGTTAAACGCTAATAAATATGTATAAAAACTATAGGAGCTTTATTTCTATAATGAACCTGTTATGGCTTTTTTTAAAAATTAATTTCACTAAAAATACATTAATATACACAATGTAGAAAATTTTAAAAAGAAGATTTATCAAAGTTTTAAAAACGTTGATAAAGCCTCTTTTCAAAATTTTTCTATAAAGTGTACTAGTAACAGCTGCTGCATATTTGGCCTCATTAATTCATATAATTTATTCTAATTTTGGTATCTACGAATAAGATATATTTTTTTGAAAATCTCTTTTATTTTTCTGTTGACATATTAGTTAAAAAAATGTGTTAGAAGAACAAAAAAAAATAATAATAATAGATAGTTGTTGATAAAAGAAAAGCTTTTACATATTCATGAGAATATGAAATGCACGGAAAAAAAAAATACTTATACAGCCATAAGTTAGTTTTAGCTGATATTTTTTCCTTTTCTTTTTCAGTAAAAAGTAGTGTATGGGAAAGGAGTTTGATACTTCATTATTTAATATCTTAAAATTAAAATATCTACTTTTTACAAATTTAACATTATTAAATTGTAACAAAAAATTAATGCGGATATATGTGTTATAATATTTACCATCCATATGAAGCAAAAAAGAAACTGCTTTTTAATACGATATGGGGATTTGTATTTATTTACTTATTTAATTTTTATTATTATTATTATTATTGTAATTCTTTTTAGGAAAATGTTAATTTTGATATGTCACTTTACACAACTTTGGTACAAGAAAATGAATTTTTTAGGATATGCATTATACATTTTTTTCAATAAAAAAAAGAACGAAAAATCATACGTACAGCATAGATCATGCACCACTTTCCAACACACCCATAATCCTGTAACAAAACTTCACAATTTAATAAGGTGAAATATGACTTTTAAATAAGCAATTTGACAAACTCATAACACATTTGAAAATACAATTTCAGCTATTTCCGTCAATGGTCTGAAACAAAACCCTTTTTTTGTGGAACCTTGCATATGATCTATGGATTTGTATGTATACTACATCGTATGCTAAAAATAAGTTCAGTTATAACGTATAACTCAATTGAAAATGTCCATTAAGAAATTTCCGTGAATAAACGGAAATGTACTTGAGAAATTTTGTGCAGATCTGTATATTATCTATAGAATTTATACACACCAAGTAATATTTTAAGAAAATTGTTCAAAGGAAGGGGACTCAGGACTCTCACAGCTTCAAAATTTTCTAAATTTTAATTTTTTTAGATGTTAAACTCATATTTTTTCTGAATATTTTGGTATGATTGTTTACTTGAAATTCCCATTAGAGCAGAAGTTATGACTTTTAGAATTATACCTGCTCAATAGCCGAAGCGACGTTTTCAAACTTTGAAGTCATTTTTCTCCAAATGATGTTTTTGGGCATAACACGCAGGATAACCCGAAAACTTCTGAATTTTTTTTTCATAAAATTTTCAAAACGTATGTTTTATGTTTATTTGAATAAATTGAACCTAAAATTTCCTTTTTATTTATCAGAGAATATTTTTTTAGGTGATTATATTGTTGAAATGTTCAAAATTGTGTGTTAGCTAAATACAACTTTGTATTAAAAATATAAAAATGCTTTAAATACTGATTTATTTAGGTTCATGGCATTTGCTATAATCCGAAGTATAAGAAAGCACCAAAATTTTCATTCTAGTTGCAAAATTTATTTTGTAATCCTGCGCGTAATCTGTTATACCAATTTTCAGCTCGTCAAATGTCTGACAGTTTAAAGCCCCCTTTAAATGCTAATTCTGATTCCTTTAATTTTTTAAATGCAAGAACTAAAAGAACATACTTATATCTTTCATCTAAACAAAAATTGTGTTTTTAAAGCATATACATTTTAAGGTATTAAAGGTTGAAAATGTTTTTTTTTCAATTTTAAGAGTCTTACGGCCCCTTAAAAACGCCTACCGCACATAAAAACGCACCTCAAGTAATTATTGTTCATAGCTTCAATAGCTCAATTTTTCCTGAATCAAAATTCTTTTGTTTGTCACTGAAAATGAATGATAAATTCTATGCATACCATTATTCTACAGTAAACGCTCTGTAGTACACCAGAGTGGTATAAATAAATTTCAATATGTCTAAAATAGTGAAACATCATTAAAATACACCGCAAACGACTTTTCTCCATAGTCCGTAATATAACGAATCTATTTTGATTGTCTCTGTAAATTAAACGTAAATGCTAACTTCATTTTCTACACAGAACATGCGATAGTGATACCCAATAACAACTAAATGAAAATCTACATCTAATTGAAAATGTTTTTTTTTTTCAATTTTAAGAGTCTTAGGGCCCCTTAAAAACACCTACCGCACATAAAAACGCACCTCAAGTAATTATTGTTCATAGGCTTCAATAGCTCAATTTTTCCTGAATCAAAATTCTTTTGTTTGTCACTGAAAATGAATGATAAATTCTATGCATACCATTATTCTACAGTAAACGCTCTGTAATACACCAGAGTGGTATAAATAAATTTCAATATGTCTAAAATAGTGAAATATCATTAAAATACATCGCAAACGACTTTTCTCCATAGACCGTAAAGTAACGAATCTATTTTGATTGTCTCTGTAAATTAAACGTAAATGCTAACTTCATTTTCTACACAGAACATGCGATAGTGATACCCAATAACATCTATGAATTTCGGAAACGGACAGACATACACAAAGATCAACCGAAATCATAAACAATTTTCAAATTTGTTGAAAAGTGTTAAAAAGAAATTTCTTTTAAAATTTACTTAGAATTTATTTAAATACAATTGTTTTGCCGATTATAATTTTATTTATATTTTTACGTCATGTCTACTTTAATCAAAATCCCGAAACAAACGAAGAATTTCTTTGTAAAAAAAAAAAAACAAAAAAAAAAAAAGAAGTTTTCTAAAAATTTGCAAATGTGATGAAAACCAAGAAAATTTACATTTTTTGCTTAAAATTTCAAGCATTAATTTGAAATAAATGTTTACACAAAACTTATTGTATTTCAGGTGATTTAATAACTCTTGAAAGACTTAATTTTTCACATTTTACTTCCATTTTGTGAATGAAATTAAAATATCAGTGATTAGGGATTGTGCGTATATAACTTTATCACTTGAGAGGAGAGAGGTTCTAGCACATGATATCGTAAGATATCTACGGGGATGATGGGTTAGTCTTTTGATATCGTTATCGTTTTTGATGGGACCAAAGTGGACCAAATCTTTAATATTGTGATATGGGACCAAAGTTTTTATTTTTATTTGTAAACTTGTTCTTTATAGTCTGTTATCTATTTTTTATGAAAATACAAGGTCAATATTAAAATTATTAAATGATTATAAAGTTATTTAATTCCAAAATGTGGAAGATCCTACCTTAGTCATTCATTTCTTTAGTGATATGTGTATGCATGTATAATCCGCTGTTAGAGAAACCAGGTTCGAAGTATGTTTCAAATTATACTTGTTGTGTTTCCTACGTGAAGAAAAGAGTAAGAATGTTGTCTACTCCTGTTTTGTTTATAAGAAGTTCCGAACCCTCCACCTCCGCCACCCTGTGTGGGGCGAAGTGAGAGACGGCATTTTTACTGTTGAAAGCATTATGTAATAAAAAGCTCAAAAATCTTTTAAATAGTAGCTATTTCTTTTAAGTATTATTTGATATAAAGTTATTTCATATTTAATAGTGATATTTTAGTGACTTATCTTCATTTGAATTAATAAAGTGTGCGAATAATAAAATAAATGTTCAGTGATATTTGTATATCACTGAAAACAAAAAAAAAAAAGAATTAAATTTCAAAAAGAAAAAAAAAATAGACATTGATAACGATATCATTACGGAGGGGGGGGGAGTCGTGGGATGATAACGTATGATATCGTACGGGGTAGAGGGATTTCACGATAACAAAAAAGTTGATAACGCATAGCTGCCAACTTTTACGCTTTTTGGCTACCACTAAAATTTTAAGGAGATTTTCGCCTTCTTTAATCATGAGATTTCGACGATTGAATGAGATAATATTTTCCATAAAATTTTAGAGGTATGAAAAAAGCGTAAAGGTCGGCAGCTATGATAAAGTTGTATAAGTACAGCCCCTTAGATTTTGTTATGTTATAAAATTTGAAATATTTTTTTAAAGGAGGAAAATTCCCAAAGAATGTAATTTGTATAAAACGTTTTTGTAAATTTAATTAGGGTAAAACAAACAAACAAACAACAACAAAAAATCGAAAAAAAAATACATATTTATTTTTTGACTAGAAAAATACTCTATGCTTTTTAGAATAAGATAATTCAAGCGGCATGTAAATATGATAATTTTATCAAAAAATACATTTAAAAAAAATAATATATTGACTGTGGTTTCTGCGATGCTTAAACTGCATTCACATTATAGTATTATCCTGCAAGGCGTGGGGATTCTTACGTTAAATCACAAGATCACTATCTTTGGCTGTTTACGCGCCACTAAATGATTGGGCCTTATGATTTAACGTCTAGCACGATAACACCATCATGAGAATGGGACGTTACTGGACTGAAGGAATCATGGAAGTATTACGGCTTTAAAAATAAGCATGCATTATACAAGTTTCATTGTTGATAGATTTGAAATGAAAACATTAGTAAACAATGTTATGAATCATGGAAAGAAAACGAACATAAATCTTAATATAACTTTAATGTTTATTATTTTTTTTTAACTGCATATATATATATTTTTAAACTCATAATAAAAGTTATATTACAATTACAAAAAAAAGTTCAAAACTAATTTAAAAATTTTATTGAGGGATCACTTTTAATTTTTACAGATAGGTTATGTTTTAAGTTTTCAAATCACGTTGTTGTTTTAAATTAGAAAGTTAAAATTGTATATGAAATTGCCGTTTATATTATGCATAATTTGTTTCAATAGAATGCTATTTTTTCCCTCTTCATCCCCTTCAACTGCAAATACAATTTTTAAATTCTTATTAAAATTTACCTTGAAATTTCCAAAAATGAAAAGTTTAAAACTAATTTATAAATTTCATTATCACATTTATTTTTTATCACCTAGTTGAGTTTTTATGAATCATTCTTTTTTCATATTTTTTTCTAAACGTGCTCTTGTTTGAAAATAGACAATTAAAATTTTATGTGAAATTGTCCCGTACATTATGTGTAATTTATTATAATGGAATATATTTATCCGTCTTCATCCATCATGTATAAATTACACTAAACTATAAATCAAGTACACTGACACTTCAGGCTAGTTTTAGTCAGGATTTAAATGTTGTATGCAGAATTCATTTCTAAACGAAAATAAGTCAGAATTAAAAACAAAAATAAAGAGATAATACACCATTTTATATTAGAATAAGAGAAGAATAATTCTTTTTGAAGGAAAATATACATAAGTGCCTTATTTAATGTTTGTTAGCACTGAATTATTGCTGCTGCAAAAATAAATAAAATTAGATCTAGTAAATTGTTTTCTTTCAAAAGTATTTTTCTTTAGTTTATATATTTTTTAAAAATTTCATTGATATATTAAAGTTTCATTAAAAAATAAGAAATTGTTCAGAATCCGCCTTACGTTTTTCCTTTTTATTTATTTTTTCTTTTGCCGTATTCACAAAAGCAATGTAAATGTGATATTCTATTAGGCAAGAGTTTGCCAACATAAACAATTTTGTGACACTTTTCCATTATAGGGTCTTTCGCGAGATAGTGAAAATGTAATTGGCGTGAGAAGGAAATTGTTCATTCATATATTTTTTTAACCTATTTACTGTTTCATATACACAGGCGATTTAATCAGCATTTATAGAATTTATTTAATATAAACAAACCATTTATCTATTTTTATATCCAAACAAAAGTAAATTATACATATAAAAAAAATAATAACAAATTATATAAATAAAATGTTTGTATATACATTTATATAAACTATCATAAAAGCCCATCAGGTTTGTTTTCAAAGCTGTTATTATTATTTGGCAACAAATCTAACTTTCTGAAGGCAGAATGGAGCCAAACAATTAAGAAAGACAGCAAGGTCCCTATACTGTAAAATTGCCATTTTTTATACAAGTTCAGCCTTTGTATCAAAAACAGTTAACGATGAATTAAATATACCAAAACATATGTGTATTGACATTAATCATGAGTTGACTCGTGTGTAAAAATCCATTTCAGAACTTAAAAGCGAATTAAATATGTGATGTATCAACTTATGTTTGATTTGAAAAAAATTGCGCTTTTTTGAATAATTTATGTTACGCATGTTAGTGTAGAAATAATATCCAACATGTTGCAAAAATTATTTTATTTTGTTCATTATCTCACTTTTTTAAAGTGCGAATAATTTCACTGTAAACAAGCAACACATTTCGTCATCATCTATTACACTGGACAACAATGGTTCTTTTACGGAACTAAAATTGGTTGATTCTAGATCAGTTTTTGGCACTGGTTCCAATTACCCTTTCCATTTTTCTCTAGATGGTCCAGTTTTTAAGAAATTTGCGCATTTAATTTAAGCGTTTTTGTGCTATTTTATGGAAATTTTAGACACAATAAATGTCAGATTCAATTAACTTTTTTAGATAATGACTACTGGGCTATTTACTTCAAATAAATGTAACGATCTTCATATTCTTGACATTTATCTGCATTTATTAAGCCTAACTTGCATATTTTTGAATGGTGTAACATTTACATTACTATCAGCTTTAAAGTAGTCGTCACAGAATTGACGTAATGCTTCTTTTGACTAGATTTTTATGGTAATTTCAAATCTACAATCTGTATCCTTCTATCACATCTAGTTTATGAAGAAAAATTAATTTCTACTTTTATACGGCATTGACACAATTTTGGAATGATGCTTTTTAAAGGTGTGCACTTCATTGTCAAAAGAGTTAACAGTGTCAGATTCATATCAGGGACATAAACAACAATTTATGTAATCGAAAAATAATGAAAAATGTAGTAGAATCTACACACTCTGAAATGAATACTCGGATTTCACGAATTTTTCTTTGTTTTCAACGAATCATTTTCCTGGGAAATGCTCCGAGCGAATATTTCGTAAAACTGATGAAATCACTTTCTTCACTTTCTTGTCGATATAAATTTCGTCAAAAGTTTCGTCAAAAGAGGGCTGGTGGTGCCATCTATCATAAAGTTTGGAAGCTCCTGTATTTATTGACAGGGGGAAGAAAAAAATCCCTTCTCTTTTTTCTCGGGGAGATTCGAACCCGCGGCGTTTGGCGTCGGAGACCATTGCTCTTCCGACCTTGCTATTGGGGACTTGTATAGATGTGCTTTTAGATTGATGTAATGAATTCTGCTCCGTATTTATATTTTTATAAGGTAGATTGTAATTTTATCTGTGCTGCTACAATTTCTGAAAATTTTGAGTGAGGCTAATTTATTAGTATGGTTTTCTCATAGTCAATGAATAATTATAAAATGGCTTGATTAAATAATTTATTAGTGAAATTTTCTTTGCTCAATGAATGTTTAGAATATGGTCTGGTTAATTTGCTGCTCACAAATAACGAATTGTGAAGTATATTGTGTGAGATTTTATCACTTTGAGTAGGTAGATAAGATTTTAACACTTTACTGTTTATAAAGGGGAGAGTGATCAATTTTGTTTATTTTTAATTTGATTCAAAACAGAATATACTTCTTAAATAATTTTTTTAAGATATCCTGCAAGTTTGAAATTTTATTGACCAAATTTTCTTTTGGAATGGTTTTGGAGAACACGAGAAATTTATTTTCTTCGAATTAAAACATAACGAACAACAAGATAAAAATAAATAAATAAAAATAATAATGAACATTCCTAAAAAAAATTAACAGCTAAAAAAATAACTGATGAAGAAACAATAATTACATATATTTCAGTTTTTCCTGAAAAACACTAAAAAGTGTTGTTTTTAAATAAATTATTATAGGATTAATATAAATAAGCAAATATCTGCTTGCTAAAATTGCAGGATTTGAGGAGGTATAGCAACTGTTTCCTTAAAATGCATTGAGTCTGACCGTGATTGAGGCAAAACTTTCGTCAAATATTTGAGAGTTTACGTTTGTTAAAAGTCACATGATGTTCATTAGAAATTATCGTCAAAAACGACGAAATACATCTCAAGGATTGCTGAATCGTCAAAAGCGAGAGTTTTATTTCTGACATTGTATCATCAGTAATTGAAATAAATGACAATGTAGCATAAAAAGCGATTTCTGGCATTTTAGATTAAAATATAAAATTTCACCTTTTACAAAAAGAAACCGTGATAGAAGAGATTATATAGCAAATTTAATATCAGCACAAAACATAGGTTTAGAAACCTATTAGAGTACTCGTGTGACGGAAATATTTGAAATCAAGAAGCATTATTAGGAAAACATGAAAAAATATGCAAATTAGGCACACTGTTTCACAGTCTACACGTTCTTATAATCTCAGAAACAACCTTTTAGTAAAATAAACTAGACAGTAATCATAATGTAAAACAAAAAAGGCAGTCTGATAATGCTTAATCCCTTAAATTTACATCTAATTATACAAAATTTACTAATTTTGAATAAATCGAAACATACAAACATCTCAATAACAAGGGCTGCTGGATTAAATCTAAAACTAGATCCGGAATCAGCACAAAAAACCTCATAAGAAAAAACTAATTTCGGACTTGTGAAAAGTTATAGTTCAAATCAATGTTAAAATTTGATGGTGATTTGTTTGGAATTTATTGGTGAATTATTGGTTGTGTTTTGTTTGCCGAGGAAATATTTTTTTCAAATAAATTTTACTTCAGCTATTTTAAACATAATTTATATTTTAAAATTTCTCTTTTTTATGTAAAGAGAAATTTCATCTAACTTTATTTATATATTACCTGTTTAAGAAAATGCAGTATTAATAGAAACAATGCAAATATGTTACACCATTATGTGCGAGTTCTTGATGGAACTTTTTGTTCACAAGGTTCATCCATCATTTATAAATGACATTAAGAAATAAATCAAGTACAGTAAAAATTGTCTTTGAGACTAGATTTTGTCAGTATATAACTGTTGTGTGAAGAAGTCATTTAAAAATAAGATATAAATATGATTTAAAATCAATAATAATAGGGTGATGCATCATTTCATGTTTAAATTAGACAAGAATTTTTTGCCAGGATGTCAGGATGAAAGGCATTCGCTCCTATCTCCTCTTCTCTTTCCTTTCTGGACTGTGCGGCCATTCAAGGATTTTTTTAACCTTTGAAAGCGATATTCAACTATGGAAATAATATTGTCTTTATTTTCCGGCTCTAAAAAACTGCCTTCGTCGAAACTCTTCGACTCATGCTGAACAATTCTGATATCCATAGGAATTTTTTCTACGGTTTTGCTGTTACTGAAGCTCGTACTTGATTTGGGTACCATGATGTCTACTTTGTCTGAGAAATCTTTCTCCGTTGCCTTTTCTGTAAGCCTAGTTTGAATGATTGTTTTTTCGCCAGAAAGTTTTTTCGCCATATTATACAAATGGCGTCTTCACTTGGTGGTTGTTGAGTATTTTCGACTTCTTCATTACATTCTCATCGACGATACATGGAAGCCCTCAACTGATATATTTATCAGTGTAGTGTTTAGAGCCTCATTACAAGCGGTTTCAGTTGAAACATCACCCACCATTATCACATCATTGATGTGACCCTTGCACTTTGAATAGTCTACAGCTTCTGCACTGAATGGATATACAGTATCGGACCTCTTATCCGGCATTTCGAAAACCGGAATGTTCTGAAAACCGGCACTTTTTACGATCTCCTCGTGGATTTAAAAAAAAAAATAAAAAAATAAAAGCTATAATTTAAAAAATATTTTTAGCCTAGAATTTGGTCTTTCTTCTATTTTTTAGCTCCATCTGATTATAAAGGAAAAAGATAATGCTTTAGCCACATCTTACTGGTAAAGGACAAAAAGGAAGGAAAAAAAATCCACAAATATCGAAACGTAACCTCAAAGAAGTTTGTTTCTATTTTTCTAAGGCGTTTAACGTTCGTTGAAAGAATGAACGAGATAAAAAGCATACTTTCCTGCTTCAAGGTCAAAGGGCAGAATGTTAGTAAGTCAAGAACGAAACGGTACTCTTTTCCTTACTAATTATTTTTTTTTTAAATTCTATCTCCGTTGCTAATTGTCACATTGAGTTCAAATTTTCAGCAAGTTCAAATAATAATAAATTAGACCACTTACCAAATTTATATTAAAATGCAATAAGTTTTCAGAAAATTAGTACACCCCCTATCCCCCCCCCCTCAAAAGCCTAATCTCTCAGCCACTTCAACAACAACAAAAACAAAACTGTGTAGCGTGTTTTTAATCGTGATTGGAAAGTCGGACGTTATTAGTTTGAATCTGATAACGTTCTTAGTTATGCAGAAAGGGTTCATTATTACTGTGTGATAACTGAGGCAATGCAAGTGAATCATACAGAAGTTAATTTTCCAAGCTTCCGTGTGCTTTCTCCGGAAAGGAGAGATGTCAAATAAATAAATTAAGAAATTGCATCCTTTGTGATTACTTTTATTTTTAATTCGGCAACAATTACTTTATCAAATACAAATTTAATAATAAGAGTTATTTTGATCGACATTCTGATGACAGGAAAATAAGCTAAGAATCATTTTCCTGTTTCACTGTTACATCAATTACCTCCCCCCCCCCCCGCTTTCTTTCATGACAGATTTTGTAGCGATCAGGTATCCGGCAATCGGCGTTTCCCGAGCATGCCGGTTAGTTGTGCTTTTACCATACAGTGGAGAGGTGATTTTTGCCGATGCTATATTTATGTTTTTGGCATGGATCCGAAAACCGGAAAATTCCGAAATCCGGAATCCGATGGATTTCCATGATGCCGGATAATGGGTCCTATACTGTAGTCCTTTTGCCCTGAAACCGTTTTTCATTGTAATGCCATATCGTTTTCTAGTGCGATTTTCAGGTTTGGAGCAATGTGCACATTATTCACAGCTTCACGCGGATGATTTTTGAGCCAGCGAAGAAGTGGCTTGTTCCACTGATCTTTTAGTGGACGGAAAGCAGCTGCGGCGGAAGGCTGAAGTATATGGCCTGCATTTGGTTATAAAGCTATCAAAATTATCTGTAGAGATTTGCAGTGTTCACTGATTTCTCGCATAAGATGCGTGTTGTGTCCATCCACAAATAAAATTACCGGCAATTTAACATCATTCTTTGCTAGAAAAAAGGCCTAGACATTTCCTATCCATTCATAAAACGTAATAATAGCTTCTTTTAAAGTGTGAAACATTCAGAAACTAAAAATATAAAAAGAAATGATTGAAATCATACCTTTTGTAAAACTTGTTTTTACTTCGGGTCGTTTCTCTAAAAATTCCTTGACGCTCTCCTAATGTTCTTTACTCAATTTCTTCATTATCTCTATTCTAAAATAAAAAAAGAGATACAAACAGCAGAATCACATAATTAAAGTTTTATTCTTTGCTTAGCTTGAGGCCAAAATGAAAAATAGTAGAATGGTATCATCCCATGCCATGAATTAGTTTTTAGATACCTGCACACTAGCGTGTACATAGTAAAAGTAACATGCAAATCAAAATTTTCATTTCTCTAAACAATTCCAAGTAATTCATAATTTAGAGTGTTTTAGCTCATTTAAGCTTTTTAAATTTCGATATATTTTAGAAACCATTCTTAATGAGCATTTATTCTTATAAATAACCACCATGAGAATTTTTAGTTTCTAACCGCAACAACATCAAAGAAATTGAAACTTTAGAACTTTTTTTCTCCTGAACCCTTTTAAATTGCGATTTTTAAAAAACAGTTTTGTGCAAGAATTCATGTCTTAAATCTAACAGCCACTATATTCCAAACAAGACCATAGAAATAGTAAGTTAGAACATTTGCTGCTCATTTGACCCTTTAAAATTAAAAATTTTTTAGAAAACATTCTGGACGAGCATTTGCAGCTTTACCACCATAACACATATCAAGTTTCTTGCCTCTTCAGTATCACGAAAATCGGAATTTTATAACTATTTCAGCACACATTTCCCTTTAAAAAAAAAACTATTTTTGCGTACATTTGCGATTTTAAAATAATAGCCAAGTCAAGTTTAAATTTTATATCCTTAAAAATTTCTTTAGAAATCGTAATTCTATAGAAAACGCTTTCTGCAAATCCTTTTGAATTTCGAACGTTTTATAAACTGTTTTTAGAGAGTATTTATATGTTGCAAGTTACCATCAAGTCAAATTTCTAATTTTTATATCCGTCAAAATCTCAAAAATATGCATTAAATGGGAATATTAAATGGGCCATTACTGGTATATGGGCCATGATAGGTGATTTTACCCTATTATCTGATTAAAAAATTTTAAATGTATATGTCATCGAGTAAATTTATTTACTCTGTAGAATTCCTGCACTAGAACCATATATATTTACTATGTACCCATTGCTTTTTTTAATGATGTTTCATATTTATAAGTTTTGTAAAGTTGGTAGAACATCCTTCCGATATTCTGTGTATTATTTAGATTAAATATGTTCAAGACAGTAAAATTTATATATACTTTTAAGGATTTTGACTCTTAAAAATTTTCGTCGTGTGACATATAGCAGTGCGAATTGAAGTAGAAAACTCATGCGATAAATAATTGAAAGCGTTAAAAAAAATCTAATGTACCACTAGAAACATTATAATAAGACTTAATAAAATAAAAAGATGTCAAAATATTTTAAAAGTATTCGTATAATTATTCTGGTGTTAAATCTATTTTAAATTTTCTATAGAAAACATTAAAAAAAAGGTAAAGAACTGATTTTTTAAATTTTGCTTGTATTTCATTTATTTTCTGTCGTCAATATTACTTTCCCAATAAAAAGAACAAAAAAAGACAAAAGTAACTGATAATGAATGATTCAGTAAGAAATTTGGAATTGTACCCCTAGAAAGGCAAAATGCCCTTATGTGGGACGTACGCCCCCCGTTGGGAACCATTACGTTAGACCATGTACTTTTTGTCTCGATTTTTTTCTTCATTGCTCCATTATCTAAATATATTTACCTTCTTCCTGTTCAAGAAAATATTTTCTTTCGTATTAATAAAAGCAAGGCAAGTAACATATTCCATTAGGGGGAAGTTTGTAATGAAACGTTTATTAACAAGCTTCATCCATCATCTATAAATGACATTAAGCAATAAATGAAGCACACAAGAAAAACAGCTTTATCAGGAGTTAACTTATATGTGGAGAATTCGTTCCAAAGCGGAAATGATTCAGCATTTTTTTTAACAAAAAAAAAAAATAAAAAATAGGTGATACATCACCTTATGTTTGCATTAGAGAAGGGTTTATTGCTCCTGGTTGCCAAATATGCTTTTCTTTTTCTTTTTTTCTTTTTCATCAGTTAGTGTAGATATTAATATTTCAAAGAAAAATAAATTTTATAACTGGGAATTTTTCTTTCAATACAATTTTGTTTATTTTTCTTTTTATTATACTCCTTATTTTAATTCTTTAAAAAATAAATGAATGTTGTTTCTAATTTCAGTTTTTTCCCCCGTTAGAATACTGTTCTTCACTATATTAATAAAAACAGTGAAGAAGTAAAAAACAATACAAAAAACGTATACCTTGAAGCATAGTTTCTTTTGTCTTTTCTTCTATCATTACAAGAAGAAAGTATTGGATTCCTAAAAATTTTCGAATTCCGGTTTTCTGCGGATTTATACGTTTTAGGTGATCTCGAAAAACATGTTTTTATAAAATGTTTGTATATCTGTCTGTATGTGACACAGATATTGTGGGTCAAGAACTAATGATCAAATTTTTTTTAAAAAAAATCTTTAGTTTCTGTTTTCCCTGGTGTAAGTTGGGGCTAATCACTTTTTTGGTATAAATTGCTGCTAGGCTGCATTTTTCAAGATTTCCACAATAGCTCTATCACAAGAACTAATGTACGGTTTTTCATCAAACCTTAAATTCAGTTAGACGTTGTTATAATTTGGTGCTGATTAGTTTTTGGTGTTAATCGACCAACAGGTGGCGCTGCTATACTACATTATTCGTGATTATCGTTACAGCTTTATCTCAAGAACTAATCACGAATTCTTATCAAACTTCAGTTTCAGTTACTCCCTGATATAAATTAGTGTTGCTTTGTTTTTAGTGTCAATTGCCAAGTAGGTGACGCTGCTAAGCTGTATTTTTCACAATCTTCGCAATAGAGAATTAATCTCAAGAACTAATTCATGAATTTTCATCAAACTTCAGATTCAGTTATTATCTGATACAAATTTCGTCCTGATTATTTTTGGTGTAAGTCGTCCAGCAAGTGGAGCTGCTATGGAGATTTTTTTACGATTTTTGCAATAATTTTATCTCATAAACTAATGCACGGATTATCGTCAAATTTCAGATTCTCTTAGAAGTTGACATAAGTTGTTGAAGATTAGACCTATTAGATTAGACCTATATAGATTAGAAAACAACCTAACTGGTGGCGCTGCTATGCTGCATTTTTCTGGAAGTATTAACATGTATGAGATAGAAGAAAGTTTTGAGATTGTCACATCCGACCAATTATTATTGTCATTATTATAATTAGTCTTTTCATATACACGACACTAAAGATTCTGAGAAAGAGCCTTTATGCTAGTTTAGCAAACAGCTAGCTTTTACTTATTTCAAAACAGAAATGAACCAGAATAAAAATATAAATAAAAAGGTGATGCATCATTTTATTCATTATATTCATTAGAGAGGGGACTATACATATATAACGTTATTAGTTAAGGGGGAAGGGGGTCTGACACTTGATATCACGAGATATCTGTAGGGGGGGTGGGATTTGCTTTTTGATAACGTTATTTTATTTTATTTTCTGTTAACTTTTTCTTTATAGCAATATAGTCTTCTATCATTTTTTTAGTATGTTATCTAATTTTAGGAGAATACAAAATTAATATTAAAAGCATTAAATGTTTATAAAATCATTTAATTCCAAAATATGGAATAACGGAACGTTCGCCATTCCTATTTTTCTGCCATATGTGCTTATAATTCGTAGATGGAGAAACCAGGTTCGAAATGATATTTGTTAGGTTTACTAGTAAACATTGGTTTCATATATAATAATGATATTTTATTAACATATTATATTCAATTAAATCAGTAAAGTATGCAAATAATGCATGAACCATACATGTATATCACTGCAAACATTTTTTTAAGTAAAAAAAAAAAAAAAAAAAAAAAAAAACAGAATTTTTAGACACTGACAACGATATCATTAGGCGAGGAGGGGGGGGGGGTGATCGAGGAACGATACCATATGATATTGAAAGGGAGAGGGGTCCAAGATTTCCAAAAGTTAATAACATAATATACAGCCACAGTGGATTTATCGCAGCTGCTTGTCAAGTATGTTTTATATATATATATATATATATTTTAATTTGCTTCAGTTAGTATAGAATTAAACGTATATTCAATCACTTTTCTATGGGAAAAGATATTTTACTTCATTCAAAAACTACGGTCAGAAATTATAGGGTATGTTGAAATTTAAAAAAAAAATTCAGATGGAGAATAGAAAATTAGAATGCTTCCGTAAAATAGCATTCTATTTCGAATGGAGAAAATCCATCATTAACATTTTATTTTATCGAAAACGGATTTTTATATGGTAAAAGAAATATTTTCCGCACTTATTCCTATCGTAAATAATTTATGTTTTAGCATTTTCTTCACTAAATATCAGAACATTAAGTCCAAAATTGTTAGTGAAATCCCGCGAATATATATATATATACTAGCAAACCCCGCGGCTTTGCTCGCGTAATATTTGAAATATGCCAAGTGATATTTATATGTCTAATTTTTATTAAAAGGTACTAACTAAATTTTTATTTTATTAAAAGGTAATATTTTATTTTATTAAAAGGTACTTATTACTTTTGGGAATAATTAAAAAAATTACTATTTAAAACACAGTTTGATTAAACATCATTGTTACTCTGCATAAGGCAGAAATGAGACTTAAATTAATAAAACGAAATAAAATTAAATAAATAATAATTTAGAAAATATTTTGAAACTTTTATGCTCAATTAATACGCTCATTTCAGTGTTCAATTGAAGTTTTGAATTTTTTAGAAACCATCTTCTTACATCTTAAAATTAACCATCATGTCAAATTCCAAGTCCTACCACCTCTCTCAACATAAAGGGCTATGTTAAAATAGGAACTGTCACCATTAATTTGACAACATTAATTTTGAAATTGGTTTGTTATTACCTACTATTCCACAGAAACGTTATTTAGAAAGCTTTTAAAGGCCATTTTTAGAGCACTTGTTGTTCCTGTGAATCCCAGGTGGTAGAATCATCGGCATAAAATATAGCCTGTGTATGATCAGAGACTGTTACCATTGATTCGCAACTATTACTTTTATATTTGGTTTATATTCCCTGAAATTGCGTAGAAATCGTAATTTAGGACTTTTTTAGAATGCTTTTCGCACCTCCCCTTCACTTCACCGCTTTTTAATTCGAATTTATTTCCGACAGTCCTTCGAGGGCATTTATATTTTATAAGTAACTACCATGCCATATTTAAAATTTCTAGCCTTTTCAGTATCACAGAAATCGCAATTTACAAAGTTTTTAGCTATTGCAACCCTCTGATGGTAGTGGCAAAGACATAAAATATAGCTTATGTTTGAGCAGGTTCTATCACCAACAATTTATCATCAATATTTTATTAATCGGCTTGGTATTTGATAAGATTACATAAAAATTGTAATTTATAACGCTTTTCACTCATTTCATCTTTTTAAACTTGAAATTTTCTTTCGACAGGTCTTAGAAAGCAGTTGCATCTTGTAAGTAAATATCATGCCATACTTCAAAGTGTTAGACCCTTCAGTTATGCAAAAAATGCAAATTAGAACATGTTTTGCTTTTGCAACCCTCAGATGGTAGTGACAGCATCATAAAATATAACATATATATAGCAGGGACTGTCACCATTGATTTGCAACCATTACTTTTGAAAT
Source organism: Maratus speciosus (assembly GCA_963932465.1). Classification (NCBI taxonomy): domain Eukaryota; kingdom Metazoa; phylum Arthropoda; class Arachnida; order Araneae; family Salticidae; genus Maratus; species Maratus speciosus. The sequence goes on along the minus strand of OZ010794.1, from coordinate 118,282,476 downwards.
AGCTTTGGTATTTCCTTAGATTGAGTAGAAATCGCAATTTAGAACGTTTTTAGGACGCTTTTCGCGCATTTTCACCCCTTTTTAAATTTCAAATTTTTTCGAAATTGTTCATAAAGATCATTTATAGCTAATAAATATGTACCTTGCCTAATTTTAAGTTGCTAGCCTCTACCGATCACAAAAATTGAAATTTGGAAGGCTTTTTTGCCCCTGCAGGTGATAGTGATACCGACTTAAAATAGCGTCTATGTTAGAGCAGAGGCTGTCAGCATCAATATCTTACCATTATTATTGAAATCAGTTTGATTCTTTTTGAGATATTGGTGAAAAATCGGCATTTAGAACGTTTTTAGAACGCTTTTCGCTCATTCTGCTCCTGCATCTCCTCTGAGGTAGTGGAAACAGATATAAAATATAGCCTATCTTGGAGTAAGATCTGTCACCATCATTTTTACACCATTATATTTGAAATCAGTTCAGTATTTCCTGAGATTGCGTAGAAATCGCAATTTAGAACGTTTTTTACAACGCTTTTTGCGCATTTTGACCCCCCTTTTAAATTTAGATTTTTTTAGGAAATGTCCTTAAAGATCATTGATATGTTATAAATAACTACCGTTCTAAATTTCACGATTTAAGGCCCTTCCGTCACGCAAACACCACAATTTAGAACGTTTCTCTCCTGCACCCCCTTTGGGGTAGTGGCCCCGACATGAAATATAGCCTATGTTGGAGCAAAGGTAATCACCATCATTTTGACGACATTATTTTTTAAATCGGTTTGGTATTTCCTGAGATTGTGTAAAAATCACCATTTAGAACGTTTTCTAGAAAGCTTTTGGCGCATTTTCACCCCTTTTAAATTTCCAATTGTTTAAGAACAGTTCTTAGACATCATTTATATCTTTAAAACTAATATTCCAAATTTCATATTTCTAGGCCCTGCAGTAACGCAAAAATCGCATTTTTAGAACGTTTTTTGCTCCTGTACCCGTTTGGGGTAGCGGCACCGACATAAAATATAGCCTATGTTCTAAGTTGGACTAACACCATCATTTTGATACCATTACTTTTGAAATCGGTTTGGTATTTCCTGAGATTATGTAGAAACTACCATTTAGAACGTTTTTTAGAACGCTTTTTGTGCATTTTCACCCATTTTAAATTTCGAATTGTTTAAGAACTGCTCTTAGACATCATTTATATCTTATAAGTAACTAATATTCCAAATTTCATATTTCTAGGCCCTTCCGTAACGTAAAAATCGCATTTTTAGAACGTTTTTTGCTCCTGCACCCCCTTTGGGGTAGTGGCACCGACATAAAATATAGCCTATGTTCTAAGTGGGACTAACACCATCATTTTGATATTATTACTTTTGAAATCGATTTGGTATTTCCTGAGATTATGTAGAAACTACCATTTAGAACGTTTTTTAGAACGCTTTTTGTGCATTTTCACCCCTTTTAAATTTCGAATTGTTTAATAACAGTTCTTAGACATCATTTATATCTTTATAACTAATATTCCAAATTTCATATTTCTAGGCCCTTCAGTAACGCAAAAATCGCATTTTTAGAACGTTTTTTGCTCCTGTACCCCGTTTGGGGTAGCGGCACCGACAGAAAATATAGCCTATGTTCTAAGTTGGACTAACACCATCATTTTGATACCATTACTTTTGAAATCGGTTTGGTATTTCCTGAGATTATGTAGAAACTACCATTTAGAACGTTTTTTAGAACGCTTTTTTGCATTTTCACCCCTTTTAAATTTCGAATTGTTTAAGAACTGCTCTTAGACATCATTTATATCTTATAAGTAACCAATATTCCAAATTTCATATTTCTAGGCCCTTCCGTAACGTAAACATCGCATTTTTAGAACGTTTTTTGCTCCTGCACTCCCTTTGGGGTAGTGGCACCGACATAAAATATAGCCTATGTTCTAAGTGGGACTAACACCATCATTTTGATATTATTACTTTTGAAATCGATTTGGTATTTCCTGAGATTATTTAGAAACTACCATTTAGAACGTTTTTTAGAACGCTTTTTGTGCATTTTCACCCCTTTTAAATTTCGAATTGTTTAAGAACTGTTCTTAGACATCATTTATATCTTATAAGTAACTAATATTCCAAATTTCATATTTCTAGGCCCTTCCGTAACGTAAAAATCGCATTTTTAGAACGTTTTTTGCTCCTGCACCCCCTTTGGGGTAGTGGCACCGACATAAAATATAGCCTATGTTCTAAGTTGGACTAACACCATCATTTTGATACCATTACTTTTGAAATCGGTTCGGTAGTTCCTGAGCTTACCTCCTACAAATAAACAATTTTTTCCTCTTTATAATAGGAGTATAGATTTATAACAGGTAAAAATAATAATTATTTCCACTATTCACGAATAGTAATTTCTGAAAATCATATTGTGGCCCCTAATTATCAAAGCTCTAATATCGACCTTACTTGAACACTTAACCGAAAGAGTAACTCGGTGCGGGCTATTCGTTTCTATACCCGGTTCTCCCTCCGCCCCCACCCCCACCGATCATTAGGGGCTTAGCGGGGGCAGAAATGAACCAGAATAAAAAAATTGAATAAAAAGGCGATGTATCATTTTATGTTCTCATTAGAGAAGGGGCTATACATATATAACTTTATCAGTTTAGGGGGAAGGGGTGTCTGACACTTGATATCGCAAGATATCTGTAGGTGGAGGGGAGATTTGACTTTTGATTGTTCTTAAATGTTTGTTTTTCTTGAAATTTTAATGTTTATATCCGTATTCCATATTACCCGACTGGTCCATATTACCCGAGAAGTGCAATTATATTTTTTAAACTAAATATTGATATGTATTTTTTTCTTACACTTAAAACACACAATAATGTGTTAAAAATAGTCATATTTGTACTTTAAAACTTCTAATGTATCTCAGGTTTTTATGTTGACTTAGAAATCAAAATGTATATGATATTCCACAATACTCGAACTTCCTCTACTACCGTTCCATATCACCCGATAAACGGTCAAGTGCGAGTATTACTCGCGCACAAAGGGTTCCGTACAATAATATATGAATTAGTAAGTGTATTATTAAAAAAATACCGTTGCTAAAAGAATACTAAGACTTTGTAAAAACTATACAACGTAGGGTTGGGTATAGCTGTATAGTATACAGGGTGCAAAAGAAAGTCCCCTTAACCTGAAAATACTTGCGAACGGAGAGAGCTACAGCTATACAAGTGAGGTAACGGTACAGTAAAGCAACTACGTCAGACCTAATGCAAACGACAGCAGCACCCCTAGTGGCGAAAATTGGAAGATTGCAAATCGAAAACGAAAAGAGGTAGAGCAAATTTTCAAATTAGAAAGTTTTAGAGCATCAGTTAATTAGTACGAAACGACATTTGGTTCACACGGACTAGATAAATCTTCGCCTGCATACTCAAAAATGTTCGAAATCGATGAGCGGCGATTCTACTTCTCCTATTGACATTCCGGAAATGTAGCAGTGCACAATTGCAGAATGTGACGTAGTACCGTGCTGTAATGTGTGTAAAGATTCAATTTCCAATGCATTTAAAATTTTAGAATAACCCTTTAAGGGCTTAAGAATTCTGTTCGTAAACTGATGAAATAATTGACTGACACCAGAATATTCAAAAGAATTTCTCTAAAACCAAAAACACGTTAATTTGCACTTTCATTACAAAAGCAAAATTTTATTAAAATATTCTTTATGCCATTTGTCAGTTTTGGAATTAAAATTAGGTGGCTAGGCCGTCTAGTCACCACCCTTGAAAGAGTTAAATCTATGTTGTCGTAGTGAAGAGGCTTGCAATAGACGTTCCATGCTGAGAAATGTGCATGCAGAATTACTCTCACGAATCCAAACATGTATTGCGAGCAATTGCGAACTTTTCGAACATACTGAATATTAATTTTTTATCACTGTGAGACAGTTTGTCTTTTTATGTGTGTGTGATGTTATCAAAATATATTGCGATAAGTACGTATTTATAGCATAAATTGTGCGTGTTTCTTCCCTTCAAACGTTTACACAAAATGGAGTGCATCGATTTCGGACATTTTTGGGTAAACAGGCGAAGATTTATCTTATCCATGTAAACCAAATGTGGTATTGTATTAATTAATTGATGCTCTAAAACTTTCTAACTGGAAATTTTGCTCTATCTCGTTTCGTTTCGATTTGAACTGGCTATCTTCCAAATTTCGCCACTAGGGGGCACTGCCGTCGTTTTCGTTAAATCGGGCTTAGTCGCTTTACTATACCGTTACCTCACTTGCATAGCTGTTCACAAGTATTTTCAGGTTAAAGGGACTTTCCTTTGCACCTTGCATACTAGAAAAGTATAAATGGATATACCATGAAAGTTCAAAGATATATGGAACCTAAATAATAGCAAATATAGTTATCCTGTATATTTGTTATTTCATATAGGTTTTTAGTTAACCATTAAAGACATATTAGGTGTGTTGAGAGAGCCACTTAATGGAAACTAGTCGCGAATCCCATAGTATTTATGCGATTCATTCTCATTAAATTAGTCTGTTTTTAACAATTTGACGTTTATTGCTTTTATGCTGCTACTGGGCATTGCATTACATAAATATATCCTTAAAATTTATTATACAGGCTTTAAAAGCCGATGGAGCACAGAGTACGCCGTACCTGTCATTATGTATGTCCAAACCGTCCGTGTCTTTAAGGGTTAATATCTCGGCTAATTACCGACGATTTTTTCCGAAATTCATAATCAACAATGCTTTTATGCTTCTGCTACAATAGCTGCCTCCAGCTCTGCTCAACGCTTTTGCTGAAGCCCGTAAATTGAAATTTGAGTGTAACGGAAAAATGCAATTTTCTCAAAAACTAAGTGACCTAGGGTAATCGCTATAATTTTTCTGAAATGTTTAAATTAATTTCTACTACATCTAATTTTTTCATAATTTTAGTTTCAATAGATTCGGAGTTAGATGGAGGGGGGGGGGGACTTATTTTTGCAGTACATTTTCCTCCATAACTTTGAAAATATATTCCTTAAAATTAAATGAAATATATTTTTGATTTCAGCGTTACGAAAGCTTTCACACGATACCCCACACGGTATACAAAGAAAAGATTTTTTTTTTCAAGTAACTTAATTAGCCCCTCTACATTCTCCCTAACTGTATTTATGAATATTTATTAATCTGTAAATATGTGGGTCACTAGTTTTTATTACTTCCCCGAATTTGAACTTTCCACGTTGCATAGTTTACGAGTAAAAGGGCTGTGACAGACAGACACAGGAGTGATCTTATAATGGTTCCGTTTTTACTTTTTAAGTACGGAACCCTAAAAAGTGCAATTCTTTTTTTAATTCTAAAAATTCATATGTATTTTTTCTTTCATTTTAAACACATGATAATGTGCTCAGAAATAGCCAATGTTTGTACTTTACTAGCTCTTAATGTATCTGAATTTGTTTATGTTGACTTACAAATCAAAACATAAATGATATCCATATACCCGAACTTCTTCTACTACTGTTTCAAATTTCAGAAAAATATTATTAAAATATTTCACAGAAAACAACATTCAAAATATTTTCTTGACATTATTATTATTAATATTACTATTTTAAATATAAATTAGATTAGAAATGCTAGAAAAATGAAGTGTCATTAAAGAGATTCTCAAAAAATATCAAAATGGCTATTTCAACCGAAATATGTCACTTTTTAAAAACATATTTGAAATCAGCTTGAAATGACATCAGATAATTTTTCAATTAACGAAGAAAGAATGTGAAAATGTGAAAATTTTTAATCTCTACGTAAATATTTTAAGCATTTTGCTAGCTTTAAAAATGTTTAAACATTTTAGCACTGCATAATTTCTGTGAACTGGTTTAAAATTAAAGTTTTAAAAATTCAGTTTCTATGTGTACATATTTTTTTAAAATAAAGATGTAACTTTTTTATTTCCTTATCGTATCAACATATTATACCTTTAGCGATTAAATACACGGATTTAATTTTTTATAATGTGCTACAGTTTCAGTTTTAATTATGTTACTTTAAAAATTTGCATCAAAGTAGTACTCAGTTCATTTCAAAAACTTGACCCGAAAAATACTCTGATAGCGAAAGAATTTAAATTCTATGTAATTAGATATTTATTTGTTCAATTTCAGAAGTAGCAGAAAATATTAGGAATATAATCAATCATAAATATTATAAAAATTAGGTTTCCGAGGTTTAATATAGTGGATTAGAGGCAGGGAAAGGGTGGGGGAAAACCAAATGTTTCCATCGTCTTCCTAAGTTTTCTGTATTTTTAGTATAATGTGCTCGTTATATTATAGGCAGAACATTCTTCTGAAATTGTAAAATTTAAATTTTAGTTTTATGTAGAATATGATACAGGGCTCAAAATTGCAAATGTATACAAGAGCCTCAAAACTGCGACCATAACATAAAAAAACGCCTAAAATATGCACATCGTTGATGATGTAAATAGTGAAACTTACAATTAAGATGTAGGGAAACAACTCAATATTTAAAAAAAATTTATTTAATTCTGTACTTATTTTAATAATTAATTCTGGTTAATATGACTGAACTCATGCGTTTTCATGAAGAAATTGTAAATATATTTCGACAAAACTCAAGATCACTCTGATATCGATGACCATCCCGATTTTTTTTTCAAATACATTTATGTAACAATCAAGCATTTTGGTTATTTAGTCTGGATAATCATGAAATAAAACTTGTTACTTTGAGATTTTATGTAAATTATTAGTGTAACTCTATGGGACGAGTTTCATTGTATAATGTAAGAAAAAATTATCTCATCATTATTATGCATATTAAATTATACATTATTAATTATTTACTTGAGCTTTACTTTTAACATTTTACTCATTTTTAGAATTTTTATTATTTTGCTTAATTATTTTAATATTTTACTTTATTGCAAGTATTCATTATAATTTCAAATGCATTATTACATTCAAATTTTAGTTAAAAACCTATAAACAAAACATCGACCAGAAATCTGCAAAATTCTAAAATCTGCACAATATCTGGTCCCAAGCTATGCGGGTTTGAGGAAATTTGCTGTACTTATCCTGATTTTAAAGAATCTATTTTAAAACTCCTGACTCTTAAAAGCCTTTCAAGAAAACATTTCATGTAAAAATAATGTAATATTACTATGAATGCATATAACTCTATGAAACCGATGTCTAAGTTGGAAAGAAAAGTTATATTCAATTTTCTTCCACAACTCAGAACATATTCAGGGTGATCAATTTAAAAGAGTAACCCGTTGGTTATTCTTATTACCCTAAATCTGACGGATGTGGTTTAAGTGGCGGAGACAATTTCCAACACTGTTGAACTGTTACAACTTTATATGTGAGGTAAAACAGCAATAGAGACGCACAATGTTACTTAATACTGTGATTATTTTATTTTCGGAAAGCATAATTTAATTCATTTTTTTACCCGACTACGGCAAAGCCAAAGGAGGGTTATGATTTTGACAGGCTATGTATGTATGTATGTATGTATGTATGTATGTATGTATGTATGTATGTATGTATGTTCATCTGTTCCCTCGTAACTTCTAAACCACTAATCAGAATTCGACAAATGACATATCATTAGAAGCGTCTTAATTGTCCGCTGGTTATAGGCTATATAGATTTTCACCAAATTCAATGTGGCGCCTTCTAGCGGACAAAATATACAGAGTAAAAAAATAAAGTTAAGCTAGATATGCCGTGTTTGGTATCATTTTAAAGCGCTTCACTTCAAAACCATAGAGGGTTTGTTTATAAGTGCCTTGGATCATAATAAGTTGCTTAAAAATCCACATGACAGTCAATCGTTAGCAGAATTAGATAGATTAAGAAATCTTCCTAGGTCATCTTAATACATGAAACCTTCAATCTACATTACACATTTACACATTACACTAACGACCTCATCCACTAATCGGTCCATTACCCATTTGCTGCCATCGACGGATATGTGCGTCACTACTACCAAATACTGGAAGCGTCATACGTCAAAAAATAAAGTTAAGATAAATATGCCGTGTTTGGTATCATTCAAAAGCGCTTTACTTGTACATTTTGAATATATCTATATATTACTAGCATTTGCTTGTGACTTTACCTGTATTCATGGGGTACTTTTATACTTTTTCAGCGTAGTTTTTTGTCGTAGTTGGGTTTTAGTTTTTTTACTTTATCTTGTTGCATTATCATTCCTTACAGCAAATGTTGAAAATGTTTTAAAGCAAGCATGATGCAAACCATTTTGAAAGCAAACATGAACTCGTCGAACGAAGTTTTTGGGCACACTTCGCAACAATGTTGTTGTTATTGGAGACATTTCTTCAGTTATGATTTGCTTTATTTCAGCGACGTTTGTGCGCGATTTACTTAAATCATTTGCGCAGAATCGGATTAAAAATTACTAATGTTGTTTACACGAATTTATGTTTAAAAACGAGTTCTCGCGCTTACAATCTGAAAAAAAAAAATCCCTGCCGGCCCGGCCTACAGGCAGAGGTAGATTTCGATGTCAAATATACTAATTTCACAAATAAAAACTAAATCATGATTATAGATAAATCCACTTTAACAATTTTATCTGGCCGCTCTTGACGAGTTTTTATTTCATTTTCATATAATAGCTGATTTTATCAGAATCATGTTAGGGCGGTATTAAAAAAAATACTTTTCCATGCTCAACAACTCGAAATTTTCTGGCATAATTGCAGATTCATTTTTAATTTAAAAAAAGTATGAAACTTGCTGACGTGATTTTTGAAGAGATTTATAAGCGACCTGTGTTTTTATTTTTTGTTCAATTAATTAAAACTTGATATATAAACAATTATTTTCTCAGAAGGACAATATTTTTCGTTTCTAACACAATCGCTTCGGGAAATTCCGTTCAAAATGCCCACTTTGACATAATTTTTTGAAATATATTCTGCCTCTACCTAAAAATCGATTATTATGGTACATAATATAGTTTCTGAATAAGCGAATCTACCAATTAAATGCGTTTGAGAGCAAAAATTAATTTAAAAACCAGTCAGAAAATAAGCAGTTTGGATTTAAGCGCATCCTTAATACAATGATTTTTCCAACACAATCCGCTTCGGTAAATTCGGTTCAAAATGCCCTTTTTAACAGCATTTAAAAAATATATATTCTGCCCCTATCAGAAAATCGACCATTACGGTACATTATATAGTTTCTGAGTAAGAAAACGTACCAATTGGAAGCCTTTGAGAGCAAAAATGAATTGTAAAATGAGTCAAAAATAAGCAGTTTGGATTTGAATACACCCTTACTAAGATCATTTTTTACTTCAACCGGTATGTATTTTTAATTTGTTTTTGCTCTAAGAATTGGTCCTATCCAAAACTTGTCTATATAGATGTTGTAGACAATATTAAGAAGATATATGATAAATTCATGGGGATTTTATATCTTTTGAATTGACGGAGTTATGGATTTTTTTCTTCTTCAAACCCCCTTTTTGTTTTCGTTTTTAATTTTTTTTGCGGTACGAATTGGTCCTATCAAAAACTTGTGAATATAAAAGTTGTAGATAATGTTAAGGAGATTCATGATAAAATTAATTGGATTTGATATCTTGAGAATTGACGAAGTTATGGATTTTTTTCTTCTTCAAACGCCTTTTTTGTTTTCGTTTTTAATTTTTTTTTGCGGTACGAATTGCTCCTATCAAAAACTTGTGAATATAAAAGTTTTAGATAATGTTAAGGAAATTCATGATAAAATTAATTGGATTTGATATCTTGAGAATTGACGAAGTTATGGATTTTTTTCTTCTTCAAACGCCCTTTTTGTTTTCGTTTTTAATTTTTTTTTGCGGTACGAATTGCTCCTATCAAAAACTTGTGAATATAAAAGTTTTAGATAATGTTAAGGAAATTTATAATAAAATTAATTGAATTTGATATCTTGAGAATTGACGAAGTTATGAATTTTTTTCTCCCAAAAACCCTATTTTTTGCGCCCCTTGAGCCCATTTTTTACTTTATCAAAAATCTGTGATACATAAATTTTTGGCCCTATTTTTAGAAGTAATAAAAACTTTAAACTGATTTGATATGTACAAAAATTAAGAAGTTATGGGGGGTTTTCTGTTTTCACAAAACCCCTCCCTATTTCCGTCCCCTTGGTCCGATTTTGCCCATTAACGAACTTGACCGAGATTTTATGCCCATTGATTTTATGTATCAGTTTGGATGAGATTGGTGCAGAATTACGAAAGTTATCGTGTCCAGAAGAAAGTGATATATATATATAGATAGATAGATAGATAGATAGATAGATAGATAGATAAAGTTTTTTACTGATGGTGGTTTTGGGTTCTAGAGGTCATGATCGGTGTAGATCTGCAAAACTTTTTCAGAAATTCCAACATAGGAATGATCCCAATAGGTAGTATTTCATACGAAATCTACCTAAAAAGATACCCGCACATTAAATAGAGACATATTAAATGAGTAATGACGTTGTAAGCCTTGTTATATATATTATAGATGTGGCTAATACAAAAAACAAACGGGTACTCTTTTAAACTGGCCGCCCTTGGCGACCAGTTTAGTCTCCGTTAGATATGTGCTAAGCATTGTACCATGTTACTTTTATCCAAAATTTAATTTACTTTCTCAGTACTTCGCCAAATCAGAAATTTCTGGTAGAGAAATCAATAACTCCGCATTTTTATGGGCACTACTTGGTTATCCCGTTGGCCAAAAATCTATCACCAAAAGATTAAATTCCAATAATGGTTGATCGTAAATATCACTTTCACTTGACTTTAAGCAAGTTACACGTGTCATCAAGTTATTTTTATTTCGACGTTTTATTTGTATTTTTATTAAAGTTATACTAATTTATTTTTTCTATTGCTATTTAACATAAAAATTATGTCAATTTGTATAATTTGGCGAGTGTTTGTTGATTTATATAATTTGGCGAAATTGGTCGGCGGGATAACTATGTAGTACCTTTTATGTTAGCCTGGCGCAAGTGGTAAATCATAAAACATTGTCTTTCCCGTCGCATTTTTTTCATATTTCATTAAATTCATATAAAATATAATAATTTCACTCATTTTATTTAAAATACATAATTTTAATTTGAAATTCACGACTTTCACTTCTTTCTTTCCTATTTTTAAGAAAAAGAAAAGAAAAATAATAAATAATACCAAAAAACACGAGTTTTAATTTCAACATCAAAGCATTGTTTTAATTTAACACGCGAAAAATAAAAAAAAAATGTAAAAAATGGTCACCTGGCATATAAAAAGCGAAGCGGTCATCCCGGAACTGTTGATGACAGTCACATGACTAAGGCTATTATTATAGAGATTAACCACCCTGTACATGTGCATTTTGTTATCTAAATAATATTTTGCTTTAAAATCACAAACACTACGTAATTTTTCACTAAACATCAATTTGATTTAAAAATAAATTAATTAACTAGTCGGATGTGGCAATCCCAAAACTTTTTTCTATCTCATACATGTTAATACTTCTTGAAAATGCAGCATATCAGCGCCACCGGTTGGATGATTTACATCAAAATCTAATAATCAACAACTTATGTCAACTTCTAACTGAATCTGAAGTTTGATGAAAATTCGTGCATTACTTTTTGAGATAGAGCTAACGCTGAAATCGTAAAAAAAACTGCATAGCAGCGCCACCTGTTGGGCGATTCACTCCAAAAACGAATTAGGACCAATTTATACTAGGGCGTAATTGAATCCAAAGCTTGATACATTAGTTTTTGATATACAGCTATTACGGAAACCTTGAAAAATGCAGCATAGAAACAACACCTGTAGGGCGATTTACACCGAAAGTTAAACAGAGTTAATATATATCAGGGAGTAACCGAATCTGAAGTTTTATGAAAACCCGTGCAGTAGTCCTTGAGATACAGCTAATGCGGAAATTGTGAAAAATATACCTGGCGATTTACACCAAAAAGTAATCAGAACCAATTTATATCAAAGTCTAGATGAATCTAAAGTTTTGTCAAATTCCGTTAATGAATTCTTGAGACAGATCGCCCACAAATTTTTTGTTACATACAGAGTCACAGAGTGACAGACAGAGTCGCAGAGTGACAGACAAACGTTTTCTAAAAACCATCAAATCGTGTTCAGGACCTTCTAAAATGTATAAATCCATCGAAAACCGGAAGGCGAATTTTTTTCCGAATCCAATACTTTCTTCTTGTGAAGATAGAAGAAAGTAAAAATAATACCGTACAGTATAAATAAAGTTAAATTATTTTTAATCTAGGAACATATAACGTAACCACAAACAAAAATATACAGTAACCTCAAACCAGTTACCCACTATTCTGAAAAAGGATCTTTACCTTCAGAAGCCACAGAAACTAATATACTTTTGAGACTTTCAGAACCATTTAAGAAAACACAGTTTCTTCTGCTGCTACAGATATAACAAAACCGTTTTTAGAGTAGTTTTTTTTAATGTGTTATTTATTTTTCTGAACCTGAAACAAAGGTGTTTCGATTGTTATAAATTCTGAAGTAAACATTTTCATGTTTAAGAAACAGGCTTTAAAGACAAACATAAAAAATTAACAGCATTGGCAGAAACGTTATTATTAGCATTTTGTCTTTCGTGCATAGTATAAATTCAGTTACAAAGCTGAACACTTTTAATTAAAAATGGATAGTATTCGAAACGGCAATATCCCTGTTTGAGAAAACCAATTAATATGCAAAAAAAAAAAAAAAAAAAAAAAAAAAAAAAACCTACTCGTAAACATTTACGAAAATTAGTAGCAGCAAATGGAACTTTGTTTTTATAAAAGCATCTTTCACTCCAGAAAATAATATTTATTTGTGAGATTTCCAAAGATAAAAAGAATTTTCGGAATCGCGAATACCTTAATAGAACTTAATATGTATTTCTGTAGATTTATATATTATAATTTCATGGATTTAAAAAAAATGTCATTTTTAAATAATGTATAATACGGCATAAAACACTCGTTTACCATTTGAAACTGTAATTTGCTATTTTGGAATATATTCGCTTTTTACCTTTTTTTTCTGCAAATAAACCTTCATGAGATAGACATAATAAAATACAATAAAAATCATTAAGAAGTATAACTAGTGCAAACATAAAAAAATATGGAAATTCAAAATGTGGATATACACTTCTGCTAAGCAGATCTGCTTGAATCACCACAAACCATTTGTAATCATACTGTCATTCATTCACATAATCACATCATATTCTCCTCTTCATTAAGGTAAACTTTATAATAAATATTTCTCGAAATATTTCATGAGAAAATACATAAGATCACAAAATAGTCTTAGACATCTAGTTATTAATTACATTTTAAGTAATTATTTAATATATGTATATGTAAATGGAAGCTGTACAATAGTATACAAGAGTGTACAATGATATAATACTGATAATATAATATAATATGGAATGTACAATACTCTAATATCCATTTTTCAAACGTGAAAATCCGGATTCAGTCTCGCGTTTCTTAATGAGATATTTTTAAGTAAAGTTTTATGTTTTCTCATAATTTCAAAGTTAATCTTACCATAGTTGTTTCAGAATTAAGAGAGTATTTTGACTTTGATAATATATACTGCGACTCTTGAAACTTCGTCTGTTAAGCTTCAATTATTTCTTGAAAAAGTTCTTTTAAAATTCAAAAAGTCCTTCCGGCTAGTGCCGGGAGGAAGAGGTAGCTTTCATATTCCTTATTTTAAAAAAGCCAACTTATATTATTCAAACACACGAAGCTCAATTAAGTGGAAACCGAATGTAGGAGATTCAATACTCATTTTTATCAATACTAAATCGTTATGAATGAGAACTTCGCGAAATTAGTCAGCTTTATCCAAGCTGCTTTTATTTAAAGTGACTTATATTTGGCTGCCAAATTCGGCGATTTCTTAAAGTGTCTGCCATTTTAAGACAACATGGTGGATGAGGCTAACCAGTGAACATGGTCGAGACCTTAGTAATTGCTGTGCACATGCTCACTCACATCGGAATCGGTTAATATATACGAGTGCTGTCGCAGGCAAAAAATCAGATTTTTCAAAATGTCACCCACGTTAGAAATTGAAACTGCTATATCTGAGCCATTTTTTAAGATAAAGACAAACAAAAAATGCTCCTGAATCCTTATATCAAGGTCAAATACTTAAGAAAGAAACCTTTTTCAATTTCTAATTTTTTTGCACCTCACTTTAAATATATATATATTTTTTAATTTAATGGCCGCCATTTTGAAACAAGATGGCTGATAAAGCTGGCCAGCGAACTTGGTCGAGATATTGATGTATACTATCCACATGTCTTCTTCCATCGAAATAGGCGAATACGTGTGGTATCGCGAGACAAATACAAGATCGTTTCAAAGTGTTAGCCATGATAGAAATTCAAAGTGCTATAATTCAACCACTTTTTAAGATATAAACAAAAGAACAAATTTTCAGAAACAAAAACTGCTCCAGAATCTTTGTATCAAGGCCAAACACATAAAAAAAAATCTTTTTCATTTTCCAATTTTTGAATACCTCATTTTAAATTTTAAATTACATTTTTTTAAATGGCAACCCTTTTGAAACAAGATGGCGAATGAAGCTGGCCAACGAACTCGGTCGAGACATTGGTATGTACTATATACAGACCAAGTTACATTCAAATCGGTTCATAAATACGCCTGTTATCGCGTGACAAAAATCAGGTCGTTTTAAAATGTCAGCCACAATAGAAATTCAAAATGTTATAACTCAGCCATTTTTTTAGATATAGACGAAACAAAACCTGTTCCGGAATCTTTGTATCAAGGTCAAACACATACGAAAAAACTCTTTTTCATTTTCTAATTTTTTGGTATCTCATTTTAAATTTAATTTTTTTTTTACATTTTTTTAAATGGCCGCCATTTTGAAACAAGATGGCAGATGAAGCTGGCCGACGAACTCGGTTGAGTTATTTGTATGTACTATGTACACACCAAGGTACATCCAGATCGGTTCATAAATACGTCTGTTATCGCGTGACAAAATTCAGGACGTTTCAAAATGTCAGCTTCGCTAGAAATTCAAAATGCTATAACTCAGCCATTTTTTAAGATATAGACGAAACAAAAACTGCTACGGAGTCTTTGTATAAAGGTCAAATACATAAGAAAAAAACATTTTTCCATTTTCAATTTTTTGGTACCACATTTCAAATTTTAATTTTTTTTAAATTTTTAAATGGCCGCTATTTTGAAACAAAATGGCGGATGAAGCTGGCCAACGAACTCGGTCGAGACATTGGTATATACTATGTACACACCGAATTACATCCAAATCGGTTCATAAATACGAGAGTTACAGTGTGACATAGTTCACACACATATATATATATATATATATATATATATATATTGATATATATATATTGATATATATATATCAATTTTGAACGGAGGGTGGTTTCGGGGTCTGGGGGTCATGATCGATGAAAATATACCAAATTTTTTTTTTTAATCGCTTTCCTCCGAACGGCTGCAATAGGTAGCTTTTTGTAAAGAAAACTACCTAAAACAGATTATCCTTTTACAATAGGATTTTGCTTTTCGTTTTTTATATATATTTACATATGTGTACAAAATTAAGTATTGGCGAATTTTCCAGCTCATGTAAGTTATTCTTTTAAAGGAAAAGTTATATTTAGAACGCAAAATTCTAATATATCGCTGCCTATGTCAGCATAAAATACAAGCATATCAAAATATTTCTTAAAAATTTAATCTAAGATATGCCTTTATCTCTGTACTTATTAAAATAATATTCGTTTAAGAAACTGTTTTAGGCATTGTATATATAATCTATCATACGTTTAAAAAAAATCTTGTAATTAAATTTTTTTAATATAAAGACTTTTTAAATTTTTCTTTACAAGAAAATAAATCCCGCTAAATTTCTGTTTTGATTTATAAAGAATTACGGTTTTAATAACATTCACTGTGTCTTTTACAAATGAAAAACTTTTTTCTCCATTTAATTTTAAAAAATCTGTTTCTTTGGAATTCCTATGAAAATGAAAGGCAAATAATTCTATTTAATCTTATTTGTAATAAAATTTCATATATTTAATGCCATAAATTTATTTTCTTTTTTAAGGAAAGGCACATTTTTGTTTATATACATGTATATTAATGAAATATGCATTTTTCAAAACTGAAATCCGGCTTAAATAGATAGTTCTAAGTAGATTTTTAAGTTTTCTCACAATTTCAGTATTAACCCTGTCATAGTTGTTTCTTCATTTAGAAAGCATTAGGACTTTGACTACTGTGACTACTTGATCCACTGTGACTTTCGTGACTGCGTCTCTTACTCTGTATTTATTCTATAAAAAAAAAATGCTTTTAAAATTCAAAGCCAGGTAATCCTTCTTCAATCAGATTTTTATTCTTTATTATTATTTTTACCCGACTGCCAAGAAGGGTTATGTGTTTCACGCGTATCTGTGTATGTGGATTTCTTTATATCCTCAAAACAGCCCAACGGCTGGATGGATTTTAATGAATGAGGTCTCTATCGATTTTTCTTAACCGTCCGATGGTAATAGGCTATGTTTTGTTTTTATAAATTCAAAATGGCGGTAGAGACGAAAAAAATTACGCAGTGTATTGAGTGACATATCAGTGGATAGGTCTTTCAAAATGAAGACGATGTTTCATTGACTATTTTACAGTCAGAAGCTTCGTTTAAATATTGCACAACCTGGAAGTTGTGTAGGTAGGATTGCTAGCTTTGCTGCAACTCTAACCTTCATAGACATCTAAGGGCCTCATCAAAACGGTGTTTATAGATGGGAACTAACAATTAAACGCATCTTAAAAGTCATCAATACAGGTAAATAAAAAAATAGGTAAGTAATATAAAAAATAGTTTAACATTGATGAGAAATAATTAATTAGTTCGCTTTTTACGCAGTCGGGTTTTTGATTTTTTTTAATTAAATTTTTACTTATTTATTTATACATTTACGACAACATGTGTCTGTAATTTAAGTATTAGTGAATTTTCTAGCTTATGTTAGTTATTCTCTTATAGCAAAAGGCTTAGAACACAAGTTTCTAACATATCGATAGGTATTTCAGAATAAAATACGAATATATCGAAATATTTCTTATAATTACAAGTTATGCCTTCCTAAAAACAAATTTTAAGTATTAAGATAATATACGTATTTAGAAAATTTAATATGTATTAAATCTCAGTAATAATACGCTATATAAAATATTTGTTTTAATTTTTTATTCCAATGTGAATTTTTTTTTCCATTTTAGTGAACATAAAAATTAATCCCTCTATATTTCCTTCTAGATTTTGAAAGGATTATGCCTTTAACAACGTTCCCTAATATGTTTACAAATGAAACTATTATTCTTAATTTATTGTTTTCAATTAAGGTGTTTTGGAATTCTTTTGAAATTCAAAGGCAAACATTCCTTCTTATTTTTATTCGTTATAAAGTTTCGTTTTTTTTCATTCCTTGTTTTGTTGTTGTTCTTTTTTTTATTGAAAGAGCACAATCTTTTAAGGAGCAGCTTCTTAGGATTTAGAAAATTTTGTCCTTTCTCTCACCTGGTATTTATAATTATTTACTCTATTTGAAAATGTGAGTGTGATATATCTGTTAATTACGTTTTAGTCACAAAAAAGTGAAAAAAAACCCCGTTAAATTTAAGTAATTCAAGTGAAACTAAAATGACTGTAATAAGATATTACCTAATTGCATTCAACTAATTACTTGATTTATATTGTTTACATAAACAGTAAATTTAACATCAGAATAGGTTTATTATGTTATATCGATACATTTTTAAAAATTGACCCTGATTTAATTTAAAAAGTAACTAACTGAATAAAAAAAGTCCATGCATTTTTTTTTTTTTACTTGCACCAAAATTGCTCCTAAAAATGCATTAAAAGAAAAAAAAAGAGTTCCCAATGGTTTTGATGTGTTTATAAATTTTTAGAATCAATTATCATGGCGAAACTCCTTATGTGTTCTGTGTCCGAAGTCTCACACTGTAAAAAAAAAAAAAAAAAAATCTGTAAATTTACTCACATTTTTCTAAGAAGTCGGGATTTCTAGAACTTTTTATGCAACGGTAACAGCAAAAATTCATGTAACATATGCACTTTTATACCGGAATTCAAAAAATCTGTAAGGTTACTAAGAATGTTTTAGGAAACTGGGATACTTAGAACTTTTTATGTAACTGAAACCCGAAAATTTTAGTAAGATTACTGTAATTATAGTAGATTCCTTTTTAAAGCTACAGATTTCTGTAGCTTTACAAAAACTAGTTTTGTAGATTTACATCTTTTTTCTGTACAGTACACAGATAAAATTTTAGTAAGCATACAAATCTTTACATCTGTAGAATTAGACTTTTCTTTTTACAATGTAGAAGTTTTAGAAGTGTTTACAAGTACACAAATACGTTTGTAAGAAAAGGTACACCAGACGGAAATTTAAGGACAGACTGAAAGAACAAGTAAGTGATATTAAATTTAACAAAGCACAGCGTTAGCAAGATTTAACATTCAGAAACATTTAAATATTTGTTTTGATAAATCAAGAATCATTATTCCTACCTCCTATTATCATATTTCGTTAATAAAAGAATCCATAGAAATTTTAATAAACGTATTAAGGCTATTAATGGTAATATTTCATATAGCATTCCGGGTATATGGTTAAAGTTTTTAAAGTAGAAGTATTTTTAAACTTGGATAGAAATGTTTAGTTTACTGTCTCCCCCCTTTCCCACTCCATCGTAAAGTAAACTCACCTGGTTATCCAGCCGAGGACGGAGTACGATTAGGAATTTTCACTACGCAATCAGCACAGCTACACTGATGACGATAAAGATATGATCTAAAGTGCTCGGCGCGAAATTTTGAAATCCTTTAAGTTTAAAAAACTATATTATTATGTAATAACAGGTTTTATATTGTGACATTTTCACAAGTTAAAGAGCAAGTCCTTTTGAGCAAGTTCTTTAATTTTATTTCGAGGTCATTATCATTAAAAAAAAGACTGTAATGGAAGTGCGGTGAGGTAAAACAGTGCTAATGTTACAATTAAATAATTAAAGGATAACTTTTCATAAATAGAATGTGTCAAAGAGCTTGACAAAACGTGTCCATGTGTTGTCACGGCCTTCGCTTGTAAAAGTTAGCATTCATACGATCCATAAAGCGTATTTAATGTTAGGCTTTTTCTTAATATATTATTTATTTCTCAGTAAATGCATTTCAAAACTAATCTCAGATTGAATATAAAAAGCTCTTCTTGTTTAATTATAATTCAAATGTAAATTTTGTTTAACTTTAGTTTTATTTGATAAATAGCCAATGTTACAAGGAATCAAGTCACGTTCGTGGACAGAGCGTTAGTATATGCTAAACACATCAATAAATAACCGTAAAACAAATTGCGGAAAATAAATGTCAATTTAAGCATAAAAATAGTTTTCAAGTATATATGTGTTATTTATATTAGTATTTTTTTTCAAGTAAACACAGAAACATCAATAAGGTAGAGATGTTATCGTCACTCCTGTGGACCAAAAAATGATAAGGACTAGAAAAGATTAAAATTAAATAGAAAACATGTAACAATTACATAAAAATTAATTTGACAACGTGATTAAATTCAGTTAAAAACTTATCGCGTTACAAATAATTAAAAATAAATCTCGTTTCAATGTCTATGCAATAAATTTTATTTGTGCCGACTATTATTTATGTATTTATTCATGCAGTTTTATCGGAATATTAGCGTAGGAAAAGGAATTGAAAAGGAATGCACACGCAAACAATTAATTTCAATAAATATAGATTTCTTACTTTTACTGTATCACTACAGGAAAGAAAAGACAATAGATTATTGTATTACACACAAAAAAAGAAAATAATAAGAGCAAACGGCATCAACTTCCTTTTTGTGGCAGATTCACAAAAGAAACTATCTTGAAACTAGAAACATTAACTTAATTACGTTTTCCTGTATTCTGTTTATTTTCAGATGGAAAGTTTCGAAAGGTGACATACGAAGAAAAGTTGTCAATAAATGGAAGAAAACTACAACTATTTATTGTGATAGCGGGAAACTGTTGGTTGTATTTATTGTTGAAAAAATTCAACCAAGGACAATTGAAATGTAGTTCTGGTTAAAGGAAACGTTAAAAATATATCTACTTTTAATATGAATTTATGATAAGACAAGAAATAAATGAATATGTTTTTGTTGGAGAGTCAAATAATACAAATAAATATTGAAATTAGATGATATCTTCACTTGTTTAAAATTAAATAGAATAACATTTTATATTAATTACACAAAATGTAATTGAACGGTAGGATTAAAATTCAGTTTAATACTTAGCGAATAAGAAAAAAAAAATTATGAAAAATGTCAGTTTGTTTTCGGTGCAATAAATTTTATTTGTACCTCCTATTATTTATTTATTTATTTATTTATACAATTTTATCGGAAGAAGAAATGAAAAATGAATGCATACGCAAACAAATAATTTCAATAAATACAGAATTCTAAACATTACCGGCATGAATACGCAAACAAAAATTAACAAATTATTATTGTATTATACACAGAAAAGAAAACAATAAAGGCAAACAGCCCTAACTTCCTTTTTGTGGTCAGATTAACGAAATAAACTATCTTGAACTAGAAATACTAAGTTAATTAAGTTTTCCTTTATTCTGTGTATTTTCAGACCGAAAGTTTGGAAAAGTGGCATACTAAGAAAAATTGTCGATAAATGAAACAAACTTCAATTATTCATTGCGATAGCCTAATTGTCAACATGTTTTGATTGTATTTATTGTTGAAAGTTTGAACCAAGAACAATTCAAAATTTTGTTTTTGGGAAAAGATATCGTTAGAAAAATTTATAATTTTAACATAAATCAATGCTGTGTTCGATAAAGACAAAATATAAATGAATATTTGTTTGTTAGTTACTCAACCATGATAAGAAAGTATTAAAATTGAAGTTAATATCTCTTCTTGATTATCGAAAATTATCTGTGGTATTATATACTAACCTGTATGTGTATATGGTTAGCAAGCGTGTCTTTTATGAAACTAGAGTTTATATGAAAATTTTTAATTTTATTAGAGTTTTTTATTAAGTTAAATAATGCTATAAAAAGTGATAAAATATATTTATTAGGATTAACGATCGTTTCATCGCACAAACGGCAACATTTTCAAAGTCATTCACGATAGAAAATATTTTCGCATAATTTAAAAACAATAATTAACATAGTAAACAATGTCACGAGACAAGATGCTTCGTGAAAAATATTGCAAACATAAAATAAAATTAAAATTAAATTAGCTATTTGCGAGCGTGGATTAATTTTCACATAATTTAAGAACAATAACATGGTAAACAATGTCACGAGACATCATGCACAATGAAAAACATTGCAAAACATAAAATAAAAATAAAATTAAGTTGGCTATTTGTGAATTATTTTTTACGATTGTTACTAAAATTGCATAGCATCTCTTTCCAAATTTTAGGTAAACCAAGGGACACTGAATCATTGCAATTATTCTCGTTGCGTAAAAATATCTCTATTGATTCTCGGATTATGGCCGGTGAATTGTTTTGGGAGGACGTTGTGTAGATACAAAAAAGTGTAGGGGGGAAGGGTTGTGAAAATTTGGAGGAGCCCTCTCAGAAATTTTGTCAGGGGACTCATAATATAGTTCATTTTATTTTTGTGGCAAAATCTTTATTTACGTGTTTTTTTCCTTTAATTTTTTTCCTACTTTCACTTGATACAATGTTCTATTCATGTTTTCAGCTTTAAGGGTAACTTAAACGACCATCTAGGCGGCCACAGCCGGACTAGTATTTAAGAATTTTCAAAATTAGCTATTGCGATTAAGGGGGTCCGGGACACAAAAATCTTCAAATTTTGTAAAAACCATTTATTTCATTAAAAATGTATCTGTTTTTTTCCCTGCTTAAAATAACTTTTAAAATATGTTTTTATCTTTATTAGAGGAAGAGATATTAATTATTTCGCTTTGGGGGTTTTTTTTTCAAAATCTGGCTTTCAAGCAATGGCTGTCATGCAAACAACTTCTTGTAAAAATGCGTTTTTCTTCATGATGGGTTTTTTTTTAAATTCCTCGTATTTAAATTCTTATAAGGCAAGAACCGTTAAAGTTAAATTGTTCAAACTTCGAACATGTCATTTTCAATTGTTTTACTTTAATTTTGATTCAACATATTTGAAAAAAAATATTTACTTTTGAAAATAGGATTTTTTTTTTTTTTTTTTTTTTAGTTGCATCATATTTTTTTCGTTAAATATTTTTAATTAAAAAAATTAATATTTAAAAAAATGCTGAATCCGATTTTAAACTTATATATTTCTGTTTATTTAAATGAAAAAAAAATAAATTCTATTAATAATATTTTGATTTATTACGATTTTAAATTACCCCACTTTTTTGATAAATTTTAAATTTTAAATTAATACATATATATATATATATATATATATATATATATGAGAAGTTTTATCATGGGATTTCATTTACAAGTGATATGGTTAACCACCACAAAAAAATTCAGAATTTTAACTCAATAAATAAAAATTATTTGAAACTGTGTCCCGGACCCCATTAAGAGAGAAAAAAAATGTTAAATAAAACTTCTAAACAGAAAAATTGCTGCAATATTAGTAGCGGGAGAGTTTATTGATTTTTTCTTTTCTTGCCTACAGAAAATCATTAAACATTAATCGCTGAAAGGAATCAAGACATATTTCACGCTTTCAGTCAAAACCATTTCTATCCGAGTGTGGGGTATTACCCTATTTTTCTCTACAGGTTATCAATAAATTAAAATAAAATAAACAAAATAAAATCTGACAGATAATCGCAACTTCATTTATAAAAGATTCAGTATAAATCTGTTCCTTGTTTAGAATTTTGTACAAATCTGTTATAGCGAAATTTTCTTCAAGGGCAATACATGTTTATTTTTATACCATGTTTCAAAATATCAATACAAAGTATATTTATTATACAAAGCCACTTATGAGTAATAAAGATCTTTATACGAATCGATACTTTACACTTATTTTTCTTTTTCAATAATAAGAAGCAATGCTACCTTCTTTTTTTTTCATATATTTTTTAAACAATTACCCATTTCTTATAGCTGGTGATTTAAAAGTTAAAAACGAAATAAAAATTCAATAATTTTAACCTTTAACTGATATGACTAAAATTTGTCTCACAGCTGGTGGGATGAGGTCTCACAGACCCCTCCAATAAAAGTAATAAAAAAATAACTTAAATGGTTGAATTTACTTATATTCTGTCCTACCAAGATCGTTGTACTTCTCTTAAGAGCATGTGAATTAAATTGCATGAGAAAAGTATTTTATTCCTATTATTTAACTTTAGTACAGAAAAATTACTTTTTTTTTCAAAATAAACGGTAGTTTGTTAATTTTTCTAATTAAATATAAAAATTAACCGTGTACAATTTTTTTTTACAAATTATCGTTACAACAAAGTATGAAAACTTAAATACTTTGCTATACATTTATCCTACGAATATGTAAGAGTGAAAGTACATCATTACTGCAGTCGAAACATATTTTTCGTGTACATTCAATGCATACTGGCTTTTGGCATGAAAGGCACTTATAAGATGTTTTCCTCTAAACTATTCTTTCCCGTAATAAAAATTATGTTGAACTCCATCAGAAATATTTATATTTTCACCATTGGAAAGTTCAGAATTCTTATCGTGATCTGTTTCGTCAGTAAAATCTGCATCGTCAGAACTTTCAATATCGGAATATTCTTGGTCTGGCCAGATGTTCATAATAGCTTCTATTTCTTTCTGGCTAGGGAAGTAGAACGTTTTTGATGTTGCGGCGACATCATATCACACACGATAAAAAAAAAAAAAAAAAAAAAAAAAAAAAAAAAAAAAACTCTAAAGAAATAAAAATAATAAACTAGTGATAAGTATTGTACTACAGTTTCAAATAATGACACAACTGATGTGATGCGGTGTGACAGACCACAGCGTAACGAATAACATGTTTACAATCAACTCACCGAATTCTAGCTTTGCGTGTGATCTTGGCAAGCTAATAATATTCGCACTTTTAAGGGGTGGTAGTGTATATAACTGGTAGTCGCAGAGTCAGTGAGACTGCGGCACATCAATTATCGGCTAAAAAGTATAAACAGCAGCATTCTTCCAATGATATATGATACATGTACCCTAACAATAAAATAAAAAGTAAAATAGTTAAATCAATCTACTCTTTACACCAAGGTAAAGTATTTTTTATCTATATATATAAAAGAAAGTCTGGATTTTTTATTAATCAACACTGCAAAAAAAATAATGCCAGTTTTCTGGTAGGAATCGGAAAAATAGTTGCCCTTATCGTACCGGAATAATTTGCAACCCAGCTCGGAATAAAATCCGTAAAATCGGAATAAAATCCGTAAAATACCGTTTTACTGACTATTTCCTTATTTTTTCGGATTTTATTCCGAGCTGGGTCGGAAATTATTCCGGTACGATAAGGGCAACTATTTTTCCGATTCCTACCGGAAAATTGACAGTATGTTTTTTACAGTAACGCGCAGCCCAAACTACTGAACCTAAAATCTTGAAAATTGGAGTAAAAATAGTTCTTATGACATAGAGTGCCGCTAAAAAAAGATTTTGAAAAATTCCACCCCTAAGGGGGGTAAAAAAGAGAACTAACTTTTAAAAAATTCCATAAAAATCTTATTTTATAGTTATTTTTCAACTGATATCATATTTGGTATATTTTTGTATGCTGAATCGAATGGTACTAACCAAATTCTTTTAAGACCAATACTTCGCGAGATATTTTATATTTTTCTAATTTGGCGATGTCTTTTGCGCCAAAATCTCAAATTTTTAAGTGATCATTTCTAAAAATACATCCGTTATTATAGCAACGTAAATTTTTAAATAAATATTTATGTTTGGTTTAAGAATTAAAGGGCTATACTAAATTCAAAACAAAGGTTCAAACGCATCGAAAAATAAAATGAAAAAAAAAAAATGTTACTGATTTTATTAAAAATAAAAAAAAGGAAAAAAAAAACTTAAATAAATTATTAACATTATAAAAGAAATATGTTTAATTTAAATATGAAAGCAATGTTTGTATAGCTTAAAAATTTTTGGAATTGAAATAATATTTGGTTCTTTATCATTAAGTTTTCAATGAAAAGAAAATATTAGTTTTTTGTTAGCCTTGCGTAATTTTCGCAAATAGCAGTATTTATATTCCGCGTGTGTAAATTGCAAAAAATTCTTTGATGTTGAAATAAGAATTTTTGGTTAATGGTAATTTTTCTTCTTCTTATTTTTTCATTGCATAATTTTAAATGAAATTAGTTAAAGATATATATTTTAAATTTGAGTACTTTAAATGAAATGAGTAAAAGACATGTGTTATAGGCGTACAATGGAAGATGTCGATAAAAGTAGAAGTATTTTTTTTTATATAAGGTTATACTAAAGAGTGACGAAATGTACACCCGCAAGCAGTTTTTTTCCGCACGGACTGTCCATTTCCATTGCTATAGTAACGTATATATTTTAAGAAATTAACAATTGTAATGTACTTGAAAAGAAGTATTTTGGCATATAATTAAAAAATATGCAATATTTCATAAAATGTAAAAATCATGAGAATTTCCTTGGTTTCTTTGCTCCGGCGAATTAGTGGGCAATCACGTGGGCAATTTCTGAAGTATCGCATCTGTACGCACACGTTATAAAAGTAATTTAATTTTTTTAAACTTCTGTTTCAGTGTAAATAAAAGTGCTAATATGTTATTCCAGCAATATTTTTGGTGATCGTTCCATTTTATCACTAAAGTTTATGTTATTATACAGTAGGTGTGGTTTTTCTTATAGTAACTTATCGTTGCTTAACATTGCATTTTATTAATTTTAAGGAAGTAAACTATTATAATGGTTATAACTATTATATTATAATGGAGTTATATATAATATAACTCTAAAGTAAAAAAAAAAAAAAAAGCATGAAATTATTGTTCCAGCAATTTTTTCGGTGATCGTCACAAAAGTTTATTTTGATAGACAGTAGGTGTGTTTTCATTTTGTTTTTATAATAACAACTTATCGTTTCTTGCAATATTTAATTATATAATTTGAAAGAAGTAAGCTATGATAATGGATGAAGAAGTTATTGTAATTAATGAAATACAGAACCTTTATCCTTGCCGAAATGCAAACATCCATGGTGACGGAGCGTACCTGTTCTTCTCCGTGTCATGTGTCGTGCACGGTAACGCCTCAATGGCTAATAAAATTCGGGCAGACATTGTGAGTAGCGTTTTCAAAAATTGGCTGAGGTTCAAACCGTTAACTCAACAACGCTCTGGGGCTCCTTATAATACTAAACGTCATACCTCAACGAAATGTCTAAAGCTTATACCTACGGAACTATTTACGAAATCGAGACTGGAGGGGAGACGTCATGAGTTTCAGGTATTTCATGGTGGCACCCTTTTTGGTATCTTTGGAGAGGCTCTGCATGGAATCAAAAGAATGCTATTCACGGGGGATTTCAATGAAGTCTCTTGTTCTTTTATGTTCTTTATCTATTGCGTGAAACAACAAATACTAATAATGTTAAACTATCAACTAACCTTCATAATATCCAACAATCGCTGACCACCGATGAACCATTGGTTTGCTACCTGAATTTATCCTGCATATTGTCGCAGTCCCAACTTGCTGCTCAAACTGATCTGTACATTTCTGACAAAACATATCCTACCATTGTAATGCCAGTTAAAATTTAAAAAAGTATAAAACGCAGGAAAAGATTTAGAGATGAAATCAGGAAAAAGCAAGAAAGCCCCCCCCCCCCCCAAAAAAAATGGCAGAAATACCGTGACAGTCTTACAGAAGATATCAAATGGAAAGTGCAAAGAGTGTGCGGGCATTTCCAGTTGGTCATCGACATCGTTCACGACCGATGCCTTATCCTTCTTCAGGATATTGTGATAGCCATGTCTAATAAACCATTCCTACAGTTCGGACTTCCATCACCTTCATGAGAGAAAGGGGCATTGTCGACAACCATCAATACTTGAGTGAACTCTCTTACGGTACTGTTAAACTGACCAAAGCAGTTGAAGTAAATGTTCCAAATTTAAATAAAAAACAGAGAAGAGCTTACGATGAAATGATGCACAGTATTGCTTATGATTCTGGGTAGTTGTCTTTTCTTGACGCCCTCATGGCACTGGGAAAACGTTCTTGGTCAACCTGCAGCTGGCTACAATTAGGAGTGGAAGGAATATTCTCGTTTCTGTTGTTCACTCGAGTATTTCAGCTACCTTGATCGATGGAGACAAGACTGCACACTCAACCTTCAAGTTACCTCTCAGTCTTAATCATTCTAAATCTGCACTTTTAACATCTCTAAGCAGAGTGGCATGGCTCAGGTGCTTCGAGAAAAAAAAAATATCATATGGGATGAAAGCACTACGGCTCATAAGAGAGGTATTGAAGCTGTAATCAGGGCTCTTCAGGACATAAGGGGCTGCAGCCGTCTCATGGGTGGAGTTACGGTACTTTTGGCTGGTGATTTTAGGCAGATTGCGTCTGTTGTGCCAAGAGGGACAAGGCCTGTTTCAAATCATCCATCTTATGTCAAAGTCCTGTATTTTAGAATTAACGTACGCGTTCATCGTCAACGTGACTTGAAGTCAGAAGAGTTTAAGAATTTATTACTCGATATTGGAGATGGTAAGCTTTTGAAGAGAATGGAAGAATAAATATTCCGAATAGCCTTTGCGAAGTTGAGATATTTGATCAGCTTATCTGACACAATATACCCCAACATTCATCAGACTTTATTGGACAGTGCTTTGTGACAAAAAGAAAGAGCTATTCTCCCTCCTACAAATGACTCCGTCATTCGCATCAATAATTTTTTATTTAACAATCTGCCTACTGAGCAGATGAAGTACGAATCTTTGGAGGCTGCAAGAGAAGCTAATGATGCTGCTCATTACTCTGTTGAGTGTTTGCATACTTTTGATACACTAGGATTTCCTCCTGATGTCCTCTGACTCAAGGTTGGCGCTATTATGATGCTTTTGCGCAGTCTGACCCCTCCCCCCAAACTATGCAATGGCACCAGACAACAACGGAAGACTCTGCACAGAAATTCGTCTTTCTGGATTCATAGATCCTAAAGCATCAAGAAAAGTAAAATATCCATACTGTATTTACTTTACCCATCGCAATAAGTTCCATAGCAAGGATTGCTGAATGAAAAAAGTAAAAAGAGAAAGTGATACAAAAGAGATGAGCATAAAAGTCAAATTACTAAGAAAGCAATGGTTGTTTTAAAACTGTTTTATGGCCACTCAATGTTTATATTAAAAATCACACCTAATTGTTTGACCACAATTCATGTTTTTTTTTCTCAAAGATTTCCGTTGCAGTTCATTATTCGGTTGTGGCACATAACTCGATTATGAATAATTTACTGCTTTTTTTTGGTGTTTGGTAAAACACGCAAGTAAATGAATTTATTAAAAGATATATAGTTTTTAATCTGTTTGTTTTTAAAGTTAAGACAACAGTAAAGAAAAAAAATGAAACATTATTTAATCTTTTTTAGGATTTCTAAATGGATTACTCAACATATAATCCTAAATTAATTAATTAATTATTAATTGATATAATCATATATATATATATTTAATGTTACATCCTTCATTTTTTATTTTCCATTTATTTTCAGCATTTTTGCCTTTATAATGTTTTATTCTTGCAGTTTTAGTTATTTGTCATAATTTGGCGAGTGTTTATTGGCGCATAATTAAATCTATTGTTGTTTTAACTCTTATAAAATCTTACGAGTTACAGAGAATTTGGTGAGTTATCACTTGAAGCAGGCTAACAGTAAAATAAATTAAAATTAATGTATTAATTAATAATTAATCTTTTATAATATTAAAGTGTGGCATTGTGGTCACATTCATACTGGACCTCTAAACACATCTGTAAACATAATGTTTAAAATTCTAACATACCAGGAAGTGAGTTAAAAATTAATTAATGATTGCGAAATTCCATATTTACATATAAAAGCTTGGCTGACTTAAATAAAAAAAATGTAAAATTAGAATTACAGATAGAGAAACAGGCAGAAAAAGACAAGCAATCAACCAAAATAGGAAGTTATAAAGACAGAGAATTTACCGTAGCGAAGCGCGGGTTACTCAGCTAGTGTATAATAAAATAGTTTAAGACTATTTATAACACTTCCCGACGTAAGTGAAAAGTGTTTATCGACTCGATTTGTCTGTACTTCTGCCTGTATTTGTTCTAACTCGCGTAAATATAGTCCGATTGCACATTTCATTGGGTATCACTATGGTATGTTTGGTATTGAAAATTAAGTGTGTAGGATTTATAGTTCATTAACAGGAACGCTCAAAAATTCTGTTACATCATGGTCTATGGGAGAAAATATCGTTTACGGTGTATCTTAATGATATTAAACTATTTTAAACATATTGAAATGGATATATATCACTGAAAGGCACTACAAGGTTATTACTACATAATATGGCGTCTATTGTGGTTCATTTATAGGAACACATAAAAGAATTTGGCTATAGAAGAAAATGAAGAGTAATTGAACTATTGAAGCCTATGTACAGTAATTCCTGGAAGTGAGATTTCATTTGTGGTATGCTTTTTTTAATTTAAATATTTTTAAATATTATTTGGTGTGCATAAGTTCTATAGATCATATACATGGCTGCACAAAAGTTTTCATCAACATTCTGTTGTTGGCGGAAATTTCTGGATGGACATTTTCAACAGTGCTATGCATTTAACTGAACTATGAGCATACTTGTATGTAGTATACATACATATCTGTAATATACATTAATATCTACTATCATTTACAGTACTGCACAAAAAAATATTTTACTGACTATTCATGTTAATAGCAGTAATTAAGTTTTCAAATGCAATATGCATTTTCCAAATTGTTCATTTAGACATCATATTTCACCTTATTAAACTGTGTTATAGTATTCTGAATGTGTTGGAAAGTGTTTCATAATCTATGCCGGACGAATGATCTTTCGTTCTTGTTTAATACGTGGTTATGTTATTTTTTTATATAATAAGATTAGAGTTTTAAGAGTTTTCCCATAGTCATAAATTATGGATGGACATCAACAAGAGGTAAACATTTTTTAAGGAATAAATTTCCAAGTGTATGTATTTTTTTCTGGATCATAGAAAATTTCAAAGTAAATTATTTGTTAACCGTAAGTTACAAACATAATGAAGTTAAATTGCACTAATTGGTAAAAACGCACGAGATCAGAGAACAGCATTACTGATAAAAATAATAAAGTTTTTGGAAGTTCAGATATTTTTTGCAAAATATAAAATTGCACAAAGTAGATGATATTTAAAAAATAATAATAATGATAGAAGCAGATGAGAAAAAAAAAGACTTACATAAAATGAAAAGAGAAAAAATAAAGAGAAAATTTATATGCCTGATTTGCTTCAAGATTTCAAAAGAAAAATAAGTAAAGAAAGATGGCTTCCAAATTCACAAACTAAACAATATTGTAAAAAGATAACAAGCTTCATTCCCTTGAACAGTTCAAAAAGGAAAAATAATTGTTGAAAGTTTTCAAACAAAACAAGCTTGAAAATGAAACTTTAACAGCAAAGTAAATCTTTGGAAAATTTTTGAAGATCGGAAAATATAAAGCATGTTCAAAGGAAGCTCGTTTTTTTCTTTTTATCAGCATGCTTCGTATATTATCATTTGCAAAGCAAACGTAATATGAAAAGAAACTAATGAAACCTTTGAGCGTAAATGTTTCCTTTCCTCATTCTAAAATATTTTTTTTTTGTTAAAAAAGTAATTTAAATGTCTAAAAAGAATGTTACGAAAACCTTGCATATATAAATAACGATTTAGACTTACACTACGCTTTAACAACTAACTAAAAATTGTGTATTTTTAAATTGAGGGTTTTTTCTAATAGGTCGCCACGAATAATTATTTGCATATTAAATGTATTATTATTTTTAATAGTTCTTTTAATGTTTATTTTTTAATAGTTATATTAGTAACCTAATAGAAAATTAGAAAAAAAGTATTATTCTTGACTTCACAAATCCTAAGCATCATATATCAATAATATACAAGATTTGAAATCCTCATAAATTAATAAATTCATTTTTTGTGAAATAAAAATTAAAGTATCATGCAGTAAACATTTATTTATGTAAGGAGTATTATTTTGGCTCAACAAAAGTTCTTTTTTGAATCATATATATGTTTATTATATATGATATTATAATATCAGTTTATTATATATATTTATTCTGAGTTTATAATATATTTATTATAGTTATAAAGTTTGTTTGAAACTTAAGATAATTTTATCATAATATTATATATTACTACATTTTGTTTGTGGAATTATTACCAAAACACACCTCACTGTAAAAAACAAATCCGTAGTTCTACAGATGTAATGTTGCATGCTTAATAAACTTTCATCTGTAACTATACAAAAAAAGTTGCAAATCTACAAAACTAGTTTCTGCAAAACTATAGAAATATGTAACTTTACAAATGAATTTACTAAAATTACAGTAATCTTTCTAAAAAATGATCTGTAACCCTGGTTGCAATTACATGAAAAGTTCTAGGCATCCCAGTTTTCTAAAAATTCTTAGTAACCTTACAGATTTTTTTATCTTCGGCGCAAAAGTATGTCTGTTATATGAATTTTTGTTGTTGCCGTTACATAAAATGTTCTAGGAATCCCAGTTTCCTAGAAAAACTTTAGTAACTTTACAGACTTTTTTTTACAGTGCAATAACCTTAAAAATAATTGAAGAAAATCAAATAAATGAAATGTATTCGTTTATAGGAATTATAACTTAGTTATGATACTTAAAATTTTCTTTAGTATCTATAAAATAAAAATATCAATAAACATATTACAAATGTAACTGATAAACTAAGGCCGGGAACCAGATAGATTTTTCGCCGTTAGCCAAACGAGATTGACCAATCAGAAGCCCGCATTTTTGCGAACATTTCGCTGTTTGCAAAAATGCTGTCTTCTGATTGGTCAATCTCGTTTCGTTAACAGCGAAAAATGTATCTGGAACTCGATCTTGATGTAATTAACGTTTACTAAGGATGAAGTAATAACAATAATAGTAGTAGTTAAGGTTACCAGTGAAACACACCATTTAACTGCTCAGTATTGGGCTATTCTTCTGCACTCACATTTCTCTGTAATTAACTGTGCTAACTTTTATTAATTTATTAATGAGAGAAGATGATAAATGTAGAAAGTTTGGATTTTAAATTGAATAATGGTGTTTTTTACTTTCTTCTATCTTTACAAGAAGAAAGTATTGGTTTCATGAAAATTTTCGAATTCCAGTTTTCGACGGATTTACACGTTTTATGAGTCAGAGATTCCAAAATACATGTTTTTACAAAATGTCTGTCTGTGAGTCTGTCTGTCTGTCTGTCTGTCTGTCCGTCTGTCTGTATGTGACACAAATATTGTGGGCGCTCTATCTCAAGAACTAATGGACGAAATTTCACAAAACTTCATATTTAGTTAGACCTTGATATAAACTGGAACTGATTAGTTTTTGGTGAAAATCGCTCAACAGGTGGCGCTGCTATGCGGCATTTTTAACGATTTCTGCAATAGCCGTATCTCAAGAACTACTGCACGGATTTTCATAAAACTTCAGATTCAGTTAGTCCAGGATATAGTTCGGTGCTGATTACTTTTTTGTGAAAATCGCCCAACAGGTGGCGCTGGTATGCTGCATTGTTCATGATTATCGCAATAGCTCTAACTCAAGAAAAAATGCACGAATTTTCATCAAACTTCAGATTCAGTTAGTCCCTGATATAAATTAGTGCTGCTTAATATTTGGAGCAAATCGCCCAATAGGTGGCGCTGCTGTGCTGCATTTTTCACGATTTCCACAAGAGGTGTATCTCAAGAACTATTGCACGGATTTTCATCAAACTTCAGATTTAGTTAGTCCTTGACATGAATTGATGTATAAATTAGTGCTGTTTAATTTTTAGTGTAAATCTCTCAATAGGTGGCGCTGCTATGCTGTATTTTTTGCGATTTCAGCAATAGCTTTATCTCAAGAACTAATGCTTGGATTTTCAACAAACTTCAGATTCAGGTATACCTTGATATCGTTTAGTGCTGTTTACTTTTGGTGTAAATCGCTCAACAGGTGGCGCTGCTATGCTACATTTTTTCAGAATTTCCGGTATAGCTCTATCTTAAGAACTAATGCGCGAATTTTCATCCAACTTCAAATTCTTATATACTTTGATATAAATTGGTGCTAAATCGTTGTTATTTTTTGTACTATTTAAATGATTTAATTGATGTGATTTATATAGAAGAAAGTTTTGTGATGGCCACAACATACTAGTTTTTCATTTATTTTAAATGTAGTTTATAATAAAATTAAATTTCCATAAAATGTTAAATTTATCCAATAGCATTCTGGAATCTACAAGATCAGTCTGAAATTTAACTTATTTGTCAACTTATATTTGTAAGGTTTCTGTTTATGAATAATATATACAAACAAACAAAAAATTCTAAAATAAAATGTTTGTGTTTAAAATTGGTTGTGAATTTTCCACTTTTTCAATTGACAAAAGAATTCCTTAGGAAAAATATCAATATTTCGGAATAGAAAAATCTACTTTATGTATTGTCCCGGTAAAACCATGCTATTTGTTTATGAGGAAATGCATTATGCTCTATTTTTCGTTGTTACTTATAAAACTTAATCAAGACGCAATAAAAATATTCCGTTCAAACAATTTAAATTCTTATTAGTAATTATATAAAAAAGGGGGTAAAGTTTGAAATAGTGTAGTGTAGTTGTTGGGCACATTAATTGATTCATTGAGGAGAATCATTAAATATATGTATATTTCATGAAATAACTGAATTATATACTTTAAAAGTAACATTTATTTTCTAACTCAAGGTACGTAGAAGTGCTACTAGTTTTGAAACTATTTCGGTTTATTAAATTGTAGAACTCTGTGCTTAAATAAGACAAAGGTTACTAATCGAAAATATGGCTGTTTAAAAATAAGCACTTATATACAACCTGTAACTATTGAATGTTTTTTATCATCATAGACTCAATTACATTAACATTAAATTTTCTTGAAATATACAGAACATTTCATTCGATAAATTTAATTATTAAGAGAAAATAATTAGCTGCTTAGTTTTGAAATTTCTTCAGTTTTTACAATTGATAAATATCTCGAATCAGATTCACCTGAGATATATAATTGGCGCATCGAATGATGAAAATTGCTTTATTAAATTCATGAATATAAAATTAATATAATCATAATTGCTTGCACAATGTTTGTTCGTCATAAATCAGAATAAGGTGTGACACGACAACACTGATTATGCAAAATGACGCTGATAAATTATCCTGATTCAATGCCTATATTCATGTTCTCCATTTCGCATTATTTCAGAAATTAGTCTAAATGTATGAACTTTGAAACGTCATTTTCGATCAAAATATTGTTCATTTTTGAAATAACATTAATATCGAGTTTTTTAACTGTGGAATTATACTTAAGTTGTGCCTGTATCTTAATTCGAAGTAGAGTTACAGTTGTTTAAATTTACAGCTATTTACAGCTTTTGAATTGTGTAGCTTTTGAATCTTGAACATATATAGTTTCTTATATTCCATGAAGAATGCTTTTCCTTATCATGGTGAAGTCGGAAGACGTTATTGTATATTTTTGTTCTTATTTATACTATAGATTTAAAGATTAATAAACATGAGTATTTTTTTTACAGAGATTATCACTTGTAATTCTTTTAAACTAATTTAAAGTGTGGTTTGATTTTGTTAACAAATTCTTCGAGATGTCGATACTTTAAACAAATAAAATATATTACAAATACCTTATTCGTCAAATGTATCCATCAATGCAACAGAATGTAATTTAGAGCACTAGATATTGACATAATTATGATTCACGAGCTTATTTTATTCACAATCTTGAAACGGACTTTGATTGCTGCTGAAAATACTTGCGTGACTAACGACAATTACGGCATTTGAATACAAACAAAATGATTGATATTTCTCCTGTAATACTCTAACTATTTAGCTCTTCTCATATGTGAAGAACTGCTCGGAACTGTTTCATTTCAAATCTTTTAAACTAAATAAAAAAAAGGAAATTGTATTGAATATTTTGATGATAAATGTTTCAATTATCAATATTTTTAATTAAATCCAAAACGCGAAATCATCATTTGTTAAATTTATTCATTATTACAAAAGAATGCAGAAGGACATAAAGAGGATTATTCCTTATTATGATTTGTTAGCCTGATTTATTTATAATTCTGGTTTACAAATGTATAGACGTTGAATGATGTACGTGACTATGGATAATTAATGCATTTTTATATAAATAATACTATAAATATTTTGCTTTGATTTAGGAAATGCTCAATCTTTTACTCATCGTATGTACAGAAAACTGTTTAAATATCATGTGTTTGTATAATTAAATGTTAAATTTAAATAAGAAATTGTTATTCATCATTTATTTAGTAATAATTTTTTTAAATGTCTATATTTTTGGCAAATAACATACATGAATACCTTTTTATGTACTACATTAAGTATAGATAATTAAGGGGTCCCAGGACTCTTAACATACTATGTTCTTTCATTTCATGTATTTAAAAAATTGCATGATGCAGAATAAATATTTATAGGGGGTTCCAACCTGTCAGACATTTGATGAGCATAAAATTGGTATAACAGATTACGCACAGGATTACAAAATAAATATTGCAACTAGAAAGAAAATTTTGGTGCCTACTTATACTTCATATTGTAATTAATACACTGAACCTAAATAACATTGTATTGAAAACATTTTTTTATATTTTTAATACAAAGTTGTATTTAGCTAACGCAAAAATTTAAAAATTTCAACAGTTCACCCAGATTTTTTTTTTTTTTTTTTTTTTTTTTTTTTTTTTTTTTTTTTTTTGCTGAATCAACTAAAATTTGGTTGGTGCAACAAAACTTTTCTTATAAATATGGATCAATGGAAATTTTGTTTGAATCAACAAAAAAATATTGTTGATTTTTTTTTCTTTTTGGCAATTCCAACAAAAAAAAATTTATATCGTCAGCAAAAAAAATGTTTTGTTAATTCAAGCAAATTGGTCGAGTTTTACTTGAATTAACAAAATTCTTTTCTTGAAAGTTTTTTCAAAATAAATATAATTATCTATTATTTTAACAATCTGTTTTCTTTTTCCAACAAAATATAGCATGTTCGTTTAAATAATAAAATATGTTATATTACGAATTTGTTTTCTTTATATTAGAAAAACTTTCGTAAAATGAACCAAACCAGCAAACGCAGAGCTATCTGTAAGCAATCGGTCGCCACCAGTACAAATTGAGAAACAATATTCTAGTTTTGATAGCGTCATCTATGAGCCGTCTTGGCGTGTACAATTATTACTATTTCAAGTGAACATATTTCGGCATTGGAAGAGGTTGGGTTCGATCTGACGAACCCAAACACAGCGGGTAAACGTCTTAACTACTTGGTCACACAGTCTTGTTGAGGACAGTATTCTATGGGGTTATAAGGGGAAGTCATTTCGATAAGTGATGATTTGTCGTGGTAGTTATATAGTAGATGCGAAAAATGGAATTTTGAAGTGTTTTTAAAGATTTCTTTTTTTAATTGTCTTATGCGAGTGTATTTAAAAGATAATTTAATATTTAAAGGAACGAAATAAATATATTTTTCTAACAATTTTAATGCTAAAATGATGGTTACATTTTTTTGATATTTTTATAACTTGTAAAATAAAAAAATAAAAATAATAATTTGATTTTTAAATAAAATAAGAAATCTAGCTATTGCTTTTAAAATGAATATGTAATTAGAAAAGAAGAACTTATGAAATATTTTTTTTCTTTCTACGATTAATTTTATAATGAATAATAATTTTAAAGGGCGATTTAAAAAAAAATCTTTTGATGATTCAAATAATTGTAGATTCTTTTTAAAATTAATTCAAAAACAATTTTTTAATTAATAAATATAGGCCCTTTTTGACAATTTTCTGTCTATCACTGTTAGAATTTTATATAAAACATAAATATATATTTTTTAAATCATGTTATTTCTCTAATAACATGGTTTCTTTATCACGAACGCATATATAATGCATAAGAATAAAAAAAATAACAGTTTTATTTTATATTGTTTAATTATTCCTTGAAGAAAAGTAAGAAGATATATAAAACCGATTAATTTTTAAAATGTATTTAATAGTCCCAAATAAACTCAAACTTTAATGAAAATATAAAAAGATAAATGCTCTAAATTCGGACCGATATATATGTATATATATATATGTATATATTTAAGTTTTCTTTCAATTTTTTATACCTCTCACAATTTTCACCAGAAATGCACGGAGTTCACGTCATAATAGAAATGCTTTTTTCCCTTTTATACAATCTAAATCTTTTCTAAAAATTCGGATTTTTAATCAGATTTTCAAAAGAAATCGCAAAAATCCATCTTTCCGATAAAATATTTTACTCCTCCAGAAATTTCCGTTGGAAAATCACGATTAATTTTTTTGGAATCTAAAGCTAGTCGATGCAATCTTTCACCAGAAATTATAAAAATCGCCCGATTTGCGATTTTTTCTGTTTTTCACATATTGAATATCTCCATTAATTTTCAAATGAAATGCCAAAAATTTACGTCAAAATACAGGTAATGTTTTACTCTGTCAGACGATACCGAATTTTAAAAACAAATACAGATTGCAATGTGATTTTTGGAAAAAAGAAAAAAAAACCGCGAAATACAGTAAAATCTTTTTTCATTACGAAAATTTTCGTAAAAAATTCGCGATTATTTTTTTTTCAGAAAAGCCTGCGAGTCGAAAAAATTTTCCCCAAAAATTCCTAAAATAGCTGGTGAACCGGTGACTTAAGATTTTTTTTTTCTTTTTTTCATGAACTTTTCGTAATTATTTGCGATTTATTTGTTTCTTGAGAACAACTGTACCGAATAGGTAGGAAATTTTGGAGGAGTTTAATCTCAAGTGATTTCTTTGAAGGTGCTCTGGAAACACGCAGTCGAAGGCAGCGTGGTCTCTCTCCAGATGTGTGAAGACCGGATAGAATATAAATAAAATCCGTAAAATAATAAAATATTTCAGACTAAGTTTTTTTTTTTTTTTTTTTTTTTTTTTTTTTTTTTTTTAAATACGGCAAATTCTTTATTTCCTATAAAAAACGTCTTTGTCTTGTATTATTTTTTCTTATTTTAAGAATTAAGACCTCAAAAAAGAATTAAATATGTAAAGTGTACATCATTTTGATTCAATTTACCTGCTAAATATTCTGAACTATTTAAAATATGAATGCTCAATTTCTAATAAAAAAATAAAGAAAAATAAAAGGGAGAGGGAGATTTTGACAACTTCCTTGGTCCGTTCCAATTTAAAATGTTTTAATTTTCCAAAAATTATGTTAATCCTGTAATTATATAGCTATATATGTCAAATAAACCAAATTACGTGAGAGAGTTATGGGTACTATACAACAATTTAAATTTTGCAAAAACAACAAAATTTTGTTGAATTACAAAAGTAAATTAGAAAATTATTGTAAAGTTTAAAAAAAAACAGATTTTGTTAATTCAAGTAAAATTGGTGAAATTTTGTTAAAATTTTGTAAAAGTGTTAACATTATTTTTTGTCCAAGCAACAAAACCGATTTTTAGATAGGAGTAGTGGACATATTTTATAAGTGGTGAATTCTATGGGGCTAGAAAAGTTGTCTTTCTTTTTTTAACCGTGTGTTGTGTTTTTAAATTGTAGTTGTGAAAAGTGAATAAATTGTTGGATGTTAAATCATCGTTTAAGTTCTGACTTGCCTTTAAGCGAGAGGCAAATGGAGAGTGTTTCCACTACGTTTCAGCCCGGCTAGTTGATCTATAATATTATAGCGCGGAAACATTGTGATGATCAAAAATGTATAAATTGTTTTCCATGTATTGGAGAGTAAAAAATTTTTCAGAAAAAAAGCTATTCTGTGTGATAATTTAAAGCTGCTATAAAATTTTACTAGTGACTACTCGACAAAATAAAGAAAACAGTTTATATGAATGTTACATAGTAATCAAGCCTTCTAAAAAGCAGTAAATGCCAAACGATTCAACGGAAGAATTCTCATAATTTTATTTATTTCTGAAATGGAGAATATCTCTTCAATATACCTCTATCTTCCTGATACTACAAAGGAAACAGGATTCCCATTACACATATAATACTTGTACATGCATATGTGACGCTATTTTAACGTGTGTATGGCAGAACACCGATTATAAGCTAGATACTCCACTTATTTGGCCAATGTGGCCATCCTGACTTACCAGTAATAAAAACATTATTTTTTCTTCAAAATTTACTTTGTGTGAAGCGTGACAACATCAAAATATCATAATATCAATAAAATATACAAAATATCATAAGATGACTGGAATTCGGTTAGTCACACCGCCTGCAATATCAATTGCAGTCCGAATTGCGCTCAATATTGCACACACGCACATACACAGACATACATGTGCGCGTAACTTAATGTTAATTTTTAAACCTTGGGGTGGTGGCTATTTGCGGAGCTCCTTATAAATATTATATATATTCAGAGTGGGTAAATTAAATCTGTTACAATTCCAAATTCAATGAGCAAACGCAGGAAAATTTTTTAATTTAATATTACCATTCATAATACCTTAATCCCCATAAACGTCGCAAAGACAGCTATTCTTTCAACAGCGTTAGAGGTCTTTTTTCAAGAAATTTTTAAAGATAGATTTAGAGACTGTTTCGCAAATATATTACAGACATTATATACATAGTAAATTTTGTACAGAATAAATCAGATCTATATTTAATGATGAATTTATCAGTTTTTGCTTATTATACAGCTCTTTTTATTTATTGTAAAATTGCATGCACACTGGATACATGGAATTAACTATTTTTCAAAAATGTGTTTTTGAAGAACTTCATACACTGTATGAGAAGACAAAAGTTTCTAAAACTGGGGAAATATAATATAACCGTGAACTACAATATATAATAAAACTTTCCCAATTACCCACGATTCCGAAATGTTTTCTTTATCTATTGAAACCTCAAAAAACCAATATATTTTAGAGATTTAAAGTAACATTTTTAAAAGACACTTTTGCTGCCGTACATTTTCGAGAACGTTTTCGAGTAGTTTTCACAGCGTATCAGTCATATTTTTCAACAGAGAATATAGTTATTTCGGATACTATACATTCTCAGGTAAACATTTCATGTCCAACAAACATATTTTACCTACAAACTTGATAAATTAACAACATTAACATTAATATTATTTTACTAATCCTACAGGTATAAATTTAGTTACGCAATTGAATTTGTTTAATTGAAAAAGATAGTATCCTAAAAACAGACATTCTGCTTTGAGATTAATACAATATAAAAACTACTTGGGAAAGTTTCCTAAATTCAGCGGCAGTAAGGCGAATTATGGAAGAGTACGCGGCCGATACTGCTCATCACAGGTTACGTTACCACTGGCTCGGGGCGCTGCGAAAGAACACCACTCAATACATGAAACAGGGGCCGAAACAGGAACCAGCCACCGCCATATTATCGACACAAAATATGGTGAATCACAGGAGAATCATTACTTCCTGAGGAATAGTAAGAATGATAATAAGTTATTCTACCGGCAGCCAATAATGATGATCCCCTATGAAAGGCTACAAATGTCCCCTATGATATTCCTAGCAAGCGAACAGACAAACACATAAAACAACGCAAACATAAATGTTCTCAAAATAAATAGATAGTATAAAACATAAGAAAATTAGCCCTCTCGCATCGTGCGTACCAGGGCCAACAACGTCGAAGAATATCAATTCTTGGGAATTAGGAAATAGCAGAACTAGTCGGATGTACCAATCCCAAAACTTTCTTCTATCTCATACATGTTAATTCTGGAAAATTCGCTCTCACACTGCCAAAATTAAACGGCAATCTATGCCAATCATGAGGATTCTAAAAATATGAAATTCCGTGCATTAGGTCTTGAGATATGGCTATCTCTGAAATCGTGTAAATTCAGCAAAATTCAGCATAGCAGCGCCACCTATTGGATGCTTTACACCAAAAATCACCAAGCAACCACTTATGTCAAAGTCTAACTGAATCTGAAGTCTGGGGAAAATCCGAATGTGAGTTTTGGAGATAGAGTTATTGCGAAAATTATGAAAATTCTAGCATAGCAGCGCCACCTATTGGACGATTAACACTGAAACCTAATCAGCAACAACTTGCGTTAACATCTAACTAAATCTGAAGTTAGATGAAAATTCGTGTTTTAGTTTTTGAGATAGAGCTATTGAGGGAATCGTTCAAAATGCAGCACAGCAACGCCACCTATTGAGAGATTTACACCAACACGTAATCAGCATCAAGTCATATCAAGGACTAAGCGAATCTGAAGTTTCATGAAAATCCGTGCATTAGTTCTTGAGATAGAATCATTGCGGAAATCGTAAAAAATGCAGCATAGCAGTCCCACCTGTTGAGCGATTTACACCAAAAACTAATCAGTATCAATTTGTATCAGGGACTAACCGGTTATGATTTTTTATTAAATTCCATGCATTAGTTCTTGAGATTGAGCGCCCACAAAATTTGTGTCACACACAGACACACAGACAGAAGGACAGACAGACAGACTCACAGACAGACATTTTGTAAGAACATGTTTTTCGGGTTCTCTGACCCCTAAAACTTGTATATCCGTCGAAAACCGGAATTCGAAAATTTTCATGAATCCAATACTTTCTTCTTGTAAAGATAGAAGAAAGTAAAAAAAGGTTGTTCCGTCGGAAGCTTTTGCAGCCGTTCTGTGTCTCGATAGTTCACCTATTGCCAGGGCGTTCAAATGAATCGAACGACGCACAGAAGATAGCGCCTTACAGCCTTCGAAGACCCGAGTGTGTTTCCGTGCGCCAGGCTTCCGGTCACCATCCTGTGTCAACCACCGTCTGATCAGGAAACATCCAGAATTGGCGGTGGTTGTTCAGTTCGATAATGCGCCAGCAACAGGCTATACAGATGGACGTTTCCCGAAAACGTAGTCTCCATGCTGGGTGTGAGACTCCATCGGTTGCTTGGAGAATTAGGTATAATGGTTTGGCGTTGTTTAAAAGAGGAAAGGTCTTCTGCCGTGTCTCGACCGTTGTGTCAGCTGTCCTCCTGCGCCGAAGCCAGTTTGATTCGAGACAACTCGGAGGTGCTTGCACCCTTCAGTGGTAGTAAAAGAATCTTTACTTTAGTAAATGCTTCTCTTAAATGCGAAAATATATTTATTTCTGATGTTTGTAAAGATTAAAGACATTTTTCGACGTAGTTGATAATTAGGAAGAGGATATTGTATATTTTTGTAGATTAGGAAATATTTTTCTATTTTTATGACGAATTTATGTAATTTTTCGCTGTATAAAACTGCTTTTGTCGTTTGTTTTCAGAGTAAACGAACACTGTATATAATTAGAAAAAAAAATATCTTTGAAATGCTTCATAATAAAATAACATACATAAAAAATATTTTTAAAATGCATTATTAATGTATCAAATAAAAATTAGAACTTTAATTGGAAAACGTAACTGTCCCTCTTTCTTTTACAAAACGGAAAATATTTGGGAAGTAAAATCAAGTGTTTGTAACGAGAACATGTGGTGCAAAAGGTTCCAAATAATACAGTCTCAAATATTAAAGATTTTCAACAAAAAGTTTCTACCAAATATACATTAGCTAATATTTCTAATACCTTTATTATACAGACCTGGAGAATATGCCATCATGTAGTTCATTATAGCTGTAGTTGATTAAGTTTGAATTTAAAATATAATAATTTAAAAGAAAATATTCTTTCACTCGTTATCTGATTCACTGTTATTTGAAAATTTTCGAATATTTAATTTACTTATTAATGGACGATATAATTATAAACGATTATAAAGTTCAATAATAAGCAGTTCCGAATTTAGTAAAAATTATCCTTAACTTCATCATTAAGGAAGTAATTACTGAAAATTTTCGGAAGTATTGTATCGATTACCGACAAAGTTGAAGTGGAATTCTCCAAAGTGCATTAAAGTAAAAGTTTATAATGTTTGTTTTACTTGAAACATAGTTGTGCATGGAATAAAATTTATACATACATAAAACTTAAATTTATGAAATTAGCCGTTAATTTTGAATATGGAGTAAGTCGAATTTGAGAAAAAACATTTGTTAAAGCTAAATCTTATTCAAATTAACATAAAAGTTGTGTTTTTAATCAATTCATAATAAATATCTTTTAACCCTTTAAGACAGGAAGATTTTGTTAGAAATGCAAAGTTTTGGTAGTTTCTCTTAATTAATAGGATCATATTTGATTGAAAAAATATTAAAAAAAATACCCGATGTCAGGTTATGCCAAGGGAGTATCCACGCAATTCTGTGGTTGCAGGTTCGACATTAAATCAGGGGAAAATGATAATTAAGGACTTTACGTTGAAATATCTGATACTAAATAAAATAGTTGTTGTTATCCAACGTACACTTTTTTCACAAATTAAAAGATGATCTAGAATAAACATATGAATAAAATTAATCTCAACGTTTCGGTTTAATCTTTAAAACCTTCATCTAAAGCTAATTTTTCTAAAATTCAAATCGGCAGTAACACTTTATTGGCTACATCTTAAAAATCAAATTCAAACTTTTTGTTTTGTGTTTTGTTTCTTTCAAAGTTTGAATTTGATTTTTAAGGTGTAGCCTATAAAGTGTTTCTGCCGATTTGTATTTTAGAAAATTTTACTCCTGATGGTTTTAAAGATTAAACCGAAACGTTGAGATTTATTTTATTCATATGTTTATTTTACATCATCTTTTAATGTGTGAATAAAAATTTACGTTGGATAGCAAAACCTATTTTATTTAGTATTAAGGGAAAATGTTTTTTCATTTTCTTTAGGATCACCTACACAGTTGTGTAGAT
This sequence comes from Maratus speciosus, assembly GCA_963932465.1. Lineage (NCBI taxonomy): Eukaryota > Metazoa > Arthropoda > Arachnida > Araneae > Salticidae > Maratus > Maratus speciosus. The sequence goes on along the minus strand of OZ010794.1, from coordinate 118,237,943 downwards.
CATGTGTTAAAAGGTTATCATCCGTATAAATTTGTTACTAGTTATTTCTTTTGTCAATGGTGTTTTGAAATTGACCAAAACTACTTTAAATAGAATTATTTTCTGTTACCTAATACAAGGTGTAATAAAAGAATTTACCAGTTATAAATTTTGATTTACTGATCCAGCTTAATTCATTTACATTCCAGAGGGAGGTATGCTGAAATTGTAAAATTAATATTTTAATGTTTTAATCTATATTAAATGCTTGTACTCCAATAGAGTAAAGAATTTGGTGTTTATTCACATCTCATTTATTTCAATTTTAATTATGCATGGTGTAATGGTCCAAAATTGTTTATATAATTTTTAATAGCATCAAACTGCAAGCGATGCGAAATGTTGGTTCAAGGCAGAGTTGGATAAATTTGTAATTCCAATTAACTTCAATGTAATTACAGTTTAATTGTATGTACTTAATTATAGTTAAAATTACATGCCGTAAAAAATTTTTGCCGCACTGTAACCAGACCGCCCCCATCACATTATTTGAAAAATTTCTGTGTTTGAATATGTGTAACTATAATAAATTACATGCAATTAACCTGTAATTATACTGCGCATAGAGATTAGAAATTTGTCCAACTCTGGTTAAAGGTCACGAATAAAGAGCAACTCAAACAGTTTTAAATATGCGCATTCGTGAGTACTGCTTTGTTGTTTACTTGCTTGCAGTGCCACATACGCAAAATGGCGACTCCTGAGAGTAAAGCATTTTGAGCTCTGCAGTTTCCTAAGGGTGAATCTGTAATTTTAGTTAAACGTGCGTTTCGGTTAAAGTTTAATTGTGATCTCCCATAGGACAAAAATACACAGAATTGAAGTTGTTTTTGCTTTCATTACTCCTTACTTGATAACTGAAGTGTGGGAAGAATTGAACGTCAGGTTGGATATGTGCCGTATAACTAAAGCAGCAGATATTGAACATTCATAAGAAAAACTAGGTTAGTTTACTTTCAATAAGGTTTGTGATTTGTTATAGTTAGTTTACTTTCAATTTGATGTATGATTTGTTGTAAATAGTCTTAATTAAACCGTTATAGTATACCATTTAAACTACGATATACTTTTATGGACACTCTGTATTATATTAGAACAATCTGAATACATTATGAATACTTCAAAAGTCCTCACTATTTGTTTTATGAAACATGATTACAGCGTACAACTTATTACTAATTTTTTTTCTACTTTGTACTATGAAATTAATATATTTTTTAACTTTTCTACAAAAGAATAAAATATGGAAATAAAATAAATCAGTAAATAATATAAAATATTCGCTATTTTGTTATTGTAATTATATTTCATTAAACCAAAATCGACATATTCTACAAATCATTGTTTCGGGAAGTGATGTGATGCGAATCCATTGGCGCATGATAAGATGTATTTTTTTCGCTTACAATAGTAGACATTTTCGTATAATAAATTTACCTAGACCACATTTTTTTTACTTATTTTTTTTTAATATGTCTATTACTGATAACGAAAATTTTAAAACCCATTTAGTTGCAAAGCAATAAGAAATGGGGCTTCAGCCACTAATTACTCGTCCACAACAGCTTCATTTTCATCATTTAGCTTCTCGGATGCCATTACTGTAACGACTGTTGCTGAATCGGTCACAAAACTTCTTTCCAGGCTTCGACAAAGCAATACACGTCCTTCATTTTAGTCTGTTTCCAACAAACTATTACTCCTTGTTCTTCAAGGCCTTCAGTCAGCTTTTCTAACGGTTTCTTTCTCTAGTTTCTATTCAACTTCCCAGAACACTTTGATCTAATGGAAGTTCTTTCTATTTAATTTCCCAAGAAAAATTTTACCTAATGTGTGTATTAGTGAAGTTATCTTTGGTGGCAAAAATATGTTTTATCTCCCTAGTCACCAGACGCTTTTCATACGGATGGCATAGGCCATTGTCAAAAACAGGATTACTTCTCTTTTCAGCTTTTTGCTTTAAAAAATACACTTTTGTGACAAAAGGCTGATAAAACCGCTTATTAAAAATTTCTGTACTCATTCACGTACATGTCTGTTTTCTATAATATTCAACAGGACTTCGGATATTGATGTTTCTGAATTCTGTACATTTCTTTGAAATTCGGACTAGCATGGATCAATTACAAGGTACATAAGGTACAACTATTTATTTGTTATATTGCAACAATTTAAAACTATAACCCTTTTCTTGCTTTTCCCATGCGAGTATCTGCTTCCGTCTCCGATCATTCCAAATTATCAAATAGCGGAATACAATACTACTGAAATTGAAAACATCGAATCTATGATTAAGTAACCGCCATTATCAATTGTCATTAAAGTTCTAGATGAAGATGAAAGAGTTGCAGTAAAAATTTTGAATCATGATTTTCTATTTATCAAGAAAGAAAAAATAATGCGTCAAGCATAGATTATGTAGCAATTTCCAACACAACCAAAATAATGTTGCAAACTACATCGCTTAATAGGTTGAAATACAATGTCTAATTCAACCATAACACGTTTAAAAGCCCAATTTCAGCTGTTTCGATCTACAGTCAGAAAATTATCCGAATCCTTTGAGTAGTCCTGTGTATGATATATAGAGTTGAATCTATTAAGTAAATTATCTATATCTATCTATTATCTATAAAGTATCTATTAAGTCTGCTTGTAAAAATTTAAATGAGTTAGGAAATACGTAGGAAAATTCCCCTTTAGCAATTTCCACTAATAAGGAGAAGGGTACGAATGGTAAACGACTTCTATCAATTATCCCTTTAAGATCCGATGTATCTGTAAACAAAGCTAGTCATGCCTGTAGAAAGTAAAACATCGACTGCAACCGCTACCTGTTGATAAAAAATGATAGTTTACACTATCTGCAAACAAGAACGATCGTTAGATTCGAGTTTTTATTACATACGACTAAAAAAAATTAAATGAATGTCCCGCATGATCGAGCGGGTTGGGTCTTAAAGTGTTATTGCTTAAACACAGTACTGTTACCCGTTTCTTTCGTGGGTACCTGTGGATGAACGACAAATGCCACGAATGCCTTATTCAATTGTAATCATCCTATAGCAAAATTTACTAATTTATATAAGATTCAAGACATTTCGAATAACGTAAGTCGTTAAAATACACTGCAAACGATGTTTCCCATATACCATAATGTAATGGAACTCTTTTGAGTGCCCTGTAAATGAATTATTAATGCTACACACCTTATTTAGAATGCCGAACATGCCATGGTAAATATCATTAACATTTTTCAATTGCATGAAACTCCGAGTATATTTACGTGAGTTAGAGTGAGGGAAGGCGGCCAGACGGACAGACTGACAAACGGACAGACGGACAGATGGACAGACAACCCGAATTCATAAATGCTTTTCAACTTTGTTGGAAACTGTTAAAAATGAAAAAAAAAGGAATCATTTTCTTTAGACAAATAGATTAAAGCGAAAACTCGGTTAAGCCGGGCTCATATTTGGGACTGTATCTACACTTGTATTTCCAGAGTGCCATCTTTTGTGATTTTATTTACCACTAAAATTTAATAGTAAATTTCGATTTATGTTATCATCGAAATTTACGATTTAAAAAAGAAAAAAGGAATTCAATTACAATTTAGTGAGAACAAAAAAGTGTGAATGTTGACACCCGTGTATTTCAATCTTTAATTTCGAAGCATTTCTATCTCTTATAAGAACTACCAAGGAAACAAATTAAAATTAGAATTTGGGGCGAAGTTATTAAAAAACCTTTTGGAAATAAAAAAAAAAATTACGTCTTTATTAATCTAAAAACACTTTATTTTGACATATTTTAATATTTGGCTCACGTTCTCTTTCGTATGAAATAATAATTAACGTCTAGGGACACAAAAAACTTTTCAGTTTATTTTATAAACAAAAATGTTATTTTATACATTATATCAAAAGAAGAACAGAATGTAACATTTAAAAATTTCCTTGTTGGAAATATCTCTTGAAAAACCTTTTATTTTAATTTTATCCGTCTTCTTTGTAAAAGTTAATCTTTTTAAAAGAATACATGCTTTAGATAAAAATAAATTAAAGCGTATTTCCCTATTGCATGAAACCAAACACTGTGATTTTAAAATTTTGTTGAAAACAATGTCGACATATGCTCTGATTTAGAAACCTAAAGAAAAATAGTAAAAAATAATTTGTTTTTTAGTTAGATTTTTAAATTATTAAAAAAAAAAATGTTCAAAATATGACAAGAAAGTGTTTTCATTCAAATTTGCATTTTTACTTGATGAATACGGGTGCTTCGGTTCGTAAATATTTTTGTAATATTTGCAATTGAAATTTTGTTAAGGAATTTATATCGGTATCACAGATTGATCAATTAAATGAATATAATAGTTATGAACAGTACTTTATAAATTTGATAAAATATGGTAGCCAGTAAAAAATTCTAGTGGCCAGTAAAAATTAATCTCCACGGCTGTAATCGAATTTCAAAAAGCTCAAAAGTATTTTATTAATTAATTGAGAAATAATAATATCAAGCATAGATTAGAATTATCAGTCACATATAGTATTACCTCTTTATTCCGGCATCGTTTAGATCGACACTATGCCTGACTTTTGAAAATTCTCAATTTATGAAAGATTTTCAAAAGCACTTGTGATATTCTTAATGGTGCCTTTATTCAGAATAGGGGGGAGTAGTGGAATTTGGACCACATCACATGTTTTCAGGTGTAACTCGCTTCATTTTTGGAACATCTGCAAAATATCACTACACGTGGTCAGTGTATTCATCTAATAACTAAATAAATCTTTAGAACATTTTTTTTTAATCTTAAATTTTATTTTAATTTGAAAAGTTTGTCAAAAGTGGTCCAAATTCCGCAACTGGTCACCTAAGTTGGACCGCTAGTCTCCTAAATTGGACCAAACAATATGACGCTGACAGTATATATAAATATACATACATACAATAAGTACAATAATCCCAACTGGAGTGAAAAATTAGCCAGAACCAGGAATCGAACCCGGGACCCCGACATCTGTCGACATATGTCGTATGATGACGTATTGTCGTATGTCGGCTGGTGACTTCCCCACTATGGTTTATTAGTGGAAAATCTGTCGTATAGATGGCTGGTGACTTCCCCAACATGGCTTATTAGTGAAAAATTGCAGGCCCAGGTATCGGCCGGAGTACCTCAAAGTGGTTAGAGCGACAGCCTGGAATGCTGTTGTCCTGGGTTCGATTCCTGGCTCTGGCTAATTTTTCACTCCAGTCGGAATAATTGTATTTATTGTATGTATGTCTGTTTAATATTTAAATATACTGTTAACCGTTGAATGCAGGCGTTATTTAAGTGTGTTTTACTATATATTGTAGTGTGTGTGTGTGTTTTATAATATGAGGCTGTTTTATTGAGTAGGGAATATAACTAATATTATTAAAAGCAGAGTTTGCAATTAATGAAACAATCAAACAAATCAACAGCAATGAAATATAAAAAAAAATCAAATGTCTCTAAGCAATAGTAATTGTTTTAAATCAAAATGTATTCAAAATATAAATCAAAGTTATAAGTAATTAATTACAGAATTTATGGAACTAATTACCAGCAACTTGAAATTCGTATAATATGTGATTCAAGGCTTACACATGAATTTCTTTGGTTCATTTTTAATTCCAGGGTACACATGGAACCATATTTGGCAATCTGAACACTGAAATATTTATGTTTCTGTTATTTTATTTTACTTACAAATTCTACAAAACCAATGATCACTATCTTGATTTTTCTTTTTAGATTCTGAATAATATGACATTTTTTTGCAACAGAAGTTTCCTTTACCTTATATCTGTCGTGGTGTGTATATAGTGGTTCTTGAAAAAATTTCAGATTTCCAGAATAATTAATTGTCATATCTCATATGAAAGTTTCACAAAATCTTTCAACACGCGTTAGATATATATATATTCGTATATGATCTAAAGAATTTATACACACTACACAATACACTAAATTTTAGTTATGAACACCATAGGTGAAATTGCATATTAGCAATAATTGCTTATACTCCGCATGCATTTTGTGCTTCTCTGTAAATAAACGAAAAATACTGAACACAATATAAACTAAAGTAAGTATGTTCTACTGCACCTCAATAAATCATGCCAATTCCATTATCTATCTTTCATGCAATGTAACATGGTTGAAATACAAAACAAAACATTTTTCACTATAGATCGTAATGTAATGTAATTATTTTGTGCATTCCTCTAAACTCTGAACGAACTAAAAATACTACTTACTTCATACTCTATACAACAAATTTTATACTCAAGAGTTTTGCATATAAATTTAATTATTGTTGATGTACCTTAACATGATTAATATGCACCGCAAATTATTGTTCTCCGTAGACCACAATGTAACGGAATTATTCTGTGTTCCCCTTTAAGCGAACTATAACAGCTATATTATTCATCTTCAATAGAGATAGAAACATGATATACTAAGCATCAATAACATATTTCAATATTGTTGAAATCAAAGTAAATTTAACAGACTAACATCACCGGTAGACAGACAATCAAAAATACAAACACATTTCAACTAATAGGAAAATATTAAAAATTATTAGTGCAGTAAATGAAACAAAAATGATTCATTTAAAACTTTGAAAATTAATTTTTAAAATATCTCTTTCCGAATGAAAAAGGTATACAGTGGCATATGACCTTCCGTGAGATCACAGACACGTCACAATTATTACTGCGACATTCACGACATGTAGGATGTTGCAGCAACACACTACTTTTCTTGCTGCAGGGATAGGGCGAGTTTGTAAAACATTAAATTCAGTTGAATGTTTAAATATGTTTTAAATTATGATTATTTTCGTATTCAAAGTCTGCATTTAAATCGACATAATTAACAGCAACGTTAAAATAATTTTTTGACATGTTTAGATGTTTCTTTTGCTTGAGGTATAAATCTAAACAGTAAATAGATAAATTGAGTGAAAAAAAAGAATATGCAGTTTTTAAAACTGAATAAAAGCGAAATGAAAACTGAACTAAACATGTGGCTATACTATCCATGACGGATCAGGGCTTAAAGTTCCCATCTCTGTTTTATTAACTCTGTGCCCCGATATGGTATACAGCATATGAAACGATCAGGTGTTAAGATTAACGACAGACACTGGGTGTTTAGTTTCCAGGGTAGCTTGGTGCTCATTTTGTCGACCCCTTAGAGATGAAATGTTGAGTGAACTTTGCCCAGCCATGAGTCGAGTTCTCAACCAGTCAGCCATGCTGACGTTTACGCCACTGGTTTTCATAAAAGGTAAGTAACTTAATAGTAAACATCACAACAGTAAGTAGTTAAATCGAGAAAAAAGTAGGTGGTTATCGAACTAAATAAAATAAAAATGAAAAATAAACTAAACATGTGGCTATACGATATATGAAGGATCAGGGCCATCATTGTCCATCCCTGTTTTCTTGAACCTGGACCCCGAGGTGCTATACAGCACATGTCCAAGTGAGTTGTTCAGCACAACGCGGGATCTTCGTCGAGTAGTTTCCATGCTATCTGAATATTCATTTTAGCCTCGAAGGGATAAAATGTTGAGTGAACTTTGCTCAGCCTAGCGTCGAACTCTCGACCGGCAGTGTGGTACTCAAACATGCTTTTCACTACTCCACTGGGCTCCATAAAAGTCGAATACTAAAAGTAATTTTGAACAAAGATACACAAATCCTAATTATTTATTTTTCAAATTTTAATTTATTTTAGTAACATAAAAAACAGGTAGATTTGTACACAGAAAAAAAGCGGATAACGTCAAAGAATTTGAACTAAGGTACACAAATCTTAATTGATTATTTTTAATGTTTTCATTTGTTTTAGTAACATTTAATTTATAACTAATACCTTTTCTAATAATTAAGTATACTGTTTCACAATCTGTGGTATTTATGATTGAAAGAATTATTATAAAACAAGTACTTCAGTTACTGAAAATTTTTAAGAAATATTTTCTTTTATTTTTTATTTTGCAGTATTGTTTCATTCTTAAAAATATTAAAAAAGTAACTTAAAATTAAAATGTCGAGTTGAGATATTAAAAAACTTTCGAATGCCAAAGAAATAACATTTGCAGTAAACATAAATTTCACAAACTATGAATATGACAAAATAAAGAATTATTATAAAACAATTTCTCCAGATACTGAAATAGTTGAATAAATATTTTTTTTAATATTATATTTTCTATTTTACAGTAATTTATTCTTTTCTTAACAAATATCAAGAAAGCAGTATAAAATTATAACTTCAAGTCGAGATATTAAAAAACTTTGGAATGCCAGACAAATAATATCAATATTAAACATAATAAAATTTTTTCTGGTGTGTTTTGGTAGTTTCCCCACGTATTCATTATATTAAATTACCTTTATCGTCTAGGGATAAAAAAAAAACTTTTCAATTGTCGCGTAAGCAAAAATTTTATTTTATAAATTCTATCCAAAAAAAAAAAAAAAAAAAAAAAAAAAAATCGAACCAAAATATTTGTTGGACTTTTTTTTTATTATGAAATATTCTGCATTCATATTATGTTTCTTTCATTTTTTTTTTGTAAAAATATGCCTTTCTTTAAAGAGTAATATATATTTTAGACAAAGAAATAGTATATAAAAGAATTTTTTCCAAATGTATTAGAATAAATAAGTGTGCAAAAAAAATCCTCTGATGATAAATCCTGCGTTTATCTTAAATGGGAAAAAAAGTAAAACGTATCAACGAACATAGCTTAGTAGCAGATTTTGTTGTACGTAAATTACGTAGACCAACGTAATTTACCAGCAGATTTTGTTTCATCATATTATTAAATAAATTTATATTAAAATGTTTATATTTATATTTTAAAAGATATGTTTTGCAGCCGTCCGTTCGTTAGTCAGGATTGCTACGGATCAAGGAATCTGAATGTCACTATTTTCGAATGGAAATGTTTGCTAATTTAATAGCAGGATTCATGTATTCAATAAAGAGAATATTACGTTTCGAAAGTCGGGTATTCAAATTTCCTGACAAGTAGCAATCCTGTGCATATTCTTGTTTAAAAAAGCAAGAGACACTAAAACTTTACGCAAGCTTTGCTAGAGATTAAATTTATGTGTCTGTATCTTTGTTTGTGACTTTATTTCTATACAATTGCCTTAAAATTATAAATAACAGAATTTTTTTTCTAAATTTACTTACCAAAATATACGTTGCTTGCATAAAGTTTGCACTATTAAAAGTGATGTGTCTAAAACTCGATAGTCAAAAATACAGTGCAAGAAATGTAACAAAATTGGTGGGGAATCTGCGGCATTTAATTTAAAAGAAATGAACTTCGACCTCTGCTACTAAGGAAAAATAGATGTTTCTAACACAACAAATACTGCTACAGAAGCCATACATTATCTCGTTTGCCTTCCTTTTAGAATGTGTATGTGTCAGTTGTTTATCTTTTTGACTCTTCTCCAAAGTTTTTTAATCAAAGTACACAAAATAAATAAAAAAGAAACTCTCAGCAGTGAAGTTGATAAACATGTCATGAATATGTTTGCCAACTGCTCCACTGTCATCATACTCTTTTCTAATGAAATAAATAACACCACACCAAGCCACCATTTCTCGTGTATAACTATAGTCAGTAAAATAGGTGAATTATTTTAAATTGAAATAATAATTAATGGGTTAAATTATTGTTACATGATTGCAAGGAAGTCCTGCTTATTAATTGTTTTTGTCATAGAGACGTTTTAACAATGTGTTATGCGTAATATTTCACTACGCCAAGGCCACTGTTTTTGTTGTATCATCATATTATTTTTCAGTATACCGGCTGTATTTAAATTTCCACTTTCAATTAATACGGGAATCACTGACATTCAATGCGTTATTTTGAGTGGTGTAGATGTATGGAATCGAGTCCTTATGTTTGAATTATCCTGTATATTTATAAAGTAATTCTATTAAAATACGATATTAGACACTTACACATGCCAATTTATTTTTTAATTTGTTGTTAATTTTATAATATAATTATATAATTTAATAATTATTATTGTTTTACAGTGAATACTTTTTAAAATGAGTTAACAAATTCAAACGTGTTTTCATTTATTTTAAAATGAAAAATATTCCCTAAGAAATACTGCCTTTTAAAAAATTTATTCTATATGTTTAATCAATATTAAGATTTTCGTATATTCAAGTCATATTAATGCTAAATCATATATATATTTGTTGTATAATATGTATCTAAATTTAATTAATCAAAAGTCACGTCCTTTTCTAATAGTATGATATTTCGTGTTTGTATCAAAACTAACGACATTTGTCTTCTGAAGAGCTTAAGATTTAGTATAAGTAATTTGAAATTGAAAGCATTTTGTATGACATTATGTCCTTTTAGACAATCGTTTTGGGTATTTTCATATCCATATAAACAAAATAGAAATGAGTGGTGTAGATGAGTAAAATGAGTAAATAAATGAGTATTTTCTAAATATACTGGACAGGCGTACGTAAAGATACTTTTTCTAACCATTAATTTAGCGCTAGACATAATTGGCAGAAATAAAAATTAGCCAGTGCATATTATACAAATCTGTCTATTAGGAGATGATACATATATCATGTACTAATATACAGACATGAAAACTGAAAAAGAAATAAAAGGTCAATTTACATTCTCCTCGCAGTGTATTACACACCGCTTGCATCTGAGAGGGTGATGATTTATGTATTTAACCGACACATTCAATAATTGGTAGATGGAATTGATGTATCAGGATTTCTGAGCTTCCATGCATCAACGGCCGAATCACTGTTTATAAGGTCTAAAAATTAATAAATATAAGGACTAGAGTTCATAGTTGCTGTTTTGCGATAAAATGAGAAAGATGTGTTCTATGTACCTTCACTTCTCAAAAACATAAAATATGTAAAGAAACATATAATGCATGCATATGCTTTATAGAATTAATAGGTATACTATTTATTTTGCTCAGTTCGGTACTGTTTCATTGTATACCAACTGTCCATGTATCACTGTATACGATACCAATTTCTTGAAGAAAAAAATGTTACGTACCTTTTTTTCGGCTTTGTTAGAGTTAAATTTTTGGTATCACGCGAAGAAATACTGCCACACATTTATAGAATATGAGATTAAACAGTCCATATAATTAAATTGAAGATAAAATAAAGAATACAATTAGTAGTGCCTTTCAGGTCAAAAATGTATGTCTTTTTAAAAATCCATAACATAAAGAGCACCTACACTTCAAATATGGTCTGCGAACACTCCAAACTAAGCATCATCAACAACAAACATCTAGCTGCACTAAAAGAAACTTTTTATTGTGTTTCACAGTAAAATACTGTAAAGCGAAGTACACTCTATTTTACATTAATAATGCGGTACACCGGCATATGTTACATGAGCAAAATTTTTAAAAAAATAATATAATATGCATTAGTATTAGATTTAAAAGTTCGGGATTAGCATCTCTTAGAAGAACGTTATTCGGTTCGTAACACTTTTCTAAAAAAGTGACATCATTTAATAATCTCTGAAATGGCCTTAATTAAATAAAGCATACATTACTTTTTTTACCTGCGCGGGCGGTGTCCTAAACAACTTCTGTGTGCTCATTTTGAAGATAAATGTATGCATCCATGTCCCGAAGAAGATATACTTTCGACGTATATATATATATATATATATATATACGCACACGCACATAAATATATATACAAGGTATGTCACAATTCCCTCTGGAGTTTGGAAGGTTTATAAAAAAAAAATTACCGATACGGCAACCAAGTTGACTTTACAGGAGAAAGAAACATTACAAATTTTGTTTCACAAATAAGTTACTAGATCGCGCCACTACTTTTGATAGCAGTTGAAAATAACCGAAAAGCACACTTTTGAAATTTTTGCACATAAGTTAATGCGCAACCCGAGAGTTTCTCGGGCAACGTATAAGTAGCAAAATTTGCGCAACCCGAGATTTCATCGGGATGCATTTTTTTCGTCTAATTAACCCTCCTTGATCATTCTCACCAGTAACTTTTTGTTGTAAATTTTCGATTATCTAATCGGGGCATTTTCCCGATTAAATCAGGCGAAAATTTTTGTTTTGAAAAACCGGTGACAATAGAATAAAAATTCTTAAAAGACGCTCGTCGCGAAGGAATTAAATACGCAATTTTTGAAGCTATTTTGATAAAACAATTACGCAGCGAGAGGGTTAAGGATTTACAGCTTATTTCACATTTTTTATAGATGACATACACTATATACAAATTTATACATAAGTGGACTTAGATATTTCACAACAATAATACACAAATTAATAATCACCTAGGACAGGTTAATTATATTTCAGAGGACAACTGCTGTGACCTTCTTGCTCAAAAAATAAATCATAACTGTGGGAAATAAAAAGAATGTCCGCGCAAGGAACCAACGCCCCTAGCGCCCTTTGGTCAAGCACAGAGAAGCAGCAAAAGAAAATGTGCCTTACAAGTTCATATAAAGGTCTGCGCAAAAAACAGCTTTTCTAAACTTTTGACGAGAATTGATGAAATTGTGTTTTCAAATGTGTGATTCGCTTTACAAATTGTTTATTTAGACATCTTTTTCCACCTTATTAAACTGTGAAGTTTTATTATAGAATTCTAAATATGTTGGAAAGTGTTTAATAGTCTATGCTTAATGCACGATTTTACGTTCTTGTTTAAAATTCAGATTGCTTCATTGCCACGAGTGTTCGTCTTATTTGATGACAGATTAAACAATGCGAAAATAAGAAGAAAAAAGCATTTAAAAAAAAGGTGACAATCAAGTAATTTGAATTTTAATAAAGGTTGCAGACTGGCAACACCCTATTTAAAATAGCAAATCCGAAATCAATTCTTCGCGAATATTTTTCTAACTTTATGACAAAGAAGATATTTTGAATTTCTAGGAACAGTTTGAAAACTTTACAATGTGATAAATTAATTGCTTTTATTTTTTGAAGCAATAATGAAAAAGTTTCTTTAACCAATAATATGGAGACTCGTTTATTTAATGAATATATGTAGTTTGAAAAAATATATAATGCCTAAATTATTAACGAAATACATCATTTGAATGAACATGAGAATGAAAAAATAATCTAAGAATACATTTTAATCCTTCATATTGAGTACAACCGAATTTATTTAAAAAAAAAAAAAAAACAGACACAAAATTGCAATCGTTTGCAATGTATGAAAATTCGTTTCGACTTTGTGTGTTGTTTGTTATTTCCCCTGGGATATTTATTTTCCTGAACATAATCTGTTAAGGCGATAGTGGGCATTCAAATTTACGAAATTTGTCAAAGAAATATTTTTTTTTTTCTTTTCGAGGTCTATGAGTCTAAATACTCAAATTTATCTGATGCAAAAAGAGTTTCCCCATTCTTACGCTTATTCGTAGATCTTTTATATTTGAAAAAACAGTATATATTTATGCAGTTTATTTTACTTAAAATTCTGTTTTCTCAAAATTGAAAATTTCGCACATTTCCAACTTTTGAAACGTTCCATGTACATTTCTAATTATCAGATTCTTTTTAAATCCCTACTTTATATCATCCGTACAATAATAAATAAAAGATAGCATAAAAAGGTGCACTTTAGAAATATTTTAATGTCTAAATTTATGTGAATATAATACTATATAGCTGCTATTTTGGAAAATTAAGAATATTTATCAAAACATATTTTTTTCTGCTTACACATTCAGCGAACTTTTACAATTCATGCGAACTTCCATTGTAATATATAATAAAAAAAAAGAAAAGTGCCCAGTTAAACTGATGGCATTGAGCTCACACGCTATTCACACTAATTATATATTATACTCTTAATTGAAAGAATAATACCCCTCAAAAAATAAACGAAGTGAATTAGCCCCCATGATAATTCTGCATGAAAAAAACAATTTCGCTAAATTAATGGGGAGGGGGGTCTAAAAAACACCTTACACCCTTTATACTTAACTAAAGAACCTCCAAATCTAACCAGGAGAGCACCTTATCAGAATGAGCATAGAAAAAAAATTAAGTAAATTGGATAACTGCAGGAAAATCCATTTATCTAAATTAAGGGGAGGAGACTTGCCCCCGGTCCCCCTTTTATACTTAACCAATGAACCGCCAAATCTAATGAAGCAAGCGCCATATCGGAATAAATTGGTATATAAAATTTGACGCAAATCGAATAATTCTGCACGAAAAACCCATTTATCTGAATTAGGGGGGGGGGAACTAGCCCCCGTCCCTTTTATACCTAACCAATAAATCTCCAAATCTAACCAGGTGAGCTCCTTAACATAATAAACCGGTACACCAAATTTGGAGCAGATCGAATAATTATGCATGAAAAACCCATTTATCTAAATTAAGGGGGTAGCCGCCTTTCCCCCTATATACTTAGCTAATGAACCTCCAAATCTAATCAAGAAAGGTCCTTAACATAATAGACCGGTATACCATATTTGGAGCAAATCGAATAATTCTGCATGAACAACCTATTTACCTAAATTATGGGTGGGGGTTAGCCACCCTTTCCCCCTTTATACTTAACTAATGAACCTCCAAATCTAATCAAGAAAGCTCCTTAACACAATACACCGGTATGCGAAATTTGGAGCAAATCGAATAATTTTGCATGAAAAACCCGTTTATCAATATTAAGGGGGGGGACTAGCCCTCCACCTCTTTATCCTTAACCCATGAATCCCCAAAACTAATCAGGGAAGCGCCTTGTAAAAATGAACCTAGAAAAAAAAATTGAAGCAAATCGAATGTTTCTATCAAGAGTTATCGCGTTACGTACATACATACATATATACATACAGAACCGGCGGGCACATTATCTCTCTGGCTTTGATAGCCTCTGAGCTAAAAAGTAACTCATGAGTAAATAGTGTCGTATTTTATGCAAAAGAAATTCTCGTGGGACCTTTTAAAATATGGTAATTATTCGTTATTTTAAAAATTTAAAAATTTAAAAACGTTTTATTATTCTATTCCAAAATTTTGAATATAAATATTTGAGCTTGTCATTAACAAGTCTGCCAATTTTCAAATAATTCCATTGAAAATAGAAGGATTTGGTTTTTATTGTCCACTGTCCCCTTAAAAGCATCTTTGTCCCGAACCATTTCGAAAAGTAATATACTAATTTCCTAAGTTTTCTGAGAAAATAAATATTCATTTACATATACTAGGGGGCTCGCCCCCCTACGAGCTACGCTCGCCAACCCCCATCCTGACACCGTAGACTCTAAATGCACGCTAATTTGATCGGCTTTAAAAGGATTTCGAAAGATTGAATTATAATTTAAAAAACAGTGGCGATCTCTCTATAAACGGATTTCTATTCATTTCTCTTTGATTGGGGAATTTTAACGCCAAATCCGTTACGGTACTACTTGATTATCCCTTCGACCCATTTCGCCAAATTAGATAAATCGCCAAACCACTCGCCAAATTATACAAATTGACATAATTTTTATTTTAAATAACGAAAAAACAAATAAATTAGTACAACATTAATAAAAATACAAATAAAACGTCGAAATAAAAATAACTTGATGACGTAGACACGTGTAACAACATTTCAAAATAAGCTAATATAAAAGGAATTAAATAAACAGAGTCTTTGTCTCCTGGTATTTTTTAACAAAGTGAAAAGAAAGTTCTTTTAAATGAGACATTTTAAATTAATCGTTTTCAATCTGACGTAATTTTGACCAAACTATTCTTTCTCTTTTTAATATTCACGTGGAAATACTTGTGTTAGAAATGAAATATTATTTGCTCTTTCCTAAGAAAAATAGTTGAAAAGTATCCTCTTAAAATATCAAATAAATGTATAGCGCAATTTCTAAATTTAAACCGTTTTGCAATATTATTTTGTGTTCATTTTATGTAATAACTGTAATGTGACGTAAATATGACGTAATTTCCCCTATTTAAGACTTCTAACGCATGTTAATACATTTATTTTTTTACAAATTCCTTTCTCTCTTAAAATTCACGTGTAATTATAGTTTTTATGACGTAATTTTTAATAAGTTCCTGCTTTTTGTACATAATTATTTAATTCTAATTCCAAATGTTTTTTTCTGTTTATAATAGTCACGTGTAAATAAATTTTTAATTTATTTACACGTATAAATATTTTTTTTTTGAAGCAAACATTATTGTTTCCGCTGTTTATACAGTTGGCAACAGTTTAAATTAATATCACTTTCTAAAATCTGTTAAAAATATCGAAAGAAATGCTGAAAATCTGAATTTAAAATAGAAATAAAACCTCAAAAAATTAGTCAAAGTAAAAAAATTAATGCAATCTGCACTCCGGCAAATTCTAACACATAAAATGATCTAAAAATGATTAAATTCCTATGAACAGTTTTTGCTCCTATAAAACTTTTTTAAAGGAACGATTTTGTCCAACATTAGCATTAAATATCTCTTAAAATAATTCTTCGATCTGAAAACTGTATGCATCAGCGTGTTTATCAAACATTTCTGTATAATACTACCGATTTCCATATTTTTGTATGCATTATTTTTCTTAATATTAACGATGAAAGACCTCCGGTCACAAAAAATTCAAAACCGGCGGCGGCGGCGGTGACAGCGGTAGTTACTTTTTTTTAGAATAGAGAGACACATCAGAGATAAGACGAGCTCAGTCCTAGACCAAGCACGAAACCAAAACCGGCTGATTCTCGATATTTTCTGCAGTGTTCGGTTTAAAAGTTTAAAAAAATAATTAAATAAAAATAAAATATTTATTCACTATTTGAAAAAGAATAAAAAAGAAACTTTCACCTTGAGAAACACGAATGTTTCAAAATTTTTGAAGCATTTTACTATCCTCAAAAATTCTGTTTGAAAAGTAATTTAATTATTGTCTTTGGAATATAAGGAAAACATTCTATTGAATTCCGAAGCCTTTGCACAGTCAATGATAGTAATAGAGTGTGTCTTAAAAGTTCCCGTACTCCAACTTAAAGAACTCATTGTCCGCGATTTTTACCATTGCATCAATTTTTGAGTTTTTATGGTTTGGCTCTTTTCGCACTTAACTGGTGCGAGACTAAAGTTCTATATTATTTTGTTCTTCATAGTGAAATAAATTTATCACGCATTCAGAGAATTGCGCTGCTCGAAATTTATTTTAAATGGAAATTGCTTGAATGGTGCAAAGATGTTTGGCCCTGTATTACTAAATCGTCGAACGAGCCGATATAACGTATCTTTACTCGGTATTGCAACAATTGGATTTTTATTTTGACAAACATCTTTCAACCATTCAAACAATTTACATTCGAAATAAGTTTCGAGCAGCGCAATTCTCTAAATGCGTGATAAATTTATTACACTATGAAGAACAAAATAACATAGAACTTTATTCTCACTCCCATTAAGTGCGAAATGTAAGGTTAGTTGGGGCAACTGGGCCATGGTTTTACAATGTGAATCTGGAGCTTCTGACAATTCAGCTTCAAAACACTAATATTCATTTGAATTAAAGTCTGAACTTCTGTAAATGTGTTCAGTTAGGTTCCCTCTATCAGACAGAAATGCTCAAAATTACATTTTAATATTGAAAAATATAAAAATATGCATATTCCATCTTTCTTTCCTTATGGGTCCAATTGCCCCATAAAAATGGGGTAAGTAGACCAGGAGGATCTATGTTCCACACGCGTTTATTTATTTTCATGTGGGATATAAGGTCCTGTTTGAAAAAGTGTAACAACTTAAAAAAATTAAATCAGGCAGATCATGTAAATTATATGTCAATAAAGAGCGTTGTAAGGGAAACCTTTGCTGACAATGTGTCTAAAAAAAGAAATAAAAGTGAAAGTACTAGATTTAATTATACCAAAAACATAAAAATTAAGTAAGTATTTATGTACAGTCTAGGAAAAATAAAAGTAAACACCCCTTCTAACTCCTCAGCAAATCATCGTAGAAGAAAGTTACTGGTACCGAACGATTGGAAATAAAGTCTACTTTTAAATGATGTATATAAAATTTTCTTAGGGGTCATCTACATATTAAAACGAATCCAAACTTCATTTTTTTCAATGGCAATGCCCAATTTTAACGAGATATTTCAAATCATTGGTTCAAACTATGCCTAGACACCAAATTTCAAGTCATTTGAATGATAAGTTTTTGAATTATAAACCTTCAAAATTTAGTGCTTCTAATGTTAAATTACATTTTCATATTTTTATTTATATCTCCCGAAATTATGCTCCTAATGTGCTAATTTTTTTTTGTAGTAATAATACTAATATACACAAATATAACTAAGCTGAATTTGCAATTTTTATAATTTTATGATATGAATTATGAATTATGAAATTAATATTCGAAAAAATTATGAATTGCAACCTACAATTTTTTTGATGGATTTAGATTTATTATGTCCTGCTTTATGGAAATTCAAAAATTTCACATTTTTATTCCAAGTAGTTTTCAAATTATGCTTAAAAAACGACAAAATGATGGTTTAAGGGGCCGTCTATGATGGAAGTGAGTAGACATTCTGAAATTTATTCTGCTGTACTGTAATCTAACACGCTTCATTGACTCCTTGAGTGGCGCTAAAGGTGCCTTGATCAAGGAAGGGGCTCTCTTGGTTAACAATGTAGTACGGAACTTCAATTTGGATACAACCCTTAAAATAAGCTTGTTTTAAAATAATTAATTTCTCGGAAACTTATGGTACGAATGGCATAAAAATTCGTTTTTAGGCTAATTGAAGGGTGTAGAGTTCATTTATGCTGTCAGAATTGGGTACTGCTATTGAAATAAACAAAGTTATGGTTCGTTTTAATATGTAGATGGCCCCCTAAGCAATTTTTATATACATCATTTAAAAGTAGACTTTATTTCCAATCGTTCGGTACCAGTAACTTTTTTCTACAATAATTTGTTGAGGAGTTAGTAGGGGTTGTTTACTTTTTTTTTTCCACGACTGTACTTTAGTATAGGTAGTAAGTATAAAAGACACATGGGTATTTTAAGGAAAAAAATAGCAAGGTGAATCTATGAACAAACGTCTACGTAAGTACTTAAGTACTTTATCTGTTTCCAGGGGTCGTATTACATAGGAAAATTTTTATTGTTCCTACCAGAACCCTTAATCAGTTACCTTCATGATAATTTTATTTAACACATTCTAAAGAAAGGTGCCATGAAGATATTATTTTCAAAATAGTGGTAGGAACAATAAAAGTTTCTCTATAGAATGCGAACACTGTGTATTAGGGTGGAGCGAAAAAAATTAATTTTTTAAAATCAAAAACGGGTAGGTGCCAAAAGTTGCCTTTATACTAGTACATCATCTATGTGCAATATTACCGCTGAAAAAAAATGGCTTGAGTCTGCGCTTTTGGACCAAAAGTAGAAATTTTGGGCAAAATTTTACGTTTTTTCAAAAATTAAAAAAAAAAAATCTATAGAGATGGTTATTATTTAAAAGTGTTATTTAAACCTTTATTATTAATGACTTAACATATTTAAACGAAAGAACTATATCTTTGTTCTGTATAACTGGAACAAAACTGAGAACTTTTGGTGAAAAAAAGGCGTTTCCACTCTGTTGTGTCATACAACTAATTGTTGTTTGGAATACAGCTCTTACCTAGCTGCTTTCAAAACTACCCAGGAGGTACCACGTGGAGGTGGCTGCATTTCATGTCACAACAGTGCATAGCTCGACCACCCTACCATCTGAACTCAATTATTTATTTATACATTGAATTGTGATTTTTTATCAAAGACTGGCATAAGTTTTCTATGTATCAACCTGGTACATCTCTTCTTTGGATCCGCAGACTTTTAATGCTGCTGCTGTGATCTCATTTACGTATTTTGCTACTGTTTGTGTTATAGAAGACAAACAGTGTAATGCAGTGTGGATGATATTAATGTAATCTATTCAGCCTTCTATTATCTTCACCAAGACTGCACACGATAAATGCATATTGATTAGAGGTTCTGTTACCACAACACTTTTCCAATGAGTT
This sequence comes from Maratus speciosus, assembly GCA_963932465.1. Lineage (NCBI taxonomy): Eukaryota > Metazoa > Arthropoda > Arachnida > Araneae > Salticidae > Maratus > Maratus speciosus. The sequence continues at coordinate 118,217,748 of OZ010794.1, read as the reverse complement.
AGATTTATATAATTATCCGTTTCAAAGTTGATTGTCGATATTTCCGATTTGCGTATGCCATCATTTACTCTCATCTTTCGACTATTATGTGCTGAGCAGCTATCTGTTTAATGTGATGGCAATCGTCAGAGACCATTGAAATAAGAATTTCCTCTGTGTATGCAAAGCAACCATTGTCCTAAATAACCCTTTTTTCAGTATTTTATTTATTCCGTTTTGTGTGTTGTTTAGTATCCAAGTTGTTTTTGTGTAGCCAATTTCCCATGAGTTTTTAGATCCCTTCTTTAGCTGTGGATTACATTTGATTGTAAATTATTCTGGGGCCAAACTTGGATAACATAGTACTTTTTGAGTGAACGTAGAGACTCTGATGGGCAGTGAGTGTTCATTTGATGGCGGATAATTCTGTTAGTCGTTGTCATCCATTCTGCGAGGGGCATGTTTAGAATGAACCATTACAATTGGTCATATGTCTCCTCCAAGTCCAGTTAATTTCCTCCGCATCATTTATTAGATAAAATCATTGGCAAAAATTAGATTCTAACCCACAGGGATGCGCCGGACCAATAGGAAAATCTTTGTCCACGTGCTTATTCCCTTCTTATTTCATTTTTTGAAGACATAGAGAGTAATTTTTAAACATTATTTCCTGAAATCAAGAAAAGGGTACTTAGCACATACCAGAAATACCTGATAGATATCTGCAAAGTTATTTCATCAAGATATTGCTCAGAAGAACTAGCGAATATGAACACAAGAAACTTGTCCTACGCAAGATGGCCCACAACGGCGCATAAAATTATTCGCCTTTATATAAGCACTGAACTGATTGACCATCAGAGTCTGGTTCACTCACAAAGTATGTAATCAAAGTTTATGCCACATGATGGCTTACACCAAATAAAATTCACATCTAAAAAATTGATCTAAAAACTTATGGGAAATTACTCGGCTACAAAACATCACAGAAATCGGCAAAAAACAAATACTAAAAAAAATTATTTAGGACAATGGTAGCTTTTCACATCGAGAGCAAATTCTTATTGCAATTTTGATGACGATCACCATCACATTAAACAACAAGCTTATCAGCATATAAAAAATTCAAGAGGTAGAGTAAATGACGGCATACTCAAAGATGAAATACCTAAATGTTGTAAAATGTTGTAGGAACGGAACTCCCAATCACTATGCAGTAACTGGATGTAATTTTGGTGAAGATACTAGAGGGCTGAATAGATTCCATTAATTCCACTGCATTACTCTGCTTGCCTTATCATACACAAGCAGTAGAAATATATGTGAAGAAGTGTCACAGCAGCACCCAACGTCTGTGGATACAAAGAAGAGATGGATTAGGTTGATACATAGGAATCTTATGTCAGTCTTTGATAAAAAATCACAATTCAATATATAAATAAAACATTGTGCTCAGATGGAAGGGTGGTCAAGCTATGCAATGTTGTGTCATGAAATGCAGCCACTCCCACTTGATATCCCCTTGGTAGATTTCAAAGCAACTACGTAAGAGCTGTATTACAAATAACAATTAGTTGTATGACACAACAGAGTGGAAACGCCTTTTTTTCACCAAAAGTTGTCAGTTTTGTTCCAGTTATACAGAACAAAGATATAGTTTTATCGTTTAAATATGTTAAGTCATTAATAATAAAGGTTTATATAACACTTTTAAATGATAACCATCTCTATAGAATTTTTTTTTAATTTTTGAAAAAATGTCAAACTTTACCCACTTTCGACTTTTGGACCAAAAGCGCAGACTCAAGCCATTTTTTTTCAGCGGTAATATTGCACGCAGATGATGTACAAGTATAAAGGCAACTTTTAGCACCATATAACAATCAATATAAGTGATGCAACAATCCATATAAGTGATGAAACCATGGACATGCTTGTAGAATTTTTTGGCGATCGACTCATTTAAAAAAATCTTTTGCTAGCTCGATCCCCTAATCTGAGCATCCCTGCCTTTTTCCTGTGGGGATATTTAAAGAAAAAGTTTATGCAAACAATAGATGATCTGAAAATTGTCATTACTCAAAGAATACAAGGTGAATTTTTTTTTTTTTCACCGTTGGCAGTAGAGCTGAAAGGTACGCTTTTCTGACTCTCTGTCCACCTCTCCCCCCCCCCTCTGTTTACACAATGTCTTAGTTTTAACTTTTATTTTAAGCACTGATGAGGAAACCTTAGAGGTTTTGAAACAGCTGTATGCTTTTAAACACATTTTATTTGTGCCTTTATACGTTGTTTCTTCTTTTTCTTAATATATTGGCACAAAGTACAATCCTTCCCCACTTTTTATGAATTGAATATTTGTTGGTGAAATATAAGAAAAAGATCCTGTCGAATTCTGAAGTCTTTTTCACGGTCGATATTAGTAATATAAGGAAGTCGTTGGATATTCCTTGTCTGCTCTCGCTTTCTGTTTGACGCCCATTTCCAGAATTACTGGAAAAAAGAATTCATGTAGTTCTTACGTACTTGTACAAAGATATTTCAAAAGGAAAATAAGTGTCTTAATAACTGTGATTGGGTAAAACTAATTGCTATTTTAAACTGATTTTCTGAGGCATGAAAACAACTTAAACGCTCCGCGAATTTTGCGGCTGTCAATCACCGCCCAGAATATTGAACTTGAAGCCCGTTGAGATGTTCACAATACGTACTCGGTTCAGATCCTGAACCTTTCACATTGGTTCCCCAGATTCAGATATTCAGAACATATTTACTTTCAACGGCTTGGAAGAAGTGCGGTCAATTAAAACTTTGTTCTAAGCACTTTTTGAGTGCATTCGTAGTAGCTATGTGGTATGTCGTCTGTTTATAATACCGTAGATCTCCAGGTCGAATCTAAGCAGTGGAGAGTATGAAGAAATGATTTTTTAAATTATTTCAATAGTTAATAAAGTTATATAATAAAATATGAATGTAAAAATGGAAAGTTTATATGTTTCAATATTTAATTTAATTAAGTTATAAAAAATAATTTTAAACAATACTAGCAATTTATGTAAAGAAACTTTTTTAATATTCGTTATAGTGATTGTTATTACAGTGTTAACGAATTTAATTCATTTTGGGGATTTCTACACTACATGATTTATGGAATTTTTTTTGTTGTTGTTGTGTTTTGTTATGTCTTCATGGCCGCGAAGCGATCATATATGACAATATATATATATATATATGTGCTAATTTACAAAGTTTACAAACCCCTGTACAAATATTACTAACAATATTAAAAGCGAGCGAGGAACGGAAGTTGATTTATTGTGTTTGTAGAAATTGAAAGAAAAAATGATAAATATAAGCAAATTATTTATGTACATATTTGCATAATTTTTAATTATTCACAATCACCATTAATTTGTGTTATAATTAAATTTTGTGCAATAAAAATATACGCTGAAGGATGCAGTCGATCAGCACTTGTCAGACAATAAAAATCAAAAGGGCTCAGAATCTAAACAGAGTGAGTATTGTAAATATGAAGCCGCTGCGGTCGTCCGATACCTTTAGGTTGATTAGCCTAAAATTTTGCGCTCTTCGATGTCTTTTATTTGATAAATTTCGTTCTTAAATGTGTCCGGTTTTAATTTATTTTTTCCCGGTCCTGTCAAGTGTCATGTGAGAGTAGTTAGGCTTAATACTTATTACTCTGTAAGAAGTGTTTTGAAATGATAAACATAATTTTGAAGAAATTAAAATTTTATTAACAATCTTCTACTGCTTACATTCGGCATCGAGTTCAAGCTCATCTCTAATGCATATCTATCTTGAAAATGAGGAATAATACACACAAAGAAAACTTTCACGCAATCTAGAATATAATAATGCATTTAGTTAATAATTTAGATAGTGTGCAAGCTTTTAACATACACGTACTCATATGCAAAGGACAGAGCTTTATATTAGCTGCTAAGGAAATATTTTAATTTCTGTTTTAGTAACATTTATTTTGTAATATTTTAACTGTTGTTTCGCTATATACTTAACGAGAATATTACGATTTGAAAACTGTTCAAACACAAAATACATTGATTACTGCATAAGTAAATAAAAATTATTCTTCAAAGCTTGAATTCAGAGCTGGTATTTTAAATGATTGTTAAACTAGCGATAATCAAATTTCATTAGTTCAGAAACTTCTTTTAATAAATCTAAAATCATAAAGAAATTTTCTTTCAGCGCAAATTACAAAAGCTTTGAGTCATCGTTACTTGAAATCGATGTCTTTTGTTTTGAGTAGTAAAAAAATAATGCTCTCAAGTGATTTTGACACAATCATTTATATTCATATTTAGAGGACATATTTTGTTACATTGATTACTACATAGATAAATAAAAATTATTCTTGAAATCTTGAATTCAGAGCTGGTATTTTAAATGATTGTTAAACTAGCGATAATCAAATTTCATTAGTTCAGAAACTTCTTTTAAAAAATCTAAAATCATAAAGAAGTTTTCTTTCAGCGCAAATTACAAAAGCATTGAGACATCGTTACTTGAAATCGATGTCTTTTGTTTTGAGTAGTAAAAAAATAATGCTCCCAAGTGATTTTGACACAATCATTTATATTCATCGAGAGGACATATTTTGTTGATAATTTAAGTTTTGTTTAAGGTTTCTGCTTAATTCCGCATTCCCCAGTTTTAAGACAGATATGAATAGTTGATAAATATTGTTTTTCTTTTCATACTTACACGTTCCTTTCTAAAACCTGCAGCACAAAGGACTATTTAAATTGAAGTAACTCTGGATATTGAATAAGTTTATGATCAATCAAATCTCCCTGAAGGTAAATGAAAATAGCTATTTTAATGAAAATATTAGAGAATGTGAAAAGCATTTGAGAGCAAATGTTACATTTACATCTAATAGCAAATGTTACATTCGCATCTAATAGCAAAATCTTACATTTCATGGGGTAATGAAAATTGTATATTATATGTTATATGATTGATTATGTGTTATAGATGTATATTACATGTTATATGATTATATGTTATAGATATATATTATATGTTATAGATATTTCTCATTGATTTAAAATTCTTTTAATTTCTTTGATTTAAAATTCTTTCTACATTAGAACAAAATTTACTTTTTTTTCTTTTTACTTTACATGTTTTGCACCTCCATTTTTATAGATTGTTGACCTAGAGCGGTTTTAAGATATTCTAAATCATACATTCTTTTTTCTTGCTGCACGTAATACCTTGAAACCTCTGAATGAATATAACGTTAATGTAAAACTGTAAACTTGTTCTTAAAATTTGGTGAGCATATTTCTCGAGAAATGTTAGAACGATTTCCTTATGTTTTTACTTAAAAGACAGGTGGTTATTTTTGATGGAGCTTATACCCCTCCCCCCCCCCCCCAAAAAAAAAAATGTATTGATTAATAGTTTTGCAAGCTTGCAAATTGTAAAACAAAAGTGTAAAAACGAGATTTTATTTGAATAACCACCAGTTTTGTTAAAAATCACCTTTTTAAAATAACGTTTTGTATTCAATGTATTCGTTTTGTATTCAGATAATTCAATGCCCTTTCATAATTTGGGGACCAAATTTGTTTCAGATGCAGGTTCAGTCCCGTTTCGAAGGTCTCGGCGCATGAGGCGCATTATTCATTGTTTTACACAAATAATTGAAATATGTAGGTGAAATAATAATATTATAATGCAAAATATCCAAAGGTCGTATCTGCTTTCTTTGTAACCGAAATAAAATAGTAATAATGAAGTGAACTTTAGGACAAAGACGTAGAATTACCTCTCAGGGACAAGTTACTTCCATTCGTAAAATGTCAAAATTAGCGTAGGTCACCGGAATTTACAAACAAATTAATTTAAAAATAAGCAAAAGCTTCTTCACATACTTAATAAACGGAAAATTTCCTTCACAATATTCTGGTGACAATGTGGCGGTTAGGAATTAAAATTAGGTGGTCCAGAAACGAACCACCGCCTTTGAGGGGGTTAAGTTATTCTTTCGTCTGTATTATTTTCTCAGAGGCAGTACCTCTGGCTGAAAATAAGTTATTTTATAACGTGTTACAATGAGTTCCGAACTACTTAAGTTTACAAACGTTTTCAGCTGAGTAATTGAATTTATACGTGCAAAAATAACAAAATAATTTTATTTTTAAAGCTATTAATCTATCACGTTCGTCGGTAAAACATATTTGTTTAACATGCAGAGGTTTACTTAAAAACGGATCGCATCCGAAAAAAACTATATTCCAGGTTGCGAAATCTGATTCATGCACTATAAAATCTACTGCAAAACATTTTGAAAAATTGGTAAACGGAAAAAAAATTTCTATAAATCTAGAAAATGTTTTTGCTTCTGGGATATATAAACATGAATAAAAAGCTTTTGGGAATCTATGTAAATTAGAAGATGCCATTGTATGTTTTTTAGTAGTTCTGTTATATTTTACTAAATTCAGAAACTTTTGCCTTTCTTTTACAGTTTTCATGTACCTTGTAAGCTGGGTCATCGCTGGGTTTTGACCAACATTAGCTATTTGGCAAATAAGAAATAAAAAACAGTAGCCAAATTAAAAAAAAGAGTTAGCAAAGTAGATTCAGCGTGAAACCCTAAAAAATCTATCTTCAATCCGTTATTGTGTACTTTTTAAAAATATGTTCTAAAATAACCCAATCTTTTGTAATTGCTTATAAAATAGAAATTCGAATATCCGCCATAGAAACTATTAAACATTAATATATTCTAAATGTCTCCTAAATGTGTAACTGTTTCAGACATTCTTTTAGCAGTCTAAATAAAAATTCAAAACAGCTATCTCTGATTTACCGATGGGAAAATATACATAAAAATTGTTATGAGATTTCGGCTGTAACCGAGCGAAAAAATTGACCGGTCACTGATACTTTGCGTATAACTAATAAATGGTATGGTAAATGGCCTAGTTTCAATCCCGCATTCCAGCAAAACTTTTCACTGTTTGGCGAATGATGCGAGTAATTTTGCTTGTGTTTTTACCGGCGGAAGGCCGGCGCATAGATAGTGATTAACCCTTTCCGGCGCGGTGTCCTTAAAAACGGGCACCTAATTTTAATTCCAAAACTGATAAACGACACCAATAATATTTAACTAAAATTTTCCTATTATAATGTATATGAAAATGAAAATAAGCAAGTTCATATTTTCTAATAAATTCGTTTATAAATTGCGGTGTCAGTCCGTTATTTCATCAGTTTATAAACAGAATTACTCCGCGCCCGTAACGGTTAACTAACCATAAAGAAATACCAATCGCATAATCCATTCCTTGTCTTTGGCTGTTCCTAAACTTAATTGGTGCTGTGTGAGTATTTCAATAAAAAGTGTAATGTAACTGGAACGGTGCCATTGAACATGAAAATCGACATCGATCGTTCTGTAACGTTGATAAGACTCTCGAATGTATTGGCACACACAAAAAAGAGCAGAAATTGACCACTCTCAATTTGGCGAGTCTGATTGTTCGTTTACTCGCCAAATGAAGCATTTTGTCGCCGTTTCGCCCAATGACGAGCAGCAGCGAGAACGCTGTTTGTAGTATATGTAGAGGAAGGACGGGTAAGGCGGCCATTGAGAGCAGAGTACCATTTCAGTTTTTTCAACTGTATAGTACTCCCGTCACACAGGATTTGAGCGAAACGGTCGTCACAGATGATGGTAGATTTGTCTGCGATTTTGAAGCTGAAGGCAACATTTTTTGACTTCTGAACTCATTTTATAGTTTATTCGAATTTCTGATTTTCGGCAAGTGGTACAATTTCTTGATTATAGCTAAAAAATGCGGTGTTATAATCATGTGTTCTTATGCTGTTTAATCTGCGTGAAGTAACCCTGTAAATGGTGCATGTTTGAAAGCCATAAGTCATGCAGATTAAATACTAGGTCACAGTTTTGTAATAACGTTATTCCGGGCAAAGTGGCTACATAGAGATCGAGCAAAATGGTCAGATGGCAACTTTCACGAAAGATTTTTTATTCGTTATTCGTAACGACATACTACTCAAACGTATTTTCTTTCAAAGGAAGAAGACATGTCCGGATTATAACTTCTGCAGGTAAAGACTTACTCTCGACATTTTCAGCCTGCATATCTTCTGGGAGCAATTTTTCCCGAAAAAGATGGTCTCGAGAAAGTTCTCATGAAAAATGGTCACCAAGTTTGACAAACAAGTTAAAAGGTTTAGATTAGGGTTTAAATTCATTGAGAGGTGTTACGGTGGTACGTGCAACAAGAAAAAAGAATGTATGATTTAGAATAGATTAAAACCGCTTTAGGACAACAATCTACAAAAATGGGAATGCAAAAAATGTAAAGTAAAAAGAAGAATTAAATTTTTATCTGAAGTAAAAAATCTCCATCAAAAGAACTTTTAATCAAATTAAAGTAAGTTCCCAATATTTATGTTTACATGCTGTTATATTTTCATTAAAAAATCTATTTTTATTTACTTTCAGGGAGTCTTGTTTGAACATAAATATTCAATATTCAGAATTACTCCAACTTACGTATCTCTCACCCGCAAAAAAAGTGACGCATCTCGACAAAATTAAATTTCACGGGAGAGGCAAACGAAAATTTGCGTAATTTTACTATAACATGAAATTAGAGCATGAAGGAATAAAAACATTCATAAAAGCATAAAACTATTTTGAAAGAAGACATATGAGGAGGTTTGGAGAGTTAGGTAATTTTACCTCCCCACACAATTCATCCCTCTTCTGTGGTCACAAATGGACATATAGTGTAATAAAGGGATTTTCAATATAACTACACTTACGAAACTGTTTGGTTAGCAAGACACACCTGTGACAGACATGTTAGTGGAATAAAAGTTACGTCAGTTACACAATAAAAGTTACGCCAGTTACACGTGTAAATGCAATTGTTTTCTTTTTTATTATTCAGAAAATAATTAAACAAGTTAATGTTATAATTTGGCATTACTTAGTGTTGTAGAGAACATTAAATCACTTTTTTAAACGGGATAGTTTTGATAATTTTTACACTTCAATGAAGGCAGAAAAAATGTTTGTATATTTTATGTTTAGTCAGTTACAGAATTTTGAATTGCAATTTTGGGGTCTTAAACACAGATTGATATAATCTGCAGGTATTTGAGTATTAAGACCTTAGTAAGAAATATTTTAAAATGTAAAAATTTGTTCTAGCTTTATTAGTAAATTTTCTGCATATAATTGAAAACAAAACTCGATGAAAAGATGTTACGTCAGTTAACGAAGGAATTGCCCGTAGAGAGAAATTCACAAATAAAAAGAGAAAATTGTGGTTGGATCAAAAATGATAACGATCAAAAGACAAATTCCTCTTCCCTCTGCAGATATCATACGATATCATGTGCCAGATCCTTCCTCCCCCGTAAAATGATAACGTTATATATGCACAGCATCTAATTGGCAAAATATTCGCAATTATGTTTTTCTTTTTCTGCATTATGTATTTTTTAAATATTTTAAAAAGAGTATTTTTTATATAACTGTAGACTAATGTAATTTAATAAATATTATATTTCTTCAGCTATAGAAATAATTTTAATTACAGAAAATAATTTTCTAGAAACGCAATCTGTTCGGGAAGAAATTGACAATAATGTTTTATACTAATTAACGCAACAAGTAATTTATATCAATGCAGAATGTAATTTACATTAATGCTTAGCTAATTTTGAAAACTTTCTAAACGTAATCGTTAATAACTTTCTCTAACTAATTTTGTATGCACATTTGTTATTCCTACAATAAATATATTTTAATCAGAATGTGCAGTATTAGAAACATGACACGCAAAACATTTTTCTTCCAAAATCGTTAAATAGATAGAAAGATTATGTATTATTATTTCTTTATTTATTTCGATTCTAATTAAAGCATTAAATTGCTTTATATCTTAAAACACTTTTTTTACCATTTATACTCCTCTCGTTTTATAAATAAAATTACTAATAAGCGCCAAGAAAATAACAAAAATTTACTTTTTTAGACATATATTGATATGAAAGAAGAAATATTCTTAAGATAGTGTTATTTATTGAAGCCATTGTAAAAGAATATATTTTTAGTCAATATTATTAAATTTTAAAAGTGCATTTTTGGAGAACATTGTATATATATATATCTAATTGAACTTTTTTTTAAAATTGAACATTCCACTGAAATTTAATATATAATTTAAACTCCATAATGAAAGTAGATGAAACTGATAATATGGGAGAAATTGATCGAATGCACATGAAGAGTGATAAGATTAAACACATGAATGATATTGAAGCTGATATTTAATAATTTGTGAGGTTTATAAATTAAAATAACTGCAATAAAAGTCAATAAAATTTAAACTTAATCTTCTACTATTGCCACCATTAAAATGACGTCACAGTTCCGCACGGACGCGTTTGACCTTTATAATATAGATAATTTTAATTACAGAAAATAATTTTCTAGAAACACGATCTGTTAAAGAAGATATTAGATGCAATAATGTTTTATACAAATTAAAGTTACAAAAATCTACAGTAATTCATAATGGAATTTACATAAAGCCTTTACCAGAAAGACATTTTTGAAAACTTTCTAGACATAATAGGTAATGACTTTATCAAATTACATTTTTTAACCATATTTGTTATTCCTACAATAAATGTATTTCAAACCATGACACTGAAATCAATTTTCTTTCTCATAAAGCTCTGTCATTAAATAGACATAAAAATCATGCATTTATTTTGATTCTAATTAAAGCATAAAATTGCTTTATATCTTAAAACATGCTCGTTTCTTGACTATTTATACTCATCTCGTTATTAAGTAAAATTACTAACAATCGTTAAGAAAATAATAAATTTAATTTTATAGAATTATATTGGAATGAAAAAAGAAGTATTCTTGAAATAATGTCATTTAAGCTATTGTAAAAATGTGTTTGTTTGTTTGTTTTTTTTTTGTATTAAATTGTAAAAGTGTGTTTTTTGCAGAACTTGGTTTATGTATTTAATTGCACTTTATTAAAATTGGATATTTGACTGAAAATTAATATTTATTTAAACTTCATAATGAAAGTAATAAAATTAGATGAAACATATAATATGTAACAAATTGATGAACCATTGTAATGAAGATACATAAAAAATTATAAGATAATGCCGGTGAATGATACTGAAAAACTAATTAATTACTAAAGTGGTCCTATGCCATTGAAATGCATTATAAAAGAGGAGCAAAACACTTGTTTGGTCCTCAGGTTACAAAATTATCAACGTCTCCTAATGTGCTGAGAGGCAAGAGGTAAATGAGAATTTCAACATTTGATATAATTTAATCTTGTACGTAATCAAATAAAATATGAATATATAGGAATTAAATATTAAATTGGGAAATAACCATTTTATTAAATGCAAGAAAAGGTTTAAACATTAAAGTGTATTTTCAATGGCGATATTTTATCTTGATATATTTTAGAATGGGGAAATTTTTGAGTATATAGCAGCTTTTCTTTAGATAATATTAAAATATATTAAATTAAAATATATTATTTTTCTTGATTGCTATAAATGTTTCCTTAAAATTAGTGTGTGCTTTATATACGAGACTTATATAATTGAAAGACTAAATTTAGTAATATTTTGAAGAAATTGGAATTCATTCAACTTAAAAAGTTAAATCGAATCATTTTTACTGTCAGAGTACATGATAAAAGTTTATGTAAGTTATTTATCCTCATAAAAATATACTAAATGTTTAAAATATTTTTTTTTTCAAAATGACTTAGTTAAGCGTTTATGCACTGTTGAAAATAAAGACAAAAAATAAGGAAATTGTGTTTTTTATCTGAGTATTTTCTCGAATGTAAGAACTCCAAAAATGTAGGTTTTAATAAGAAACAAAAGCTTATACTTAATTCTAGCGGATACGCCAATTTTACGTAACTTCACTTTTACGAATGCGTCTAAGATAAATCACTGTACCAAAAGATATGTAAAAAACCTGAATTAATTCCACTCAACATTACGAACATTTTATGAAATTTTTTGAATTCAAATAAATTTCCGTCACAAGTAAATCAGCTGGATTCAAACACTGTCTTTGGATTCGAAACTAAATACGTTACCCCTGAGCCAAAAATTTACCATTTAAACTCATTTACGTTTCTTAAGCCATATTTTTCTTATAGAATTGTTCTCAAAATGGTCGGAGAATGTTTTTAATATGGTTTAAATACCTAATAGTCGTTCGATTTGGTCAAATACCGGAAGTGAACAGGAAGACCAGGAATGATGTAAACAATGTTTCTATGCATGATTTTCTTACGTGATAACACCAGTAAATCTTTATTGGCACTTCTATATTAATTTTATAAACAAGCAACAATATAGATAAGCCTTTAAATGCGTTTTCCGAGAATCAATTCTATCGCTATTTCCATGTACTATAAACGTCATCAAATAAAATGTTTTAAATATATTTCTGTGAAATTTTGCCAGAATAACTTCCATATTACTCATTATGAATTGAACTGAAATCTAAACTCCATGTAGTAATGCAATTACTTTATAATTACTTCAATGTAAAAGAATGGTAGATTTTAATGAAGAATGCGTATTTGTTGACTTACATTGCATATTTCAGTTAAATTTGAAGACATTGTAAAACCCCTAGGTCAGTGCACATGCAAGTTGAATAGTAATATGAAGTACAAAGGAAATTGGAATGTATTTAGTTGAATTAAGTGTACGCTGTCTGACGTAATGATGAAATTTTGCTAAAAAAACAAAAAAAAAGGCAAAAAACGCCGATATTTTAAATTGTTATGAAGATACTGCTAAGATTTTATGTTTCTTATAATCATTCTGTATTACAATTGATCTAAAAATATGTGTTTTTATTGAATATATTATATTAAATAAAACGTTCCTATCGTATAGGAAAATACCTTAATGACAGAAAATTTCGTAAAGGAAATAGGTTAAATTCACATTTTTAAGTACACATTTTAAAAATGTAAATGTGCATCTAAATTCAGTACTCATACTTTATATATATATTTATCTATAAAATATTTTCAGTGCTTTTCAATTCTGTGCTTTATATATATAGCCTACAAAAATTTAAATTTCTCGTCTAGGTTTTACTGTATGCTAGCGTTTGTTTATGCATATTTTAAAAATCCATTTGTAAACATTCCAGAAAATCTCCGTAAGTACTCCTATAGCAACATACGAAATCTACTATTTTTCCTACATTTTTTGCTCAAGAACCTCCTTGGAGAATAAAATGCACACTATGTTTCTATGTATGATAGTAAATATATTCAAATAGATTTTGCATATTTTTCTTCGCTACAGTCTCCCATAATTTCGTTTGTCGTTTTCTCGGTCTTGTCTGTTTCGTTCTTTTATTTTCATTCACTTAGTTTCTTAATTAGTTATAATAATTTAGTACAATACAAATATATATTTCCTTGAAGACTGCATATTATATTTTTGTAAATTTGCTAAATAATGTATTGTATTTTATAAAACTGTAGACAAAATAATTAAATATATATAATATTTTGCCTTCCTAGAATTATTCTTAATTAAACAAAATATTATTCTTGAAATGTAGTCTGGTTCTTCTAGTTTTAAATATACTTTTGTACTAATTAAAGCAACGAAAAATTAAAATAAAGTTAATAGATATTTCAAAAAATTTCTAATTTTAAAATTAATCATTTTTTTCCAATTAAAATTAAATATTGGTATATCAGTCTTATTTTAATTATTTTCAAACATATAAAGAATTTAGTATTTTATATGTATTTTATAAGAAGAAAATGCAAAATACCTTTGAGTTTGAAAATATATATCCTTAAAAATATATAAGCAAAGGATTTTATTCTTCTTCTATTTATGCTGTTTCTAATTAAGTTATAAAAAGACATGAATTATACAAAGACAGACACGATTTTACATTAGAACAGACTTGGGAAAATATTTGTATATTTTCTTTCATTAACTGACATACTATTAAACAGTGCCATCTACTTTTAGGAAATACTGAAGAAGTTTTACTATCTGTTTGAATAGTTTACAAAATCTAAATTATAAACCGATAGTTCGACGTAAAAAATAAATAAATAAATAAATAAATAAAAATATCATACTTCGTGATTTTACAAACAGACGAAATCAAATGTCAAACAGTTCACTTTCACGTACATTTTTCCGCAGGATTTTCTAAATAGTTTTATTTCCTTTAAAAGTTTTGTTAAAAGCTAAACTATCAGAAAACAAAACATACAATAGTTAAAACAAGTGAGTGAGTGCGATAAAATATGCCACAGATGATTCCGTTTAAATTTCCTTTCAAAACAATTTATCTTTACTTAAAAATCCAAATTATTACTTTATAATTATTAAATCTTTAACTTTTTTCGTTCAAAAGATAGACATTTTAAAATTATTACGATTGGAAGATTTTTTTAAATCAAATTAAAAAAATATATCCAAGAACTGCTTTTCAGAGCAGTGTAGCAGCATATGTATGTATATCTGAAAAGCATATTGAATTACATGATTTAACTTTGGCTAAACAAGCCTAAAACTCTTAAAATTGTCAAAAACAACTACTATTGTTCTTTTAGTTCAATCCATCTTACAATGAAATGTAGTGATCCGAATTAAATATTTCCAAATGAGTGAAAAAATGCCCCGGCTGGGATCGAGCACAGATCCTTTGCTTACAAGGCCAATGCTTTAACTGGGCCGACAACTACCCGGTATCTTTCACCCAGATAACCTTATTGGTACTAACATCTGGTCTGTCACGTAGACAGCTAGTTGTCGGCCCACTTAGCTTAAACGGTAAAGCAATGACCATGTAAGCCATGGACCTGGGTTCGATTCCTAGACGGGGCATTTTTTCGCTCAGATAGAAATATTTAATTAGTATGATAACGTTACCAATCAGTTTGATTGTGCTAAAATAATGGAAATGTTGTGAATCTAAAATTTCGCAATTTTTCAGTAAGAAAAATAATTAATAAAATATTGTACAAAAACGCTCGTATTTGAAAAAAAAAATTACAAATATCCTCTAAAATTGAATCTATTAGATAAAGAAATCTATTACGGGCGAAAATATTTCACACTCCGACGTCAAGCATTAAATTGGCAACCTTTTGATTAGCACGCAAATACGCTACCAAGGGACCATCTAGCCTGCACTAAAAATACTAAAAAAGGTTCTGTTTTATGATATAAATCTCAAAAATGGTCGGATGTCATTAAATAATTTTATTTAAATAAAATAAAATAATAATAGACTTTTTAAAATTTTTATGATTTGTCGTATGATCGGACGTATTTAGCTACAGGCATGCAAATTTTCAAGTTTCTAACTTATACAGTTTCTGAGAACGAATTAAGTTATAGAGAGACAGATGATCTAAACTCTAAAAACTAAATTTTACTTTTTTGCAAAATTATGTAACTATTTAATTTTTGAATTTTACTTATTGCCGAATGATCAGTTTATAGTTAGCTAATAACAATACTAAAAAAAATATTGAAATCTCTTTAGTAGTTCTTTAGAAAGAGGTGCGTGAAATATTAACTGTTTGAAAAGTGATTTTTCAGCTATTTTCTCCCGCTTAAGTAATTCTAAAGAGATATAATTTGACGTTACTTTATATGAAAGTGTCTTTTTGTGCAATTTATGAAGGGGCTTGAAAATAACCTTTTATCGGCGTTAATAAAAGGTTATTAAATTGTTTTATAACTATAATTATGCGTTCTTTGAAGCACTTTCCAAAAAAATTGGAAAGAGTTTATGAATTCGGTTTGAGTGTCTATCTGTCCGTGTTCAAACTTTTATAAATATGGTAATATTGACGTATAATTTTTATAGGTTACAAAAGTGTGTATCATTTACAGCTCGTTAACAGGGAAGCACAAAAGCATCCCGAATGGCTCCACCTTTCCAAAAAGCAGTTCGAATTACGTTTCATGTGATGCCAAAGTTTTTTTCTTAGGAGCGAAGCGCTTCTGTGTGATTGGATAATTTACGCCGAGTTTTGATGTAAAGGAAGAACGAAAAAACACTCTGTGTTGTTTTTCTACCTTTTGAGACTGTGTACATTCGAGTTTGATAATGTAGCCGGTGCCATAAAAGTTTAATGCTCTGAACATACTGTTTTGTAAATATTTTGTTTTAAAGTTTTAATTACAGTCTAGTATTGTTTTGTATCAAGTCTAGCGTATCCTTCTGCTTCAAATTCCTTTGCTATTATGAAAAATAGGGGGAAAATGGCTTCACGTGCAAATTAATTATATAATCATATTTTAAATCTAATGAAATTGATAAACATCATTGATATGGACTAAATATCTTTTCTCGGGAGTACAGAATAAATAGCATTTATAGTTCGTTACAGGGATGCACAAAATTCACCGAATTAAATTTAATTATCCTCTATGAGGATAAACTGTTTTCGAGGCATTTTTATGATGTTAGGATACTTCAAACGTAATGAAAAGAAATTTACCGACATGGACTACATCGTATTTACAATAAATTATGTGTATGTTATCATTTATCATTTATTTACAAAGAGACACAAAATAATTCAGTTACAGGAATGACTATGATAGATATATCTATATTAAAAAATGGAATTTTTTAATAACATCGTATTATTGTTAGAAAGTGTTTTATAAAATATGGGGGTGAATGCCTTTTCATATTTGTTTAACTTGAGAGATATTTGAATCATTACTTGTTACATTGAACGTTCACTATAATCTATAGAAATATATACCTCCATTATTTAATGCATAAAGCAGTTGTTTACTTATTCTAAGCAAATGTGAAATATTGCCATCCGTATGAAAAAACAATAGTCAAGAATAACATTATGAATCATTTTCCAACAAGTGCAGAATAATGTAACGAAAATTCTCAGTTTAATAAATTGAAATAGGATGTCTTAGTAAACCATTTAAAAACACATAACACATTTGAAATCCCAATTCAGTAATTCCCATCTACGGTCGCATAATTATCCAAATTCTTTAAGCAGCCCTATATATGATGTATGTATTTGCATCTATTAACTACATGCTAGCAAAAATTTAGTTCAGTTAGAAAATAAATACCTAAGTTGAAAATTCCCCTTCAGCAATTTCCGCTAATATACGCTAACGGTCCATGAATTCTTTTCTGCAGCCCTGTATGCAAGGTATAGAATTTATACAGTAACATGCAAAAAATTAGTCAAATTTAAAAGCGCATAAATTGAAAACGTACTTCTAGCAATTATAGCTCAAAGACAGTATTGCAACCGATTTCGGTTGTGTGGACTCTGTAAATGAACGAAAAATGCTATGAATGTCCTATTCTATAGCAATCACCTTGCGAAATTCAGTGATTTATATAAATTTCCATACATTTGAAATAGCATGATGTCATTAAAATACTCTGCAAGCAAATTTTCCACTTTGACCATAATGTATCGGAATTCTTTTGAGTGTTCCTGTAAATGAACTATTAATGCTTCAGGCTTCTTATTCAATACCGAAAATGCCATAGTAAACATTATTAACATATATATATATATTACATAGACACACACACATGAACGTCAGCAAGACCAAATACCTATGTATAGGAGGAAATGAGACAGACCTAAATCTAACTAATAACATAAAAATAGAAAGCTGTAAGCATTATAGATATTTAGGTGTAGACATTAATAGAGAAGGATGAGACTCACAGGAAATTAAACACAGAATTTGTCAGGGGAAAAAGGCTGTAAAAATATTAAATTCTATTTGGTGGAGTAAGGTGATCTCTAGGAAAAGAAAATATAATATATACAACTCTATTGTAAAGAGCATATTGTTATATGGAGCAGAAGGATGGAGAATTATGGAGACAGAAAGGAAGAAATTAGCGGCAGTAGAAATGGACGCCCTAAGAAGATCATGCAGGATATCAAGAATAGAAAGAGTAAGAAATGACAGAATCAAGGAAATGATGAAAATAAAGGGAACCATACTAGATGATATTCAAAAAAAATTAATCTGGTATGGTCATGTCAAAAGAATGAATAATGAAAGACTACCCAAAATAACATTCAACTATGAAACAAACAAAAAAAGGAAACGGGGAAGATCAAGAAAGACTGAATGATATCTCAAAGGCAATGAGGGATAGAGGTCTGGAAGAGGAATGGACCCTTGACCGGAAGAAATGGAAAAAGACTCTTGAGGATTCTTCGGATGGCGGTATCTGACGCCATAAACCGAGTATATATATATATATGTATATATATATATATATATATATATATATATATATATTACATAGAAATACGAGTATATTTACGCGAGTTAGACCGTGGAAATGCAGGTGGACAAATGGACAGACAAACAAAATTCATTAACACTTTTCAACATTGTTCGAAATTTAAAAACAAACATGAGTTAAAAAACATCTGCCGTCCGTACAAAATAATATCTGAATTTTAGTAGTTATTAATATAAGTATAATCAGCTCTTTGTATTAAGCATTCAGAATAATTAACTTCGACCATGGCATAAAACAGCTGAAAATATATGATTTATAAATATGTTATGTTATTTTTCAAAAGAAAAAAATTATCCAACTTTATTAATTACTATTGATTAACGTCGAAACTTTATAACAATGTATAGTTATACTATCCATCCTGAGTTATCGTTACATAAAATTAGTTTTCAAAATACTTATTAGTATAATACTAAATTTTAAACATCTTATCTTTAATTACTTTTTCTTCGATATTTCATAGCACAGCAATTTTAGAAAAAGGCTTAATTATGCTACAGTTTGATGAAAATCTGTTTTAGAAGGTACTGACGGCATAAGTCATGCATTGAATTTAAGTGAGGCGGAAATTGTTTTCTTGGATTAAAATATGAATAGTATAATTATCCATAAGTACCAGTACCTTCATACTTGTCGATAAAAAATGTGCACCGTGAATTGAAAAATCGGACACATGGTAAAATGCATACGAAAAAAGACACACTAAAATTAGGTGAAAATTTCCCTTATGGAGCCTACTAATGATACAGTTGCCTTCATAAGGTTTCAAAAAATGTGTTTAAATTTGAAAATATATCATTGTTTAACACTCACTTCTTTTGGAATGGCACATATTTTCAAAGAGTTTCGGAAGAGCTAATTATTGCCAATAAGTCTGACGAAGAAACCAAGGCGTTTCGTATACAATGGCCCTGTAAGTCCCCCTAGGAGAATTAAATCAAAGCTGTTTTAATCATGCAGTGTGGCGGTTTAACAAGAGCCGGGTTTAGAGATGCGAGATCATTTTAATAATTTCTTTCGAAGCATTTATTCAGAGAAGCTCTGAAAAAAACATGGTTACCAAGGACGCCTCTTTGTGCATTGTTCAAGATACCAAATCAAAGCAATGACGTGCAGCGCCAACTATACTTTTTCGGGCCTTCTTTACTGTACGGAGGATGTGGGAACGTCCGGTTGGACTCGAATCTAACTGGCTTCAGCGGAGAAGGATAACCGTGAGCCAGGTGGAGGATGTCTTAGCGGTCATTTCGCTTTCAGAAGAAGACCAAAAGGAGGTGAGAGTGCCTGAGGGTACAGGCTGCCGATGGAGTGCCACGTCCAGCTCGGAGTCTACGTCTCTGGGAAAAATACACCTGGCCGCCAGTCGCTATAGCATAATCATACGGAACAACCACCACTCATGCAAGGTGATTCCGAATCAACCTGTGGTTCGTAGAGGAGGATGACCGGAAATTCATCTCAAGTATTGCCCTCTCGGGTCTTGGAGGGGTATGAGGCGCAGTCTTTCTTGGGTGGTGAACGCCTGTGAACAGGCGAAATTATGGGATACAGATGACTGCCAAAGTTTCGGGCAGAAAACCTGTTTTCTTTCATTATGTCTACTCTCGTCAACCTGACATCCGGGTATGTAGTTTATCCTGGTACGCAGGATGCGGGGAGACTAGTTTCCCTATTTTTTTCTAATCTTTTAACTTATTAACATTTATGTCTGCCTTGCTTGTGTGTTTGGATTGTCCTATCCGCTGTCTGGGATATTAGAGGCAGCCTTTCAAAGGGGATTCTCGTCCTCGGGTGATTGTCCCCCTCACTAGTCCTCAGATAGTGATAATTCTCCTGCCAGGTCCCACGTTTGGGATCTGATGGTGGCTCTAAAGTGGACCTGTTATGGCCCCAGTCTTATGTGTTCAGACGGGTTCTATCGAAGTGTCATACTTTTGTCACTAGATGGCGCGGCACCGTCTCAAACTACAATAATGCTAAAACTAACGTGTAAAACTACATAAAAAATATCTCAAATTGCATTATTTATTCCATTTACTGGCTAAAATATGAAAAGACAATTGACTTTTAAAAATTTATTTGAGTATTCTTAATATTTCAGACGGTGCAGCGACATCCATTGACGAAAATTTGAACTATTTATAGGACTAAAGTACATGAAATTTAAGATCTTCCAAATGTAAGTGTCATCTATTTAATATTCCTATTTATTATAGTTAATGATTTATTGAATTTAATGTTTAGAGCGTTTATTACAAGTCACCTTGTATAAACCATTTGTATTATATTAATTCTGATTAAAATAGCTTTTTTGAAAACCAATACATAAATCTCAAAATTTAGTTTAAAATAGCGCCGATAGATGGCACTGAGAGTGTTAAGAATCCTTCTAAAGAGAGTTCAGAAGCATAGAACGACTATACGTCGAAGATTTCGCCATTGAAATCTGACCGCTATTAAAGTTCAGTGAAAGTAATTCCGAAAGTGATGTATACCATGGTGGAACGTGTGTTTATTGTGTTGGAATACCACCGATTAAATCAAAGTCCAACTGCCACAAGGAGAAGTTTTCAAACGCGATTTCAAGTCGCAAAATGTCCAGTTGGGGAAACAATTCGTGAACTTTTCAAAAAATTTCAACAACCAGGCAACGTGGCCGATGCGCTAGTGGAAAATATGGGTCGGACCCACTCCGTTATTACTCCTGAAAATTCAATGACACTTGCTAAAGTTACTGCGCGTAATCCGAATAAATCAGTCCGCAGACTTGCAGCTGAATCCGGAATCAAGCCATCCAGCATGAACAGAATCCTGCGGAAAACATTACACATGCCTCCTTACAAGATTCAATGCCGGAACGCAATACCAGTTCGAGTTGAATGACAACGGATTTCGCTAACAAGATGCTCGATGAGATTGTTGGTTCTGGTTTCGATGTCCGAATATGGTTTAAGGATGAGGTATCAGGATGGTGTCGGGAACAGACACAATTAGCGATTTTGAGGTACAAAAAATCCACATTTGGCTCACGCACGACTACTCTATACCCTAAAACTTACAGTTTGGGCTGCAATCTGTCGCATAGGCATTATTGGGCCCTTTTTCTTGTGAAAAACGGTGACGCCTGAGCGGTATATTGCGCTTTTGAAACAATGTGTCACCACTCAACAAGCGTTAGACGATCGACCAGGTACGGCGTAGTTCATGCAAGATGGGGCTCATCCGCATCGTATACAATAGGTTTTTGACTTTCTGGTCGAATACTTCGAATACTTAAGAGTTATTGCGTTGAACTATTCTACAGTGAAGGGAAAAGGCATGGAATGGCGTCGGTATTCACCCGACCTCACTCCTTGGGATTACTTTTTGTGGGGCACACTAAAGAACATTGTTTACCGAACAATCACTTAACACTCAGTGAGCTCGAAGATGCTATTTGTCAAACTTGTGTGTCGATTGCATTTGACACACTACAGAATGTCAGTTACAATTTCATTCCGCGCTTGCGATACGTCTGTTGCGTAAAAAGGGCGCATTTTGAATAACTTTTAACGCGATACAGCCTATTTATCACATCGCCATCTATCGGCGCTATTTATAACTAAATTTCGAGATTTATGTATAAGATTCTTATAATTTTTTAATTAAACATACCACTGGTTTCATGTTTCTATCTATCTACGTTTCCGAGTTATAGATTTTTAAAGTTAGGGGTCCTTTGTGAAACACCCTGTAGATCCCAACATATCCTTATCAAGGTATTTCATCAACTACTTGCCTTACCTTTGAATTTCTATAAATGCAGAAAAACCAGTCACATAACTTGCCAGAATATGGACAATTCAATTTAGAACAAAGGAAGGAGAAACAGAAAAAGAATGTTCAATTTTCTTATAGATGAAAAACATAAAAAGGGGAAAAGCCTGATTATTCACGCTCCCTTTTTGTAATTTTTGTATTTTTTTTCTGAAAATAACAGGAGACTCCACTTGTTTTTCTTTTCCATGTTTTTGTACATATGTTCAGCTACTACATTATATATTTTGTTTTATTCAACTCTGTTGTTTTTTTTTTGGAGATAGGACTAATTCAAAAGTTGCAGCAGATTTTGAAACTTTTGAATATTTAACAGATTATATCTGCTAACAGCATCGATATCCCGGTAAAGTTCTATATTACTTAGCTTGTCCTAATAGTAAAATTTTATATTCTATAAGGAAAATTTTAGGGTACTATAGCTTAAATAAGATAATAAGTGCAGAAAACACACAAAACAACATTTTGATTGCATTTTGTGGCAACATAACAATGGAAATTAACAATGGCCCTTGGAGCAAAATAAATTTTACCAAGCAGGTAGTGTTATACTAATAGTTTATGACAATCGAATTTTGGGATGTTGTTGCTTTTCAGAGATATAGCAATCCAAACATACACTTTTCAAAAAAAAGATATTCATGATCTTGAACTTTGACACTTTCTACGGGAAACAGGAAATATTTTCAGGGCTTCAAAATTGCACGTCATTCATTAAATATTTGATCTACTTCAGCATAAAACTACTTGGATGTACCAATCCCAAAACTTTTTCTATCTCATACATGTTGATACTTCAAAATTCGCTATCACACTGCTAAAATTAAATGGAAATCTATGCCCCTCAAGAGGATTCATCGGATATGAAATTCCGTGCATTAGTTCTTGAGGTATGACTATCGCTGAAATCATGTAAGTCCAGAAAAATGCAGCCTAACAGCGCCACCTATTGCTTGATTTATAGCAAAATCTAATCAGCAACAACTTATGTCAACGTCTGACTGGATCTCGTGTTTGGAGAAAATCCGTGCATTACTTTTTGAGATAGAGCTATTGCAAAAATCGCGAAAATTCCAGCATAGCAGCGCAACCTATTGACCGATTAATACCAACACTTAAACAGCTTAAACTCGAGTCAACGTTTAACTAAATCTAAAGTTTGGTGAAAATTTCACCATTAGTTCTTGAGACAGAGCTGTTGCGAGAATCATGAAAAAAAGCAGCACAGCAGTGCCACCTGTTGGGCGATTTACACCAACATGTAAGCAGCACCAATTCATATGAAGGACTAATTGAATCTGAAGTTTGAGGAAAATCCGTGTATTAGTTCTTGAGATAGAGATATTGAGAAAATCGTGTAAATCTTGCAAAATGCAGTATAGCAGTGCCACCTGTTGAGGGATTTACACCAAAACGAAATAAGGATCATTTCATATCAAGTACTAACAGAATCTGAAATTTGATGAAAATCCGTGCATTAGTTCTTGATATAGAGCTATTGCAGAAATCGCTTAAAACGCAGCATAGTAGCGCCATCTTTCGGGCGATTTACATCAAAAGCTAATCAGCACCAATTTATATTAGGGACTACCTGAATATAAATTTTTATTAAATGCCGTGCATTAGTTCTTGAGATACAGGGCCCACAAAATTTGTGTCACATACAGACAGACATTTCGTAAAAACATGTTTTTCGGGATCTATGACCCCTAAAACTTGTAAATCCGTCGAAAACCTGAAGTCGAAAATTTTCATGAATCCAATACTTTCTTCTTGTATAGATATATGAAAGTAAAAATCAAGCCAATTAAAAAATACAACTACAAAGTATCTCTTTTTTGTTTGAATTTCAAAATAATGGCTTTTAAGAATTCAGGATAATTAAATTCGCCCATCGCATAAAACAGTTGAATATATATGATTAAGAAATATGTTATGAAATTTTTAATAAGAAAAAAATTAAATACCTTTATTAATTACCTATTAATATGTGCAAAATGAGTTCTTCGGATTAAGTGTCTAGGTTAATTAACGTCGAAAATTTGTAACAATGTATAATATTATCCATCAGCCCCGCAAACACATACAATCCGGCACACGATCGGACCGCAGCCGGCAGTGTCGGTGAAGTGTCGACATGGGCACAGTGATTTCGGTGAAGTGTCGGCAGCATGTCGGCAACTGAAACATAAGTATCTGCTTTTTCGACTGCCGGTTACCGTAATCGGTCCGCTTATGGTTATATATCAGCAAGCGACTTACACCGGCAAGTGACGCAGGACCGATATGTGATTTCTGATCGTGGCCCGATTAGATTTGCCAACATCTGTCCGAATTTGGAATTTTTAGTCTTAGCCGACATTTTTTTTTTCTTTTTCTTAATTTTGTTTGAATTTGAGTTTTGATAAGATATGTATATTTCATGTATTTCATATAAAATTCTAACAGTGAAAAAAAAAATCAAAAATAGCTTAGATATATATATATATATATATATATATATATATATATTAAGCTGTTATTGAATTCATTTTAAAAAGCTTACAATTATTTGAATTATCAAAAGAGTTTCTTAAATCGCCTCTTAAAATTATTATTCGTTATAACATTAATCGTAGAGAAAAAAACTTCATAAATTAATTATTTTCTAACTATATATTCTTTTTAAAAGCAATAGCTATGTTTCTTATTTTATTTAAAAATTAATTATTAAAAAAGTGCTTAAAATTATTTTACAAGCTATAAAAATATAAAAAACTACCCAACTTTTTAGCATTAAAATTTAAAAGAAAGATTTAGAAATCTCCCACTTCTAAAAATTTATTTACAGAAAAAAAAAAGATACATTAATATTTCTATTTTATTTGATGATTAAAAAATGTTGATAAGTAAAAGAATCATTTTTGCTTCTTAATCACTAAAAATATATTCTACATCAAATCATCAAATGATAAAAAATGAACTCTTATTCAAATTAAAAGTGATTAATTAGCAATCTCTTTTTTTTTAATTAAAATTAGCTTTTCTTTGTTACAAATATATATTTCTTAAATTAACGCATTTAATTAGATTATAATTCCCAAAGAGAAAATTTTATTAAGAGAAAAACCTCTGAAAGTCACTTATTTTATTTAATAAGGATTCTTAAATTTATAAGAAAGAGTCAGAAATATCGCCCATTTAAATATTATCTTCCAAAAAAAAAAAGAAAAATGCAAATTAATATTTTTATTTTATTTTTAAATTAAAAATGTCGATAAGTAACAAATTAATATTGCAACATACTCATTAAATATATGTTCTGCTTTAAATCATCAAAACGACATAAAATGAATTCTTATTCTGATTAAAAGTTAATAATTACAGTCGAACCTCGTTAACATGAACCTCAAGGGGAATCAAAATTTTGTTCATGTTAACAGTAATTCACGTTATCAGTATCAAATCTTTGTATTCGTTTTTATAGGGGACTCTGAAAACAATTCATGTTAAAAGAAATTCACGTTAAGCGTGCTCATGTTAACGAAGTTTGACTGTACTAACTTTTTATTTATTAAAATAAATTTTTCCATGTTAAAAAATATATATTTTATAAATTAACGCAACGCATGTAATTACATTATAACCCTAATAAGAAAATTTGATTAACTGAGCAAGACCTCTAAAAATATTTTTTAATACTTAATTATTCTTAAATTTATATCTATTCTTATTTATTCTTAATTATATCTATATCTTAATTAAACTTAAAATTATTCTTAAATTCCTTTGCTTTAACGAATTCGCTAAGATATTTATTTCATTCATTTAAATATTAAATTAACTTTTAAATAAACGCGCGTAAGAAAATTATAAATAAATAAATAACATATAAAATAAAAACACTTCAAAATTCTAATTTTCCCATCTACCACTAACCTTCAACGACAACCATTACTTATCGATGTGTCTTCCCCTTATGACCTCATATAATCCTCCCCTGATCAAGTCTCAGTGGCTGAGTGGTGAAGGCGTCTACTTCCTGTCCCTGGGTACGATGGATCAAACCCCGCCTCTCCCAACGCTGAAACACGTTCCTTCCAAATATACATTCCGCGATGGCTCATAGATGGCGCCATCCAAACAGATTTTTTTTCAATTGATGCTGGTGTCGGGCTGCGACCGGCATTTGTATGGACAGCTATCGGCGTGCTGTCGGCATAGTGTTTTGCCGATACTGGACCGGCTGCGCGCCTATATGTCGGGCGTCACTCGCCCGGCGTGTCGAAAAAGATATGGAACCGGTACGGCAGCCGGTATCGTGCCGATACCGCCGGTAACGGCAAAGCGGCTGTCGGCCGATTGTTTAACGATAGCTCTGTGTTTGCTGGGAGGAGTCATAGTTTTATCATATTAGTTTTCAAAAGATGTTATTAGTATAATACTGAATTTTAAAGATCTTGTCTTTAATTACTTCTTCATCAATATTTCATAACACATCACTTTTAGAAAAAGGCTTAATTATGCTACAGATTTATAAAAATTAAGAATGTTTTAAGAAATTTTATTAATAACGAATTTATTCTCATTATGATTTAGAAGGTATTGACGGCATACCGCATTTAATTTAAATGAGGCAGAAATTGTTTATTTGGATTAAAATATGAATAGTATAATTATCCATAAGTACCAGTACCTTCATATTTGTTGATAAAAAATGTACCTTGTGAATTGAAAAATCGAACACTCTAAGTATACAAAAAACTTCTCTTAAGGAGTCTACTAATGATACAGCTGTCTTCATAAGATTTCAAAAAATGTGTTGAAATTTTAATCTATGTCATTGTTTAACACTTCTTTTGGAATGGAGAATATTTTCAAAGAGTTTTGGAAACAGTAATTCTTGCAAAGAAGCCTAACAAAGAAACCAAGGCATTTCTTCTACAATGGCCTTGAAAGTCCCCGTAAAAGAATCAAATCAAATCTGTTTTAGTCAATTCAGTGTGGAGGTGTAGTAAGAGTAGTCTTTAAGGAGGCGAGATCATTTTAATAAAGACGCTCTGAAAATAATATGGTTACCAAGGAAGCCGCTTTGTGCGTTGTCCAACATACCAAATCAAAGCAATGACGTACAGCGCAAACTATACTTTTTCCGACATTCTTTACTGCACGAAGGGTTTGGACACGTCCGGTTGGAATCGAATCCACCTGGCTTCAGCGGAGGAGGATGACCGTGAGCCAGGCAAGAGTCTTAGCGGTCATTTTGCTTTCAGAAGAAGACTGAAGCGGTGCCCCTGAGTGTCCAGGCTTCCGATTCAGCCGCACGTCTAGATCGGAGCCTACGTCTCTGGGAAACATGCAACTGGGCAGCCTGTCGCTGGAGCATTATCGTGCGGAACTTCTACCACTCATGCAAAGTGTTTCAGAATCAATCTGTGGTTCGCACAGGTGGATGACCAGAAACCCATCTCTGGTACGCTCGGTCGGGTTTTGGAGGGGTGTGATGCGCAGTCTTTCTTGAGTGGTTCAAATTAGGTGAACGGCCACTCAACAGGTGAAACAACGGGACACAGATGGCTGCAAATGTCTCCGGACAGACCAACTTTTTGCTATCATTGTCTACTCTCTTCGACCTGACATCCGGGGATGTAGTTGAACCTGGTACGTAGGACGCGGGGAGACTAGTTTTCCTATTTTTTGTCTAATCTTTTAACTTATTAACATTTATGTTTGCCTTGTTTGTGTGTTTGGGTTGTCCTATCCGCTGTCTGGGATATTAGAGGCAGCCTTTCATAAGGGATCCTCGTCCTCGGCTGATTGTCCCCCTCACTAGTCCTCAGATAGTGATAATTCTCCTATGAGGTCCCACGTTTGGGATCTGACGGTGGCTTTAAAGTGGACCTGTTATGGCCCCTGTTTTATAAGTTCAGACGGGTTCTATCGAAGTGTCATATTTTTTTCAATAGATGGCGTGGCACCGTCTCAAACTACAATAATGCTAAAACTAGCGTGTAAAACTATATAAAAATATCTCAAATTGCATTATTTATTCCATTTAGTGGCTAAAATTCGAAAATACTTT
Source organism: Maratus speciosus (assembly GCA_963932465.1). NCBI lineage: Eukaryota > Metazoa > Arthropoda > Arachnida > Araneae > Salticidae > Maratus > Maratus speciosus. Next base: position 118,189,453 of record OZ010794.1, on the reverse strand, counting down.
TGACTTTAAATATTTATTTGAGTATTCTTAATATTTCAGACGGTGCAGTGACATCCATTGACAAAAAATTTAACTATTTTTAGAATTACCGTACATGAAATTTAAGAGCTGCCAAATGTAAGTGTCAACTTTTTCATATTCATATTTATTATAGTTAATGATTTATTGAATTTTCAATTTAAGGCATTTATTCCTAGTCACCCTCTATAAACCGTCTGTGTTATATTAATTCTAATTAAAATAGCTTTTTTCTAAACCAAGTTCATGCTTACTTTTGTATTTAATTTTATTATTATTATTATTATTATTTATTATTTTCCTTATTTATTTATTATTTTTATTATTATATTTATTATTTATTATTTATTTTTTTATTATTTAATTATATTTATTAGTATTATTATATATTATTTTCTTTTTTTCTTTATTTATTATTATTATTATTATATTTATTATTTATTATTTTTATTATTTATTTATTTATTTTATTATTATATTTATTATTATTATATATTATTATTATTATTTTATATTATTTTATTACTTTTATACTTTTTTATTACTTTATTACTTTCATATTTTGTTTAATGTTTTCTATTGGACATTTCAGTACACAAGTATATAATGTAAAATTGTTATTTTGGTATAAAATACCAATTGCGCATAAAGGGATCCGTCCACGTACGTGACTTTAAATGCTAATGTTCGCTTTAAACACAACATCGTTTCTTGTTTAATTATTTTAATTTTCTAAAAGTATTTCGACTTGAATTGTATAAATTGGGAAGATGCCGTATCACTTTTATAATCTGCTTGAAGTAAAAAAAATTACCCTAAAAGAAAGCAGTAAAGAGAAATACCCTTGCAGATACATACTATCTTTAAATATGTACCATTTATTGTATTTTTTGTTTTCTTTCATCTTAAAAAAGAAAAAAAAATCTTCTAGATTTTAGCTTTGGATAAAAATGTCTGATGATAAATTGACATATTCTGGTTTCAGTGAAAACTTTGGGAAGTATAGAAACTTTTAGTCCAAAAAAGGAGAAGAAGAGATAAAAAAAAAACGTGCAGGAAAAAAGGGTACATTTTCTCACTATTATGTTAAAAAACGAATCCATATTTTATCAGTATTTTATTATTAGGATGAGCTAAGCGTATCCTCTACCAGGCTACACAAAATACATTTTGTCGTACACTTTACAAAAAAAAAACTATTCAGTATTTTGACTTGAAATTAAACAAAAAATGAATTATGATACATAGATTTGCATGTTTTTTTTTTTTTTTTTTTTTTTTTTTTTTTTTTTTTTTTTTTTTTTACAGAATAACACCCCAAAAATATCTTATTTTAATGAATTTATTTTACAAGTTTTTCCTATACGGACGCATTTTTGCAAATAAAAAATTAAATACCTATATTTTCAGAAAAAAAAAATCATCGGGCTAGTACGAGTAATTATAGACAGCATCATGATTTGTTAAATAGTTTCACGATTTCTTTTCCAAAATTTTTAAAATACATTTTTTATAAAAATTATGGCATATTTTTAATGAAATGAAATCTGTGAAAATTCAATTATTTATATACAGTCATAAAAGTATTTTTCAGTGTTAAGAAATCAAATACACAGTTTATTCTCATTATGTGAAATCATTTATGTAGACGATACTTACGCATTTTAAAAGAATTGTATTATGATTTTTTTTATATATATAAAGTGACAAGAAAAGAATTGTAAACAAATAAAATTAACTGTTAAATTCTGAATTCGTTATATCATAAATAAATAATTCAGAGGAAATTTTTAGTTATTTGGCAGAATTTAGATTTCTAAAAAGAAAATGCGTTAAAACATAAAATAACGTTTTTTTCTTAATACAGATGCAAAAATAATGTAAAAAATGCTGCTTTCAAATAACTTTCAAATATCTATCTTATTAAATAATGCTTCGCGTATCCAAACAAAGCATGGTTTTTGCTAGTTATTATTATTATTATTTAATTCTGTTTTTAAAATTCACAAAGACGTTGCCTTATAATCCAGTTATACAACTGATAACAGTTTTATATAATAATATTTCTAACAAATCTATATTATTATAGTGATAATCGAAACTAATTGATAAGTTCATATGATATATTTATTAAATTTGAGTTGGGAGAAAAAGCTAATTGCCGCAGATATAAATAAATTCATCTATGGAGAAATACATGGGTAAGAAGTCGACAAAGCAAGAATAGTAAACAGCGCGTTAATATTATTTAAGTTATTATGTTTAATAATGATGCATTTGACCTCGTAAAATGATTATGTACTTTGAATAACAGGTAGATAGATACAGATATTATTTTAAAATGATACCAAACAATTACATGAAACACATTATGAATAAATGACTAAATGTGTATCTACAAAGACATAATGGCTTTATTTGTTTAAAATGCTATATTGGGAAATAATAAGAAAAGAATATTTCTAAAAGGGCAAAAAATGCAATACTGCAGGCAGACACTTGATGAAAATATTTTTATTTGTAAAAATGTCTGGCAGATATTTTTATTTCTAAAAATTAATTTGAAAATTCATATTGACGATCATTTTCCTGTAAATATTTAGACACGCAAATAGACATATACACATTGTGTATAAACGGATATAATTGAATTCAGTTTTAAAAGAACATACATATAAACCATAAAGATGTGTTATAAATATTTTAAAAAGCAAGAATAATAGTCAGAGCATTAAATCTTTTCATCAAATAAAATTTCGGTTAGCTTTTAAGTTTTATAAAAATATTTAAACATACAAAATTCAAAATTATCATTTATCTTACTAAAAAGGTGCTAATTCACATGAAAAAGTTTTTAGAATCATAAACACAGCAGAACATGTTAAATGTAGACACACAAGCGCTTTCGACTGATTCAACCAATCATCGTCAGGTGAAAAAAAAATTCTCATATATGATTGTTCGTGAATGACTGTTGGTTAAATACCTGCAGACAAGCCTATTTCAAAAAGGGGGGATAAGTAGGGGAGGTTAATGGTTAGGTTCCAAATTAAACAGAGATATTTAGTATGTTGTACCAGATTAGAGTATAGTATAGGACAGCATATCATTGCAAGCATTTCTTCCTTTTGCTAAAATTTCCAATGATTCTCTGATTATAGAGGTGCAGTAATGCCAAGTATGGGCTATTATTCTTGCGTTTCTGTAGTCTATCTCGATAGTCTGTTTCTGGTTTAACCTTGATAATGCTTTTGAGGTAAAACCAGTTTTGTTAAGTCTGCAAAAAGACACCGACATAGATTTCAGAACTTTCATAGGCTTCTGTCACTTTCTTTCACGTGGATATTATTAGACTTATTACTTCGGATAAAATTAGACAGAAATGTAGAACAGAGATATTTGTAAAGTTCGAGAAATAAGCACGATAATAACCATATTAGTTGGCTTCGTCCGATATCAGAACCCTAATTAAAACCAGGGCTTTGAATCAAACGTTCCTCGAGAGTTATGTTCAGAGTAACGTTTCAGAGTTACATTCAGATTTACGTTTAAAAAACGTTCCACCCGCTACACACGGCAACGAAAACCACGCGTTTTCCGCACGCACGGTAAAATGTCTTAGTTTAATCTTCCACCGCCTTTCTGTTCTAAACAAACATCAATCCAAATGAACCTCGGGTATGGGTCCGACTAGCTACGACGCCGTGTACAAGTCGTGCTGGCACGGTCCGGAAAATATTTTTGCGGCACTTTCCACCACCAGGGAGCGCATTCTGTTCTACAAAAACTCCTCTACAAACGAACCTCTGCTTCATGTCCCCGCTACCTACTGCACCGTATAGAAGGCGTGGCGCCGAAAAATCTTTTAGTTCCGACTGCCATTGCCAGGGGGCACACTCTATCGAATCAAACCTCTCTCATAACGAGCCTCTGGCACCGGTTGTTGTGGTTACTTAGAACCACTGCCATATATTTATTTAATTTCATTTAGAAAATATTTTTATTAATCTTGTATCCATTTAATTTTAATATCCGCATCCTAAAATTATTTTAATTCCTTTTTTTCAAACTTCCCCTGTAAATTTTTCTTTCTGGCATAGCATTTCATTCATTTTAAAATCATAAACGTCGTTTTGAAATCTGTACTTCCGGTAAAATAATTATCTGGAAAGTTCCATATCTTTCTGTTTTTGAAGTCATATCCTTTTGAAGCTCCACCTCTTAGCCAATAATATTTAAATCAGTTTAATTCGTAATTTCAAAATTCGTAACTCTTTACTACTGTTTGGCATCTTATCTCAGTGAAATCTATCAAATTTCCTTTTTTTAAAGCAGTTTTTTATATACTTTAGCATTACATTTTATGCCAATGCAGGGCGCCTGTATGTTCGTTCAGCCAAAGTTGGTGTGTTTTAAGGATTATAACAACCCCCTTTACTCCTCTTTTCGGAGAGCTCGTGCGCATTCAGTTTGAGTTGGGATTTCAATGCAGAATGGCTGCCCTTTTTTGCCGTTCTGCGAAGAATTATGTCCGCGCCTGCATGAGTGCTCTGTCAACGAACGCAGAGAATGGGTGGATGCCTCTTTCCCTTCTACAAAAGAATAATAAATGAATTTTCGTATCTAGAGTAAGAAATATTAAAAGTGCAAGAATATTTCTTTAAAATTATGTAATCGGCTGCATAGTTTCGTCTTTTTTCTTTTGTGGCGAGATTCTTTGATCAGTTACTTCTGATTCTTCAGTAAGATGTGGATAAAAATTCTGTTGACGGCATTATTATTATTTTTATTCAAATGATGCTTTTATTTCGAGTCGTAGAATTGTGATGCTAAAAGATCATCTAAATTCCTGTGCCCCCACACTCCCCAAGGGAAATGATTATTTTATTTTCCTTAGTAAGAACGTAGATTGTATGTGTCCATCATAAAAAAAAGTACATCTAAAAGAATAAGAGATGTACTCTAAGATAATGCGCTATGTTCTGCAAGAAAAATTGCTTCATAAATAAAACATTTTCAAGGAAGATTTGTCATCTGTTTATTTCCTTTCTGCAAATGTCTCCATCATTTTCTGTTCTTTCAGGTGAATGCAGGTAATGCTTTTACCTTTTATTTCTTTTGGTTCTCAATTTCCAAATGTATGATAAGTAAATTCAATTTTTTTAAATTAATGACTGTTCTGTCAAAGTGGTCTCTTGTGGCCGCAACAAAATGTTATAACACTATACGATCGATCCTAAAATAATGATTTCTGGATTTTTTAATTGGAATTTCAATATTCAAAATAACTTTACAATATTATTCTCTCACCTCCTATCTCCAAAATACAACACCGGTCCCCATTGCCTACGGCACCGTATAGCAGGTTTAGGTCTGGAAAATATTTTATTTCCACTTTCCATCACCAGGGGGCACATTCTCTTCTCTCCGAACAAATCATCGGCACGGGTCACCACCGTGTAATATATAGCAGGTAAAGTATAGCAGGTTTCATCCACATGCGCCGGGAAATTTTTAATTCAACCGTCCACCGCCAGGGTGTGAATTATGTTCTGAACAAACTTCTCTTCGAACGAACCTTCTGTACCGGTTCCCTCTGCCTTCGAAACCATTTAGCAGACATTCGGCGCAAATGCCGGAAAATGCTTTTTTTTTTTTTTTCACCAGCCAATACCATAGGCTGCATTCTGCTCCAAATAAGCTTGTCTTCGAACAAAATTCCTCTACAAGGTTCCTTCTGCATACGATATCGTATAGAAGGTGTGGTGCAGGAAATTCTTTTAGTTCCCCTTTCCATTCCAGGTGGTGCATTCTGTTTTGAACAAACCTCTTTCCGAACGAACTTTCGGAACTCAAGTTGACTGAAACAATTTCCTTTGAAATAGGGCCTCTAAAAGCCAAGAAAAGAATTCTGCGTTGCTGTTCTAAAATGATGGTAACTGAAGATTATATTTGTATGTCTATGTAAAATATGTATTCACCCATGTAAAACATTTTCTTTTCATTCTTGCATATATATGTTCACTCTAAAATCATTAACCACTTATCCTTAATAATAATGGTTTTAGTAATTTCGGCGCCCGCCACCCTCACTAATCTGAAATTCGATAAAGTTGATAAAATCCTTTTAAATTAATAATTAATTTCCTTAATTAAATAAGTGGTCGGGTTCTCTGCTGAAATGGATCTTTCTTTAGTTCGTTTTTAATGAATGCTGGTCACTATCTGGCTCAATTTTGTACTGTCTGGGTCAGTTTTTTTACCAAATGTAAGACAATTTACCAGGCCAATTTCAAATAATTCGACTTTCTCATGCAGAAAATGTTTCTACTTTTGTCTGGCGAGTATGGAATCGCTACATCCAATAGTTTTCTTGATATTTAATAATTATTGAAAATCAAAAATTTCTTTCGTCTGCCTTTTCGATCAGAAACATGCCTTTGAAAAGCGTTTATTTATGAGTTTTAAATAATATCTTGTGTTAATTACCATGCTTCTTTTTTGACTTCAAAGAAGAATTTGACAGATATTTGACACTTCCTGCGATTGCCGACGTCCTCGGTAAACAAAAAAAGCATTTACCCCTAATACTGGCAAAATAATCAAAAGTGAATGAAGCAAAATTTTAATCTATATACAATACAGTCCCCAGTATTATATATCAATGGCATGAGAACACTGATAAAATATGCATTTCTAAGTCAAATGTAAACAAATACATTTACTTCACGCTATTTCGAAGATATTCAGCGTTAAGGAATATTTTGCGGTTTGCGCTCGTATTAATAGGATGACAAAATCGTCGGACATATATTTTAGATATATTCAGGCTTAAATGGATTTTTGAGATATTTGTTGAGTCTCCAAAACGAAATAGAGAAAGTAAATAAGATAAAATATCCTTTATGGGATATTATCTTTTAAAGAGTAAGGATATTTTATTAAGATTTTTAACACTTTCCAACAAAGTTGAAAAGAGTTTATGAATTGTGTTTGTCTGTCCGTCTGCTCGTGCCCTAAGTCGCATAAATGTAGTGCGATTACCATGAAATAGATACATGTGATTCGGGTTCACTGTGGTATGTTTAATATTGAAAATTGAACGGTTCATTTACAGAGACATTCAAAAGTACTCCTTTAAATTACGGCCTATGGGGAAAATCGCTTCCGGTGTATTTTAAAGATATTACACATTTTAAACATTTTGAAAATTATATATACCACTCAGGTGTATTACAAGCGTGTTTTGTAGAATCTGGATCATATAATTTACAGGGACGCACAATATGTATTTTTCTACAGTACTGCCTAGGATGAATACATGCTAGCAGTGCTTTTCAGTTGTGATAAAACTTAACAACTGTTTTGCATATTATTTGGTTTGTATTAATTTTATAGATCATATGCAGGGATACACAAAGAAAAGAAAATACATTTCCGTTTATTGACGGAAATTGCTGAATGGCAATTTTAAACTTTGCTATGCGTTTAATTTTACTAACTTTTAGCATACCATGCATTATAAATATCAGTCTGTATATGATATACAGGGAAGAACAAAAAAATTATGATGCTTTTATAACTATTGATATTTTGAATGCGTTGGAAAAAGCTTCATAATCTATCATGGACGCGCGATTATTCGTTCTTTTTTAAAAGATAGTGCAGTTTTTAAAATATTTCAGAAAGGATATTCAGATTTGCTTTTTAATATTACATATACAGTTTTTATACATAAACAATAAATTAAAAATTGAACAAATGCTCTGACACAAGAAATGTTCACTTGGAATGCCTGAACTCATTTGTTGGGAGATTTTTTGAGTGTTTACCGAATGCATTTAAATTATTTTTCAGAAAAATGAATATATCATACTGATAATTTTGAAATATACTTCATCTGCCAAAATATATTTGTAAAAAAGAAGATCAAATGTCAGTAATTAAAATCCAGTAATTAAAATAAGTGGTACATTTGCAAAATTGTATATTGACGGAGGAATATGCTTTGTGGCTGGTGGTAACATCATACATTAAAACTTTCTTGCCATTTAAAGTCTGTTTAAACATTGTACTTACTTTTGAAATTGAGTTGTTTTTTAAAAAGTATAACGCAGAGATGAATATAGTATATAACAATGTTTTTTGTTTCCACTTTAAGGGGAATAACGACATAGCACTGGTACTTTCAAATATTATTTGTCACCTAAAAATTTGTTCGTAAAGAAGTGGTTAAAATTTAAATTCTTCGATGTTAAAGTGCAGCAGTACGTGCAGCGGTACGTGCAGCGATACGTGCAGCGGTACGTGCAGCGGTAAAGTGCAGCGGTGTGCTTGTTAAAGAAAACGCTATTATGTGAATGCTGAAAAAAAATATTTCCTCTATTTTAAATTATCTTATTATCGTATTTAAATTTCCCATTATTTTAAAACTTGTAACATGTTTCGAAATGAGTTTGCTTAAAAAAATACAACTTGCAGATTAAACTTGTATATTGCATTTTACCTTGTTTCATAAATTTCTTACGATGCAAATTAAATGAGTAGTTTTTTTGTACTACATTAAAATGATACAATTTTTTTTAAAGCAAATTTTGCTTTTTTTGAAAATTGCACGAGAAATTTCATTTCTTGTTCGAATCATTTAATTCAATGCATTGGAATGACAAGGTTTTAATCACTTTGACTTCTGCAAAAAAATAAAATGTGCATTTTATTTACACCCAAAGAGAAAATAATAAAATTATTTAACATTCGAAATATTTCACTGTAAAAAAATACTTTTTTCTTTTCTTCCCTGTAGAAAATGATTTCGTGAAAAATTAAAAAAAAAGTATGGATTTGAGAATATTTTGCCGAAAATCTCATAAGTTTTGATTTTTTGTGTCGGGGGTGGGGGGGGGGGGGGCGGCGGCTCTAGGATTGACATTTATTATTACACTCAAAAGGAGATTGCTAAAATTTGGAAATTGTGCTGCCAAAATAAGAAAAATCTTTTTAGAGTGTAAAATATAAATAAATTCTAAAGTTTTAGCGAAAACGACAAATTACACTATATGGCCAAAGGTGACCGGCCAATTACGATTTTAGACATTTTGCTAAATATCTAAAAACCTACATGAGGAATTATCCTAAATCTCCAGGTGTGTAAACATAATAGTACAAGCCATACATTTCCGTAAGGATTTTTTCCCGAAACCACATAGGGGACCGTCAACAAATTGAAAAAGAACGAATATCTTCTGGGTAACCCTGTAAAAACTAATGTAGCAAAAGCATTCAAACTGTAGATTAAGATTAGGTGCCTTATTTCAATAAACTGTCTCCATTTTTATGAGGATAGTATGTATACTCGTAGAGAAATTAAAGTTTTTATAGAAAGAGTCCCAAATTTTGCCAAGTTTTTTTGCTTATAATTTGTAGAGTTCTAAATATTAAAAAAAAGTTATTTTCAGAAATACAACAAATAACATTGTACACAATACCCCGCAATCAGAATTAAAAAATAATAAAAATTGCATGAAAAATGAGCACGATTATTAAATAATGATTCACTGCGCATGCCCGAATGTAATCAAAATATAATTTCCATAATGTGTTAGATAAATATATAGAGCAACTTTTGCAAAAGTCTCAAAAACATAGTTTAAAAAGTCTTAAAATTATCGTTGATAGAATTAGCTCAAAATCCGTTATTCCCAAAACGAAGCAAAAAGATGAGGTGTTGTATCCAAATAAGTGTGTACAATATTGTGTATGCTATATTAGCACTAATCAATGGATATATGAATAGAGCCCCTCATATTTTTGCTTCATTTTGGGAACAACGGATTTTGAGCTTATTCTATCAACTATAATTTTCAGAATTTTCAAGATATATTTTTGAGGCTTTTAGAAAAGTTGCTTTATACACATTCTTAGCTAACACATTATTCATTTTACATTTTAATTGCCTTCGGACATGCGCAGTGAAACACTATTTAGTAAAACTGATCATTTTTCATACAATTTTTACTATATTTTAATTCTGATTGCAGAGTATTGTGTACAGTCGTGGAAAAAAAGTAAACACCACCTACTAACTCCTCAACAAATTATGGTAGAAGAAAGTTACTGGTACCGAACGATTGGAAATAAAATCTACTTTTAAATGATGTATATAAAATTTTGTTAGGTGGCCCTCTACATATTAAAACGAACCATAACTTTGTTTTTTTTTCAATAGCAGTACACAATTCTAACAGCATAAATTATCTCTACACCCTTCAATTAGTCTAAAAACAAATTTTTATTTAATTCCTACCATAAGTTTCCGAGAAATTAATTATTTTATAACCAGCGTATTTTAAGGGTTGTATCCAAATTGAAGTTCGGTATTGGATTGTTAACCGAGAGAGCTCTCTTCTTGATCAAGGCACCTTAAGCAGTCAATTAAGCCTGTTAAATTACAGGTTAGCTTAAGAAATTTCAAAATATTTAGTCACTTCTATCATAGACGGCCCCTAAAAACATCATTTTGCCGTTTTTTAAGTATAATTTGAAAACTACTTGGAAGAAAATTGTGAAATTTGGGATTTCCATAAAGCAGGACTTAATAAATCTGAATCCAACAAAAAAAAATGTAGGTTGCAATATATAACTTTTTTGAATATTAATTTAATAATTCATAATTGATATCAGAAAATTATAAAAATTGCAAATCCAATTTATTTGTGTTTCGGTATCTTAGTATTATTGCTACACAAAAAATTAGAACATTAGCATCATAATTTCAGAAGTTATAAATAAAAATATGAAAATGTATTTTAACATTAGAAGCACTAAATTTTGAATGTTTATAATTCAAAAACTTATCATTCAAATGACTTAAAATTTGGTGCCTAGGCATAGTTCGAACCAAAGATTTGAAATATCTCATTAAAATTGGGTATTGCCATTGAACAAATTGAAGTTTGTCTTCGTTTTAATATGTAGATGTCCCCCTAAGCAAATTTTATATACGTCATTTAAAAGTAGACTTTATTTCCAATCGTTCGGTGCCAGTAACTTTCGTCTACGATAATTTGTTGAGGAGTTAGTAGGGGTGTTTACTTCTTTTTTTCCACGACTGTACAATATTTGTCATATTTTTGGAAAAGAACTTTTTTTATATTAACCCTCTCGCTGCTTGATGGTTTTATTAAAATAGCTTAAAAATTGTGTATTTAATTCATTCGCGGCGAGCGTCTTTTAAGAATTTTTATTCTTTTGTCACAGGTTTTTCAAAACAAAAATGTTTGCATAATTTAATCAGGAAAATGCTCCTGTAAAGAAGTGTACTTCGCTGCTTTCATGGTCTGTGGGAAGAATCTGTGGGATCTTCCTAAGGAAAAACTGTATGCACATCACCCAGGTGCATAGAAAGACTAGTAGACATTTTTCTCACGCTCTAGGACATTGTAAGTGATGATGCATTAGCACTTAGGACGTAGCACGCCCTGATAAAGGATGTGAGATACCGCTAAGGTTTCGGAGTATAGACCACCCTGTTTAGGTCTCGCAAAGGAATTCGCTAATGCCTAAAGGCATTGACAGACATGGATGTTGAAAGTTTTCTCACGGGGTCCGAGAGAGTGACCATTTTTCGGAGGAAAATAAAGGAGGGGATTAGTTTGGAGTCGGGAATTGTAGTGTGCGTTTTGCTGGCACGGACGAGGGGAAAAGAGATTTTTTCCCGGGCTGAAGGCACGAGAGGTGCCGAAAAAATTGAGCCAAGCGCTCGGAACTTGTGTGGGACGGCGAGAGACCTCCCCGTAAAAGCCACCCGACCAACGAACTCGTTGCTGAATGAGACGTTCTAGACTGAACTATTTTACAAATTTTAATCTACAAGGACTCAGTGTTTTATATAATCATATAAGTCAATGACCCACGTGTTTAATTTATTATTTTTGTTGTGTTCTACTTAATCAAGATTTTAAAATAAAACTTTTGATTTATTTTCCATGGTAGAGAGATTTGTTTCTCATCGCTACCGATCAATTAAACTGATCGAGGAGCAATTCTTAACAGCTGGTGGCAGCGGTGAGATCATGTTGACGAGATGATGCGTAGAACAGTAGGGGTCCTCAAGGAACATTTGTGAAGTGCAGCGGTAATAGTGACAAGCATTGTGGTGATTTACAGAACTTGTTATCAAGTGCTATTAGTGGTGACAACGTGAAGGGTTATTGGAAAGAAACATTCCTTAGAACTGACTACCTTGTTTTTAGACTGTGTATCTTGGGTCAAGCTGGAAAAACATTTCGGTGTGGATTATAAATCTCTGGAGCTAAAGACTTATCGTAGTGACGACGTTGATTGACAGTGCCATCTATTCGGAACAGCTGGGTGGACGACAACGGATCCTGTCTTCAAAAGCGGTGAGCAAACAAATTATTTTATCTCAGTGGCATTCTGTTGAGTTTAATTTCCTTTTGCATTAAGCTGGCTATTGTGTTTCAGTGGGTTATTGTTTGTGACATGAGAAATATCTCAGTAGATTTCAATGATAAAGGGCGGTTATTTTTTTTTCCTCTCAAAGGAAAAGCAATAATACTAGATAGTCTTTCTGTTATTGGCATGTAAAAATAAAAGAGAAATGTTAATAATTTTTACTGTCAGGAAAATTTTCAGTGTGTTTATTCTGTTAATAACAAGTTTTGTTTAGGAAAATTTTGCTTGAGCTGTATTTAAAATTTGATATTTTAATGTTCTGGTTTTTCTTTCGGGAAAATGTATTTGTCGTGATCTGGCAAAGACGTTTAATATGTGAAAATTTTGCGAGATGATGGGTTGCAGAAGTGAAACATAGAGCCATTTTTTTAATACAAGTTATAAAAAGGGGAAATTATATTTCTAACTGTTTTGTAAATGTATAACTGAATTATATTTTTTGTGTATGTATGTATTTTTTTCTGTTTTAAATTTTGATCTGATATCCATGTAAATTAGTTTTTGGGGTTAATTTTCCAAAAATGTCAGAGTGGAAAAATTTCAAAAAGGTGGATTTGCGAATCTTGGCGGATGAATTAGATGTTCAAATAGATGAGAGCGACACGATTGCAAAAATAGTTAATAAAATATAAGCGGCTGAAGATTTCGATAGAGATTTTGCATTGGCACAAGCCAAAAATATTCTACAAGATCGGGAAGCGCTTGTAGCGGAGGAAAAAGAAAGAAAGAGATTAGAAACGGAGGATCGAGACAAAGACAGGGCTTATGAACTCGAAAAGTTAAAATTATCGCAAGAAGCAGAAACGCGTAGCTTAACATCAAATCATGATGCAGATAGAAGCAATAAATTGCCCTTAAAATCCTTAATACGTCGTTTCGATGAGAGTCGATCAGAAATATCTTTATACTTAAATTTGTTTGAGAGGCAGGCAAAAAAATGTAAATTAGAAGATGATGAATTAGTGACAAATTTAAAAACGCTCCTACCGGTAAATGTGGCAGAATTAATCCTTAAAAAGCCATGACATTTGATTGATAATTATGATTATGTGAAATGTAAATTGTTAGAAAGGTGCAAATTAAATGCAGAATCGTATAGACTAAAATTTAATCAACACCAGAGGATTCCAAATAATCCGTTGCGTGATTTTATTTTCGAATTGAATAGCTATCTGGAGGGGTGGTTAAATTCCTTAAAAATCCCTAATTTTGAGGAATTAAAGAAGCTTTGATCACTGGTCAAATTGGAAAAAGAACCCCTCAGGAATTAAAGGATCATCTGATTGATGTCTGGTCAAATTTCACTGACCCAGAAGTTTTAGTGAAACGCTTAGATGAATTAGAGGTAGCGAAAAATTCCCAAAGGAAAACAGGAAATTCGAGAAATTTTTTTGATAAGAAATTCGAGAAAAATAGCTCGGGGATGGAGAATAAAAGCGTAGATAAAAGTTTCAATTGGAAGGACAAGAATATAGTGACAGAAAGGGATCGTGTTTTTGAAAAAAAGAGGGTAAACAGGTGTTTCATTTGTGATTCAACAACTTATCTTAGAGCCAATTGTCCGCAGTTAAAAAATAAGAAGAAAGACACCGCTAAAGTAAATCATGTGAGTAAAACGTCGGATTATGAAGAAGGGTTCAAACCTTATCTTACAAGGAAGGTCTCCTTACGGGCATACTCAGACAAATCTGAAAAAATACATAATGTTCTTCTCCCATGGGTATATATGTTTGTAAAAAAAATTTTAGCGGAACCTCGGTAGAACGTCCGTAAAAAAATAATGAAAATTTCGCTTATCACCGTTTGGCAAAGAAATTAAATAAAAAAAATACGCTTGTCGAATACTGTTTAAGGAAAAAACTTTTTATGTTGAATTTGGTTAAATAAGTTTAATTTAAATAACTTTAGCTTTGTCATTTTTAGTTTGTTTTAACTATAGTTTTGTCATATATATTTATATGTACTTATAACGAATTTTAACTATCATATTTTACGATTTAAAACAAAATTTAAATTGATTAAAATTGTTCCAAACTCAAAAATATGCCCCATCGAGCACTGTCGATTCAACTTAGTTGCTGTGGAAACAACTTCTTCGGTATGGAAATGTTTTACGGCAGCATTATTCATCTGGCGTTAAAAGTTAGTTTTAGAACCGATAAAGCCGTTTAAATAAAAAAAAATGTGGATTGGAGAATAAAACAATGGCAAAATTTCGTTCAAATCGGCAACATGTATAATGCAAAATGTAATAATAATAATAATTTCTTTCATGGTTTACTTTTCAATTCATAAAAAACCGCATATTCTCAAAATCAATTAACAAACAATTTTCAGATTCAATAAAATCGCTTCCTTTTGGCGAGGAAAAGTGCTGCTCGCCAAATTGCGTGCCGCTTTTGTCTTTTCACGCCAATTATTCGAAAGTATTTTATTTTTTTACAGATTTTCTACTGTAATTCCGCCGCTAATTTTAATTGATCCTTTATTACATACATGAATACTTTCACTAGCATTTTTTCAACATATTCTGAGTATGCCCAGTATGGAAACCTACCTTGTTAGTAGAGCGAAAATAAATGGGCATGATATTGTCACTCTCAGAGATACTGGTACCGATTATGGTTTGTGTGGTGAGGAACACGTAAAAAAAGAAACAATTAACAGGAGATTATATCTTCGTGAAACAGCCCTTGGATTCTAAAATCCGCTGTTTACCTGTCGCTCACATAGAGATAGATTTTGATGGATTGGGTTCGCTAAAAACGGAAGTTGGTGTTGTAGACAAAGAAGCAGACTTGCATTATTAACTCTTAGGGAATAAAACACAAAAGATAATTGAATTAGCCAGAAAAAAGTTAATGCAGTAAATGCGGTAATGACCAGATCGCGGCCAAAGAAAGATACTGTTAGTGTGATGGACGGGGCTAGCGTAAATACGAATTGAAAAAAGGGGAGAGAGAAAGCAGGTCGTGGAGTTAGAATGTGAATCGGACGAGTTTGCAGAACAATGCGAAAAGGAGTTAGAGCAGCTAACGGAAGATGAAACCTCGGGAAGTGTATTGTTACCTGCGGATTTAAATGACAAGTTCGGAAATTTAGCACGGATTAGTCGTGAGGAATTTAAAAAGGAACAGGATGTTGTCCTTCGTTAAAAAATGTTAGGGAAAAAGCGAGAACCAAGAAATCTCACTATGAAATTATGAATGACTTGGTGTTTAGGAAAACTTTTGACAATTGTGGTAGGGAGAGATTGCAGTTATTGTGCCTTCGAAATTCAGATTAGACGTTTTAGGAGCCTGTCATGAGGGAATTTCATCGCACTTTGGTGAAATGAAAACAAAGGATAAGGTTTTGCGTCATTACATTTGGCCGAATGTAATAAAACAGATAGAGGATTTTGTCAAAACATGTGATCCATGTCAGAGGATTGGGAAACCTAGGGAAATAGGGAAAGCTCCGCTCAGACGTGTGCCGATTATTAGAGAAGTGTTTTCGAAGTTATCAGCTGACATTGTGGGTCCCTTACCGAAGTCTGAAAAAGGGAATAGGGTTATTTTAACAGTTAGTTGTGTGGCGTCCAGGTATCCGGAGGCTGTTGCGATATCTAATGTCCGATCAGAAACTATAATTGAAGCATTAATGTGGGTATTTAGCAGACTAGGATATCCCAGAGAGTTACAAACAGATCTCAGAAGATATTTTGTAAGCGAGTTAACAATCGCATTCTTAAAGAAATTTGGAGTTAAGTTAACTCACTCGTCGGTTTGTCGGCCACAAAGTAATTTGGTTGAGCGATGACATCGCTCAGTGAAAAGATTATTGAAAGTTTTGTGTGTTGAAAATGGCGCAAGTTGGGAGGGAAATTTGCCGTATGCGTTATTAGCCTTGCGGACGGTATCTCATGATTCTACGGGTTTTTGTCCTGCAGAGTTAGTACATGGAAAGAATTTACGAGCTACCGAATCGTTGCTTTTTGAAAAGTGGACGGGAGGGAAGGAAGAGAATCAGTTAGTTACTGAATATGTATTTAATTTGGTTAATAGGCTAAAACACTGTCAGGAACTAGCAGTGGAAAATATGACCGAATCTCGTTAAAAAAGAAAGTTGTGGTACGACAAAACGGCGGTAGAACGGAAATTTATGGCGGGTGACGAAGAGTTGGTTCTAGCTACCAACAGAAAGAACAAATTATCGGTATCGTGGATAGGTCCAGGGAAAATTCAGTCCAAAATCTCAGACACAAATTATATTGTGAATGTGCCAGGTAGGCCCGAAAAGACTCAAATATATCACATCAATCTCTTAAAACCATATTTGAGAAGTATTGAGTTAGTGAATTTTGTTGCGCCAGAGATAGATGAGGGCGAGTAAAATCAAGATTTGGACATAGCATTTCCAGAAGCGGGGGCTCAGATTTATGATTTTGAAAATGTTATTAAAGACAGCAATTTGAGTTCTAGATGCACGTCGGTGCAGACAGAGGAATTGAGAAATTTATTAGATAAATTTAGATCTTTATTTTCTAATGATCCGGGGTGCACTGACTTAATGGAGCATGACGTGGAAGTATTAGAATATAAACCTGTAAAGATAAAACCTTACAGATCTTCGCCTAGACAAACTGAAATTTTGAGGAAAGAAATCAAAAGAATGTTAGAGTTAAATATAATCGTTGAAGGGGAATCAGATTTCGCCTCGCCGATGATTCTGGTAGAGGGCCCTGACTAAGACGCTCGTCCTTGTATAGATTACCGAAAGTTAAATGAAATCACCCGGGCCGAGTTTTTTCCCTTACCAAACATAGAGGATAGGGTAGAGAGCGTTGCCAGTGCGAAGTATATAACAGTTTTGGATCTCACGAAAAGATATTGGCAAATTCCAATGACAGCTGGGCGCAAAGGTTGGCCGCATTTGTAACCAGTTTCGGTTCCTATATCCCCCTGGTCATGCCTTTTGGAATTTTAAACGCGTCCTATAGATTTTCGAAATTTATGGATAAAATGTTAAGAGGTTTAGAGGAATTTTGTTTACCTTACCTTGATGACATGGCCGTGTTCTCGGAAACTTGGGAGGATCATTTACAGCACCTAGAAAAAGTGCTTATGAGAGTAGAAGAAGCTAAGGTAAAGATTAAATAAGCTAAGTGCAAGTTCGCACAAAAAACGGTCAAATATCTGGGGCATGTGGTAGGCGACGGGAGACGCACCTCGGCAGAAGCTAAAATTCGTAATATATTAGATTTACCAACCCCTAAAAACAAAACTGAGATACGTCGATGCTTGGGTATGGCGAGTTACTACTCAAGGTGCATAAAAGATTACGCAGTTATCGTGGAACCATTAACGCGCGCACTTAAAGGTAAACTTAAAAGGGAAAAGGTAACTTGGAGCAACGAAATGGAAAAGGCTTTTCAACTGTTGAAAACAAAACTTACGGAAGAACCCATTTTGTACGCTCCCAACTATTCTATGAAATTTATCATACAAACGGATGCTTCTGAAAATGGTATCGGGGTTATTTTAGCACAACGTGAGGGTTCAGAGGAAAATCCCATAATTTACTTGTGTCGGAAATTTTCGGAAACAGAAAAAAGTTTTTGTGCAACAGAGAAGGAATGTGCAGCTATCATCTTTGCAATTAAGAAATTGCGTCACTATGTTGACGGCCATTTCTTTTCTATAGAAACCAATCACAATCCTTTAGTTTTTCTTAAACGAAATTCTGGGAATAATCCTATGCTTTTACGATGTGCTCTCACACTGCAATCCTATCATCCTTATAATATTATAAATGTCAATGTGTGTCCGAATGTTTGAATGAAGACAGCGTCTAAACGCATGAATTAATGCTTTTGTATTTTTGGTTATAGATTGATTACAACTCGGAAATGAACATAGGCTATGTTTAATTTATTTTATTCAAATATTTTGCTTAATAATCCAAAATTTCAATTTTTTTCATACACAATGAATTGACATTTTTCTCATAAAATTTAACAATCTTCCTTTTTTCGTTGCCAAAAAATAAAAACCCAGAATAATAATTTAATTTCCCCTTTGAAAGATTAAAACGGAAATTTTCAAGTATTTTTAATAATACAAGGTGCATGGATTTTGAGTAAGTGCCGGAAGAAAGCAAGTGTGACGTCATATATGGAAAATAAAACGGATATGCTTTGATGTAGAAATAAAATGAGAATGTGTTATGGTATTAATTCTTATTATTTAAGGAAAATTGTTATGAATGCTTACGGTTTATCGTCTGCGCGTAGTTAACATAAAGATGGAATTTTTAATTTAAAATTTAAAAAAAAAAAACTTTTGAAGAGCAAATGTCAATAATATGTACAGTAAAATTATCAATGTCGAAAATGACGTAATGATTAGCAGGAAATGTATTTCCATTCTTAAAAAGTAAAAAGTTAACTAGATTACCTGAATAAAAAATTTTTTGTGAGTGTTAATTTTTAAGCGTTCATTCCAGGAAATTTAAATAACGGTTACTTTATTTTTAAAGAAATTTACATTTTCGTTCAAAGAACATAAATGTTTAATATGATTGCGTCATCAAAGTAACATTCAGTATAATTTTTTTTATTGGAGAAACGTTTGTAAATCGCAGTGTGGCAGCTGAATTTTAATTCTACATTTCTTTTAGCTTTAAAAGGGTAAAATATTTGTTGACATTTTAAAAAGTAGCTCTTTTTAGTGCTCTTTTTTAGGAACAGATGTTCCAGCGACCGCCATATTGGATCTTTTCTTGGCATGAACACTCCTTTCCGCCAAGTAGTAAATGTCGCCAAGCAGTGTTTTATGATCATGTTAGGCTTAATGAAAATAAAATGTAAAACATCGTCTACAAAAAATCGCCATGAAATCTTAAAACTTCCAAGATGGCGGCCGCGGGAATTTGCTGCATCTAAGCCCTTTTGGATAATAGCTTTTTGTGAAGTATGATAGATTGAGATAAATATGCCTTAGCTTTTAATTCAATGTCTAACTGAATTTAAAATGTTATAAAAATTTAAAGAGAGGAATGTCATCAATGCGAAATCAAATTTATCGAGAAATTCACCTAATGCAAAAGCATTGAAAATATCAAAAATTAATGAAACTTTTCCTCAAGCAGAATTGCGTAGACATGAACAAGTCGATCGTCAGGCTAATCTTAGAGATGCTGATATAGCTGAAAAGCCCCAACTGCGTCACCATTATAACGGTGCTTATTTGGCTTCAAGGAGGGAATGTGGATCACCTGAACTGTCGCAACATAGGTTAAAAGAAGACACTGACCGCAAGTAAATAAACAATTTATTAATAAATAAATAACAATAGCCGGCGTTACCATGTCAAGCAAAATAAGCTATTTTGGCGACAATTAGGTACCCCGGTGCGTATATGTCATCTGTGCCATTTTCTTATTACTTCATGATATAAACAGACATCCTGGTTCAGCGTATAAACCTGAGTTATGTCAATGACCTTATAATAAAGAAATATCTTATACTAGCCGCCTCGGTGACCAGTTTGATTTCCTTAAAATTTATGTTTGGGAAAGCATGATAAGCATTCTATAATGTTACTTTTATTCATAATTTAACTTACTGGACTCCCCTAACCCTCTCGCTGCGCAACCCGAGATTTCCTCAAGAAACGTAAAAGTAGCAAAATTTGTGCAATCCGAGATTTCCTCGGGGATTCAATTTTGCCACTAGCGACTATTGTTTAATTCAACTCGGACCACTTTATAAGTACAAAAAATTCCATACAGACATTAACAACATCTACATGAAAAATACACAGCAAAATTGATTTTCTTAAAATAGTGGTGCGAAACTATAAAAATAGTCTCCAGTGACAGCCCTGATTTCGCCTTAGGCTGCAAGAGGGTTAACTATATATAATCCCCTAAGCTAATATTAGTTTTTGTTGCATTAAAATATCTCAATTTGTTGATTTTCTCTAAGCAAGTAAAACCTATTGGTTTACAATAGAAGTCTATGGGAATTCGGCGATATCGCTAAGTTGGCGTCACTTTTGGCGACAAAATTGGCGACAGAACAGGTTACCCCCTATGGTAACCCCCTTATAGGTATGGGGATGTATTAAATAACGATTAATAACCAATCAATAACCAATGTTCAATAACAAATGCGTTCAATAACCAATGAGATGCGTTTTATTTGGGCGTTGCTATTAAACAATTGACAAATAACTGCGATTTCTATGCCAGTACGATAGCGTAATATATAAATAGATTGTCTACTGTAAAATGTGATAAACAATTGGTTTATTATATATGTTTTTAATTATCGGAAGGGGAAATGTTTTGCATAATTAATTCATTTCTTCTCCTTTTTAGGTGCGTTCGTAATTACATAAATACGTAGAACCTATAGTCGTCGTTCAGTCCGTCCGTCTGTCCGTCCGTCTGTCCGCATGTAACAGAGCAAAAACTACCCAACCGAATGGTCTGAAATTTCAAACATATGATTGTTGCAAAATTTTGTCGAGCCATTTCAAATTTTATGAAAATCGGATGTATAGTTTAATTACAGGGACAGTCAAAAGTTTTTCTTTACATTACGGCCAATGGGAAAAATTATTGCAAGTGCATTTTAATGATATTAGAGCCTTCCGAATGATCTGAAATTTTAAAGATATAACTGTTGCAAAATTTTATCGAGCCATTTCAAATTTTAGGAAAATCGGATGTATAGTTTAATTACAGGGACAGTCAAAAGTTTTTCTTTACATTACGGCCAATGGGAAAAATTATTGCAAGTGCATTTTAATGATATTAGAGCCTTCCGAATGATCTGAAATTTTAAAGATATAACTGTTGCAAAATTTTGTCGAGCCATTTCAAATTTTAGGAAAATCGGATGTATAGTTTAATTACAGGGACAGTCAAAAGTTTTTCTTTACATTACGGCCAATGGGAAAAATTATTGCAAGTGCATTTTAATGATATTACAGCCTTCCGAATGGTCTGAAATTTTAAAGATATAATTGTTGCAAAGTTTTGTTGAGCTATTTCAAATTTTAGGAAAATCGGATGTATAGTTTAATTACAGGGACAGTCAAAAGTGTTCCGTTACATTACGGGGAATGGGAAAAAATTATTGGAAGTGCATTTTAATGATGTATCAGACTATGCGCTTTATGAAGTGCAAAAAAGTATACATTCAGTACAATATGGGGTGCAAAAATTAATTATAAAACTAGTTATAGTACGAACGCACCTCATTTGCCACGTTTGACGAGCAATTTCCAACTTGTTATGTTACGTGAACGACGTCACGGGTAACAGCTAGTTATGCAATAAAGCATAGACCAGGACGAGATATTGCACCTGTTGATTATTTAAGTCGTGCGGAATAAACTCATTAAATACTAAAAGCTAAAAGTACTATTGTACGAAAAAAATAATAATTTCATTTGTTTATACTTTGTAAGCCAAGAAATAGTTGTTTTATTCTAAATTTTTCATTTGGTAATTTTTGATCTTGTTATGTATATATATGTATTTTTTTAGTGTAATGTATCAGAACGGGCAATGATAATTTTCTTTATTGCATCTGCCACTCTGAAATGTTGGAATTTGTTGTGTTCATCCACTGGTCATAAGATTCTTCATTCAAGCCTGAAGAATCGTCTTTTAGAGGGGGGTGTTGTAAAGAAGTGTACTTCGCTGCTTTCATGGTCTGTGGGAAGAATCTGTGGGATCTTCCTAAGGAAAAACTGTTTGCACATCCCCCAGGTGCATAGAAAGACTAGTAGACATTTTTCTCACGCTCTAGGACAATTTAAGTGATGATGGCTTAGCACTTAGGACGTAGCACGCCCTGATAAAGGATGTGAGATATCGCTAAGGGTTCGGAGTATAGACCACCCTGTTTAGGTCTCTCAAAAGAATTCGGTAATGTATAAAGGCATTGACAGAGATGGATGTTGAAAGTTTTCTCACGGGGTCCAAGAGAGGGACCATTTTTCGGAGGAAAATAAAGGAGGGGATCAGTTTGGAGTCGGGAATTGGAGTGTGCGTTTTGCTGGCACGGACGCGGGGAAAAGAGATTTTTTTCCCGTATTGAAGGCACGAGAGGTGCTGAGAAAATTGCGCCAAGCGCTCGGAACTTGTGTGGGACGGCGAGAGACCTCCCCGTAAAAGCCATCCGAACAACGAACTCATTGTTGAATGAGACGTTCTAGACTGAACTATTTTACAAATTTGAATCTACAAGGACTCAGTGTTTTATATAATCATATAAGGCAAAAATCAAATAAGGCAAAATTTACAATAAAAAAATAACTGGTGGGAATAATCAAGGAGGGTTAATTAGATTGGAAACGCGCATCCCCGAGGAAATCTAGGGTTGCTCAAATTTTGCTACTTTTACGTTTCCCGAGGAAATCTCGGGTTGCGCAGCGAGGGTGTTAAGAAATTGTAAGCAAAAATCTTGGCAAAATTTGAGACTGTTTTTATGAAAACCTGAATTTCTCTTCGAGGATAGATGCTTTCCTCGTAAAAATGAACACAAATTATTACAATAAGCCATTTAATCATAATCTACAGTTTGAACGCTTTTGCTACATTAGTTTTGACAGGGTTATCCGAAAGATATTCGTTCTTTTTCAATTTTTTGACGGTCCACTATGGTGTTTCGGGAAAAAATCTTCGCGGAAATATATGATCTATACTATATTGTTTACACACCTGGAGTTTCAAGTTAATTCCTCATGTATTTATCTAGATATTTAATAAAACGTCTAAAATCGCAAGTGGCCGGTCACCTTTGGCCATATAGTGTATCTACACTTTTATCGCTATTATCTGCCTAAAGCATTATAAAATAGTTATTTGCTAATTTCTCACTTGTTTACAAAACCATTTTTTTTTCACTTGTTCACAAAATCATTTTCACGCGGAAAACAATTCTCAAAAATACATAATTTCACTGGCAAAAAACATTTTTATTTTTATTAATTAATTAATTAATTAATTTTTTTTCAGCTTAGTGTTAATCCGTTGGATGTGAGTTCAAACTGTACTCAATACTACTCAGTAGGCAATTTCAAACAAGTTACACAATTTAGCTTATTTTAGAGCTAAATGTGCTGGACATAAAATAAAAAAAAATCATGCTGTGCTATTTAACTTTAAATATACAACGCGTGTACTGCGACAAAAAATCTCAAAACAAATTATTAATATATTTTAACAATTTTTTTTCTAAAACATTACACTGCGGCGCGTCACCCGTACATTCAGGCAGAGACGCCGCACTTTTGTGGTAGTTATGCCGCGCTTGTAATAAGAACAGAATGAAATTATAAATAAAAATATTTAAAAAAAATATTCATATCTGGATTTTAATTAACGATGTAATAACAAAATGAAACTAAATGAGGACAAGGAAACTTATTAGTAGATTCAAATTAATAATTGTTGCCTACTTTCAGTATTAAAATTATCGACTTACATTTTTTTACATTTCAGCAATAACGTAATATCAATGTAATAGAAAGGGAAAAGAAAAAAAGTAAAATTGTGATTACATAATTTATTTGTTAATCCTTTCGGTACCGGTGGCTTTTATACAAATTTTATTCGATTGCTTCCACTTTTTAAAAAGAAGTTACATTTACTTAAATAATCATAAAAATGCTCCAATTAAACAAAGCAAATATTACTTTTCTTTTTTACTGGTGCCATAAACAAATTTTGTAAGCTCTTTATAAAGGTGCTTAGATGCACCTATGGTCCCGAATGGGTTAAGAGACCTGTTTTTTCGACTTTAATCTACAGAAAAAATGTCGAAAAAGTACAGTCTTTATGTAACTACGTTTAAACACATGATGCAACGAAGCCAATTACACTTCCTCTTTTTTGGAGTAGTTTTCTAAGCATTCCTTGCAAAGAACGTCTGCGTTACGCGTAATCCAATTTTTCATTATTATCATCTTGACTTGCATCTTTCTTGCCCTTCTTACTTTTATATTCCCCTTTTTCTCCATTGGTTTTAGTAAACTTGATAACATGTTTAACATGGTTAGTTTGTGCAAAAAGAAAAGAAAAGTTAATAACACTTAATCATCCCGTACAAAAGAAACTGCAGCATGTATACCGGAATACCATTGCAGCATGTATCCCATTTTGCATGGTGCAGACGTCGGCCATCACAGTTACCTGCCATCATTAAGGGGAAGGGCGTAATCATACACACAGTACTTTATACAAACCCTATACTTAGTTTTGACTTCGAAATCATGCATGCATTTAGTAATTAGTGTATGAAAAGTATTTAAACATAATGCGTTTAAAAGTTTGGACAGTGAAATCATGCACATACGTCAAATTAAAGATTGTACTTCTACAAGTAAACATCGAAATGGGATTCACGCTATACACTGGTTAAAATAATCTCATTGCGCACCTATACTGTGCGTTTGGCGACCATCTATCGATAATTACAGAAATACAAGGGATGCGGCATCTATCCCGTATGCGGCGACTCTCCCGGAGTTACCCTATGTCTTTTTAAAATGTCCCTTGGGTCGATTTGTTCTTGTTAGCCACCGATATGCTATTTCTTTCTCCCAGTTTCGTCTCTATAAAATAACGTTCTGTTGTATAAGCCAGCCGTAAAATAAAGCAGATGCATCATTGTACAGTTAAATACTCTACTGCATTTTTTTAAACTTCTAAGCATCGCACATTTTAAAATTTTCTACCGTCGTATTAGGGAAAAAAGCACTTTTAAGTGCAATTTGTGTGAAAAATGCATCTCCGTTTATTTTTGAGATATTAATTTTCTGGTAGTTTTTAGCGGCATTAGTTTAATGTTGGCAACTCAAGTACTCCATTTCTGTAGAAAGTAAAGAAAAAATAGTTGGAAAATAGTAATTATATCTTTTTGTTGCCATTTTTCCACAACAACTGAAAAAAAATTACAATGCGTGCTACTTTGAAAAATTAAAAATGAGTGTATTCTGATAAAACATGGAGCCATTATAAAGTATATTTAATTTTAAGTATCTGTATTAATATTACAAAAGAATGAAGGCATTTGAATCGATATATAGCCAATTTTTTTTTTCGAGTTTCTTGACTGACGACATCTCTTTTTTTTTTTTTTTTGTTTATTCAGTTATATCGACGTCATATGCATACTTTACTGTAGATGTTGTTTTAGACTGGATCATAAATGTGGAATTATTCAGTGGATGCGAATGACATCATTTTATATAAAATAAAAGCGTGTATTTTAAGTCCTGAAAGTGAAATATGTTTAGTAGTATCTATATTTATATACATATATATATTTTTTTTTTTTCATCGGGGCGAATCTAAATTTTTAAAAAGCAGAATTCCTGTTTTCTAGTACTTGAACCTTTACTGCCATTTGGGTAACTTTAGAACTCGAACGGAGCATTCTATATTTATATACATATATATATATTTTCTTTGGGGGTGAATCTAAATTAAAAAAAAAAAAAAAAAAAAAAAAAAAAAAAAAAAAAAAAAAAAGCAGAATTCCTGTTTTCTAGTGCATGACACTTTTTCGCAATTTGGGTACCTTTAGAACTCGGACGGAGCATTACATATTTTTTAATAGATTGCGGTCAAACGTGTTATTCTTGGGGAACGAATTGTAAAATTGTAGGAGAATCAATAATCAACTAACTGACGCGCCCGCGTTGACCGGGTAGACTGTCGTTGAAAAATATAACAGTTGAGTGGACTTCAGTGGAGTGGACATAAAAGAAAGACTAATTAATATTTATTTAGGCACAGATGTCATATACGCACCACGTTGGCGCGATTTTTTCTGATGCCAATTTGGTGAAAACCTCGTTTTCGAATACCAGTAACACATATATATATATATATTTAAAAAGGGAATAACATTAAATAAACGAAAGTTTCATTAATAATATAGAACAAAACAATTTATATAATTAAAAATAATAATAATAACAGCAAAGAAACAATTTATTAATAAATAAACAACAACGTTTGGGTTACCATATCAAGTAAAATAACGACACTTTGATGTCGGTTAAGTACCCGGGTTCGTATATAATATCGGCCTCATGAAAAATCGCGCCAACCTGGTGCGTATATGACATCTGTGCCAAAATGAAACGGTCAGGGAAAATTATTACACTTACTTTTAAAGAATGAAAAGGTCATCAGGGAAGTTCTTACTGTTGAACCTAAATGGCATATCGGTATAAGATCGAATCTTGATTTATGGCAAATTAAGATTTGTGAAATGCTAATATTATACATTTTATAAAAAGGTTAATAAGCATGTTTAGGCGATCGCTTACGCTCTGTGTTTGACGGCGTTCTCGATCCAATATATTTTGATTTTCTCTCCTTAATTCGG
Source organism: Maratus speciosus (assembly GCA_963932465.1). Taxonomy (NCBI): domain Eukaryota; kingdom Metazoa; phylum Arthropoda; class Arachnida; order Araneae; family Salticidae; genus Maratus; species Maratus speciosus. Next base: position 118,162,563 of record OZ010794.1, on the reverse strand, counting down.
CTTCTTCTTCACTTTCAAGCATTCGCCAAGATCTTTTACAGGCATTTCTAATGATATTTTAAAGGTCCATAATTGCTGTGAAAAGGCGAAACGTAAATATACCCGATTTACCTCGGTCTAAATCCTGCCAAAGGACTTTTACACAGTAACCAATGAGATGCGTTTCATTCGTGCGTTGGCATTAAACAATTAACAAATAATCGCGATTTCTGTGACACAAACGATAGCGTAATGTGTATATTTGTATATATGTATAGATTTTTTTCTTTTAATGTACAACTGTCCTACATTCGTATAAATCACTTTTATTGCTTTATTTTTAAAAATTTTATACAATTAGTTTTGTTCACAGAATAAGACTACACAATCGAATACTACTTTATTTACGTCCGAAATCCATGCTCTAAAAAACAATCTAGGTCATTAATTTATTTTTTTCCTTACAATGTGGGAACACGCACATGACAACATGACGCTTAATTTTTTTTTTTTTTTTTTTTTTTTTTTTTTTTTTTTTTTAATTTCTACTGAAAGAAACAAATCCTGCATCTCCAAGTGCAACAAAGAGTCACTAAAAAATTTCCCGTAAAAAATGTTTTATTTAAATATACAAATTTTCGTAGATGACTTATAAAAGATTTTAATTCAGCTCTAAATATATTCAATTATCGTGCAATGCATTTTAAATAAATGTCAATTTATTCATGTAGCTTCGATTGATTTTTTTTTTTCGGGAAATACACACGAAAATTGGAAACAAGTTTTCAAATATTTTAATTTATTTTTTAAAAAATGTAAGATAAAATATCTCAAGTCTGGAAAATGCCACTAAAGTAATTCATCAAAAAAATAGAAATTCGTTTAAGTATTTTTTCCACAGACGATTTGAAATTACTTTTAAATCAACACTTAAATTTTACATTTCTATTCAATGTATTTTTTGCATTGTATTGTAATTTGCTTTATTTTTTAATTTTTGGGTCGATGGCAAGTCGATGGCAACAAGACAATTAAAATTTTTAATTTCTAGTAAAAAAAAAAAAAAAAAAAAAATCTACATATGCAAATGCAACAAAGTAGTACTAAAGTATTCCTACGGAAGAAAATTTTTTATTCAAATATACAGCTTTTGCCAGATGGTTGCTGAAAGATTTTGAATTCAGCTTCGAATTTTCAATTAACGTGCATTGCATTTTAATGAATGTCAGTTTATTCATGCAGTTTTGAATGATTTCATTTTCGGAAATACATATGAATGTTGAAACAAATTGCTAAATATTTTAATTTGTTTTTAAAGAAACTCAGATACATCTCAAGTACGTAAAGTGCCACTAAAGTATTTTTCAAAAAAAAATGTAAATTCGTTTCATAATTTTTATCCCAGAAGATTTGAAATTATTTTAAAATCAACTCTTCAATTTTACATTTCTATTTAATGTAATTTTAGCTTTTTAAATTTAGGTACAATGTTTGAATTGCTTTTAAATCATAACATTATTACAAAACTTGAAACGAATTGTTTAAAAAATTGCTTAGTATGATTTTATTTAATCATAGTATTATTTTAGAATAAATGTTAATAATACGAATTAATTTACTATTTATTTTTGAAATTTATATATTACTTACCAATCATATGTTGTATAGGGTAAGTTTTGTAATCGCTTTAAAAATCGAAAAAAAAAAAACGTTTTTGGCGGACTTGCACGTTTCAGACACTGAATATTGCGAAAAACATATTTTTAGAAAAAAAAATTACCATTCGTATGTCTGTGTGTCAGTGTGTGTGACGGTAAACGCAATACCTCCAAACAAATTGAGATAGAGGCTTGAAATTTGGTATGTACTTAGTATGTAATAATAACAGAAAGTCTATTGTATTTGAGTAACCTCGATTATCAGGAACTATTTTTTCGGACCTTCGAAATATTCGTTCTGATAAAAGATATAAAAAAAATTTCGAAATTGTTTAGTGTAAGGAATGAATATAAAAGACAACAACAAAAAAAACATAAATAAGGAAGTCTATCTAATAATTAGTTTCCGAGATATTTCTAACAATATTTTCCACATGTACACTTCGATTATTTATGACAGTGTATTTCATTCAAAAGTATTTCACTGCGTTCCACTGCAATTTCACAGTATTTAATTTTAGATATACATACCTTAATATAATACAGTAACTACAGTAAATCCTCCTTTATCCGAACTTCATTTTCTAGATTCATGTTAGAAATTAAAAAATGAATTTATGAGTAAAACAAATGAAATCTGAAGCCATGCACTTATTTTTTGTAATGTAATTTCTTCGAGGTTCCTTTTGAAACACTGTTAAAACTTTCGAGACAAGATTTTTCATTGAGAATTATTTTGTCTTAACAACTTTTTTTTTTTTTTTTTTTTTTTTTTTTTTTTTTACTACATGCATGTAGTAATTGTATACATTTATTATTATGATTTTATTCACCTTTCAATATTTAATGATAATAAATTAATAATAATCAAATTTGCTTAAATATATTTACACAGTTGGCGATTCTTCTTTTACAAACGCATGCTTTTCTCGTTGAATTTAAAAGAGGATTAAATTTTCGAACGAATGATTTGTGATAAAAAAAATGCTAGAAACTTATTTAAATACTTACCTTACGTCTGTTTAATCTTGTTGTAAAACAACAATTTTCAAACGTTTTTAAAAATACCTCCTTAGCAATTATAATACGAAAAATAACGCTATTCATTAGCTTTCAGGTAAATCACATATCCATTAAACTTTAGTAAATCTTACATTTTGTGATTGGCTCCACTATTTTAATTTTAATTAATATGGAAGTAATTTTTTCCCAAAGATAAAAAAAAAAAAAAAAAAAAAAAAAAAAATGTTTCAAAGTGGTAAAAATATTCATTTAATTGAAATTTCTGGTCTATGTTTCGATAATATTTTGTTAATATTTACGGATTTCATAAAATGAAATTAAATTATAATAAATTAAACAAAATTAAAAATAAATCTTCGACAAAATGTATTATCCAACATGTACTGTTTAATCCTGTTATAATAAGGTATTTTCCAAGTATTTTCAAAACTTCTTCCTTAGGAATTATCATAATATGAATAGTAATCTATTTGTTAAATTTCGTAAATATCATATTCGTTAAATTTTAGTGAATCTTAACGTTCGTGATTAGGACAGACATTTTTAACTCTATTAATGTAAAAATATTTTTTTTTCTTTTTTAAGCGACATAAATGTGTTGAAATCTACATTAAAATACAATTATGGAAGTCTATATTTCTATATTTTATAGAGGGTGAGTACGATCTACAGAAAAGAACTTCATTAAACATGTAAAAATTATACATCTGGATGCATTTTAGTACCGTACTTTTTCAGTTATTGCTGGCTTGTAGAAAAAATTCTGTAATTTACAAATTATTACGGTCAATTTGCGAAATTTTTAATTAGCGGTAATTTACAATTAAACATGGCTTTCCATGCAAGACTATGGATACATACAAAGCTTTCTATATGTGCTTGCTCTTAGGCATATCCGTAAAATATCCGGATTCTTCTTTGTACAATGCGAAAGTAACATGTTTATTTCTCTGTTCCAAGATATCTTTGATCAATATAGCATGTTCTGGATCAGTAAAAATAGACGAACTCAGAAAAAATCAATTTTTGACATTACTGTCCATAAGCGGTAATGTGTGTGAATTCAGTCAAGAGCCTTGAATATGATTCATTGAATTTATACACACGACGTCATACATTAAAAATTAGTTAAGTTGCGCTTCCAGCGATTATCCATCACAGTCAAGACTGTAACAGAATTCTTTTCAGCATCTCTGTAAATAAAAGATAAATGATACGCACTACATAGTCCGAAGAAAACACGTATTTTACAGCACCTTAGAGACACTTTTTATTTCCATTGTGTTTGAAGAAACGCAGCGTAATTAAAATTCACCGCAGCAAATATTCTCTTTCGATAATAATGTAATGGAATTATGTTGTGAGTCCCTGTAAACGAACTATAAATGCTACTTTTCCCATACTCCTCAGAAAGTATACTGTAGTCCATTACAGTGGTGCATATCAATCTCATTATGGTTGAAATATCGTAATATTAATAAAATGTACACAAAACGTTTTCCCCATAAATTATAATGCAACAGAAATCTTTTGTATGTCCCTGTAAACAATCTATAAACGCTGCACACTTCATTTTCAATACCGAATATTCTATTTTAAATCTATAAAAAATTTGGCAATCCCAGTATACCAGTATAATTTGAACACGGGAGACAGCCAGACAAATAGATAAACCGAAATCATAAAAACTTTTCAACTATATTGGAAAATGTTCAAAATTATCAGAGAGTTGTTCTAAAACATTTCAAACGTCTTCAAAATTTCTCCCATAGCCATTATGTTAATAAAAATGATTCAAATCAGGTTAGAAACTCTTAATTCTCGTGCTCATGATTTTCCAGGGAAATGTAGACTACCTTTTACTATTCACATTGTTTGATCCCCACTTGTTTTTAACCCCTTGCCTGTGGAATATATTTGAGAAAAACGTGCCAAAAATGGCAAAAAAAATTATCTTTAATTTTGTTCTGAACTGCAAAACTACAAAAATCCGTCAAATGGCGCGAAACTGTCGAAATTTTCGGGATCGCTATCTATTGGGAAATGATAAATTAGTATTATGCATTGGACGAACTGAGTTCGGGCTTCACACAATTGAAAGACCGATTTTTCCCTTGCCCGAACTAAAACCGGGCGTTCAAAAATTGGCGCATTTGCGTTGCTCGAACTGAGTTCGGGCGTCACATGCAAGGGGTTTCAAAAAGTCTAATAGTTTTCTGCTCGCATCATTTCATCAGCCGTTAAATAAAGTTAATATTTCTACTTCAAAAAAGTAGTGTCAATCAAACATTCAGTTTTTTTTTTTTTTAAGTAGCCTAAGGTCGCGACGCTTAAGGGGTTAATAAGGTCAGTGGTAGTTTTATAATGATTTGACCGCAATTCTACCTTATTAGAGATTAATTACTAGAGAGGAAGATTTAATTTCCCTTTAAGAAAAGAAAAATAACCTTATAAACCGTGCAACTTTGGCGGGTTCAAACTACCGTATTTTAACGCGTATAAGTCGTAGCTCAGATAACTCCATTTCGTACCATAATTTGTTTTAAATAAAATGTGACATTGTTCTGCGTAGCATTTATTCGTTTTCATTGTTTTAAATAAAATTTCCGTTTTGAAAAGACTTAACTAAGCCGCGGCTTATGACATTTGCTTTTATTTCTCGCAATATCGAAATTGTGTAATTATACTAAAACATGCATGCAAAATTCTATTTTTTTTATTTAGCATTATGTTTCACAGTGCTAAATTATTACTAACTAGCTCAAAATTTTAAAAAGATTTTAAATTTTATTTTCTTCGATCATTTATCATTATCTTTAGTTTTCATCTCAAGTAATAGTGCTGTTTTAATGGTTTGAGATTTGGACTAATTTATACTACAAATGCGAGATTTCTTGTTGCGAACACATAGATTGAATGTCTGATAATTGATCTATTAAAAAAAAAACATTTTGACTGCACTAAGGAAATATACATGCTATAAGGAAATTCACATGTGCTTATGAAAAATTTAATATAAAGTAAAAAAAGGTAATATAAAGGAAAACTTTAAAAGAAACACACGATTAAGTACAAAATGTTTCGGAAATATTAGACTTCTTTCATCAAAAGCAAAAATGAAGTGCGATCATTTTGAGAGCAGAAGAAAATGTGCAAGGAAATAGAAAAAAAGTGTAGAAAGAGAGATAGGAGGGAAGCGAAAATCAATAAAAAAGAAAGAGCCAGTAATGCAGCAGGCGTTCACTAGTTACAACGACACTTAAGAAAGAAGGATTTGTGTGAATCACTTGGAACGGAAAGAAAAAAAATCGTTAGAAATAAAAATTTTGATAAAAGTAATGTAAAAAAAAAAATAAGAATAAAACAAAGAAATAAAACTAAAAATATTAAATGAATTGAAAGCTACTTATTTTTTAGATGGAGTAAATTTTAATATAAAATATTGTATGTCAACAACGTACCAAAAGTGTTAATAAAACACGTCTTTTTTGATGAATGCCAAACTGAAAGACTCATCTTTCATCTCCGCTTGTTAACATGCACTTTTAATCTTTCACAAACTGTCCACTTATGTAACAGTTTTTGTAGAAAACGATTAAGCAACAGTAATTTATTTCTATTCTGGCGAATAAAAACGATTCATTAATTGGTCAAATAACCGTAATCTATAAAACCGGACAATTTGCTGCAGATTCTGATAAGTGTTTACAAAATATATTCAGCACTGGGAATCATTTTGCAGTTGAAACTCCTTCATAAATGTGATGTCAAAATCAACGTTACATTATTTATGTATTTAGGCGTATATGAAATTTTGATATATTTATTGATTTTTAAGATTAAATAGGGAAAGTAAACAGTGTAAAATATTATATTTAGAACACTATGTTTTAAATGATAGACGTATTGTGAAGCTTTTTAAAACTCCATGTAAGGTTAATAAAGTTTTGAAAAACCAAGTTGAATTTAAATTCGATATTAAGAGCCATTATTTTGAAATTCAGACAAAAAAGTGATATTTTGATAGTTGTATTTTTTGATTTGCTTGATATTTTTACTTTCTTCTATCTTTACAAGAAGAAAGTATTGGATTCGTGAAAAATTTCGACTTTCGGTTTTCGACGGATTTATACGTTTTAGAATGCCCAGAACACGATTTGATGGTTTTTAGAAAATGTCTGTCTGTGAGTCTATCTGTCACTCTGTCACTCCGTCACTCTGTCACTCTGTCACTCTGTCTGTGAGTCTGTATGTGACAAAAATTTTGTGGGTGCTCTATCTCAAGAACTAATGCACGGAATTTCACAAAACTTCATATTTAGTTAGACCTCGATATAAACTGGACCTGATTAGTTTTTGGTGAAAATCGCCCAACAGGTGGCGCTGCTATACGGCATTTTTCACGATTTCTGCAATAGCTATATCTCAAGAACTACGGCACGGATTTTCATAAAACTTCAGATTCAGTTAGTCCAAGATATAGTTTGGTGCTGATTACTTTTTTGTAAAAATCGCCCAACAGGTGGCGCTGGTATGCTGCATTATTCATAATTATCGCAATAGCTCTAACTCAAGAAAAAATGCACGAATTTTCATCAATCTTCAGATTCAGTTAGTCCCTGATATAAATTAGTGCTGTTTAATTTTTGGTGTAAATCGCCCAGCAGGTGGCGCTGCTGTGCTGCTTTTTTCACGAATTCCACAAGAGCTGTATCTCAAGAACTATTGCACGGACTTTCATCAAACTTCAGATTTAGTTAGTCCTTGACATGAATTGACGTATAAATTAGTGCTGTTTAATTTTTGGTGTAAATCGCTCAACAGGTGGCGCTGCTATGCTGTGTTTTTTGCGATTTCCGCAGTAGCTTTATCTCAAGAACTAATGCTTGGATTTACAAAAAATTTCAGATTCAGGTATACCTTGATATCGTTTAGTGCTGTTTACTTTTGGTGTAAATCGTTCAACAGGTGGCGCTGCTATACGACATTTTTTCAGAATTTCCGCTATAGCTCTATCTCAAGAACTAATACACGAATTTTCATCCAACTTCAAATACAGATATACTTTCATATGAATTGGTGCTAAATCGTTGTTATTTCTTGTACTATTTAAATGATTTAATTGCTGTGATTTATATAGAAGAAAGTTTTGTGATGGCCACAACATACTAGTTTTATGTTGAAATAGATCACATTTAATGAATAATGTGGAATTTTGAAGCATTGGAAAAATTTCCCTGTAGAAAATGTCAAAGTTCAAGGTTGTGAACGTCATTTTTCATGAAAAGTGAAATGCGAGTATGTTTGCAGTGCTAAAGCTTGGAAAAGCAACGACATCCCAAATTCTTTTGTGATGAAATATTAGTATTACACTACCTGCTTAGTAAACTGTATTCGTTTCCATGGGGCATTGTTATTTTACATTGTTATGTTGCCTCAAAATGCAATGAAAATGAAGTTTTTGTCCGTTTTCCGCTAGTATTTTATTATTTAAGCAATAGTACCACAAACTTTTTCTTATAAAATATTGAAGTGTAGTACTAGGACAATCTAAATCATATAATACTTTACCGGGACATTGATGTTGTTAGCAGAAATAGTCCGTTAAATATTCAAAAATTTCAAAATCGGCAACATTTGAATTAGTCTTTTCTCAAAACAGCGTCACGGTTCAATAAAACAAAATGTATCACGTAGTAGTTTAAAATATGTTCAAACACATGAAAAAGAAAAAAAAAGTGGGGCCTCGTCATATTTTTAGAAAAAAAAACAAAATTTACGAAAATTCACAGTCAAAATATCCCGTTTAAATTTCCCTTTTTTTCCATTTAGAACAAGGAAAGGGAAAGAAAAAGGGATATTTCATTTTCTCATGGGGAAAAAACATTGCTAGCGGAAAAAGAAACGGGATGTTTCGTTTTCTGATAGGGAAAAATTATGATACATGACAGTCTTTTTTCTGATTTTTGACATTTTTTTTTCTAAAAATATGACGAGGGCCCACTTTTTTTTCTTTTCCATGTGTTTGTACATACTTCTAACTACTACGTGATACATTTTGCTTTATTGAATCGTGACGCTGTTTTGAGAAAAAAAAAAAAAAAACTAATTGAAATGCTGCCTATTTTGAAATTTTTGAATATTTAACAGACTATTCCTGCTAACAGCAGTAATATTCCGGTAAAATTTTATATTATTTAGCTTGTCCTAGTAGTACACTTTGATATTCCATAAGAAAGAGTTTGGGGTACTATTGCTTAAATAAGTAAATACGTGCGGAAAACGAACAAAAACGTAATTTTCATTGCATTTTGAGGCAACATAACAATGTAAAATAACAATGCCCCATTGAAACTAATACAGTTTACTAAGCAGGTAGTATTAAACTAACATATCACCACAAAAGAATTTTGGGATGTCGTTCTTTCCCAAGCTTTAGCACTGCAAACATACCCGCATTTCACTTTTCATGAAAAATGGCGGTCACAACCTTGAACTTCGACATTTTTTACAGTGAAGGGAACATTTTTTCAGGGCTTCAAAATTGCACATTATTCATTAAATGTGATCTACGTCCACATAAAAAAAAAACAAGCAAATCAAAAAATACAACTATCACACTTTGTCTGATTTTCAAAATAATGGCTCTTAAGCATAATATCTTCATACCTTGGCGAGAATTTAAATTATAAACAATTCCTCTTACATAAACAAGTCGGAAACTGCACGCCAAACGTGGCAAAAGTGGTGCGTTCGTACTATAACTACTTTTATAAATATTCAGATCTTAGTGCACTTTTAAGCAAAAATGTATGAATACAAAATTTATTACGATTCTACACATTAAATTAATTAATACGGAAATAATAAGACGCCATTTTAAATAAGACGTAATCACAATGGCAAACTTGAATCATCACCTAACATGGGATATCATCGAATTAATTTCGTATGAGAGGATTTAATAGAATGAAGAAAACTTTTATTAATATCTTTTTAAATTTTTAGTCGATTATCATTAAATTTGAAATAACTCGTCAAAATTCTACAACTATATACAGTAAATTTCAAACCATTCGGTTGGGTAGCTTTTGTGCTGTTACAGACATACAGACAGACGAACGGAACAGCCGGCGACAAGAGATGCTATGTATTTATGTAATTACTAACGCACCTAAAAATCAAAATTATGCCTGAAACTTTTTATAAAGTGATTCACTGAATGCTGTACATAGTACCTGTGAAAACAACTTTTAGAAGAATAATGGTAATTGCCAGATAATAGGAAACATATGTCAACTGACATTTGGCATTCGTTACAGAGAAATTAGAAAACTACTAAAAATATAAATATTCACTTAATAAAAGGAAGTCATATATAAATATCGTGTACTATTACTGAAAAAATAAAGCGCAAATTAAAAATCAGTTTTGATATCGTTTTGATGTATGCTAATATATTACTAAAATTTTCGAAATAAGTATTTTTTTTATATATATAACTCGTAAAATAAATTTGTAAAGTGAATTTTATTGATCAAGTAAGTTTTGGAATAAACTAAAGATTTTTGTTTTGTATTAACTAACATTGAGAAATGTATTTTGGTGTTTCAGACATTTACATGTTAAATTTTAATCGAATTAAAAAGCGATTTTTTTTTTCAATTATAACATTTTTTAACTTTCATATAAAAAATTAATTACTTGAATTGTAAAATTTTAAAACAGTCAGTTTCATGCATAACGTATGAATACACGATGAAATAATAACAATTGTTATGTATGAAAACCTTTTAAAACGCGAAAAGAAGTAATTTATCTAATTACATTTAATAATATGCAGTCCTACATTGTTGGCATCAAGAATGTGATACATAATTTTTATTGTTTTAATTTGTCTTGAAAAGAAAAAGTTTTGCAAATCCCATTGCAACAAAGTACTACCACTAAAGTACTTTTTGAAAAAAATATGAAATGCACACATTTCCCAGATGATTTCCGTATCACTAAATTTTTTTTGCAAGCTTTAAAAACACACACAAGGAATTTTAAAGACTGTGAATTTAGTTGGGAAGATTTTGGTGTCGTTGGATTAGAAAATTCATGTAAAATCTGAAGCGAATTCTTAAATAAATTAATTTCTCTTGACATAAACAATTTTCATACTACTCTTAACCAAGAAAATAAAATAAGAAAGTATTTCACGAAAAAAAGAAATGTTCAAATGTAGATTCTACCTCGTTCCCCGTGATTACTTAAAATGAATATTTAACATTAACTGTGGAATTTAGAATTAACATATAATATATATTTATGTATTATGCATTTATGAACAAAATTTTAAAATTTTTCGTATTACATCATGAACGTAAATTTTCAAACAAATTATTTTTTACTAAATTGTTTACGATGATTTTATTCACATTAAGAATTTAGAATTAATAATTTGGAAATGCGGTTATTGACATTTGCCAGCGGTAATGTAAAATCTTTTAATTTTATATTTTATTGCAAAAGCCAGGCAATCATTTTAGCAATAGTGAATTCATTTAATAGCATTAATAAACGATGTTTCGTGTTATAAAATTACATGGTACAATTTTAAACTATTAAAAATAAATTAAATTGGAGCATTATTTAATGGAATGTAATTTAAAACATTTCAATAGCAATGAATTGAAGGAATGAATTTTAACAAGAAACTTCAGCATTTATGTATATCATCCCAGCTAGAAGTATTATTAAAAAACCAGACATTATTGTGCTATTCTCAAAATTAATTAAATATTTATGAGCATACATATTGAAATATAATTATATTATAAACGAATGAATGCAAAATAAACGGACGTTCTTAAAAATAACATAGGTGATACCTAGGAATACACACTGTGTTACTCGAATTTACATGTACATGTATTTACAATACAATTCAAGAGAAACCTTTTAAAAAATGGGCACATAAAATTTCGAACTTTGTTCTTCCGAACAGTTTGAAGATTAAAGGTTGCAAATTTTAAACTTAACAAATTCAATGCATATGCCATTTTTTTTTTTTTTTTTTTTTTTTTTTTTTTTTTTTTTTTTTTTTGTCACTGCTTGATGACATGGAAGCCTTCTTAGAAGGAAAATTCTATACAATCGACATGCACTGGATGATTCAAAAAAAAGTTTTGACAAAAAGTGACATGGCAATTCAGGCATACAGCAAGGATAAAAAATCACATAGGGACATAGTGTTCGCCAACCACTTATTTAGTCGCAAATACAGGGTGTTTTATACTAACTGAACCCGTGTTGACGATAATAATTTCGAGAAAAACAAAAACATTGTAATAAAAAGGCAACGATATGTACCTTGTTTTGCGTGACCTTAACATAATAAACCTGTATACGAAATTTGGAGCAAATCGAATAACTCTGCATGAAAAATCCAATTATATAAATTAAGGGGGGGGCCCCCATTTTCCTCCCTTTATACTTAACTAATGAACCTCCAAATCTAATCAAGGCAGCTCCTTAACATAATAAACCGGTATACGAAATTTGGAGCAAATCGAATAACTCTGCATGAAAAACCCAATTATATAAATTAAGGGGGGGGAACCCCCCTTTTCCTCCCTTTATACTTAACTAATGAACCTCCAAATCTAATCAAGGCAGCTCCTTAACATAATTAACCGGTATACGAAATTTGGAGCAAATCGAATAACTCTGCATGAAAAACCCAATTATATAAATTAAGGGGGGGAACCCCCCTTTTCCTCCCTTTATACTTAACTAATGAACCTCCAAATCTAATCAAGGCAGCTCCTTAACATAATTAACCGGTATACCAAATTTCTAGCAAATCAAATATTTTTGCATAAAAAACCCATATATCTAAATTAAGCGGGGGTAGCTCCCTTTCCCCCTTTATACTTAAGTAATGAGCTTCCAAATCTAATCGGTAAATTAATCGGTCTAATCTAACCAGTATAGCAAATTTGGAGCAAATCGAATACTTCTGCATGAAAAACCCATTTATCTAAATTAAGGGTGGGACCAGCCCCCTTCTCCCCCTTTATCCTTAACCAATGAACCCCCAAAACTAATCAGGGAAGCGCCTTATCAGAATGAACCTAGAAAAATTTTTTTTGAAGCAAATCGGATATATCTATCAAGAGTTATCGCGTTACGTACATACGTACATACAGAACCGGCGGGCACATAAACTCTCAGGCTTTGATAGCCTGTGAGCTAAAAATAAAATTGGTGCTTTTAACGTCTCGTGATACGAATTGTCTTTATAAGGAGGCTTGTGATTTCTTTCACGTTTAATACATTAGAAATTACTGAACGTTTTGTGACTGGAAAATGCTCATTGAAGTAAAAAGAATAATTTGGTGGCCGTTTCAATATATCTTTAGATTAATGAGACATCACATTTCAAATTGAGGATTTTGGAGCATCAGTGCATGTATTTCAAACTATTAACTTCGTTGTATGCTAATAATCACGTGGACAAAATCTCTAAGGGTCAATTATTGTATTATTTTCTTTCAATTTTCCTTAGATAATAAATGTCAAGTTTTTGAGGCGTGAGATGCCTATTGCATTTAAAGCAAAACTAAAGTCGTCAAAATCATCAAAATAAAGTCGTACCATTTATAAAACAAAATTCCTTAATATGGAAAGAAATCACAATTATACAATTGCTAGATTTTGGGGTCGTTACTTTTACAAATGCATACCTGCCTACCTCCCGATGTTTTTTAAATAAGAAAAACTAAGTACTTAAAACCAAACAAATGTTTTAATTGAATATGTTTTGTTTTCATGTTGTGGAACTTTGAAATTTATTACATTTCATATTTTAAATAAAATTTAATGGTGTAGAGTATGATTTTGATTTTTGAAAAAGCGGGAGGTTGGCAAGTGTAAGTAAATTTACTTCTATGATGTAACTTGAATTCAAAGAAACAGAAATTTTTGAATAGAAAATACATCTGGAATAATTCAAAGTTAAAGACTTTAAACTAAGCTCCTTATTAAACATGAGGAGTTCTTAAAATTTAAACCTAATTCACTCTGGAGATATAATACTCCAATTTCCCTTTACAACATTATCTTCATAACACGCAATCAAAATCACAGAAATAGAAATACTCCCTGATTAAATAAACCAATCGGTTTATCAAGAGAGTCCAATTTTCCACCTATTAATTTCAGAATATACGTGTAACCTCGTAAACTTTAACTCACATTGAAGAGTGAAATAAAAGACCTGCATACGACTTCTCCTTATAAATATTTTATAGAATAGCACTGAAGATAGAATACTTAGACTTTGTATGGATATAAAGCTTTTCAGATTATTTCTAATGTAAAGGATATGCAAATGGAAATGTCAATCTCTACATTTAATGAGCATCTGCTAATGGCTTTAATCACTTTGTCTGCCAGATAAGCCATAAAATGGAATAAGTCACTTATGAAAACTACTCAGTCTGTAGATTTCAAATGAATTTGCTGGATGTATTTAATAAAGTCATATCCAACCGTAAATCTTTGTATGAATTATTAAACAAACCAATGATTTCATTCACTTTTAATATATTAGAAATTGACTCGTTTCTTTAAAATGTAACGCATTGCAGAATCTAACAGATGATATATTATAAGGGAAAATTTGGATGAATCTTTAGATTAATTAAAGAGTATTTACGTGTAAGTCTTTATATCTAAGCATGTATAGGTTGTTCTGCACAAACATACACCTCATCATATTTCGAAAATTCAGAAAAGAGAGTGACTACTGTTCTATAAGCCCATATTATTCAATAAATTTTTTAATGTATACGATTAAATGAAAATTACAGAAGTAGAATTATTCCCTGATTAAAGAAACCTGTTCTGTAAGAAAAGTTTGCCGATTTATCAAGATATGCAAATTTTTCAACAATTAATATCAAAATATACAACTGGAACAATGGAACAATGTTAGCAGGTTCATGGATTTCCTAGTTGCGGGGCAACTTAAAATCCAGTATAGAGGTAATTCGTGTTACTTGCAATGGGAGCCATGAAAAAAGACATGTTTATACGCGGCTGGTGGCCCCGAAAAAAGAAGATTTAAAGTTTAAGAAATATACAACTGTAGCTCACATTGCTGATTAAAATCAAAGACCTGTATAAAAATCCTCCTTTTAAATATTTTATACAATAAAATTTAAGATCGAATATTTAGACTCTGTAAGGATATAAAGCCTTTCAGTTCATTTCTAATGAAAGGATATACAAATAGAAATATCAATCTCTGCATTTCGCGAAAATCTCCTAATTGCTTTGATAGCTTGTCTGGGAAGTCACTTTTGAAAACAACTTATTCTTTAACTATCAAATGAATTTACGGGAAGTATTTAATAAAATAATATTCAACCATAAATCTCAATATGAATTATGAATTACACAAACTTATGATTACCTTCACATTTAATAAATTAGAAACTACATTCTCGTTTCTGTAAAATGTAATGCATTGCAGATTCTAACAGATGATATAATTTAAGGGAAAGTTTGGATGAATTTTCAGATTAATTATAGAGTATTTACGAGTAATTATTTAAATCGAAGTATTCATAGGTCTCTCCGCAGAAATATTTACTTCATCATATGTAAAACTGCTGATCTGCGAGAGCATATTAATCATTGACATTTTTAATGTATACAATTAAATGTTATTTTATTTTCTATCGTATAATCTCTTGCAAATGTATTTTTATGATGTAACCTGAATACAAAGGAACTAAAATGTTTGAATAGCAAATATCTTTAGATATTTTAACGTTGCAGAGGAGTTAATAAAATGTAAATTTAATGCACTATATTGACATAATACTCCCAACTTTCTTCAACTTTACATACTTTCATATTACGCAATTAAAATCACAGAAATAGTAATATTCGCTGAGTAAAGAAATCTGTTCTCTAAGATACTTGTATCAATTTATACGGATATTCAATTTTTCCCACTATTAATTTCTGACAACATAAAAAGCTGTAGATCACATTAAAGAGTAAACTAAAACATCTGTATAAGAATTCTCCTTATAAATATTTTATACAACAATACTGAAGAGGAATACTTATACTTTGAAAGGATATAAGGCTTTTAAGCTTATATCTAATGCAAAGGATATGCAAATGGGAATGCCATTCTCTACATTTCGTGAACATTTCCTAATTGCTTCAATGGCTTTGTCTTGAAGCCTTAAAATGGAATGAGCAACTTATCAAAACTGCTTACTCCGTAGATTTCATATGAATTAAGAGGGGGGGGGGGGGGGGTGTTGATTTAAATCATATTCAACAGTAAATCTTTATATGAATTATTATTTTTAAAAAAGTTATGATTTCATTCCTTTTTAATATATTAGAAACTACATTATGGTTTCGGAAAATGTAATGGATAGTAGAATTTAACAGATGATACATTTTAAAGGAAAGTTTAGGTAAATCTTTCAATTAATAATGCAGTATTTACGAGTAAGTATTTAAATCGAATCGTGCATAGTTTGTTCTACACAAACATTTACTTCATCAAAGGTTAAAAATTCTCAAAACAGACTGAATACTGTTTTATAAGAGAGTAATTATGATTGAAATTTTTAATGTAAACAATTAAATGTTATTTGATTTTCCCATCTCAGAATTTCTTATAAATGTATTTTTATGATGTAGCCTGAATGCAAAGGAGCTCAAATGTTTTAACAGGAAATATATCTATAGATGTTTTAATATCGCTGAAATTAAACTAATATTCTCTTTACACATGAGATGTTAATAAAATGTAAATCTAATGGACAATGGTGATATAATACTCCAGTCTTTCTTTAACTTCATCTACTTTCATAGTATGCAATTGAAATCACAGAAATCGCATTATTCCCAGATTAAGGAGACCTGATCCCTAATAAAATTTTGCCTATTTATCCAAGCATATTTGCCTATTTGCCTATTTATTTATTATTTTATATTTTGCCAAGATATCCAAATTTTTCATCAATTAATTTCAAAATATACAACTCTAACTCACATTGCTCACAAGGCAACTACTTTTAGTGCTGCTTGCACTTATCATTGAGACCTGGTGCATTTTAAAGCCCCATATTAAAAGGTTTAAAAATCAGTAAAATTTTCTGTTAAAATAATATTTTTTTATTTTAATGTAGCAGAATAACTTTCTGAAAATGCAATTTTCGAGACCACTTAACATTGAAGTTTATTAAAGAAAAGCATTTAAAAATAAAAATTAGTTAATAATAAGCATGGAATATTGGAAAAAAAATTAAAAATTTCTTCAAGAACACACGAATTTTATTTAGAAAAATCGCAACATTATATTCACATTTTTGGCTGGGGAGAAGTTGGCGTATTTATACAAAAGTAGAGATTTCCGGCAACCCTAGCCAAATGACATAGCTGTTTGTCTTGGGTGAAGAGTGGTTTTGACTTCAGTAGAAATTGTAATGTCCGACTTCATTAGCCACAGTAATTTTTCTAAATTGTGTAAAAATATTAATTTACTTTATGATTAAATGTACCAAAGAACCATTTAATACAGCAACATTTCATTTTAAACATTCCAAACTTTATTCCATTTGATTTCAAAAGGAAATACTTTGCTTGCTTTGTATTTCACTAAAAAATAGTTTTCGATGACCTTGAAAGCTTTTAAAGAAATATATTTACATATTTATCGTCTGCATAGAAAAAAAAAAGAAAAAAACTAATTCTTGTTTCTTAGGCAAATGTCAGACGAATGTCCATTTGCACGCTTTTTGTCTTACTTCAAAACAGAAGCCCTTTCGCTAACAGGAGTTTCTGTTCGTAGTAAGATAAAAACCGTGCAAATAGGGTTTCGTCTGACATTAGCCTTATGCTATTAATTATGAAGCAAATCGTAATCTGATATAATTCTAATATGTACTGTATGTTTAATAGCCGGATAAAGCTGTCGGAAAAATGGTAGCGCCATATTTGCAGACTTAACGCACTTTTGGCGTGAAATAAACAAATAAAAATGCAATAATAAAAAAAAAGCATAAAAATACATAAAATATGATTTTAACAGAGAAATTTTATCGGTTCTCTAACTTTTATGTTTAGAGCTACAAAATGCACTGGGTCTCGATGCTAGGTGCAAGCAGCACCAAAAGTGGTTCCCTTGTGAGTAAAATAAAAGATCTGTATTAGAATGCTAATTCCTGTAATCGCCTTGTCTGGCAGATAAGCCATAAAATGGAATAAGTTACTTATGAAAACTACTTAGTCTCTAGATTTCGAATGAATTTGCGAGAAGTATTTAATTAAATCATATTCAACCGTGAATCTTTATATGAATCATTAATTAAATAATCTTATGATTTCATTAACATTTAATATATTAGAAACTACATTATCGTTTCTGTAAAATATAACGGATGGTAGAATGTAAGATATGGTATATTTTAAGGAAAAGTTTGGATGAACATTTAGAATAACTATGCAGTATTTAAAACGAAGCATGCATAGGTTGTTCTACACAAATACGTACTTGATCAATTGCCAAAAATTCTGACAACAGACTGACTACTGTTCTATGACAGCATATTTATCATTGAAATTTTTAATGTAAACTATTAAATGTTATTTTATTTTTCATCACGTAATCTGTTAATAATGTATTTTTATGATGTAACCTGAATATAATGCAACTGAAATGTTTGAATATAAAAGATATCTTGATGTTTTAATGTCGGAGAAATTAAATTAATTTCCTCTTTACACATAAGGTATTAATAAATTATAAATATAATGCACATTGGTGATACAATACTCCCTACTTTCTTTAACTTCATTTACTTTCATGGTACGCAATCAAAATCACAGAAATAAAAATATTTTCAGATTAAGAATACCTGATCCCTAATAAAATTTTGCCGATTTATCAAGATATCCACATTTTTCACAAATTAATTTCAAAATATACAACTCTAACTCACATTGCTGAGTAAAAAAAAAAAGATCTGTACAAGAATACTCTTTATAAATATTTTATACAATGACACTGAAGATAGAATACTTAGACTTTGTAAGGACATAAAGCTTTTCAGCTTATTCAAAATGTAAAGGATGCGCAAATGGTAATGTAATTCTCTATATTTCGTGAACATCTGCTAATTGCTTTAATCGTCTTATAAGTCATAAAATGGAATGAGACACTTATGAAAACTACTTAGTCTCCAGATTTCAAATGAATTTGCGAGAAGAATTTAATTAAATCATATTCAACCGTAAATCTTTATATGAATTATTAATTAAACAAACTTATTATTTCATTCACTAGAATCTAACAGATGATATATATTGAGGGAAAGTTTGGATGAGTATTTAGATTAATTATGCAGTATTTAAATCGAAGCACGCATAGGTTGTTCTTACACAAATTGTTCATATGTCAAAAATTCCTGCAACAGACTGACTACTGTTCTATAAGAGCATATTTATTATTGAAATTTTTAAAGTAAACAATCAAATGTTATTTTATTTTTCATCGCGCAATCTGTTATTTATGTGGTTTCAGGATGTAACCTGAATTTAAAGGAACTGAAATGTTTGAGTAGAGAATATATCTGGATGTTTTAATGTCATCAAAATTAAACTAATCTCCTCTTTAGACCTCTTATTGTAAATCTAATGCCCTATGCTGATATAATACTCACTACTTTCTTTAACTTCATGTACGTTTATAGTACATAATCAAAATCACAGAAATAGAATTATTTTCTGATTAAAGAAACATGTTCTCTGAGAAACGTTTGCCGATTTATCAAGCTATTCAAAATCTCCATCAATTAATTCACAAAATATACAACTGTAGCTCACATTAATTAGTAAAAAAAGGCCTGTATAAGAATTCTTCTTATTTTAAACAATAAAACTGAAGATAGAATACATAGACATTGTATGGATATAAAGCTTTTCAGTTTTATTTTTCTAATGTAAATGATATGCGAATAGAAATGTCAATCTGTACATTTTGTGAAGAACTGCTTATTGCTTCAATCACTTTGTCTGGTAGACAAGCAGTAAATTGGAATAAGTCACTTATGAAAGCTACTTATCCTGTAGATTTCAAATAAATTTAAGGGAAGTATTTAATTAAATCATACTCAACCGTAAATCATTATATGAATTATTAATTAACAAACTTATGATTTCATTCACTTTTAATGTATTTTAATATATAAGAAACTGAATCCTTGTGTCTAAAATGTAAAGGATGGTAGAATCTAACAGAATGTATATCCTATGGAAAGTTAGGATTAATCTTTATAATAACTATGCAATGTTTCCGAGTAAGTATTTAAGTCGAAGCATGCATATGTTGTTCTATACAAATATTTAATCATATGTCAAAAATTCTGAATACAGACTAACTCTCGTTCTATGAGAGTATATTTATCTTTGTAATTTTTAATGTATGCAATTAATGGTTATTTTATTTTACACCAGATGGAAATGGAACTATAGTATCATCTTTCGAAGTACATATATATTATAGTATGATAGTATAATAGTGTAAGATTTTTCTGCTTTGAAAAATCTCTTCTTTTTAATAAATCATATACCAGGTGTCAAAAATATTGAAAACACATTTAACTCGACTAGATCAGCTAATTGTTTTATTATGTTCTTATACAAATAGTGCCTCATTAAAATTGTCCTAAACATGTATTCTTTCAATTAGGAAAAAAATATAAATATTTTGCAAAAGTTGCAAATTCGGATAGATTTTATAAACAAAAAATGTATTAACATTTTACAAATAATTGAACAATAAGAAAAATAAGTCATTCCTTGTACTTTCATTTAATTTGCAGAATTTTAAAATTCATTTCACATAACCGCATCGAATACAATTAGTTTAAAATGAATATTTCATTTGCTGTAAAGAAACATATATAAGATTATTATTACCATAACCTTTGTTCTGATAGAAAAAAAAAAAAATAATAAAATAAAATGTTCTAAAGTTGTTTTGTTTAGCACATTAAAATAAACAGTCAAGTGCGTGTATTACTCGCGCTCAGAAGGTTCCGTACAATAAACCATAAAAGTTCAGATATGAAGCCTAAATAATACCAAATATTGCTATTTTGTATAACATTTTTTTATCGTTTCCTAATCTGTTTATGATGAACTTAATTCGGTACTGACAATAAAAGTAGTGCATATTTACACTTCATTTGGCCTTCCATAAAACTAAGTTCAGCGTAATAGTTCAGCGTAGTAATAATTTTTACTTTTTGCTGTGTAGCAAAAATGAAATACTTGTTCAAAGTTCAAAGTTTAAACTTGGCATTGTGCTAAGCACGCTTCAAAAGGAGGTTTTAAAGTTGCAACGGTTTTTAATTAACTTTTAAAAGTACAAGAGGTATATTGAGAGATCCACTCAATGCAAACTAGTCGCGAATCCCATAGTATTTATGTGATTAACTCTAATTAAATTAGTCTCTTTTTAACAGTTTGACGTTTATTACTTTTATACTGCTACTGGGCATTGCATTACACTAATATATCATTAACCCCTTGAGGACGTGCGATCGATATAAGTTCCACGTAAGGTGCTGATTACTCTCACCAGTAAATTTTTATTGTAAATTTTGCCTTATTTAATAAGATCAATTAAGCAAAAATTTCTATTTTGAAAAGCCGGTCATAAAAGATTAAAAACTCTGTAAAAGACGTTCTTCCCGAAGGGGTTAAAAGTTGTACCTAGGCTATAAAAGCTGGTTGTACATAGGGTACGCGCCCCTGCCATTGTGCATGTCCAAACAGTTAGTGTCTTTAAGGGTTAATATCTCGGCTAATTACCAAGAATTTTTTTCCGAAAATCATTATCAATAATGCTTTTATACTTCTGCTACGATAAGTAATTTCATCACTCCCCAACACCTTTGCTGAATGCCTGCAAATCGAAATTTGTGTGTAACGGGAAAATGCGCTTTTCTCAAAAACTATGTGGCCTAGGGTAATCGCTATACTTTTCCTCTAAGGTTTAAATTAACGTCTACCACCTCTAATTTTTCATAATTCTAGTTTCAGTAGATTTGGAAATAGAAGGGCGGGCTACATATTTTTGCACTACATTTTCGACGATACCTCTGAAAATATAATCTCTCTATTCTAAAAAAAAGTAACTACCGCTGTCACCGCCGCCGGTTTTGAATTTTCTGTGACCGAAGGTCTTTCATCGTTAATATTAAGAAAAATAATGCATGCAAAAATATGGAAATCGGTGGTATTATACAGAAATGTTTGATAAACACGCTGATGCAGACAGTTTTCAGATCGAAGAATTATTTGAAGAGATATTTAATGCTAAATTTGGACAAAATCTTTCCACTAAAAAAGTTTTATAGACCAAAAACTATTCATGGGAATTTAATCATTTTTAGATCATTTTATACGCTTGAAGTTGCCGGTGTGCAGACTGTATTTCTTTTTTTTTTTTGAATTTGACTCATTTTTTGAGGTTTTATTTCTATTTTAAATTCAAATTTTTAGCATTTCTAGAGATATTTTGTACATTATTTTAGAAAATGGTATTAATTTAAACTATTGCCAAATGTATAAACAGCGCAAACAATAATGTTTGCTTCAAATTAAAAATTTATTTACACGTGACTATTATAAACAGAAAAAATCATTTGTAATTAGAATTAAATAATTATGTACAAAAAGCAGGAACTTATTAAAAATTACGTCATAAAAACTATACACGTGAGTTTTAAAAGAGAAAGGATATTGTAAAATAATAAATTCATTAACATGCGTTAGAAGTCTTAAATTTGAGAAAGTACGTCATATTTACGTCACATTACAGTTATCACATAAAATGAACACCATATAATATTGCGAAACAGTTTAAATTAGAAATTGCGCTAGACATTTATTTGATATTTTGAGAGAAACTTTTCAACTATTTTTGTTAGGAAAGCGCAAATAATATTACGTTTCTAACAAAAGTATTCACGTGAATATTTAAACGAGAAAGAATAGCTTGTTCAAAATTACGTCAGATTAAAAACGATTAATTTAAAATGTCTCATTTAAAAGAACTTTCTTTTCGCTTTGTTAAAAAATACCAGGAGACAAAGACTCTGTTTACTTAATTCCTTTTATATTAGCTTATTTTGAAATGTTTAACTTATTTTATTCAATCAAAGACACGAGCGTAGATCGTAGGGGGCAGAGCCCCCTATTACTTAAAATTAAAAGAAAAGCAGTTTTGAGTTCAGCTTTACGAAAGCTTTCACAACATACCCCACACGATATACAAAGAAAATACTTTTTTTTCGAGTAACGTAATTAGCTCATCTACATTTTTCATAAATATATTTGTTAATGTTTAATAATCTGTAAATATGTGTGTGAATAGTTTTTATTACTTCACCCCAAATTGGAACTTTCCACATTCCATAGTTTATGAGTAAAATGGCTGTGAGAGACAGACACAGGAGTGATCTTATAATGGTTCCGTTTTTATTTTTAAGTACGGAACCCAAAAAATTGAAAAGTATAACATTAATGCGTATATAAAAAGCTTGTTAATTCATTTGATTCTGCGGCATGTAAACGACTTTACGAAAAATTGAACTTTTATTTAGAATTAATTTATTTTTCTTGTGAAATCATTAGTAGTCTAGAAAACAAACTTTTTTGTGCCTGATTATTAGAAATATGTTTAAACCAGGAAAACACTTTTATTTTTATGTATCGATAGTTTACTTTTTTTTAAAAGAGTGTATACTTTGCTAGCGTTCATTTACATTATATTCTCTATTTCGTCAGGGGACAAAAAAAAACTTTAGCTTGTCATGTAAACAAAGGGATTATTTTATATATGTCTTCTAGAAAATAATCAGATTTCAGTATAAAAAAATTTCATTATAAGAAGTGTTTTCTTAGTAATATTTTGCTTTATTTTGATCTTCTCGTTAGAAATTTTCTTGTTGAGAGTAAAATAAATGCACAAGACAAAAAGTTTTTTTGTAAAATAATTGCAGAGACAGCTTATCAGTGTCACATTAAATTGTGAAGTTAACAAGTGTTAAAATAATATTCGTGTTGCCTGAAAGAAAAAGAAAATTCAAGTTTCTTTCCATGATGTTTTTATTTTAAATATTAACATTTTTAGATAATAATAATTCTCATTATTTTAGTTAAAGCAATCTAACGAACAATTTTTTTATTAATTTTTTAAATATTTTTTAATACCCGTTTTATCTCTAAATCAATTTTCTTTAATATTTGATGTATTAATTTTAAGAGCCATTGCGTGTTTCTTTAACCCTTTAGTTCTCGCTCCTGTGGCATTCACCGGCTGCGTATTTTTTTTTTCAGCTTGTTTGATTCCCACCAGTTTTATAAAATAGTATAATTGTCTTTATTATGGTATCATTTTACCTGTCAATAAATAAGGTGAATATTTCGCTTTCAAAAAAGTGGTGCCAATAAGCAATTTGAATTTTTAAACCGTAATTTAATGTAACCGTTAAGGGGTTAATAAGCATTAATAATATTATAACTTGGGAGGAAAATTATCTAAAGATCCTTTACCTTGATGTGTACACTTCAAGAAAAATTCATCTTTCACTAAATTATTCGTCATTTTTAAACAAATAATATCCGTACTCCTAGAAAACATACTTTCTCCGTTAATTCTTAACAGAAGTCTGAAAAAGAGGGAACATTTTCGTTTATTCTTTGCACGCATGCATGTTAGCTGTGTTATTACCAAAGTTCGAATTTATTTTTAAAATGAAAAATCAAAAATTCAATAAATTAAAATTTCTAATTTATTAAATAATAATAATAATAATAATAACTCTTAATAAATTAGTTATTTTCTCATTCATTTAAACTTTTTCGCAATTTATTTTTTAGAGCATTAAAAAGCATATTCGCATGTAAAATATATTCTAAACGAACACATTTAAAAGATATATAGAAGTCAAATCAAATTTTAAAAAATCAATTTTACTCAAAAAAGGAAACCTTTTTTTTTCTCGAATTTAATTCAAAATATAATATTCATATTTTACATCTAACAAACAAATTATGTCTTATTAAAAGTATGTCTTATAGGTAATATTTTTTATCCTCTATTACTCTATACGTTTTAAAACACCAACTATTATTTCATAACGAAGAAATGTCTCTGCAATTAAGGTAAAATTTCCGGGCATTCTGAACATGAAATTTAACAAGACTTACCAATCCCCCATTTGAAGAAATCCCGTATCTTCATTTTAAATTCACCCTCTACGATGTCCTCGCTGACCGAATGTTTAAGATGCTTGATTCGAAACGCACGATCTCAGGTTCAAAATCAAGTGGAAACACAGAAAAAAGAGAGACGTATTTTTTTTAATAAAAACTTCTTTTTTTCATATTACGGGAATTTTCTGTCTTAGAACGAAAATTTCTTCAATTTACGGATATATATCGGGAGCAGTGCTGCCACGAATATTTCCGTGAATAGAAGAAAGCATTTCTAAGCGTTTATAACGTATATTGAATTAACGTAAAATAATCTATAATTTAGTTTATATGGTCATTTTTTTAGATATTTAAAGGCACCGTGGATCTTCATTTGATCAACAATCGGTCCCAAATTTGACATTTCGTTTTGAGTGTATTATTATTCTGCTGTTTGTACAACATCATTTGTGGGAAACTGTATGCAGATTATTTTGATCAAAGTTACAGATGTTCTAATTTTATTCACAAACAAGTTTTTTACTATTTAATATACTTTAAATCTGTTTTTTTTTTTCTCAATGCTGATGTTTCAGATTTTTTTTTTTTTGAAATGCTTCTTGTCACTTAATTTTTGATCAAACTAATAAGAAAGAATCCTGATATTGCTAAAAAAGAAACTGTGTATGCATTTTAAAATTAGACTGCATTAGTACAATTAAATTTGATTTTTTACTTATTATGATGTAGAATTTTGTTGAAAATCGGTACGGAATTCAGAAAAATATCACTAAAAAATAACTATTTAAGGGAATAAAAAATTTATACAGGTTTGTTTGTAATAGAGTTTTACGTGATTAAAATCCAAAATTGAGGAAATATCTAAAAAATTAAGAAGAAAGAAGCATTTTAAAATTTCGTTTAAAAGATCTTAAACTAACAGTAAAATTCGAAGTTTATTTTAAGGTGTTCTACATATTTATAGTGAAATTTATATATGCACAAAATTTCAAATCTCTATTATGAAAATTAAAAGAACTTTTTTTTAACGTCCTCCGTCTACTTAAGAGCTTTATTTACGATAAGAATTTATATTTAAATAGTTAATAGCCACCAAGTGAACATTAAGTATTATTTGAATGAAGTAAGATTTACCTTTTATATTTTTAAGGTTTAATTTTCTTTAAATATATTTTAATCTTTATCAAATTAAATTGCACATTTACGTTGATATTTACTTAACATTTTGGTATTTGAACATGATATTCCCTTATTCTGACACGTAGATTAATCTAAGAATAAAATAGTCTTTAACTCATTTCTACAATTCTTTTCCCAGATATCGAATAGTTTGAAGAGCATAACAGTTCCCATAATAGCTCTTTAAAACTATCCAATGACAAAAAATTAGGACCTGTCTTCGTTTCTATTTATGTTCTTTTTTAATATTCCCTTTTTGTTTTAACCAAGTTGTAAAATTGTCTGTTGGAGCTTCTGCTTGTTTCTTTTAGAAGCATAAACATTCCAAAATCTTTATTTTAATCTTCTTTTACACTGATATATAGATTGATTTAAGAATAAAAGGATTCTTTCATTTGGATTTTATGACAATTTTTCTGGCATTTAACATATTCTAGATGTTAACAATTTGTATTTTAATAATGATCCAATGAAAATGATGTAATTAAAATTTAATCTTATATTTTATTTTCTTTTATTCCTTTATCATTAAAATAACATGTATTATTCTTCATAAAATTAAAGTAGTTTGCTATCACCTGTTTTTTCTTATAAGCATTAAATAAGCTATTTTCACACAGTTTTACCTTAATGTTTCCTTATTCTGATACGTATATTAAATTAAGTGCTATATAGGTTGCTTTTTTTTTCGTTTCTTCGACAATTTTTCTAGCTTGTTAACAATTTTTAGATGATAACAATTTCAATTATAAGGGTTAATAATTAACCAAATATAAATTATTGCGATTTCATCTCTTTTAATTTTTAAAAAGAAGTTTTTTTTTTCTAAAGCGAATGTTTAGAAAAATAAAATGTTGTAGATATCGCCTACTTCTTAATAAAACTTTTACGTAATTTACTATTTTCAAGCTTTATCTTGTACTTACGTTTTTATGCGTATATTAAACAAAGACGTCGTGGACATTTCCTAAGATCATTTTCCCAATGATTAACAGTTTTCTTTTTTTTTCAGATGTTAACAGTTTTTTGAAAATAGCAATATGTATTATATCAGATAATTGAAAAAAAAAAAAAAATTATACTGATTTAGGCATTTTTCTTTAATCATTTTGGAACATTTTTTTTCTCCAACAGGATCCCATTTAATGGTTGTAAAGCGGAATGCCTTGTTATTATGATAGGTATATTAAAATGAGAATAAATGAATTGCTTTATTGTTAGTCTATGAAGATTTTTTTTCAGATAACAGATAGTTTTAAAAAAATGCAATATACCTTCTAATAATTATCCAGGCAGCAAATTTAAATATGATTCCATATCTTTTTTTTTTTTTTTTTTTAACCATTTGTAAGTTGTATATTTTATTTTTCTTAGATACGATTGACTCTATTTACAAAATTTATTTATGGCCTATCATATGGTTGTTTGATAAGCATCAAGTAATTTACTTCCGGTAAGCTTTATTTCTATAATATTTTAGTCTGATAAAATAAGAATAAATGAATTACTTCATTATATGCTCTCTACAAGAATGTTTACATATTATCATCTTTCTTATGCTAACAAATGGCATTGTAGCTGTTAATAACTCTCTACTGCAAAACAGATTTTATTAAAATTTATCTTATTTATTTATTTCCATACTAAAAGTTATCTCTAAAACTCTTATAAAAGTAATTGCAAAGTCTATTGTTGGAAAAAAAGGACTAAAATGATTTTATGTGATTAAAATTTGTCTTTTTCATGAAGCCCCGATTCAGGATTTTGATCATAAATCGCCTAAAATTTATATAATGTATATGAAATATGATTTATTAGAGAATTTTCCGTGTATTTCCTTTGCATAAATGTTTTTAAACTGATTTTTGAAATTCACTTTTAAAAGAAGTTATTATTTTAAATTGTATCTTTTAATGGCACTTGTTACATAAAATTTAAACTTCGATTTTAAAATACTCCGATATCTATTTGGAATATTTTAGACTCAAAGAAATTGTTAAAGAAATAAACTTTCACGTAAATATTTGCTATAATGATATTTATAACAAATGTAATACATTTCTCCAAAAACTCTTTAAGAAGTTAAATGTTTTATAAAATAGAATCTGTACAATTTTCATGTCAAAGAACTTATTTAAAAAAAAATAAACTCAAACTTATATATAAAAAAATGATAAAGGAATTATAGCGAAGAATCTTGTAAAAAGTAAATTTCGTAAAATGCTTTTATGACATTACAATTTTCTCATTTCACTATTTTGGACTTCAATTTTCGTTCAATTTATAAAAAACATAAAGAACGTCAACTCGTATAGCCCAAATAAAATACGATTTTTCTCAGTTTTTATTTATTGACTTTAATCTTCATTTTATATAAAACACTTTCACCTGCCAGTAAAAATATTTTCTCAATTCATATTTCCTCTTATAAAATTTTAGCTTTTAGGACGGAGATAAAATGCAAGGTTAGAACCCTTAGAATCTCGATTTTTTCAAAACTTTAAAAAGAGTAAATGCTGGAATGTTACTAAAAAAGTAATTAAGGCTATAAATTCAATATCCTACTCTTTATTCGAAATTTTGAAAAATAAAAAATTTTCTACATCCAATTTAGCCTATAGGAAATTATTTCGCACTAAATGTTTTAAAGTGAAAACATAAATGTAAAAAGTTTCAAAAATTCACCCGGAATTCATTTCTAACATTCTCGCTTTATACTGGAACTCATTAAAGAATCACGATTTCTTCATGAGTAAAAAAAGAATAATTGCTGCAAAATAATTTAAAGAAAATATTACTGTTATAAATCCAATATGCAAGTCTTTATTCGAATTTTCAAGAAATAGAAAATTTTCCAGATCAAATTTAGCCTGTAGTAAATCTTTTCCTACTTAAAGTTTTAAAGTAAAAACACAAATTTTAAAATTGCAAGTAATTTTCAAAAATTTACCCGGCATTGATTTTTAAGATTTTCGATTTATACGAGGAGTACATTATAAAAAAAATCTCGATTTTTTCATAATTTTAAAAAGAGTAAATACTGGAAAATAATTTTAAAAAAAATTATGCTATAAATTGAATATGCTACTATTTATTCAAAATTTTAAAAAAAATCTAGATCAAATTTAGCCTGAAGGAAATTATTTCCTTCAAAAAGTTTTCAAGTGAAAACTTAAATTTTAAAATTTTAAATAATTTTGAAAAATTTACCTGACATTGATTTTTAGCATTTTCTCTTCATACGGGGAACCCCTTAAAAAGTTTCGATTTCTTCATTATTTAAAAAAGAGTAATTGCTGGAAAATAATTCAAAGAAAAGATACAACTATAAATTCAATATACTACTCTTTATTCGAAATTTTAGAAAAATAGTAAAATTTGTTAAACATTCTTCAAAACTCGAAAAAGAATACTTAATCAAAAGAAAATCTTTGAAGACTTAAATGAGCAAAAAAAAAATGAAAACCTTTCCAAAATCAATCTATTAAAAATCTGTTTTCGTTTGATGTCTTTCGTATATTTAGGTACAAAATATAATGAAAACCTGAAAAAGGTAATGATGAAGCTAATAATGAAAAGCTAATAATGAAAAAGTTAAGGGATTTTTCTTTTTTAATTTCACAGAAAATATTATTCTGTTTTCGTGTGGATTAAACATGTACTTTTTCTACTTTCAACTCTAGTAATTGTTGGCTCTCTCATTTTCAAAGCAAAGTGACGTATTTGTACAAATAAACAACATTTCGTTACTAAAATGTTCTCTGATGATGAGCCTGGGAGGCTGGAAAGTTTTTAATAAAATGTATATTTTAAACTTGTAACATCTTTTTCATTATATTAGTCGCCTTTTAAGTAAGATTGTGGATCTTTTTAATGTTCACATTATTTATTTTATGTACTTTTCTTTTAAAACATAGACATTATTGTAGGTAATTTTTGCTACTAGTATATTTTGAATTGTATAGTGATAATTATATATTTTATATATCAAATAATAATAAAAAAATATATTAACAGGATAAATCTTTTTCCGCAGAAAATTTTATTTCACATTTAAAGAAAATATTTTCAGTCAAATTTTCTATTATTTTGAACATTATCTGATTCCTATTTTGGTTTGTATTGTGTAAACCAGGGATATTGTACAAATTGGATTTTATATATTTAAAATAAATATAATAACAAGTTGGAAATTGTACGACAAACGTGGCAAATTGGGTGCCTTCGTTCAATAACTAGTTTTCTAAATATTCAGATCTTGGTACAGTTGCTTTAGTACTCTTATGCGAAAATGCATGACTACAAAATTTATTACGAATATATATATATATTAAATTCAGTAATAAATAATAGAACTCATTCTTAAATAGGACTTCATCATCATAGCAACCAAGAATCATTACCTATCACGGGATGTCATTGAATTAAATACGTATGATAGGATTTAATAGAATGAAAAAAACGTTTTTTAATATATTTTTAAGATTTGATTCGATAGTAATAAACTTTTAAATGACTCTACAAAATTCTGAAACAATTATATATATATATATATATATATATATATATATATATATATATCGATTTCTTCATAATTTTAAAAAGAGTAAATGCAAGAAAATAATTTTTTTAAAAAAATATGCTATAAATTGAATATTCTACTCTTTATTCGAAATTTTAAAAAATCTAGATCAAATTTAGCCTGAAGGAAATTATTTCTTCAAAAAGTTTTGAAATGAAAACTTAAATATAAAAATTTAAATTGAAATAGAAATTAAATAGAAATTTAATATGTATATATATATATATATATATATATACATATTAAATTTCAAACTATTCGGTTGGGTACTTTTTGCGCTGTTATATACGGACAGAAGAACGGACCATACCGCGACTATAGGTGCTACGTATTTATATAATTACCAAAAGATTGGATAAAATTATTTCTTAAAAATACCTCTGATGTTTTGTAATTTTCTGATATATTTAATTGCGAGTTTAAGAAAAAGTAAAAGAAGAGTTAATCCTTTTTGTCGGAAACCAATGCAATTGTTCAAGAAAATATCCAATTTTCCAAAAGTAGTTCGAAAAATAAACTTTCAAAATACTATATATTTTTAAATGTCTTCTTTAATACATATATTACATCGTTTTAGAACAGACTTTTGTTTCAGTTTTATCATTTTTGCATAATACTAGTAAAATGTTTCAAATGTGATTTTTAACGTAAATTTTTAAGAAATTAAATAAAACATCCTCAAAAAATATCGGGCCTTAAAATATTCAATACGTTTTCTGGTTACTCTTCGTATTGTAAAGAAATCATAGAAAATACATTATGGTTCCCTCTGAAACATCAGTGCAATTGCTTTAACACTAGAACTACCGGAAATTTGAGTCAAGTTTTATGAATTTCAAGTTTTATAAGTCCTTGATATGAATTGATGCTGATTACGTTTTGGTGTTAATCGCCCAACAGGTGGCGCTGTTATGATGAATTTTGCTGGATTTACACGATTTCCCCAATAGCTCTATCTTAAGAACTAACGCACGGATTTTCATCAAACTTCAGATTCAGTTAGTCCTTGATATGACTTGCTACTGATTATGCGTTGGTGTAAATCGCCCAACAGGTGGCGCTTCTGTGCTGCCTTTTTCACGATTGCCTCAATAGCACTATCTATAGAACTAATGGACTAATTTTCATCTAAATTCAGATTTAGTTGTATGTTGACATAAGTTGTTGTTAATTAGGTTTTGGTGTTAATCACCCAATAGGTGGCGCTGCTATGCAGGAATTTTCACGATTTTCGCTATAGCTATATCTCAAAAACTAATGCGCGGATTTTCTCTAAACTTCAGATCCAGTCAGACCTTGACATAAATTGTTGCTGATTAGGGTTTGGTATAAATTACCCAATAGGTGGCGCTGCTAGTAAGCATTTTGCTGGATTTAGACGATTTCAGCGATAGTCATATCTCAAGTACTAATGCACGGAACTCCATATCTTTAGAATCCTCATGAGATGCATAGATTGGCACTTAATTTTGTCAGCGTGATAGCGAATTTTGAAGTACCGTATATACTCGCGTATAAGTCGAGGAATTTCTGACTATTTTCGGTAAGCAAATTTGGGGGGTCGACTTATACGCGAGTCAGTTAAAAAAGAAAAACCAAAAACTTCGAATACTGCAAAATTATAGCTTTTTATGTGTATGAATAAAAAATGATACATAAAATATACTAATAACAATAATTTATCATTTAAAAAAATTTCAATGATTTGTTTTAGTTTACTTACTACCTTTTCGCTTTGGCAAGTAAAATCTTTCATTTGATTTTGCGCAAAATTGAAGTAAAAAGTTAGGGGGTCGACTTATACGCGGGTTTTTCATTTTTTCCAGAACTTGCATTCGAAAGTTAAGGGGTCGACTTATACGCGAGTCGACTTATACGCGGGTATATTATTAACATGTATGAGATAGAAGAAAGTTTTGGGATTGGTACATCCAACTAGTTTAAGATTGAAATGAATTTTTTATTACGTGATTTAAGAAAAACATATTAAAGCAAATCTCGCTTTATATAAATTTATGATAAAATGATATAATAATTTTAAAAAGCAATCTCAGTTTTAATATTGAAAATAATGGGAAATTTTTCTAAATTCAAACACAATTTTACACTTATCTGCAAAAATATAGTAAAGCTTTTTTTTTTTTTTTTTTTTTAAAAAAAAAAAAAAAAAAAAAGGTAATAGAAAAAATTCAAAATTGACAGAGAATGCCGGAAGATATAATTTTCATCTATACCCTTTGCTATAAACCACAAGAGTCTATTTCGCTAAAAGGCACTAAAGTATTAATGATCCTGCTTAAACAACGAAGTAGTCGACTTTTATAAAAACGAATGTTACACAAGTGAATTTAAGGTACGAGTAAGCAGGCAAAAAGATGAGGGCACATGAGGAGTTGATAAAATTTAAACCTAATTCTCTCTGGAGATATAACACTCCACATTACCCTTTACTTCATTATCTTCGTAAAACGCAATGAAAATCACAAAAATCCCTGATTAAAGAAACCAATATTCTAAGACAATTTTGTCGGTTTATCAAGAGAGTCCAATTTTCGACCTATTAATTTCAGAATATGCGTGTAGTCTCGTAAACTTCAACCCACATCGAAGAGTGGAATTAAAGACCTGTATAAAACTTATCCTTATAAATATTTTTAGAATAGCACTGAAGATAAAATACTTAGACTTCGTAAGGATATAAAGCATTTCAGCTTATTCCTAATGTAAAGGATCCTGCTTAAACAACGAAGTAGTCAACTTTTTTAAAAACGAATGTTACACAAGTGAATTTAAGGTGCGAGTAAGCAGGCAAAAAGATGAGGGCACATGAGGAGTTGATAAAATTTAAACCTAATTCTCTCTGGAAATATAACACTCCACATTACCTTTTACTTCATTATCTTCGTAAAACGCAATGAAAATCACAAAAATCCCTGATTAAAGAAACCAATATTCTAAGACAATTTTGTCGGTTTATCAAGAGAGTCCAATTTTCGACCTATTAATTTCAGAATATACGTGTAGTCTCGTAAACTTCAACCCACGTCGAAGAGTGGAATAAAAGACCTGTATAAGACTTCTTCCTATAAATATTTTTAGAATAGCACTGAAGATAAAACACTTAGACTTCATAAGGATATAAAGCATTTCAGCTTATTCCTAATGTAAAGGATATGCAAATGGTAATGTCAATCTCTACATTTCATGAACATATCCCAATTGCTTTAGTCGCTTTGTCTGACAGATAAGCCATAAAATGAAATAAGTCACTTATGAAAACTACTTAGTCCGTAGATTTCAAATGAATTTTCGGGAAGTACTCAATTAAATCGTATCCAACCGCAAACTTTATATAAATTATTAATTAAACAAACTTATGATTTCAGTCAGATTTAATGTATTATAAACGACATCCTCGTTTCTGTAAAACATAACGGTTGGTAGAATCTAAGAGATCATGTATTTTAAGGGGAAGTTTAGATGAATCTTTAGATTAATTAGGCTGTATTTAAGAGTAAGTACTTAATCTAACCATGCATAAGTTTTCTACACAAATATTTACTTCCACACATGTCAAAATTTCTGAATATAGAGTAACATTCTTTCTATAAGAGTATAAAATTTATTTAGAATTTTTATGCACAATTAAATGTTATTACCTTAATGATCTTAATTATCTTAACCCTTTCCGGCACAGGCAATTTTTGTTCTAAAATGATGAAATGATTGACTGACACCGGAATTTTAAAACGGCTTTTTTAGAAATTAAAAACATATTACTTTAACTATTCATTGTAAATGCAAAATTTTACTAAAATATTCTTGGTGCCGTTCGTAAGTTTGGAATTATAATTAGGTATCACGACCCGGGCACACTGTGCCGGAAAGGGTTAATGAAGTCGAATTTTAATATGCATACACAATTTCTTTGTAAGCAATATCAGGATTCTTCCTTTTTAATTTCATGAATTTGATTAAAAAAAATTGACGCGTGGAGCATTTTAAAAGTTTAAAATCGTTGAAAAGTCATTTTTGAGGAAAACATATTTAAATTACATTAAAGGGCATAAAAATTGTTTGTGTATAAAATTGATATTGATTTTCATTAAAATTTTGCCTTTTAGTGAAATAAAGATCAAATTTGATTATCTTAATGAAATCGAATAAAACTTTAAAATGCATACACAATGTCTTTGTAAGCAATGTCAAATTCTTCCTTATTAATTTCGTGAATTTGGTAAAAAAAAAAGAAATTGACGCATGGAGGCATTTTAAAAGTCTAAAATCGTTCAAAAGTCATTTTTGAGGAAAGCATATTTAAATTCCATTAAAGGGCGTAAAAATTGTTTGTGTATAAAAGTGATATTAATTTTCCTTAAAAGTTTGCCTTTTAGTGAAATAAAGATCAAATTTGTTTATCTTAATGAAATCGAATAAAATTTTAAAATGCATACACAATTTCTTTGTAAGAAATGTCCGAATTGTTCCTTATTAATTTCGTGAATTTGGTAAAAAAAAAGAAATTGACACATGGAGGCATTTTAAAAGTTTAAAATCGTTGAAAAGTCATTTTTGAGGAAAACATATTTAAATTACATTAAAGGGCGTAAAAATTGTTTGTGTGTAAAATTCAATCGCTTGTAACTTTGCGAAAAAAATTCGTTACTGCATGCGGTTTTTCGCAAACGACTCAAAACCAACTGGATAATAATAATATGCATAAAAATAATTTTCGACTTTGGGGCCTGCTCAAATAAAGGTTCCCTTAACACCTTTTGAAAGTTAAAAATTTGAATTATATTTGTTAATTATAAAACAAAAAAATTCCATTTAGTTAACCACTTTTTCTTTAACATGTTAAGCGCCACGTCAGTCACCAGTGACTGACATTGAACTTTCCGTTTAGAAATTTTCTTTCACCGATGACTGACGACGGTCTAAAATCTGATATAAAACTAAAAAAAATATATTTTTTTTTTAAAGTGATTACTGAAAATGTATTTAAAATTTACTTACCTTTTATTTTTTACAGGATTATACTTTCTTAAAAATTACTTAAAACATTGTTTAATTTTTCAGCTTCAGTGTCAATCCTTGTGAAACGTTTCTTCCTCCAAAAGAATTTTATTTAATAGTTGTAAAACTGAATGCCTTGTTATCCTTATATGTATATTAAATTAGGAATAAAATAATTGGTTTATTGTTTTTCTATGATGATTTTTTTCTTATAATAGACAGCTTTAGGAACAAAAAATACCCAATATAACTGTTAATAATTATCCAGGTTGCAAATTTAAATATGTTTCCATATCTATTTTTTTTTTTTTTACTTCCGTAAGTTTTACATTTCATTTTTCTTAAATTCGATTAACTTTATTTACAAAATTTAAATGTGGTGTTTATCGTCTGGTTATTTTATAAGCATGAAGTAATTTACTTCCGTAAAACTTTATTTCTATATTATTTTATTCAGATAAAGTAAGAATAAATAAATTGCTTTCTATAAGAATTTTTCCGTATTATATGCTAACAACTGGCATTGTAGCTGTTAATAGCTATCTACTGAAAAACAGATTTAATTAAAATGTATCTCTTTTATTCGTTTAAATACCAAAAGTTATCTCGAAATATCTTGTAAAAGTAATCATTGCAGAGTCTCTTGTAGAATAAAAGGGCTAAATTACTTTTATGAAATAAAGGTTTGTCTGGTTTGTCAAGCCTCGATTCAGAGTTTTGATCATAAAATACAAAAATCGCCTAAAATCTATGATATGCATATGGAATATGATTTATAAGAGATTTTTCTGTCCTTTTGAACTTTCTTTTCAATAAACGTTTTTGAACTGCAATTCGAAATACACTTTTAAACAAAGTTTTATTTTAAATTTACATCTTTTAAAAGCAGATTGTTACAAAAAAATTCCTGCCGGCCCGGCCTACAGGCGAGGGTAGATTTCGAAGTTAGGTATATTAATTTCACCAATAAAAACTAAATCATGATTAGAGATAAACCCACTTTAACAATTTAATTTGACCGCTTTTGACGAGTTTTTACTTTATTTTTATATAAATGCGAGTTTTATCAGAATCAAGTTAGGGCGGTATTCAAAAAAATTCTTTTCCATGCTCAACAAGTCGAAATTTTCTGGCACATTTTCAGATTCATTTTTAATAGAAAAAATATGAAACTTGCTGGCGTGACTTTTGAAGAGATTTATAAGCGACCTGTGTTTTTATTTTTCGTTCAATTAATTAAAACTTGATTTATAAACAATTATTTTCTAAGTAGGATAATATTTTTCGTTTCTAACATAATCGCTCCGGGAAATTCGGTTCAAAATGTCATAATTTTTTGAAATATATTCTGCCTCTAACCAAAAATCGATCATTACGGTACGTTACATAGTTTCTGAATAAGAGAATCTACCAGTTGGATGCTTTTGAGAGCAAAAATGAATTTAAAAATGAGTCAGAAAATAAGCAGTTTGGATTTGAATACACCTTTAATAGGAGGATTTTTTTCTTCAACCACTAGGTATTAGGTAGCTTTCATTACAAAAAGCTATCTATTGCAGCCGTTCGGAGGAAAGTGATTTAAAAAAAAAATTGTATATTTTCATCGATCATGACACCCAGACCCCGAAACCACCATCCGTTCAAAATTGATACATACATATATATATATATATGTGCATATCTGACCTTTGTCACACTGTAACTCTCGTATTTATGAACCGATTTGGATGTAATACGGTGTGTACATAGTACATACCAATGTCTCGACCGAGTTCGTTGGCCAGCTTCATCCGCCATTTTGTTTCAAAATGGCGGCCATTTAAAATTTTTAGAAAAATTTTAAATTTGAAATGTGGTAACAAAAAATTTAAAATGGAAAAATATTTTTTTCTTATGTATTTGACCTTTATACAAAGACTCCGTAGCATTTTTTGTTTCGTCTATATCTTAAAAAATGGCTGAGTTATAGCATTTTGAATTTCTAGCGGAGCTGACATTTTGAAACGTCCTGAATTTTGTCACGCGATAAAAGGCGTATTTATGAACCGATTTGGATGTAACTTCGTTTACACATAGTACAGACCAATGTCTGGAACGAGTTCGTTGGCCAGCTTCATCCGCCATCTTGTTTAAAAATGGCGGCCATTTAATATTTTAAGAAAAATGTAAATTTGAAATGTGGTAGCAAAAAATTGAAAATTGAAAACATATTTTTTTCTTATGTGTTTGACCTTGATAAAAAGATTCGGGAGCAGTTTTTGTTTCGTCCATATCTTAAA
Organism: Maratus speciosus; assembly: GCA_963932465.1. Lineage (NCBI taxonomy): Eukaryota > Metazoa > Arthropoda > Arachnida > Araneae > Salticidae > Maratus > Maratus speciosus. Next base: position 118,124,536 of record OZ010794.1, on the reverse strand, counting down.
AAATGGCTGAGTTATAGCATTTTGAATTTCTAGCGTGGCTGACATTTTGAAACGTCCTGATTTTTGCCACGTGATAACAAACGTATTTATGAACCGATTTGGATGTACCTTGGTGTGTACATAGTACATACAAATAACTCAACCAAGTTCGTTGACCAGCTTCATTCGCCATCTTGTTTCAAAATGGGGGCCATTTAAAAAAATTAAAAAAAAATAAATTTAAAATGAGATACCAAAAAATCGGAAAATGAAAAAGATTTTTTTGTATGTGTTTGACCTTAATACAAAGATTCCGGAACAGGTTTTGTTTCGACTACATCTAAAAAAACGGCTGAGTTATAACATTTTGAATTTCTATTGTGGCTGACATTTTAAAACGACCTGATTTTTGTCACGCAATAACAGGCGTATTTATGAACCGATTTGAATGTAACTTGGTGTGTACATAGTACATACAAATAACTCAACCGAGTTCTTTGACCAGCTTCATTCGCCGTCTTGTTTCAAAATGGTGGCCATTTAAAAAAATTTAAAAAAAATTAAAATGAGATACCAAAAAGTTGGAAAATGAAAAAGATTTTTTTTGTATGTGTTTTACCTTAATACAAAGATTCCGGAACAGGTTTTGTTTTGTCTACATCTAAACAAATGGCTGAGTTATAACATTTTGAATTTCTATTGTGGCTGACATTTTAAAACGACCTGATTTTTGTCACGCGATAACAGGCGTATTTATGAACCGATTTGAATGTAACTTGGTCTGTACATAGTACATACCAATGTCTCGACCGAGTTCGTTGGCCAGCTTCATTCGCCATCTTGTTTCAAAAGGGTTGCGATTTGAAAAAAAAAATTAATTTAAAATTTAAAATGAGGTATTAAAAAATTGGAAAATGAAAAAGATTTTTTTTATGTGTTTGGCCTTGATACAAAGATTCTGGAGCAGTTTTTGTTTCTGAAAATTTGTTCTTTTGTTTATATCTTAAAAAGTGGTTGAATTATAGCACTTTGAATTTCTATCATGGCTAACACTTTGAAACGATCTTGTATTTGTCACGCGATACCACACTTTTTCGCCTATTTCGATGGAAGAACGCATGTGGATAGTATACATCAATATCTCGACCAAGTTCGCTGGCCAGCTTCATCAGCCATCTTGTTTCAAAATGGCGGCCATTAAATTAAAAAATATATATATATTTAAAGTGGGGTGCAAAAAAATTAGAAATTGAAAAAGGTTTCTTTCTTAAGTATTTGACCTTGATATAAGGATTCAGGAGCAATTTTTTATTTGTCTTTATCTTAAAAAATGGCTCAGATATAGCAGTTTCAATTTCTAAAGTGGGTGACATTTTGAAAAATCTGATTTTTTGCCTGCGACAGCACTCGTATATATCAACCGATTCCGATATGAGTGAGCATGTGCACAGCAATTACTCAGGTCTCGACCAAGTTCACTGGTTATCCTCATCTACCATGTTGTCTTAAAATGGCAGGCACTTTAAGAAATCGCCGAATTTGGCAGCCAAATATAAGTGACTTTAAATAAAAGCAGCTTGGATAAAGCTGACTAATTTCGCGAAATTCTCATTCATAATGATTTAGTATTGATATAAATTAGTATTGAATCTCCTACATTCGGTTTTCACTTAATTGAGCTTCGTGTGTTTGAATAATATAAGTTGGCTTTTTAAAAATAAGGAATATGAAAGCTACCTCTTCCTCCCGGCACTGGCCGGAAGGACTTTTTATAAACCGATTTGGATGTAACTTCGTTTATACATAGTACATACCAATGTCTCGACCGAGTTCGTTGGCCAGCTTCATCCTCCATCTTGTTTAAAAATTGCGGCCATTTAAATTTGTCAAAAAAATTTAAATTTGAAATGTGGTACCAAAAAATTGAAAATTGAAAAAATATTTTTTGAAGTGAAAACTTCTTTAGGCGCGTTGAGCTTTTTTTGAGATGTAGAAAAATCACTGATTTGGAGACACTGTTACGTAACCAACATGCTAGCATTTTGGCACATAGACACTAGTGCGCCAAGCGGTGAATGACAGGAACTTTTCCCTCTTCAGCTCAATCCGCAAAAGAAGAACGAAGCTAAAACTCACTTTTTCTCCCGGCGTTCACACAGGAACACGCACAAAATTTACATTTTCGTTGCAGTACGCTGTTGTGTTTATTGTTAAAGACAAATACTTGATACTTTCATTATTGAAGTGAAAGCTTCTTTGGGCGCGTTTGGCATTTTTTGAGATGGGAAAAACAATTGAACTCGTGATACTGTTATTGTAACCAACACCTCTATATATAAGTATGTACATGTATTGTGCATAGTTCGGTACGAGGAGGGCGAGTAATTAATTGTTATTGATTGCTTAATCAATAGCAACAATTTACAGGCAAGCACGCCGCATGCTTGCCTGTGCGCTATTTGTTCCCGAAATACACGTACAAGAGTTAGAAAAAGGAAATCTCATCAAAAACATCTCATGTAAAAATTAGCCAAGTTTCGTGACTCTTGCTAAAATAAAACTACCTTGCTCTAGCAAAATAAAATTATCTTTATTCAACAGTTGTTATTTATGTCAATAGTTGGCGGCAAAAGTGAACTATTCGATCAAATATCGGGTAAGTTTAGCAGAAAAACTCTCTTGTTTTTTAAAATTCGTGTTATTTTTGCGTTATGGTGTATGTCATACCATCAAACTATAGCGATATTTCTAATAATATGGTAGTGGTTTTAAATATAGCAAAAACATAAGCGCAATTATTTATAAAGAAATGTTAACATATTTGCAGAATTATTTGACTTGCAGAAATATTTAAAACCACCAAAACAACATTTGGTAAAACAAATTATTATTTTATTTTTCGTCAGTTAAAATGAATTATACCATATTCGTGACTTACCTATTTCGTGTAGCTAAAAACCGATAACGCTGTATTTTATCGTGTTGATGGTCTGGTCAATGACCAACAGTATTGGCGGGATTTTTGATTACGGAAGATGAAATACGGGGCACAGATGTCAGATACGCACTTGGGTACCTAATTGACACCAAAATGGCGTTAATTTATTTTACAGTGTAACCTGGCTACTGTTGCTTATTTATTAATAAATTGTTCATTTACTTTTATTTTATTTCTTTAAATTGTACAATTGTTTTGTTCTATAGTTATTAATGAAATTATCGTTTATTTATTGTTGTTTACTTTTTAAAACAATAGAAAATAATTTAAAAATATATATTGTAAGAGGTATTGGAAAACGGGCTTTCGCCAAACTGACGTTAAAAAATCGCCCAAACCTGGTTCGTATATCACATCTGTGCCAAATTCTCGGTTTTTTGATTTTTCGACTTTTATCCAAATTTTCCGGATTTTCCTGCACAATAAAACATTTCCTGACGATTAAAAAACACACACACGTAATTGTTGAAATTTTCACTTCTATTGGCACTCCCGGAGTGCCACTGTTTTTTTTTTCTTATGTGTTTGACCATGATAAAAAGATTCGGAAGCAGTTTTTGTTTCGTCTATATCTTAAAAAATGGCTGAGTTATAGCATTTTGAATTTCTAGCGTGGCTGACATTTTTAAATCTCCTGATTTTTGTCACCTCATAACATGCGTATTTATGAACCGATTTGGATGTACCTTGGTGTGTACATAGTACATACAATTATCACGACCGAGATCGTTGGCCAGCTTCATCCGCCATCTTGTTTCAATATGGCGGCCATTTAAATTTTTTTTTAATTTTAAATTTAAAATGAGATGCCAAAAAATTGGAAAATGAAAAAGATTTTTTTCGTATGTGTTTGACCTTAATACAAAGATTCCGGAACAGTTTTTGTTTCGTCTATATCTAAAATAATGGCTGAGTTATAGCATTTTGAATTTCTATTGTGGCTGACATTTTAAAACAACCTTATTTTTGTCACGCGATAACATGCGTATTTATGAACCGATTTGGATGTAACTTGGTCTGTACATAGTACATGCCAATGTCTCCACCGAGTTCGTTGTCCAGCTTCATTCGCCGTCTTGTTTCAAAAGGGTTGCCATTTTTAAAAAATCAAATTTAAAATTTAAAATGAGATTATTTTTATGTGTTTGGCCTTGATACAAAGATTCCGGAGTAGCTTTTGTTTCTGAAAATTTGTTCTTTTGTTTATATCTTAAAAAATGGTTGAATTATAGCACTTTGAATTTCTAGCATGGCTAACATTTTGAAACGATCTTGTATTTGTCACACGATAATACACTCATTCGCGTATTTCGATGTAAGAAGGCATGTGGAAAGTATACATCAATATCTCGACCAAGTTCGCTGGCCAGCTTCATCAGCTATCTTGTTTCAAAATGGCGGCCATTAAATTAAAAAAAATTATATTTAAAATGAGGTGCAAAAAAATTAGAAATTGAAAAAGGTTTCTTTCTTAAGTATTTGACCTTGATATAAGGATTCAGGAGCATTTTTTGTTTGTCTTTATCGGGAAAAATGGCTCAGATATAGCAGTTTCAATTTCAATGTGGGTGACATTTTGAAAAATCTGATTTTTTGTCTGCGACAACACTCGTATATATCAACCGATTCCGATGTGAGTGAGCATGTGCACAGCAATTACTAAGGTCTCGACCAAGTTCACTCGTTAGCCTCATTCATCATGTTGTCTTAAAATGGCAGACACTTTAAGAAATCGCCGAATTAGGCAGCCAAATATATGTTACTTTAAATAAAAGCAGCTTGGATAAAGCTGACTAATTTCGCGAAATTCTCATTCATAATGATTTAGTATTGATAAAAATTAGTATTGAATCTCCTGTATACGGTTTTCACTAAATTGAGCCTTCGTGTGTTTGAATAATATAAGTTGGCTTTTTAAAAATAAGAAATATGAAAGCTACCTCTTCCTCCCGGCACTGGCCGAAAGGATTTTTTTAAAATTTGTTTCTGCTGTAAGAATTGGTCCTATCAAAAACTTGTCAATGTAAATGTTCTAGATAATATTAAGAAGATGTATAATAAATTCATGTGGATTTTATACCTTGTGAATTGGCGAAGTTATGGAATTTTTCTTCTTCAAATCCCCCTTTTTGTTTTCGTTTTTAATTTTTTTGCGCTACGAATTAGCCCTATCAAAATTTTGTCAATATAAATGTTGTAGATAATATTAAGAAGATTTATAATAAATTTAATTGGATTTTGTATCTTGAGAATTGAAGAAATTATGAATTTTTTTCTCGCTAAAACCCTATTATTCGCGTCCCTTGAGCCTATTTTTAATTTTATCAAAAATCTGTGATACATAAATTTTTGGCCCAATTTTTAGAAGAAATAAAAACTTTAAACTGATTTTATATGTGCAAAAATTAAGAAGTTATGGGGTTTATTTGGTTTTCACAAAACCCCTTCCTATTTCCTTCCCCTCGGTCGTATTTTGCCCATTAACGAACTTGACCGAGATTTATGCCCCTTTATTTTCTGTATGAGTTTGAGAGTAATTGGTGCAGAATTATGGAAGTTATCGTGTCCAGAAGAAAGTTTATATATATATATATATAAGTTTTTTACTGAGGGTGGTTTTGGGTTCTAGGGTACATGATCTGTGTTGATCTGCAAAACTTTTTCAAAAATTCCAACATAGTGGAGAATGTAATAGGTAGTATTTCATACGAAATCTACCTAAAAATGATAGGCTCCGAATTCGAAGCCCTCTGAAAAAATATATTTGGAGTGGTTTATACTTAAAGAAATGGACATTAAAAAATTAACTTTCGCAAACATTCTTCTCACAATGTAATATATAACAAATTTAATATATTTCACCAAAAACATTTTATTAAAGCTGAATGTGTTAGAAAAAGAATATGTACCATATCCATGTTAAACAACTTATTTTTTTAAAAATAGGATGCTGAATTTATGAGAAAAAATTTTGCAAAAAAATTGTAGCAAAAATTTTGTAAAAAGAAAATCGTGAAAAATGTTTTTATGACGCTACATTTTTTTTTCACTATTTAAGTTTTCATTCTTCATTCAATTTATAAAAACATGAACGGTACCTTGTATAACCAAAATGAAATGTAATTTTACACAGTTTTTATTTATAAATTTTAGATTTTTGGAAGTAGATAAAATGCAAATTAAATTACGTGAATTTTTATTCACATTGCTAACAAGGCATAAAAACAACAAAGTGAAAAAGTATCATGGCCAGGCTTCGAACCAGTGACTGGATACTTTTTCACTTTGTTGGTTTTACGCTTTGTTAGAAATGCGAATAAAAATTCACTTAATTCCATTAGATTTCTCGAGCTTAAATCATCGTGTAAAAGTTACTACGCATTACTACAGTGAAACCTCCCTGTGAGACCACCTCTCTGAACGACCATTTTTTCATGGAACGTAATTTATTCCCATAGACTCAATAGTAATTTTACCTTCATTCAGAGCCCATCCCAGTTGAACTCACTCCATGAGAGACCAATTTCTTTGAAGAAAATGAAACAAATTCAGTTTTTTCCTGGTCTCTTGACCGTATTTTTAATAGAAAAATAATTCCGCAGAGCGCATTATTCATCAAACATCTAAACGAAGTTTAGATTATTATTATTATTTTTTTTTTTTTATTATTATTCGGTAACTTTTAAGAGTTTAAAACCCTTTATGCTTTTTTGGCAATAAATTTAACTCTGATGACAAATTAAGAATGACAGTGAATAAACTCCTCTGCTCTATTATGTCAGGAAACTCTCAAAGAAATAGATAAATTAATGAAATCATCATTATTTGTTACCGTCCAAAAAAAATTGAATTTATTTTCTGAATTTCGAAAAGATTTGGAAATAAAAGTTATAAAAGATAAAACCGTAAAATCAAAGCAAACGTCAATGTATTCATTTTTTAAAGTCTGCAGTAATTAACTTATATAATTTACTCATGTTTTGATACTTAAATTTTAATATTTTTTTTCCTAATGTGAAAAATAAATTTTAGTAACATTAATTGTTATCTTTTTCCAACAATTAAAATCTAGATTTAAACATGACCTCCATTAAGAGACCACCTCTCTGAGTGACCAATTTTTATTGGAACGGAACGTGGTCGATTTAGGGAAGTTTTACTGTATATAAAAAATGTAATGTTAAGTATTTAGAACCCTTATATACATGTGGAACATTTTAGATTTGTAAGACACATTTTAGATTTGTCGCCATTTTCCGCCCTTAGATACATTTTCAATAAGAATATCATGGAAGCTAAGGAGGATATTAAATGCAGGACTGCTGCATAGTAATTCTTAAACTTTTTTTATTATTATTGATCCATTTGAACGATCAGCGCATGTATGCGGTCATTTCAGGAATTTCTCTTTTCTACAGAAATTCCTAATTCATACCGGAAACTTCGAAATTTTTTTTTACTACATGTAACCACGATGCATCTATCATTAAACAAAAATTACTATTCACAATTTTTGTTATGTATTCGTAATTTTTCCATAAAATGAAATTCCTGAAATGCATGCATATATCTGTTACTCATGTAATGCCCTAATAAGAACATATTTGCCAATCATACTTCAGTGCATTTTAAAATGATTTAATAAATATTACATCCTCTATTTTCAATTCTTTAAAATTCTAATTTAAATTAAAATGATATAAATTAATATTTATAAAATTAAAATGTAGTAAGAATTCCTTGTTTCTGTAATAAACATTAAAAAATTTACTTCTACGCTTACTTCTACGCTTACTTCTACTCTGTTTTATCTTGATGTTCCGTTATTCTAATATACAGTCGGCTCTCGTTAATTTGAAATCGGATAAATCGAATCTTCGCTTAATTCGAACTAAACATGAAGTCCCGAAATTTTCAATGGAAGAATAACGTTAAAACTTTTCATTTATTCGAACTCATTTTCTCTTGACTTCGTTTAATTCGAACTAACGAGAATTCCATTTTTTAATTTTCCTTACTTTCTCATGGACTTCAGATGCTTGAAATAACTTTCTTTCTTTCATTTTTGTCAGAATTGTTCTGAACTAGTATTATAATTCCATGCATTTGAAATCCGCTTTCTTAGTGCGCCCTGTCTGTCCATCAATGACACATTCGCCCTTTCTTCCATTGTACTTTTCCTAATCCCTTCTGTAGCATTTGACTCAGTGACATTCCAAGAAATTCACTGAGTGGGCATCTGTTAAAGATAGGGGAAACCTGTTTTATCACTACATTCTACTTTCACTCTGGGGATCGAATTTTTCAGTCAATGGTTTTACTTATTGCTAAATTATTTTTTGAGAAAGTAAAAGATCTTGTTTCTTTAAAATATGGCTCCACGTGGAAGTTATAAATCGTTAACTCTAGAAGCCAAAGTGGAAATTATTAAAAAGGTAAGGTGTGGCCAATCTAAGACAGAAATTGCTGCAGAATATGGAATAAAAAAGAATACGCTGTCTACTTACTTGAAAAATAAAGAATTCATCCTGAAATGACGGGAAAAGGAAAAATTTGCTAAAGGACGAAAACGTGTGAGAACAGCAGCCCGTGAGGATTTAGAGGAAGCTTTACTGTTATGGACAAAAGATGCATTGGCAAGAAATGTACCTCTGAGTGGACCTATACTGGCAGCTAAAGCGAAAGAACTTGCACTACTCATGGGTATTAAAATTTTCAATTGCAGCGAAGGATGGCTGACACGTTTTAAGCAGAGAAATAAAATCGTACACAAAACTGTGTGTGGTGAAAGTGGTGCTGTAGACCTCGCTGCTTGCAATGAATTCTGCGAAAAGCTACCCGAACTTATTTCTAATTATGCAATGAAAGACGTGTTTAATGCCGATGAAACAGGGTTGTTTTATAAACTTCTTCCTAATAAGACTTTAACATTTAAAGGTGAAACGTGACAAGTGATAAACTTAGAAAAGTAGGATAACTGTGATGGTAGGTGCCAATATGGAGGGAAGTGAGAAGTTAAAATTGTTAGTTATTGGTAAATCAACTAATCCACGTTGCTTCAAAGGAGTTAAAACACTGCCTGTTGTTTATGTGGCAAATGCCAAAGCCTGGATGACGCGTGAGATCTGCATCAGTTGGTTAAAAGAACTGGATAAAAAAATTTCTCGTTAAAACAGAAAAATCTTTTGCTGCTAGATATTGTGCAGAGTCATTGTAATCTACCAACACTGAGCTCTATAAAGATTTAATATTTACCCCCTAATACTAAAGCACAACTGCAACCGATGGACCAAGGAATAATTCAAAATTTAAAAACTCATTACCGTAAAAGGGTTCTAGAACAAATTTTATTTTCGATTGACCTTAAAGAAAGCTACGACATAACATTACTCACGGCCATCAACAATTTATATGCGGCGTGAGACGCCGTACAACCTGAAACAATAGAAAAATGCTTTTGATATGCCGGATTTATGTTAAATATATTTCGGGTATGTTAAATATATGCCGGGTATATGTTAAATTAAGAATTATAAAATTGCTTTATTTCGTTTCGTTGAACCATTTTCTAGATAATAAACTACTTTCAGATAATAAAAAAATTAAGCATGAAAGTTAATAATTAGGAACAAAAAAATATTTTATCGTCGTCTGTTTAAATCTTTACAAATTCAGTTTTCTCTATAGCGATTCCCTGCAATCTTCATAAAACTGAATTGTAGACGGTATCGTCCCATTTTTTTTCATAATTAATTTATTTCTTTCGAGCTTATCTTATTATTCTTTTTTTTATACATACACTAAACTAAATCTAAAAGAGAATATCGTTTCTAAGATAATTATTGTTAGGTGCTTAAAAGTTTTTAGAATCTAGCAATTTCAAATATAACTGTTAATAACAAAACAAAGATATTGAAAAAAGATATAATCTTTTATCTATCCATTTAAGACATTTTTTTCCAAAAGATTCCATTTAATATTTATAAAATTAAACACCCTATTATTCTTATACGCATATTAAATTAAGGTTTAAAAATTGCCTTTTTTTTTGTTTCAATGATTATTTTTGCAGATAATGAATATTTCTTGAAAGAAAAAATTGGAGTATAATAGATATAAATATCCACTGTGAAAATTTAAATAACGATTAATCTCTTTTTTTATCTTTCGTAAGGTTTTTTTTTTTTTCTGTAAACAGATTTTCGTTATTTAAGAAATTTAAAGATGAAGGCTAAAGGCTGTTTCTTATATTACTATCAACGAATTTACTCCCCCGAAGCATTATCTCGATGTTATTTTATTCGTATAAATTAAAAATAATTGAATTACTTATTAATTTCTTTTCTACAAGAATTTTTTTCATATTTTCTTTTTCCGTATGGTAACAGCTGCCATTGTAGCAGTTAACGTATAGCTCACCTGCAAGGAAATCTTAGCAGAAGTAAATTTCACAGGAGAGACAAAAGAAACTTTGCATTATTTCAATGTAATATGAAATTATAGCACTTAGCTCTGCATACTGAAATAAAAACCTGCATTAAAGCATAAAACACTTAAGAATGAAGACTTAATATGAGGTTTGGAGGGCTGTGTAGTTTCACCTTACCACACAATCTACCTCCCTTCTGCGGTCACACATGCACATAAAGGGATAAAGCGACTTTCCGAATAGTTACACTTACGAAACTTGTTGTGTAGCAGAAGCACCCATGACAGACCTATTAGTAGACTAAAACGAAAAATGAATTTTTGCGAGGTGTGTTTCTTTTCTTGCCGCAAAGCTATGCGTTCAGTTAACAACAGTATTAATACAGATTTAATAAAATGAAATACAATTTATCGGAAATATTTCCGTGTTTTCATTTTTATTTCAGTAAATATCTTTCAACCGCTATTCAAAAAAATTTTATATCGAAGTCTTCCTTTTAAATTATACCTTTTTAAGGTAGCTGTTACATAAATTTATTACTATTTATTTTAAATAAATTTAAAAGCCTCTCAAATATAATTGTTAAGTTTTACACTGAAAAAAAATTAAATTTAAATGCATTTTGACATAGATTTTTCCCAAAATGTAGTATTTTTTTCAAAGACATTTTGAGAAAGTTTAATGTTTTTTCAAATAGAAAATGTACCAAATTCATGTTTAAGAACTCATTTAGACAAAAATCAAACTGAAATGTATAAAAAATTATTGCGCAAAAGAAGCTTGAAAAAAGAGAAACGTCAAAATTGCTTTTATCACGTACCATATTTTTCATTTCATCAATTTTTGATTTTAGTTTCTGTTTAATATATAAAAGGTTATGAAAAACGTCAACTTGTATAACTCAAACAAAATATGATTTTCCACAGATTTTAGTTATTGAATTTAATCTTTCTTTTATATTAAATTTTTTGAACTGCCAGTTAATATATATTTTCAGTTGATGTTTTCTCTTATAAAACTTTTTATTTTTGAAACAGGCAACAGATAAAATGTAAGGATAAATATATAAAACGCTTCGAAATATATTTTGTAACATTTTTGATTTTAAAAAGCTTTACAGTAGCATAAAGGAATTAACATTTAATAAGATTATCATGGAAAGACCTGAAAGAATTTAAAAACGAAAAAATATTTGTAAATTGACGATTTTTCGATGATATGCAGATGGAGAAACTCCGTGGTAGTAAAGTTTAGGTTCAAACTGCAACATTTTATACTTACATTAACGACGTTATTTTCTCAGATTATTGTTATTTTTTAATTTTACATTTTAATTAAATAACTATCAAAAAGTGATATTTAATAATATTATCTTCCTTACTGATATTACTAAGTGCTATTGAATAAATACTAACTTCTTATCAAGTACAATATCATTTACTATTAAAAACCATTTAAATCATAATCATTTATTCAAAAAATTTTATATAATAGATTTTTATATTTTTTAAACCTTTTATTCTTATTTTTAACAAGAGTATTATATCTTTTCTCAAATAGTTAATCATAGTTTCTTATTTCTTATTATACCATGTATATACATATGAATAATACCTGGTACGAAATTTATGTATTGAGTTTACTATTGTCTCTACAGAATAATTTAAGGAAATTTTCTACGTACAGATTAGAAAAAGGATCCACCAGAATAACACCAGACACTAAATACAATACGTCTGCCCCTGGTTTTACTATGTTTATTTCCCATAAACATAAAATTATTACCATTAATGAACTCTGGAGACTTACACTTAAACCACCAAATAGAAAACAGTCATCCAAACTAATGTTTACACAAGGGAAATTAGCTTTAGAAATAGGAGCTATAATTAAATGTTCTTTAAGGTAGAGTCAAAGGTGGAATTATATATCTTAATGAATAGTAGAAGCTACTTTCAAGAGATAAAATTTTTAATATAAATTAGAATTATCTATAAAAATGTTACTGAAGGCATTTCTTTCATTCCTATATATACTATATGCAGGGTGTCCATAATTAAACGAGCCTACTTTAAAGTTGACTGCAGACGAAACTGTTGTTCAGAAAGGAGTGAATTTTTTTAAAGGATATAATGTATGAATGGGAATTTGTTTAAACGAAAAAAAAAAATAAGTTCAAAATTTCGCACCAGATGGTGTTTTTAATGAATTAAGCATTTAGTATATATTTACGATAATTTACATATTTTATTGCAACAAAACATGTTCCACATGACGGCCATTTTTTTCAGCTACCATCTGGGATCGTAAGATAACATGTTCCATAGTTGATCGTAGTGAGTTCTGGGAAACGCTAGGAACATGTCGTGAAATGCTGTCTTTAAGATCATGTAAAGTTCGTAGATGATCATGACTTACCAAATGTTTCAAATGCCCCCAAATGCAGAAGTCACACAGATTGAGGCCTGGAGAACTAGGAGGCCATAGATTACGAAAGTGGCGGCTGATGATACGTTTTTTCTGTGAAGTGATTCTTAAGGACGTCCTTAACACAGTGGCTATTGTATGTAGGAGCTCCATCTTGTATAAAAATTGTACGTGAAAGATACTGACGAGCTTGCAGATCCAGAAAATTCGATTTTCCTACAAGGATGCATATCACTTCCCGGTGATCGAGCATGTCACTGGACCTCTAGCACTTAATTACTCGAAAGAATATGGGCCGAGAATAACCGATGCAGAAAACTCACACCACACCGTCACTTTTGGTGAATACAAAAGAACCTGAAAGATTGATCTCGGATTTTTTAGTTCCCAAATTCGGCAGTTGTGATTATTGACAGAACCATCCAAATGAAAATGCTCTTCGTCTATCCAAAGGATATTCCAAGTCCATCCCGAATCAACCTCAAAATGAGCAAGAAACTGAAATGAGAAACAGTGTCGACTCTCGAAATCATGTGGAAGCAAATCTTACACAATTTGAAATTTGTACTGATTATACCGGAAGATAATCAGGGGTATAGTGAAGGGTATACGGAGGTATACGCCGTATACCGTCTGATTTGTTTTAAAGAAGCACCGTATACCGTTTGTTTCTCAAATACAGATATAGCGTATGCTCTAGGCATGAACTTCATGATTATAGTGCATAGTGTCTGCCGCTAGCGTATACCCTCTGTTTTTTTCAGACTACAACACTGAGGATAATACGCATGATCTTTTGTACAGTTGAACGAGGAATATCCAATGCTTCTGCCACATGACAGACAGTGGTACTACCCTGCACGTTAGAAACTTTGTCCTCTTGGACCTGAAGTGCAGCCCTATCTATTGCTTCTGAGGAAAGAAGGTTTATTCCTCTTCAAGAACGAACATTCAACGATCCTGTTTCATCAAAATTGGCTACCATTAATCGAAAATTTTTAACAGTCAATGGACCTTTCCACACCACCTTCGAAGTCCAAAATTTCCGTAGAGCAACTAAGCTGCGGAATTACCGTTTTAGTAAACAATTTTATTAAAAATCTCGGTCTGGTAAACATAACGACATTTTGATTACCAATAGCAAGCACATTGAAAACAAAATCTTCACGAAAGTTTCTGGGTTTTATAACAGCTCCTATGAGACGTCGACAGAAATTTATTTGGATTTTTATTTAAATTGTATGATTTCACTCCCTCTGCGGGGAAATTTTTACCAGACGATTCCAGATCACAGTTCTCAGTTTGGCCTTTTTTTAATTCAGAAATTTTGAATTCTAACCGGAAATTCGGAAAGAATATTTTTTTGCTTTATATAATTACGTAACATCCTACATTAAACAAAGCAAAAGGAACTACTAAGATTTCCTCGTGTGAATTCGAAATTTCTGATTTAGTAAAAAAAGTCATGTTGAAAATGTTTTGTTGTAATAAGATTTGTAAACTAATGTAAATGTATGCTAAGTCACCATCCCCTGAATATTTTTCAGGGGGCGGGATGTATCTTTGTCTTGTTCAAACTGAGAAAACTAAAGCGTAAATAACTTTTAAAAATTATTGGTGTTCGAATTGAACGGACCCTACAAACTACGAAAAAAAAATCCACTTAGGACGGACCTACATAATAATGCTTGTCCGTGGCCCTAAATAGTCTAAGTCGGCCTCAAGTTTTACTAAGTTTACTTTCCATGAAACACAAAAATTCATTTCGTTAAAGAACTCTGGAGACTTTAAACTACCAAACAAAAAACTGTAATCAAAACTAACGTTTACACAAGGGAAATCATCTTTATAAATAAAAGGTGTAATTAAATGTTCCTTATATGTAGAGGCAGATGTAGAATTATTTATCTTAATGAATATTAAAACATACTTTCTAGAATAAAAATACTTTATAAAAATTACAATTATTCCTAAAAATCTTATTGAAATAATTTCTTTTATTCTCATAAAAATATACCATATATATATATAGGGCATTCTCACAATCTTTTCACTTTCGGGAATAAAAAATGTGTAGAAATTAAAATTGCTAAAATAACATTTTAATCTGATAGACGAATGCCGTAATAATTCAAAATAAAGAAAAAATGGTCAGTAGCGAAAAAGTTTTTATTTAACTGAGGTTTAAGTAATTTTCATTACCTTTTACCACTATAACTTTTTATTTTCTTCTACATTTTTACTTATAATGAATCTGCTTAGTGACCACAGGACATTCAAATAAGAAATAATAAAAATGTAGTACTTTTAATAGAGAATTTTTATATATCATTGTCTTAAAGGGGTGTTAAAGAAGGGACGGTATAGGAAAAAAGGGACGAAATGGGACAAAAAGGGACGGTAAGGATGGAATCATATCTATTTTTGGGAAACACCTATTTTTACAACCTATTTTTGGGCAAATCATGATAAGGCTAAGTGATAGCCACAACGTTCATTGATTTTTAGAAACAGTTGTTTACATTGGATTAAATATATATATATTTTTTTTTAATTTACCTCAAAAAGTGCAGAAATATACCTTGGGGATGATAAGACTACCAATAAAGCCACGATCTTGAAATTGATATTCAAATGCTGATTTAAATACTGCAGTAAATTTCCTGTCAAAGAATTTTAAACATAAACTTGAAAAAAAAAATCTGTGACTGCATGTGAAATGATTTTCTGTATAAGTTTAGCACGAGGGACGGTAAGGATGAAAAACCCAGGCACAGAGTTAAAAAAATAATATCAACATTAAAAATGTGTGCAAGTTAATTTTTTGCTACATATTTATATAAAACAATTCTCTCAGTTTCGGAAAAAATTACATCGTATTACTTTTATTGAAACAATTTTATGCAGACAGCTCCAAACTTAAAATCAGCATCAGGGACGCGGGACGGTATAGGAGTTTTCCTTGTATTTGGAACCACAGCATCGTCCAAAACTTATTTATCTCGTTAATATTATTATGCAATCATGCAATGGGATATTCCCCAGTATATGAAATAAATAAAACAAAAAAAAAATGTATTAAAATAAAAAGTATCATTCAGGGACATAAAAGTCAAAAGATTGTGAAAATGCTCCATATACATTAAAAAAATTATTTCCATAAATTTTAATATTTTCTTTTTCAGAATAGAAAATTTATTTAAGCATTTAAGCTTTGCATTTTTTTTTTTTTTTTTTTTTTTTTTTTTTAGGAATGATTTCCTTTTTTAATAAAGTAAAAATTGAAATTTAATATAAAAATTACGCGTAACTGATTCTTCATTGAGCTGAAAACAGCATTAAAATCAATAATTTTTACAAAAAAAAACCCTTCTTATTTGTTAAAGTTTTCTCAAAGCTATGCCTTAAAGTAGTTATATGTATAAAAACTTCTTAAAGTATTTATCCCATTTTAAGTTATTTAAAGAGATGTGGTTTCCAAAGTTACTGAACGATTAAAAAAACTGAAATGTCATTCCGTCTCCTTATAATTTTTTAAATGAAAGGCCTTTGTAATGGTTGTATGCTTTTCGATATGAAAAAATTGATCGTAATACATTGAAGTGTCATTGAACTAGAGGTAGTAATATGATATTATGGAAAAAACGTTATGCTACAGTCTCATGCCTGCGCGTGTTTGGGTGCTATCTATACGTATCTGCTTATACATGCCTATACAATGACTTTTAAAGGTTACATTATAGAAAAAAAAACTCGCGATTTAGACGTCTGCGATTGAAAACAAATAATAGTTACATCAGTCTTACAATTTCAGAGAGAACTCGACAATGGATTTTTCTCTTTTCGTAGTATAAAGAGTGGTATGGGTCTACATGGATAGCCGAAAATAGTGTAGTAAATTTGCTAAATTATGAAGAATAGGATAGTTTCGATGAAACTGATTATCTAACCTTCAGCTGTATCGTTTGTATTCAGCGGCAGCAAGGATTTGGCCATATGACCATCCAACTCAATGACGGGACCATACAGATTCTCAGCAGAAGAAAATATCGTTCACCCCCATGAAAAGTGAGACATATCGACAAAAGTAAATTCCACAGGAGAGGCAAAATAAAATTTGCATGATTTTACTGTAACATGAAATTATAGCATTTAAGGGGTCTTGTACCTTTTAAACGCATCGAAAATTAACGAAAAACTTCAAAGTTGGAATTTGCCTATCTTCAAAACCTTTTTATGTATAAACATGAAATTTTGGATATTGATTAATCAGATCGTGCTTTGTAATATACTACCAACAGAAATTTATTAACCCTTTGCAGAATTTGTGTATGGTTGAAATCAAAATAGCTCTTTTTTTACTCCATAAGTCATTGCGCGCATGATATCTTGAGAAAGTATGTATGGATTGTCATGAAATTTGGTAAATATACTAAACAAATATGTGTGTTTAAAATGATCTACTTTTAAGTATTTACAATTGTAATATTTTTAGTTATGACTATTTTTATTCAATAAAAATACAAAATTTTTATTTTTTTTTTACGAAAATATTTTTTTATATAGTTAATGAAATAATTTTAGCCTAAGAGTAGATCGATTTAAATACACATATATGTTTAGTATCTTTAATGAATTTCATGCCAATCCATACATACTTTCTCAAGATATCATGCGCGCAATGACTTAATGGCTAAAAAAAGAGCTATTTTGATTTCAACATTGCACAAATTCTGTAAAGGGTTAATAAATCTCTAATGGTAGCATATTACAAAAGCACAATCTGTTTAATCAATATCCAAAATTTCATGTTTATACATAAAAAGGCTTTGAAGATAGACTAATTTAAACTTTGAAGTTTTTCGTTAATTTTCGACGCGTTTAAAAGGTACAAGACCCCTTTTAATTCTGCATGCAGAATAAAAACTTACATAAATTCATAAAACCCTTAAAAATGAAGACGTAGGATGAGGTTTGGAGGGTCAGGTAATTTTATCTCCCCACACAACCCACCTCTCTTCTGTGGTCATAAATGGACATACAGTGCAATAACATGATTTTCCCGCATAGCTATACTTGTGAAACTGTTTGTATAGCAGAACGAACCTATGACAGACCTATTAGTGGAATAAAATGCAAAATGAATTTTGTGTCACTTTTCTATCGGGTGAGCGATATGTGTAGCGCTCAATCCACTGAACGATAGGGTGATTCGATATGACAGAGGTGACAAACAGAATATAAAATTTGATTGATTGAAACGATTCTGAAGAAATCATCAAGCATCATGACCAGTCTGCGATTATCGCCAGCTAATGCTTATTAACTCGTCTTACTCGCATAACCGAACTTTATTTCTCTTTTAAGATTAATTTGTTCAATTATTTCAACGTTTTTCGTTAATAACAAATCCAATCATAACAGTTGGTAACGATTCAATAAACAAATGATTTATTTCAAATTGAATTTTTGATATTATCAGGTTTGTACAAAAATAATGCATAATTTTTCAATTCAAATTTGAAA
The DNA here is from genome assembly GCA_963932465.1 of Maratus speciosus. NCBI lineage: Eukaryota > Metazoa > Arthropoda > Arachnida > Araneae > Salticidae > Maratus > Maratus speciosus. Next base: position 118,106,177 of record OZ010794.1, on the reverse strand, counting down.
CGCTATATTTTTTTTCAAACCAAATATATATCAAAGTAAGAGTCATTACAATTAATATATTTTTGCCAATAAGAAACGAGCTTAGTGATTTCTTTGACATAAAAGTCTGGATTTCTGGAAGAGACAAAATCTCGGAAGGTATTTGCGACATCATCTTGATTGAAGAAAATTTTTCCCCTCGAGAAGTTGTGAAGGTGTTTAAAGAAATGGAAGTCGGTTGGAGAGAAGTCCGGTGAGTACGGGGGTGTTTCTTAGGCCAACGCGTGTAACTTTTGGAGGGCCGCTTGTGCTACGTGAGTTGTCGTTCAAATCGTACTGCACCCACTTTTCGAGCTTCTTTCCTTACCAATTTGCTCTAATTCGTAAACGATACTGAAATGGTCAACGCCGAGTTCATTCGCAATTTTCCTAGTTGTTTTGGTTGGATCAAATTCGACAACTGCCTTGCGTTAATAATCGTCAACAACAGAAGAATGCCGGCGACCAACCTTGTCTTGTAGGTCAAAATCTCCTCAATGGAATTTTTGAATTGACGCTGAACTGTGATCAAACTTCATTAAGGATTAGCGGAGTTTATTCTGCTCTGCGACAGAGTTTAAACTCGAAAAAATACATTCGACTAAAATCCTGTTTTGATATCTCACCTTCTGAAGTCAATTAATACCTTCAAAGAAAAATTAAAACATTTAATTTACAAAGAAACTGCTTAAAATAAAATGTATACAAAATGCTTAAAAAATAAGTTGCATTGCAAAATCATGCAATATTTTGGAACGAATTTAATAGTAAAGTTCTTCTGAAATCTCTTAAGAGATTTCCTTTAATAGTTATAAAACAAAACTGTTTGATCTATTTCCCGTTTCTACTACAAGTGTTTTGTAATTTACTTACGATGAGCTTTATCTGAACATTCCTTTTTCCTGATACACATATTAAACTAAGTGTAAAAGCCTTTATTCTGTTTAACTTTATATTTTTTCTGGAGCATTCTTCTGGAGCTTTTACATAATCACTGCTGCCGACTTTTACGCTTTATTGTTATGACTAATTTTCAATGGGGATTTTTACATTATGTTAGCTACAGTTTCTGCTATTAAAGAAGGCAAATAATAATAAAAAAAAAAACATGTAGTTGTGACATAACAATATAAAGTTGCGCAATTATGTACAATAGCAGTTCCCTTTTTAATGTAATTAATAATTTAGTGAGCAAATTCAGTTATTTAGGATTTATTTATATATCGCAAACATAAATATGTTTAATATTTTTTACATATAGTCATCACTTTATCCATCTATTTTTACTCATCTTGGAATAAAGAAGAGATCATTTCGTATGAAAATTTCCATCTTCTAATTTTAAATTCATTTCAGTGTTCTTTTTCGAAAAAAAGGAAGCATTTGTTCTCCTTAGATTAAAGTAACCAGTTCTCAAATGACTTTTATTTTTATTTCTCACTTTTCTCTTTTTTAAGCATTCTCCCGAGATTCTTTATTTTAATGTGTTATTTTTCTGATACATATATTAAACTGGAAAAAAGATGAATTACTGTATTTCGTTTCTAAGATAATTTTTCCAAGTTACCAACTTTTTGAAGATAACATTTGCCGTTGCAACAGTTAAATCTAACAAGTATATTTATTTAAAATTTATATACACTTTAAAGCTTTTTCTATCAAAATAGATTTATTTTAATCCTTCTTAAATAAACTGTAGGAGCTATCGCTTGTGATATGTTACTGAGAGCGATATAAAAAGATGTTTTCTGTAGAAGTTTATCGAGTGTACATATTTTTAATATTTTTGCAGCTAGTTATTGCTTTGCTAAATAAATGTTAAATAAAAAACGAATGGACATTAAACATGTTTAAGCTACAGACTTCCTTATTGCTTTCTATTGCCGGAAAATGTCACTTTTGCTAAAACCAAAACGATCGAGAGTAAAATGCAAAAATTGTCGCATTAATGATTAGGATTATATAAAATTTCTCATTAGCCACAATTAATTTTAATTTTTGAAATAATGTAGTTTGGCTTCTACAGAACGCAATACAAATATCTTCAGCTAATTTTTAGACGAAGGTTTTAGCATGTAGATAATCTTTGTATGATTTTTTTGTTATACAAATATTAAGGTAATTTCGTAACAGGCTATGGAATTATTTAAACAATAATCAACGCCATACAATGGCAAAAAATATTTTCTGTGTTTACTGATCTTAATATGAAATTTCGAGATTATTTTTCTTTTATACGTGTATACACATCTGAAGTATTTTGAAGATTTTCTTAAAATAAACATATTTAAAAATAAGATTTAATTAAGATTTATATTTTATCTCATCCTTTTAAATATATGTTTATGTTTTTTATTGTGTTTATGCCTTTTTTTAGTATCGGAAGAAATGTACTTTAAAAACACTTCATGTTATATGTTTAAATCACTAAATATATCCGATGTTTAAATTGATCGGTGTTCAATAGCCTTTTATAGCAATTTAATAAAAATGTACACTTCTATATTTTCATTTCTTTCAACATGCCTTTAATCTACTTTTATCAAAGATGAATATTTTCGACAAAAAATACATACTCCAAGTTCAGGCAAAAGAATTTATCTTATATAGATTATTGTCAAAAATAGCTGTACAAATCCCATAAAAGCATCCATAGCAAAGTTTCTTGAAGTCAGAAATACATTTGCGAGATGAAATACTTGTCTTTTCATCAATTTGCTAATTAAAAGATTATTCGAAATGAAAAATGATCTCGAAAACCATATATTGGCTAAATGTAAGGTGATTTATCAGATTATTTTCCCTTCGCTGTCTTTCAGCATTTTATAGCGTTTTGCGTAAATGCTGTTTAGAACAAACTCATTTAAAAATTATGCTTTTTATATAATATTTCAAAATTTTATGCGAACCTTGACACATCGCTTTAATTTCAATTTAAACACTTTAATGTATATTTTAAACGTTTTATATTTTCAGCAGAGGAATGCATTTGTGCAAAGAAAAGAAATAAGTCCTCTTTGTTTTGTCAAAATGTAATTTATTACATATGTGATATTTTTGCACAAAAAGTTTCTATGAAAGTTGAATGATTTAAAACGGAATATATATACCACAATATTCATGTTCTACAACTTATTTCATAACACCAAACTCCAACCTATCTGTGAAATGTCTTTTAAAAGAAATCGTAGCAAAGAAATTTGTAAAAAGAAAATCTTCTAAAACGCTTTTACGATATTATGTATTTTATCTTTTCTTCAATTTCCGATTTATGTCTTCAATCAGTATATTGCTACTTAGAGAAAAAAATTCAACTTATATATGACCAAAATGACTTTTTACAGTTTGTGACTTGACATAGACCTTCCTTTTGCGTAAGAGCCTTTGAATTATCATTTGGAACGCATTTTAGAACGTAAATTTCGATTACGAATTTGAGATTTTTTTTAGGCAGGTGGGAGATAGAATTGGAGGTTCAAACTTTTAAATCCTTTGAAATGCATTTGAAGCATTTCAGAATCTAGATTGACTAAAAAGAAAAACATTGAAAAGAAATAAATCTCAAGTATTTTTTCTTCAATGTGTTCTACTTTTTATTAAAGTAATGTAATAGTAATAAAATTATAAAAAAAATTATATCGATAGTGACTCCTGTACGTATTTTTGTTATTTTTTATTTAGAAAAAAATATCTTAAAGGGCTACTTCAATCACAAAAAAAAAAAAAAAAAAAAAAAAAAAAAAAAATGCTCGCTAATGTTAATCCTGTGGAAGGAACTTTTTGAGATATCTCATTTGCATTTTAACAATTTTTAATCATTTCTTTTACTTTGAAACTTGAGGTCAATTTCTATAAAAGCCATTTTTTAATTTTTCGATTTTCTATTCAGGTGTTTTTAATGAGGATACTTTCACTTTCGAAACCGGTTCCGAAAATAAAAGTATCCTTATAAAAAAGAACATATAAACAAAATTAAAAAAGTAAATAAAAAAAAAAAAAAAAAAAAAACGCCTTTTGTAGAGATCTATCTTAGCTAGCTAATGTAAAATAAAATATCATGTTAAAATATTGAAATGCAAACGAGATATCTTAAATAATTCTTCCATAGGATTAACATTACCAAGCGGTTGTTTTAGCGTCAGTGAAGTAGACTCTTAAGACAAATTTATTTTGTTGCAATATAAAAGTTTTTGTTTTGTAAAATTACAGTCATAATATTTTGGTTAATGTCTTTGCAGAACCTTTCATTAAATTTCAGAAATTCTTCATAAATATTGGGTTATTTATAAATATAAAATAGTAAAATTGATTAGTGACATTTAATAATACTTATCAACCAACAAAAAACTAGGATCTTCCACTCGATCCGGTATTGCGCTTCCCTAATTAGTGTTGGAGGTTCATTGGTTAAATATAAAGGGGGACGGGGGTATAATCCCCACCCTTAATTTAGATATATGTGTTTTTCATGCAGAATTATCCGATTTGCATAAAATTTGTTATACAGGTTTACTCTGATAAAGCACTTCCATGATAAGATTTGGAAGTTCTTTGGTTAAGTATAAAGGGGGCAACAGGAGCCTAATCCCCCTTAATTTAGATAAATGTGTTTTTGTATCCGATTTACTTCAAATTTTGTATACCGGTTTATTCTGATAAGGCGCTTCCCTGATTAAATTTGAGGTTTATTGTTTAAGTATAAAGGGGGTGAAGGGGGGCTAATCCCCCTTAATTTATGTAAATGAGTTTTTCATGTAGAATTATCCGATTTGCTCCAAATTTGATATACCGCTTTATTCTGATAAGGCGCGTCCCTGATTAAATTTGTAGGTTCATTTGTTAAGTATAAAGGGTGGAAATGGGGGAGGTACTCTCCCCCTCCCTTAATTTATTATTCCAGAGAGAGTATTCTTTGAAATGAGATACAATTAGTATGAACAGCCTGTGAGTTCAATGCCATCAGTTTAACTCGGTACTTTTCTTTTCATTACATATTTTTTGGCACATTTGGTTAAAATCTACGCGGTATTAAAAAACGGACTTGTCGAAGCCCTGTATGATTACATACCTTTTTAAAATAAAGAAAACAAAACATGTAAAATCATTTAATGATAGCCTATAAATGATGCTTAATACAATCGTAAAAATTTCCACAGGTTCATTAGAAGCACGTTTGGCCAAGTTTCATATATATGGAAAATGTTAAATATTTTATTAATATCTATTCATAGTGCTTTTCATTACAAAAAATCTTGATTTTACTCATTAATAATTTACTTGGATTGAATATTAGAGTATGGTTTTCTAGGATAATTTGATCGCATTTAAAAAGAGGATATTTTGTTTTCATAAGAATAGAGTATTTTGTTTTCACACGAACTGAAAAAAACTGTATTCGAACCTAGGCTGGATTCGAACCTAGAACTTTTGAGTGAAATGTCCGATACTGTATCTATTGAACTACATTCGCTGACAACCATAGGACATATTTCGCTCATTTTAAAAAAACTCAAGTCGCACCATATCTTTACAAATCAGTAAAACTGAGATAAAAAATAATCTTATTTTGTTTTTATTTCCAATTTTCTTTTTTTTTATCTATTTTCTATTACATTTTGTGCAAATTTTAATTCTTTTTAAATAAAAAAAAAAAAAAAAATACTAGACTGTCTATAGCTCAACATTTGAAGTAGAGAATTTAGTCCCGGCAATAGGGAATTTTACCTAGCAAAATTAATGGTAGTTCTGGAAATCGGCTTACTTTATGTTTTTTGGGTCGCTGAATCCGAATTTTTAACTTCCCACCAAAATTTTCCACGGCAACCCCCCCCCCCCCCATAATTTTGGTAAAAAGCCCCCCAAAAAAGGTTTTTATTAAAAAAAATGTATCTAGAAATTCAGAAAATAGACAAAATTTGCAACAAATTAGATATATGACATTATGACTTAGGATGAAGGGGAAGGGGGTATCTGCCTCGGAACATGCGCGCGGTGCTGCGTGGACTAAGTTGCGCAATCCACTTAACTACTCATACGTTTACATTCGCCCTCCCATCTCCCCTCCGAACTTTCCTTATAAGGTTTACTTTAAGTTTTTTGGGTCGCTGAATCCGAATTTTTAACTTCCCCTAAAATCCCCCCCCGAACCCCCCCCCCAAATAGTTGTTATTAACTTAAATTTCTTAATGTTTTAGGAGAAAAGAGTTACGAAATTCAGAAACTAGACAAAATTTGCAACAAATAGGATATATGACATTATGACGTAGGATAAACGGGGAGAGGGGGCTGCCTCGGAACATTCCCCGCGAGCTTTTCTCAAAAGCCAATTTTTTTCAAAAAATCAATTTTTTGGAGGGTTGCCGAGTGAGTGAAATTTTGGTGGGAAGTTACAAATTCGGATTCAGAGACCCAAAAAACATAAAGTGAGTCGAAATCCAGAACTAGTATTAATTTTTCCAGGTAAAATCCCCTATTGCCTGGACTTCATAACTTAGTGCACGTAGCGCCGCAGTGCATGTTCAGAGGCAGCCCTTCCCCTCCCCGTTCATCCTACGTCATAATGTCATCTATCCTATTTGTTGCAAATGTTGTCTAGTTTCTGAATTTCGTAATGCTTTTCCCCTAAAACAATAAAAAATTTAAGTTAAAAACAACTATTTGGGGGGGGGGGGGGGGTCGGGGGGAATTTTGGGGGGAAGATAAAAATTCGGATTCAGCGACCCAAAAAACTTAAAGTAAACCTATTAGAGAAAGTTCGGAGGGGAGATGGGAAGCCGAATGTAAACGTGTGAGCGGTTAAGTGGAATTGCGCAATTTAGTTCACGCAGCAACGCACGCAGCAACGCTCGAGCCCCTATATGGTCTCTATTGCCTGGACTAATTATTTAGTAACTCAAGTATAGCTTTGAATAAGTTTAAATTAAGAGGATGGTAACCACTAGTAATAGATTTTATATGGAAGAAGTTTTTTTATATGTATTAATAGGATTTTATACCTCCCAATGAAAAGAATTTAAAAAAAAAGCAATTTAACAAGTTACAACGACCATTTGGAAAATGATTTTTTTAAAGAGTAAAATTTAAGACATAAAGAATCCCATACATTACGTACGCCATGGATTACATTTTTCGGTACTGTAAATTTTTAAACATCTACGGAGCTGGTCATACATTACCTACGCCGTGGATTAAGCATTAATATTTGTGGACGAATTTTAAATGAAATTTCATTCTTAAACTTCTAAACGTCCCACAATATTACTTTTTACACCGTCGTATAGAGAAAAAAATGTACTTTTAAATGCAATTTGTTTGAAAGGTATCTCAATTTGTTTCTGAGTTATTCATTTACTTTTTTGTAGGTTTTTTTTTTTTTTTTTTTTTTTTTTTTTTTTTTTTTTTTTTTTTTTTTTTTACATTTTTGTCATAGTGGCAACATAATTATCCATTTCTGTTGAAAGTAAAGGGAAAATACAGATTATTTTATAGGCCAATCTGAAAACGAATAAAATGCGGATTGAACTAATAAAATGCTTCAGATATTTTTTTGATTTCCTACCCTGACCGATGAGAATAACCATTTTTCCAAATGGTTAATAATTCTAAGAAACACTTCTGAAATTTAAATAGAATGCACAAAAGGAGTAGTTGCAATACATTTTGCCTTTAAGTACCGAAGACCCATTTGATATAGTAATCTGGAGACTTACATGGTCCATTTAAACAATGAATCAGACAACTGTAATAAAAACCAATGTATACGCAAGGGAAATCAATGTAAGTAGTTAAAAGAAATAATCAAATGTTCTTCACTTGTGGAATTAAATGCGGAATATTCTATGTGTATTTTCGTCATCTTTTCTACATTATTCCTCCCCATTCAAGACAAAATACAGTAGTACTCTCTCTCCTTCACTCTCAAAAACTTTTAAACAACAAATTGCCATTAGCGTTTTTTACAAAGTCATGGTACAAATCGGGTTTGATTTTTAAAAAATACCACTGTTTAAAGTAAAAATAATTACATTTAGCATTTTCTGCAATCCTGGCAAAAAGTGATCGCAAAGACTGCTTCAAACCATCGTACAAAACTATGATTGCTACGAATCAATTACAGATTAAGGTTACAGTCAAATCCCGGTTTAACGAATCGTTCGGGACTTTGTTCGTTAAATCGGGATAATCAAAACAATATTTTTATACAACAAAACAAGTTAAAAGATGGAAATAAATAAGAACAACAATGCTCATTTACCTTAATAATGATGTTAAACATTTGTTGCTTTCAGAAAATACAAATACCCTGTATAAAAATTTATTATTTTTCTATGCAATACTATAAATCACAAGTATTGAATTTAAGTTTGATCAAATTTTATAACATAACTTTTATAGATGTTTGTTTGCTGTGTTTCGATTTCGTATTCAAAACTTCTGTATATATTTTTTTTTTCTGAAGCTGTGAAAACAGTGTCACCAACATCATGAGACATCAAATACCGTTTAAAAGTATCCAAACTGCAAACTGGTTCTATGAGCGTTGCATGCTTCATTTCTATTTCATCTTCTTCATCCGATCCACTACTACTGCTATTAATAACCTCGGAGTAATGTACATTGTCGCTTGTAGTCTTCTGTGTCACAAGATGCATATTTAGAAAATTAACAATCAGGGAATTTGGAAATTTTTAATAAATATTAGAAAATTTCTTCAATTTTTCATTTTTTCGACATCGAGAGTTAGTCGTTAAATCGGGATTATAAATTCGCTAAATCGAAGTTTTTTTGTTCCCTTTTCGTCGGGACCATACAAAAATTCGCTAAATCGGGAATTTCGTTAAATCGGGCTCGACTGTATATTTAAATTTTGAATAGGGAGTCGTCTAAATTTAAAATTGTACAAACTTTTAAATAATTCAGTGCTAACAACCGAAGCTAACGAAAAAGACAGGCTACCGCGGTTCATCCCCCGTGCCTTTGTTACAGATCGCTAGAGTGATATGATGCTCTTTTCGCACACCTTCATTGGTGCCTTCCAGCATCACGTGACTCCAGCGGTCTGTAAAAAAAAGATACGTGGGATGCACCGCAGTAGCCTGTATTTCTCGTTAGCCTCGGCTAACAACCCAATTTTGCATCATATAGAAATCTTCAGTACACATTTCTTTAGATCGCGTCGGAGGAAGAATGGAGGAGAGTTGTTTCTTTTTTTTTCCAATTTTCGTCTGCGATTAAAGTAGATCATATACAGTATAACTTCAAAAATCCTGCATCATCGCGACCGAGACTATGCCAGATTTTTGAAGGAATGTCAAAAGTAGTAATTAGGAATATCAAAAATAGTACTATTTTCTTAATGATGCATTTAACCGTAATTTAATTCATTATTAAGTGATAATTAAATAAGAAAAAGAGAGAATTAAATTTAAGAATAACCTTTCAATAATTGATATTATTTATGATACAGGACAAAAAAATCTAATAAAGGGTGAAATTATTTCTTCTTGTGTAATTTCAGAGACATCGATGTCAATTTTGTTTGCTTCAATTTTTTTGGCCGTTCTTTAAAAAGTTTTTCTTGTATTTTATACAAATGAAGAATCTCTATTTCGGAAATACAGTCTTGTTCTCTAAAGCAGATATTAATTCTTCAGTCAAATTTATGCATTTTTCTAGTGACGTGTTTTTTTTTCGTTTTTTTTTGCCTGTTGTTTCTTCTTGTCTTTGAGCTGCTAATAGCGTTATCGACAGTTCTGTTTAGCATGTCAGAATAGAGACTCCTAAAAACTTCTTTCAAAGAACTTGTGTACTAGATTCTACGCCGTTGCTAGCAACGGTGCAGCTCTCAGAAAGTAATCGCATCTGACAACTGAAAAAAATGTCAATTATTATTATTATTTTTTGTTTGTTTGCATTATTACTTTCGATTTTGAAGTTTGTAATTGATAAACAATTTGTATTTATCGTCCACCATAACTTGAAAGGGTAAAAGAAAAAAGAAGGGAAAACATGGTTTTGATGCGGGATTTTTGGAGTCACACTGTAATAATAAATAAATTTTCTTTCACTTCGCCCCAAACTCAAATCATTTTCTTTAAGAAATGTAACATATTTGTCAGAAAATTCTGAGATCGCACATTCGTATATTACACTACTAAAAAAATAAAAAATAATAAAAATAATTAAATAAATAAATAAATCTTCAATTACTGCCAATTACAATTTAATGTCACTTCAGTTATTAAACCTTAACTGGTGAGTTGGGGTGTTTTGAACCTCAGAGAAATTGTTAATCAGCAAACAACATTTTTGTGGTGTTTTGATACAGGAATTTTTATGTATATGTATGTACAGTACTTTTCAGTTGTTTTTGTGCAAGTAAATAATACAAAATTCACATGAAATTTTTAAATTTTCATTCGCTATCTTTTAAGGAGTGCACAAAAAATCTAATTTTGCGGTTACATACACCGCTTACGTTATAAAAAAAATCACCTCACCACTTAAGGGTTAATGAATTTGAAAACCGTTTATTCCAATATAAAACAGTCTGTATTTATATATTAATGAAATAAATTCACTTTCTTCTAGAACTATATTTGCGATTTAACAGTACTCTTATACAAATCAATAGAGTCTATTATTTCTGATGAGAGCGTGCATTATTCCATGCACAATACAAAACGCACAATAATGAATGGGGTATTATTCTAAAGATTTTTCAACATACTTTTCACATAGTATATTAATTTTTTGAAAAACACGTTAGTATTAAAAACAGCTATTAATTAAGAATAAATGCGAAACATATTAGCAAATAATTACAATGCGCGTTTGCAAAAGCCTCTCCCATGTACACCAATGCTTTAATAAGCAAAATAAATGAACTTTTTATTTTCATACATCTATTTTCACAAATGAATGAATTTTAAATTTATACATAATGAATTTTTATTATAATGCACGAGTATAATTAATCCGCGATCGTAAATGCCATTTGTATTCATGTTGAAAGCTTACGTGACTTCTGTTAATTATCGTTTTGAAATTTAAACAAAGCGACATATGTTTCTGCTTGAGTTATGGAATATTTTACCGTAAATGATGTGTTCCCCTATCTCTATGATAAATACATTTAGTTTCTTTTCCTTCAACAGTCTTGACATATGAATAGAATTCAGACATTTATATAAGGATACAGTCTATTATGATTTTGCGAAAATGATCTATTCGGTTCCGTGAATGCCACACGAATTCTTATTCAAAGAGTGTAACGTAACTTCTGACAAATGTACTATTTTTGAATTTAAAGAAAGCGACAGATATTTCTGCTTCACTGATGAAATGCTGAATACTTAATTAACATTAAGCATCTCGTTCGAAATATTTAGCATACATGTTTACGTGACGAAAGTTTGTGTGACTTCTGACAATTACTGTTTTTGAAAGGGAATGTACGTTTTATCCTTGATAGAACGATTGATCGTCATTAAATATTGGTCCACGCCAATAATGTTCAAAACAGTAATTTAATAATCATTTATTAAATACACAATATATTTAAAATGGCGAGAAACGTAAAATTAACTAAATCAGTACAAAATTATAATTTATTACACATTTAATTAATACACAACATCAGGCTGACAGCTTTTATCTATGATCGGTATTCATGGTGATATGAGTTTTTTTTTTTTCTGACTGTGTGTTATAGACGTCGGAATATAAATACATATATTATACATATAGACATACTAGCATATCTATAAATATAACATATGTATTTATATCTACGCAATACCTTATGATTTACTTATCTATATACATAAGTATAGCTGTAATTGTCATTAATATAACAATAATATTAACTATGCAGTTTAAACATAAGGAGAAAAAAAACGTATTATCAATAAATAGTACGAGGGTGTATCGATAAGATTTTGCACTCACATAGAAATAATTGAGTGAAATTTATGAAATTGCTAGATTTTATGAGTCTTTTTCTATTTAGTCAGTGTGCACAGTAATACATTTGTGCTACCGGTATTTCAATGAAAGGGGGAGGTTGTATTCCAGGAAGCGCGATAGTAGACCCAAAAGGGGACATTTTTCTAAATTTTACCGCCACACGCATGTGACATATTGTTGGAAAGGTCAGCGACCATTTATTCATGATATGCACCTCCTGAGCCCCTCCCCCCCCAAATTTGCTCTCCGGGGGGCAATTTTCTAAAACTTTGTGGACATCAATCATGCTGCCCAAGGGGCAAATTTGGGGAGAGGGGGAGGGAGTTGCATAGCATGAATAAGTGGTCTCAAGCTTTTCCAACAATATGTCACAATGGGGGGGGGGTCGGTAAAAGTTGAAAATGACCCCCTTTGGGTCTACTATCGCGCTTCCTGGAATTCATCCTCACCCCTCTCTTTGAAATACCGTTTGCCGAAAAGTGTTATTGTGCACAGTGACTACATAGAAAAGGACTAATACAATGTAGCAATTTCCTAAATTTCACTCTATTATTTCTATGTGAGGGCAGAAACATTGATACATCCTCGTATATTGGAACTATTATTGGCATGGTAAATATTGTTGCAATGGATAATATATAAGTACTTTTGATCGTAAACAAAGCGACATATATTTCTCTTTGATTGATAAAACGCTGACTATATAATCAATAGTAAACTACTGTTTGAAATCACCATCATATATAAATAATTTAATTAAATTCTGATGGAAATAAACATTGCATATCGTGTGCCTCAAGTTGTATATTTATTAAAATGTTTACATTCGATAAAACTAAATCACATACAATGATAAATTAGCGAATGAAAATCACAAGGATGGAAATATTCTTCGATACAAAAAAAAAAAAAAAAAAAGACAGTAATCCATCAAACATTTCTGAGCTTACTAAGTTCAAATACATTCATAGTTTCATGTCTTTTAATTTCAAAATTTTTGCTGTATTTCACAAGCAAAATTAAAATAAAAGAACTGTTTATGATTACTTGTAATAGAATACTCATAGTAATAGATATAATAGAATATTTATAGTTTGTGCCTAATATAAGGAGTTAATAAAGCACATAAATATAATTAATCATTGTAACATAATGATATTGTCTGATTTCTTTATCTAACGTCAAAGTAAGTATACGAAGTCTCAAAGATACAAAAAATATTCTTCTATTAGAGTACTAACTTACTAAGCTCTTAAGCATAAATCAAATACTTCGTTTGAGTTTTAGTACATAAGCTAAAACCTTTAACAACGATTTAATGCACAGATACGTACAAACAAGACACAAAAAATCACATACGATTGTTTTGAGGATTCCCGGTTCACCTCTCTCAATGCAAGAGAACAAAAAAAAATAAATAAATACATAAATAAAATAAAATAAATAAATACATAAATAAATAAAATTAAAAAAAATTAAAGTGGGTTCAGAGAACCCCTCAGTTATAGCCCCGAGTATTGGCTAATGGACTGATTGAAAAGGCGAAAAGAAGAGTTTATATATCTGAAAAAAATGACGTAATGACCACAGCTAATTGAAAAAAAGGAGTCAATGCACAGGATCCCTGCAGACAAGGGAGAGAAAAGAGGTGGAAGTTATATCATTCACTAAGGAAGAAGTATGTTTATGAATATAGTGAGCTTCGTAAAAGCCTAGATGCAAAACTGAATTACGCGTTTTGAATAATTTTAGCCTCTGGATAATTAAACTGGTGGTTAGAATTCCAACAATGTTTAGCTATTGTAGATTTCTCACAATTCTACTTTGTAACGTAATTCTGGTGTTCTTTGAGCCTACTTCTAAGAGCACGCTTCGTCTTCCCAATGTAAGGGAGGCCGCATCTCGCTTTCTTTTTTTTTTTTTTTTTTTTTTTTTTTCCTCGCACTGAAGAAGGGGATCCGGAAATCCTCGAAACGATCGTATGTGATTTTTTGTGTAGTGTTTGTACGTATTTGTGCGTTAAATCGTTGTTAAAAATTTTAGCTTATTAAGCTTTTATTGATTTATTAATACATCCAAATTTTCAACCTTTAAATTTCTAAATATGCACTATATCTCATACCGAGTACTAAAATAAACGTATTTTACATAAATACACCGTATAAATACAGTTGAACCTCGTTATGCCGACACTCTAATGACCAGAAAAAAGTGCCGTCATAAGCGGAGTGTCGCAGTAACCGGAGTTGGGGAAAAATGTTTATAAAAATCTGTATTTTAATTAATGTAAGACAATTTTAAATTTATAAGTATTCTCGCAGTTTTAAGCAATAAACCATTATTATTAAACAAAATAAACACAAAAACAAAATTGAAAAGAATAAAAATCAGATTTATGATGACTTGTTTTTTTATTGTTACATGAAATATTGATAAATTTTGGTTTGCTTATCCCTAGATGTGCTTCCTACTATTTTTTTCTTATATTATAGCATGAACTGTAATCAATATTAGCTGTTTCAGAAATGGCTGTTGGATAATTTCTGATCATTTCAATGCAATGTAATTCTTCGGTTTTATTCGGATGAAAAACGCCGTGTAACCACAAGAAAGAGCAGCCTGACCAGAACATAAAGACCGCGAGTATACTGATACGTCTATCTGGAGCTTAAGTGGGTCATTCATAGTGTGTGGGTTTATTTATTCAGATAAAGGATTGAAGAAAATTTTTTCATGTATACCAATGGGTATTTTAGACAGTGAAAAGTATGGCTAAGACATTTCTTACCGTCTAATTTCCGTAATTATAAGATGGATTATGGAAAATGGACAATTTTTCTAAGCCGTCGGGATATCCGGAATTGAAAATTATTCAAAGACGTAACATCCGGAGTTTATTTACATTAAAATCATATACAGAAAATCGGGATTTTGAAAAACTGCCATGATAAGCGGAGTGACGCGAAAACCGGGTGTCGAGATAACGAGGTCCAACTGTACATACTATAATATTACTGATAACAGAATACTTAGAAGTTGCCTTATCATCTAAAGCTTTACGGTTTATTTGAAATTAAAAGATTATGCATGTGTAATGGAATTTCCAACATTTCGAGAATTTTTGTTATTTGATTCGATCGCTTTCTCTGACCGATAAGCAATAAATTTTAATGAGCCTGTAAACAGGATTGTTAACTCTGTAGATTTCAATTTATATTTTAGCTATTTAATTAAATCATATTGAACCGTAGTTTGTGATATGAATTATTTGTTAAACAGATCTACAATTTCGTTCACTTTTAATGTTGGAAAGTTGTAACATGTAACGGAATATAGACTGTAACACTAAAAGTTCAATGCAACTAAAAATTTGAAACTTTCCTTCGAATACTATTTAATTATTTTGAAGTATGAGTAACGTTCAAAATGTATCACTTTGAATGTAAATACAGCGATAGATATTTCTGCTTGACTGAAGCAATAATGAATACTTAATCAATATCAAACATAGATTC
Source organism: Maratus speciosus (assembly GCA_963932465.1). Taxonomy (NCBI): domain Eukaryota; kingdom Metazoa; phylum Arthropoda; class Arachnida; order Araneae; family Salticidae; genus Maratus; species Maratus speciosus. The sequence continues at coordinate 118,090,677 of OZ010794.1, read as the reverse complement.
GAAGTAACTAAAATAGATAATCACTTTGGTTACATTCATGTGAAACAAAAACGTTACAGCTCATGCATCTTAAAATATGTAATTATTAAAATTTGGAAATTCGATATAAGTTAAACATATACAAATAGAAATTAGCAAACTAAGATCACAAAGATTAAAATATTCTTCGCTTTAAAAAACATTGTAATCCATTGTAAAACATAACTAACAAAAGTTTCTTTTGTTAGTTTATTAAGCTCAAATTTCAAATACATTCAAAGTTTCTTGTCTTTAAATTGAGAAACGTGCGTTGTATTTCATAAGCAAAATAAAAATGAAGGAATAGTTTATGAAAATGTATGATATAATACTTATAGTAACAGGTATAATAGGATATTTAGAGTTTGTACGGATATAAGGAGTTTTAAACGAGTTAGTAAAACACATACATCCAATTCACCATCGTAATATAATGATATTGTCTGCTTTATTTATCTAGCTTCAAAGTTAGTATACAAAGTCTCAAAGACAAGAAATATTTTTCTATTACAGTACTAACTTAATAAGCTTTTGTTGATTTATTTATGCATCCAAATTTTCCACCTTTAAATTTCTAAATATGCGCAGTATATCATACCGAGTGCTAAAATAAACGTATTTTACATGAATACTCCGTATAAATACTTACTATAATATTACTGATTACAAAATAGTTAGGTATTGGCTTATCATCTAAACCTTTATGGTTCATTTGAAATTAAAATGTTATGCATGTGTAATGGAATTTCCAACATTTCGAGAATTTCTGTTATTTGATTCGATTGCTTTCTCTGACAGATAAGTAATAAATGTCAATGAGCCTCTTAACAGAATTGTTAACTCTATAGATTTTAATTTATATTTTAGATATTTAATTAAATCATATTGAACCATAGTTTGTTATAGGAAATATTTGTTAAACATATCTACAATTTCATTCACTTTTAATATTGGAAGTTCTAACATGTAACGAAATGTAGAATGTAACACTAAAAGTTTAATGCAACTAAAAATTTGAAACTTGCCTTCGAATATTATTTAATTATTTTCAAGGTAAGTGTAACGTTCAAAATGTATAACTTTAAGTGTAAATACAGCGATAGATATTTCTGCTTGACTGAAGGAATAATGAATGCTTAATCAATATCAAACATACTTTCGAAGTCACTAAAATAGATAATCACTTTGATTAAATTCACGTAAAACAAAAACGTTACAGCGTATGCATAATAAAATATGTAATTATTAAAATTTGGAAATTCGATATAAGTTAGATATATGCAAATATAAATTAGAAAACTAAGATCACAAAGATTAAAATATTATTCGCTTTAAAAAACAATGTAATCCAATTGTAATCCATTGTAAAACATTGAAACTTTTGTTAGTTTATTAAGCTCAAATTTCAAATACATTCAGAGTTTCTTGTCTTTAAATTGAGAAACGTGCGTTGTATTTCACAAGCAAAATAAAAATGAAGGAATAGTTTATGAAAATGTATAATATAATACTTATAGTAACAGGTATAATAGGATATTTAGAGTTTGTACGGATATAAGGAGTTTTAAACGAGTTAGTAAAACACATAAATCCAATTCACCATCGTAATATAATGATATTGTCTGCTTTATTTATCTAGTTTCAAAGTTAGTGTACAAAGTCTCAAAGATAAGAAATATTTTTCTATTACAGTAAATATCATAAATGTCACTGAGCCTCTTAACAGAATTGTTAATTCTATAGATTTCAATTTATATTTTAGATATTTAATTAAATCATATTGAACCATAGTTTGTTATATGAGCCTCTTAATAAGCTTTTGTTGGTTTATTTATGCATCCAAATTTTCCACCTTTAAATTTCTAAATATGTGCAGTATATCATACCGAGTATTAAAATAAACGTATTTTACATTAATACACCGTATTAATGTAAAATAAACGTATTTTACATTAATACACCGTATTAATGTAAAATGTATACTTACTATGTATACTTACTATATGTATACTTATTAAATGTATACTTAGTATAATATTACTGATAACAGAATCGTTAGATATTGGCTTATCATCTAAAGCTTTACGGCTCATTTGAAACGAAAAGGTTAAGCATGTGGAATAGAATTTCCAACATTTCGAGAAATTCTATTATATGACATTTAAAAAAATATTTTTCTCTTACAGTACTAACTTAATAAGCTTTTGTTGATTTATTTATGCATCCATATTTTTCATCTTTAAATTTTTAAATATGCACAGTATCACATACCGAGAACTAAAATAAAAGTATTTTACAGGAATACACCGTATAAATATTTACTATAATATTACTGATAACAGAATAGTTAGATATTGTCTTAGCATCTAAAGCTTTTCAGTTCATTTGAAATAAAGACGATATGCATATATGATGGCATTTCCAACATTTCGAGAATTTCTGTTGATTGTTTCGATCGCTTTCTTTGACAGATAAGCAATAAATTTGAATGAGCCTCTTAACAGAATTGCTAGCACTACACTGTAAAACAAAATCCGCTAAAATACGGAAATTGTACTGGCAATCGAGATGCAAGTATTATTTCCGTATTTTAACGGAAAATTTTCGACGTAAATTCCAGAAAAATTTCCGTTTTCCCGGAATTTACGGGAAAAAAAAATCCGCTAAAATACGGAAATAGTACGTGCGACTCGATTATCAGTACTATTTCCGTATTTTAGCGGAATTTCTTTCACAGTGTACAGATTTCAATTTGTATTTTAGCTATTTAATTAAATCATATTAAACCGTAGTTCGTGATGTGAATTATTAGTTAAACAGATCTAAATATTTCATTCGCTTTTAATGTTGGAAAGTGAATTTACGTTTCTTTAAGATGTAGCAGAATGTAGAATGTAGCACTAATACTTTAATGAAACTAAAATTTTGAAAGTTTTATTAGAGTATTATTTCACTATCTTTAAGTAACTCTTAATCTCAAAATATATAACTTTGAGGGCAAATAAAGCGACATATTGGCCATTCTCACAACCTTTTGACTTTTGAGGGGGAAAAAATCTGGCGAAATTAAACTTGCTAAAATAACATTTTAATCTGATAGACGAAAACTGGAAAAAAATTCTGTGGCTGCATCTGAAGTGATTTTCTGTATAAGTTTAGCAAGAGGGACGGTAAGGATGAAAAACTAAGGGACAGAGTTAAAAAAATAATATCAACCGTAAAAATGTGTGCAGGTTAATTTTTTACTACATATTTATATGAAACAACTGTCCCATTTTCAGAAAAAAATTACATCGAATTTCTTTTACTGAAATAATTTTATACAGACAGCTCCAAACTTAAAAATCAACATCAGGGACACAGGACGGTATAGGAGTTTTCCCGGTATTTGGTACCCAACATCGTCCAAAACTTATTTACCTCGTTAATATTGTTATGCAATTATGCAATGGGATGGCCCCCAGTATATGACATAAAAAAAGCACAAAAAGTGTATGAAAATAAAAATTATTATTCAGGGACATGAAAGTCAAAAAATTGTGAGAATGTCCCATATATTTCTGCATCAGTGGAGCAATAATGAAAACTTAATCACAATGAAACATATGTTCGACATTACTAAAATAGTTAATTACCTTGATTAAATTCAAATGAAACCAAAATATTCACCCCTCTCGTGCCCCTCAAAATATATAATTATTAAAATTTGGAAACCCGATATAAGACACATACAAATATAAATTAATAAACTAAGGTCACAAAGATAAAATATTCTTCTATTAAAAGAAAAAAAGCATATTAATTTACGAAACTACAGTCAACGTATTAAGTTCAGTTTTAAATACATTTTAAGTTTCTTGTATTTAAATTTCGAAATGTGCGTTGTGTTTCACATGCAAAATGACAATAAGTGAACTGTGTATGAATATTTATAATAGGATACTTAATGTGATACTTATAAAAGGATATTTTGAGTTTCTAAAGATATAAAAACATTTTAAAGAACTTAATAAAATACATAAATCTAATTAAACATCGTAATTAAATGATATTGTCTCTTCTGTTTGTACAACTTCAAATTAGGTAAACAAAGTCTCAAAGATGAAACTGCCATATATCCTCCTGAACCCAAGCAAAATTTAATACATAATTTGTTTTTAAATATGAGTTTCTTTCAACAATTAGGCATCAAAAATGACGTTTTTAAAGAAATTAATAAATTTCGATTTTATAATTTTGTTTTAGAGCACATCCATCTAAATGGGTGTTCAGGTCATAACTCGCTTTAAAGTAATTTAAAAAAATGCGAGAAGTATAGGAAAGAATAGAATTTATTATAAAGAAGATAAGGCAAGTATTAACAACTGATTTAAAATTGCAAAATAAAAAGAATTTAAACAAATTAAAATAACATAAAAACGAAAATTACCAGCAGAACGTAGAATTCCAACTTGACTCATTTATTACGCCATCGTGTAAACAAAGTAGTTACCGTTGTCAAAATCCAAAAGCTGAATGTTGATTTTTGATTCATACATTACCAAAACCAACTGGTTTTAGATTGTTACATTGAAATTTAACGCAATAGAAGGAGAAAGCAAAACATTCATTTAAATGGATGCCAGGTCTCAGGAGGATATATTATTTCATTTGCAAACATCTCGTTTTTTTTCGACTAAAAACATAGCGCACAACGATGAATTATGTATTATTGGATAGGATTTCTTACCCACTTCTGTCATTTCATACTGAATTTAACTAATATGTAGCGCACAAAGATGAATGAGGTACCTTTGGTTAGGAATTTTTACTCACAACTGATATTGTACAATGAATTTAACTAACATGAAGTGTATAAAGATGAATAAGGTATCATAAGATAGTAATCTTTACTCACATCTCACATTGCATACAGAATTTTATTAACATGGAAAATAAAAAGATGAATGAGTTATCATTGGATAGTATTCTTTACTCATATTGCATACAGACATTGCATACAGAACATTGCATACAGAATTTTATTAACATGGAACGTAAAAAGATGAATGAGGTATCATTGGATAGTATTCTTTACTCACATCTGACATCGCATAGAGAATTTTATTAACATGTAACGTAAAAATATGAATGAGGTATTAATGGATAGACTTTTTTGCCAGAAAGCATTGCATACTAAATTTTTATTATACTTTTAGGTTGAGTATTATCATACATATTATTTTTTATGTCATCAACCCCTTTTTGTATGCACATATAAAACGCACAACAATAAATAGGGTGTTATAAGAAATGTTTTTGAAAAGACTTTGGTCTCAGTACACTGATATTTCTATAAAACAATTCGTTTGATTAAAAAAAATCGCAACTAATTCTAAATTAATAAAAAAAGTATCAAAAATATACTGGAATATTGCAGTACGAAAGCTTCGTACGGATCTATTGGTATTCTTCTATTACAGTACACACTAAAGAGGCATTTATCGAGTAATTAAGGGGGTCTGGGGCACATTTTAAAATAATTTTTATTTATTGAGTTAAAATTCTGATTTTTTTTTGTGATTGTTAACCATATCATTTTTTATCAAAATCACATGATAAAACTTCTCATAATTTTTTTAAAAAAATTTTTAAATTTAAATTTATTAAAAAAGTGGGGTAAGTAAAAATCGTTATAACTCGAATTATTACTTATAGAATTTCATTTTTTTTTCACTTAAATAAACAGAAATATATAAGTTTTAATTTTGATACAGCAGTTTTAAAAATATTAATTAAAAAAAAATTAAAACTATTTAACGAATTTTTTTTAAAAAGTGGTGCACTTAAAAAAAAAAAAAAATCATATTTTCAAAAGTAAATATTTTTTCAAATATGCTGAATCACAATTAAAGTAAAACAATTGAAAAAGACATGTTCCACGTTTGAACCATTTATCTTTAACGGTTCTTGAGTTATAAGAATTTAAATATGAGGAATAGTGAAAAAACCCATCATGAAGAAAAACGCATTTTTACAAGAAGTTGTTTCCATGACAGTCTTTGTTTGAAAAGCAGATGTTTTAAAACAAACCAAAACGAAAAAAATAATATTTCTTGTTCTAATTAAGATAGAAACATGATTTAAACGCCACTTTAAGCAGAAAGAAATAGAAAATTTTTTAATGTAATAAAATGCACAAAATTTGAAGATTTTCGTGTCCCGGACCCACTTTAGTCTTCCAAAGGCCACTCCTCTCCCCCAGCCTTTAAATTTCTAAATATGCTCTATATCTCATAATAAGGACTAAAATAAAGAGTTTTTACATGAATAGAACGTATAGATATTGAATATAATAATACTGATAAAAATATACTTAGACTTTGTGACATCCAAAGTTAATTTTAAATCAAAAGGATATGCAAATACATGCGGAATGGTATTTTCTACATCTCGAGAATATCTATTAAATGCTTCACTCGCTTTGTCTGACAGGTAAGCAATAAATTTGAATGAGCGTTTTAAGAGAAAAGCCAACTTTGTAGATTTCAACTTGAATTAATTCTAAATTATTAAATCATATTAACCCTTAAATGCGCCATTTTTTATTTTGTTTCGAAAAAATTATTCATGATTCTTTGAAAGGTTTATTACACAGGAAAAATAATGAAAACACAAATCACAGATACATTTTTCATATAATACGTCAATATTTTCTTCTGTTGCACATCTGAAATATAAGTAAAAACAACTGTCGTGAGCTGTTTTACGCTAAAATACTGCAAATTTGTAAATATTGTAACATGTATGCTTCTTAATACCTTATTTTATATAATTGTTAATTTTTATAAAACTTAACCTTTAATACCCACGTTAGAATATGTGTTAGAAATTACTTATTTCAGAGAATCTGACTTTACACCAGAAAGTTTTAATGGTTTATTTCGCTTTATTTTAAAACGAAATATCTGTTATTTATTAAAGCAAATATTGCTGTTTTAATTTTCTGGTATGAATTAGGTATATACGAATAAAACAAATCTATTAAATTTAAAACACTGTTGTTTGCATATATGCAAAGCTGCGCACTAATTGGTTAAAACGTTGTTCGATATATGAAGTATTAATTAAACACACCTATTATTTCATTCAAATTTCATGTTGGAAACTGAATTTACGTTTCTTTAAAATGCAACGGCCGGTAGAATCTAACAGTTAAAATAAAATGTAACTAATAAATTGAATGTATCCTTAGAATATTAATTCACTATCCTTAACCCTTAGCATTTGCACATGATTTATATACTGTCTCGTTTACTATATACGAATAAATATTCGTTGCAAGAAAATATTTTCCGACAGGCTTTCGTCTGTAAGTATATGTTTTGCCCATGTATGCTTACATTTTCACTCATATGCCTCATATATAGATAATAAATATTTTTTTCTGGCGAAAATAAGTATTTTTGGTGAAATAAAAAAAAAACTGTTTCTTGAAATATTTAGAAGTACATAATTAAAATTTAAAATGTTTACTTTTGAATTTTATATGACCTCCATTCAAATAAAACATTCTTCCGCAAAAATCTTTTCCACCAGGCATAATAAATATTTCAATTTGCATATATTTACTCGAATGCATCACAGATATACATTATGAATAGTTTTCTCTGAGTGGCAGATACAAAATTCTGTTTTCTGTGGGGATTAAAAAATACATCTATTACGTGAAATTTTTAAAAGCATTTCATAAGAATTTAATTCAACCTAAATAAAAGAATAGCATTCTTAGATTGTGTAAAATCCTTGCTTTTGAGTATCACTATTTCCGATTAGTAATATTCACGTTATCCAATTACAAAAAAGTATTGCTAATGTTGCGATTAAATAATGCGAAGTTTATTATTCGGAAATAACGTTATTGTACTTTTGGAAATAGTAAGAAGTGTACTAACGTTGTGAGTTTATACATCTCAGACTTTCCAAAGATCTTCTTTTCTTTCAAAACTAGTTATTTAAGCCATTGTCGCTTTGGGTTCTCTAATATCTTACATTCGGGAGATTAAAATCATACAAAATAACGTTTTGTTTATTTTTCAAAGTTATTGTTTTTTTTTTTTTTACATTATCTAGGGTATCTTGAATTCTTTGCGTACGAATTATACACGATGTCCCAAAAATATTGACCTCGGCTTTTATTCCTTAAATATTATTCATATACATATATTATAAATTATAATCTTACCTAAAAAAAGGGTACAGAATTTTATGAAATAGAATACAATTTTCAGGGGAATAAATTTCAAGAAATACATAATTTAAATTTTATACGGCTTCCGTACAAAATATTTTCCAATAAATCAAATGTACCATTTAGACAATTAAGTTTTCATTTAAAATTTCAATATTTTATCATAAAAAGTTGCAGTGATGTGAAAATGTATCAATGCAGACTTAACCATTTTTCGATGCCTTATATGAGCGCGCAAAGGCAAAAACTCATATATGATGATCAGTTTTCAAGAGTTGTACACAAATTACGAAAGAAAACAATAATTGCATTCAATTATTGAGTTCAAATTCATCATTAACACCACACCAACTTTGTTTAAACATATGTCTGAGTTTTTTTACGATAAAATGCTGAAATTTTGTACATGACATTATTAGTGTATGGAGTACATTTTACTCCAGCTAAGGTCAATGTTTTTGAGACACTATATATACTATCCTTATTCTAATAACTTTTCCCAAAATCTTTATCTGTTAAGCATTCGTATATAAGCATATTTTAACCAATCTGTGTTTACACTTCCACTCATATATATCATATACAGGGTGTCTCGGAACTCACTGGAAAATAGGATAGGCGTAGAAAACGCCTAGACATACCGCATAGAAAATACCTAGAAAAGCTCAAAATAGCATGGTCAAATTCAAACAGCGAAGCACTACAGAACGCTTTCCGACCGTAGAGTGAACAGCGTTCACAGCATAATTTGCGTTTACTAAGTATTCCCATCCGCTAGACCACACATGTAATGCATAATCCGCCTTTTTCTCAATAGAAAAACTATTCATCCCATTTGCAATTCCGTTTCTGCATAAAGATTATGCATGTGAAAGTATGCTTCATGCATACACTAGAGAACAGTTCTAACAGTTTATATATTCTTGAAAATTTTGAGTTCAAAGATAACGTTTAAAAGAAAAGAGTCTATTCTAATATTTTATTGACAAATTATTAAGAGGACCTCAATTAGTACTTCCTGCACATTTTTTACAAAACCTTAATAATATAAATAATAATATAATAAAATTAATAATATAACGATGAAATTTCAATATATATATTTTTTTTTCTGACATCGATATTTAAAGCTATAAACTAGCTGATGTAATTAAAAAGCACATAGGTCATACAAAAGAATAGTGAACATTTTTTATTTTATTTTTATTTTAGCGATAGAATAGCTGTAGCTTTCCATTTGTTTGAAAAGCATTGCTACCAAAAATTGATACATTTATAGCAGAAAATTCTTAAATTTATATATATATATATATATATATATATGTGTGTGTGTGTGTGTGTGTGTGTGTGTGTGTGTGTGTGTTAAGGCCAAAGTCGGAAATCGGTCAGTTCGCGAATTGACCAGCCAGTTCACGATGCGGCCAGAGTTCGTCGGCGAGTTCGCGAAGTGACCAGATGCCATCAGCTAGATCACGAAATGGCTAGACGCAGTCGCCCAGTTTGTATAATGTCATAGGGCGACTGGGCAATTTGCGAAATGTCGGGGGGCGTTTTTTCAAAGTCGACGTAAAATGTTATGAGCTGATTTTGAGGGTCTGTATAGTTTCTACTTAATCTATCTTAAGATTTGTTTCCCATGAAAGTTGCTCATTTTTAGACGAGCCCGCGCAAAATAGTTTTTTATCGTTTTTTTCACTTAATTTTTTTAACGAAAATTCTTCAAAATGTCTTCAAAATTCTTTAATTGCGTTACTTCCATTTTTACAAAAGAAAGTGGTTATTTGGGATTATTATATTTTATTGATGCTATATTTTTATTACAATAAAAGAAATATTTTTTCCACTTGGAAAAAATGGTGTTTAAGATCATCAAGTGTCAAGTTGCCTTATCTCCTTGGGAACCAGCGACTGGTATACGTGCCGCGTAAGGAGCTCAGAATCAGTGATTATTCTTACCAGTAAAATTTTATTGTAAATTTTACCTTATTTAATCCCAGAATTTTCCCGATTCAAGATTAAATGTTCTGAAAAAGACGCTCGTTCCGAAGGGGTAAAAGTAAAATAACATTATTTAGCAAAGAATATAAGAATAACGATATTAGCTTGTTAACGATGTAAGGGCGTGAAGGTCTCAGAACCCTAATATAATACCTACAAAAACTGATACACTAGGATGATTATGCGACGCTAAAAAAAACTCACTAAAGTAACAGAATAAACAAAGTAAATTTAACTTTCAAATATTTTAAGGTACATAAGAAAACTTTCTTCAGTAGAAAAAAAATGAGAGTGAAAAGTATAGCTAAGGCAATCCACAAAATGTGTATTTAATGTAAATGTGCTTCTCTTTATGTTGCTATTACATATTCAACATAAAACTAATTATATGTACAGTCGTGAAAAAAAAAAAGTAAACACCTCCTACTAACTCCGCAACAAATTGTCGTAGAAGAAAGTTACTGGTACCGAACGATTGAAAGTAAAGTCTACTTTTAAATGATGTATATAAAATTTGCTTAGAGGGCCATCTACATATTAAAACGAACCATAACTTCATTTTTTTCAATGGCAATACCCAATTCTGACAGCATAAATGAACTCTACACCCTTCAATTAGCCTAAAAACAAATTTTTATGCAATTCGTACCATAAGTTTCCGAGAAGTTTATTATTTTAAAACGAGCGTATTTTAAGGGCTGTATCCAAATTGAAGTTGGTACTCGATTGCTAACCGAGAGAGCCCCCTTCTTGATCAAGGCACCTTAATCAGTCAATGAAGCCTGTTAGATAACAAGGCAGCAGAAGAAATTCACTTCGATCATAGATGGCCCCTTAAACCATCATTTTGCCGTTTTTTAAGCATAATTTTAAAACTATTTGGAAGAAAAATGTGCAATTTTGGATTTTCATAAAGCAGGACTTAATAAATCTAAATCCATCAAAAAAATTGTAGGTTGCAATTCATAATTTTTTCGAATATTAATTTCATAATTCATAATTCATATCATAAAATTATAAAAAATTGCAAATTCAGCGTATTTATGCTTGGGCACATTAGTTTTATTGCTACACAAAAAATTAGCGCATTAGGAGCATAATTTCAGGAGATATAAATAAAAATATGAAAATGTAATTTAACATTACAAGCACTTAATTTTGAATGTTTATAATTCAAAAACTTATCATTCAAATGAGTTGAAATTTGGTGTCTAGGCATAATTTGAACCGAAGATTTGAAATATCTCGTCAAAATTGGGAATTGCTATTGAAAAAATGAGGTTTGTGCTTGTTTTAATATGTAGATGACCCCCTAAGTAAATTTTACATGCATCATTTAAAACTAGACTTTATTTCAAATCGTTTGGTACCAGTAACGTCCGTCTACGATAATTTGTTGAAGAGTTAGTAGGGGGTGTTTACTTTTTTTTTCCACGGCTGTACAAAAAACATTGGATATATTTGTTGTTAATATAGATACCCACAGAACAAAATTCAACAAGGGGCAAGATATCCAAACAGTTTTAATTGCGATCCCATTATTTTTCTCCTTTCAAATGGAGACTATAAACATGAAATAAACTAAACTGAGTTTCTTTTTTTCAGAACCTCACGTTAAAAACATTTTTTAGGTATATCATCATAAAAAACAATACATAAATATAACAACACATATTAAAAATCAAAAACACATGTTTGAAATGACGAATTGAAAGAGTTTATTATTTTTCTTCAGTTGGGAGAGAGGTTCTGTGGGGTCTGCCCTCTGAAATTCCTTTGGAAATATTTATTAAACAAAAGGAAAGTGACCAGAACATCCTAAAAATATTTCAAACAGAAAACGAACAGAAACTGAGTTTAAAATTATACTGAGCACGAAATGGGTCTTTTCTAAGAATTTTCCACATGATATTTTAAAATATGTTTTTTATGAAGATTGACAAGAATCTGAAATGTGCCCGTTGCATATAGTGATATATATATATATATTATTGTGCATTTTATATAAAGATCCCGAAAAAATGATTATTTTAAAGATATGGCAAAGATAGAATATATGTTTTATATAATAGCAACAATTTATATTAAGATATCTTCAGAAAGATCGTTAAAATTTAAAACTTATGCAGGGAAAAAATTAAATTCCAGCGCAACAGATCTAAAAAGAAGTTCCCTACATTAAAATCTACCATAGCGGATGATAAAATCATAAAAATGGAGTATCCAAAATTTCATAAAAACCTATAAAACAATAGGCTACAGTAAACTGAGTTTGGAATTATTCTTTTCACAAAATGATACTGTTCTGTTAAACTTGTCGCATGAATTTTTAAAGTATATACTTAATGAAATTTATTTTTATTTGCAATGTGTTTAATGCATGTAGTGATGTATATATTATTCCAGATTTTGTATAAAAATTAAGATAAAATATTTTTGGTATATACAGGTTGTTCCAAATTTCGACTGATAATCTAAGAAGGGTGCAAGACGGCATCAAGAGGATTAAAAATTAAAATACAACATGGGATTGCAAACCATGAATTTAGTCTAAATTACAGCGTGTTTCATCCTAACGGAACTTTTGTTGACAGTAATAAGTTTGAGAAAAATCAAACCGTTACAATGAAAATGTAACGATATGTACCTTATTTTGTGTGAAATGTTGTAACTTCACGAAAAGTTCTAGAATTGCTCAAGTTTGCTCAAAGGAAGCAAAGACTCTGTTGATATAGTTCATTTTACAATAGCTAATTTTCAGACGTTTAACTAATCTTATTTAATCAAACATGAAAACAGCAATTCACAGTAGCATTTTTCGGCTTTAAAATCCTCCATTAACCCTTTGAGAGGCGAGCAGTTGTGATTTTGAAATGTAGAATTTACACCGGAAACCGCCAAAAGATTTATTGCAAAATAAGGAAAAGCAATTCTACGCCTTTTCTCCACCAATGTTAGAAAAGTAAAATTTAATAAAATTTTTCTGGTGCAAATCTTCATTAATCGTAGGTGGGATAAAATATATCCCACCGGGATAAAATATATCCCTCAAGGGGCTGAAAGAGAAATAAATGGAAACCCGTTTACAGGGATATCGCCACTGGTTTTCTAATTATAATTCAATCTCCCGTAATCTTTTTTAAGCTCATACGGTGTCATACGGTGCTAATCATAATATCATAATACGGTCATAATACGAGTCATAATATGGTGTCATCGATTACTCAAGCAATCGATGACACCGTATGAACTAGCAATTGCAGTCCAAAATGTGAAGCGTCTAGTGCTTAATCCAGGCAATCATAATGGAAACTTCCAACACTTTTTTTCGATATCATCACATGTGCAACAAAGGTGAGAATGTCGATTAAAAGTTTTATTATAATAAATTTCAGGTTTGTGAAAGTTATTGCTGTCAACACAAATTGAATTAGGCAGAATACCCTGCATTTTTGATTAAATACGTGGATTGCGACTCCATGTTCTAGGGTAATTTTTTTTCCTCTTGATGCCATCTGTTACCCCTCTTAATTTGTCTGGAACACCATGTATATAACAAAGAAAGAATCTTTATTTTATATTGGAAAGGATACTTATTTACGTATATTGAGAAACGTGCGGAAATGCAGGTAGAACCTATGAAGAAAATCTATAAATAAATTCAATTTCAATTCATCCGGAATTATTAAGAACCATCCTATATCAAAACCTAACATAGCGCTGGAAAACAAATCCTCAAAATGAAAGTGTGTAGAATTTCATAAAGTATATCAAACAGCATGCAGCAGTAAAGTGAGTTTGGAAGTATGCTGAGCACGAAATGATACTTTTCTGGAAGGTTGTCGCATGAATTTTTAAAGTATGAACTAAATAAAATTGATGTGTATTTGAAAAGTGTCTGTTGCATACAACGGTATATATTATTGTGCATTTTGTATAAAGATTCAGATAAAATATATTTTTAAAAGATGTGGTAGAGATAGAAAATGTATGCTATATAAATATAAACAATGCTTATTGTGATATGTGCGTAAGGCGAATTAACATTTAGAACTTATGAAAGACAGTTATCATTAAAACATTTCTTCATTAACATTAAAAATTATATCATTTTGAGGTGTATACTCCAACCAACTTGAAATGTGGCATGAAATTCTTTCTTCCCAGTATATGGAAATATTTCAAGATTTTTAGAAAACGATAGATTTTCAGAGATAGATCAAGATTTTTAGAGAGTATCGAACATAGCTCGCATTTCTGTTAATTAACTGGCATCCTTAATACACATTATTTTCATTATGTATGCGATCATGTTCGTGAGCTCTGTTTATAAAACTGAAATTAGAACTACCTTATGTAAATACTCTAAAATAGAATAAATAAAACATAATATTCATACAAAAATTAAAAATGAATTTTACAGCTACCATTAAATGTAACTGCAGGGCCATCCAAAAGTCACAAAGGAAATGGAAATGCAATAACTTAAAATGCATAGACAGTAGCACGATACAGTTTTCACATAAACACGCAAAAAGACTAGTAAGTATTCGATTTACAAAAAAAAAAAAGTATTACTAAATAACTGCATTTTTTATCGACAGTTACAGCTACAACAGTCCAAAACCGACGACTATAGCAATTGAAACTGTCATGCAATCGAAGTTAGAGCTTTTAACAAAATGTTCGATAACCTGCATAGCACCATGTCACGTGTGTCAGCGTTTTTCAATAACGGCATTCGTCAAACTGGACACCTGTTGCATGCTGTACACACTGCTGTACACACAGTCGATGCTGTACACACTGCTGACAAAACTGAATGGCCACTCGTTGTCAGCGATTAACACTAGTACGGGGAAAATTTTGGTTAAGTTTTATAAAAATATTTTACACCAGAAATTTTGTTTCAAACTATTTACCTTATTAATTTAACTATTTTCTCATGTTATAAAGAATTTTCTGGTACGAATCGAAATATATTCAGTTCGGTTAAAATGACTCTCATCGCCGTTCTTCTGTTACAGTTATCCTGGCAAGAAACATTTTGTTGTTAATTTTTTAATAATCTCAAGTTTTAATGTATATTTTAGTGAAAATAGCATTTGTTATATGTATACTTTTTTGAATTATCATTCAGCTTTCGTTTTTTGTGACTTCACCACTATGTGACATATTTGTGATTTTAAAAAAAAACTTTGTTTCCGATAATAAGTTTGTGACTAACCCATTATGTGACACATGCGCGTCATTAAGAAATTTTGCTTACGGTTATACCATCAGAATGAACAAATTCAGCACGAAACCATGTAATTAAGATGATCTCCACCATTTAAAATGGCCGACCATATAGAGATGCTATAGAACATTGTAAAAGTTCCGTAAACCTTCCCACGTTCCATGGTTCTTTTAAGGCTGTCAACTTTACTTCATATATTCCTTTCACTCGTTTTGACCGCTTATAGACTTTGATGCTGAAATTCATTTCCTTATTTGTATAGAAGGCTATTTTTTTTCAGTCTTGCAAATTGATATAAAAAAGCCCTTAAAACAAAATGTTGTTATGCATAAAATACGTATAAGGCAATTCCCAAAGAATTTCACTTATTTTTAATTTAGAAATTGATGGTTAATCGTGGGAATCTCGCATTATTGCTGTGTAAATAATCATGCAAAGATCATAGTAAATAGGAGTTCAAATTGCTTACGGTACTCCGCCGTACGTCCTGAATATTAAAGTTATCATTTTCTTGTATATATATATTTGTGATTGGCAAGTTGCATCCAATTACGTGTTAGACATATCCTTTCAGTTTAAAAGAAAGCAAAAATCTGAATTCAGTTATCTGATTGTTCCAAATTATTTTACGGCGAATGAAAAATTGTTTTATATAATGTATTAAATATTCGAAAAAATATTGAACTAATAAGAAATATATAGAGTGTTGAACATAGCTATTGATTTCTTATTTTTGTTTTTCCCTGATGATAGAAAGCATAAATCTTTCGGAATAATTATGAAATTAAAAGAACTTCCAAATGGATAGATAATATTGGCACTGATTTATCATTTGTGCTAAAGTTATATAATAGGGGAGACTAGGGAGGGTTGACCGACTTTTTACAAAATAATTTTTTTTATTTTTTTTAATGTTGAACGTAGAACAAAGTTTTATATATCATTCTATTAGTTATACAATCAGCTATCGAAATAAAATTGCTACATAAGTGTAACATATAAGAAATTTGAAACAAAATATTGATTTTAATCATGAAAAAGAATGGGTCAAGGCTCCCCACATATGGGAGGGTTGACCCACTACAAGGGAAGCTTGGCCAACTTTGTTTTACATTGCAATATTTGTGAAGAGAAATAAATCAGTTTTAAAAAAGCAGAATAAGTTTATGCTACATGCCTTAATTATTATAAAATATATATGTATTTTTTTTTTAAATATGATGTTTAAAGAAACCTGCTACACCCAATCGCAATTCAGAGGAGAAAATTTTTGTTTTAAACAGGATTTTGTCTGAGCAGGTATAATTGTACAGCAGTTAAAAACGGAATTTTAGCATTTAGGGCAGTACTCTGTTCCGTTTTCACAGTATTTCATGTTATTGTGTCCGGATTTAGGTGCCACTGTTCCGCTTTTTTTTTTGTTTCCTTGTCCTATTTTTTGTGACACTCGAACTGACAACTCTAGTTGTCACATAGTTTGTCTTCATTTCACTGTATTCACCCTGGTGAAATTTGTCTACATACCTTCCTAAAGTTTTTCGATCGATGATATGTTCTTTTGCAGCCGCATGGGCACTTATCATGAACATGATTTAAACCTTTAAGGGGCAAAGTACTTTCAGTACTGAAATGTTGAAATAAATGACTGGAACCGGAAATTACAAACACAATTATTTGAAAATAAGAAAAAGGCTATATTTCACATACATATTAAATGGAAAAGATTTTAACAAAATTCCGGTGCCATTGTGACGTTTCGGAATTAAAATTAAGTGGTTTTATAAACATACCACTGCCTCTGAAAGGGTTAAGACTGCTGCTTTCATCCTTTCTAGCCCTTTGTAGTCTTTCCCACTGTTCCTGTTTACCTATTGTAAGTAATATTTAAATGGAAAAATGTTCCTATCAACTTTTCCATTTTTTAGCAATTTTACATCTCTCTTTAGTCAGTTTTAAACATTCTTTTCCATCACACCATTTTGCTGTAACT
Organism: Maratus speciosus; assembly: GCA_963932465.1. Classification (NCBI taxonomy): domain Eukaryota; kingdom Metazoa; phylum Arthropoda; class Arachnida; order Araneae; family Salticidae; genus Maratus; species Maratus speciosus. The sequence goes on along the minus strand of OZ010794.1, from coordinate 118,073,202 downwards.
TTATAGAATAAATTTACATTCTTTTATATTTATAACCATTAACTTTTCATTGTGCACAGTGTATAATAAGATGATTTCCAAAACCACTTAATTAAAGGATCCTTGATAAGCTGGTCAACCTTCCCTCACATTGACTGGGTCAAACCTCCCTACATAAACCTTTTCTAAAGAACAGCACATTGTTATGTTAAGCCTAACTTACTGTACATGTACAATCTTTATTGCGTGGAATAAAAGCTCCATATTTCTGCATTACTTTAAACCTACTTACTCAAATTTCTATGATTTAATTTATCTAAAAACATCTTACAAAATATTTCTAAAAAACACAAGTTTTAGATTGAAAACGTATCTCAATTGATTTTTTCCACACCTATTTCGATTATCTCTATGAAACGAGGACTGTTTTTTGAGCATTCCAGTAGCGTTGGATGACACCTATTGATAAATCTCTCAAATTCTTTTAAATATGAAAGCTGGTGGGTGGGTCAAGCCTCCCGTATTGTCAGCCGTCCCTAGTTTTCCATATAGATGTTTTGAATAATGATTAAAATATGAATTTTATTTGGTTTTCTACAAAGTGAACTCCTTATTAGAACACTTTCTTATCTAATTCTTCAATTTGTACTGCTATTTGCAATCTGACTCCAATGAACCTTTGTTCCGGTAGAGCTAACTTTGATATGTGGGCTGTCATATGCCTGATATGTAGCACAAAATAAGAGACTTTATACAGAAGAGTGATCCGACGTACAGGTATGTATAGGGATGACCACATAGGAAACTCAGTGATCGCTTTAGACTTTTAGTGGAATCCCGACGGGTGGAAAAATAACATCTCCAACGCTGGGAGAAACTCGCAAGGTTCTGAACGTTTAGTTTCTATCCCGGGTTTCGGTGATGAGCAGCTCAGACAGTAAGCGTAGGAGCCTTGAAGCTTAAAAGGTGCAGTGGACCTCCTCTGTTTGAGCCTGATACCCTGAAGGGCCCTACCTGACCAAGGCACCGGCGGGGAACAGACACCTCACCGGCTCCCATGGTTAAGTTAGAATTGGTCTGACATCCTCGAGGGAGGTCTTCGTATAGACTTATACACAATAAACATTTACTGACTGAATGAATCTTCCATCAAACTTTAGCGAACCTGCAGTAATCTTAAATAGGTGTGCTTGTTTATTACCGCCACGAAAAACGCTTCTTGAATTCTAATACATAGACTGGAATCACAAGTTCTGAAATGTCAAGAGCTTTAGTTTAAAGAACATTTTCCAAACTGAACATGATATGTTTGTCAGAGGTTGAGCTCTCTCAAAAAAGTATCTCTCTCTGTACCTTAACACTTGTGAGGATCCTGCTACAATTGAAACTGTTGAACACAGTCTTCAAGGAATTCTTCTGATGTCAAGGCAAATATCGTAATAGAAACTACTGAGAAATACTTGGTATATGATCAATTTTATAAATTACGAATCGTGATTTAGAAAAAAATATATTTACTTATACATTCACTTAAAGAAGAAAATACTTCAAATTATTCGAAAAAAATGATGAAAGTACTATGTTACATTCATAAAGAAAAATGTAAATATTTATTTAAAAAAATATTTTTAGGTGCGTTCGTAATTATATAAATACGTGGCACCTGGAATCGTCGTTCGGTCCGTCTGTCTGTCTGTCTGTACGTTTGTCAGCATATAACAGGGCGAAAACTGCCCAACCGAATGGTCTGAAAATTTAAATATATAACTGTTGCAAAATTTTGTCGAGTCATTTAAATTTTTATGAGAATCGGATATATAGTTTTATGACATGGACAGTCAAAATTGTTCCGTTACATTACGGCCAATAGGAAAATATTATTTCTAGTGCATTTTAATGATGTTACAGCCTTTCGAACAGAATGAAATTGATATGCACTTATGAAGTGCTATAAAATATACACTGCTCAAAACAATTAGGGGAGCAAGCAAAAAAGCGAAGAGAACAGTGCAAGACTGCCATGCACACATTAGAGCAACATGTGTATCAATGCGCAAGACAGAAAAAAAGACACAAAAAAATTTGCAAGAGAGCTTTCGTTCTTTGAAACGATGGATACAACATGAAAAGATGGTTTAGGGCAACAATTTGATAACATGTAAATGACAAACAAAAGTATTGTTTAGGAATGATGCAAGGTATTTAATATGGCCTGTGGTCACATCGAATAGATAAAACTGTAGAATACCTGTTTTCCATGGATTCGACGACATTATCGATAAGTTTTCGGGGAGTACTGTTCCACTATTCAAGAATTGCAATCTCCAAGCCCATGAACAATAAAAAGAAAGTCTCAGTATCGCTGCAATGCTTCGTACGAGTGTGTCCCAAACATGCTCGATCGGATTCACGTTAGGATAGCATGTTGGTTAATCCATATGTTGTATTGTTACAACTTTAAGCATTTTCTCTACAAGACGAGTTGTATGCGCTCTGGCATTATCATGTATGGAAAAAAATGAATCACCACTTGCTGCTATGTAAAATAAGACATGAGGTCTCCGTATCTCGCCTGTATAACTTTGGGACATCAAAGTGCCATTCCGCAGGATATGCAGGTCCGATCGTTCACCTATGCTGATTCCAGCCCATAGCACCAACCACTTCGTATGTAATGGGATCTTTCACGAACGAATGTGGGATTATTTTGAGTGTCCCTTTATCTCCATGTCAAAACACATCGGGTGTCACATCCAGACTGAATCATGACTCGTCTGTAGACAAAATTTGACTCCAACAACGTTGCCTCCAAACTCGATGTTCAGTTGCCCACCTTCTTTGGGCCGCACAGTTGCTTGAAGTGAACGGAATACAGACGATTGACTTACGTGTATAGAGACCAGCTTGATGAATCTTATTTCGGACTGTTTGGCTGGACACTCTTCGTCCTGTGGCCAAGAACAAGTGTGTTTGCAGCTGAATAACATTCCCCGTTCTGTCTCAACGAGTTATATATCGGTCATCAGATTCTGTGGTACCACAGGTTCGATCTTGCCCTTGTCGATGTCTACTGTTCCACGTGTCTTGTAATCGATTCCACAGCCTTGCATTGACACTTCTTGCGACTCCAACAGCGTCTGCTACACTTAGTTGTGTTTCCTCTGATTCAACGGTTCCGATAATATGCCAAGCCATGGATTCAGGTAAATCACATTGTTGTGACATTTTCAAGTCACATTTTCTCAAAACACAAGCTGAGTAATTGAATTTTACAATTGAGACAGTGAAACAGACGTTTCTGCAAAATCCCAATTTTTGCACTTATCTACTTTTTCTACTTCTTGACGTCATAAACTTTTATTTGCATGTGAAGTTTTCTTCATATGTTTTTTACTGCGCTTTGAATTATGGATGTTTTATTTTACGTTACTTATCGATGTAAATATTTGCGTAATTTTGTTAAAATCATGTGCTCCCCTAATCGCAGTGTACATTCAGTGCAATATGCTGTGCAAAAGATGTTTATATAACTATTTATAGTGCGGACGCACCTTATTTCCCACGATTGACGTACAATTTCCAACTTGTTTAATATTTGTATCCTAAAATAATGGGAAACAAGTAGGTAAGGGAGATCCTGATCATATAGAGGGTTTCGTTCAATATTAATTTCAAAATACTTTATTTTTTATCAATAAGAGCATAGATGGCAGTACCATTATTTAATTTTTAAAGGATTAGAAGCTATCTTTTAATCAAATTAAAAATATTCAAAAGCTGTTTTTCAGACAGTTGTAACAACATATGTTTGTGTATCTAAAAAGCATATTTAATTACAGGCATTTAATTTTAAGCAAAAGAAGAAGAAACCCTTTAAATGACAAAAAAATACAAAAGTTCTTTTAATTAAATCCATCAGATATTGAAATGTATAGCGATGGAAAAAATTTAAAACATCAAATTTTGGTCACAAAATGGCAAAATAAAATCGCAAAAGTTTTGTAAATTTGAATCTATTATATAATAAAATATATTCCTTTTAGGGAATTTTCAAACTCTGATTCAAAGCTTCGAACTAGAAACCTTTTGAACAGCGCTACCACAGAGCTATTTTGGCTAGGTGAAAATGACTCAAATTAAGGTTCTGTTTTGAAATCAAGAGAGCAGAAATTATTTCAGTAAATAATTTCATTTAAGTAAAATATTATAAGATTTTTAGAAAATTTTATGATTTTTTATCTCATAGGATATTTTCCGCTAAAAGTATGCAAAATTTAAAAATATCTAATCTTTACAGTTTCCGAGAACGAACTTTGTGAAAGACAGACAAACACAGGAGTGAGACGAATAAGGTTCGACAGGGTTCAATATAAACTCTAAAAATAAAGAGAACTTCTATTTCGCTGATCTAAAGCAGCATATATACATCTGTGTGTACAGATTTGTTTTCTGATATTTTGTTTTATACCAATAGGATCGGAAATTACTCAATGGGGTAACGCACATAATATTAGTATTTCTTTTATGAAAAATTGTTCTTATTTTATAATTTGTATTATAATAACATATATTTGTTATATGTATTACATTATTGTTAACTTTTAAAAATATATTAGTATTTAAGAATCTAAAATAGTCAGAATTTTTTTTCTATTTCGTTCCTTGTTATACAAATGAAAAATATTTAAAAATATATACAGTGAGCAAAAAAAGTATTTGCACGCAGACGATTTTTTGTATCAGTAACCATAGAAAGCAAATTTGATACTATTCTCTTAATTATTCATTTATTTAAATAGGAAGAAAATAAAAATAACTACCCATTCTCCATAAACAGTAATATTACACATTTAAAAAAATAAATTAATATTTTCTCATACCTAAAAAGTATTTGCACAAGAAGCATTGACTGTTAAAAAAGGCATTAAATGTGAACATTATGAAAATGTTTCGCATATCAGTCCCGCAGTACATTAGCCCCGCACTTTAAAGTCACGTAATATATTGACTGGAGCAGGGATTCTGGGGAATTTGTGTTCTAATGGCGCCGAAAACGTGTGAACTGTCTGTTGCTACCCATGAGAAGATTATATTTCTTCACAATTCTGGATTAAGTTACCGAGGAATAGGTAAAAAATTAAATCTAAACTTTTCTAGTGTTCGTTACGTATTTAAGAAGAAAAAGAAACTGGTTCGACAATAAATAAGCCGCGAACTGGGCATCCAAGAAAGCTAAATACCAGGCAAAGGAGAGCTATCATAAAATAATCTTCAAAAAACCCTTTTCTAAGTGCTCGAAAATTGGCTGTTGATGTCGCTTCAACGTCGGGAACAATAATTACACCACAATCAATTAGAAATATTCTTCATTATGCAAATATTTGAGGAAGAGCCCCTCGAAAAAAAACATTTATTAGTGAAACAAATAGGGTGAAAAGACGTGAATTTGAAAATGCTTATGTCAGCAAACCACTAGAGATTTGGAAAACTGTTATTTTTTTTCCGATGAAAGCAAGTTCAATATTTTTGGCTCAGATGATAAGAAAACTGTATGGCGAAAGCCAAATACTTCTCTTCAAATTAAAAACTTGAAACCAACTGTAAAACATGGCGGTGGTCATGTAATGATTTAGGGATGCATGTCTTTTAACGGAATTGGCGAAATGACCTGTATTGAAGGCAATATGAATAGTGAATACTAAACAATATATTAATATATTGCGAGATTATTTATCTAATAGTGCTCTGAAATTAGGAATTCCTAATTCATATTATTTCCAACAGGATAACGATCCGAAACACACTGCATATATTACGAGGTTATGGTTGCTTTATAATGTAAAAAAATCAATTGAAAACGCCACCACAATCACCAGACCTCAATCCGATTGAAAATTTATGGCATATTTTGGATGTGAAAATAAGGAAAAAGAAAATTTCTAACAAATCAGAACTTAAGCAATCTCTTAGGGAAGAATGGCTACAAATCAGCAGTGAAACATGTCACAAATTAATAGAATCAGGGCCCAGACGATTACAAGCTGTACTTGAAGCAAAGGGTATGCATACTAAATGTTAGCACACTTTTTAACTTATAAATAATTATTCTAGCTCTATTTTTATTGTTAGTGTGCAAATATTTTTTTGGCAGTACAAATGCAACTTTTTTATGTTTTCATATTTTAAATATAATTATTAAGTCAGATATTAAATATGTTTATTTGTTTTGTAAAAGTGTTGGTATTTTTAAATCTTAGTTGCTTTTTATTTATTTATACATATGCTACAACACATTTACCTGGGGTGCAAATACTTTTTTAGCTCACTGTATATTATGCTACATTTGTTTATTCTATCTGATTTTTTTTAATTTTCTTCTTTTACCGATTTATTACAGAAATATTGCCATTAATCTTCAATTGAAAAAAATACATTTTTTTTTAATTTATTTAATTTGCAGAACGACATGGATAATATTCTATATAACAAGAATGTCATGTAATTTATCGAAATCTATTACTTTGATTAAACGAAATACCATAACTTAAAAAAATAGAATAATTTATTTGTTTTCTTTATTATGTCATGCTATACAATTTTATAAAACTTTTTGATTAAAAAAAAACCATTAATGTGTCTATGTAGTCCAACTACATTTATTTTATTTTTCTTTCTCTAATTCGATTTATAGCAGCAATTTTGTGATTAATGATGAACTGTAAAAATTAAAGGGATGTTCAGATTTCTTTAATTAATAAAATGACATTTTTAATCTACATGAACTATAAATATGACGTTATTTATGGAAGTCTAGTACTTTAATTAAATGAAATCTCTTAACTTCAAGAATATGTTCTCTTTAATTTCCCTGAGTTGTTTGTTTCTTCATTTTATATTTTTCTTCAACTTCATACCACAAATATAGTTATTGGAGTTGATGATGAAAAAGGGTCTTTTCATATTTTTCCACTGTATTATATGACAGATTTATTAATATTCTAAATTAAATATCTTTCAATTTAAAGCACCGTTATTTTGTTTAAAATAATTCCCCAAACCTACAAAATAAATATTAAGGAAATATGGTCATTTATGTTTCTATTATTTACTGAATTTTCAAAATTAATAAAATAATATCAGTTTTATTTAATTATAAAACTGTTTTAAAGAGACACCGTTTTTTTTTTAACCCTGAGTTGTGTGACTTATTTCATTGTTATCTTGGAAAATGAGCATCTATTTCTGACATGGAAAGTAAGCACCTATTTTTTAAAAATTAGAAATAGGAATCAATTTCTCATTTCCAAATAATAAAAATTGTGTGCATTTATTTTTTAAAAATTTGAAATTAGAAAAGATTAATGTTTGTTAAACATTTTTCTAAAGTTTTGTACAGATGGCTAATCATGAATTACATTTAAAACTTAGCCACTCGATTCTCTATACATATGCAAAATTGTATGATGTTTGAATGAGGATATTAAGTATTATGTGATCACACTGACTTAGTTGTACTTTGTGTTTATCTCTTTTATGAAAATGATCAGTTTCATCTTTGTCAAATTAAAATATACTTTTAACTTGTGTATATCATAAAACTAGACAACAGTGGTTCGTTCATAGAAATGAAATTAGTTTATTCTATACCTTTTGTGTGTGTGTGTGTGTTTGTGTGTGTGTGCTGATTCTGATTATGCTTTCCGTTTTTCTCTAGGTGGTCCGGTTTTTGAGAAATTTGTATATTTAAGTTTATGCAAATTTATTCTTTACTGTTTTATTTTAAGAAAATTTAAGTTAAATTAAATGTCAGATTGAGTTATCTTTTCCAGATAATGAATAGTGAACAATTCGCTTTAGATAAATATCCTGATCTCCATATTCTTAAAATTTATCTGTCAGTCATTAATCCTAATTTGCACATTTTTCAAAGTTAAAATGCTTACATTACTATCAACTTTAAAGTAGTTGCAATAGAATTGACGTATTTTTTTCTAGATCTTATTATTATGCTGATTTCAAATTTGCAATCAGTTTCCTTATATCACGTCCAGTTTTTAAGTAAAATAAATTTCTACTTTTGTACGTTATAAACACAAGTTTGTTATAAGAAACCTTTTATGGTTCCACTGTCAGAAATACTTTCTTCAATTCACGAAAAAGTTTCTGGAAGCAGTGCTACCAGGAGTTTTCCCGTTATTGCACGAAAATCCGTTTATTTTTTTTCTCCGTTACAAGAGGTAAAATATAAGTAAATTGAAGAAAAAAGGTATAAAATAAAAGTTGCTGACTTTGGGATCGAACCAGCAATCTTAGTGTTACGAGACCAGTAATCTAAACTCCAAGCTACAATTGTAAAGTAGTGAAACAGTTTGAAGTATACATGTTTGCCTCAGATGTATATGACTTGATTTAATTCTTTAAAAATCTTTGAATCTTGAAGTTAATTTTGGGAAGATTTCGACTTTAATGAGATTGTGACTGTGGTTTAATAATTTAGTATTAAAATATTAATAAAAAATATTTTAAAGTAGATTGCTAGATGTAAAATATGAATAATCTTATACTATAATGCGAGCAAAAATTGTGTGTGTGTGTGTGTATGCGTGTGTATGTAAATTTTATCTTGAGAACGACTCTAACGATTTTGATTAAATTTTGCACCCTACCGTTTTCGGGCGCGAAAAGACCATTGGGATGGGTCTTGTGTTCGAGAAAATTCGATTAGTGGGTGATTTTGGATTATAATAGCTCAGGGTCAAGCTAATTATATTTAAAGAACGGCTCAATCGATTTTGACCAAATTTTGTATCCAACCATTTTCGGGCACGAGTAGACTATTGGGCTAGGTCACGAGTTCGAGAAATTTAGATTTGTGGGTCATTTTTGGGTCACTGTAGGTCTAGCTATTTTCATCTAAAAAACGGCTCTAACGATTTTCACTAAGCTCTATATTCTACAGTTTTGGATTACGAGAAGACCATTGGGCTAAGTCACATGTTCGAGAAAATTCGATGAGGGGGTCATTTTTTGGTCACCGTGGGTCAGTCTAAGTTTATCTAGATAACGGCTCTGACGTTTTTGACGAAATTTTGCACCCTACTGTTTTCGGGCACGAAAAGACGATTGGGGTGGGTCACGTGTTCGAGAAAATTCGATTAGTGGGTCATTTTGGGTCATAATGTGTCAGGGTCAAGCTAATTAGATCTAGAGAACAGCTCAATCAATTTTGACTGAATTTTGTATCTAACCATTTTCGGGCACGAAAATACATTTTGGATGGGTCTCATGTTCGAGAAAATTCGATTAGTGGGTCATTTTGTGTCATAATGGGTCGGGGTCAAGCTAATTATATCTAGAGAACGGATCAATCGATTTTGACTAAATTTTGTATCTAACCATTTTCAGGCACGAAAAACAAACCATTGGGATGGCTCTCGTGTTCGAGAAAATTAGATTAGTGGGTCATTTTGGGTCACTATGTCCCAGGGTGAAGCTAATTGTATCTAAAACAGCAAGAATGATTTAGTGGGAATAATATATCGAGATAAACACAAAGCTAATTTTGACCGAGCTTAGCTCGGTCATTCCTGCTAGTATATTTTTATGCGAATTTTTTTCGGTGTAAAATCGAGTGAGTTTTCAGTAAAATTTTTCCATGTAATATCTTAATTAAATTAGCTATTTTAAATGCACTACATTTTAACTACATTTAAAATATACTTTAAATGCGAATGTTTTATTATAACATTAAAAAGTAAACTAGTGAATGCATTTAAATGAATGAGAAAACTTATTGTTATTTATTTTTAAATTAAATTCGAAAACGTTTCTATTCTTCTATTTCTTGTTGTTTTCTTGGTAGTTTTATTTATATTTTTTTATTTTTAAATTAAATTAGAAATCTTAATTTATAGTATTTTTTGTTTTTCAGGGTTCCGTACTTAAAAAGTTAAAACGGAAGCGTTATAAGATCACTCCTGTGTCTGTCTGTTCGTCTGTAACAGCATTTTACTCGTAAACTGTGGAACGTGGAAAGTTCAAATTGGGGAAAGTAATAAAGATTATTAGCTCACATATGATTATTAAACATTTATAATTCTTTTTAACTAATAATGTAGAGGGACTAATTAAGTTACTGTAAATATATATATATATATATATATATATATATTAGGGTGGTCCTTAAAAAATTAACTTTTAAAATTTCTATGAGGCACCCTGCTATTTTGTTCTATGTATAAAATAAAGACTTCCACAAAAATTTCAGAATTTTAAAACATGTTTTAAGGGTCGCTACCAAGGTTTGAATATTTTAGAAAAATTAAAAATTGACATATTTTGTAATCTAATAATAAATTATTAATACAAATCCATAGTCATTGCCAAATTGAGTCATGCTATGATATTAGGCTATAAAGAGTGCCATTTGTTTCAAGTTTCAACATATATACACAGTCTATTGTCGAAACACAGACAGGAGTATTTCATGCCTACACTCTATTTCACCTAACTTGGCTGCATTGTGAAATGTAGAGAATATAACATCCCACCTTGAAAAATAGTTCTGTGTTATTTTTTAATCTTAAATAGCTAAAATGTGTAGGAATTTATAAATTATGAAATTTGATTTTTTTTTATATTCGTAAATTGACGTACTAAGTGGCCATATTCGTATCAAAAGCAGAGCACAAAACTTAAAAAAAAGAGTTTTCGGCAAGCATTCCTTTGACTGTTCACTAGGATTGTAAAATTTTAGAAGACATTTCAGCATCTGAAACTGTAGACAGATTACCCATTATTATTTCAAGTAAAGGTACTGAACATTTAACTAGCTGTTCCAAAACTTCAATCAGGAACAGGTGAGGCAATAGCTTCTGCTATTAACGAAACGTTGGAGTTGTGGTGATTATAAGCAAGTAAAATATATGACTTTTGATATAACCTTTGTCAGTACCCGATTATCAGGAGAAGCTTGTGCTCTTTTGGATTAGAATATGAACAAAGAAATGATTTGACTTGCCACCATCACATCCTTGAAATTATGGTTGAGGAAGTTGTTGTTAATTCTCTCGGAGTTTCAAGCGGACCAGACATACTGATATTCAAACAATTTAAAATTTCGTGGATGTCTATCGATTATCGCATATTTCAGACTCCCATAACTGACAATTTAATCAAAGAAAAAAATAACACATAATGCGTCAGAAGTTGCAGAATTTGCTCAAAATCATCTTAATGATTTTTAAACCAAGGGACGATTACAAGAAACTCACAGAGCTTGCCATCATTTTCTTAGGAGGAATACCCGAAAGAGGTGTTTACATTAGAGTCCCAGGCGGATTGCATCGGGTTCCATGGATGATAAAGGCCATATACTCGCTCAAGATTTATTTATTTAGAGATCCGTTTAAACTCTCTAAGCAGGAAAAATCTGGAGTTCGTCAAGTTTGCTCGTTTGTGGTGCAAATCTACATTCACAGCTGGTATCAGGAAGTCTGGTATCAGGTCTCCTGAAGAACTTGAAAAAAGACGAAAATCGTTATGAAATCATTTCTTTGTGCTTTGAAGAAGTTCCTATGATATTTCTGTACTTCACAGAAGAACTGGTTGCTTTTGCATTTTTCGATGATAATGTCTTTTTTGAAAGTATAAGAAAAATGGTGCATGTTTTAAAAAATGAAGAAAATTATGAACTCTTGAAACGTACACGTGCTTATCCTGATGTCATTCTCCAAAATGACTTGCAAGATTTTCTAAGCAGCACTCTGGGTTTGTTTTTTTTAATTATGGATTTATCTTCAGACTTTTTTGATACAGATGTGACTAATTGGGATGAAAATGAATCCTACAAGACATGTAAGGCACTAGCGACTTCACTCAAAGTTGTTAATGATGTAGCCGAAAGTGGGATAGCACTCATGGAGGAATACAATAAACTTCATACAAAAGATAACGAACAAAAACAAAACTTCAAGGATGTGATGATGGCAATCCAAATCATTTCTTTGTTCATATTCTGTTCCAGAAGAGCACAAGTTTCTCTTGATAATCCGGTATTAACAAAGGATATATCAAAACTCACACATTTTACTTGCTTGGTACTCCACACGACTCCAAATTTCGTTAACAGCAGAAGCTATTCCCTCACCTGTTCCTGATTGAAGTTTTGGAACAAGTGACTGGTCAATACCTTTACCTTAAACCATAATGGGTAATCTGTCTACAGTTTCAGATCCTGAAATATCTTCTAAAATTTTGCAATCCCAGTAAGCAGTCAAGGGAACACTTGCCGAAAACTCTTTTTGTAACTTTTGGACTTTGCTTTTGATACGAATATATCCATTTAGTATGACATTTTGAGAATATAAAAAAAAACAAATTCTATAACTTATAAACATTATCTCATATTTTTTTATGCATTTTAGCTGTTTAAAATTAAAAAATAACGGAGAACTATTTTTCAAGGCGGAATGTTATGTTCTCTACCTTTCACAATGCTGCCAAGTTGGGGTAAAATAGAGTGTAGACATGAAATACTCCTGTCTGTGTTTGGACAATAGACTGCTTAAATATGTTGAAACTTGAAACAAATGACAGACTCTTTACAGCCTAATATCATACCATGATTCAATTTGGCAATCACTATTGATTTGTATTAATAATATATTATTAGATTACAAAATATGACAATTTTTAATTTTTCTTAAATATTCAATCCTTGGTAGCGACCCTTAAAACATGTTTTAAAATTCTGAAACTTTTGTGGAAGTCTTTATTTTATACATAGAACAAAATAGCAGGGTGCCTCATAGAAATTTTAAAAGTTAATTTTTTAAGGACCACCCTAATATATATATATATATATATATATATATATATATATATATATATTTACAGTAACTTAATTAGTCCCTCTACATTTTTAGTTAAAAAGAATTATAAATGTTTAGTAATCATATGTGAGCTAATAATCTTTATTAATTTCCCCAATTTGAACTTTCCACGTTCCACAGTTTACGAGTAAAATGCTGTTACAGACGAACAGACAGACACAGGAGTGATCTTATAACGCTTCCGTTTTAACTTTTTAAGTACGGAACCCTGAAAAACAAAAAATACTATAAATTAAGATTTCTAATTTAATTTAAGCGACCTTTAAAAAATGTTTTAAAATTTTGAAATTTTTATGGAAGTCTTTATTTTATATATTGCACAAAATAGGATGGTGCCCCATAGAAAATTTAAAAGTTAATTTTTTAAGGACCACCCTAATATATATATATATATATATATATATATATATATACATATATGTATATATTTGTATATCGTGTGTACAAACGTAACGCTGAACTCAAAAATACATTTCACTTAATTTTACGTACTATATTTACATAAATATCGTCGAAAACGTAGTGCAAAAATAGGTTTCCCACCCATCTATTTACGAATCTATTGAAAGTAAAATTATGAAAAGTTACAGATAGTAGAGGTTAATTTAAAACTTGCAGGAAATTTACAGCGATTACTCTAGGTCACGTAGTTTATGAGAAAAGCGCATTTTTCCGTTACACACAAATTTCGATTTGCGGGCATTCAGCAAAGGCTTTGAGGAGCGCTGGAGGTACCTGTAGCAGCAGAAGTATAAAAGAATTTTTGATAATGATTTTTGAAAATAATCGCCGGTAATTAGCAGACACATTAACTCTTAAACACACGGACGGTTTGGACATGCATAATGACATGGGCGGTATACTCTGTATACCAACGGCTTTTAAAGCCTAGATAACAACTTTTAATGATACATTTGTGAAATATAATGTGCAGCAGCAGTATAAAAGCAATAAATGTCAAATTGTTAAAAACAGACTCATTTTATTAGAATTAATCACATAAATACTATGAGATTCGCGACTAGTTTGAATAGTGTAGATCTCCCAATATGCCTCCTGTGTCTTTAAAAGTTGATTAAAAACCAATCTCGAAAAACGTGGCACGGACCGGCGGAGTTGCTACTTTGCGATCTCCTTTCGAAGCGCGCTGAGTACAATGCCAATTTAAACTTTGAACAAGGGTATTGTTTTAGTTACACTGTAAAAGAAAAAAAAAACTATTATGACGCTGAATTTAGTTTTATGAAATGCCAAATGAAGTTTAAATATGCACTGCTTTTATTGTCAGTGCCGAATTAAGCTTTAAATAAGAATTATACAGAATAGATGTATTTGATATTATTTAGGCTTCATATCTCTTTTAAATTTTACGGTATACTTATTTATACTTTTATGTTATATATACAGCTATACCAAGCCCTACGTTGTATAGTTTTTTTTTACAAAGTTTTATTTTTGTTTTAGTAACGATTTTTAATAATACAGTTAATAATTCATATATTTATTGTACGGAACCCTCTGCGCGTCAGTAATACTCGCACTTAACCCTTTATTGTTTTTAAAATGATTTCAGATTTTAGTATTAATAAAGTCAATGCGCATGCGTGCTAGGAATGAATGGAATTTCTCCTACTTTTTCAGACTTTTTCAGGAGAATTCACGGATTAAACATGTTTTTTAGGAGTACGGAAAAAATTTGTTAAAAAATGATTTAGTGTATATAGACAAGTTTTTCTGACAGTGTGTGTGTACCTCATTGTCAAAAGGGTGAACAGTGTGCGATTCCAATCAAGGACACATACAACAATTTTTATAAACGAAAAAAAAAATGAAACAAGTACTAGAATCTATCTTAACTAGTTGAAGTACATCACAAAATAGCATATAAAGCGATTTCTGACTTTTTGGACGAAAAAAAAAAACTTTTAAACTGTTTTAAAAAATTATATGTGGTAGAATAAAACATGTATATGTTTGACAAGCCGAAAATTTGTTTAATTAAATTATATCTTATTAAAAAGCATCATGTTTAACGTGTAAAACCGATACTTGTCCAATGTCCAGACACGAAATAAAGATTCCACCAGTAAACATTCAAAGCAAAATATATGAGAAATTTTATCACTGGCTGCCTCCTTAACCTTTTGCACTTTGTGATGGACGAAGCGTACGTCATGCTATTTTGGTCATTTCCGACAACAGGATTGACAGTTTGCCCTTTGATTTTATTTCGAAATTTCACATTCATACCGGAAATTTTAAAAAGAAGAAGCTGTACTTTAGGAAATCACAATGACAATGTAATCACTTTATTTAATCATCTTGACAAAACTTGTAATACTGTAACTCTGTATGTGTTACTCTAACTCTATGTGTAAATTGATGTAATACTCTAACTCTATGTGTTGCTCTAATTTGCATAAATGTACTCAGATTGCTCTGTGATTGATATAGGGTATTTAGGTTTACTGTGGCATATTCCCTTTTGAAAATGAAGTGCTGTAACATTTGTACTTCATGTTGTGTTTTACCTCAACAAAACTCAATTTATCAAAATGAGAAATTTAAACTTAAATCTATATAATAAAACCCTAAGACATATAACTGTCATCAACAGTTCCCCTCTGACCACTTCGCTTTTTATGTGCCAAGAGGCCAATTTGGTACTTTAATGTTAGCCAGGCGCAGGTGATAAATCGCCAAATATTGTTCCGATGCCACAGTTTTATCTACCTTATAATATCCCAAGTCATGTGACTATCATAAACAATTGTTGGCTGACCCCGTCGCTTTTAACATGCAAAGCTTCCATTTTAATTAAAAAATCAAGAATTTTTTTAGAATTATGTTCGTATGACTTTTTACTATCGATTTACATAAAAAAAATATAATAAATTTCGTGATCACGGGGCATTCGATGTACTATTATCTCCCTACTATTACAAAGCGACAAAATAAAGTAATTTTGTTAATAAAGTAACTGAATATTTTTAGAGAGTTTTCATATAAATTGTTTGAGTCTTTGTTGACCAATGTAGTGTATATTTGGAAATCAAAATTTATAAAACATTATCTACGATATTTACGATCTTTATTACGAATTGGCTTTCTTTTTCAACTGAAAAAGTTTTCAGGTCGGAAGTCGAACTTATGATCTTTGGCTTAAATTCCCAATACTCTGCCCATTGAGCTACCTTGACCAACAACAGGCCGACATATTTATCTCAGATAGCCCTTTGGGACCGGCGACTTTTACTTGAATTTTTTTCGGTTGGCACCATCTTTCTTTTCAAAGATACCTTTACTTAAATAATCGCGAAAATTCTCAAATTAAAGAATGCAAATATTACTCTTTTTTACTGGTGCCAAAACCAAATTCTGAATGCTCTTTTTGAAGATGCACATATGCACTCATACTCCCGAGCGGGTTTGTGTCAATGCCCCTGGTGTGCAATATAGCTGGGCAGAATATATCGCTGCATTTAATAAACAGAATTTACTGTAGATAATTCTGTAGACCTCTCTACACGACAGGCCAAGTTTTAGTGACACAAGTGATATACTAAATAAATTTCAATTATAAGTATCCAATAACATAATCAATAATCCATCATTGTATACTCATAAAACGTATTCCCGTATACTTATTTTATTTTAGTTCTCTTTCTTTGATACTGCGCAGATTAGAACGTTAAAATAGATAAAACTTTCAATGTCTGAAAAAAACCAAGAAATGTTCCTAAATGTATTTATTTAATAGATGAATATTTCTATCTCTGTGATTTTGCGTTAGTGTTTATTTTAGCTTACCATCTGTATCATGAATGTTAGACTATATATATAGTGAGTGTAAAAACTTTAAGGACAGCAAAAAATTGTAAAAATTTTAATAAATTGAAAATGCGACAAGTGAAATGGTAATTTAATGTTGATCATAAAGTGGAAATACTAATATAAAAGTCAACAGAATGTATCTGTGTCCTTTTTATTGGAAAAAGTCATAACTAAGCAAAAAAACACTATTTTTGACTGTGTAAAAATTATAAGGACACCAGTACTTTTTTTTACAGAAATGTAATATAGAATTATTATTAAGGATCGACCGGAACATGTTTTTAAGGCCGAGACCGGAACCAAAACAGAATTTCGCGATCTTCCTATTTTCGGCCGAAAACGAAAACGAATATGTCCAAAAAAAATTAAAGTAATTAAATTGTATGTATTAAATTAATTAATACATATATAAATATATTACTAATTAATTATACGTATTTATTAAATATGTATAAAAATTAATTAATTATGCGTTAACAACGAAGTTCATAGCAATAAATGGTCTCAAAATCGATGACAAGTGTTGAAAATTTCCGAAGGAAGAAACGAGATTTTTGGAATACTGATAGTTTCGGTCCAAAATCTGAGTTTGGCCGAAAATTCGTTTTCGGCGAAAACTAGCAGTATTCCCAAAATCTCGTTTCTTCTTTCGGAAAATTATTGCTATCAACTTCGTTGTTTGTACTTATCAGTCATTACTGACTCAAGACTTGAATGCAGATTATAAAGCAAGCAATGCATATATAACTAAACTTTTTTACGTGCTCGTTAAAAACGGCAGTCATAACAGTAATAGAAAATTTTCAGTTGGAAACCGCAGATATTTTTCAAATGCTCTTTGAGAAAGTTCTAGTATAACAGATGATTATTTACAGAAATCATTATAACAGATAAATTGAGGTATGTATACAGAAAACTAAAATATTTTTTAATTAAATGAAATTCGTATAATTAGAAAACCTTTCTGTGTCGTTTATGAATTAATTACGTTTTATTATATATATATATATATATATATATATATATATATATATAAAAGTTTTGGATCTAAGGCACAGAGAGACAAATTAGGCCACACGTATAATTAATTAATAATTATGTATATTTAATAAATACGCATAATTAATTAATTTTTATACATATTTAATAAATACGCATAATTAATTAATAATATATTTATGTATGTATTACTTACTTTAATACATACAATTTAATTACTTAAAATTTTTTTCGGAGATATTCGTTTTCGTTTTTTGCCGAAAATTGGAAGATCGCCGAAATTCGGTTTCGTTTCGGTTTCGCCCTTAAAAACATGTTTCGGTCGATCGTTAATAATAATTCTGTATAACATTTCTGTAAAAAACATCCTGGTGTCCTTATAGTTTTTACACAGTCAAAAGTAGTATTTTTTGCATAATTATGATTTTTTCGCAATAAAAAGGACACACATACATTCTGTTGACTTTTATATTAATATTTCCACTTTATGATCAACATTATATTACCATTTCAATTGTCGCATTTTCAATTTATCAAAATTTTTGCAATTTTTTGCTGCCCTTAAAGTTTTCCGTAGGCAATAACTTTTTTAATCTAAATTCAAAGCAAGCATTTACTAAAGATATTTTTATTTTAGTTATCTCTCTAAGATATAGCGCAGATTTCAAAGTTAAAAGAAAGAGAACTTTCAATGTCTGAAAAGCCAAGAACTTTTTTACATTAGTTTATTTAGTTGATGAATATTTCTATCTCTGTGACTTTGCTTAGTTTATTTTAGACCACAATTTCTATCAACTGAATATCAAAACATTAATAAATACATATTTAAATTGCCGTATGGAATAACATTTTTAAATCTAAATTCAAAGCAAATATTTACGATTGATAGAAATTTCTAAAACACGATTTATATCAGTTATGTACCTAGTTTTCTTTTCTTAAGCATGAATATACACTACGAAAGTTTTGTCATTTGTTTATCTTTAAATAAATAAAGACCGAATCTACAAATTAAGTACATAGTTACATTAACTATAAATGCAATTGAAATTTTTTTAATTTTGCTGCTCCTAAAATGACAATTTTACTATTGTGAAATGGTCTTGATAGCACTTAAAGAAATTCTAATAAAACATTCATGAGGGCTTGTTCACCAGATGCTTTTTTAATTTTCTCTTTTCCCCACATAAATATCAATTGGATATGTATTCAATTATAAATAAACGTATCATTAAGAATATCGAAAGTACTTTTCATTTTCTTTCAGAAATCCGTAATAAAAAAAAAGACTTAGTCGTTCTCCAGTTGACGCCGGATTTTTGAGGTTATACTCTATTTAGAATAATTTAAAACCTGGTCCAGAATTGTTTCTGATTAGTTTATAATTCCTAAATTTTATAACTCGCACGTTTTTCATAACAAAAAAAAAGCTATCAGATACATAGTAAAAAATAAAATATAGATTATTTTAATGTGTAATAACTATTACTTTTTATATATTCAGTTAAAGAAAGTAGGTTTTTTTAAGTAACTAGCATGTTTATTGTATTAGACATCTTATTTCTTATAATTATCTTTTCTTTCTTTATTTATAATCTTTCATTTTTACAATCGGTGCATGCTGAACACCTGAAAATTTCGATAAATTTTAATTGAATTATTTTTTAATGACATATATATATAAACTAATTTAAAATCTTGTCCATAATTATTTCCTATTAATTTACAACTCCTAAATTTATAACTTGTAAGTTTTCTTTACGGAGAACCATCAGATACATTGTAAAAGTTATAATAAAGGTTATTGTAATATGCAGGGTGTTTCATAATTATGTCTTAGGAATGTAAAGGCAGGTAGAGGGGACATTAGCAAGCAGAATTCGTATAGGCGGTAGAGGCCGCTGTTAAGTTCAGTGGATAAAAGGATTTCGCTGGCTTGAATCGTCACTCTCCGCACGGATTTCGAACAGAATGCTTCGTTACACTAATACGGAACTTGCCGACATGCATTTCATATGCATGAACCCCGGAATGCATAATCCGAAATTCCGGTTAATCCGAACCAATTTGCTTTTCGAAAATTATACTTGAACAAGTTAACTGAGAAGGTTAACTTACGAAATTTTCTGGATTACAGATGATGATATCTTGAAAAACATGTAGAAGTTAGAATTAAACATAAAATCGCATTATAGCATGTTTTTTTTATTTTTTAAACAGCTTGAATAGAATTTACAAAAATACTCAATAATGTGAAAGTACAATGTATGTACACTAATAAAAAATGAAAACGTTCACTGTACTCCTATTTTAAAAAAATCTCGAATATGAATTTGTTTGCCAGTCACTATAAAATTCCCTTTTAAAATGAAAAAAAGTATTTAATTCAAGTAACATTTTTTTTGTTTTTTACTTTCAACAATAGGATTTCGCAAATTATCTACAGAAATGTTTCTTTCTTTCCTCCTCGTCGACTGAGTTATTTATAGCTTCGTGATTTTCAACCGTTTGTAATGGGTTGTTACGTAATTCCTCATTCTGAAATGCCATTGGATTATTATAAATATCAGGATTGATGAAATAATGAATACTCCTTTTTTTCGAAAATCGTGTCAGATTATCCAGCATGCCTGACCTTAGGATGCGGATTAGAGGATTTTTATTATGTTACTGAGTGCTTATAACTTGCAATTGTTTATACGCATCTTTTAACTTAATATTTTTATCGGGATTTCGGATAATCCGATTTTTTTGTAATCCGAACAGGCACCGGTCCCAGTTGATTCGAATTAGAGGTGTTCTACTGTATGAGGCTGCGCAAGAAAATGGAGCGCCTGTTCAAAGGATGTACAAGGTACGATTTTCAAGTGAGAATCTGCCCGATTACAGAACATTTGGATGTCTTCATCGGGAGTTGTGCGCGAGTGGATCATTTTATGCCTCGAGGCTTTATAGGGGCACTGGAAGTTATCGCAGAACCCCTGCAGTGGAAAAATCTATATGTCTAATCTATAAATCTAAATCTATGCACAGTAATGGAATGCCCTTCGAAAAGCTCGAGAACAGTTGGACGTACGTTGGGTGTGACCAATTTCCTTGCGCAACTACACTGGTTTCCAAAAATTAAGGAAAACTCACAAAAAAGCGATAACTCGTTCAAGAATAGACCTATCCGTAGGAAATTTGCATATCTTGTTTACTAAAAGATGCTGAATGAAATTAAAATGCAAATTAATGGCGCTGCAATTGGATTTCGTCATCTGTGAGGAGCATAAAAGTGCATGTTAGAGAGAACGGCTGCTGATGGCGCTGTGATTATGACACAAGAAAACTGAGATAGCCAACTCATTAGTATGAACTTGAGGTATCAGTTGTCCGCATAACTGCGATATAGAGTTATTGGAAGATTTGATGTAGGCCACAGTCAGACAAAGGTACCCCAGATGGCTAAGTCTGAGTCCTTCTGTTGCTCATAGGCTTTGGAAATAGTTTCAAACCACATTTTCGTCCTCCAGAAGCTTTAGCCAAGGATGGCAAGAGCTACTACAAGCACCGATGACCGATATTTGCGGTTATGTGTACGAAGGAATAGAAGAGAAAGCCCTCTCATCTTAGAGCCTCCCTTGCTGCAGGCACTGGAAGGTTACTATCAATGTCTACAGTGCGTAGAATGCTTCCTGAAGGTAGTCTTTATGCGAGGCGACCAGGCATTTGTGTGCCGTTCACCTCATGTCACCGGAGGGAACGTTTAAGGTGGGCACGTCAACATGACCACTGAACGGCTGATCAATGGAGGCGTGTTCTCTTCACAGATCACTTCCAGTTTAGCATCAAAAGCGATAGTAGACATTGTTTGATTTGGAGAGAACAGGGAACACGCTGTCATCCATCAAGCATTCGTAAAAGAGATTTGTATGGAGTAGGCAGTGTCTGTGTTTGGGATGTTATCTCTTTGGGCGGACGAACATGCCTACATGGTTTTCGACGTGGAACTGTGAATGCTCACGTCTATAGAGATGACATTCTTGATGCTTATGTGCGCCCTTACGCCGGTGCAAAAGGTGATAATTTCCTGTTACAGGACTATAACGCTAGACCACACAGGGCTCACATAGTAGAAGATTATTTTCAGCACCAAACAATTCAGCGCATGGAATGGCCAGTGCGATCTCTGGACTAGAATCCTATCGAGCATGTTTGAGATGCTTTAGGAAGATGTGTCACTGCTCTCAATCCCCCCTTCTCAGGCCCATGCCACACTTACAACTGCTTTACAAGAACAATGGCTCGCACTTCCCAGCGAACTTATCGATCGCATTATTGACGGTATCACACATCGCTGTATGTGCTGTGTTCCTTCTAGGGGTGATCAACTCCATATTAAAGGTACTTTTCTTATACCAAATTGACACATTTATTTTGTTTATATTATAATTGTGTTAATTTCTGAAACATCACAATCGTTTGTTAATTTCTTTTAATGTTATTTTATACCTTACTGTGTGTTGTACATTGTGGCTCAGTTTTATTAAAATGTACTTGTAACATTTTGAGTAATCACTACTTTTGTTGTTTTTCCTTAATTTTTGGAAACCAGTGTACATATATGAAATGCATCACGGCAAGGCATTGGTGAAACGATGCATCGTTTTGTAATTTGAGAACCAAAATATACAAATGTATGTTTGTTTTGTTAACCCCTTCGGGAAGTGAGCCCTTTGCGAAATTTTTAATCTTTTGTCACCGCTTTTTAAAAACAGAAATTTGTATCTTGTTGAATCGAGAAAATGCGCTGATTAAATAAGGCAAATTTTACAGTAAAATTTTACTGGTGAGGAAAAACAAGGATTCTGAGCGTTTCATGCGGCACGTATACGTGCCGCTCGTCCCCAAGGGGTTAATGTCTAAATTTATCAATTTATCTTTATTTTGCCGAAACTTTAAAGTACAAAATAAAATGGAACAGAACAATAAAATACAGTAGAACATCTTTTATCCGAAATTCTTTTTACCGAAACTTTAACTTGAGATCCCTTATTCTGCGGAATGGAACGAAGAAAACGAACAAATTAGCAATTCTGAAGCTTTTGAATGTTTTCAAAAGATTTGGCGTGGCTGAAGACTGTGATACGGGTGAGCTAATAATATATATATATATATATATAAAAGACTCCGCGATAGAGCTTCAAAGCAAAAGCAATAGAAACTGCGACAAACAAAACTTTTTCAAACCCTTGTGATATATGTAAAATGTACTTAATTTCAAAATTAAAATTCGAGTAATATATTCTTGTTTCTATTTTGCTATTGCTTTATTTTTATTAATCACTTGTTACTATAATATGAAATATTGCATTATTTCTCCTTAATCTCAAAATTGAAGTATTCTCGATTATCCAAAAATTTCGGTTTTCTGAAAAATGGCCGTTCCCAATTGCTTCGGATAATCGAGGTTCTACTCTATTCCTATTTCAAACATAACGAAGCTTATCTTATGAGGGATGTATGTAATATGTGCGTGACTTTACGTATTTCATTTAATTATATTTCATGCATCACAGTTATTTATAATGAAACATTTGGGAAAAAGAAATGATGTTGCATCGCATATATGGTCATAAAATAAGGACGTGTTTCATTTTTTGAATTGAAACGCAAATATACAAAGCTAATATATACCAGCAAAATATTCGGCAATGCGTTCATGTTCTTTTGTTTTAACTACACATTTTAAATTGTGAAATTAACCTTTATTTATCTTCTCACCTTGTTTAAAAAACGCATAGTTCTATGTTTGAGAAAAATGGTACGCTCTTTAACACGTCGCACAAAAATGCGTTTTTCTTTTTTTTTAAATCAACCAGTGAATAGGTAAAGCTTTATTTTTCAGAATCTCCACCTTCGGTAACGTATCTTGAAATGTTTACTCATGAATTATATACTATCTCTATTCGAAATAGATATTCTTCTCAAAAAACCCTTTTCTGTCAGGCATTCGTCTATAAATATTTCTTTTGTAAATATAGGATTACAATTTAGTCATGTATCATAGATAGATCATAAATATTTCATTGTGAATTACAGATAGAAGTAGTTGTTCGCGGTTTACATTAAGAAAACTGTTTATTGGAACTTTTGAAAGTACTACATCAAAATTTACAACAATATAAACAAACTAATAACAGTTTTACATAGGTGCTAAGGATTATAGATTATGAATATCACTATTTTTTTAATTGCTTTAATTCATCCTGATTTTTTTACTATTGTATAAGAAGGAGAAATCTTTTAAAACTTAATGGTGTTCAAAATCCGGAAACGCTCGTACTTATGTATGTGTATTCGCTTATTAATTTTAGAAACAACTAAAAGAACGCTTTCGTTTGCAGTTTATATATATTTTGTTAAAGTAGAAATTTATTAATTTCGTTATATTTAGTTTAGAATAGCATATAAATGTCTGAATAATAAAATATATTACTAAGAATAAAATTTCACACATCAAACGTGACGATACGTGTACACATAATGTCCGCATATGACTATGTATTTTGTTAAAAATGGAACCAGAAAGTTTTAAAAAGACAAAAAATGTATTTTTTATTATTTTATTACAACGTTTGAATCTTTCAGAATGTTTTATAGATTTTCCTATAGGAACATTGCTAAAATTACGCTCATACCAGCCTAAACGTTAGGCAGTGAGGACCAGCCCTACTACCAGGGTTCTCGCTGCCCCTTGCCATTGCTCCAAATTGTGACAAACTGCTTCATTTGGCGAGTAAACGAATAATCAGACTCGCCAAATTTCGAGTACTCAAATTCTGTTCATTCTTTGTGTGTGTCTGTGTTTTCGAATATACAGTTGAGATTCTTATCCGCATTTCTGAACGATTGATGTCACTTTAAATGTTCATTCGGGCCGTGCCGTTTACATTGCCATTTTTAGCGGTACTGTCTAAACACAACACTAATTCAGTTTTAACAACAGCTAAAGACGCAGAAAGGATTGTGGGGTTGATATTTCTCCGTTGTCAGTTAATTACAATTTATGCCCCTGCATCACGTCACGCCGATAAAAACAAAAACAAAATTACTCGCATCAAGCGAAAATAGAGGAACATTTTGTTGGAATGCGGTATTGAAATTATCCATTTACCATACTATGTCTTAGTTGTATGCGAAGTATCATTGTCCGGTCAATCTTTTCTGTCTGTTAGGATCGAAACCTCATAGCAATTTTTAGCACATATTTTCACAATGGGAAATCAAAGATACCGATTATGAATTTTTATTCAGACTGCTAAAAGAATGTCTGAAACTTTTACATACTAAGAAGATATTTAGAATGTAATTCTTTTTAATGATCTCTGTAGTGGATAGTCGAATTTCTATTTTATAAGAAATTACAAAAAATAGATTAGTTTATAATATATTGGAAAAAAGAGGCACTATAAGTGGTTAAAGATATTATTTTTCAGTGTTTCACACTGAATCTATTTTGCTAACATTCTTTTTCATTTCGCTACTGTTATTTATTTCTTATTCGCCCAATCGCTAATGTTCGTCGAAAGCAAGCGAAAACCCTGCCTACTACTCATGACTCTCTTTTCAAGTCCAAACAGGATACTTTCTGACACATTTAGGAATTCATTTTTGTTCGGGAAAGTATGAAATTGTCCTCTGCTGCGATTCAGATATAGAAATGTTTTTGAGACTTTTCAATAAAGGAAAAAAAGAGACTGTTATGAAATGGTATCAAGTTGATATGATGACCCGAATTTCTGGAAGCGACATCGCGATAAAGAAAAATATTGCTGTCGTGAAACAAGAATCTTTAAGGACTCTAGATATATTTCATTTAAGAAACAAAAGAGAATATTCGTTTCCAAATTATATCGGCGGTCGTGGATGCAAGACTTTTGCAATTTAATATTGCGCCTGTAATGCCAGCTGTTATCAGTAGCCAGCTTATGTCAGAAAGTTTTGCTTTGCTAATCGCAGAAAAATATTTTGGGGGACATAATTAAGGGGTCTTGTACCATTTAAACGCGTCGAAAACTAACGAAAAACTTGAAAGTTTGAATCATTTTATCTTCAAAACATTTTTATGTATAAATATAAAATTTTGGATATTGATTAAACAGATTGTGCTTTGTAATATGCTACCATTAGAAATGTATTAGCCTTTTACAGAATTTGTGTATTGTTGAAATCAAAATAGCTCTTTTTTTTTACTCCGTAAGTCATTGCGCGCATGATATCTTTTGAAAGTATGTATGGATTGACATGCAATTTGGTAAAGATACTAAACAAATATGTGTGTTTAAAATGAACTACTTTTAAGTATTTACATTGGCAATATTTTTAGTTATGACTATTTTTATTCATTAAATATATATATATATATATATATATATATATATATGTGTGTGTGTGTGTGTGTGTGTGAATTAGCATTGTGAATGGATATTACCTAAGCAAAAAAGCAACAAAAACGACGCCCGTCTGACATTGGTCTTAAAATGAACTACTCTTAGGCCAAAATTGTTTCATTAACTATATAAAAGAGAATATTTTCGTAATATATATATATATATATATATATAGCAAAAAAGCAACAAAAACGACGCCCGTCTGATATTGGTCTTAAAATGAACTACTCTTAGGCCATATGTATATATATATATATATATATATATATATATTTTTTTTTTTACGAAAATATTCTCTTTTATATAGTTAATGAAACAATTTTGGCCTAAGAGTAGTTCATTTTAAGACCAATGTCAGACGGGCGTCGTTTGTGTTGCTTTTTTGCTTAGGTATTATCCATTCACAATGCTAATTCACAATGCTATAGCATTGTGAATGGATAATACCTAAGCAAAAAAGACGCCCGTCTGACATTGGTCTAAACACACATATTTGTTTAGTAGCTTTACCAAATTTCATGACAAACCATACATACTTTCTCAAGATATTATGCACGCAATGACTTATGGAGTAAAAAAAAAAAGATCTATTTTGATTTCAACAATACACAAATTCTCTAAAAGGCTAAGAAATTTCTAATAACAGCATATTACAAAGCACAATCTGTTTAATCAATATCCAAAATTTCTGTTTATACATAAAATGGTTTTGAAGATAGACTAATTCAAACTTTGAATTTTTTCGTTAAATTTCGTCCGGTTTAATAGCTATAAGACCACTTAAAGTTTATACATAGAATTCTATTTAAGTCGGCAATGGACGTTCAAAAACATTTTCTACAGTTTTTGCTCAATTGTTTTGAAATTTAATACACATATAATTTGTGCAATAATTAAAAAAATTCATAATTTCATAAAAAAATATTACTGTGCAAAAGAGTAATTAATTAATAACAGGATAATTAATGATACAAATTAAAAATGCTCCATGAGCATTAAATTTTGTTTCAGAAATGTATAATTTTTTTAGGATAGCTTTATGATATTATATCAAAAATTTGTATTTTAAAATTATACTAAGTACCTTGACATAAAAAAAAAATTATAAACATATAATATTGATCATTTCGGATAAAATTCAATGATAAAATATTACTTCTTTTTTAACCTTTATATGAAATAATGTACACATATTAATAGCAAGTTTTGTAATAAAGTATATCAATAACGATATTTCCAAGTATTATGAAAATTGCTATAAAATTAAGACGCATGGAATTTTGAACTTACTCAGTCGGCGAAAATTCTTATTTGTAGAAAACTGTATTTAAAATTTTATTTTAAGTGTAGATTAACGATTGTTTACGTTAGAAAAACAAGTGTATCTCAGTAAAAAAATATTGGATTTGAATATTTTTTTATTTTTTTAATTTGAAATTAGAAGATTGTCAGAACATTTTTTTTCCAAAAAACAAAAAAATATTATTTTTTTTTTTTAACCATTTGGGAAAATTGTTATTGTCCTCGTCAGGGTAGGAAATCAAATGCATATCTCAAGTTTTTTATTGGTTGAATTCGCATTTTATTTGTTTTCTGATTGGTCTATACAGTAATCTGTAATTTGCCTTTACTTTCAGCAGAGATGGATACTTCTGTTGCCACTGTGAAAAAAAAGTAATAAAAACCACAAAAAAAAATTAATAACTCAGAAACAAATTGAGTTACAGCTTTCAAACAAATTACATATAAAAGTACATTTTTTTCTCTATACGACGATGTAAAAAGTAATATTGTGGGATGTTTAGAAGTTTAAGAATGAAATTTCATTTAAAATTGGTCGTCAGGTTTCTTGGAAATCTGACGATGGAAAAGCCTTTTCCCGAACAGCCAATGAAATGCTTGGATAATACGTAAGTTTCACGAAATCTGACGAGTCGCAGGCGATTTTTGTCCCTTGCAATTTTTACGTGTATTAACACTATTAATGTTTAATTCATGGCGTACGTAATGTGTGACCAGCTCCGTAAAAGTTTAAAAATTTACTGTACCGAAAATTGTAAAACTGAAATTTCTTTTAAAATTTGTTCATGACGGGTCCAGGAATGCTAATGTTTAATTCATGGCGTACGTAATGTATGATCAACTCCGTGAGTTTTTTTATGTCTTAAATTTTAGTCTTCGAAAAAATCATTTTCCAAATGGTCGTTGTAATTTGTTAAATATCTTTTTTTTTTTTTCCTTGCGATGTTGAACATTTACTGTCGCCTTAACTTTATTTTTATTCAGGAGATTTTTGACAAATACGTATGTTTTGTTGTCGTCGTCGTTTCTCTTGTTCGTCTACATTTGAGCATATTATTCATAGGTTTATATTTCAAAAACACTGTAAAAAAAATAGTACCAGTTTTCCTGTAGGAATCGGAAAAATAGTTGCCCTTATCGTACTGAAAAACTTCCGACCCAGCTCTGAATAAAATCCGTAAAATCTGAATAAAATCCGTAAAATACCGTTTTATTGACTGTCTCCTTTTTTTTACGGATTTTATTCTGAGCTGGGTCGGAAAATTTTCCGGTACAATAAGGGCAACTATTTTTCCGATTCCTACAGGAAAACTGATCGGATTTTTTTTACAGTGCATGTTTTTTTTTTTTTTTTTTTTTTTTTTTTTTTGAAGTTGAAGTTGATTCCGGATATTATTTTGAGCATATTTTTTTATGAGTGCAGTGAAATCGAAAACTTTTTTTTTACCATATCATAAGGAAAACATTTTCCAACAAGCAACATTCTTTCTTGCTGCAAAGGAAATACACTCTAAAAAAACGATGCCAGTTTTCCGGTGGGAATCGGAAAAATGGTTGCCCTTATCCTACCGGAATAATTTCCGACCCAGCTCGGAATAAAATCCGTAAAAATAAGGAAATAGTCAGTAAAACGGTATTTTACGGATTTTATTCCGATTATACGGATTTCATTCTGAGCTGGGTTAGAAATTATTCCGGTACGATAAGGGCAACTTTTTTTTCCGATTCTTACCGGAAAACTGGCTTTTTTTTTGTGTGTGTGTGTGTAATTCTAAAAAAATATTCTATTTTTCTGAATTTACGACATAAGAAAATTTCTTATAATATAAAAGAGATTCTTTTCCCTTCAGTACTCAAGTCAGAAACAAATATGTATACAAATTCAATGCCATATAATCAAATGCAACATAATCAAATAGAAACTTTCAGCATCAAATGATAACATGGTGGTAAAAAACAAATCCTCAAACTGAAAGTGTCTAGAATTTCATAAATATATTTCAGAAAGCTAGCGACTGTAAATGCAATTCAAGATTATGACGAACACAAAATGATACTTTTATTTGACGCTGTCTTATGAATTCTAGAAACATGAATTTAATAAAAATGTTACTATGTATTTTTGTATCAAAAGCACATACACATATAAAATAGTGACATCTTTTATGCTTTATCTCGTACCACTAAAATTAAATAGAATTTTTTTGGTTATTTAAATAAAGAATTCGGCGAATGCATAAGGAAAAAAATTCTAACAACTATTGTTGGTAAGAAAAAAATCGCAAAAGTGGGCAGCTCAGATAATACTTTATTCTACAGTTTGTACAATGATTCTAGGTAAAATAAATTTTCTCAGTATAAATACGACAAAAAAAAAAAGAATTTACAAGTTGTAAAATAATATTTTTGCTGATGCATTGCGTATGTGAAAAAGGTTCCGGACTTAAATTTATGAAGGATACTTAAAACAACAAAAATGAGCACCTAAACGCAAATGTACAAATATTTTAATTAACGCTTTCTGTTGCGAAGTACTTCTGTTGCTAAAATGTGAAAATGAATGATTTACGACAAAATTTATATAAAAGATTGTAAAAGCTACTCTTCACGTACATAAAAAAAAGCAAAATTTAGTATTAAAACTCTAGTGCCAATATGGCATTTGAGAAATAAAAATAAGTGGTATATATAATATACCGCCGTCCTTCAACGTGATAACAGCTTTGAATGCTTAACATTTAATATTCCAATAAAGTAATGTTAAAAATCTAGTACAAAATTCACCTTGAGTAAATAAATAAAATTCATGTACAGCATAAATAAAGTTTACTAAAATTTCTTGTAGGTGCAACATATGTAATATAAAATTATTTAAAATGGAATAGAATACCTTAAAATGTATTAAAAATTCATTAAAATCCCAAAATATTTTCAACCAAATTCATATGGCCTTCTTCAGTGGTTATTTAATTTTTTGCTATTTCTCTTTGTGTATATTCGTCAAAATGAGACCATTGTAATTTAAGAGTGGTATGGGAGATAAGTTGAGAGGAAAATTTATTCAAATTTCACAAAACAAGACCTCATCTACTATGTAGCAATCTTTCAAAACGCCAGGATGTCATATGACAATGCATCGTTGCAAACCATGAAGCCATTATATAAAGACGTATTTTGTAATGATGCATTGTCATATTAACAAATTTTTATTAACGAATGATTATTTATAACAGTTAATTTATCCGGTCTTGCGCCACTGGTTGAACAGCATGAATAGAGTTTTTTTTACAAGTAATGTAAAAGGTTAGATTTTATTTAAAAGATGAACAGATTATATTTTACAACTTTGTCTGAGGAAATAAACCAAGAATATTTTAATTATAAGTCTAATGTTATAATATTTAAATACAGCAGGATAATTATTTTCATTACATTTTAGAAATTGCCGAAAAGACGTTCGGCTTTTATCAGTTTTTTAAAAATCATGACCACTCTTGCCCATGTAGCTTTTACAGTTTTTCTCCAAAAATTGCTTACGGGCTGTTCATTTATTGTTTTCCAATGCACATTTTATCCCACGTAGAACATCCGATTTTACCCTAAAACATCGAATCTTGCAAAACACGTCACAAAATTGCATCTATATGTGCTAGCACCAGTTTCATCATCGGAAATGAATCATTATTAAATGAACAGTGTCAATTATTGCGTGAAGTGTAAAAAAATACTAAAAAAAGTTTCCTTAACTTTAAATAAGATCATATTAAAACATTTGAAAACATTAAAAATGTTAAAATAAAAAATCCCTGCCGGCCCGGCCTACATGCGGAGGTAGATTTCGGAGTTAAGTATACTAATTTCACAAACACAATTCGCTTCGGAAAATTCGGTTCAAAAGGTCCACTTTGACAGCATGTTTTAAAATATATTCTGCCTCTATCAAAAAATTGACCATTACAGTACATTATATAGTTTCTGAGTAAGAAAAGGTACCAATTGGAAGCCTTTGAGAGTAAAAATGGATTGTAAAATGAGTCAGAAAATAAGCAGTTTGGATTTGAATACACCCTTACGATGATTTTGTTCTTCAACCACTATGTATTTTTTATTTGTTTTTGCTGTAAGAATTGGTCCTATGCAAAACTTGTCTATATAGATGTTGTAGATAATATTAAGAAGATATAAGATAAATTCATGGGGATTTTATATCTTTTGAATTGACGGAGTTATGGATTTTTTTCTTCTTCAAACGCCTTTTTGTTTTCGTTTTTAATTTTTTTGCGGTACGAATTGGTCCTATCAAAAACTTGTGAATATAAAAGTTGTAGATAATATTAAAGAGATTCATGATAAAATTAATTGGATTTGATATCTTGAGAATTGACGAAGTTATGAATTTTTTTCTCCCGAAAACCCTATTTTTGCGCCCCTTGAGCCCATTTTTAACTTTATCAAAAATCTGTGATACATAAATTGTTGGCCCTACTTTTAGAAGTAATAAAAACTTTAAACTGATTCGATATGTACAAAATATGAGAAGCTATGGGTTTTTTTCTGTTTTAACAAAACCCCTCCCTATTTCCATCCCCTTGGTCCGATTTTGCCCATTCACGAACTTGACCGAGATTTTATGCCCCTTGATTTTATGTATCAGTTTGGAAGAGATTGGTGCAGAATTGTGGAAGTTATCGTGTCCAGAAGAAAGTGATATATATATAGATACAGATATATATATATATATATATATATATATATATAAAGTTTTTTACTGAGGGTGGTTTTAGGCTCTAGAGGTCATGATCGGTGTAGATCTGCAAAAATTTTTCAGAAATTCCAACATAGGAACGACACCGATAGGTAGTATTTCATACGAAATCTACCTAAAAATAACAGAAGGGAATTTCGAAAATAGATACTACACAAATGCCAGTATGGAGATACTGTAATGGCTGCTTCTTCTTCTTGCCTTGAACTAAACATTCAAGCATTAATCTCAAGTGGTTAAAGCTTCTAAATTTGAACCAAACTGGGGTATTCACTTTTTACATGAAAATACGGTTTTATTTTTACTTTCCTTATATGTTTTCACATAAAAAATTTGTAGTCATATAACCTTATTATTTACATATGGTATTATGTATGGCCAGTTATATTACAATATAAAATAACAGAATTCTTCGAACAGAGAACGAATTTCTTCTTACCAAGAATAACATTCGGAAGAAAATATAAAAATAAAAACCTATGTATAATTTGCTTATTAGTAAAGTATCAGACACAACTAAGTTTCTCGCAAACTTTTGAATACGTTATTCCAATTTATCGAAAGTCTATGTTTTATTTGACATTACCTCTTATTTGACGTTATAATTGTATAACGCTTTTCGCATTGGATAAAGTAGTTCATCAATAAATCAATTTTAGTACCACATCAGAATTTAAAAATAATCACTGATTGATAAATACGAATAAAAATGAAATAGTGAATGTGTGAGAAATATTCATGATATTGAGCAGGAGAAGTCAAAATATTGATAAAAAATATTTTAATCACATTATGATAGTATAAATAAGGAAATTATGCCTAATGGATTAAGTGTTCAGACACTGTGGAATGCCATAATTTATCTAAGTGGATTTCTCGTAATGTTTCTTTATTCGTTTTATTTTTTTTATAAGTTTGGGATGTGTTTTATTTTACAAAGCCAAATTTTTTAAATTGTTATATATGCCAAAGTTCTTTTAATATGAAAATCCTGTGTTAAAAGATAAATTAAACCGAATTCGGTCAGGAGGACAGCAGAAAAAACGTACATATATATAGTCTTCATTATTTTATGTTAAAAAATTGAAAGCTGAAATTAAAA
Source organism: Maratus speciosus (assembly GCA_963932465.1). Classification (NCBI taxonomy): domain Eukaryota; kingdom Metazoa; phylum Arthropoda; class Arachnida; order Araneae; family Salticidae; genus Maratus; species Maratus speciosus. The sequence continues at coordinate 118,039,893 of OZ010794.1, read as the reverse complement.
CTGAATAAAAGATATTTTTCTAAATAATCTACAAACAAAAATGAGACAAACCATTACAAAAAACTCTCACATGATAAATTATGGTATTTTGTATTTTCTGAAAAGTTAATCCATCAGTCGCTGTCTATACTTTTTTTACAATTTTATAGAGACAAAAAACAGTATCGAACATATGCACCTTACAGTAAGCTATTCTTTCACGGTCCATCTTTCTTACGGTCATGATTAAGTTGACTGTTTTTTACGATATATATTTATGTTACTCCCATTTTGTTAACGAAAAGAATCGATATCTTTTATGATGTTTTTGTGTGATAAAATGTACTTTTTCAGGATGTTTGATTATTCATACAATATTAGATTGACTTCGTAAATACAGTATATTAATTAAAATTTCCATTTTATTACATTCTTAGACCATGTATTATAATGTAACAAAAAAGGGGGATTTTTAATAATAACCTAAAGCATATTAACAATCAGGGTTACCAATTTGACTTTCATTCACAAATTTTGAATTCATACTGAAAATTCCAACGAAAGAATTTTCATTTTATATAACTACGCAATGTCTTCATTAAATAAACAAAAATCCCTATAAGGTCAGTCTGCCGAAATAAGACACGATTCCCCGTAGTTTTGTCGCATTTAGGATATATTTGGGATTTTATTATATAAATGCATATTTTATTAAGCAACAAATTACTGAATACTGTACCTTTAGTTCAAAACTAACATGTTTTGTAGAAATTTAATAATAATCTGTAGTATAAAACGACGATATAGGATTGTCGCATTTTTGTCGCATTTATGGCAGCTAAAACCTAAATGAGACGTTCATAGTCCTAAATGTGATAATGCATTTTATACGTGACAATTGATCTGAAAAAGTTCATTTAACGATTAACTGCTGTGACAGAAAATTGTCACATTGCAATGGTGAGCGGTCTGCGAAACCGTTCGATTGGAAGATGAATAAAATGAGCGATTAACTCATAAAATACAGTTTTTGCAGTAAACATTTTGTACAGTACTATTTCTAATAAAATTTAGATTTTTTAAACATTTCAAACAATAATACTAGGCTCCAAATGAAGCAAAATTTCGCTGTATTGATAGTTAAACTGGAAATTACAAGTTAAACTGTGAAAATTTAAAAAAAGCAGCTCTAACAGCAGTTAAGGGTTAAATGTAATTATTTTTTGAATGAATTAACCCTTAACTGCTGTGACAGATATTTTTGCATAACTATTGTGAGCGGTCTCCGAGACCACTTGATTAAAAGATGAATGAAAGTATCTTTTAACTCGCAGGGTACCGTTTCTGTACTAAACTTTAAGTACGGGACTATTATAATTAAACTTTCCAATATTATTCTTGAAATGTTAATCACGCGTTTGTCAATTTTACACTGCTAATATGCAAAAGTAATTTTAATGCTGCGTATAATGCCTAATATAAATAACCCTCAAATAAATAAATGCGTTCCTAATATAAAAAAAAAAACTCTCACCCCTCTTTGGCAAGGAGCTATGGCAGAGGTCGCAGCATATAGGACATATTGTATTGTTCTTACCAGTATATTTTATCAATAATCGACAAGAAACATTTTTATAAGGTATGCAATAGGACTATACCATGAAGATTATTGATAAAAGTTACTGGTAAGAACAATAAAATTTGTCCTATATGCTGCGATCCCTGGCTATGGCCATAACTACATTTAAATGATTGTCACAGAAAACATAGTTTAAAATTCGCGAAATTCGTGCGTCAATATTAACCCATAATTTATACACCAGTGCGAGTTGGGTTTTCGTAACTACAACTCCGCATAAATTTGCTCACAATCTGGTGATAATGAAATATAACTACATGATCCATATACGAAATGTAATAAGGAATCCAAATGAAATATTTGGTTTTATCAAAATTCTTATTTTGTGAATGAAAATTGCGAATTAATTAAAGACGCCGATAATTCGGTCGGTGCGAATTCACAATATTGAGCATACGTGCTAAAAGAGTATTTAAAAGATATTTATAACATTGTCAACTAGACTATTTATAACATATAACTTTATTATAAAATGTCACATGATAAATATATCAGCCTTAAAAATAGATAAAATCGTACAATATTTCTAATAATTCTGATTAAGGCAAAGACAAGCTCTGTGCCTGATATTCTGTTGCATCCCCCCCCCCCTCTTCATTTTTCTTGCACTTTCACAAAAAATTAATATTTTCTGTACATAAAAGTACTTATATATGGAAACAAATATTCATTTAGATAAACATGCTTTTATTTATTTTTTATCTTTGACTAATTGAATAGAAGAAAATGTCGATTATAACGATTACCCTTTAACTGATGTTACCGGTCTCTCAGACCACGGCTGTTTTCAATTTTTATTGTTTAATTTGCAATTTTCAGTTTAACTACAAACACTACCGAAATTTTGTTCCGTTTGGAACTTTAGTACTATCACCAGAGATTTTTGAATAGTTGAATTTTAATTATAACAGTCCTGTGCAAAAAGTTTAGTACAAAACACCATCCTGTGAGTTAATTGTGCCTTTTATTCATCTTTCGATGGAGCGGCCTCACAGACCGCTTCCCACTAGTTATGTGATAATTTCTGTGACATCAGTTAAAGGTTAAAAGTGAAAACAGAATTAAAATATCAGATTTTATAAAAGTTCTAACAAAAATTATGACTCCTAAACCAGGAAAATGCATCACGTTTTAATCGGAGACAGCATTTAAGCTACCGAATGGTATAATGTTGTTAAACTGGTATAATGTTGCTAACTTACTTGATCACATTAAAATAAATATAAATTGTTTTTAATCTATATTTATTTATTATGACTCCTAAACCAGGGAAATGCATCACGTTTTAATCGGAGACAGCATTTAAGCTACCGAATGGTATAATGTTGTTAAACTGGTATAATGTTGCTAACTTACTTGATCACATTAAAATAAATATAAATTGTTTTTAATCTACAGAAGATTTTCCAGAATTTTTATTATGTAAAATTATTGCAAATTCCTTAATCATTTGTCTATATTATGTTACTGGAATAGACATTGCGTTTCTTACACCTTTTTTTAATTAAAAATTTTAAAGAAGCGTATTTTTCTTTTTTTGATCGTCTTAAACACATATTTACACTCCTGGTTAAAGGAAAACATTAATGGAGGATTATGACTCAACACAGCTTAATTCAACATAAACTTTGATTTAACTATCATTTTATCACATTATATAAAAAATCCCATGTAAACTTCTTCGTTAATCTTCTAAATCTTTCGCCGCATTTGCAACAATATGTATGTCGGTATGAGGCACAGGCTGAAAACAAACTCTCCTAAATGCATAGTCCACTTCAGATTCTAAACCGGAAACTGGTCGCCTTTTCTTTGGTTTAACTGGTCAGGTAACTGAAACGGACAACGTAGCTCTTGACATTTATAAGGTTATTTGATCTTCAAAGTTAAAAAATAAAGACCGTGAGCCACTTTCGGGAATTTTTGTCGCATTTACGAAACATGGGGGCGCTGTGAAATGAACGATGTGTATTTGATTAGAAATTTCTTAAAACAAACCGTTTTACATGCAAAAAAAAGTTTCGGGTTTTGTTTCTGAAGTTTGTATGCTTCATCACATAACATTTATTTACGATTCTTGCATTAAGATTTTATGTAAAAGAACATTGTCGCATTTAGGAGTTATCACATTTAGGCAGACTGACCTTATATTATTTCTTGAATGAATTCGAAATTTCTGAATATAAAAGGAGGCCAAACGGACAACATCGAATTGTTATGCATCATTCTTAATTGCTTTTCAAATTTGTCATTGAAGTATCAAAAGTATTGCTTGTGTGATTCAGACATTCGAATATGGAAGAAATATTGGAAAGTTACTAACTGTATATTAATGTTATAGAAAAAAACATTGACGTTTTACCGAGAATATTTCTACAGTAGATATATATGCATAGTTTCTATCGTTTACGCTTTTTTATTAGCACTAATCTTTTAACTTTTAAAACTTATTCTTCCCTTTTTTCAGTAGCTGAAATTGTGTTATTAAATAAGGGAATTAAAATTTAGCGGTAACCAAAACGTGTAATAGTTGGCAGCTTAGTTAGCAGTTACGATAACATTTCACGTAATTTGGCTAAAGAAAGATATGCAATGTTATATGAAGATACGTAAAAATATGCAAAATTCGTCCGATATCTCATTAAATTTTGAAATATTTTGCCAATATGGTTATGATGCATGCGAAAATATGCTTAAAATTCAAATTCACAAAATACATCTAATTCATATATTTTAACTCTTTTAAAAGAATATAAGAATGCAAAAAACCAATCGAAATAAGTACTTCCATTTGTCACGTTAAAAGGTTAAAAAATACTTTATTTATACGAATGAAGACACAAAACTATTGTTATTTGCAATGCAGCATGATTGATTTTATCAATTTAGTTTTATGAAAGGAAATGCATTTAATTAATTCTTACTGAACAGTCATTTAAAACAACGTCTTGCGATTTTTTCTTTTATCTTTATGCTAATTAGAGTATTTGTTGGGAAGTAAAGTTTGCGATCTTTTGCATTGGGGACAATGGCAAAAACATCTGAAAATTTCCCAATGAGACAAAATGTAAATATATCTTTGTCCGATGACATGTTGCAACTTTTAAAAGAAGTTTTATCGACACATTTTAAGAGAATTTCCAAATACTAGAAGAGGGTACAGAGAGAGAATTATATACAATGTTATGCTAATATCGATTGTAATGTAAAGTGAGTTTCTTAATGCATATGTTTGAAGGTAATGGTTAAAGATTTTTTCCGATACTGTTAAATCATTTTGTTAGTCAGGTTGTGAATAAATTTTTGCATTTGTAATCAATTGAAATATATATAATAATTGTTTATCCGGAATTAATATATAATACTTTTGCAGTACAATTAATTACGTATCTGTTAAATTTATAAACAAATATATCATTTTGACTAACCGCAATCCACCAAAATAGATAACACTCCATATATTTAATGACCAAATTGTCGCAAATTCGATATTGATCCAAAGTATAACCAAAATACTGTCAGAAAAGCAAAAATGGCAATCATTTTCCAATTATGCCTTCTTTCAAATTATGTTAATATATAAGCTGAAGGGAACGTATCAAAATGCAAATTATAACAAACATTTTACTTTTAAATATGAACACCTGCATTTGGCATCATATCTAGATCCTTCTGGAAATTTTACGTTCGTCTAATAGATGGACATCGTCTAATAGATGAACATGACGAATAGTCATTCGTCAAAGACATTTAAAAATTATACACAGGTAAAAATTTTAACTCCTTACGTTAAATTCGTTTTTCAATAGTAGCAAAACAAATTGTAATATGAACAGTGTTTTAAGAATAATATAAAATCTACTTGCAAAATTTAGGTGACATTTTGGAATCGAATACCCAGAATCTGTATGTTCCAGCACATAATTTTTTCAAATATTTAATTTCATAACTTACAAAAGATGATTCTAAAATCGTGATATATATCATGGTACTTTACTTTTTGTGAAATCAGGCTTTCGAGATATGCATCAATCGATATATATCGAAGAAAATCCAATATTTATTTTCAAAATATCATTTTTTTTTCACAGTTTCAATATTTTGATACATTTGATATTTATTTTCAAAATATCATGCTATAAAATTTTATTTATATTTTCTGTGAAAACAAATGTAAATAATAAAATTTTCAGCTTTTATTGACTATGGTGTTTTTTAGATAAAGAACTTTTGCCTCTATCAGTCATTTTTATAGCCACCGCCCAATTAAAAAAATATATTTTCTTAGATTTATGTTTAAAGTTGAATTTTGAAATATCCAACAAATAATTATGTAAGGCAATATCAACTTAGGACAGCCATTGAATTAAAAGTTCTCTAATATAAGTTATCATATATTTACAGCTTTAATAGAAATAATATTTTCTGGTTTTGGTTTAGCTCAGTTTAAACTGCATAACAGGTTAGAGAATAAACAAGAACGAAAAATCATGCATCCATCATACATTATATAACGCTTTTCAACACATTAAGAACACTCTAATAAAACTTTTCATTTTATTAAGGTAGAAAATGTCTAAATGAACAATTTAGAAAATGCATAACGTAGTTGAAAGCTTACTACTGTAATTATCATCAATAATCGACAAATATACACTTCTTTGAAGCCCTGTGTATGATTTTATAGATTTGCATGTATACTACGTAGTTTGCTAAATGTTAATTCATTTAAATGCATAGCACAATTGAAAACTTCGATTTTGCAATTTCCGTCAATAAATAAAAATGTACTTGAAATCTTTCGTGTAGCCATGTATATGATCTATAGAATATGCACTCACCAATAAATATGCAAAAATATAGTTAAATTTTAAAATACATACCACAACTAAAGCGCACTTCAGCAATTATACTTCATTCTGTATCCAAATAGTTTGGCTTGTCCCTGTAAATGAATAATAAATTCTGTGCACACCAGATTGTACAATAAGCGCTTTCTAGTTTACCTCAGTGATATACTTTAATTTTATAACGTTTAAAATAGTGTAATATGGTTAAAATACACCAGAAATAAAATTTCCCCTTAGGCCGTATTGTAACGGAATTCATTTGAGTGTCCCCCTGTAAATGAACCTTATACGCTACACACTTCAGGCGAAGATTTATCTTATCCATGTAAACTAAATGTCGTTTCGTGCTAATTAATTGATGCTCTAAAACTTTCTAACTGGAAATTTTGCTTTATCTTTTTTTCGTTTTCGATTTGCAATGGCTATATTCCAAATTTCGTCACTAGGGGGCGCTGCCGTCGTTTGCATTAATCACTTCAACGGCTGCCCCGAGTTAAGTCGGGGTAAAAGCACTGTTTCCCTATACCCGTCGCCGGTGCAGTGGTTAAATCGGGCGTAGTCACTTTACTATACCGTTACTTCACTTCCATAGCTGTAGCTCTCTCCGTTCGCAAGTATTTTCAGGTTAAAGGGACTTTCCTTTGCACCCTGTATATCTACTTAGGAGCAATTTTTCTGTTATTTTTCTGTTAACAAACTGCGTTAACGATACTTTTCCAAAGATAATATATTTGATATAGTTTTATATAAACATTAATCATGGGATTTTAGACGCTAAAAATTGATTAAAAAATACATAATTCAATTCACTTGATAAAGTAAACTATTTCTAATACTTCTATTTTAGAAGCTTTAAAATTAAAGTTAAAAAAATATCGTTTTATATTTCAACAATGAAATATACCATGAATCATTTCATGATGTATGATAAATTATTTAATACTATTATTTGATGTTTGAGAATTAAATGCTCTAAATAAAAAAAGTCCTTTCGGCCAGTGCCGGGAGGAAGAGGTAGCTTTCATATTCCTTATTTTTAAAAAGCCAGCTTATATTATTCAAACGCACAAAGCTCAATTCAGTGGAAACCGATTATAGGAGATTCAATACTAATTTTTATTAATACAAAATCATTATGAATGAGAATTTAGCGAAATTAGTCAGCTTTATCCAAGCTGCTTTTATTTAAAATAACTTATATTTGGTTGCCAAATTCGGCGATACATTGAAGTGCCTGCCATTTTAAGTCAACAAGGTGGATGAGGCTAACCAGTGAATTTGGTCGAGACCTTAGTAATTCCTGTGCACATGCTCACTCACATCGGAATCGGTTGATATATACGAGTGCTGTCGCAGGCAAAAAATCATATTTTTAAAAATGTCACACGCATTAGAAATTCAAACTGCTATATCTGAGTCATTTTTTAAGATAAATTCAAAACAAAAAATGCGCCGGAATCCTTATATCACGGTCAAATACTTAAAAAAGAAACCTTTTTCATTTTCTAATTTTTTTGCACCTTACTTTAAATATTTTTTTTTTATTTACTGGCCGCCATTTTGAAACAAGATGGCTGATAAAGCTGACCAGCGAACTTGGGCAAGACATTGCTATATACTATCCACATGCCTTCTTACATCGAAATAGGTTAATAAATACACGTATTATTGCGTGACAAATATCAGATTGTTTCAAAATGTCAGCCATGCTAGAAATTCAAAGTGCTATAATTTAACCATTTTTTAAAGATATAGACGAAACAAAAACTGCTGCGGAATCTTTGTATCAAGGTCACACACGTAAAAAAAATCTTTTTCATTTTCCAATTTTTTGATACTTCATTTTTAATTTTAAATTTTAAATTGTTTTTTAATGGCAGCCCTTTTCAAACAAGATGGCGAATGAAGCTGGTCAACGATCTCAATCTAGACATTGGTATGTACTATGTACACACCAAGTTACATCCAAATCGGTTCATAAATACGCCTGTTATTGCGTGACAAAAATCAGGTCGTTTCAAAATGTCAGCCACAATAGAAATTCAAAATGCTATAACTCAGCCATTTTTCTAGATATAGACGAAACAAAATCTGTTCCGAAATCTTTGTATTAAGGTCAAACACATACAAAAAAAAATCTTTTTTTATTTTCCAATTTCTTGGTACCTCATTTAAAATTTAATTTTTTTTAATTTTTTTAAATGGCCGCCATTTTGAAACAAAATGGCGGATGAAGCTGGCGAACGAACTCGGTCGAGACATTGGTATGTACTATGTATACACCAAGGTACATCCAAATCGGTTCATAAATACGCCTGTTATCACGTGACAAAAATCAGGTCGTTTCAAAATATCAGCCACGCTAGAAATTCAAAGTGCTATAACTCAGCCATTTTTTAAGATATAAACGAAACAAAAAGTACTCCGGAATCTTTGTATCAAGGTAAAACACATAAGAAAAAAGTATTTTTTAATTTTCAATTTTTTGGTACCAAATATCAAATTTTAAATTAAAAAAAAAATTTAAATGGCCGCCATTTTGGAACAAGATGGCGGATGGAGCTGGCCAACGAACTCGGTCAAGACATTGGTATGTACTATGTATACACGAAATTTCATCCAAATCGTTTCATAAATACGAGAGTTACAGTGTGACAAATATCAGATATATATATATATATATATATATATATATATATATATATATATATATATATATATATATATCAACTTTTGAACGGAGGGTAGTTTCGGGGTCTGGGGGTCATGATCGATGAAAATATACCAACATTTTTTGAAATCGCTTTCCTCCGAACGGCTGCAATAGGTAGCTTTTAGGTAGCTTTCTTTACAAAAAGCTACCTATTGCAGCCGTTCGGAGGAAAGCGATTTCAAAAAATTTTGGTATATTTTCATCGATCATGACCCCCAGACCCCGAAACCACCCTCCGTTCAAAATTGATATATATATATATATATATATATATATCAATATATATATATATATATCTGACCTATGTCACACTGTAACTCTCGTATTTATGAACCGATTTGGATGTAATTCGGTGTGTACATAGTACATACCAATGTCTCGACCGAGATCGTTGGCCAGCTTCATCCGCCATTTTGTTTCAAAATGGCGGCCATTTAAAATTTTTTAAAAAATTTAAAATTTGAAATGTGGTACCAAAAAATTGAAAATGGTAAAATATTTTCTTCTTATGTATTTGACCTTTATACAATGACTCCGTAGCAGTTTTTGTTTTGTGTATATCTTACAAAATGGCTGAGTTATAGCATTTTGAATTTCTAGCGAAGCTGACATTTTGAAACGTCCTGAATTTTGTCACGCAATAAAAGGCGTATTTATGAACCGATTTGGATGTAACTTCGTTTATACATAGTACAGACCAATGTCTCGAACGCGTTCGTTGGCCAGCTTCATCCGCCATCTTGTTTAAACATGGCGGCCATTTAAAATTTTAAGAAAAAATTAAATTTGAAATGTGGTAGCAAAAAATTGAAAATTGAAAAAATATTTTTTTCTCATGTGTTTGACCTTGATAAAAAGATTCGGGAGCAGTTTTTGTTTCGTCTATATCTTAAAAAATGGCTGAGTTATAGCATTTTGAATTTCTAGCGTGGCTGACATTTTGAAATGTCCTGATTTTTGCCACGTGATAACAGACGTATTTATGAACCGATTTGGATGTACCTTGGTGTGTGCATAGTACATACAAATAACTCAACCGAGTTCGTTGACCAGCTTCATTCGCCATTTTGTTTCAAAATGGTGGTCATTTAAAAAAATTTAAAAGAAATAAATTTAAAATGAGATACCAAAAAATTGGAAAATGAAAAAGATTTTTTTTTGTATGTGTTTGACCTTAATACAAAGATTCCGGAACAGGTTTTGTTTCGTCTACATCTAAAAAAATGGCTGAGTTATAACATTTTGAATTTCTATTGTGGCTGACATTTTAAAACGACCTGATTTTTGTCACGCGATAACAGGCGTATTTATGAACCGATTTGAATGTAACTTGGTCTGCACATAATACATACCAATGTCTCGACCGAGTTCGTTGGCCAGCTTCATTCGCCATCTTGTTTCAAAAGGGTTGCCATTTAAAAAAAAAATGTAATTTAAAATTTAAAATGAGGTATTAAAAAATTGGAAAATGAAAAAGATTTTTTTATGTGTTTGGCCTTGATACAAAGATTCTGGAGCAGTTTTTGTTTCTGAAAATTTGTTCTTTTGTTTATATCTTAAAAAGTGGTTGAATTATAGCACTTTGAATTTCTATCATGGCTAACACTTTGAAACGATCTTGTATTTGTCACGCGATACCACACTTATTCGCCTATTTCGATGGAAGAAGGCATGTGGATAGTATACATCAATATCTCGACGATGTTCGCTGTCCAGCTTCATCAGCCATCTTGTTTCAAAATGGCGGCCATTAAATTACAAAATATATATATATTTAAAGTGAGGTGCAAAAAAATTAGAAATTGAAAAAGCTTTCTTTCTTAAGTATTTGACCTTGATATAAGGATACAGGAGAATTTTTTGTTTGTCTTTATCTTAAAAATTGCTCAGATATAGCAGTTTCAATTTCTAAAGTGGGTGACATTTTGAAAAATCTGATTTTTTGCCTGCGACAGCACTCGTATAAATCAACCGATTCCGATATGAGTGAGCAAGTGCACAGCAATTACTAAGGTCTCGACAAAGTTCACTGATTAGCCTCATCTACCATCTTGTCTTAAAATGGCAGGCACTTTAAGAAATCGCCGAATTTGGCAGCCAAATATAAGTGACTTTAAATAAAAGCAGCTTGGATAAAGTTGACTAATTTCGCGAAATTCTCATTCATAATGATTTAGTATTGATAAAAATTAGTATTGAATCTCCTACATTCGGTTTCCACTTAATTGAGCTTCGTGTGTTTGAATAATATAAGTTGGCTTTTTAAAAAATAAGGAATATGAAAGCTACCTCTTCCTCCCGGCACTGGCCGGAAGGACTTTTTGTAATGAAACTACCTAAAACACTAGGGGAAAATGTCAGTTTATGATAGTTTTTAACTATTTAATGCTGAGAAGAGAAATATATTTAACAAATAGTTCATTTCAGAAAATTTATTGGATATTCTATATTCCCATGTCAACGTCAAAATATTTAAACCGAAACGTTAATATAAATTAAAGAATTTGAAAAATGATTTGAAACGCATATTTAGAACAAAGAAATTATAATAGGGTGGTGCAAAAATGCGCGGTGTACAAGACTACGCAGAGCGATTGTCTAATCGCAAAATGATGTTTCACATTTAGCTGCAGTTGTAAACTATGTAATGGCATGATAATTTTATGTGAAAAAAAAAAGGTGTAATTTATTATTTATTATTCTGGTGAAATTTTTAATGATTTAGAAGCGAAAAAGTAATTTTAGTCTTCTCGTTATAATATTTATGTTTCTTTAAATACTTAACTGTTTTGAACGAAAGGAGTTCGGACAAGAGAAGTTATCTTGCTTCGTTACTAAATGCTTTTCCACACTACTAATTTTTACCTGTAATCTTCGGTTATTTAAATGGCAGACTTTTCTCGATTATTTAACACTTTCGCTGCCGATCCCGCACCAGCACGTGATGACACCCTCCGTTCAAAAATTGATATATATATATATATATAAATCCATATATATCTATATATATATATGATCTTTGACACACTGTAACTCTCCTATTTATGAACCGATTTGGATGAAACTTCGTGCATACATAGTACACACCAATGTCTCGACCGAGGTCGTTGGCCAGCTTTATCCGCCATCTTGTTTCAAAATGGCGGTCATTTAAATGTTTTTTTTATTTGAAATGTGGTACCAAAAAATTCAAAATTAAAAAAAATATTTTTTTCTTATGTATTTGACCTTGATACAAAAATTCCGAAGCAATTTATGTTTCGTTTATATCTTAAAAAATGGCTGAGTTATAGTACTTTGAATTTCTAGCGTGGCTGACATTTTGAAACGACCTGATTTTTGTCACGCGATAACAGATGTATTTATGAATCGATTTGAATGTACCTTGGTATATATATAGTACATAACAATGTCTCGACCGAGTTCGTTGGCCAGCTTCATTTGCCATCTTGTTTCAAAATGGCGGCCATTTAATTTTTTTTTAAATTTCAAATTTGAAATGTGGTACCAAAGAATTGAAAAAAAATTTTTTTTTTTTTTTTTGCTTATATTTTTGAGCTTAATACAAAGATTCCGGAGCAATTTATGTTTCGTTTATATCTTAAAAAAAGGCTGAGTTATAGTACTTTGAATTTCTAGCGTGGCTGACATTTTGAAACGACCTGATTTTTGTCACGCGATAACAGGCATATTTATCAACCGATTTGGATGTACCTTGGTGTATACATAGTACATGCCAATGTCTCGACCGAGTTCGTTCGCCAGCTTCATCTGCCATCTTGTTTCAAAATGGCGGCCATTTAAATAAAATTTAAAAATTTGAAATTTAAAATGAGATACCAAGAAATTGGAAAATGAAAAAGATTTTTTTTTATGTGTTTGACCTTAATTCAAAGATTCCGGAACAGTTTTTGTTTCGTCTATATCTAAAAAACTGGCTGAGTTATAGCGTTTTGAATTTCTATTGTGGCTGACATTTTGAAACGACCTGATTTTTCTCACACAATAACAGGGGTATTTATGATCCGATTAGGATCAGGGGCGTCGCCATGGGGGGGGGGGGAGCCTCCCCTCCCAATATATGTGGAGTTGGGAAATTTGAGCTTAGAGTTGGGAAATTCCAGATTTTTGAGACATTTCCCTTTTTAGCAAAAAAATTAGGAATTTTTTGTTTTTATGATTTTGTGTTTTGTGATTTATTTTGTGATTATGTTTCTGAATACTGTAACAGTAAACATGTTAAATTATCAAAAGAAATACAAAAAAAAATCGGCCACACTCAATCTATCATTGTGTTTTTCAGTTCTTCAAAAATATTATACATCTACCAGACCTAAATGTCTCTTCTCCTATCCATCAATAGCTATTCAGTTCCTTTATTTCCTCAAAAACTTTGTTCCTTTTTGAAAAATTTCACCCTATGTCCACTTCTCGTCCCAAAAGAGAATCCAGCTATTTTAATCCAAAGGGATTGCATCTTCTTTTGAAAATTGGAGATCACTTGTAGCACAACAGAAAGGAATGTAGTTACCTACTTGAAACACCGCTGGGCAAGAAGATATGATGAGTTTTCACAAATTGCGGTAATTTTTGAGCTAATTGCGTGATTTTTGGACAATCTTTTACTCATTCTCATAATTTTTTCCGCAAAAATTAGTTAACACTTCGGTGTCAAGAAAAAAGCGTTATATGAGCAAATATGAATATAAGAAGTCGCTAGTTTAGATAACTTTGTTACATTTTACATTTATTTGTGTGCGGAAATATATATCAGTCCTGTTCGTTTATATTTATAGGTGTTTATGAAATTTTAAACAAAAAATCCAGTGTTGTCTTTAAAACTGCACTAAAAAATGACTATAAATCTCAGCACGAAAGAATCCTTCATAATAAAGAAAAGCTTTTTCGTGCAAGGTTTTGGAGCATCTAAAAATCCATTCGAGGATGAAGAAGGTAAAAAGTGGACCATTTGAATTTGGAACAGAAATATGAACATGAAAGCAGTCCATCAACTGAAGAAAAAATCGACATGCATTGTAACACTTACACGTTGCACTTGAATAAAATTTTGAATTAATAAAGATTTCCCTATAGACAAGTTCACAAACAGTTATGAATATTAGAATGTGACTGAAGAAGATGACTTCCGAAAGCACCGTAGAAAAAAGGTTTCACCAAAGGGAATAGATAAAAATAATAGTACAGCAATGAACACTGATACACACAAGTTTTACAGGAAAGAATTATAAGAAATTAAAAAAAACTTAGTAATGGGCTTAAATGATAATGTTCCCTATATCAGGAGAATATTGCACCAATACATTTCATATTTAAATTACAATTGTGCAAGGAAAATTTGAGTATCACTAACTTAGGAAAGTTAATAAGTTAATAATATTTAAACTTGGATCTGAGAAACCGGATGTACATGACTTGCAGAGTCAAATAGAAATAAACCAAATTCCAACTCACTTAAAAACCTTTTTCTCATGCCTTGAAATTCAAAGATTATTTGAACACGCCGTCAAACTATATACTCGTATCTGAACATTCACAGCAGTTTATCTTTATGGCATTGCATCTAATGAAAGAATCTTTAGTCTAATAAAAATTTACAAAATATATATTGCAAACTACAAAGAGGGATGACAGACTTGACAGCCTAATGATTTTAAAATGTGAAAGCGAAATAGTGGATTTTATTAAACTGGACGATGTTATCATCAGGTTGGCTTCTTTGAAGACCATAAGAATTAACGTTAAAGGAAAACTAGTCGGATGTGCCAATCCCAAAACTTTATCCTATCCAATACATGTTAATACCTCAAAATTTGCAATCACAATGCAAAACGAATTCTAAAGGAATAGATCCGTTTAATTGTGTGAATTTAAAACGGAGATAGAAGCATCGCATTTTTCCAACAAATCATTGAATTTGGGCGCACACCCTGTTAGATGTCTGCAACCAAAATTCCAAACCCAAAGAGCACAAAAGCGATACCTTTGGATAGTATACACCCAAGCCCAATAAGGAATTGCAACCAACTATGAAATTTGGCAAATTCCGTGCATTAGTTTTTCAGATATAGCTAACGCAAAAATCGTGAAAAATGCTTCACCTGTTATATGATATACACAAAAGCCTAATAAGCACCAAGTTATGTCAAAGTTTAACAGAATATGAAGTTTGATCAAATTCCGTGCAACAGTTTTTGAGATATAACTATCGCTAAAATCATTTAAATCGGGAAAAATGCAGCATAGCAGCACCACCTTTTGGGTGATTTACACCAAAAACTAATCATCATTAATTTTGATCAAGGTATAACTAAATCTAAAGTTTTATTAAATTCCGCGCTTTAGTTCTTGAGACAGAGCGCCCACAAAATTTGTGTCACATAAACACAGACAGACATTTTCTAAAAACAGTCAAATCGTTCTAAAACATATATATCAATTATAGGTGCACGTTTCCAAAGTATTTAAGGAGCCAGTGGCTCCTAAACCGAAATTATCCAGTGGCCACATTGTAAAAGAAATGCATACAAGCAATAGCAATTATATGAGATCAAAGTGAAAAATAATCTACAAATATACAAAAGAAACAGACTAATTATATCAAATTTGTATAGTTCATTTAATCACCCAATTCTTTTAATTTGGATATAAATTAAGTATAATATAATAAGTTATGTACTGTCAGAAGATAAAGTTGGGCAAGATAGATGTAAAAAAATATATCTATAAGAATAAGCTGAGGAATCATGGTAGTGGGGAATATTAGGAAAACAATATTTCTCATTTTCATTTTGCCATACAAGAGTTCATAGAAGAAAAAAATAAGAGTGTGTAAAATTATTTTGCACTGTAAAAGTCAAAACAGAATTCAAGCATTTGTTTTTCAAGAACACATAAGAAAAATTATCTTAAAAAACAATCTTATCACAGTTTATTACGAGGTGAGGAAAAATACCAATAATTTCTACAAGTGGATGCAGAAAAAATCAATTTTGTCAATCGTTAGCAAGAAAAAGCGCGAATTCCGTCAAAGAATCAGGAAAAAATGCGAATTTCATCAAAGAATCTAAAAAACACGCGTCTTTTTGTCAAAGAATTGCGGGAAGAATGCGAATTTTGCCATTCTTTGCAGAAAAATCATCAACTTTGTCAAAGGATAACAAAAAAAAACCTCACCAATTCTATAAAGATCTTGGAAAAAACGATAATTTTGTCAAAGGGTCGCAAATCAGACAACGTGAATTTCGGCAAAATATTACAGAAAAACGTGAATTTCGTCAACAGATTGCAAAAAAAACGCGAATTTCGTCAACAGATTGCAGAAAAAATGCGAATTTTATCAAAGGAGTGCAAAAAAAACCCCGCGAATTGCGTCAAAGCATCGCGAAAAAGCCCGTAATTTTCGTAAGAGTATCGCGAAAAGAAACGTAATTTTTGTCAAAGGATCGCTGGAAAACGCGAAATTCGCCAAAGGATGGCGACTTAGATGCCTAAAATTAGTCGCCGAAGCAAAAAATTAAGTCGCCACGTGGCGACTGGCGATCATGAATCTGCACCAATAATATCAATCCGTCGAAAGCCATAAGTCGATTTTTTTTTTACGAATTCAATACTTTCTTCTTGTAAAGGTAGAAGAAAGTAAAAAGCTAGTTGGTTTTCTTATTAAAAAAACAATAATTGGAATTTTTATGTTTTTAGTTTAAAAATTTTTCTTTGGAAAGAAATTTTTTATGCATAAGTTTCCTTATCATTATTACACACGTTGTGCATATCACTTTAGTTGAAAATTGGAGAAATTTGTTTCAAGTTGGGAAATTTTCGAATTCTCCCCCCCCCCCCCCGAAAAAATATCTGTAGCTACGCCCCTGATTAGGATGTAACTTGGTGTGTACATAGTACATACCAATGTCTCGACCAAGTTCATTCGCCAGCTTCATTCACCATCTTGTTTCAAAAGGGCTGCCATTAAAAAAATTAAATTTAAAATTTAAAATGAGGTATCAAAAAATTGGAAAATGAAAAAGATATTTATTATGTATTTGACCTTGATACAAAGATTCCGGAGCAGTTTTTGTTTCGTCTATATCTTAAAAAATGGTTGAATTATAGCACTTTTAATTTCTAGCATGACTGACATTTTGAAACGATCTGATATTTGTAACGCGATAACGCGTGTATTTATTAACCTATTTCGATGTTAGAAGGCATGTGGATAGTATATAGCAATATCTCGTCCAAGTTTGCTGGCCAGCTTTATCAGCCATCTTGTTTCAATATGGCGCCCAGTAAATTAAAAAATATATATGTATATTTACAGTAAAGTGCAAAAAAATTAGAAATTGAAAAAGGTTTCTTTTTGGGGAGAAATTTTGAAAAATCTGATATTTTGCCTGCGACAGCACTGCGACAACCGATTCAGATGTGAGTGAGCTTGTGCACTGGAATTACTACGGTCTCGACCAAGTTCACTGGTTAGCATCATCCACCATGTTGTCTTAAAATGGCAGGCACTTCAAGATATCGCCGAATTTGGCAACCAAATATAAGTTACTTTAAATAAAGACAGCTTGGATAAAGCTGAGTAATTTCGCGGAATTCTCATTCATAATGATTTAGTATTAATAAATTTAGTATTGAATCTCCTCCCTTTTTTTTCCACTAAATTGAGCTTTGTGCGTTTGAATAATAAAAGCTGGCTTTTTAAAAATAAGGAATATGAAAGCTATCTCTTCCTCCGGCACTGGCCGGAAGGACTTTTGTACTTAAAAAGTGATGTTGGCTCCCTGTTTATTAGTTTATTATGTCAAAAAAAGAGTGACAGTTAAGTGGTTAAAACAGGATCATACCGAACAATACAAAGCTAAATATATATATATGTGACATTTTGCTATCGACTTTTGAGCCATTCCGGGGACACTAGTATATCTCGAAGTAAAATGTAGTAGAGTAGTCAAGGCCAACCATCCGTTATCTTGAAAATATCGGATTGCAGTCAGGGTGGCGAGTAAGACAGGCTTCATAAACATTGAGACATTTCCCATCACATAATGAATAGAGTCATCGTAACTTTAAACTGGTTTATTTGACAAAAACATATCGAACATTTCCAGTAGCTTGTTCATCAACTCTCAATAATCGATCATCCACTTCATAAAACTTAAGATGTTACAAGATTAGTATCTACATATTAGAATCGTTCACCCAAAGCTACGGTCCCAAGATTTAAACGTACATTTTCTCGCTCCTGGTCGATGTAACCATATATGTACTCCAAGAAACAGAGCGCGGACGGATATAGAAAAGTGGAGAACCAACGGCAGCAGAGAGATGGGGAGGAATGGGACAGGAAACAGGCTACAATTCGATGGGAAGTGGATGACGTCGATAATGAACTCTTTATACGGCGTCAGAATTACAGCGCAATTAAACGCTGGCGGGCGCATGGAACTGTGGGTAAAGCACATGATCGAACAAATGCTATTAAAAACATTCGAAAGAAAAATAATTTAGTTTTAGAAGAAAATGAAAAAGTAATTTAATGGGTTTTATAAGATTAGACGAATGGATTAAGGTTTTTAGAATAATAAAAGAATACGCAAGTTTAAATGCATGAAGTAAAAGACAAAAGATATTAAGATATTATTAAAGATAGGTAAAAAAGGAGAAATATTAAGAATTGGGAATAGTTTTACTAAGATAAAATGGCGAATTTTTTTATTATTACATACATACATATATATATATATATATATATATATATATATATATTGGGGGGGTTAATAGATTAAGTTATTATTGGACTACCTGTCACATAAGTTATTTGGATTTGTTTGTCAACAGATGGCATTACTGATGTTTCAAAGATATTTAGTGACGATAGTGCACGAGTTCGCAGTGCCAAATTGTGCAAGAGTGCGCACGTGTTTTTGGAAAAAATGGTACAAGCAGGATTAAAAGTAACGGTTCTACAGTCTTTCAAAAATTACTTTTTATAGTAAATTATCGACATGCAGCGCCACTGGAAGACATTTAGAATCTAAACTTATTGAACTACATATGTCAGTTCAACGACAGATCACAGAAAATGAGGAAGAAAGAGATTTGTTTTTAGTAGAAAATGATAGTTGAGAAAAGACTTAGAAAAGCTATGTAAAACAAGGACGCATGTGCAATGTAAAATAAACCCAACTTCGGTTCCGCAAGGTACAGCTTCGACTTTAACAACTTAATCTTACGTCAGAATAACACAGTTGTCAGGGTATCCAGAATCATCTATGCTGCGTTGCTATATCAAGAAGAGCATAAAGTCTGAAATTTTAAACAGTTCACCAGACAAAAGGTAGCTTGAAAATGATAATGCGGAAAAAAGCCAAAATCCTTTACCAAAAAAATAGTAGAAGTAAACCCATGTAGCCAGAAACTGCACAGAAGAAAAAACTGTGGATATGCCCAGGATGCTCAGAAATTTACAGAGAACCAATTGTAGAGGATTGGATCCAGCTCATTTCTTGCAGAGACTGATGACACGAAGTGTGCTTAAACTACGCAAAACGTGGTCACTACAAATGTGATGTTTGTAAGTGAAAAAAAGTCCATTTTTTATATTGCGCACTATTGCATACTTGACTGCACTCTTTTGCACTCTATGGTTGTATAAGATTGTGCATTTAGGAGGATAATCTTTTTTGTAAATTATATAGAAAGTCTTTCTTATAAGTTGATGAAAGGAATTGTCATTGTTAACTTAATAATCTAAGATTATAAATAAAGTACAGTGTTGCCACACTTCAGGAAATTTCCAGATAAGGAAATTCTTCAGAAACAGTACTTTCTTATAGAGAATCTCTCTTTAAATAAGGAGAAATTTCGTGCGTTTAATCTAGAAATATTTTTCTAGATTTTATACGAACAGTGCAAATACAACGCAGGCCCTGCTTACTACAAATGTGACTCTTTTAAGTGAAACGCCTCCTTTTTTATATTGCGAACATTTCGCCCTCAATAGTTGTATAAGAGTACGTATTCAGTGGTACAATTTTTTTTTTTTTAATATAACTGAATTTATTATAAATTGATGAATGTAATTTTTTTTTGTTAGCTTAATAATCTAAGATTATAAATAAAGTACAACATCATCCCTTAAATTTCTCCATTTATTGTCATTCATGAAATAACTGAAGTACGCATTCCTGACTACCTTACCCAACAGCTTAGATATAAAGGAATTAATTTTAATTTTAACTATTTAAAAAAATAAAATTTTATAAAAAAATAATACTTTAATAAAACAAAGTAAAATTTACACTTTTTAATATAACTACTTTATTTTTTATTTCAAATTACATCTTTTTAGTTTTTACAGTGCTATTTATCCGAATTACTGTAACTTAAATGTCTAACTTGCGTCAAATACCTTAATTCCAAAAAAAAATGAAAGAATTTTCATAAATTGGACATTTGTCCCCTGATTATGCGAAACTCACGGGACAAGAGTTATTTTGGAAAATCAAAATCTTCTGATAATGATAGGACATAATCATATGCATTTTCGAAGTGTATAAATATTAAAATATAATTAAAATACTATAGTTACAAAAATATTGACTAAAATAAAGTAAAATAAATAACTCTTATAATAAAAAAATAATAATTAGGCTAATTTAAAGGAAATATCTCTTAGCAAGTATATATATATATATATATATATATATATATATATATATATTGTCACAGGTAAAAATAAATCAGTTCCATGATAAAAGTTAAGTGTTACATTTTACAAGAAATTAGAAAAATATTAAGAAAACGTATTTTTAATAGGAAGGCGAAGGAAATTAAAACCTTCATTATTGTTTATTTGAATTTCTTGAAATTTTTGAACTATTTTAATTTATTATTGCTACAAACATTTTACTAATCAATAAATTCAAAGTGTTTTGAAATAGTTTAATATAATTTTAAATTTGTATCAGCATTTTCATCATGAGTTATAGATTTGTATAAATTAAAAAATGTAAAAAATAGTACATCTTTTCGTAATTTAAAAATATTTTCACAAATACCCTCAGATATACCCACGCGAAGAGAAAGAAGCAGAAATATTTAAAAGTATCATTTAACCGAGCATGTCGTATAATCTACCATCGGATAAGCGGGAGCCAGCTTCACATCCTGGTATTTATCTATGCAACTCCCCATGTAGCCACAGACTGTATTAAACTATTTAACATAAAACTTTATAAATGCAGGAAATTATTTAACGGATATTATCCAGTAAATTGTTTTTATTTCAATAACAAAAATAAATAGTATACGAGGGTGAGTTGGAAAATAAGTTTCCCCTGTCAATTGTGAACAGAGGTGTGTATGAAAGACAAAAAATGTAACGAGACATTAAAGATAAGACGTAACTTTATTTTTTTTTTACTTAAGTGCCAAGTGAGTTGAGACATTTGTCATACTCTTTATAAGCTTCATAAAGCCCTCCAGGAAAAAAAAGCGTTGATTGGCTTGTGTGACTTCAGCATTGCTTACAAAGAAGTAGTGAAGCATTGCTTTCGTCTGTAGTGGCCGTGCACGTCCGTACAGGGTCTCGGTCTGTCAAACACTTGCTGACTCCCCTCACTGAATTGGCGGCATCATCTCCGCATCATTTGTTTCGACATCACTCTGGCCCATAGACTGCAATGTGGCTATTATGGATTTCTGCTCCCGATACTCCACGTGCCCATGCATAGCGGACAACCGCTCTCACTTCCTCCTTTGACCACGAATTCACAATGCACTTTCTCTCCATATCGACCGGGAACAGAATGATGCAGAGCCCTGATTTTAGGAGCGCTTTTTGAAGCTTATAAACGGGTATGACAAATGTTTCAACTCACTTGGAACTTATGCAGAAAAATAAAGTTACGTCTTATCTTTAATGTTTCATTACATGTTTTGTATTTCATACACACTTCTGTCCACAGTTGCCAGGGGAAAGTTATTTTCCGACTCACCCTCGTATATTTTTACTAAACATTATATATATATATATATATATGCATATATAAAACTGTCTTATAGATAGTTTCCTGTGTTCATATTTAGTTTTCAGACTAATGGCTTCCCAAAAGAAACATCATTTATCTATCCCCGTATCATCATTAATCAGGAGATTTCAACGAAAAAGGAATTTAATAAAAGGAAAAAATCAATCGAGCCCCTGTGATTAATTACTGTGTTTAATATTTTGTTTTATAATCAGAAATTTCATGAAATAGATGATATATCATTTAATATTTGAATTAGTTCAAAGGGAAGTTTTCTGAAAACACTAATATTACAAATTGTTAGTTTTCGTAGCAATAATGTTGGATATGCCTCTGAAAACATAAATGGGTTATAAAAAATATTATACCTAATAGAAATAATACTGAGAAATGAAATACATTCACCATGTAATATGTTTTAGTAACTTGACTGCATTTTTTTGTTTCCGCACGTTAAAAATATAAACAGTAATGGAGATAAAATGTTAACAGTTTTTACGCCAATAATAAAATTATAAGAAATTATTTAATGGTTAGTGTTTTGTTAACTGTTTTATGTTCAGAATTGAAGATAAATAGTATATCTTTTTACAAACTAGTTACTTATTTCATAAAATTTCTTAATACAGTGAAACTCGTTTATGATACGCCCGCTTAAGATACGATCCCGCTTAAGATACGAATTATATTCGGTCCCTTGAAAAATGCCTATTAAACCTGTGTAAAATTACCCGCTTAATATACGTACGCATAAGATACGATCCCGCTTAATATACGAAGAAAATTTGTCCATTGATGTCGAAAAACCCGCTTAATATACGTACGCATAAGATACGATCCCGCTTAATATACGAAGAAAATTTGCCCATTGATGTCGAAAAACCCGCTTAATATACGTACGCATAAGATACGATCCCGCTTAATATACGAAGAAAATTTGTCCATTGATGTCGAAAAACCCGCTTAATATACGAAATGGTGCTTATAATACTGAAAGTAAAAAAAAAAAAAAGCACATTCTTTGAATGAAAAGTTGGATGTCTTAAGGAAATACGACGCACAGTGGATCAATCCTTAAGAAAATGCGAACATAGAGCCAAGAAATAATCATTAAATAACTATTTTTTTGCAATGAAATATTTTAAAAGAATATCTACAAAATACGAATTTATGTTTATTTTTTAAATTATACAAAATTAAATCGTATTTGTATAGCTCGGAATATACACATTTCAGCAGAGGAATTTTTCGTCAAATTTTAGTGACTTTTTGCTGAGCTCAGAAATAACACCTAAGTAACCTCTACTAATAACTCATTTAAAATATCATTATTACTTTCTCAAAACACATTTTAAACCGCTACTGACTACATTTTGATTAAATTTTATGTCTCATTCTAGATTTTGAACAATACATATAGAATTAACGGATTCATAATTTTCAAAATTACGTAACTTAAATTGTTTAAAGTTGTTTAAAATTTCAAACACATGCTGGTATTCCTGAAAGCCTATATTTTAATGTGGTATAGAGGATTTTTTGCGCAAACCTGCGCGTTTTTGAAATAAATGGACGTGAAGCGGCTATTACGTAATTTTTTGTTTCCAGAAAACATGCTAAATTGGCCGTACACAAAAATAATTTTTAAAGAAGATTATACTTTAAGAAATTTCTAGGATGAAATGATGTAAAAAACTAATTTAACATTAAGCTGCGAAATTAAATTTAATATACTCGTATCTCGGTTTATATAAACGTTTACATGAAAATGCTGAAAAGCGCAAAGGCTCTCAGAGGGTTAAAGGCACTCTAATAAATGGATGCACTGCTATGTCAGTGATAAAGTGTTATATTTTAAAGCAAAAATCCCAATGCTTCTAGAAATTTTCTGTCCCTCTAGAAATTTTGTGTCTAATACTGGAAATCAAACCGTCAGATGTTATTAGCAGTTGGTGCAATAAGTCTTCGTTACATGCTCTTCAACTTACTTTTCTCTTATGGGACTCCCGGTACCTTGGAAACTCTTTATTTCGAGCTTTGCTAGCTTCTTCCGATAATTATCCAATTGGAACAGCAAAATTTGTAATCATATTCTTTTCATGAGTTAGTAATTATGTACAGAAGCTGGCATATAATAACAAGCGTACTCTGAGGCACGTTGTTTAGCTATTCCCAATGTGAAATTGCCAAATTTTTCGGCATTAATTACTTCATCACAGGCGATCACCATTATAATTGCAAAACGCTTAACAAGTTCCTTTATCCAATACAGTGATGCCATCTGTCTTTTCAAACTCGGCAAAAAAAGGCCTTGCAGTCTTTCCATCATGTTTCAAACCACTTCCCATTTAACAACATCTGTTAACCCCTTCGGGACGGGAGTCTTTTACGAAATTTTTAATCTTTTGTCACCGTTTTTTAAAAACAGAAATTTGAGTCTTTTTGAATCGAGAAAATGCGCGATTACATAAGGCAAATTTTACAGTAAAATTTTACTGGTGAGGTAAAACAAGGATTCTGAGCGCTTCATGCGGCACGTATACGTGTCGCTCGTACCCAAGGGGTTAACAAACCAAATTCTTTTCTAAATTCGCGCTGAATTTTACTCTTTGTTTCTTCTTAATTTAGCTTCTCTAGAAATATCCTCTCTGAAACTTTGAGTTAGTCTTCTTTCATACGTTTCGGTTACGTCTGAAAAATATTTTCGTGATGTTGATTTCTGCAAATTTTCAATTGCAAATGGTTTAAGTTCATTCCCAACTTTAAAGGAACACTGAAGTGAAGAATAGTTTTTATTATTGAAACAATCTAATTTTCATTCAGATTTCAGCCAGCTATCTTTTGCATTTACACAAAACATGCGTAAACGCTCCTTTAAATTTTCTCCATCAATTTCTGAGGCAATTGTCCACACTGTTCACTTACAAAACTAAGCATTGATTTTTCATAACTGAAGACAGTATTTAAATTTTTCAGAAACAAAAAAAAAATCTATGTTTGTTATCAGTTTTCAAAACATTATAAGACAAAATGAAATAATCTTGTTTCAAATAAAAAAGAAATATGCTAAAATTAATATTACTACAAGATAATTTTAAAAAACTCAAACCCAATAATAACAAATATGCACTGAAATAAGCTTTAAAATATTGCAGTGGAATGTTGCAGTTTTGTTGGACGATTTTAAAGAGCCATGCATGTTTCCAATTAAAAATTAAACAAATGTTTTAAATATTCTAAAAATGTCATTTGGATATAAGTAAAAACTGCATGCTTTGTTTTTCCAGTTTATTTTAGTTATTCATCATTTTCCTAAATTTCCTGTTTGAAACAAAAAAGCGCGAAATTGTTCGTAAAAACCATGCAGGTCCTTTCAGTATAATCTATTTTACTCATTTAAACCTAAATATTACAAACAAGTTGGAAATTGCTCGTCAAACGTGGCAAATGAGGTGCGTTCGTACTATAACTAGTTTTATAATTATTTTTTTCACCCCATATTGTACTGAATGTATACTTTTTTGCACTTCATAAAGCGCATAGTCTGATACATCATTAAAATGCACTTCCAATAATTTTTTCCCATTCCCCGTAATGTAACGGAACAATTTTGACTGTCCCTGTAATTAAACTATACATCCGATTTTCCTAAAATTTGAAATAGCTCAACAAAAGTTTGCAACAATTATATCTTTAAAATTTTAGACCATTCGGAAGGCTGTAATATCATTAAAATGCACTTGCAATAATTTTTCCCATTCCCCATAATGTAACGGAACACTTTCGACTGTCCCTGTAATTAAACTATACATCCGATTTTCCTAAAATTTGAAATAGCTCGACAAAACTTTGCAACAATTATATCTTTAAAATTTCAGACCATTCGGAAGGCTGTAATATCATTAAAATGCACTTGCAATAATTTTTCCCATTGGCCGTAATGTAAAGAAAAACTTTTGACTGTCCCTGTAATTAAACTATACATCCGATTTTCCTAAAATTTGAAATGGCTCGACAAAATTTTGCAACAGTTATATCTTTAAAATTTCAGATCATTCGGAAGGCTCCAATATCATTAAAATGCACTTGCAATAATTTTTCCCATTGGCCGTAATGTAAAGAAAAACTTTTGACTGTCCCTGTAATTAAACTATACATCCGATTTTCATAAAATTTGAAATGGCTCGACAAAATTTTGCAACAATCATATATTTGAAATTTCAGACCATTCGGTTGGGTAGTTTTTGCTCTGTCACATGCGGACAGACGGACGGACTGAACGACGACTATAGGTGCTACGTATTTATATAATTACGAACGCACCTAAAAACACCATATATGTAGTCTAATACTATCGTGATAATCCTATGTTCGACATCGCCTATACTTTAATCAACTGTGCGACGCTGAGAATGTTAAGCAAGACTGTCTTTCCCAAATGTGTGGGAATACACCAGTCAACACTTCGAGCTGTGTTAAAAAAAATAGACAGAACCTGGAAAACAGTGCATTAGCTGGAGGCTCTGGCAGAAAGAATATTAAGGTGGCAAAATTCGAAGAATTGGAGAACATTTTACTGGAGTGGTTCACCCAAACCCGATCGACGAACATCCCAACTAACGTATCATTGGCCTACAAAATTGCTACACGTCTTGTAGTGGATTTCACGTCTAGCTGCGGTTGACTAGAGCGCTTCAAAGATGCGGCTTATTTTAATAGGAAAGTAAGAAGTGAGTCGACAGCTGTGAATGTAGATAATGTCAATTGTTGGAAAAATAACGTGTTCGCCCCGCTATTGAAAAAGTTCTCAAGATGCGATATTTACAATATCGAAGAAATGGGCCTTTTTTAGGTGCGTTCGTAATTATATAAATACGTAGCACCTATAGTCGTCGTTCAGTCCGTCCGTCCGCATATAACAGAGAAAAAACTATTTAACAAAATTATATGGAATTTTAAATATATAATTGTTGCAATATTTTGTCGAGTCGTTTCAAATTTTATGAAAATCAGATGCATAGTTTAATTACAGGGGCAGTCAACAGTTTTCCGTTAAATTACGGCCAATGTAAAAAATTATTTCAGGTGAATTTTAATGATGAACAGAGTGAAATTGATATGCACTTATTGAAGTGCACTAAAATGTACATTCAGTACAATATGCAGTGTAAAAAATATTTATAAAACTAATTATAGTACGAACGCACCTCATTTGCCATGTTTGACATGCAATTGTATCTAACTTGTTGTAACTTTATTGTATTGCATCTAACTTGTTTATATTAATGCCTGATAAAACAATGGCGTTTAAGGGTGAGAAATGTTTTGGAGGCAAACTGAAAAAAGAATGTATCACTGTTTTAAGTGGATCAAATAAGAGCGGAATTGATAAATTAAAACCCCTCGTCATCGGCAAGTCGCGGAATCATCGCTGTTTTAAAACTGCTTAAAATCTGACCCCTGCGATTATGAAAGACAAGCCGAAGCGTGAATGACAAGCGATATATTCGTTAAGTAGATCCGCAAGTTCGATGAACGAATGAAAAAGGAGTCCAGGAAAGTATTGTGTCTCGCCGACAACTGTCTCGCCGACAACTGTCTCGCCCATCCTAAGGATATCCCCAGCTTACGAAACTTACTAGTCTTTTTAACCACCCAATGTGACTAGCGTGGTTCAATCCACTGATCAAGGCGCAATCCATGTTCTAAAAGAGAAATACAAATGTCGTGTCTTTGTACGTCATCTACACCAAACGGATCATCGCGAAAAGGATCTGTCCTGTAAAATCTGTAAGCGTATTAACCGCTTGGACGCCATGTATTTCCTGAGTGCGTCATGGGAAGACGTAATATCAACCACCATTGAGAACTGCTTCTGTAAAGCCTTTGACGTCGACCGCACTTTGCAAAACGTTGACATCGCAGAAAAGGAGCAGCATCAAGATGGATGCTCATTAGGACTCATTTGTCAAAATTGACGATCAGGCTGTAACAACTGAAGTTCGTTCTATCGTGGATATAATCGCGGACGTCAAAAGTTCCGATGAACCTAGGCTTTCAGTAAAAGCAGAAGACAGCGCGGATGAAGAAACGGATGTACCAGCCATACCATCATTCGCATCTCTAATGATCTCGTTCAGCTTACTTCGACTGTACGCCTCTTCAATGGATGCTGGTCCTTCTGTCGAAGATTTTTTTTCTACCACATCAACAAGGCAGAAAACTTAGTGATAAAATTTCGTCCTACGTTGAACCAAACCAAGGTAAACGACATTTTTCAACGAACTAAAACTACTTCATGTACTTTAATTTTTATAATATATCAAATAATTATTGTTCCTTGCATACATTTAGTTTGTGTTTCTAAAAATAAATTATGAAAATTTATTATTTATCCTCTTTAAATATGTAGTGTATTTTAGTTTCTGTTTTCTAATGATTAACAATAATTTCGTTTTATCACCTTCTTTTTTTTTTTTTTTAATTGGTAGAGAGTATTGCATAAAGGCGTTTTAATTTTGTTATTGTACAAACGGTGACTCAATAAAATCTTTATTTCAAAATCTTAAACTCAAATTTCCCAGAATATCTAAAAATCGTTAGAAATGGGCAAAATGAGAGTCATAAATGGCTAAAATGCGTTAATAACAATGTGCACTGGCTTTATATGCATTATTATTCGAGAATCTATGAAATCCGGATAAGATACGATCCCGCTTAAGATACGAAATGCTCTCGGTCCCTTGATTCGTATCTTAAACGACTTTCACTGTAGATAGATTCCTATGTTTATATTTAGTTCTTGAGCAAGAAAAATTCTGGATTTCTTTTTGTAAGCTTTTTTTTAAATCAAAACAAATATTTAAAAAAAATCTTGTTTTAAAGCTATTTACAAAGAATTACTATTTGAGAAAGAATGCAGATTTTTTACTTTAAATAATTAAAAAGTAATCCCGTAAGTTTCTTAATTTTAAAAGGTGTGGCATTTTTATAACGATTTTTTTTCTTTTGACGTTTTAAAAAAAAGTTAAACATTATGTTCTTATTTGCGAACAAAAAAGAACGAGTAAATCTTTTAAAAATTTGTAAATTTTTACAATTCTAAAACTAGCGTTACAAAACTAATACTATGACATTAAAAGAAAAAGCCATAAGTTGGAAATAATTTAATTAATTTTTGTTTTTTTTTATGATTGCAATATTTTGAATATTTTTAATATATGTATATTATTTGAAATGGATAAAGAAAAATTATTTAATTTAAAAAAAATAATTCTAAAAATGAGGTTAATTTAGTTTAATGACTTTGAGTACTGTGCAAAAATATTACTTTTTTACTTTGTTAACATTTTTTTTAAATTTTAACTTTGTTTATACTGTGTCGATACTTTTGAAGGGTTCATTTATATATCTAAACCTTATTATCTCAAACTATGCTTTGTAAATTCATTATTTTCCTGATATAACAGATCACTTTTACTACTTTATTCATAATAATTCTCTGTAGTTTTTCTTTTTTTTTATAATATTAAATGAAAAATGCGTACGCGATGTACTAATTTTGGTAAAAAAATATATTTTTATGAATTACTAGCTGTACCCGGCCACGCGTTGCTGTGGCCCAGTCTGGCTAAATGGAAAATAAAGAAAAGAGAAAGTGCGCGTTTCTAATATGTTTAATTTCACAATACTTGTGGGTATACAATATTTTTGTTGTTACATTGTCTGTGCAGATATAGAGATTGTCTGATTTGCCGATTCTGAAACACGGAAAATATAATTGCCCGTGTGAGAAGCAATTCATGTCTAGATCTAAACCGCAAAATTTTAAAACTTGGACGCAGCTTTGTTGATGGAGATTACAAACGCCAATCAAATAGGTAATTGCAATCTCTTAAATTGAAATCGCGCATCCATTGGAATCAAAGGAATGCGAGGAATGAGGACATCTTCACCTTTTAAAGGTCCCGTCAAGATTGTTGCTTCTACAAAGTTGCTCATTATTTTTTTACTTCAAGCCGCGTGCCGTTGCAAAGATTTGGCTTGTGAATATTTCGCAACATCTGAATTGGCAGGCCTATTGTCAATTGCAGCACGTGCGTGGCATGTCTTGCACATCGAGTGAATTAAAAAGATATGTGCCGAGTTAAACTTATGACATTGAGCTCACAGGGTATTCACACTAATTGTATATTGTACTCTTATTTCAAAGAATAATGCCCATTGAAAAATAAATTAAGGGGATTACCCCCTCCGTTCACCCCGTTATACTTAACCAATGAACCTCCAAATCTAATCAGAGAAACGCCTTATCAGAATAAAACGGTATACCAAATTTGAAGCAAATCGGATAATTCTGCATGAAAAACCAATTTATCTATATTAAGGGCGGATTAGCCCCCGTTCGCCCCTTTATACTTAATCTATGAACCCCTAAAACAAATCAGGGAAGCGCCTTATCAGATAGAACCTATTCACAAAATTTGAAGCAAATCGAATAATTCTACATGAAAAACCAAAGTTATCTATATTAAGGGCGGAGGAGAATTAGCTCCCCGTTCCCCTTTGGACAACCAATAAAACACCAAAACTAATTAGGGAAGCACTTTATCAGAATACACCTATTTACAAAATTTGAAGCAAATCAGATAAATCTGCATGAAAAACCCATTTATCTAAATTATGGGGAGATTAGCCCCCCCGTTGCCCCTTTTATGCTTAACCAATAAATTCCCAAAATTAATCAGCGAAACGCCTTATCAGAATGAAACTATTTACAAAATTTGAAGCAAATCGGATATTTCTATCAAGATTTATCACGTTCCATACATACGTACATACAGAACCTGCGGGCACATTAGCTCACAGGCTTTAATAGCCTGTGAGCTAAAAAGAAAAAAAACGAACTAAAAAAACAAATAAAAAACAAATATCATAAAAAATACTGACGAAATATTTCAGTAATGTGCCCCTCCGGAGGGCATAGTGAGGGAAGATGCATAATATGAAAGAGTGCTCAAATGGCTTTCAAATGATATACCACATAATGGGCGTCGAAAAATATTACAAAAGTGCCCCGGGGGATGAAATTTCTGTGAGGGGGTGGAAGGTTCATAATAGTAATATAAAAACAAACACGCATTCAAATGAAACGCAATCGGTGAATTTCAAAGAAATCGATGAAGAACTTTCGGAGGTTTCAGATTTCGTACAAATGAACATTTACATTTTTTTAATATAGAAATGTGCCCCCACGGGGGGAAAGTGGGATGAGGGGATAGTAGGTGTATAATATGAAAGAGTAGTCAAAGGGCTTTTTAATGATATGCCACATGACGTATGTCTGAAAAAGTTTAAAAAGCGCCCCCTGGTGGTGGCGAGGAAATTGGAGGAGGGGAGAGCGAGGTTCGAGATAGGTATATAAAAACACGCGCGTATTCGAATGCAACGCAATCCGTGAATTTCAAAGCAATCGGTGTAGAACTTTCGGAGATTAGCGATTAGGAACAAACGAACATTTACATTTTTATTTATATAGATTTATATAGAAATGTGCCCCCACGTGGAGAAAGTGAGGGGAGCGAGATGCGAGGTGCATAATATGAAACATTATTCCAAGTGCTTTCTAATGATATATTACATGATGGGTTTTAGAAAAAAATTTAAAAAGCGCCCCCTTGTGGTGGTGGTGGTAAATGGGGTGGTGGGGCAGCGAATTTCATAATAACTATATAAAAACACTTCCGGATTGGAATGCAACTCAACCTGTGAATTTGAAAGCAATCGGCGAAGAACTTTCGAAAATTAGCGATTAGAAACAAATGAACATTTACATTTTTATTTATGTACATTATCCACTGCATTCCTTACAGTTATATAGAATGTGTAATCACAGGTACCAAAAGGTATGAATTTTGAATGCCACTTTTTGTTTACCGTTATAGGTTACCATTATTGGGATTAAAACGGATTTCTGAAAGCTTCTTTGAGTTTTAATTTTATTAGGATTTTAGCGGTTTTTTCTTTTTCAATTGAATGTAATATTGTGATGTATTTGTATTGTTGATGTATTGTAATTGAATGTAATTGAATGTATATATATCTGTCAGTAGACCGGTTGTCATGATTATACATTTGTCAATTTCAAAGAAAAGACTGATTTTTAAAAATGTATGATAGAGCCCGTCAATTCCAAAAGAGACACAGAGTTTACTTTTTTAGGAAACGTGAATTCTAATTACAGATAATTATAGTAAGGATAGATATATAATAATAAAGATAGATTTTAATAAAGCTTTTTACAATTGTTAGTAAAACGAACTACTAAAGCCTATCTATTTTGCGCATTCCTTCCTATTCTCGTCCTCATTCGCTGACGCCGTAACTGTTGGGCATTATTATTTTTTAAACAAGATTTAATAAATGTATTAGAAAGGTTTTTTCATAGAACAATTCATTAAACATTAAGGGGCTGTCTATGATGTCCAGAAAAGCATAATTTGAAGAAAAATATATTTTACTCATTTTATTGAAACATTTGAGCTAACACAAGTCGAAACATATTAAGCGAGTGAAATGTTCACATTGGCAAGATATAATGCATTAATAGAACTGACATAGTCATTCTGTAGCATTTCAACAATCGAATAGCGAACTTCATTTTCAATACAGCTCCTAAAATGTGCTCATTTTAAAGCAAATAATTTGTCGGAAACTAATCATACGAATTTCATTAAAAATTGGATTTAGGCAAATTGAAGGTTGTACAATATATTTATGGTGTCAAACTTGGGTATTGCTATTGAAAAAAACTAAGTTTGGGTTCGTTTTAATATGTAGATGACCCCCTAATCAAATTTTACATACATCATTTAAAAGTAGACTTTATTTATAATCGTTTGGTACCAGTAACGCTTTTATACAATAATTTGTTGCACAGATAGAAAGGGGGTTTACCTTTTTTTCTACGTCTGTACATCTACTTAATCATAACGTAGGATCACTTACAAATAGGGGAGACCGGGGCTAGTAGGCGCAGTTTTTAATTTTTGATTTTTATTAATTTTTTGTTTAAGTTTCTTATGAAACTTTAACTGTACTTTTAAAGAACAGGCATTGGGCTATAAATACCCGGAGTTTTGAGTTTGTAGCTTTTGTAGTTTATGTTTAGCGGAAGCCTGAATTAAAAGGAAAATTGTGCGCCAACCTACCCCGTCGCGGGGAAGTTGCATATACATATGGGGTAAGTTGGCACACGCTTTATAAAAATTTAAATGAAGCTCAAATAAGACACGCAGTTAAGCGAAATCAATTTCATTATTACCAGTAAGTTAAACAAAGGCGTTTTAGCCGTACATTGTAAATTCTAAACTATACAGACATAAAAATAATGAATAAAACATTAACATTAAGTAACTTCTATCCTACACTATATCATCATCAGAGTTACAGTTGTCGCAAATAAAAAATCGAGTGTCTCCGTTTGGGCAAGCCTCGTGTGGCCAAAATCTGCATTGCAACAACTTTTCTCGTTGTTTGTTGTTCTTCAAGCTACCAGCGCACACCAAACACCGAGCCAAATTGCCCCGTGGTCAATGCGCCTACTAGCCCCATAATAAATTTCTTCACAAAAGGGACACGTAATCCTCTAAGCAGAAATAATACATCTAAATCACATATGGGGTAGGTACAGTTAATCATGCACTAAGAAAAACTGCACAAGTTAAATCGCAATTATTAAGATAAGTATTAGAAAAAGAATTAGAAAAATAAGAATTAAGAAATTAGAAAAAGAATGAAGGATTTCATTCGGCATGAAGGATTGGGAATGAAGGATTTCATTTCCGGCATTTCAACAAATTATTATAGCTTAATATTTTAATGTATTATTGTTATCAAATATTAACAATTTGTTCAAATAATCCAACAACACTAAATCTAGAAAAATTACCTCATATCAAATGTTTGTTCTTTTTATTATTGACAGTAATTATAATTATTAAAAACTAAACGTCTACATATGTGGCTAAGGACATGAAGTGGATAATTAATGTAAGAGCATAAATAGCCTGGACTCATGTGTCATTAATTTAACCGATTGTGTATGGAATGTTACGGAATTTATTGCAATAAATGTTTAAAGCGTATTTTCATTTGTTAGTCAGATATATTTTGTAGTTATAATTTCTTTCTCTTTCATTTTAATTCAAAATACGCATTGGTCGATACCCCGTTTTTGATATACTAATGTCCGTAATGTCAATTATGTATTTCCGGTAACTACTGATAGATTATAAAAGGAGTATTTTAAAGTATTACTTTACCTTCGTAAAAGTGACTTGATGGAAAGAATTAATCATTTTTATAGCAACTTTTCAAATTTGCATCAACTTTACACACTGTCATTTCTCAACACCTACTTTGGATTAATAGTTAAACACTTTATTTTAGGTTTTTGTCCGACTTTTTTCTATGATAATAAAAATAATTCGTCAATTTTAAAAAGAATAAGAAGAATATAAAGCGGTTTATGGGAATTCGGTTAATTTGAATTTAAGTGGATTAAAATCAAGATAATCGTTGCTCTGTCGTATTTATTTATGGGGAGTTTGTTTAACATAAAAAGCTATTTAAAATAATGTAAATTCAACAATTATACTTTTTTAGTATAATAATATTCGTTCCTCACAAGGGGAAAATTAACAAACACTTTATAAAAAATCTTAAAAAAATCATACAATTTAAGAAATAGGTAACAATAAACTTTGTAAAAAGAACAAATCCTTTTTTTTAACGGAAATATATCGTAAATTAATAAATCATTTTATAATAGCAGTGTAAAAACCGAAATGTGGCAAAGATTAAAATAGAAATATTTTAAGAAAAAGACAAAAGTTCTAAGAATTACTGTATGTTTTTAATCAATAATTGTCGACCATACGAAAACTACAGTGTGAAAAAAGACAAATATTTCCAAATCTACGAAACCATAACATAATTTCTCTAAATCTAATTGACAATAACTTCCTCTGAGTTATTCATTATTTTCAAAAGCATTCTTTATCAAAAGAAACAACTGAAAACAATATATTTTAATGATATAAAGAGGAATTTATAAAAGGGGAGTTTCCTTTTCTGCCATTAATTTTCGGAAACCTTTTCGAGTATTTATAAAGTTTTATCAGCTTTTTCAAACCAGAACATCAGTTTTTAGGATGTTTTAATTCTCCATGAAACATTTTCAGCTGCGTAAGTGAGTTTATACATACAAGATTAACAAAATAATATTAATTTTAATGTTTATGTTAATGTTGTTAATTTATCAACTTTGATTGCAAAACGCAGTTGTTAAAAAAATATATATATTTACTTGGAGAATTGATAGAATCCGAAATACTTGTATTTCAGGTTCCTGGAAGTCCGTGGCCGCGAAATAAACGTTTTGTTAAATAATAGCTATTTTAAATCTTTTAAATATAACTTTTTTCGTGGTTTCTAATGCGAAAGAACGTATTTTAGAAAAGTGGGCCACACGGAAGTTGTATATTTCATTACCTCGTTACATTAAATTTTCGTCGATTAAAAAACATTTGATTTTTTTTTTTTTTTTTTTTTTTTTTTTTACAGTGTATGAAATAAAGCATTTTAGTCCAGCATTAAATAGATAAAAGAGGCATTAAATCCATTCATAATTGTTTAGTATAACTCATCATTATGAATATAATATTACAAACTTCCTTTCAATTGGATTATTTTAAATGAAATTTGAATAACCCCTTGAAGAAACCTGGTTTAGTTTTTGGACCACCTAATTTTAATCCCTATATGCCATATTGGTACCAGAATTTTGGATTGAAGATTTTAATTTTATAAACTACGTTAGGGATCGTACCAGTTCAAACTACAGAAAACTGTATGCCTTGTACAACGCATCTCATAAGGAATTTTCATTTAATAAATATAACAATTTTACTTTTGTAACTATTGCTTCCTTACTTACTATAAATATTTATCAGTGAAGCAGTGCGGGCATTTTGTGGGGGTTTTTCTTTTGACACTGCATTAGAATCGAGCTCAACATTGTACCTTGTATATTAACTGCACTTTGTTTGACATATCTTTTAGCGGTGACTTTCTCTTAAAGACTAAACTTTATGGCGTTCTTTTTTTAAGTTATTTTTCAATTTAATAAATTTTTTTGAACATTTTCTTCGAACATTGAAATTATATGAACATTACAGAACAGTGAACTTTAGTGAACATTAACACGCATTATCTTCAACAAAGAATCATAGTTTTGATTTTTGCTGTACATTCAAAACACCTCACTGTTGTTACATATACAGTCGGACCTCGTTATCCCGACACCCGGTTTTCACGTCACTCCGCTTATCACGTCAGTTTTTCAAAGACCCGATTTTCTGTATGTAATTTCAATGTAGATAAACTCCGGATTTTACGTCGTTGAATAATTTTCAACTCCGGATATCCCGACGGATTAGGAAAATTGTTCATTTTTCATAATACATCTTATAAGCACTGAAATTAAGCGGTAAGAAATGGCTTAGCCAAATTTTCACAAAAGTATCTAAAATACCAATTGAGATAAGTGAGAAATTTAGTTTAATCCTTTATCTGAATAAATAAACCCACACACTATCAATGACCTGCTTAAGCTCCAGATAGACGTATCAGTCTACTTGTGGTCTCTTTGTTCTGGTCAGGCGGCACTTTCTTGTGGTTGCACGGCATTTTCCTTAATTTCTGATCGCATTGCTCTAAAGCGATCAGAAATTATCTAACATCCATTTCTGAAACAACGAATATTGATTATAATTCATTGTATAATATTGAAAAAAGAATTATATGAAGCACATCTAAGGATAAGCAAGCCTTAATTCATCCATATTTTACGTAACAATTAAAAAAAAAAAAGTCATCATAAATCTGATTTCTATTATTTTCAATTTTGTTTTTGTATTTATTTTGTTTAATAATGATATTTTATTACTTAAAACTGCGAGAAGAGTTATGAATTTAAAATTGTCTTAAATCAATTAAAAATACAGCTTTTTATAAACCTATTTTTCTCAAACTCCGGTTACCGCGACACTCCGCTTATGACGACACTTTTTTCTGGTCATTAGAGTGTCGGGATAACGAGGTTCGACTGTAGTTATATTTATATTATTATGATGAATGCAACATCAATTGTTTTGTAACATTATTATGATTTACTGATGTAAGTTCATCAGACTATGTGATAGTTTCTACTGGTTTTTTGGGGTGCTTTCCGTTGTCTGCGGCATCGGTGATTGTAGTGGAGATTTTCCGTTAGGGACTCAAACTACTTAGTTTCAAATAAATTTGTTTGAAAATTGTGGTGTCATTCAATCATTTCAGCTTTTTAAGAATAGAAGTGCTTTGCTTCTGAAAGGATTAAAAGAATAAAAACATATCGAATCATGAAAAACAAGCAAATCTTAATGCATAAATCTTTAAAATATTTCCTTCTATTATGTTGTATGCGAAACACGTAAATTCAACAGACATCAAAACAATGAAATTGCATTAACGAATATGTGCAACACAATGCTTTGCTTAAATATTTTGTTTCAAATGAAAAAGTTGTAGGGCGCTTAGAAAGTTTTCTATGAATTTAAAATAAGCTCTAGTCTTTGTTTCTAGCATGATATCTCAACCTGTTTATTTAAGAAAAGATAATTAACATTAACCAAAGTATCCACTCATGCTTATTTTGTGAAAAATGCTTGTTTTCTAACACGGGACAGTGTTAAACTTAATTTAGGTTTTAAATTAAGCTATCTGAAATGTTACAACAATCTAGTTTTAAATAAAACATTTATGCTTTAATTACATTTAAATAAAATGGTATTTTTCACTCATTTATTTATTGAATCTGTTATTTTATAGGATCTATTTTTATATTGAGCAGATTTGTATCTACACAAAATTAAACTACGCTAATAAAACTCTTATTACTATCATTTATATACAGGCCATGTAAAAGTGTGAACATTATGTCATTATTAAATTACTTTTTAACCGTTTATATCCCAAATTATGTATTTAAATAACTACCACCTTGAAATTTATTCCCTTTCATTACTATGATACATTAGAACATATATGTGCTAAAAGTAAAATATTTATTTATTTCTTGTTAATAACGGCTAGTTACTTAAAATGGTACTTGAAAATACCGTTGGGTCATAACGCTTGGAAGAAAATCTCGATTTTATTATGTATACATCAAGATACGTATATGATTATGATGTATATATAACTAGATGATGATGATGCTGTTGGTTGATCATCAGTGATCATTTTGTAAACAGAAGAACATTCTATAGTTGTATCATTATAGTTCGATGGAAAGCATGTCTGAGAGAAATTTAGTTGTAGAAAACTCAAAATGATTCATAAAAATTAAAAGATACTTTTAGGTTTTTTTTTTCTAATCTGTAATTTCCCCTATTGTCAAGTACCCATGCATCCCTAGTAAACCTATACGTTTTTATACCCAATATCTATTCAAATGATGAAAATCGAAGTAAAATTCCTCTCCAATCTAATTCTCGACGGTGCCTAAAAGTACCGCTTTGAAACGAGCTCCGTAAATTATAGAAACAGTAAAATTATTTTTATTTCGCATAACATATTATCAATTGATCTATTTAAAACATGGGAAAAAAACCTAACAGCCTTGCCATAAAATTTTCAAATGCTTCCAAACAAAAGTTGGAAGCATTTGCCCATAAGACAAAATGGAATTTGATACACACACCCGCCAAAATGGGCTCGTAGATAAGTTTTATTAGATCGATCGGAAAGTCGCGTCGTGTTATGAAAATCAATCTGCACTGGAAAATTCTATCATTTAATAATTAGACATTGATTCCTATATCTAATGTCTAATAATTGCCGGGCAGAATTTTCCGGTACGAATTGTATTTCCCAACACGACACTACTTTCCGATCAACCCAATAGCTTTCTAGAACTACTATTGCTATTTAGTGACAGTCAAGGGAAGTATTTACTATTGTTTCCTAAAAGTAGAATTGGGAATGCATGCAATCAGTGTGCTTCAATTGGGACAGAAAAATGTGGTAACTTAAAGTACCGTCGGGGCATAAAGGTTTAATACGTTCTACATATCCGCGTAGTTGCATAGACATTTTACTATACCGTCAACCGGGGTAACTTTGAGCCACTTTTTCCTGGTTCCACTCGCATTTCTATTATTAAAAAATATTATATGTGATTTTTCAACGTCGAAATGGAGTAGTAAACAATTAACATGAAACAATGAAGCAAACTGTATGGTTTTAAGGAGGATTTTTTTTTTAAAACTATTTTTAAAGTTTTGGAACAAAGTAGCCCTTGTCGGGGGCTTCTTTCGTCCTTTCAATTAATTTCATATAAAATTAATACATTTCATATGTAAATGAATACATTTTTATTGAAACCCCCTTGCAATAGCATTTGCTAATAAATTAACACTGAAAACTCTACAAACAATTTTTTTTTTAGCATTTAAACACAATAAACCAATTGTTAATATTAAAGAAACGAGAAACAGTTTTCGTCATGTCATCCTCAGCAACTGGAATAAAAACAATTAATGTAACATTTTGCTACAGTAACATTTAAAAAAAAGTTACTTAAAACATGTTTTAAGAGATTTGGTTGTATAAAAGGCATTTCTAAGTAATTGGGGCTAATTTTGGACCAAAAAAAGGCCTGGCACAAAGTAGACCCGAAATATTAGTTTTCACGTTAGCTTTATGAAAACGTAAACATTTCCTGTCAAAATAAAAAGGTTAAAAGAAAATCTATGACCACACATGAGTTACAGGTTACTAAAGGTAATATTTTGACACTTACCTTATTTGTAACTCTTATCCCGATTGCTTCACTATAGAAAGTTTGGAGAAATAAAATTTACACACGAAAACAGTTGTTTACAAACACTTCCAGGGTTGCCACTAAAAAAATTTAAATTACCCCCCAAACTATTTAAATGCCCTATAGTAGCGTCTAAAATATTTTTCAAGGGCAAAAACTCCAAATTACATTGTATTGTTTGTTCAATACAAAGAACAAAAACATTTTTATGGGATGGACCAAAGTAACCCCGCAAGGAACAAAGTAGCCCCGGTTGGCGGTACTAAAGGAATTTGTGCGTTTGAAGTATAGAACACCCTAAAGTTTTATGTATAAAGTCAATTGCAACCAATCTATCTCTTAAATAGATATATTTAAAAATCAAAGGGCCTTATGCGGTCAGTAACATTGTACTTTACAGATTAACGACTTAAACTGTTTAAGATTATATTGTATTTAAAAAAAAAACACTTTTTAATCTCTTTTTATATGTACAGTTGTAAAAAGTATAAAACCTTACTAATGTATATTAATTTTAAGAACAATTATTTTGAAGTTGTTTTCAAAAGCTTATTCTCTTTTTTAAAGGGATTTTTTAATAAATTTAACACTATTGTATTAAATTTTCTGTTGAGGTAGTTGTGTGTTAGAACCATTATAAAGCATTTGTCTTTTGTTATTATTATTGTATTTATACAGGGTATCTCAAAACGTACGTGCGCAGTTTGTGTGCATATGGATATCATTGATATGACACATAGGAATGCATGTCCTGAAACTTCAAGCATAACCAATCTCTCGTTTTAACATACAGATAATGAAATGCTTTTATGCCTGTGTTAAGTAACCGTTTTGTTTGAGTATTTTTTTTATTTTTAATTTTTAATTTTTATTTAATTTTAATTTTTAGATTTTAAAAATTTATAAAATGTTCTACCGCAGTTTTATATCTATAGCTATAAAAAATGTAAATTTCATATTAATCTGTCTTTTTTCGTGAAAGCATATTTTGAATTCAAATATACCTTTTTGTTAAAATAATATTCAGAAAAGATTATTGACTGGATAAACACTGAAAACCACTTTGTAAATGTCCGCCAAAAAAGCTTCTTCGTCGCAATCTGTGCTGGTCAACATGTGAAAGAATAATTTGGGCTATAACTTGCTATAGAATTTTAAGCAAATGAAGATTGATATGCGATTAGAGTTTTCGAATATAATATAAAGATTTCCTCAAACAATCGTATCCGAAGAGTGATATTAACGTGAATGAAAAAACAATGTCATTGTTTGTATCATCAGGAAATTTGCAAATAAATACTTTTTATACTTCTGTTGCATATTTAATCTTTCATTTAACTGGATTTTTAATTAAATTTTATATTCACTGGAAATTATCCACATTTACTTTTTTTTTTTTTTTTTGCAACTTTTACGAAAAAAAGGTAATAAAGTTGTTCCTGTACCGGAAAGTTAAGAAAAGAATGTTCAATATTTTTAATTCAAGTTTCTAGGAAGCGGATATTGCAACATCAAAAATAACTAGACACAAAGATGCAAGATTGCAATTTTGTCGTAGTAACATGGCCACAAAATGGAAAGACGTAAGTTCGATCTTTTTTTCTTCATGAGTTAAGAATTAAAATAAACAAAGGTTACAAATGGATATTTTATGTTTCAGATTATTTGTAGTGACGAAGAGAAATATAATCTCGACGAATCTTATGGTTTCGCATATTACTGGACAGATTTAAGGAAGGAAAAAGGTACTTTTCTAAAAGAAACTTTGCAGGAGGTAGTTGAATGGTACGGGAAACATTTACTGCTCGTGGTAAGCTGAAGTTAGACTTCACAAAATCCAAAATAGAAAATACTGAGTACCAACAAATAATGCAAGACCACATTATCCCGTATCTCCGGCGATAAAGGAAAATGAAGTTAACTTTTCAGCACGACAATTCCTTAGTACATAACAGTCGCAGTACATGGGATTGGTTGAAGCCACACAAAGTTAATGTTTTGAACATGTTTGGCAGTTTTCAATCATATGGAGAAGCTACGTGGAATTTTACTTCACGAAATCTATGCCACAACAAACATAATCAAATGAAAGACAAGTTCTGTAAATCAATATTAAAAGCCTTGGGTAAAATTGACATTCTTACGTTAATAAATCTTATAGAAGGCATGCCATTCCGGATTTATGACATCCTCTGACTTCACGGACGTCCTTGTAAATATTAGTTTCCTTTTGTAACCACAAAAAGAACATTAATGTATTTTTTTATGCTGAGTATGTATACTTGTGCATTGACATGAAATCACATTTTCCGTACTTTTTCCTATACCATTAAACAGGGAATGCTCGCACATATCCAGGATATGTACGATTTATACTTTACCACCAATAAATTCAAACAAAAATCGTCATTTTATTTAATCGTTGACATTGCTCACAAATTCTGCGCTAAAATAATTTAAACATTACTTTACAAAAATTAGTGATGAGGAATGTAATAACCGTGCCCATCCTGGGTATGTCATACCATGCGCGTGTAATCCCGGGTTAAGCAAACATGCATTTTTAAAAAATTTACATTGCTTTAATTACCACTTACATTCATCTAACGTCTTTCTCTTTTCACAAAAGTCAACACATTTTTCATTATTGTCTAATTCTAAGGGATATGTATATTTTTGCATTGCAGTGTATGCCACTTGCAGCATCTCTCAAGCGAACGTCTCCACGGCCCGAAGCCTAAGGTCAAACTAGTTAGATGTGGCAATCCGAAACTTTTCTTCTATCTCAAAATGTTAATACTTTCTGAAAAATGAAGCATATCGGTGCCACCAGATAGGTGATTTATACTAAAATCTAATCAGCAACAACTTATGTCAAGTTCTAAATGAATCTGAATTTTGATGAAAATCCTTGCTTTAGTTTTTGAGATAGAACTATTGCGCAAAACGTAAAAAAAAATCTCCTTAGCAGCACCACCTGTTGGGCTATTTATTCCGAAAACTAATCAGGATTAATTCATATAAGAGTCTAACTGAATCTGAAGTTTGATGAAACTCATCTATTAGTTATTGAGATAGAGTTTTGCGGGAATCGTGATAAATGCAGCCTGGCAGCGCCATCTATTGGGCGATTTATTCCGAAAACTAATCAGGATTAATTTATATCAGTTTCTAACTCAATCTGAAGTTTGATGAAAAGTCATGCATTAGTTATTGAGATATAGCTATTGCGGAAATCGTGATAAATTCAGTCTATCAGCGCCGCCTGTCGGGAGATTTACGCCAAAAACTAAGCAACATTATTTTATATCAGGGTCTAATTGAATCTGAAGTTTGATGAATATCCGTGTATTAGTTCTTGTGATAGAGCTATTGCAATAATCATGAATAATGCCACATAGCAGCGCCACCTTTGGGCGATTTACAGCAAAAAGTAATCAACACCAAACTATATCAAGGACTAAAGGAATCTGAAGTTTTATAAAAATCTGTGCTTTAGTTCTTGAGATATAGCTATTGTGGAAATCGAAAAAAAATGCAGCAGAGGAGCGCCACTTGTTGGGCTATTTACACCAAAAAGTAATCAGAACCAGTTTATATCAGGTACTAACTGAATCTAAATTTTTATTAAACTCCGTTTATTACTTCTTGAGATAGAGAGCCCACGAAATTTGTGTCACGAACTCAGAGACATACGTTTTTCAACAACATGTTTTTCGGGTTCTCTGACTTCTAAAACGAGTAAATCCTCGAAACTTTTCACGAATTCCATATTTTCTTCTTGTAAAGATAGAAGGAAGTAAAAAGGAATGAATGCTAAATAGTTTTCTGCGTCATTAAGTATAAAGTCCTTTTTTACTTTCTTCTATCTTTTCAAAAAGAAACTATTGTATTCGTAATATTCGACTTCCGGTTTTCGACGGATTTACGCGTTTTAGGGCTCAGAGATCCCAAGAAACATATAACAAAATATCTCTCTGCTAGTCTGTGAGTTGAGTCTGTGACTCTGCCTGTCTGCTGTCTCTATGCGACACAAATTTTATGTGTAGTCCATCTTAAGAACTAAATCTCAGAATTCAATAAAAATTTATATTAGGGTAGTCCATGATATAAATTGGTACTGATAAGTTTTTTGTGTAATTCGCCCAACAGGTACAAGCAGTAAAAATAATAATGTTTGTTT
Organism: Maratus speciosus; assembly: GCA_963932465.1. Taxonomy (NCBI): domain Eukaryota; kingdom Metazoa; phylum Arthropoda; class Arachnida; order Araneae; family Salticidae; genus Maratus; species Maratus speciosus. The sequence continues at coordinate 117,995,548 of OZ010794.1, read as the reverse complement.
TGGACATTTGAATACATTGTGTTTTAAATAATGTGATGCTACTAGTACAGTCTACATTTACAAAGTATTAAGTGACTATAGAAAAGAAGATAAAATCAATTACGGATTATATTTATCAACCCTATACCCGTTTCCTCTATACTCTAAAAGAAACACACACAGTGAAAAAAAGATTTATTTCATCATTTACGAAATATAATAAATCCTTTGTTTAGTTTATGCATGAATCGTGCACATTTTTGTTTATAATAAAAATTTCAAAAAGATAATAAAAATTTCAAAACTACTCATAATTTTTTGTCAAATATAAAGTTTCTGCAAACAATGATGTTTAATTGTTGTTCTTAAAAAGGAATATATATTTTTAAATTATCATCCATTAAAAATTTCATTTTATGGTTAATATTTATACTTAAAATTACATTACATTTTTTTAAAATTTTAAACAAACAAGAAAACAAAATTTTCATATAATATGTATGCTGTTTTACTGTTACATTATAAGGCTACATTAGTTCATTAAGGATGTTTGTTATTCTTTTCTTATTCATTATTATTTCAGTTTCTACAGCAACTCACTTTTATGTATATTTAAACCTTATTCATCATGTTTTTCATACTGCAACACCTTAGCTTATCATCATTTAATAACAATAGAGGAAAAATAAACACAATTTAAAACGTGAAATTATGTTTAAATATATTAAAATCCCTTTTTAGTAGAACAAAATTATTTATGTGTTTAGGAGGAAAATATATAAGTATTTTTTTTTATCCTTTAAATATGAAAGGAAAAACAGGTATGGTTTTAATAGATTAGGAAATTACTTTTAAAGAAACATTGTTGTGATTAAAACTGAAATGCAAAATTATGCGATGAGTTAGTAAAAATATATTTTTTTTCATGTTAGATTAGTTTTTGAAATATCCAATTCATAAAAATGAAGAAGAATTTAAATAGTATCCATATAAATGTTCATAAAGCTTATATAGGGCAATTATAGCATATAAGGTAAACATAATATAATGCCTGTATTTCCAAGCGCATATAAGTTAAACATAATGTAATGCCTGTATTTCAGAGTAAAATCTAAGAGCAGTTTTATAATACACTTTAAGAAAAAGCAAATATTTCTTAATCCACAGAAATATAATATAACCAATAATAAAAATATGGTATAACTTTTCCGATTTACCCATGATTCCAAACATCGTTCTTTACCATCAGAAACCTTCAGAAATCAATATATTTTTGAAAATTAATTTATATATATATATATATATATATAAACGAAGTTTTTTTTTTGGTGCCACTGTTTCCGTAAACGTTTCCGCGTAACGTTTGTAGTGTATTTATCATATTTTTTCTTAACCCAGAGTATAAGTTTTTCGAATGCTGTTAATATTCAAGTAAACAATTTCAGCTCTAAAACATTTATTGATACATTTAAGAGTAACAAAATAATATTAATTGTAATATTAGTGTTACTGTTGTTAATTTATCGTGTCTATTTGTAAAATATGAAAATGTTTAATTGAGAATTGAAAGTTTCCAAATATATATATATTTCGGGTTCAACTTTCTTTTTAATACACTATTAAAAATTCTCTGAAAATTTCCGAAGGTCAGTGGCAGCAAAAAGAATTCTTTTTTTTTTCTAAATGCTTCTTTAAATCTCGAAAATATATTGCTCCTCGAAATTTTTAAAGATAAAGATTTTTTTAAATCGTGGGTAACTCGGAAAACGGTATTGTATATTTTCGTTCGTGGATATATTATTGATTTTATATATTAATAAACAGCTGTCTTTTTTTACAGTGAAGATTAAATCGTGCAATATATTATTCGTATTATATTTCATTCTTAATTCCATTAAATTAGATTAATTTACTCTTACTTTTACCTAAGTACAGCGATCTGTTTCACATACTTTAAGAAAGTGTGAGATTAACTACGATAATTTAAAGAAATTTTGTTCAAATTAAAATGTATTAGAATTTCTCTGTTAACCACCTTCTCATTTACCAATTAAAAGTCTTATTTAAAGTGAAATATAAATATGTATCTTTGTCTAAAAACAAGGCTAATCTACATTCTTCGTGTTCACTTTCTTTGTTCCGATTAAGCAAACATAAAAAAAAATAAACTTAATATTTTCATATCGGAAACTTCCTTCATAAACTTTCCGAAGTGCCTTCATTATACGGAAAGTAACTTTTGTTTACCTTTGTTAAGATGACAAAAGATATTCCTAAATGCACAAAGAAAAAGTGACATTTTCAAGTAAAAGAAAAAAGCAGATAAAAGTAAGACATAAAGAATATAATAATGTAGAAACTAATGATGGCAAGAATTATAGCAAATGAACAATAGTATGCTAGCTGATGCATATCATTTTTTTACGAGTGTTGTGTATTAGAATAAAGAAGATATCTTCAAAGAAATAAACAATTATTTTATCATGAAAGAAAACATTTTACAATTAATAATTATTCAAAAATATGTTTTGTGCATGTCACTAATGATGTATTTTTATTGAATGAGACGCATATGGTGTGTAAAAAGAAGCAGTTACAACAAAAGTTACCCTTGATTGTCCGAGTTTTAAAAGTAATCTCTATCTAATGTAAACGTCTTTTAAATTACAGAAAGTATCGAAAAATTTAGATTCAAAAGAATATCTAATGAAATTTGATATTCTAATTTTACCACTGTAGTTACTTTGCCTGCCAGTTCATGTTTTTATTTTTATTTTTTTTCGAATCTTGAGTAAATTTAACACTTTTCTCATATGCATGGGGGCGTGCATTTTTTGAAAATGCTTTTAAAATCTGCGTTTATTGTTAGCAGTTTATCGTTAGCAGTTTATTGTTACGAAACTCGTTTAATTTCACCATTGTAAATTTTGTTAAATAGTTAACAAGTTCATTGTTCAATGAAATTTTATGAACAGCTACCTAATATTAACAAGCTCGTGTAAAATATTACTGTTATTTGTTTCATTGAAATATGTAATGTTACGTACATACGAATCCATTAACGTTAAACCTTAAATTCCTAAATACTTAGATGGGAGGGAAAAATTGCACGAAAAATTCCCATTAGAGTTTAAAATATCCATGCTAGATTTCAAACCAGGGATAATAATATTTACGCATCAATGGTCTGCTACATAAGCTACCTAGAAGAAACGTCCAGACACAATTCACTCACAGTGGAAGTCATTTGGTATCGCCAGTCGTGTGAACTCCCTGTATTGTACCCGATTAACCTCTTCACACCAGAGGTATATAAAAGTGAACCTATATTCTTTTCCCCATAAAAACTAAACTGTTTGATTTTCTACATTTTTACTTTACTTCAATATAGTTAAATATTTTTGCCTTTGGAACAAAACCGGTAAAGGACTTCATTGATGCTTATTTCCTTATAAAAAAAATGTTATTTTTATCTGACTTTACAATATCCTTCAAGGCAGTGTGGCCAAGAGAGTAAGAAATGTTTATAATTATTTAACTTAAGTACTTTAAAATAATAAGTTTTGAGAATTTGTAGATCACTGCCGTGTTTTAAGCTCTACAATTTGTTATTTTGTGACGTTAGATTACCGATAATTCTATTGATGTTTTAAGGGGGCTAGTAAATTTAGATCCATATTTGTGATTGTAAATTAACTAAAGTACCAATTTCAGAAAAAGCGATCTTTCTGCCATCTATGGTATCATTTTGTTTATGCAAAAACGTTGAATATGTATTTGTAGTGTGATTTTACCTTCAGGTCTCAAGAGTTTAAAGCACACATGTAAACTCCATTACACCACGAATAATTACGCATATGTAAAGCCATTAAAGCTCAGCCATAAAGTGTTCAATACAAAGATAGGAAATGAAAGATGTACGATAACTTGACAAGTACGAAAAAGGTATCTCTACGTGATTTCGATACTGGTGTCATTACTTCATGTACCAATTCACTGCCATCTGAATTACTCAGTGGAACTCTTAGGTTCAAATACTAGCCTGCATACTTTCCCTTTGTTCGGAGATTTTCCCTCGAATTTCACTTCCAATATAAGTATTGAGTAATTTATGGTTGTTTTCGTATATACCTATAACTATGCATAGATTAAGGAGCTTCCATGTGTACTACGTTTTCATCGGGTGCAACAGCCGGTGTTCTCAGGACTGTTGATACCTACCAGGATAAAATAGGAGCTGTCCACATGTCAATATTCCCCAGTGCAAAGATTTTAATGCCGACAAACGAATTCTCTCTCTCGTACGACCACCGTATTTGACTTTGGCCGATAGCAGTCTTATCAGAAGCCTTCAGTGCAAGACGCGGTCAAATATGAAAGATGTTCAAAATAAGTAAATTTTTAGGTTTAGTTTTTGAAATATGAAGTCGTCACAAATAAAGACAAATTTACATAATTCACATGTAAACTTAAAGTAATTGATACAGGACCAATATAGCATATGAATTAAACATAATATAATGTCTATATTTACTATCAAAAGTTATGAGCAAAATTTTGGAATCGTGCGTAACTTGAATGTAGTTATTGAATATTTTCATTTGTGAGTATATTACATTTTCCCAGATGAAGGACCATCTATCTTTATTACAGAGCAGAATAAATCATGTAATAAATTACATTATATTTCATTATTATTTTCATTGAGTTATATTTATTTATTCTTACTTTTGTCGACTTTTAGCACTTTGTTTTGCCCATTTTAAGAAAATATGACACTAAATATGATGGGAAAATGAAATTTATGCAAATTAAAACGTATTGGAAATTTTTGTAAACTGCCTTCTCATTTAAAATATAAATGTCTTAGTCAAAGTGAAAGATAAATATGTATCTTTGCTTAAATATAAGACTAATCTACATTCTTCGTGCTCAATTTCTTTGTTCTGACTAACCAAAGATAAACAAAATAAACAAAATACTTTCTTAAAACACTTCGGAACCATCCTTAATAAATATTTTGAAGTGTCTTCATTATACAAAGAGTAACTTTTGTTTTCCTTTGTTGATATTACAAAAGATAATTCTAAATGCACAAAGAAAAAGTGACTTTTTCAAATAAAAGAAAAAGCAGATAAAACTAAGACGTAAAGAAAGTAATAATGAACAAACTAATGATGTCACGGTATATACACAATGAACAATAGTATATACCATGGCGCACAACATTTTTTAATAAGTGTTATGATTTAATATAACGAAGACTTCTTCAAAGAAATGATAAAAAATGTCACCATAAAAAATCTTTTTTATATTAATTTCACAAATACGTGTTGTGTATTTCACTAATGATGCATGTTTATTAAATGAGACATATGCGCTCTTTTTAAAAAAAGTACAAACACATTTTTACAATAATTGTAGCACTTGATTGTCCCAGTTTTAAAATTATCTCTACATTTGTTTTAAATTTTAGAAACTAGCGAAAGTGACTTTATCAAAAAAAAGTCCAATAAAATTTTAAAACAATTTTAATCACTGTCGTTATTTTGTAAGCATATTATTTTTTTTAATTCTTTGTAAATAAAAGTCCTTTATGAGATGAATTTCAATGTGTTTTCTGTTGAAAATTGTTTTAAAATATTGTGTTTATTTAATACAGAATTTTTCTTTTATTGTTAAATGTTTATCGTTAACAGTTTGCTGTAAAGTGCTGTTACACGTAAAAATTTCAATCGACAAAAATTGCCTGCGACACATCAGTTTTCTCGCAACTAACGTACCACTTTTTACGTTTTCCAAGTATTTCATTGGCTGTTAGGGAAAAGGTTTTTCCACCGTCAGTTTTCCAAGCATTTGATTGACTGTTATTGGCGACTCGCTTCGTTTCAGGCGTCAAAATCGCTCTGTCACAAAATAGTTATTTGCTTTTTTGAGCAACTGTCTTGAAGCCATAGGGTGACATTGAGACGATCTGAATTAGATGCAACTTTAACGCCTTGTGTAATAGCACATTTACAAAACTCTTAAAAGTTTATTATTACAAAATTCTTTGGGGGTACAAAGTGCATTGATCAATTAAATTTTATAGATAGCAATCAAATATAAACTAACTAGTGTATAATGTCGCTGTTTTTGTGTCATTGAAATATAAAGTTTAATATGTAAATATAAATCCATTAAAGTTTAACCATAAATTATTGAATACTTAGGCTGGGAGCGAAAACTAAATGAAAATTTCAAAACAGGGCAAACAATATCCATACCAGTATTGAAAACCCGTGCCAATTTTCTGCTATATGAACGTATTATATGACAAAAATTAAGCCCAGGATTCAAAATTATAAGAAAAGCTAGGATGAAAATACCATTAAAACTACAATTGAAATATGGATGTATTTATTCATTAACAAACCAGACATATTTTGCATTATAATTGCAAAAAACACAATTTTAAAATATTAGCTTTCGAAATTTTTGTTTAATATACATTATAAAAATGTTTAGTAAGTTATCATAATAAATTTAATAAAATAAATACTATAAAACTTTTTTACAGATATACAATAAATTAGATCTCCCTTACTCTAAAAAACAAATTAAATATCGCATTCAATTCAAAGATAACAGTATACCTATATTATAATGAAAAAACACGGCCTTGAAATACGATGACTTCATTTCGACGGCGGCAACAATTTGAGAAATCAATTTTGTTTTCTAGTCGAAAATTTATTAACTTCTAAACATCCACAGTGTGGTATTTTGCTGAAAAACCTGGCCAGAATTATTTAAAATGTTTTGTGCGTTCTATAGCAGATAAAATGTTTTAAGAAAATGTAAAATATTTTATTATGCTAAAAACAATTTACTTTTCGTACAATTTGTGCAAATATGTGTAACAAATTAGTATCCTACTGACCATCATTCTTTTTATCATAGTCTTCTACATCATCCTCTTCAGAATCGCTCGAAAACTAGATTCTGGAATTTTGAACTGTAACGTCTCTGGAGAACATTTTAAAGTTTAGTGGAGTTTTTTCGCATACTACAACGAATTTTGTGTAATGTGGCTGACATTGGGTGCCAACAGTAAATATTTACATAATGGTTAGCGGTATCATTTGCAATATACTTCAAAATTTTTAGTCTATTTTATAACCACTAGATAATACTTCTAGAATAGTTGTTAGATAGTGTATTAATTTTATGTCATTTCCTGTGATTTAAGTTGATGTTTCTGAATCTGAGAAAAACTTTCTTGAGGTGTTTCCGTCATTGGTGTTTCTGAATCCGGCTTTTGCAATGTCTACCAGAATTCGCATCTCAATTAAAAACTTTTCTTGCATTGATTTTTTTTTATTGACAATCTCTTTACCATTATCACTTCTTGCTTACCTTTTTTTAGGTAGCTTTCATTAACAAAAAGCTACCTATTGAAGCCGTTCGGAGGAAAGCGATTTCAAAAAATTTTGGTATATTTTCATCGATCATGATCCCCAGACCCCGAAACCACCCTCCGTTCAAAAGTTGATATATATATATATATATATATCTGATCTTTGTCGCACTCTAACTCTCGTATTTATGAACCGATTTGCATGAACCTCGGTGTGTACATAGTACATACCAATATCTCGACTGAGTTCGTTCGCTAGCTCCATCCGCCATCTTGTTTGAAAATGGCGGCCATTTAAAATTATCTTAAAAATTTGAAATTTGAAATGTGGTACCAAAAAATTGAAAATGGAAAAATATTTTTTTCTTATGTGTTTGACCTTGATACAAAGATTCCGGAGCAGTTTTTGTTTCGTCAATATCTTAAAAAATGGCTGAGTTGTAGCACTTTGAATTTCTAGCGTAGCTGACATTTTGAAACGTCCTGATTTTTGTCACGCGATAACAGGCACATTTATGAACCGATATGGATGTACCTTCGTGTGTACATAGTACATACCAATGTCTCGACCGAGTTCGTTGGCTAGCTTCATCCGCCATCTTGTTTCAAAATGACAGCCATTTAAAATTTTTTAAAAAATTTTAAAATTGAAATGTGGTACCAAAAAATTGGAAAATGAAAAAGATTTTTTCATTATGTATTTGACCTTAATACAAAGATTCCGGAACAGTTTTTGTTTCGTCCATATCTAAAAAAATGCCTGAGTAATAGTATTTTGAATTTCTATTGCGGCTGACATTTTGAACGGACCGGATTTTTGTCAGGCGATAACAGGCTTATTTATGAACCGATTTGGATGTAAGAAGGCATGTAGATAGCATATAGCAATGTCTCGACCAAGTTCGATGGTCAGCCTCATCCGCCAACTTGTTTCAAAATGGCGGCCATTAAATTAAAAAAAAGGCCTTCCGGCCAGTGCCGGGAGGAAGAGGTAGCTTTCATATTCCTTATTTTAAAAAAGCCAACTTATATCATTCAAACACACGAAGCTCGATTTAGTGGAAACCGAATATAGGAGATTCAATACTAATTTTTATCAATATAATGAATGAGAATTTCGCGAAATTAGTCAGCTTTATCCAAGCTGCTTTTCTTTAAAGTAACTTATATTTGGCTGCCAAATTCGGCGATTTCTTAAAGTGCCTGCCATTTTAAGACAACATGGTGGATGAGGCTAACCAGTGAACTTGGTCGAGACCTTAGTAATTGCTGTGCACATGCTCACTCACATCGGAATCGGTTGATATATACGAGTGCTGTCGCATGCAAAAAATCAGATTTTTCAAAATGTCACCCACAATAGAAATTGAAACTGCTATATCTGAGCCATTTTTTAAGGTAAAGATAAACACAAAATGCTCCTGAATCCTTATATCAAGGTCAAATACTTAAGAAAGAAACATTTTTCAATTTCTAAATTTTTGCACTTCACTTTTAATATATATATATTTTTTAATTTAATGGCCACTGTTCCGTACCTGTAACAAACATTGTAATTCGCCTTTGGCGACGGAACACCACCCCCGCATCTATGCCAATTGGCAATCAATCCTTTTAATGTAACCCTTTCGTTGAACCCGGATCACGGGTTGAGTACGCATCAGTGTAAGAGGAACAACCTCTGCGGCAACAAGTCGCCATTAGCCTTCATTAAAACATTTATGTTAACAGTCCGCTAATTTCTCTTTTAATTTAGAACACCTCCGTAGATTTTGGTCCTAGCGACCCGGAGGTAAGACCAGCGCAAACAAATTTAATTTAATTTATGTCAAACACATTAAGACGAAAGGATGGCAGACTCGGACATTACAGCACTAAATCGGCGGCGTGGCAACATCAAGGCCCAGCTAACGAAGATCGTAAACGCCACCGAGGGAAAAAGCTTCTCAATTGCGGAAACCAAGGCTCAACTAGAGCTCCTTCACAAAATCGAAGAAAAATTCGAAGTGATCAAACAGGAATACTACAAAATCATGGACGAAGAAAAGATTGAGGAAGCGAAAGAACAACTCTCGCAATTGGATGAGGAGATACAGAAATTATAGGTAAGCCTTAAATCATCTTTTCACAAACAAAATGAAGAAAAAAATAGTAAAATAGACAGCACGTCTGAATCAAAATCCCATGATCAAGTTATTACCAGAGGGGTCAGCATAAAACTCCCTAAAATTCCACTTCGGATTTTTAGTGGCAAATTTGAAGAATGGTCTACATTTAAGACCACCTTCAACGAATTGATCAATAGAAATCCTCATTTAATAGACAACGAAAAACTGTTTTATCTCAGAGGAGCATTAACGGGTGAACCGAAAGGTTTACAAACCTCAGATGACACCTTTAGCTCACTCTTCAGAGAGCTGGAAGAGCGCTATGAAAACAAAAGAATTATTGTGGATTGCCACATAAAAAATATAATAAATCTTTATGTAATCAAACAAGAGTCGGCTAAAGAACTGAGAAACCTTTTAGATCAGGTAAAAAAGAATTTGAGAGCGTTAAAGGTCTTGGAATTCGATAGAGACACCTTTTCAAACGCTATTTTGTTGAACATAATATTAGGAAAAATTGATCGAGAAACTCGTAAGCAATTTGAATTAACACTAAAGGATAAGGAAGTGCCTAATTTCGATGAATTTTTAGAATTTTTAGAGCGTAGATGCCAAATTTTAAGTAGTATTACTTCTGCGAATGCTTCAAAAACCACCAATAAATCTTTACTTATCCGTACCACCAAACCACAAAATAAAATGTGCATTTTATGTAAAACAGAAAGTCACCCAATATATCATTGCGAGAAGTATAAAAGTATGAAACTAAGCGATCGTCTAAACAATGTAAAGAAAAATAAGCTTTGTTTTAATTGCCTTAGTTTTTTTCATATAATTCATCAATGTACTTCAAAGAGCAGATGTCTTGTTTGCAGCTCCAAACATCATACTTCGTTGCATAATTACTCATCACCAGATGTTCGAATTTATGAGCCTTCAAAATCTATAAACAATCTGGCTGATGAAGAGGCAATTAATAGAAATTTAGCTTCCGAAGATTCAGCGCAAAATGAAAATGTAGTTCATTCATTTTTTTCACATGAAAAGAGCCATAAATCTGTCTTAATAAATACTGCGATTGTTTATATAGCTGACATTAATGGTATAAATCAGCCTTTTCGTACAAACTTGGATAGTGCCTCACAGACTAATTTTATAAGTTTAAGAGCAGCTGAAACTTTAGGTTTGAAAAAACAATCAATTAACATTCCCGTTTCAGGTCTTAATAATTCACCGATGTCCTTGAAATCTAAAGTGAAGGCGTGTGTCTCTAATAATAAGAGAGGCGATTTGCGATGGAATCTGGACTTGTTGATCATCCCGAGAATCACATATTTCACTCCTGGAAAGGAAATAAACGTAAAAAAATTAAACATTCCTTCGAACATCTGTTTAGCTGACCCACAGTTTTTTATTCCAAATAAGGTTGAAATTTTATTAGGTGCGGAACTGTTCTTTGAATTATTAAAGGCAGACAAAATAAAGTTAGGAAAGCACTTATATTTACAGGAAAGTGTGTTTGGTTATCTAATTTCTGGTTGTGTGTATAACAATGTAGTAAACAATACGAAAAAATATTGTTTCTTAACGAAAAATTTAGAAGCTTTAGATAACACATTGAAATCTTTTTGGGAGATAGAAGAGGTGGGAAATTTAAAGCCTTGTGATAGTAAAGAGTTAGAATATTGTAATAGGCACTTCGATAAAACGCATTTTAGAAATTCAGATGGCAGATATGTCGTAGAAATGCCTTTCAAACCGGAAATTTTTGAGCCCAATTTAGGAAATTCAAAAATCGTTGCATTGAAAAGATTAAATTATCTATGGCAACGTCTAGATCGTGACCCTATAATGCGGAATTTATATACACAATTTCTTAATTAATATCAGTTTCTTAATCACATGCATGAAATAGAGGAAACTAATGAATTTGCGGACGGCTATTATTTACCCCATCACGGAATTTTACGACCATCTACCGCGACAACTAAATTGCGCATCGTATATGACGTAAGGGCAAAAAGTAGTAATGGATACTTATTGAATGATTTATTGTGCAAGGGTGGTGTGCTACAAGACGATCTCTTTTCGATATTTGTTCGATTTAGAAAGCAAATTTAAACATTCACCGCCGACATCAAACAAATGTTTAGAATGATAGAGATAAATCCGTCCCAATACACATTCCTAAAAATTCTGTGGAAAGACAGTGCATCATCCCCGGTTAAGGTCTTTCAATTATCAACGGTCACATATGGAACGGCTTGCGCCCCATTTTTGGCCACCAAGGTCTTGCAACAACTCGCCTTAGATGAGCAAAAGGCTTTTCCGTTAGCTTCCAATATTGTACTGAAATATTTCTATATGGATGATTGCTTGTCGGGGTCATCCAATTTAGAGGAATTTAATTTAATGCAAGCAGAATTAACACAACTCCTTAAGAGGGGAGGATGATTTTGCATAAATGGTGTACTAATAAGGTCCAATCTACTGACAATCAGATATTTCCCTTGGATAGAAATTCAGAAGAAATAACGGTTAAAACTTTAGGCATGCTTTGGAACAGTTCTAGCGATACATTTACATACAAAGTCAACGTTAAGGTAACAAGTACTTTCACCAAACGAGAGGTGCTATCGCAAATTGCATGGCTTTATGACCCTCTTGGTCTCTTAGGGCCAGTGATTGCAAAGGCAAAGATATTCATGCAACAATTGTGGTTGCTTAAATTACAATGGAACGATACTTTACCTTCGCAAATTTCCAAACAATGGGAAACCTTTATCGCAACATTACCAGAGCTCGAGTCCATCAACTTACCGAGATGCTTCTTAAAGATGCACGTCCAATCAGTGGTACTTAATGGCTTCGCCGATGCTTCTTCAAAGGCATAAGTTGCAGTTATTTATGTGCAAACTATATCTAACTCCAACGAAATGGTTAGTCACCTTCTTTGCAGCAAGTCACGAGTGGCCCCTACAACGGTGATAACCGTACCCCGCTTGGAACTATCAGCGTGTCTTCTTCTTGCAAAATTAACCTGTAAGGTCTTAGATGCTTTAAACCAACAGGTGAATGTTGTGCGACTATTTTCAGACTCGACCATTGCCTTAGCTTGGATAGAGACTGCTCCACATTTATTGAAAACTTTTGTCGGCAACCGTGTAGTACAAATAAAAGACATTTCAAGGAACATTCCATGGCACCATATACCATCGGAGCATAACTCCGCAGACCTGATATCCAGAGGAATAGATGTGAAAAACCTTGCCTCCAGTGAACTATGGTGGAATGAGCCGCCACATCAAATTCTTAAATAAGCAATAGAGAAACCTATTTCTAGTCTTACTGACTGCTCGAACAGTTATTATTCTAATGAACTTAAAGCCAGTAGACAAGTGACTTTAATCAACAATATGGACATTAATTTTTTTGATAATTTGTTGACATTAACAAATAATTTTCTTAAATTAATTAGAATTGTAGCATATATTTTTAGGTTTTCTTAAAGTGTAAAAAGGTAGCAACTGCAATAGGTTCTCTGCTACTGGAGGAATTAATGGGGGCAGAAGTGTGCTTGATTAAGCATGTGAAGGTAATGTATTTTTCCAAGGAAATCTCCGCCCTGAAAGGGGGAACTTCGGTGCATGGTTCAAGTAAGTTAAAATTTTTGAATCCCTTTATTGATCCGAATGGCTTGATAAGGGTGGGGGGTAGATTAGCTAAATCTAACTTAACCTTTGATCACAAATTTCCTATAGTGCTACCAGCGAGCTGTCGTTTAACGAGAATCATATTTCAGTATTATCATGTACGAGATTTTCTTGTCGGGCCACACGCTCTTTTGAACACTGTGCGCCAAAAATATTGGCCTCTTAGCAGTAGAAATACAGCTCGCAATGTAGTACATGAATGTGTACAATGTATTAAAATTAAGCCTATACTGGCTAATCAAGTAATGGGAGATCTCCCTCCTGAAAGAATAACGCCCAGTTCACCATTTTACAGAGTAGGATTAGATCTGTGTGGCCCCTTTGAAATAAAATATAAGGGTCAGAGAAAGGGTAACTTCCAAAAAATATACGTTTGCATTTTCGTGTGTATGGCCTCTAAAGCTGTACACCTGGATTTTGTCTCCGACTTGACATCCGAGGCGATAATAGCAACGCTAATGAGATTCTTTGCTCGTCGTGGGAGGAGTTCGGTAATTTTTAGCGATAACGCTACTAAATTTGTTGGGGCTTCAGAAGAACTGAAGCGTTTACGTAAACTTGTAGCCAGTGATGAAGTTTGTAACTTTTTAGCTTCAGAAGGCATTAACTGGAAATTCTCTTCTCCTAGAGCACCCAACTTTGGTGGACTTTGGGAGGCAGGAGTTAAGGCCTTCAAATACCATTTAAAAAGAGCAGTAGGTTCAGCTCATCTGACGATCGAAGAATTTCTAACCGTAATAACACAGATCGAAGCGATTTTAAATTCGCGACCGCTTTGTCCCTTGTCCACAGATTCTGACGATCTTCAGGTGTTAACTCCAGGCCACTTTCTCATAGGCAGGCCCCTTAATTTAATTCCTGAACCTAATTTGATGGAGGTAAAGGATAACTTGCTTAACAAGTGGCAAAGGACTCAAAAATTAACCCAAACGATTTGGAAACGCTGGCAAAACAATTATCTCAGTAATTTACAGGAGAGAAACAAATGGATGTTTAAAAAACAAAATATTTTGCCAGGCATGTTGGTCCTATTAAAGGACACTCAACTCCCACTTTGCACCTGGTCTCTAGGTCGCATTACTAAGGTAATCCCAGGTGATGACGGAATGGTCAGAGTAGTAGAACTACGCACCGCTAAGGGCAATTTTAAACGTTCTGTTAACCAAATAAGCATATTACCCATAAATGACAATAATTGACAACAATCTGGACTGTAATCGTGTTTCATTGTGTTTATTTTTTTTTTTTTGCCTATAACCTGTACTATGTTGTGTGTTTTTTTTTAATCTGTATTGCATTTTATACATATTGAAATATAATATTTCAACGCCGGGCGGGATGTTCCGTACCAGTAACAAACATTGTAAGTCGTATATCGTGACTCAGTATATATTGGCGAAACTGGTCGCACTTGCGCCATTCGCCTTGCCGAGCATAAACGTACTTACAAATCTGGAAACGTACAGTCTAAAATTGTACAGCATTCTTTGGATACCGACCATATCCCAGATTTCACGAATATGAAAGTTATCAGATCCGGTTGCAATAATATTAAAAGTAGAGTTTTTCTGGAAGGTGTGTTCACTCGTAAGCATACGTCGCCGATAAATGAATCATGTGCACTTCCTCCTGAATACTCAGCATTGTTTTTAAAAAAAATTATACATTATTTAATTTTAACTGCTAATAATTTTTAACTGTAAACATGATATATAGTTTTCTGTCATTTGAATGTTTTGTTGCACTGATGATGGGGCTAAAATTTAGCTTGAAACGTTTGCTTTTTAATTGTATTAAATGTATTTATGTAATTTTACTTGTATGTCTGATGATTTGTAATATATTTATTATTTTTAACTCGTATATCAGACGTTAAACAATGATTATTTATTTTAATTGTAATTCGCCTTTGGCGACGGAACACCACCCCCGCATCTATGCCAATTGGCAATCAATCCTTTTAATGTAACCCTTTTGTTGAACCCGGATCACGGGTTGAGTACACATCAGTGTAAGAGGAACAACCTCTGCGGCAACAAGTCGCCATTGGCCTTCATTAAAACATTTATGTTAACAGTCCGCTAATTTCTCTTTTAATTTAGAACACCTCCATACAGCCGCCATTTTGAATGCCTTCTTACATCGAAATAGGCGAATAAGTGTGTTATCGCGTGACAAATACAAGATCGTTTTAAAACGTTAGCCATGCTAGAAATTCAAAGTGCTATAATTCAAACATTTTTTAAGATATAAACAAAAGAACAAATTTTCAGAAACAAAAACTGCTCCGGAATCTTTGTATCAAGGTCAAACACATAAAAAAAATCTTTTTCATTTTCCAATTTTTTAATACCTCATTTTAAATTTTAAATTTAATTTATATTTAAATGGCAACCCTTTTGAAACAAGATGGCGAATGAAGCTGGCCAACGAACTCGGTCGAGACATTGGTATGTACTATGTACAGACCAAGTTACATCCAAATCGGTTCATAAATACGCCTGTTATCGCGTGACAAAAATCAGGTCGTTTTAAAATGTCAGCCACAATAGAAATTCAAAATGCTATTACTCAGCCATTTTTTTAGATATAGACGAAAAAAAAACTTTTCCGGAATCTTTGTATTAAGGTCAAACACATACGAAAAAAATCTTATTCATTTTCTAATTTTTTCGCATCTCATTTTAATTTTTTAATTTTTTAAATGGCCACCATTTTGAAACAAGATGGCGGATGAAGCTGGCCAACGAAATCGGTCGAGATATTTGTATGTACTATGTACACACCAAGGTACATCCAAATCGGTTCATAAATACGCCTTTTATGGCGTGACAAAATTCAGGACGTTTCAAAATGTCAGCCACGCTAGAAATTCAAAATACTGCAACTCAGCCATTTTATAAGATATAGACGAAACAAAAATGCTCCGAAATCTTTGTATAAAGGTCAAATACATAAAAAAAAATATTTTTCCATTTTCAATTTTTTGGTACCACATTTCAAATTTTAAATTCTTTTAAAAAAATTAAAAGGCCGCCATTTTGAAACAAAATGGCGGATGAAGCTGGCCAACGAACTCGGTCGAAGGTACGTACTATGTACACACCGAATTACATCGAAATCTGTTCATAAATATGCCTTTTATCGCGTAACAAAATTCAGGACGTTTCAAAATGCCAGCCACGCTAGAAATTCAAAATTCTATAACTCAGCCATTTTTTAAGATATAGACGAAACAAAAACTGCTCCGGAATCTTTGTATAAAGGTCAAATACATAAGAAAAAAAAATTTCCCATTTTTAATTTTTTTGGTACCACATTTCAAATTTTAATTTTTTTTTTAAATTTTAAATTGCCGCCATTTTGAAACAAAACGGCGGATGAAGCTGGCCAACAAACTCGCTCGAGACATTGGTATGTACTATGTACACACCGAATTACATCGAAATCGTTTCATAAGTACGAGAGTTAGAGTGTGACATAAGTCAGATATATATATATATATATCAATTTTGAATGGAGGGTGGTTTCGGGATCTGGGGGTCATGATCGATGAAAATATACCAAATTTTTTTGAAATCGCTTTCCTCCGAACGGCTGCAATAGGTAGCTTTTTGTAATGAAAGCTACCTAAAAATTATATTTAAAGTGAGGTGCAAAAAATTAGAAATTGAAAAAGTTTTCTTTCTTAAGTATTCAACCTTGATATATGGATTCCGGAGCATTTTTTTTTATTTTGTCTTTATCTTAAAAAAATGGCTGAGATATAACAGTTTGAATTTCTTTATGTGGGTGACATTTTGAAAAATCTGATTTTTTGCCTGCGACAGCACTCGTATATATCAACCGATTCCGATGTGAGTGAGCATTTGACCAAGTTCACTGGTTAGCTTCATCCACCATGTTGTCTTAAAGTGGCAGGCACTTCAAGATATAGCCGAATTTGGCAACCAAATATAAGTTACTTTAAATAAAAGCAGCTTGGATAAAGCTGACTAATTTCGCGAAATTCTCATTCATAATGATTTAGTATTGATAAAAATTAGTATTGTATGTTCTATAATCGGTTTCCACTAAATTGAGCTTCGTGTGTTTGAATAACATAAGCTAGTTTTTTAAAAATAAAGAATATGAAAACTACCTCTTCCTCTCGGCACTGGCCGGAAGGACTTTTTTATTGGAAGCTTATAAGCAAGATGTAGAATTGACACAAAAAATCTGATCATAGGATGGAGTATTGAGAGACCGAATTTTAAAGAATCAGGATCAATGTCATTAACTATTTTTAACTTATTAAAATCTTTGGATGATTATTTGCAAATATAGTCGTGGAATTGGTGCTGGTAATAGCGTTACAAACTTTAGCATCGACCATAGTCAACGTTAATCTGTACTGAACTTGCTGCAAGTCATAAGCTGTGAGTATTTCTGTGTTTATTAAATTTCGTGCCTGCTCTTTTATATATTTTAATTCCTCTTGGATTATGCCATTATCTTTATGAATGAATCTTATTAATATAAAACGGCAAAAACGTGGAGATGAAGGTACAGGGTTCTGTAACCAAACTTTTTGAAATTCATTTATGTTACTTATTAATCTTAAAGGAACTAAAGAGCTTTGGAAAATGGTTGAGCCATTGTCAGAGGAGTTTTCAAACTTTTGTTTGAACATTTGTTGTTGGGAGTTGTCACAACACCATCTGCAGAGGAGTTATATATTTTTCAATTCTGCTTCTCTTGCTGTTGTGAAAACATCTTCTGTGTATTTATACAGTCTTTGAGTAGTGTGTTCTAAAAGAAGACTGTATAAATACACAGAAGATGTTTTCACAACAGCAAGAGAAGCAGAATTGAAAAATATATAACTCCTCTGCAGATGGGGTTCCTCTGCAGTCCTCTCAGTAGTTTCCTCTGCAGATGGGCAAAATCAATTAGATTTTGAAGTTTTACTTCCGCCATGTTTTCAGTAATGTAGTATCTTTTGGATAACAAGTAGCTCTCTTTAGTAGCTCTACAAGTAGCTCTCGGGTTTAAATTCTTTTCTCTGAAGAAGTGAATAGCAAGCACACATATATATATATTAGAAGTTCGGATGATATTATATTGATTTATGTGAAATCTGCTGCAACAAACATGGCCGAAGCCTTAGTCGGTGATAACTTCAATGTACGTATAACTTCATTATTTGTTGTCTAAGCCAAAGAATTAAAAAAATTTCGATGTTTCTTGCACTAGTTGGGCTGACTGTAACGTCTTTAATAATTTTTGAGACATCTGCATGCCCTGCTGCTCATTTAAGCTGCATATGTCAATTGTTCATGGTTTATTGCAGATCTTAATTGTTCCGATTTACGCCAATTACTTCTGCCACTACAATCTCTAAATTCTTTTCCCGGGCGACCGGGTTTTTCTATTGTCCTTGTAGGAAAATAAAGCGTTCCTTTCAGTCGTTCCCCAATGTTTTCTTGAAAGCATTGTTCAGTGAATCGCGAAGAAGCTCATTTCTGTTTATAAGTATAATTGATTCGAAAGATTTTACTTTGTAACGGAGCAAATATATTTAATTTTCTGGACATTTCGTAATTTCAACAAGTTTCTTTTCTAGAATCTTCAACTTCTTCTTTATTTTTCTGCGTCACACTACTTTTATTACATCACACATATTTTTTTCTTGATATGTCTATTGATTTTCGCATATTGAATAAAAAAATAGTATATGTATATATAGTACATATCTTCTAAATAATATAAAATTCTCTTACCTCGTAAGTGAATAAAGAACTCCCTTCATTATGGCTGATCTAAAATATATTATTAAAAATGATAACAGATAATTCACATATTAGAAACAATTGGTACAAAAACAAAATGTAACATTATTTACAAAGAATGATTTAGTGCACGTTCTTACTTGTACGATCAAAAAAGTCTTACTTAACACATTCACGCCGGCGTGCATCACCGGTGGGTCACGCTTGACTGCCACATCGGGCGGCGTGCATCACCGGTGGGTCACACTCCACTGTTCCATAGAAAGCGTGTACTACAGGTGGGTCACACTCGACTATGCCATAGACGGCGTGCACTACAGGTGGATCACACTTGAATATTCGAAAATTAAGTAGAAAAAACAATTCAATATTATAAATCTTATACATTCACGACGGGAAACGAGAATTCTCGTTTTCATTCAAAAGATATCATTAACTAAGGGCGTGGCTTCTACCTTACAGAAAATGCATTTATATGATGTTGTCCATATTTCTTTAGATTTTAAGACATTTTATATTAAATTCGTACATATGCAGTCAATAAAATCATGTCTCTAATTAATTTGCTTACTCCTTACGAACTTTCAGACATTCACAATCAACTCCGCTTGTTATATTTGAGTTCAATGTAATAAATATGAGGTAGGTGTGTCATTACATACAGTGTCTGAATAAGTGAAAGTACCGCGCCGCCAGATGAAGCAAAAGATGAATTCAAGAGCCGCCTCACAGCGAAAAACATGAATATAGGCGCCGGCGTGAACGTGTTAAACAAAACCCCATCCAACTACTTAAAAAAGGTGTTGTTTTCCCCTTCAATTTGCAGATTTGTCTTCTGCATACCAAAGGGTCTAGAGTAGGGAGTAAAAAACTACAGCATATATTAAATTTAAACAGTTAATAAATTTAAAACTTTAATAAAGTAAAAAAAAAACTATTTTTCAAAAACTTGCTTTGAAATTTTGTTTTATTTATAAAAAAATGGGGGTCAAATGGGGGTAGATTTTTTTCATATTTTTTAATTAGCGGGCATATATATTATGAAAACACAAGAGTTCTTACTGAACTCAGTTTAACTTATTATTAAAATTATATTTTTTTCTCAAACATTTAACCAAAAAAAAGTATGGATTCAAACATGAATATCATAATTAAGATGAGTTTACAAAAATATTTATGTAAAAGGAGGTAGACACCTCCGTCTTTAAAACCCATAAAAAGTTTCTGAAATTCGACTAGGAATAGATTTTTAGATGTTCGATAAAAAGATGCATAGATCACAAGTATAAAAAAAAGAACTGCGCAAACCATGAATTCCAAGTGAAATACCAGACAATTGGAGAGTCTACAGATCGAAATGAACCCGCCACCGTATGGACAGGATAATGCTCTTATACCAACCAGAAAATGATCAACTAAATGCGAGACTTGAAATTTTAACTTTTGACCAGCTTTTTCATCGAAATACCACACTGTGCATCGCATAACTCAACTTTTACATCGGCAAAGAGAAATTATTGATTTTTTATAGTTTTCAAAATAATTTTTAAGCATGATTTTTTAATATCTATCTACATTCATACAGATTACGGAAGATAAACATTGTTAGACTTTTAACGATATAAATAACTCAACAGTTGTTTCTGCCTAATATTACATAACGAAATAAAAACTTCATCAATAAATAAATTAATTAATTAATATAAATTTAACAGAAATTAAGAAAATTGTGTTACTTTGACCTTAATTATTGAAAAAATCAGAAACATTTATAGCATTTTTTTTTATTCTGCTTATTTCAGTGTTTAAGCATATAGTTATGTTACATGTCTGTTAAATTTATCTTCTATTTATATTAATTTTTGGAGTGGTTTCAGGGTGATTATTTTGGCTATTAACTGCTAGAAGGCGGCTAAAACATAAGTACCGATTTTAATAAATTTCAAATATTTATTTTATGCATAATTTATAACTTTCATATAAAAGTGATTTTTAGTGTTATTAGTGGCAATCTAAAACAATATGTTAAAGGTAAAACGTCTATTAGAATTTTCAATAAAAATAACTTTCAAATAAAATATACGATATTACAATTCTGATAAAATTTTACTTAAAAGGTGCTAATATATACATGAAAAGGTTTCTATATCATAAAAGCCGTCAAAGATGTTGAAACACCAACCGCTTTCAACTGCACTATAACAGTCGTCATCAGAGGGGGGGGGGGGGATCAGAGGAGTGACAGAACGTGAATGTTCCTTGCTTAAGTAGCAGTGGACGAGTCAATTTCAAAGGAAGTTAGGGGAGGGAATGGGAATATGATTATGCTTCAAAATCGCTAGAAATATTTAGTATTCCATACTAGAAGTTAGATATGTTGAAGGACAGTACATCATTACAAGTATTCTTACTTTGAGTTAAAATTTCCAAGGATTCTCTGATTATTGATGTGTATTAATTTGAAGTATGGACTATGAAGACGTTTTTTGCTAGAAAAGAGATGGCCGTTGTGCGTTGGCAAAAGTAGCGAAAATTAAACACCAGGTCCTATAAAAAAAACTCCAATTCGTAGAACGAACTTTTGCTTTATTTCATGATGAAAGTCGAAGGGAGAGGTACAGGGGGAAAGCAATAAGGACCCTCTATTAAGACGTCATCACGAGGCTAGAGAGAGAGCAGGCATCTTGAATATACAGTTACACCTCTCTTGCTTGGCGGACTACAATATCGCCAATCTAAAAGTATTTTTGCGCCATGCACAAGAGGCAAAGAGAAACATTGGCTGGTATGTTCGCCAAAAACATACGGTAGGCTTCTACCATATTAATTGTGTAGGGGGGGGGGTAGATTGTGGGCTGCATACATTCCTGAGTCATGATAGCCGCAGACTAATCTGTACATTGATACAGCTGCGGTTAAAAAAATAAAATATGTTATCTGGAAAGGGCATAGTAACAGACCGAATTCGTTAGGCTAAAAAGCATGAGAATGTTTTTTTCTAGACCAGATGTTAGATCAAAGATGAACCGCTTTACCACAAAAATGCAGAATTGCCATACATCTGAACAAAAGGGTGTGAAGCGAAGATAATTCTAATAAATAGATTGCATGTAACGTGATTTTAAATGATGAGTTATATTCATGCCCAAATAAGGAAATGCACGAAGTTAAAATGCTTTAGTTTCTAACAGACAACAGTAACGTTTTTCTACAAGGTTAAATCGTATGTGTGAGAGACTCACAAAGTGAAAATGGAGAGTGATTCACTGATTTTATTTTATTAAAGAGATGAGTACTTAGAATAATTTAATTTAAATGTGAAGGGCTGTTAATACAATCGATTTAGTTTTTAAATGTTGAATTTAATTTAGTGGCTGCACTGTTTGACTATAGTGCACTAAAAGAAATAAGTTATTAAACAGAATTTTAATTGAAACTGGTGGGGGGGGGGGAGTGGAATGTAAACATATATAACGAGATAATCGTTATATATATCACCTGGGACACCGCAAAAAAAAAACTTTTTGTTGACCCGTGTGCATGGGCAAAACAGCAAGAAAAATCGTTACACATATAAATATATTTTCAAAACATAAAAGTTTTTTTTTAAACTAGTTGCTGTCATGAACACAAAAAACAATCTCTTTCATCAATAGTTCAAAAGTCCTAAGAGATTTTATGCATTAATATTTTCTAAAATCCATCTCCTCTATATGGACTATGACTCTTGCTTTACTGAAATCTATGTCAATATCTTGTTTTTGATTTAATATGGATAGAGCAGTAGAGGGTTTGCTATACTTTAAGTCTGTAATATGTTCTTTTCGTCTGTCTTTAAATTTTCTATTAGTCATTCCTATGTATTTGAGTTCTTTCTGATTTACTTTGTTTGTAAAAAGTGTCACATATATGCCTGAAGTTTCATCGTAAAAGATTCGGTCTATTTTTCGGCGTGCAAGATCTTTTAATTAGGCAGATGGTTTTGCGATTACGTAAATATAGAATTGTAATATCGTATATATATATATATATATATATTTAATCAAGGTGAATGTGACGTTCAATAATTATAGTTTGAACTATATTTTTATAAAATAACTTTCACCTATGTTCTGTAAACCGAGCCGTATTTTCTACAATCCTTGAAGCCCAGATGGATCCAATGATATATGCAAACCAACCTGGCCAATATCCAGTTGCCGCTCGGCATTATTAAAATAATTCATAAATCTTTAAATACAACCTTAAAACTTAATTTAAAATATTGGAAATTTTGGAATTAGTAATTTCACGTATTTGTACGCAACAGTTTCTGAAACAAAGAGGAAAATATCAATTTTTCAAATATGACGTCCAATTTTGTTTCTTTTTATAGTTAGATGAATATTCCGTACAAGAAACATGGATGCGCTGCAATGTTATTATATTTTATAATCCAAGCGTCGGAAACCGGCATTATTATTATGGAAAAAGCAATAAACATGTGAAAATATATAATTTAAAATGAAAGTGAACAAATTGATATTTAGTCTGAATAAAAAAGAGCTGCCTGATAAAAAGCATATCTATCTTTTATTCCTTCCCTGTTACTAGAGCTAATTTCAAAACTTACACTATATGATGTTGTGAACTAAGCTATTGGCTTGCATGTCTGTGAAGTCTGTGCGTTATTTAAGTAAAGACATCCCTCCTCCCTTCTAAAATCAGTAATGGTGAAATTTTCGTCTGCCACATGAACGGTTTGTATTCGATATCTGCGGTGCATATCAGCATCTTTTTATACAGTGTGCCATCTAACGTCCGTTGTCACAACCAATAATTTCTGAATGGCAAGAGCTATAGTCATAATAGTGGGGTCTGGATGTCAAGTAGCCATGCACTATTGAATGAAACCGCCTACGGCGCCACCTGGTGGAAAACTGTGCAGTTAGCACTCCTATCTGGAAAACGGAAAGATATAGGGTATAAAAGTGATTTACAAATTTGTAGAGCATCGTCAATTTAGTACGAAGAGACACCTTGTGGACTTTAATGCGAAGAATAGAACGGTAAAAACGCACTTTTGTTTTTCCGTGATTTCCTACACTGTGACTTGACTAAACAATCGCGAAAGAAACAAAATGTGTGCTATACATATTTCATAGGTTCGTGCCATGGCTATCAAATGCGAAAAACCAACGTATAATCTATCAGAGTGCTAATTGATCCGTAGTTACAGTGCTCCCAAATGGGCCGCTAACTGATCATCAGTATTTTCTTAGAAAATTTTTCATTGTAGATTTTTATTGCAAACTGCACAGAAACCAACTTCAGAGCTTAATTCTAGAGCGAATGCTATAGAAGTCTACCATGATTTTTTCTGAAAAAAATATTGGTCTTCAGTTCGCGATTCATTTGGGAGTTCGTATCCTTAGGCATCATATATTAATCCTTTAATGCGCAGCTTTGCATATATGCAAACAACAGCGTTTCGAATTTAATTTTGTTTTATTTTTATATACCTAATTTACACCAGAAAATCAAAATAGCATTTTTTGCTTTAATTAATAACAGTCATTCCGTATTTAAATAAAGCGAAATTAACCATTGAAATTTTTTGGTGTAAAGTCAGATTCTCTGGAGTACGTAATTTCTAGAAAGTGTTGTATCATAGGAATTAAAGGGTTAAAGGTTAAGTTTCATAAAATAAATAATTTACAAAATAAGGTATTTGGAGGCATACTTATTAAAATATTTACTAATTTGTAGTATTTCAGCGTAAAACAGCCACACGACAGTAGTTTTTACTTATATTGCAGATGTGCAACAGAAGAAAAGGTTGACGTATTGTATGAAAAATGTATCTCTGATTTTTTTTTTTTTTTAATTATTTTTCCTGCGTTATAAACCTTTCAGAGAATCATATGTATTTTTTTTCGAAACAAAATAAAAAATCGCGCATTTGAGGATTTCAATGCACCACACGTAATGTGTACTCCTGTACCTCACTTTAGGCTTTGTTTATTTGTTCATTTGATAATTGTTTTTCGCTTTTTGTTTTCATCATGTACGGCAGTTCAAAATAAAGGTATAGAAACAGTAGCGTAGCATCCATTCATCGATCATAATTCTTCGTGATGCCAATTCTTCGTGGAAATAATTTTCACAAGCTTGATTTAATGGAGGTACCGAATGTACTTATTTGAGAAGCGCTAAGCTCTATTAAAATTGCACAGGTGCTGAAGCATGCTGCTGTTCTTTCGAGTAGTTTCAGCAGCTTACACATCAAATCGTAGTTTATCTTTAATGGTGAAATCACCTTCATTGTAATTATTAAATTACTTATACGATGTACTTCGTTAATTAAATCGGTCCACACCACATCCCGTAATCTTTCAATCGTTTCTCTAATGTTTAGCTTTAACCAAACTGAAAATCAGACAAATTTATTGTTTTCTTCCGACATTATCGAAGGCTACAATATAAACACACTTTAGTGAAATACTTCAAACTGAAAGTGAATATTAAATATATAATTTATTATACTAAATGAATGCTACTGCGCAAGTATTGAATGACGCATTTGCAGGGCTGCCACAGGTGACTATTTTTTAATTCTATCTCGTATCAATTTTTAAAAACAAAAAAATTTCACATACACTATGCCGACATATGCAAGAGAAATATACTACAAACTTTGTGTTTAAAAAATAGTGGTGCGAACAGAATATACAAATAATCGCCTGTGGCAGCCTTGCATCTGTGACATGTAAAATTTTAAATGTTGGATACAGAGTTGCCACTTTGGGTTCCACTTATATCCCGAATTTCCCTCTTCAGACCAAAACTTTATAAATCTGAAAATATTTTTTGTATTTTTTGGTGTGAATCTGAATTTTCTAACTAAAAGTGGAAGCCAATCTGGCACCCTTAGTTGGACATCAAAAATACATAAAAATATATGTCTTAACCTAGTAAATTCAAAGAGTGGTATATGACATGTATTTTAATAAGCATGTAACAAACATATTCAATCCTTTTACTTAAAGACTATATGGAATCAGAATATTTGGAATTAATGAGACTGGAGCAGTGATTAACTGAGTCATTTAAATAGCCTTGGATGTATAAATAAATATTTTTGAAAATTCGCTGAAGAATGATAAAACACATCTAATTATTAATAGAAAGAACAGTATCAATCATAGTTATGTAAAACAGCTTGTATATAGCACCAGAATGTATCGTGCTGGTTGTAATACATTATAAGATATTCAGTAATGCTTTTGTTTCGTTTTCTTTTAAACATTTACAGGGTGCATCTTATTTTTTCGCAAAAACAACACAAATTATGTTATTAAATAAGTTTATTACGAATATAACTATTATATACTATTTAAATATTAAATAAAAATTTTCTCTATAGGTATAGTCGTGTTGGTCTCGTTGGAAACGTCAAGGAAATTACGCACTTTGCATTTAATGAAGTGTTACATAAACCACATTAACTTCTACCAACTTAACCCCTTCCTGCTGGAATGGAAACTATATCACATCATTCAATGTTAAAATAATAATGTTTAAATAATAATTAAAGAAAATATTTTTTTCTTGAAGGCGTGTTCCCTTGTAAGCAAATTTCTTCGATTAATGAATCCTGCGCAGTTCCACCTGAATACACAGCATTGCTATGATATGGTTCTTTATACTTTATATGATTTTAACTTTTAATAATGATTAATTGTAAACATGATATATAGTTTTCTGGTCTTTTGAATGTTATTTCACTGATGAGGGGCTAAAACTTATCCTGAAACGTTTCCATTTTTAATTGCATATGTATTTACCTAATTTTTGCTTTTATGTCTGATGAATTATAATATATTTCTAAATTTTAAATCATTCAATGTGACCAAAGTGCGCACTTATTTCCAAGAAACCAATCCTAGAAACGCTTTGTTTTTTTTTTCTATTATTTAATCCTAAAGAGAAAGTAATAGTTCTAGCAATGGACAAAATATTATCTAACATCTCAGTTTAAATAATTAAATTATGTAAGAGTTTAAATCCAAACTATATAATTAGTATATCATTAACATCATGAAATTTCATTTAACTTAAATGTTCGCGAAATTTAGACTTCTCAAATGTAGAATATTCTATCGGTAGTAAAAATAAACTGAAAGAAATAAAATTGTGATGTCGGTAAAATGTGATTTAAAAAGCTAGTATTTCTATTCCGAAACTATGCATTTACTACTACGGGTTGCGATATATTTTATTGCACTCTAAAAAATACAAGTAGTTTTCTGAGAAATAATGGACAGTTCATTGACCAGAAACAATATCCTAAAAAATTCTGATTTTCTGTCCCGAAACATTCTTGTTTAAAAACGACGACACCAGTTTCTGATTTTTTGAAGTGGCGTTCCTTGAAAGGTTTTGAACAATTATCTGAGCTTTATTTCACAGGAACGCTCCTAAATTTATTTACAATATTCTTTTTACTAGCTGCATGTTTGAGTGATAGGCATGAATAAGAAATTTCTCAATACATTGTTAAAAATTTTGATGTAAAATGTCCAGTCATTGAAACGTTTTTGAAGAAGACGATTACATAACCGTAATTAATTTTTATTCTGGCCATAATATGGCGAATAATGTGGTCAGACGAAATTGAGGTGTGATAAAAGTTGAATGATAGATACAGTTCTAGTTGATCATGTTCGAAGTTGTCCCGAGGAATTATATTACAGTCGGACCTCTATTTAACGAACCTCTATTTTGCGAATTTCTCTGTTTTGCGAACTTTTACTTGGGACCAAGAACATTTTGCAAATTTCTTCGTAAAATAACCTCGAAATAGCGAAGTGCATTCTCTATTTAACGAACTTTTCCTTGGGATCTAATTTTTTCATCTCCCTATTTTTTTAAATATTACTGGACTTTTTAAACTTATTCTTTCTCTTAACACATTTTATGATGATCATTGACCATGAACACGTCTTACCAGGCACCTAACTCACCGAGAGCACCAAAATTGCAGTGATTCTTTGCTTTCCATCCAAGAAGTGCAAACTTTCAATATTCCCTTTTAACCCTCAATAGAGCTGCCCCATATCCTTAAACTATAGTTTCCCGTTTTCTAGATTACTGATCATGATCAATCGTGTTGATAATTTAGAGAATGCATTGAAGGGAGATGATAAAAATATCTCGGTGACTCAAATAATCAGAAGGTTTTGTAGAAAAATAAACTTTATTAGCATAACAACACATAGTCAAATATTCGCCATCGTCACTGACAGAATAATCTGCCGCTCTCTGCAGAGTTCGAATGTTACTGCGTCACGTGACTTCAAAAGCTCTCCGCAGAAAACGCGGAGGGAGGAAATGCGCCTCATTGCTATTGGCTGGCTCCTCGCGTGCGAGAAAGAGAGAAATAGCATACGGCTACAGAGTATGCCCCCAGTGACGAAGTCGCGATTACAAAAAGGTAGCAATTAATAAGATACATAAGAAAGGTCTTGAGTAAAATTAAAGTACATATGATGCAAAAAAAATAGAAAATATATTATGCATTACATGAAAAACAATACTTTTGAGAAGGAAATAGTATGCACACTATATACATCAAATGTTTTAAACGATATAATCCGTAACGAGATGTTTCGGAAAACGAACTTTACGACCAGATTTGGTGGTAGGGTGTTCAACAGGAGTAGTTGGAAAATTTATGGGCTCATTTTGTTTTTGAGGCTGGGAAGGTGGAATAGAATCTGCTAATTGATATGCAGGTTTAATGCGATCAATAGATACAGTACAGCGCTTCCCGTTTATTTCCAAGTCAAACGTTTTCTCAGACCTGTCAATCACTCGATGAGGTCCTGTGTAAGGGGGTGATAAGGGAGGATTGACTTTATCTGATCTAAGAAACACGTGTGAACAGGTTTTTAATGAGGGATTGACATACATTTTAGGATTGCCGTGCATTGCAGTGGCAATGGGATTTAACTTTCTCATTTTTTCAGTTAACTCAGTGACGTATGTAAGAGTAGGTGGTTGATTTATAGTTTCAGTGTTTATGAGATCAGAGGGTAGTCTGATATTTGTGCCATAAACAAGTTGAGCACAGGTCGCTTGG
This sequence comes from Maratus speciosus, assembly GCA_963932465.1. NCBI lineage: Eukaryota > Metazoa > Arthropoda > Arachnida > Araneae > Salticidae > Maratus > Maratus speciosus. The sequence continues at coordinate 117,966,455 of OZ010794.1, read as the reverse complement.
ATATTATTTTTAAGAGCAGTGCGTAAACCAAGTAAGACAATGGGGAGGATTTCAGTCCATTGAATTTGATTATGAGCTTTAAGAGAACTCTTAAGATGGCGATGGAATCTTTCAATAAAACCGTTAGACTGTGGATGGTATGCTGTAGTTCTGATGCGTTTACATCCTAATCTATCTGTAAGCTCTTTGAAAAGAGTGGACTCAAAATTTCTACCTTGATCAGTAGTGATGGTAACAGGGGTTCCAAATCTGGAGATCCAACTGTGTATCAATGTACGAGCAGTTGTTTCTGCAGTCATATCAGATGTGGGTATAACTTCGGGCCATCTCGTGAACCTATCAATGATGGTCATGCAATACTGATTGCCATCGGATGATGGTAAAGGTCCGATAAAATCAATATGAATATGGGCAAAACGAGCATCAGGTTCAGAGAATGTACCAATTGGTGATTTGGTGTGCTGAAAGATTTTAGCTTTTTGACATTTCGTACAGCTGCGAACCATAGATTTTATATCCTTACGCATGCCAGGCCATACAAATCGTTTAGAAATTAAATCTAATGAAGCTGAGATACCAGGATGCGAGAAATAATGCAAGGTTGAAAAAACTGATTGTCGCATACTTTTAGGAACAAATGGTCGAGGATGTTTTTGTGACATATCGCAATATAAATGTACATCTTCGAGTGGAAAATAATGTTTTTCTAATTTTAATGAAGTGGTGTCAAATTCGAGAAGTTGTTTTAGCTTTTCATCATTTGTCTGAGCAATGGCAAACTCTTTAAAATCTAACACATTAGGAGAAATTGAATCTATCTCAATTCGAGATAATGCATCGGCCACAATGTTGTCAGAGCCTTTAGTATATCTAATATCAGTAGAAAACTGTGAAATATAGTCTAAATGTCTCAATTGACGTGGGCTACATTTATCAGGGTTTTGTTGAAATGGGAATGTAAGGGGTTTTTGGTCTGTATAAATAATGAAATTCCGACCTTCTAGCATGTGTCTGAATTTTTTAATAGAACAATAAATAGCAAATAATTCACGACCATAAGTAGACCAATTTCTTTGAGATTTATTTAATTTACATGAATAAAATGCTATTGGTTCCCATTGGTTTTCGGAGAGTTGCATTAAAGATCCACCAATTGCGACATTGCTGGCGTCGACCCATAAGCTTAGCTGGGCGCCAGGAATTGGATTTCGTAATAATGTAGCTCGAGCTATAGCTTCTTTTGAAGCAGTGAAGGAAAGAATGGCTTCATCGTTCCATTGCAATTGCTCAGTTTTGTTAGCATTGGAACGGGGATGTTTTATCGTATTTTTGTGTCCTTCTAAGAATTTAACGAGTGGAGCTGAAATATCGGCAGCTTTGGGAATGCACCGTCGATAAAAATTGAAAAGACCTAAGTAGCGTCTTAGTTGAGTTAAGGTAGAGGGCTGGGGGAAATCTAGGATGCATTTTACACGATCAGGTAAGGGTTCGATTCCTGCAGCTGAAAGTTTGAATCCTAGAAAATCGATAGTGGATTGGCCAAATTTACATTTATCAACATTAATACACAGACCATACTCTTTAAGTCTAGAAAACAACAACTCAAGGTGTTCTAAATGTTCAGTTTCATTATTTGATGCAATTAAAAAATCATCAAGAAATGCGTAAACAAATCCTAAGTCACGAATTACGTCATCAATAAATCGTTGAAAAGTTGAGGAAGCGTTACAAAGGCCGAATTGCATACGAGTGCTTTCGAAAAGTCCGAATGGAGTGCAAATCGCAGTTTTATGTACATCATCAGGATTTATGGACTGAAGATTTGTTTACCATGTAATTCAGCAGTGAAATCTGCGATACAAGGGATAGGATATTTTTCTTTAACAGTTTGTGCATTTAGAGCACGATAATCACCAACAGGTCTCCAATGGACAGATCCTTTCTTCGGCACCAGGTGCAAAGGCGAAGAGTAATTACTTTTAGAAGGTCTCATATGACCTAGTTGTAGCATGTGCTGAAATTCAGCTTTGGCAATTTTTAACCGATCTGGAGCTAGCCGTCTAGGCTTAGCAGCGACTGGAGGCCCCTTAGTGTTTATATAATGCACAGTATTATGCTTAACTGGTTGGTTAGGATCCGGTAATTTCGTGATTTCAGGAAATTTAAATAATAATTTACCATATATATCATTTACAACATTGGGTTTCACAGAAAATATATTACAAGTACTTAATATAGCAGGAGCTTTTAAATTAGTAGTGGAATCAATAAGACGACGATTCCGTAAATCAAATTTTAAATTAAAATTATGCAAAAAATCAGCTCCTAAAATAGCACATGAAACATCACAAATATAAAAAGAATATGTAATATTTCGGCATAGGCCTAAGTTGATATTAATACATTTACGACCATACACATTAATTTTTGTGCCATTAGCAGCACGAAAGGTTTGAAGAACAGGCTTAGTTTTGTCATTTTTATTCGCGGCCACAAGTGAGGCATCAGATCCAGAATCGACTAGAAAACACATACCTGTATTTCTGTCTCTAACGAAAAGGCGACGAGAAGGTGCTGGGGAGAAGTCCGTCGCCGCTACTCTTCCCGCTTCTGGTTTTCCGAATAAGAACAAGGCACTAGGCACTTTTTTGCTTTTTCTTGATATTTTTGGTGATACCAACACAATGTTGCATCCCTATGGCGGGACTGAGAACGATTTCGCTGATGGTTATCACTTCTAGATACACTTCTTGAACGACGAAGATGAGCGACCTCTTGGCGTAATGCTTGGATTTCTTTTACGAGCATATCAATGGCTGGTGGTGTCTGAGATTCAGTTGTTGGTGTTCGAATCGAAACAGAACTAATGTTGGAAGGCGTTAATTCAATTATTCTATCAGCAATATCCGCCGCTTTATCTGGAGTAATTTTTTCAATAGAAGCTAGAATCGTTTGTACAGTGGTTGGCATTTGTTGAGTAAACAGTTCTAGAAGAAGATCGTTACTGATATTATGGCTTTCAGACCATCTTTTCATTAATCGAAGTAATTCAGTTGGTTTTCTGTCACCCAGGCTTTCTCCAGCTAGCAGTTTCCGTATTTCTAAAGTACGACTTTCTCCGCAACGTTCGATAACTTTTGCTTTCAAAATCTGATAAGGATCAGTAGGATCAGGACTCATAATTATATCTCGAACCATAGTAGCAGTAGCAGGCGGTAGATGCGCTACAACATAATTATATTTTGTTTTCGACTCAGTGATAGCTTTAGGAGTAGATAATTCGAATGTGCTTTCCAGCATATGAAACCATAATGTAGGGTCCACAGGGATATAGGGTGGAATGACTACGGCAGATGTTTCAGCAGTTGCCATTTTGCTAGTTAAACAAAACGTTCCATGAAACAGTTGAATAGTTCGACGTTCTATGAAATAGTTGAAGGTTCAAAAATCCGCGGTCACCATTTTAGAGAATGCATTGAAGGGAGATGATAAAAATATCTCGGTGACTCAAATAATCAGAAGGTTTTGTAGAAAAATAAACTTTATTAACATAACAACACATAGTCAAATATTCGCCATCGTCACTGACAGAATAATCTGCCGCTCTCTGCAGAGTTCCAATGTTACTGCGTCACGTGACTTCAAAAGCTCTCCGCAGAAAACGCGGGGGGAGGAAATGCGCCTCATTGCTATTGGCTGGCTCCTCGCGTGCGAGAGAGAGAGAAATAGCAGACGGCTACAATAATTTCGGTTCTTGTAGCTTAAAATGTCAAAGCGAAAGTCCTTGAGCATCAAAGAAAAAAAAATATTATTCTTGATGAGGTGGATAAAGGCGGGAAGAAAAAGAATAATGCTTTAAAATTTGGTATTCCTCCAAACATCTTATTAACCACAATAAAAAATCGTGATTTTAATGTAAAATTATTTTTTTAACTGAAAATACAATGTATTTCCAGACAATGTTTTGTTTCATTCTTATTTCCCTTGCACTTTTCTTTTTGATGGGTAAAATAAATAAAACAAATGGATATAATTTATTTTTAAAAAGTGCGGCTAATTACTTTTTTTAATTATATTTAGTGTTTATGGACTTTGTTGTTTTCATGAATTATGAAACGAACGTTAAAGGAACTAACGAAAAAATTAAACGAAACAAGAACGTTGAAATATGTTTCATGTTGTTTAAAGTATTTTAAAAAGTGACTCTCTATTTAACGAATTTTCCATATAACGAATTTTTGGGGGGATTTATCGACTTCGTTAAATAGAGGTCCGACTGTATTATAATACCTAATTCCACCATCGTGAGACCTGTAGAGCTCCTCAAAATTTCGAAATCTGCTATTTTTGCTTTTATGCAGTGCTTGTAGTGTTTTCCAGCAAGGGGCAAAGGTGTCAACTGAGAGGAAACTGAAACTTAATTGATTTGTAATATGATCAGGTAAGTAAAAAATTCTTTAAAAGCGATCGATTGACTTGACAATTTGCTGCCGTTTTTAAGAGTATATTAAATGAAAATTAAAATAAGCAATAGTGTGTGCAATGCTGTTAACAAAATTCTTGCTAATATTAAAAACACAAATTTACTATAAAGCATACCATTCACATAAACAATACTGCTTGGAATACATACACATTGACACATTCTTTCCTGCATTGAAGGATTTTTTTTTCCCAGAAATTTCGAATTGATATCAGAAATTCTGAATTCCTGTAAATTTAAATTTCTTAGTAAAATATAGTTTCCTGAAATACACGCAAAAACACTTTCAATACAGCGTACGCACGCTATTAAGCCACGCCCCGTTTTTTTAAGGACCCTACCACCAGTATTATTATAAAGATCATTTTCTTAAGGATTCATTAGCTAGAAGATAATTTTATGCTATTACTGGTGGCAGTGTCCTTACAAAATGGGGCGTGGCTTAATAGCGTACGAACCCTGCAATATGTTGGGGGATTTAAATATTTTGGAGTGGATATTTTTCTTTTCTTTTTTTTTTCTTTTAAGGATAACTCTTTAAATTGGCCCTTTAACCCTCCGTCTACCAGACGGGTCCATTGGACCCGACAGGTACATACAAAATATTTATTCAAACCAGAAATTTCTTTAAAATAAACTAAGTATATAAACCAGACAAAAATAAGGTAAATAAATAAGTTAAATAGTTTTAAATAAAAATTCTGGTGTAGAACGTTTTATTAAAACTTGAATAAAATTCCCGGTAGATCTAGGGTTAATAAGTTTTCGATTTTGCTTACAGGTTTTTTTTTTTTTTTTCACAAGGAAACTTTATAATTCAGAAACAATTCCAAAAGCGAAAGTATCATCATAGCCGAAAACTGCAAGCAAAGTAAAAAAAAAGCAAAGCATGTACCGTTTAAACATCGACTTCGTTTACTTAAAAAAAAATAATAATATTGAAAAATATTGAAAAATCATTGAAATGTAAACGAGAATTTTTAAAAGAACGCACCCATGGGTTTAACTCGAACTCCTGCGTGTCTTCGTGTGTCTTATGTAAGCTCTTAATAATTATAATCAGATTATGTAAATTAATTTTTGCTCGGAATCAATGTAAGGGTTTTTAAATCGTTAGCGTACATTTCAACAAAGAATTTTCACTGTAACAGAATATCTTATCTTGTAAAAGTTTTCACTCGAAATTTGCTTTTATATCAGTCAATCAAATTAATTTTCTTTTATGAGAGCAATTTTCCTTGCTTTATCAATTTTGGATATTATATAGGTAATAACCCAAAGAAAATTTCACACACAATATATACAGGCTAATTCTAAATTCATGGTACAAACTTAAGGGTTGTTACAGGACACTGCAACAATCATGTATTGTATAGGAATGTATGGATGCAAGTGACGCGTTGAGATACAAACAACAGGAGTGTGTGGGGGGGAAGGGGGGGGGTTGGGACTTTTTTTGTTTCAAAATTTCTCATTCATACCAGAAAATTCCTATGCTATTCTTTTCTTTGTTTAAGACAGACATTTCGTGATTACATAAAGAAAAATTCTTCTTTGAAAATTTCCGGTATAAAATCGAAGTTTTGAATTAAAAAACCACCGCTAAACTGGAAAATCTGTCAAACACAGGAAATACATGAAAATAAATAGATATGGAGGTGTTTTTTTTTTTAATTCAAAATTTTGGTTTTCATACCGGAAATTTTCAAAGAAAAGTTTTTTTAAAGAATGGTATAGGAATTTTCTGGTATGAGTGTGAAATTTTAAAATAAAAAAAGGCCAAATTGGCCCTCTGGTGTGTGTTCTTCAACACGACACTTGCGCCAATACATTCCTATAACATAAATGATTGTTACAGTGTCCTGTACCAATCCTTAACGTTTGTACCACGAATTTAGGATCACCCTATATATATCAGTGTTTATACAGGGTGTCTATAAAATAATGTCCCAGTTTCAATAGTATATTATAACAGTTTAATTTAGACAACAGTAGAACCTCGATTATCCGAAGTAATTGGGAACGACCCTCTTTCGGAAAATCGAAATTTTCGGATAATGGAGAATGGTTCAATTTTAAGATTAAGGAGAAATATATGCGCTATTTCTTATTATGGTAACAAGTGCTTAATAAAAATAAAGCAATAACAAAATAAAAACAAGAATAAATTACCTGAATTTTAATTTTGAAATTAAGTACCATTCACATATTTCACAAGGGTTTTAAACAATGTTTTATTTGTCGCAGTTTCGATTGCCTTTTCTTTGAAACTCTATCACGGAGTTTTTAAATATTATTTGTTCATGAGTATTACAGTCTTTCTCCTGCTCCAACCATGCCAAAACTTTTGAAAACATTCAAAAGCTTCATAATTGCTAATATGTTCGTTTTCTTCGATCGTGTTGTTCGTTCCTCTCCGCAGCTTACAGGAGATCAAATTAAATTCAAAGGAACTCTAACAAAGGGGATCGAAAATATTTATATTACTCGCAGTTCGTAATGGACAGCTTACACACAAGAAATATGATAGTTAAAAAAAAAAAAGTTTTGAAAATGGATTTTGCACACAAAAAATGTCATACTAAAAAAAAAAAAAAAAAAAAAAAAGCTTTAAAAATGGATTTTGGTTAACCGAGAGTATCGGTTAAAAGAGTTTCGGATAAAAGAGTTTCGGATAAAAGAGGTTCTACTGTATTTACAACAACTCATGCAGGAAATTGAAGTTAAACTAATCTACTTTTTCTTAGAAATGTTCAATACGTGCACCTTTATTTATACGACACACATCCAACCCAAGTCCAATTCTTCCCACACTCCGGTTAACAAGTCCGGAGTAATGGAACCAATAGCATCTTTAATTCTCTGTCTCAACTCTGACAAATCATTAGATAGAGTTGAAACGTGGACGCGATATTTCATAAAGCCCCAAGCGAAAAAATCGCATGGCGTTATTTCAGGTAGTGTACTCTTTTAAATCTTCAGCCCAGCAATAACGTTTTATGCTCAGGACTCCCCATTTTGCGTATGTGGAACTGCAAGTGAGTCAATAATAAAGCAGTACTCGCGCATGCGCTTATCTAAAACTGTTTTGAGTGACTCTTTATTTATGACCTTGAACCGGCACTCCACGACGCTTACATTTGATACTTTTAAAATTTATAACTGGGACATTATTTTACACACACCCTGTATTTACGAATAAGAGTTTAAATTTTTATTATCTTATCTTATACTAATATATTTAACCATAATTGAAAAATTGTAACCTTTTTTTTATAAAACTTTAAAAAGCAATGCAAAATCTATTTTTTTAAACTTTACATAAATAATATTACAACAGAGAGCCTTTATTAGATTTTTATTACGCAAATCATTCAATTTAAATGCATGTCGAAATGGAAACTGTAAGCTGCTTCATGTTCAATGGCTGCAAACGCTTTATCTAGCAAAATTACCATTTATATAAAAATGTATAGATTTTTCGCCTATTTCAAACTCTCAATAACCAATCTTGGCATATAATGATACCTTTATGCTCGATTTTCAAACGATATTTCTTTTCATGCATATATATTTCAAATTCATGACATAAATCTCTCTTGTTTCACATGTCATGCATTTTTGATAAATGAGTCTATGCATGTATTTGAATATAAAGACACGTCATATTTCAAAAATATGAAAATAAAAATAAGAAAATACTGAAATGAGTAGAAGAATTTTTAAAGGAACTTTTCTTTTGACTGCCATACAAGCAATACGTTACAAAGAACTTATATCTTATTCATAAAAAAATTATTGATTTTAACATACGTCTATGTTGTTTGCATTAAAAGCGTATCCTTTTTTCCAAATGCATGACATCTTTAAGCTAACTTAAAAAATCAGTTTTATATATGCATTATTTTTATCACCAATTGTCAAAATACCATCCCTGCTTTTAGACTAATGCTGATATTACAGTCTTTTACAAGAAATTTGAATAATATGTTGCAGTGGCGTACCGTTTTGGTTGGGGGGGGGGGGTCAGTCACTTTATTACCAGCACTATTCCATAGAAAATTTGTCTTTATTTAATCCTTAAACGTTATACGACTAAACAAAGCAAAATTTACCAAACAATAATACCGGTAGTAAAATGATTTGAGCAACCCCCCCCCCCCCCCCCGAAATAAAAAAAAGCTATGACACAGAATTTTTCTCAGGTATAATTCTGTTAATTTGACCGTTTTTTATAGTAATTTTCACCTCATTTAACCGCAGATTCATGCGATTAAATAAGTTGAAAATTACTTAAAAAAAACTGGTGGGATTTTGCCTAGGTGGTACTAAGCCACTGCGTAGTATGGAGGTTGATTCTAGTAAAATTTGGCAACACGTTTTGCGATAAAATCAGCTGCCATATGTTTATTTCGAAAATTCCAAATAAAATTGCCTCTTTAAATATGCAGAAATATTTCCTATCTAGTATGTGAGATAGAAAATTACTGTTTTCAATAAATGAAGCAGAATATTTGATTCAAATTAAGAAATTCAATTATATTCAAGTATATCATACATTTTTCAGTTTTATTTTTTTAATAGGTTCGAACTTTTTCAAAAATCATTAATATGTTTTTTTTATTATTTTTATTTATTTATTTATTTTTATTTTATTTATTTTTTTTTTTTTGTAAGAATTCTCAAAGGCATAAGATAGATTAAAAGCTACTTTAAATTTTTTTTTATTTATGATACTATTAAAAGTTTTAACCTTTGCAGGGGCAAGGTCATTCGTAAAATCGTCATTCGTCATTATCAATCGTAAAATACTGAAATGATCGTCTGACAACAGGATTTACAAAAAAAATTATTTTAAATTAGGTAACAGATTTTCTTCACGAACGTAATAAAAGGCAAGTTTTCATCCCAAAATTCTGATGCAGAAGCAGTATTTAGAGATTAAAATTAAGTGTTCCAAAAATGAACCACCGGAATTAACTATTTGCTAAGTAGAATAAATTTCATGCAGTGTAAATTTAATATTAGTAAACGAATGCTTTGTTTCTGTTAATTAGGTACCAGGTTACAGTTATATCTATAAATTAATCATTCTAAGCCCTATCAAGTTTTTGGGGCATTAGTAATGATATAAATACGTAGCACCTATTGTCTTCGCCTGGTCTGTACGTCTGTCTGTACGTCTGTCCGCCTATAACAGCACCCAAACTCCCCAGCCGAATGGTTTGGAATTCAATATATATAATCGGTGCAGAATTTTGTCGAGTCATTTCAAATTTTATGAAAATCGAATCAAAACTGAAAAAGTTATTAATAAAAGTTTTCTTCATTCTATTAAAGCGATTCATACGTAATTAATTCAATGATATCCCATGATAGCTAATGATTCTAGTTTGCTATGGTGATCACATCTATTCTAGTAAGTGTAGAAAGTTTAATGGCTAACAAAAAGCATAAAGTAGAAAATATCGATAACCCAGACAAGCGCCGTCATCCGCACGAATGCCTTTAGCCAACATGCCAACATCCCTTAATTATTTCGGTGTCTGATCCAAGACGAAGATGTTTTCAACCGGAAATTTTAATTAAACGAATTGAATACCAAAATGAAGGTCTTAAATGTACCTTATAGAAATAAGATTCATTTCCTTATGTATATTTTCCGGTGTGAAACATGCTTGTCTTGACTCCGGAATAATTAACCATTTAGTGCGCAGTTGGGTGGTCACAAGGAATCAATTTTCGAATTTTTTCGGAGGGACCCCCCAAAAAGTTGCCAATTGGCTAGAAAATGATATTGGAAAAGTTTCAGCTCATTTGGATAATATTAACCCGTGCCTCATTGAGGTCAAATTTCGGAAAAAACGTGATTTTCGCAAAAAAATGCTGTTATTTTCTTCGCGAAATGAATACAATTAAACCTAGAAACATAATGCTGATCTCATTTCATAAAAAATACTTTTGCTTTGAAAAATCACTCGCTACATTTTTGTAAAAATTTATAGATTTAAACATATACACGTTTTTCAGGACCAAACTTGATCCTAATCCTAAAAATCGACTTTTCATGAAAATGCGAAAAAACAATGTAACATTCCCTTTCATCTGCTTTCAACATTTTGTTTTTCTTTGTTTGTGTGTTTTTTTTTTTCATTTTGTATATAATAAAGGGTTAAATTATGACAAAAATTGAAGTTTAAACTGAAAGATTTAAAAGAAAAAACGGGCAAAGAAAATATAAAAATGGGAATAAAAATTTAAAAATGCATTTTATTATTAAATATATGGGCTTAGATGTATTATAATCCCAGATCCGCCATCTTCGATTTTTTTAGAGCATGAAAACTCCTGTTTCGCCGAGTAGTAAATGTCGCCAATGGTTAAATATTGTTGATAGATTAATATAATATTGAAAAAACTGGAATATAATAATTATAACTATTAATTAAAAGCAGTTTTTAATTCACGCCAAAAAAAAATCCAAGATGGCGGATGTTCGATTATAATACATGTGTTCCAATTTGTGTTACAAGAAATGAAGCATTGTAGAGAAAAGTAATTACTGTCCTTTACATCATATACCCTGTTGTCATGTTAAGGTGGTAATGGTTCAGATAGAGTATATCTTGAAATGTTTTTCTACATTCAGATACAACTTTTAGCAGAAACCTTTTTGTTCTTAGTCTTTTGTTGAACAGGAATTGAAATCATGGGTTAATTTTATTCCCCTTCCAGCCTTGTTACCATAAAATCATTCAGTATTTTTCTCGATTTCAAATAATGTTTATTTCCACACCATATATCGGGATCAGTATTTAGAAATTGTATATTAATATAAAATCTAATAAAAAAATCAGCTTGATATTAAACAAAAACATCGACTTATTTGTTCAATAAATAATCCACTTGGTTGAAACCTGTTGTTGCTCTTACATTCCTCTCATCAGTATCATTTTCTTTTTTAAATAATATTAATTTTACAGTCATGCTTATTTTAACTTTTTTCCTAAAGTATTATCAAAAAATGAAAATGCAACTTGAACAGAGTTCAGATACCAAAGGTGGCTTATCATTTTAGTGAGTGCTTTGTCTGCAAGCTATTTATAAAATTTTCTGTACTCAACAAGTGATTTTAATAATTGCAGGTCTTAATTTCGGGGAAATGTAAGCGTTGAACCATGCTTTTATATAAATATTGATTATAAATAATCAAATGTCTTTAACACCTTCTTTTTCTAAGTTTGTTAATGAGAACTGATTCCTGAAAAGATATGTTTTGGAGGAAGACTTCCTGTAAAAATTAAACAAAATTAGATAAATTCTTTATAATCACCCATGGGCTATTACTTTTTTTAATGTTCTATAAGAAAGCTTGAAATGTCTTCTGAATTAATTATTTTATATCTAATATTTTACCATCAATAGCATTTTCATCTATAATCTGGTCCAACTTGGGCCACCCAATCTGAATCTTATTTTAAATAATTGACTGAAAACATCTTTTATGTTAATTTGTAAATTATGGTGGTGACATGGTAAATACAGAAGATTTTACTTTAATAATTGATATGGATGTATGCAAGTTCCTCTGAGGCGACCAATGTTTACTGCAGTGGTATCAAAACGCATTGCCTGACATTTACCAACTTCCACCCACTCTTCAACTGCTGAAAATACAGTTTTTGCCTGAGTTATTCCCATACTATTTTTTAAGGTGAGGAACTCTTATTAAGTGTTCCTCATCTCCACAACTAATTAAATCTGCTACCCACAATCAACTGCTATCTCTTTTGAATAAATAAATTTTAGACATTTTCTTTATTCAAAAAATGAGGAAACAGTTTTCCATCGTAACTAACAAAAGTTCCCTGTAAATAGGAATTGTGAAATCTGTTTTTGATGAACTCAGTTCTTTATTTTCAAAATAGTTGTTTTCGAAGTCCTATTATACTTCTACTTAAAATAAAATTTGTGATTAACTAGTGGGTGTACTGTAAGTCGAGCAGCTTCTCTGGTGTTCAGTTTAACTTGGAACTATTATGAAACAAAATACATAAAAATAGACAATTACTTGATAACTTGATGCCGGTGATTTGATGAGCATGTGACCTAATAAAAAAAATCTTGCATTGCTACCATAATACCGAAAGAGGGTATGGGGGTCAAAATGTTTCGTCGATTTAAAAAATAAATAACAATAACAGGTAATAAAAACAGCCTTGTGATAAAAAGAGAAATTCAGAGGTTCATTTTAAATGCACTTCAACTGCAATACAAACTGGGAATTCTTTCCATGCACGGAACTAGATAACTAATAATGAACTATAATTCGTGAAATATTGTTAAAGTTACAAAAATTGTCTAATTTCTTTTGTCTTTTAATGCAAATAATAAAAATAATAATATCAAATTTAATAAGAATTATTCATTTCTCATTTTGCACTTATTTTTCAAAAAATGTAGAATTTGAGGGTATGGTTCATAAGCTGACTTGAAAAACACTAAATGTCATGAACTATAAGTTTGATGAGGGTAAAAGTTCAAGGTAACAACATTTTCTATGAAATAAGATAAGAATCAGGTTTCTAAGACAAATAGTTTTCAATAAATGAAAGAATAACTACGGTTTTTCGCCAAAAATCGCAAATTTTCAAGAATTTAACCTCGATGAGGCACGGGTTAATATTATTCAATAGAGCTAAAACTTTGCCAATCTCTTTTCCTAACCAATTGGCAACTTTTAAAGGGGTCCCCCGGAAGAAAATGTTTAAATTTTTTTTTCCCATGTTGCTTGTGACCACCCTAGTGCGCAGCTTTGCATATATGCAAACAACAGTGTTTTGAATTTAATAGATTTTTTTATTCGTACATACCTAATTCACACTAGAAAATTAATGTAGCAATATTTGTTTTATTTAATAGCAGGCATTTCGTATTTAAATAAAGTGAAATTAACCATTGGAACTTTCTGGTGTAAAATCAGACTGAACAACGTAATTTTTTGAACATATTCTAATATGGGAATTAAGGGCTAAAGGTTAAGTATTATAAAATAAATAATTATATAAAATAAGGTATTTGGAGACATATTTATTAAAATATTTACTCATTTCCAATATTTTAGCGCAAAACAGCCACACGACAGTAGTTTTTACTTATATTGTAGGTGTGCAACAGAAGAAAAGCTTGACGTATTATATAAAAAAGGCATCATTGATTTTTTTTTCATTATTTTTCCTGTGTAATAAACCTTTCAGAGAATCATATATCGAGAATCAGAGATTTTTTAAACAAAATAAAAAATCACGCATTTAAGGGTTAACCCTTAAATGTTGGCGTGAGATGTTGGCATCTAAGCTTTAGCAGACAAAATTAGGCTTTAAAAGTACTGTCTTGACCGCAGAACAAAAATACTATGCGAACACCCAGAGAATAGAAGGTGAAATGAGTAGAAAATCAAGAAAAAGTCTATTTAATCAGACGGCCTCTCAAACAGCAAATCCAAATATAGGGAGAGCGTGAATTCACCAGTAATGGGAAGTCCGTAGTAGAAAGAAACAAAAATTTTCTAACAATATTAGGAAAACAAAATTTTCTACCGTAAAAGTATAAATAAAAGCTCTAATGTTTGCTAATACGATTAAATGTATAAATAAGCCCAGTTCAACCAACATTATACGTCTTTAACACCTTGCATAGTATCCACCCTCCCGAATTTTTTCATACCAATGTTTTTATCCAAAGATTCTTGCTGTATGCAATTGTACAATTTACGCAATTAAATAAATAGAAAATTTTTGTAAGATTTTACTGGTATACAAAAAATCGGGAGGTTAGCAAATATGACCTTGTATTTCAAACATAAGATTAATGAAGATTTACACCAGAAAACATTTTTTTTAATTTTACTTTTCTAACTTTGGTGGAAAAAAGTCGTAAAATTGCATTTCCTTATTTTGCAATAAAATTTTTCAAAGATTCCGGTACGAATTCGACATTACAGAAACACAATTGCTTCCCCCTGAAAGGGTTACTACGGGATCAAGATTAGTATGCTACTTTTGTTCAGTCCCTTGAAACGCGTCTTAACTGGTTTAAACTGTAATTAAATTATTTTGCAGCGTGCATGAAATAGCAATACTGAACCTTTATCAAAACTTATTTGGCTACAATAATAATGGATTCGTTAAAATTCTGTAATAGCAGCTAAAGTGAGCTAAAATATCTCGCTTTGCAAAAACAAAATATATTAAAATTTTTAAGTTACATAAAAATTTCAATGAGCTTCATAAAATATAAAAGTGGGACGACGTCTGGTTTTTTTTCTTTCGTTAGGAAGCCTGACTATTTTCCTCCTACCTCTACGGATTTCACACAACTTTTCAAAAATTCTCAAGGCGTCATTTATAACAACCTTGTGGACAGAATTGATTTTACAAAGTATCTGTAGGGTGGTAGTATCTGTTAATACAATTTAAAAAAAATAATTTTATTAAAAATATTATATAATTTGTCTGGTGTCTGTGATATATTATTTTGAAATGTGTAATGAAAAAAAAATATTATCGAAATGATTTATCATCATTAACAACCTAATGGTCATTTTTTTCAGCAGTTTATTAGTTTTCGTTATAATGATGAGAATAAAAAATAAAGTTTGCTCTATATTACATATTTCAAAAAATATTTTCATTTTAATGTTAACATGCTTTCTTTTAATGTTCTTAGAAATATATTATTAAAAAGCATTGATAAAAAGAACACTTAAATCTTTAATTTAAGTTAACGTTATTCTCTGATTATAAACGTTTAAATTTTAATTAAAGGCACTAATGTTAAAAATTTTAAACTTTCTTTTAATGTACCATTTATTGCTTAAATATGCAAAACTCATATTATAAGATAAAAAGTTATAACGGGAGATATGTATTTTTTAAAATGTTATTCATCTAATCATTATCTATACTTAAGAATAAATAAATATCAAAATCTCAAAATTTAATTTAATTTCGATTTTGTTGATGCTGTTTGTGTTTATAAATGTTGACATTCTTCAGATAAGGAATTAGTTAAATATTCATCGATGCCAACTTCCATGCATTTTTAATACTGCTTTTTTTTAATAAAAAATTTCGTTTTAATAAATCGCAACACTTCGACGATTAGTTATCTGAAATATTACAATTTTTAAAAAAAGATATAATAAAAGGCGTAAAATTTGGCAGCTATGGATATGCACGCAAACGAAGTTTCAACAAGTATGTTTGATTATATAACTTAAAAGGCAGTTTGTTGCTGACATTCGTTTTTGTGAAATATTTAATTTTAATAATATTTTAGTTTATTTGTCAGACAATCAAAAGCCAAGACTATCAATAACCAAGTTCATATTTTTAACTAAAATTTTAAAATATCGAGTTGCTAACAGTGGTGTAGTCATTAAAAAAAAAAAAAAAAAAAAAACAGAGAAAATACGCTCTAAGCAGAGGGAATACACTCAAGGCAGAGCGTATACCCTAGAGTGTATATACTATAGCTTTCTTGAGAAACAGAGGTTAAGGTTAGTTCGGGCAACTGGGCCTTGATTTTAAATTGTGACTCTGGAGCTACTGACAATTCAGCCTCAAAAAGCTAATGTTCATTTGAATTAAAGTCTGAACATCTGTAAATGTGTTCAGTTAGGTTGCCTCTATCAGGCAGAAATGCTCAAAATTACATTTTAATATTTAAAAATATAAAAATATGGATATTTCCTCTTTATTTCCTCTTGGGTTCTGTCGCCCCATAAAAACGGGGTAAGTGGAACAGGAGGCTCCATGTTCCACACACGCTTAATTTTTTTTTTTTTTTTTTTTTTTTTTTTTTTTTTTCATATGGGATATCAGGTCCTGTTTGAACAAGTGTAAACAACTTAAAAAATATTAAACCAAGCAGATCATCCAAATTATATATCAACTAAAGAGCATTGTAAGGGAAACCTTTGATATCAATGTGCCTAAAACAAACACTAAAAGTGAAAATATTAGATATATTTATACCAAAAACATAAAAATTAAGTGACTACTTATGTACTTTAATATAGGTAATAAGTATAAAAGTCACATGGGTATTTTAAGAGAAAAAAAATAGCAAGGTAAATCTATGAACAAACGGTTACGTAAGTACTTAAGTACTTTACCTGTATCCAGGGATCACATTCTATAGGGACAATTTTATGTTCTTACCAGAACCCTTAAAGAGTTACCTTTATGGTCCTTTCATTTAACATATTCTAAAGAAAGGTGTGATGAAGATATTATTTTCAAAATAGTGGTAGGAACAATAAAAGTTTCCCTATAGAATACGACCCCTGTGTATCGTACGATTTCAAGGTTAGGCTATTTCGCTTTCAGGGGTAAGGTACATGCATTCGTAAAATGTTGAAATAATTTTATGACACCAGTATTTACAAGAGAATCTATTTCTAAACGAGTAAAAGTATATTTTCGCGTACTTAGTAAAGGTAAAATTTTCATAATAAAATTCCGGTGCCTACATAAAAGTACTTACAGTATTTTAATTAAAAGCCGAGGAAGTTCAACCATATTGACTTTGTTTTAAAAAAGGAAACGTAAATTTTTGACAACCTGTCACAGCAAAGTGAGAGTTATGATTGAGTTAGCAAACGCTGTTTTAGGAAGTAGAGATTAAGATGCATTGTTCACAAAAGCTAAAACTTAAAAAACATCAACAGTTTTTTATAAAATAGACTATGGCCCAGTTACCCCAACTAACCTTATATGGTGTTCCTTAAAAAAATCCGGAAGGTATACGGAGTATACCCCCATATACACTCCACTACATCCCTGGTTGCTAATATTCCTGAATTCCATAACGTAAAATCACATTGTATGTGTTTGTTTGTCAAAGAAAACTTTCCCGGTGATCATGTGTATTATTTGTTAAAAGAATATAACCAGCATACAACAGAAATTTCCCCCGCGACGAGCGGCCTCTCTCCGTCCGCGATCCTTTAAGCTTTTCTTCTACTTATTCCGACTGTTTTGCGGAAGCGAGGTTCGTAGGCAAAGCGCTATAAGTAAGCGTACAAAGTTAATGCTGGAATCTGTCGTAAATTGACACAGCTGCGCCATCTCGTGGATGGCGTGAATAAGGCAAATACGCGGGTTTTTTGTATGACGTCATATATGACAGAATATCTACCATCTGCGCATCTCGTGCGCAGGTCTCTTTGAAGGTATTTACAATTTAAGAGTTATAGGCGGAAAAGCAGACAAAGCTATTTTAGAGAATACCTGTTAAAATTTTAATCATGAATTTCAAATTTTTACTCCCTCATGGAAGATGAACCTTGTTTACCAGATTTATTGCAAAATATTTTTGTTTCAGTTTGTTTTGATGAAAATGTGTGTATTTAAAAAAAAATCGCAATGTCATTTTAATTTCGGGAGAAAAAGCACTAATGCTACGTAAACAGTATTGCCTTTTGCCCCGAAACTAAACTGACATTGCAACTATTTTTTAAGGGTACAGTGGACTTTGAAAACTAACTTTTTTAATTACCAATATATTTTTTTTAATTTTCAGGATATATTTATACTATAAAAAAGTGTTATTTACCAAATTTTATGAAAATATCTTTAAAATTTTTTGAGATATTTAAATTTTAAAATTTTAAAATTGCCAGATTTCAAAACGCTCCATGCGCATTCCAAACTTAAGCACATTTCCAATAATCTCGCATAATACTCTTTGAATATATAAACACAAAACTTACTACAAAATTTTAGAAAATTTTATTAAAAAAGATAAAAACATTGATTTTTTTCAATTTTTTCACTAAAACTTCATTAAATTTTGTATATTACTCTTAAATTTTCAATTTTAAATACGTGTAACAAAGTTTATTTCTAGTAACAAATATGTAAACAGATATTAAGGACATTTCTGAGAAGTTTCATTAAAATTGAAAGCTGTGTGTTGCGCATGGAACATTTGAAAATCATGAAAACGGTAAAAATATTGATTCTGAGAAAAACACGTTTTAATGATTTAAATGTTCGTAAATTTTTTAAAAGCTTATATTGAAACAATTTTGGATACAAGTGAAGGATATAATATTATTAATAACCTATATAGCATTTTTTATGTCTCTAAGAGAAATGTAGATGCGTACTTACTCCGTTGCAGAAACGGGGCGAACAGCAACATTGTCGCAGAAACTAAACGACATATTTCAAAACGACCTTTTACAGAAAGATACCAACATATATATATATATATATATTAACTTTCTATATATATTTATAATGCGTATAAGAACTAATGCACAAAATTTAGTTATAATGACTCCAATAGAACTCGACATATTCAAAACTAAAAAATTATAAATGACGGAAATTACCATATCTATAAAATCAAAACGCTCCATGCGCAATCCGATTTCAGACACATTTGCAATAATCTGATATAATCATCCTTGAATGCACAAAAACAAAACTTACTACGAAATTTTAGCAAATAATATTTAAAAAAATTAAAAAAATTGATTTAAACTGATGTTTTTCAATTTTTTCATTAAAATTTCTATAAATTTTCTATATTACTCTTACATTGTCAATTTTAAATACATGTAATAAAATTTATTGTAAGTAAAAAATATTTACACTGGTATAAAGAAAATTTCTGAGAATTTTCAATAAAATTGAAAGCAATGTGTAGCGCATGGGACATTTGAAAGTCGAGTAATATACCCCGTTACAGAAACGGGGCAATACGGCAACACTGTCGCCGAAACTAAACGACAGTGTTGATTTCAGGGGGTGGCATCCTCCCCCCCCCAAAGATTTGAGGTTTTGTGTTTTCAATGGTCCAAAGGTGCAATTTCCCCCCCCCCCCCAACTCTGTAATGTCACCCCGGAGCCACAGAAATCCCTCCCGGAGAAGTGTCTGAATTCAACATTGCTAAACGACATATTTCAAAACGACCTTTTACAGAAAAATACCAGTATATATATATATTAACTTTCTACATATATTTATAATGCGAATAAGAATCAATGCACAAAATTTGGTTATAAAAACTCTAATAGAACTCGACATATTCAAAACTAAAAAATTATAAACGACGGAAATTACGATATCTATAAAATCAAAACACTCCATGGGCAATCAGATTTCAGACACATTTCCAATAATCTGATATAATCATCTTTGAATGCTCAAAAACAAAGCTTACTACAATATTTTAGCAAATTATATTTAAAAAAATTGATATAAACTGATGTTTTTCAATTTTTTCATTAAAATTTCTATAAATTTTGTATACTACTCTTACATTGTCAATTTTAAATATATGTAATAAAGTTTATTGTAAGTAAAAAATATTGACACTGGTATAAAGAAAATTTCTGAGAATTTTCAATAAAATTGAAAGCAATGTGTTGCGCATGGGACATTTGAAATTCGAGTAATATGCCCCTTTGCAGAAACGGGGCGACACGGCAACACTGTCGCAGAAACTAAACGACAGTGTTGATTTCAGGGGGTGGCATCCTCCCCCCCCCCCGAAGATTTGAGGTTTTGTGTTTTCAATGGTCAAAAGGTGCAATTCCCCACCCCCCTCCCCAACTCTATAATGTCACCCCGGAGCCACAGAAATCGCTCCCGGAGAAAAGTGTCTGAATTCAACATTGCTAAACGACATATTTCAAAACGACCTTTTACAAAAAAATACCAGTATATATAAACTTTCTACATATATTTATAATGCGAATAAGAATTAATGCACAAAATTTGGTTATAATAACTCTAATAGAACTCGACATATTCAAAACTAAATAATTATAAACGACGGAAATTACCATATCTATACAATCAAAACGCCTCATGCGCAATCAGATTTCAGACACATTTGCAATAATCTGATATAATCACCTTTGAATGCTCAAAAACAAAACTTACTATGAAATGTTAGCAAATTATATTAAAAAAAATTTTTTTTTAATGATATAAACTGATGTTTTTCAATTTTTTCATTAAAATTTCTATAAATTTTGTATATTACTCTTACATTGTGAATTTTAAATATATGTAATAAAGTTTATTGTAAGTAAAAAATATTTACACTGGTATAAAGAAAATTTCTGAGAATTTTCAATAAAATTGAAAGCAATGTGTTGCGCATGGGACATTTGAAAGTCGAGTAATATGCCCCGTTGCAGAAACGGGGCGTCAAACGGGGCGACACAGCGACACTGTTGCAGAAACTAAACGACAGTGTTGATTTCAGGGGGGTGGCACCCCCCCCCCCAACTCTATAATGTCCCCCTGGAGAAAAGTGTCTGAATTCAACTCTGCTAAACGACATATTTCAAAACGACTTTTTACAGAAAAATACCAGTATATATATATTAACTTTCTACATATATTTATAATGCGAATAAAAATTAATGCACAAAATTTGGTTATAATAACTCTAATACAACTCGACATATTCAAAACTAAAAAATTATAAACGACGGAAATTACCATATCTATAAAATCAAAACGCTCCATGCGCAATCAGATTTTACACACAATTGCAATAATCTCATATAATCATCTTTGAAAACACAAAAACAAAACTTACTATGAAATGTTAGCAAATTATATTTTAAAAAAAAAAAACTTAAAAAATGGATTTAAATTGATGTTTTTCAATTTTTTTCATTAAAATTTTATAAAATTCTTTAAATTACTCTTAAATTTTCAATTTTAAATACTTGTAATAAAGTTTACTTCAAGCAACGTTAAACCTATCAAGAGTCGACAGTATAATAAATTGAAATATTGCCAAATGTTTCTAATTACAATACACACAGTGAATATAAACGATGAAATAAAAGAGATCTATGCATTTTATCGTTCACAGTAATGATAGTAAAAACTTTCAACACATACCTTTTAGATAACTCATTGCTTTGCCAAGCGACTCTCAGATTCCTTTTTATTGAATCTTTGATATATAAATTAATAATGAATGCTTGCAAAAAATAAAAAAAATTAGCGTATGTCATTTCTAAGTATTTGACATTTCAAATCACTTACTATCACTGTTTCACAAACCACTACCAGGTAAAAAATCTAATTTTAATTATGTAATACAATTGAATAAACAATAAAATAATTCGAAATATACAATTTTCAAAACCTTTTCCAGTGCGGCATGACCCTCCCCAAACGATAAAAATGCAGCTGTAAGTTTTCTGTTTACATCAAACTTTTTTGTTGCTATTTCACGTTCACTATTATAAACATTAAACATATCCATAAAATTTTGCACAGATTTCACATACAAGGTCTAATTTTGATGAGAATCCAAAAGAATTATGCTTCAAATTATTTAACTTGCATTGTTGACACTCACTACAAGGTACTTTCTGAAGTAAATCTGCCCAAATAGAGTTGCTTACTAAACTGTATTCAGTAGACATGGCATATAAACTATCAAAATGATCGCTTGTATTCAATGAAAAAAAAAAATCCAGGAACAATTTCAGGATTAATATTCTCGATGGAATAACCATTAATTGATTGCATTTCAAACTATATTTCCAATTTAAAATATTTGCAGAACCAGCCTTGCTTCGCTTAGTTGGTGGGCCTTTACGCTTCTGATATTTTGAAGTTATGCAGCGCATGTTTACAAATGCATTCAGAAACAAAACAAATTAAAAAGATAATTTAGTAAATTATTACCCTACCAAATGCTTTTAAAAAAATCTAAAAAACAATGTTGTTAACAACAGGCAGTTCCAGTTCTTAAAAGAACTGCTTTTTAAACTGAAATAATAACTAGAGAGAACTGCAACGAAATTCAAAAAATGAAAACAAACGATGTAAACAAACCAGAAACAACCAGTTTAGGTCCCAGTTAAAATACGCTGTTGCCAAATAATAAAGAAATATATATCCTTTATGAAAATTACATGGAGTAAGCTCAAGAATATCATGTAAGCATGATTTCACAGCTTTTAGATTAGGCGTATCTACGTCGCGAAAGAAGAAAAACAACGGCAGAAAGGTAAACAAAGGGGCGTGGCGCATCAGCTGTTAAAATTAAAATGGCCATAACTCCGGCAAAAATCAACATATTTGAAAAAAAAAAGTGCATCCGGTAGATATGATTATATGTGTTATTTCTACATTAAAAATGAAAAATCGACTTTTTGATATATTTTCGCGAATTTCAAAGTCCACTGTACCCTTAAATACATATATTTTTATCAAAACAAGCTGTAACAAAAATATTTTGCAATAAATCTGGTAAACAAGGTTAATCTTCCATGAGTGAGTAAATATTTGAAATTCACGATTAAAATTTTAACATGTATTCTCTAAAATGGCTTTGTCTGCTTTTCCGCCTATAACTCTTAAATTGTAAATATCTTCAAATAGACCTGAATTTTATGCAAGCTATTCAGGCTAAAAGCAAACCATTTTTGTTAATAAAAGTTATAGGCGTAACTTTTAATTCCATGGTTTTTTCCAGGTTTTTTTCCACATTGGAAGAAACTTGCCCACCTTGGGTTTATTAGAAAAAAATGTATTTTAAATATAATGAGCGAAAAGCATGTGTTTAAATTGATCTAATATACCAGTATGTATGTATTTTAAATAAAGTTTTGTTTTTTAAATGACGAGTATATTTTAATGAAATGAGTGCAACATAAACGCTTGTGGTGGGGAAAATATTTGACGGTTTATGAACTGCGGCCGGCTAACATAAAAGTACTTTTTTACACTGTTTATTTAATCTAACCCTGTTCATATATATGAAAGTATAAACATTTTTAATCGATTTTTCCCTCCCAGATATGCTAGAAAAATAAAAATTATGTACATGGATGTGTTTCTAGTAACAATACAACATTTTAGTATTTTTACAACTTGATTATAAATTAGCAAATTAATTTTACGTTATCTAAACGTAGCTGATAAATCCTTAAACATTCTTTATGGTTTTTACAACTGTATATACAAGTACAACAATTGCGTAAGTTATGTAACAAACTACGATTTCTAAAATATACCAGCTGGTACGGAAATTGCAAAAGAGAAATATTTAAAACCTTTAAGCATCTTAAACGTGATTTTCAGACCTATATTTTTTTATAAAAAAGTTAAAATATTATTTAATATATATTATTAAATGTCAGTGATTTTAATACGTTCAATTGGCCCATCTCCGTCCGCAGCCCTTTTTTCTACTACTTATTCCGACTCTTTTGCGGAAGCCAGATTGCAAATTGCAAATTGCAAATTGCAAAAAAAATAAAATAAAATAAAATAAATAAATAAATAAAATAAAATAAAAATTGAAACCGGAATATTGGCTACCGACCAACAACTACTACGTCGAGCTTATTATTAGTCTATAGTTTTCAGTTATTGGCAATTGTTGTGTGTTTCATAAGCCTTTTTCAAATTTGGAGAATGTTCCGCAATTGGGTTATTTCGATAAAAGTTACTTTCATTTTCTAACCATTATTTAACTTTTATACAGTTACAATTGTATACTGTTTTCTCATTTGACGCCAATCATGGCTATCGGCCCGATTACGGAAAGTTATCCATTTTACCCCTGCGAAGAACCGGTGTAAGATTATAAATGTTTAATTGAGCATACCACGTACTATTGTAAATATTTTATATTTTATTCCAATTTTTGAAGTTTCTTCTATACTTTGTATGCTTTCTGCAATGTTATTCACCTGTGCGAAGTGCAGGTATCCCATGAAAATTATTTTTCCCGGATATGACACAATGACCGACATATTTCTAGATTTAAAAAACAAAAGTAATTTGTCGATTTTAGGAATTTTTTTAAAGCTGTTGTCTAAAAGTCTCAAAATATTTAAAACTATAAATAATCAATTATTGCTGGTTTAATAGTCATGGAAGACGGTAGTATTCCGAGTGACGCAGCCTTAAGCCTAAAATCGTATCGTATCGTATCGTAGTATTCGTAGATGGCGGAACTCATATATACAGCTAACTCGACATCAAAGAAAATGCGAAAAGCCGCCTGTTAATAACTCATCAAATATAGGTCCTATTGTTCTGATTTTTTTAAAACAGTCTTATATCTGCAGTCTAATCCTATTCTGATTTTTTTAAAATTCTACGTGCAGTATATTTTCAGATCTGTAAACCCATTTTGAAAGCAATTTCGATGGTGTAAGTTTGTCTTTTTTTTTTCTCCGAAACGGTCTAGATTTTTTAAAAAACATTAATATATAAAATGAATCTGTTTTTGACGAAGTGGATAAGACTAACCTAGTATCTAGGAAAACTCTTAATTTTTATATAATCCGCATGAAAAAATGGACTTCTTAGGATCGCGGATTACATGTTATTCTATGGGCTAGCAGACAGCACGTTGCACATCGGTTTTGCGCGGTTTAGGTCACAGTTAAAAATCTGGATATTGGCAATAAATCTTTTTTTAAACTACGAAATCAGTTTATTATGTGCTTTAAAATACTTAGACTGATTTTTTAAAATGGAGCAGTATTTTGTAATTATAGGTATTTTATTTCATTGTTATTCATAGTAAGTAAACATTTTTTAATGAGAAAATATTTCACATTTAAAAAAAAAATCTGGTATCGAAATTCGATATTTATCGAAAATTCTTGTATCGAAATGAAAATTCATCGCGTTCGCCATAAGACTTCGCCATGTATCACTACGCGATACGCGAAGTTGACTGAAGAAATAAGAAATATCAAAGATCTTGAAATGGTATTCCAAGGGGAGAAAGTGAGTACAATTTCTAATTATCCAGACAGCATTCTTTGCAACCGATCCTTTCTAATTAGTATAATGTTCTGAATTGTTTTTATTTTCAACAATACTTATAACTGTTTTCTTTACAAAATAACGTTCATGTGTGTCATAGGTATTTCTTGTGATATGTGAGTGTAATACAGATAGATTACTAATTTAATTTTGAGTTTTCTTTTAAAGAAATGAAACAAAATCTTTCATTTTTAAAGAACGCACAATTTAAATAAAAGGTATGACGAAATCAAAATTAAGATTTCCAATCCCGTTTATAAAATGATTCATTTGCGAATCGTTTCTAATAATATTATAAACGAAAATTGACTTAAAATGACATCTTTCGTTTATTTATTTATTTATTTTTTATAACTCTTTTCAGCTTCAAAAAATAAAGCATCGTAGTATTTTATTTTTATAAAATTTAACATAAAGGGGAAGAAAATTCTTATTGCCGTTTATCTCTGTAACAAAAGAAAAACAGAAGAAAAAAAAACAAAAAAACAACACCTGAAGCATTTCTTTTAGGCTAATTGATTACAGCCATGGGTGCAAGACCTTCAGTCTCAGGACTGATTTCAGTCTTGGACATATTTTTGACTGATAGTAAATTCTACTTTATATACTTAAATTATCACGATTAGCTCAAAATGAACGATTTTATCCTGACTGGTTGTTTTGAGCTCCTAAAAGTAAAAATTTTCATCATGATACTTTTCCTTATTTAGTAATTAAAGTTTATAGATAAATAAGATAAAACAGCTTTTTTGCAAAAGTAAGATACTTGTTTTTGTTTAATTTTAAAGTTAATATGCTTAAAAGAAAGCTTTAAATAATTTACTTTTAAAAAAATATAAAAGTAGCCAGCTCCCTTATATGGTATTTGTGGTAATGAAGTATTATTGTAAATAAGAACAATTCAGAACATGTTACTATTTAGAAAAGATTGGTTTCACAAAATTTCATTAGCAGCTGCATTGTAGCTGTCATGATAATTAGACTTTGTATAAACTAATAAAGTGATTACTCAGTAACCATTTCAATTAATATATTAATCTGACTCGCATCTTAAATTAAATATTAAGTTTTTATTCTGCTTTCATTAAACCATTCACTATTCTGTAACATTCCGCATATTCCGACTACAAAAACTCTTTTTATCAATTCCACCTGTACACTGGAGGGTTGCCGTGCCACTTACAGAGTAGCGCGTTTATCGCCTCGTTGTGCAATAGCATTTGAAAGATCACCACACTAACATAAAAAAGTAGCAATAAAAGAAAAACAAAATTAATCCGTTGATTGTAAAAAACCCTCTCCATTCTCGGTCGGGGGAGGAACATCACAAGAAAAAATAACCTCGCGAAATTTGACAGTATGTCATGGGGGGGGGGGGGATCCAAAACTTCATGAAAATAGTTGTAACTTTTCTAATAAATATGTTACATATAACATATGGTAGTAATAATCAGTATATCTGATGAAAATACAAGTAATTTTTTAAAATAAACTATTTAATGATTTTTTTTATCCATATTACTGTATTTGATTAATAGTAGTTCAAGAGCCATAATTTTATATTGTAAAATCCTTAAAAGCACTCTGCAAGCAGTCCTTGTTCAATCACAAAAGCTTGCCACCAAAAAATTTTAATGCAGAAGATGTAATGTATTTCTCAGATATAAACAATGAATTTTTCAATTAAGAAGCACATGTATTTTACAAATATTGCTATTTCTTGGAACACTAAATATGATACATTATCGCCTTTAACACATTATTTTGGAGTAATGAAAACATTGTTATTATATTAAAATTTTTTGTAAATGAGTGTTATAATCAGAGCAGCTCATGACAGGTTTTTCTTGCAGCACTAAAATGCATGCTTTCCAAAAGTTTTTTTTTTTTTTTTTTTTTTTTTTTTTTTTTTTTTTAATTTTTGCCTTATTTAATGGAAGAAAATTCTGCTAAAAATAAGGCAAAGATTTCATTATTAAAAATACTGAAAAAGAATAAATTGGCCAGCCATGCATTTAGTGTTCCCATAACTGTCAGTCATGATTTACCACTGTTTATAATGAATTTGCCCAGGCATATTTGGATGTTATATTTCAAGGTAATATCTTTAAGGTAATTTAATAATGTGTGATCTATACCTATTAGATAAAATATCATAATTTGAACATTTTCTGGTTCCAAGGAATGTAATTTAAAGCATGTATACGAAGTAAATTTAATGATGTATGAAATATGATCTATATAATGCAAAATTCTATAATACGCACAACTTCTCATACCAAGGTGTGCATTATAAAGATCTTCTACTGTATTCATATGTAGTTCACACATCAAAAACCTTAAAGATTTAGTATCTGTAACAAGAGGACATTATTACAACTTCATATTTTTTTCATTATGTAGCACAAATTACTCAGCTTAGAATTTGCCAATCAAAACATTGCCATCTTGATTTTTTTCCACTGTCTTTATTTACCTGAGAAGTGATTAAGATTTTTTTATATTGTAAATCCTAAAGGTTATAATAGCAAAAAAGCATCTTTAAACCCTTGGGAATGAGCGACCGGTAAACTTGGCCACTTAAGGTGTTCAGAATCCTTCATTATTCTCACCACTTATTTTTAATTGTAAAGTTTACCTTCTTTAATGGGAGCATTTCTGTGATTCAATTACAGAAAATTTTCTGTTTTTAAAAACCTGTAGTAAAAGGTTAAAAATTAACCAAAGGGCTCTTGTCGTGA
Source organism: Maratus speciosus (assembly GCA_963932465.1). Taxonomy (NCBI): domain Eukaryota; kingdom Metazoa; phylum Arthropoda; class Arachnida; order Araneae; family Salticidae; genus Maratus; species Maratus speciosus. The sequence goes on along the minus strand of OZ010794.1, from coordinate 117,938,387 downwards.
AGGGGTTACATCTTGAATTACAGTGAACTTTAATAACCCTTGGCTTTAATTGCCAGTACTCTTCCAATTGAGCTATCTGTACGACAGCCCAGCCAACACAATATTCGCTCAGAACAACTATTATCATGACATCAATTGATTGTGTGAAAAATAATTAAAAGTGTACATGATTATATATTTTATTATTAAGCAAAAGACTTTGCAGATCCGATTTTCTAAAAAGCTTTAAAGATTGAAATCCCTAGGCTGGAGTGGGAAAGTGGTAATTTTGAGGAATAGGAGGATAATTTATATAGAAGAATTTTCTCTATAAAAATAAAGATTTAATATTTTTTTATGTTGAGGAGTAGGGGGAGGGAGAAGAGGTGAAATGTACAGTCGTGGGGAAAAAAAAAAGTAAACACCCTCTACTAACTCCTTAACAAATTATTATCGTAGACAAAAGTTATTGGTACCGAACGATTGGAAATAAAGTCTATTTTTAAATGATGTATATAAAATTTGCTTAGGGGGCCATCTACATATTAAAACAAATCCAAACTTCATTTTTTTCAATGGCAAAACCCAATTTTAACGAGATATTTCAAATCTTCGGTTCAAACTATGCCTAGGCACCGAATTTCAAGTAATTTGAATAATAAGTTTTTGAATTATAAACATTCAAAATTTAGTGCTTCTAATGTTAAATTATATTTTTCATATTTTTATTCATATCTCCTGAAATTATGCTCCTAATGTTCTAATTTTTTGTGTAGCAGTAATACTAACATACCCAAACATAAATACGTTGAATTTGCAATTTTTATAATTTTATGATATGAATTATGAAATTAATATTCGAAAAAATTATGAATTGTAACATAAAATTTTTTTGATGGATTTAGATTTATTAAGTCCTGCTTTATGGAAATCCAAAATTTCACATTTTTCTTCCAAATAGTTTTCAAATTATGCTTAAAAAACGGCAAAATTATGGTTTAAGGGGCCGTCTATGATAGAAGTGACTAGATATTTTGAAATGTCTTACGCTGTCCTGTAATCTAGCAGACTTCATTGACTGCTTGAGTGACGCTTAAGGTGCCTTGATCAAGAAGGGGGCTCTCTCGGTTAACAATCGAGTACCGAACTTCAATTTGGATATAGTCCTTAAAATAAGCTTGTTTTAAAATAATTAATTTCTCGGGAACTTATTGTACGAATTGCATAAAAATTTGTTTTTAGGCTAATTAAATGGTGTAAAATTCATTTCTGCTGTAAAAATTGTGTACTGCTATTGAAAAAAACAAAGTTATGGTTCGTTTTAATATGTAGATAACCCCTTAAGCAAATTTTATATACATTTAAAAGTATTTCCAATCGTTCGGTACCAGTAACTTTCTTCTACGGTAATTTGTTGAGGAGTTAGTAGGGGGTGTTTACTTTTTTTTCCCATGACTGTACATTAGGGAAGTTAGTGCTTATTTATTTATTTATGTTAGTGAGCAACAAATGTTGCAGATTTTTTTTTTCAAACTAATTTTTGAAAGATTTTATTATTTAGGTAAGCTGGAGAGATGGGTGCAAAAGCAGAAGTGGAATCTTCGGAGCTCAGGGGATTATTTTATATGATTTATTATTATTGTTAATAAAGAATTTTAAATAGGGATGGTGAAAGATTATTTTATATAAAATTAAAGAATGTTTAATTTTTTTGCACTAGGAATGAGAAAAAGGAGAAGCAGAAATTTGTAGTTTTGGATTTAATATAAATGTACGGAATTACTTTTATGAATGAGCGATGATTGTTATATATATATATAAAGGTTTAAAGAGTAATATTTCTTGCTATTTTTCTTAACAAAATAATTTTTTTATATAGTAAAATTTAACATAGCTTTTTATATCTCTGAAGCAAACCAACAGAAATACCCTCTAAACATGCATGTTGTACATTACTTCCATATCTTACCAAAGAGTTCTTATAAAAATCTCATTGCACGGTGCTCTTTAAAATTGAAGTATGGTCATCCTTTTTTGTGGCGAGGGAGGGGGGAGAGATTGAAGGTGAATTGAAATCCTGACTATGAATTCTTTGTGTTGGTCTTTAATTTTTTTTTGTGTGTGTTTATTGTTTTATTTATTTTTTTCAATAACCTCAAAAAAGTAATGATATCAATGCAAAAACCCTTAACGGGTTAAAAGTTTGTGACGCAGCACTTTATCTTATGCTCTAAGAATTTTAAATATGGAACTTAAAAATAATGATATCAAATTTTGAGTGACGCTATGCTATTAATTATAATCTCTCTATATATTATTTATTTCATCTTTTTATTTTTTTATAATCGCATGTGCAAAAATTATGTTCAATTTAAAAAAATGTATAAAAGTTTATTCATTGATGCTTTAACATTTACACCTCTCATAAATTCCAAGTATGAGTTTTAAAAGATATGATATCAAAATTTTAGTGACGCTTTGATGTGGCTTTAAACGATTTGTTTTAAAATTAAATTTAAATTATTTTTGTTTTGGCTAAGATATATTCACACATCTAAATAATAGTTTTAATTTTCCAATATACTTTAAATATGTCACTTTCACTGAATTTATATAATGCATTTAAATGTATTTATTTGAATAAATTGATTTATCCTTTGTCCAGTGCTATTAAAAATTTAAAATAAGATTTGCGTAAATAATTTTTTTGCGTCATTGTATCCAAACTAAGGGAAATGTATTCAAATGGATACTATGAGGCAAAAAAATTATTTACGTAAATCTTATTTTAAATTTTTAATAGCATTGGACAAAGGATAAATCAATTTATTCAAATAAATACATTTAAATGCATTATATAAATTCAGTGAAAGTGACATATTTAAAGTATATTGGAAAATTAAAACTATTATTTAGATGTGTGAATATATCTTAGCCAAAACAAAAATAATTTAAATTTAATTTTAAAACAAATCGTTTAAAGCCACATCAAAGCGTCACTAAAATTTTGATATCATATCTTTTAAAACTCATACTTGGAATTTATGAGAGGTGTAAATGTTAAAGCATCAATGAATAAACTTTTATACATTTTTTTAAATTGAACATAATTTTTGCACATGCGATTATAAAAAAATAAAAAGATGAAATAAATAATATATAGAGAGATTATAATTAATAGCATAGCGTCACTCAAAATTTGATATCATTATTTTTAAGTTCCATATTTAAAATTCTTAGAGCATAAGATAAAGTGCTGCGTCACAAACTTTTAACCCGTTAAGGGTTTTTGCATTGATACAAGAATTACTGCTTGCATTTTAAATTAAAGTGGAAGTCAAAGGCATTTTAGTTTATTTTTAGGCAAAAATCTCACAAAATCTCCCCCCCCCCCCGGCCCCTTCTTAAATTTGCCAGTTATAAAGCTTATTTTATTTTATTTTATTTTTTTACTTTTTTCTTGTTTCAACTCAAGAATCTAAATTTTAGCCACCCCCACCCTCTTTTTATTTTTGACTGCTATCCAAGGAAACGCACCTTGTCAACTACCTCACATGTTCAGTATCCAGGAATGCGGGACTTTGATCCCAGGCTCTTCTGCGGAAGGACTTCGCATCATCGTCATGTAATTTTTGCAGGATTAATATCTCTATATAAATATAGTTTTTATAAAAGTACAATAAAAAGTGAGGCAGGTATGCATCATTACGCATTTAAGCAGGGGTGTAAAAATCTAGGCGCCAGCGATCAGTCTCTCACCGCTAAATTTTATTCGTTATTTTTCGCATAATATTCAGTCTAAATTTTTTGTAAGAATAATAATAAAATTTAAGAGAAGAAAACTAATAAAATTTAGTGGTGACAGACTGCCCGCTGGCACACCCATGCATTTAACGCTTAATACGCGTTCCTGCTTAATATGCGACTTTTGTCCAATCCCTCGAAACGCGCCTTGAAAAGGTTCGACTGGAATTAAATTACTTTGCATTATAATTTTTAACCCCTTGCAGCGCGGTGGGATATAATATATCACACTTAATTTTTATTCCCAAATACCCCATTGAAAACAGAAATTTGTAATAAAATTTTGCATTTATACTGCATGTAAATAAAAACTTTTATTTATTTTCAAATAAATGTTTCTAAATCCTGGTGTGAATCAGTGATTTCTATATTTTAGCAATAGAAAGTCTTTGCCCTTGAAAGGGTTACGGTTAGAGAAACGCAGAACCATTATCAAAACTTATTTGGGTAAAATAATAATTTATTAGTTAACATTTTATAATACTAGCTAAAGTTAGCTAAAATATCTCTGTTTGCAAAAACAAAATATATAAATATTATCACATTCTTTAAGTTACATAAAAATTACAAAGAGCTTTATAAAATATCATTTTACTTTGCATTACATATTTTAAAATACATTTTCTATTTAAAGTTAACCCCTTAGCTGGTTATTATTATTATTTTTTTTTGACACACTAAATTAAAAATAAGGACTCGGCACCCCTTTTTGTTTACTAAAATATTTGGCTTTGTACAATCGAAAAAGTTATGCCATTTAACAAACAAAAGATTACAGTTAAAATTAAGTGGTATCCAAAAGCTCTTTGGATCGAAGATAGCCAACACTTTTTGCCCGAACGGCGTTCGGGCAAATCAGTTAAGGGCTTGGCATACTTTAATTTAATATAAGTTCATAGAAATGTATTATTAAAAAGCATTGATAAAACTAAAACGCAAAATTTTAATTTAAATTTATCTTATTATCTGATGATAAATATTTAAATATTAATTAAACGCACTAAAGTTAAAATTTTAAAATTTTCTTTTACTGCACTAGTTAGTGCTTAAATATGCAAAAAGATTATTAAAAGATCTAAAATAAGTTACGACAACACATAGATATTTAAAATTTTTTCTTTCAACTAATTATGTGATATACTAAACCCCTTGAGGGGCAAGCAAAATTACGTTTGTGTGTTCCCACCGGAAATTTAGAAAAAAAAATTCAAAATAAGGAGGAAACGCAAGTTTCTAAACTTTTTTCCACCAAAGTTAGAAAAGTAAAATTTTATAAAAATTTTCCGGTGCAAATCTTCATTAATCGTAGGTGGAATAAAATAAATCCCACCGCCCCTCAAGGGGTTAAGAATAAAAATAAATCAAAATCTCAAAATTTAATTATTATTTCTTTTTCATTTGCAATTTAGTTGATGTTGTTTGTGTTCATAAATGTTAACATTCTTACAAAAAAAAAAAATAAATAAATAAATAAATAAAAAAAAGATAAATATGCGTCGATGCCAACTTTAATTTTTTTTTTTGTACTATTTTGTTTTCGAATGATTAGTTAAGGAGACATTTTACCTTTTCAACAATTTTGTTTATTTTTTAAAATATGGTTCAAATGGCGAACTCACTGCATTTTAATGTTTAAAAAAAAGTGTATTTAAAAAAAATAACTGTATATTTAATTAAAAGTTTAAAAAGTTTATAAAAATATGAAATTTTTAAAATCACTTTTATACTTTTTCACTTTTTTAAAAAAATTTATATTTTTGCCCAATGTTTTTTTAAAGATTTTCAATTGTATATTACACAAGACTGCGCATGGATATTTAGATGCATCCAATATTGCATTTAATATAATTTTTTTACTGATGTATATAGTGTCAAATGATGAAATTTAACATATCTTCATATATCTTTATTTAAAAAAAATAACAAAAAACATGAAGGTTAATTCCGTGCGATGATTTATCAGATGTATAATAAAGAACATGTACAAAAAACTTTAAATGTCTATCTCAAATACAAAAAAGCCTTAGCATTTCTTAAACAAGAAAATGTAGAAAATATGGACCTGGAAAAAGGCATTTACTTTTTTAATTTGTGTGGGTAATTGTGCTGGGTGTATTAAAAACATTTATAATATCTCCCGATATGATTACCGTATGGGTGAAAATGAGCTGTGAAAATATTCACAATTAAACTGGCTTTCATATAATATTAAAAAAGCAAAATCGACTTTTTGACAAATTTTAAGTTAAACTATTCCCTTTAGGGGAAGATTTCTAGTCGAAAATAAGGGGTAATAAAAAACATACAAATTATGGAGCTATTAATATGCCCAATAACGAAGATTCAACATGTATACTGTTTAACTATATTATTTAAAAGTTAGTTTGTTGCTGACATTAGCTTTTGTGAAATGTTTAATCTTAATAATATTTTAGTTGATTTTTGAGACAATCGAAAGCCAAGATTGTCAATATCCAAGATCATATTTTTAACTAAAGCTTAAAGAAGTCGAGTTGCTGTTATATTATGTCTTTAATAATGGGTATTCCATAACATAAAACCAGAGCTGCTGAATAACCAGCTTTTTGCACATCGGTATTTGAATACAGAAAATGTTGTTTCATTTAATTGGCAGATTCTGCCAATTTAAAAGAACAAAATTTTCTGTAAGATGATATGGGTGTGCAAAAAAGGCGGAGACTTGATAACTATGATAAACCCATATTATGAGGGATGGTTTGTCAAAGAAAACTTCCCCACTAATCATGTGTATTATTTGTTAAAAGAATATAACCACTGTCTACGTTTCCTATATTCCTTAATAACAGTGCATTTTCTTAGGCATATACACAGTGTTCTAACTGTAATAGAGATGCAGTATACCCCAAAACTGCTTTGCAGTATGAAGCCGAGGATAGCCTAAATTTAAATGCTCTCATTCCGCCTAAACTGAACAAGTACTAAATTTCTCCCTTAACCCATTAATACCGACTTCAAAATACTCGATCAATTTTTAAATTTTTGTTCATATTTGTTCATTCTGTATCTAAGTACATCGTACATAAATTTTATTTTTCCCATTGTATTTACTAAGTTTTTTTTAGTGGTAGATTTTTGTACCAACCGGCGTTTGCATATTATGAAATCACCTTTTTAAAAGCAAATTTTGAATTTATTATTTGATTTGAATAATAATACTAATAATTGTAATGATAGATTCTAGATTTTTTATACTAGTAAAATATTACTTATACTTGTATAATAAGGGGTTTTCTTTAATTAAAATTATATTTAAAAAATTTAATTGCAATTCAATTTGGAAAAGAAAATCTTGTAAAATGTGTAATTTACAAATTCTAAAACCTATTAAAAAAGTTTTAAAAATTATAATTATCTTTAAAAAATAGTAACATATTTTTATTATTTAAATATTTATGCATTAGAATAAACATGATAACTTTTATTGCAATCTGGGTGAAGGGGTTGATTACACTTTTCGCACATCGGCATCTTTCTGCTTTGATTTGACTATCCAATTGCTTCTTTGGTCAAATCTTTGTTCATTTTTAGCTTTGTGCCTTATTGTAAGAGGTTTACCAGGGCCACTGGGTAATGTACCGTGCAGTGTTGAATTCAGACACTTTTTTTCCGGGAGTGATTTCTGTGGCTCCGGGGGGGGGGGGGCATTATAGACTGCCGGGTAGGAAATTTCACTTTTTGACCATTGAAAACGCAAAATCTCAAATCTTCCGGGGGAGAACTCATTGCTCCGGGTGAAAATGTCCCCCCTCCCCGGGCCACCCCTGAATTCAACACTGCTACCGTAGCTTCTTAATAGTTCTTGTGTGCATTGTCGGATGAAATACAGTAGTGAAATATCGTTGCCGAAATTTCTGTATACTCGCCATCCATTTACTACGCTTGAATTAAGTATCCATGAAAAAAGCGACCACCACCATTTTTTTAACGGATTCTGACACGATAATTCGCAACGGATTGATCAAAAAGATCCCCACCTCCTATGTGTTTCTTATAAGTTTTCAATTGCTCGGCATAGGAACTAATAATTTCTTTTTTTTTTCAGAAACACTGCATCTACTAGCTGATTCACATGGTTTTGTGCGTACTTTATTGCTCGCAACCGCTACTACTGTATTGTCATTCCATTTCACAATAACAATATCTTTATTGCAAGCATGTTCATATGTTCCTGTTGGTGTTTTTTACATTATATTTCTAGGATTCAATGGAGCATTCAATTGTCTATTCTCTCTCAATGTACCAGTTGCCGCAATACCTCTTTTAGACAGTTCTTTTAATAAGGGAATACCAGAAAAAATTGTCCGTCCATGACGACATTAGTTCCATCTCGTATTTTGCATTTTTCTAATAATCTAAGAACAACATCAGCTCCTTGGCCTAAACCAGTATCGGGAAATTCTTTGATGCACCACAATTATGGTTCTGCGTGAAAAAGTCCATCTGAGAAGGATAATACCCAAAGTTTGCAAAAAAATCGAATCGGTTTTCCCGTTATAAACTATCTAAGTCATGGTGCCCATAATAAAGGACCATGAACTCATCTACAATGAGATATTCTGTTATGTCTAAATCTTTGCATGCTCTGTTGAAGTGCTCAAAAAGGGGTGGACTTTAGATAATCTATCATCGTCCAGTTCCATGTTATTTCCAAAAATAAACTGATCTCAAAATCGAATCAAAAGTGTTTTTTCTCAACGACTGTGAAATTAAATTGTTGTGCACGTCAGTTGAAAGAGCACAATAGAGTCTCCTGTTAGGTAATTTGTTTAAACCAGACACTAATAAAATGCCAATGAAAGCAAGAATATTTTCCTTTGTGAGAATTTTGTGAGCCCAAACCGACATTTAGATAGCACTAAAGAATTACGTTTCTGATTTCGTGACACCTATTTATTCATAGGCGACTTTCTTTATGTGCCCTTGAATTATAAAAATTCGTTATAACGAGGGAATGAAAGTGCACAAATGAAACATTTTGCGACAAAAACCAGCACAAACGAATGCCGTGATGCAATTTAGATTTCGTTGAGTGGGCGGGGCCAACGAAATGGTTGCCCAGTGCTGAAAAAGGGAAAAATTCGTTATATCGAGGGAACCAGAATGGCACAAACGAAAATTTTTACTGCACAAACCGACATTCACACAACACTAAAGAATTACGTATTTCATTTCGTGACACGTATTCATTTACGATTTTCATACGTGATTTTCTATAAGTGACCTTGAATTATAAAAATTCGTTATAACGAGATAGAACGGAAATGGCACAAACGAAACTTTTTACGGAACAAACCTGCACAAACGTAGTACAAACGAATGCAGTAATAAAATTTTGATTTCGTTGATGGGACGAGGCTGTCGTTTCACTGGCCACACCCCATTTTGTTCGTTATAACGAGAGAACAGAAGTGGCAGAAACGAAATTTTTTGCGGCAGAAACCAGCAGAAACGAATGGTGTTAATTGTCAAAATCAGTATATTGCTGGGCCAGTGAAATGAACGTCTATTTTTTTTTTTTTTCTCGTCGCCCTAAGTAAGATTGAGACTACATACATGCTGGTTGGTACAATTTAAGTAAAAGTGAATATACGAAGAGAAACAAAAGTAAAACCAACTTGAAATAGCATAATTGTATAAAGTACACTATTACAATTGCGATTCCATTTAAAAACATTATTCAAATTTCAAAAAAATATGCGTAACTTTTTTTTTTAAAGGTAGAGGTATGCTGATTGATTTCGTATTCACTCAGTTTTTACACCTACTACTACGCTCATTTTCCACAAAAATGCGGATATTCTATTTTTGTACTTTTTGTGATTATTTAAGATGTCAAATGCATCATTGTTTGGAAGATAGTGCTATCTAGTGATTAATAATAAAATTAACTCTGTTTGGTAGATTTTTGTACCAACCGGAATTAATGAGTTAAGACTGGCCATTTGCATCAATGGTGGGTACACTGCTTTCCTTTAATCCTCAAGGCGCATAGAACAACATTGTTACAAGAATGAATAATGCAGATTCCAGCTCCAGTAAAATTCAATTACAAATTTCTTTAATAATCTACACACTTTTTTGCAATTTTTCTGGTGTCAGTGACATATATATTTCTAAATGTGTTAAGACATTTTTTTTGTCGAATTGATTTATCATCATTGACTACCTAATGGCCATTTTCTGAACAGCTTATTAGTTTTCGTTATAATAGTGAGAATATACATTAAATACTTTAATATGAATATTCTTTTTGGCGTTTTATTATCTTAATAATCAATTATTAAATTTTGGTTTCTCGAGTGTTCTGTAAAATTAGAAAGAAACTAAGCGTTTGGGCTCCCCTGTAGACGTTTCTATTAACATTTAGGGAGCAATTAAATACAAAAATTGACAATATTAAAACTTGCTTTTGTTTTTGTTTTTGTTTTTCGTTTGAAAATGTAGGGGAAATTTCACTTCAAAAGCTTTCTTTAATTTATTGTTCTGTCATCTAACTAATTTTCTAAATCAATGAACTTAACAATAATAAATAAATACGTGTATTCCTTTTTTGCAGTTAACACAATAAAACTTATTTTAAATAACGTCATCTTATATAAATTCTCATCTCAGTTAAACAATAAATTAATGAAATGGAAGCGTAAAAAATTTCCATTTAACATCTACTTTTCTTATTTCCTGACGATAAACATTTACATATGAATTAAATGCGTTAATTTTAAAATGTAAAACAGTAACACTTGTTGCTATAAATATGCAAAACTCTTAATAAACGATATTACTTTGTCCTATTTGTTTTATATTTTACTTTATATACTAAATTAATTAAACCGCCACTTTCCGTTACTTTCTTTCTTTCAGCACACGAATTTTAAAGTATGAAATTTATTTATTTTTGAAATTTACTTAAATCCTTGATGTTATTTTTTCATCTCCTTTGAAATTTGATGCCTAAAACATCTACGACGATTAATGAGCAAACTGACAACGATTTCTTTCTTTCGCCAATTTGCCAACCAGGTGCCCAAAACCTAAATATGAATTTTCCAGAGAAAGCCGCTGGAGCGGTCGTTTGGATCAATAAAAAATACAACAAATTAAATTGGCCTATGCTAAACTAGTTCAGACCAGTGAATAGCAGGCCAAACTAGATAGCCCTAAGTGCGGTAGGATAAACCAGAGTTTGGCCTATTAAAAACTAGTTTATTCTAATTGCGTTAGGATAAACCTGTTTGGCCTTAACCCGAGAGTAGTCGCGACATTTTTTAGAACGTTAGTAGTCGCGTTCGGTCCATTTGCCGCCGTTACCAGCAGGCCGAAAACGAGGGGAAACTTGCCGGTGTTATCAGATGATCGAAAACGGATAACGTAGGGTGAAAATATTGACCGAACTTTAAAAGATTACAGAAAAAAAAAAAAAAAACTAAGGCCAAACTAGTGTGGTTTGAAATCAGGTTTAGCCGGTACCACATATATATATATATACTAGAAAGATAGCCCATCAAAAATGACGGAAAATGAGATAGAAAGATATATAAACCTTTAAGACCTGAAGAGTTTTAGTAGAAATTAAAAGTCTTGGCTTTTAACCCAAATTAATAAGATCATATTTAATTGAAAAAAGATATTTAAAAAATTTTTCGATCTCAGGTGACGTCAAGGGAGGATCCACACAATTGTTTGGTGCAGGCTCAGCTTTAGTGCCAGAAACAGACGAAATTGTTTTTCTTTTTGCCTTAGGATCAAGTGCACAGTTGTGTAGGTCAGGTCTTAAAGGGATAAAAGACATGTGCAAGAATATGAGTTTTCCTCTCTTGTTTCGCAGTAATAGATGAAAATAACACAATTTAAAAACAAAACGAATTTATGAAAAACTATGTAATAATGAATGCAGAAAAAATGAAATTAAAATTTGTTCACAAAACTTCAGGATATACGATGTTTTTTGTAAAAACTCTTTCATTATTTAAAAGCCGACCTTGCTCTTCAGTATCTTCTACATAAATTTTTAACTGCTCTTCCTCTTTACATCTTGAAGTACTTACATATAGTTGTTCATGAGAAAAAACCGGTTCTTTTAAATACAATCCAACTGTAGAAAATGTTTGTCCTTGTGACTTATTTATCGTCATTGCAAATGACAGTATAACTGGAAATTGGCGGCGTTTAAGAATGAAAGGTAGAGAAGTTTCAGTTGGTGTCAAATCAATTCTTGGTATGTGAACTCTATCATTTTGATTTGTTCCGGTTAAAATGAAAGCATCAATAAAATGGTTGTGCACAATTAATCTGGTTTCATTGCACAATCCTTTTCTTGGATTCATGTTTCTGAGAAGCATGATGATACTTCCTTTTTCCAGAGTAAGCTTATGAGGAGGCATCCCTGATGGAGTTTGTTCATGCAAGAACTCAGGCGAATAATTATTAACATTTTCTTGGTTGTCAGACACGACTGAATCTGCACTACAGTAAGTTCTCCAATCTTCAGGCAGCAAATTCAAAATTTTGTTATTTAATGATAATGCATGTTTGATTTTTGTTGTGAAAATTACTTTTTGTTCAAGTTGTTCAAAATCGGTACAGTTTATATTATCTCCATATACACTTGCAATAATTGAATCTTTGCAAACCATTGATGGGGGAATTTCTATTGTACCTGCAGGTAAATTTGATATATCGGGTGTTTTTCCTTCACCAATTTTAAGTTGCCACTCATTAAAGGAATGTTGCCCTTCAGATCTCATATTTTCAGATAGTCTAAGTTGCATAAATTCTTGCCAAAGTGGGCTTGATTTCAAGCATGTTTCAATAATTTCTGTTCTGTTTCCTCTTGTAACAACTGGCAATGTCTGGCGAAAGTCTCCACCTAATAACATAACCTTGCCTCCAAAAGGCATGTCATTCAACATTATTTCCCGCAGTAAGACATCTATACAACGAAGAGCATGGCATGACATCATTGTCACTTCATCAATTATAATTAATTTAGTTTCACGTAATATTTGAGCTTCACTTGAAGACGTTCGAATGGCAGATGTGGAAGTTTCTAAAATCGGCACTGGTAATTTGAAGCCAGAATGAACAGTTTTACCACCCTCTAATAAAATTGATGCAATTCCTGTTGTTGCATGTGGAAGTGCTACTTGGCATTTACCTCTAACAAAATGCATGAGTACGTTGTACAAATATGTTTTACCAGATCCTCCAGGACCATCTAAGTAAAAGCAACGTCTCGTAACAGAATCACTTTAAAGTGCTGATTTTATTTGGTTGAAAGCTTCTCGTTGTAAGAAATTTAAAGTTGCTATTTGTTCAACAGCTACTTCAGCTTCATTAAAATAATCGAATTCTTCATTTTGAATTTCCTGCAGTATATCGGGTGTAGGAAGATTAAATGATGTACAGTTTAATCCATGAGATTCCAACATGCAATTAATATCTTGAAAAGCTCGGTTCTGAGCAGCTGATTCATTATAAGCTCTTGAGTTCGCTCATTGAATTTTTATATTTTCCCCACAAATTAGCTGCATTTGTTGGATTACAAAATATACAAATAAATTCAAAATTTTGACGCATTTGTAATAGCATTGCAGTTAAAGTAGCCTCTTCTAAGCATTGATCCCATTCATTATCTTCAGCAAGAAGACAACGTGCACGTGCAGCTTCTTGAGATGTGTTGTACAGATTTCCATCAAATCTTCGTAAATCTTCAAAGCATGTAGCACCAGGAACATAAAGGAGAAGTAACCGAAGGCAGAAACGTTCAATATATTTTGGATTAACATAATATAATCTTGTAACAATTTTATCGCCTCCCCTTTGTCGTTTTTTCCAAGCATTTTTCTCGTATACATAATGATAAGGTATATCAACATAAAGATATTGTTTTGCTTCATTATCTGTTCTATTAAACTTGAACCAAGCAGTCAGCATCGTTTCGCGGTTGGCAGCTTGTTCCAGGGCAGCATTTTCACCACCAGCATGAAAATAAACCTGTTGTCTTAAAGGCAAATGAATGGCAAGACGAATTATTGCATGAGAACGATCATGCATTTCATTTTCCAGTAACCGCCACATTGCCTCTGGTGCACTCACATATCGAGAATCAACATGAGACGACAGTTCATCATACAGAAACTCGTTACTTTCATTATTTCCAGCATGAACTACTACATTTGCTGCATCATAACCTTTGTACATGTACTTGTAAATGTATTTAATAGATTTGATGGATGTGCAGGCTTCAATGTTGATGTGCGCGTCATATTTAAGCAGTAAATATGCATTATATGGTACGATGTAGCGATTATCTATCTGTTTGCCGCGAACTATAGCAGTTGGGCCTTCTCGTCTTTGATAGAGTGGATAACCATCCAGACTGACTTTAGTTGTTTCTTGAAACTCTTTTGGAAAATCTTTTGTGCATTTATTACCATCCATGCATGGGGAATTCGGATTCAAATTTCCGCATGTCCCGTGGACCATAGTACGAAAAACAATTTCTGATAATCGTGGATAAGTATCAGGATCTGGTAACTCCGAAGAAATACAACGGTCAAGTTGATCAGCATTACGAAATTTATAAGGCTCTGCTAGAATTAAAAGAATATGAGCATGTGGAAGACCTCTTTTTTGAAATTCAATAGTATATGCAAAGGCCACAGCTTTACCAAATAGTTCCCCATTTGTTATATCATTCATTAATGTTGATAGTTTGATTTTAAACACTCTCGCTTCTAAATCAGGTCTGTCTGATGACGTTTGTCCGGGCAGTAGATTTTTGACTATTTCTGGCCATTGTGGATTGCACGTGAATGTACAAAACACATCAACTTTGGGTACAGATGTCATATTCGCCCCGTATTGGCACGATTGTTTTCCGTCGCCAATATCATATAGGCAACAGGTACTTAACTTGCGCCAAAGTGTCGTTATTTTGCTTGATATGGTAACCCGGATTATGTTGTTTATGCTGTTGATGTTTTCGCCAAATTAGCAACCGAAAAATATCGCGCCAATAAGGGGCGAATATGACATCTGTGCCCAACTTTGTAACAATGGGCATAGCATCATTGTATATCTCTCTCATATTTCTAGGAGACCCTTGAAATGAAGAAGGTAGAATTATGGCTTTTCCAGCAGTAACACCTGCATCAGCTGCTCCTTGGGCTAGAAAGTCCCTGAGGCCAGAATAATCGTTTGCACGAAGTTTTTTTTTGCTTCTGTCTTATGAAATTGAGATTGTTAGCTTCCACTTGTAAGTGAGAGTCTATTATCCACTGTTGAGCAAGTTTTCCACCATGCAATATTGGATTAAACTCATTATCCCGAATCGCTGTTTGAGCAACTTTGAACTGAAGCATTGATATATTACTTCGAACACCAGGTGAAAATCCTGTATAAGGTGATAGTGATAAATTTGCTGTCCAGCCAGGCTCTCCGTTTGGGTAGAAATAGAATATGTCATTGGATCTAAATTAGGACTTAAAATATTCAAGTTTATAAAAGGTTGGTCATTATTTCTTGGATAAATTCTGATATCGCGTTGAAAGGGTGGTTCACCATCGTCATTTAGAAAAACCATAGCTACTTCGCTTGATGTCGACAAATTATATCGCCTGTTGTCTGAATGGCGATCTCGCGCAATACCATATTAACTCTTGGCATTTGTAAATTGTATCTTTGAGCATGTTGTTGCTGCTCAGTCTCCACCTCACTCAATTTTTTGAAAACTTGAGCATAAGGATTTTGCCGCATAAGTAAATCAAGTTCACGCAGAACATTTGGTAAACAGTTGTCATTTTCGGGAATGTTAAGACTCTCTTCGACAGCTTGTGTTGTAACCAAAACATACAGTTGAGCAAATTTTCTTTGTTGGCCATTAGGAGGATGCAAGTGGGAAGCTCGGTGATAAATTTGGCCTTGAACTTTAAAACAATAAAGGTCCCGGAGCATTTCCAGCAAGTTTAGCATCCATAGAAGCAAATGAAATGGCACTATTGTATGAACGAATATTTTCTTTGAAATTACGATAATTAAGTGCATTTGAATTGCTCATCAAGTCTTAGAGATATGGTGGAAACCGATGACGTTGTTGAAGCCTACTTTACCTTTATGGCAACAACTGTTACATTTTCCATCTCTGGGTTTCTCAGCTTGAAAATGGCGCGTTTTGCAAAACTGGCAGAGAATGCTTAATTGTCCACACGTATGAGGCTCAATAACTTGAGGCTGAGAGGCTTCAGAAGTTAATTGTTGCTAATTTTCGTAGTAGTTTTGTCGTTGGGTCAAAAACCGCCGAATGACGTTCAGCATCATGACTACGTTTGATTAACCTTTGTTCTTCATTTTCACTCGAACGCTGTGTAGAAGTACGCAAAGAGTTATGAGATAATCTCACAGATCGATCACTATGGTTTTCATTAGCTCTTTGATTTGAATGCCGTAATCTATTTTCTTCTCGGATAGAATTTAATGTTTCTTGCGACTGCCGAGATAGCCATCGGGCTCTACGTTCTTTGTCTGAACGCCGTTTACGTTCGGATGCAGTTTCATTCATTTCAAATGAAAAATACAATAAATTGTTGAATAAAATATTCTACATTACAATTCTACTTCATTATTCTTTTTTCACTCAAAAAACAAAATAAACGTAAAAAAAACAGTTGCCGCTTTGAGTTGCCATTATCGTACACATAATTTTAATTTAACACGCACATTTAATTTTATTATAAAACACCAAGCTTTCCTTCAAAGCAAACATTTGCAGGTTACCACGCCAGGCAAAAAATCGTCCTTTTGGTGCTAAAAAGAAACCCCGGTGCGTCTGTGACATCTGTACCTATTTTTATTTAATACATATTTAATGTAAGGTTAAAAGATAAAAAAAAATGTAAATGAAACTATAAAAACAATTGAGGTAATTCACTGTTGGATGAATGCTAACATCTGTTCACTTTTTCTCATGCAGGCTATTTCGTGGCGCCGGGATAGATATTCAATGCGTGATTTTTTGCCAAACTATTCCCCAAATTATACAAATCGACATAATTTTTCTTTTAAATAACGAAAGAACAAATAAATTAGAAAAACATCAATAATAATACAAATAAAAAGTTGAAGCAAAAATCACTTGATCACGTAACAAACACGTGCACCGTGTATAATGTCAAGTGAATGTGACATTTACGATCACCCATTATTGGCATCCATCTTATAATTTGGCGATAGTTTTTTGGTCAACGGGATAATCAAGTAGTACTGCAAAATTAAACACGGTTTCTGAAATGGTTTTAACGATAGCACAAAACGTTAAACTTTTCCAATTTTGAATATTTTATAGACGGGATTTCAGATAGAAGAAATTGTATATTGAATTTTTGGGTACTATTTAGTTATCCCGTCGACCAATTTCGCCAAATTATATAAATCGCCAAACCACTCGCCAAGTTATACAAATTGACATAATTTTTATTATAAATAACGAAAGAACAAATAAATTAGTATAACATTAATAAAAATATAAATAAAACGTCGAAATAAAAACCACTTGATGACGTAAACAAGTGTAACTTGCGTAAAGTCAAGTGAATGTGACATTTACGATCAACCAGCATTAGCATTTAATCATATAGTTTGCCGATAGATTTTTGGTCGACGGGATAGCTAAGTAGTACCGATTTTTGTAAGTTGAACGAAGCCTAACATTGCCGCGATCAATGAGGCAGCCTAATCGGAATTGTGAGGGACACACATAGACTTGGATTTTATATAAATAGATTTAAAATTTAATATTTAAAGTTTTCGCTCTCACCGCCTTGCATATATTACAAACTATGGTGCAGATAGTGCAAAATAGGAGAGAATTCGGTACTTTTCCACTATAGGGGTCTTGGCAGTTTTTTAAAAAACTTGATGGAATTCAGGCATCAGAAAGTAAGATTTGTTGCCAAATGTTAAAAACAGCTACAAAAACAAACTTGATGAATTTTTTTGTTTGTTTCTATAAATTTGTTTATATTTTAATTAAATGTATATATTATTGTTGTTTTTTGTACACAAATAACTTCTGTTTCTGAATAAAATTAGACAGATGGCTTCTTTATGTTAAATACATTGTATAAATGTTGGAAAAAAAATCCGTATGTGTATGAAATAAAATAGTGAATAGGTTGCCACAAAAATATGTTGCCAAATTCCCTTCTTCGCCAAGGTAGATTTCGCTATTTCGCCAAGGCCCCTATGCTGGGAAACTACCAACAATTTAATTTCTGTATCCGGCTATTTAAAGCCCATTAAAATCGGGCAGTTAGGAGCTCAGATAGTACAGCACGTTACATTTTATTTGTAACATAGGAACGACGATATAAAAACGTATATTTTCGTATATTACACTTCAAATTCACACCTATACATTTTGAAAAAAAAAAAAACCCTTAGAAGCCGAAGTTTAAATTAAATTGCGGTGACCTCGTATGGAATATTAATGGTTTTAAATGGGAATTTCGCGAAATTAGCTAGCTAACGCCAAGTTGGCTTCATATATGACAACTTATTTTTGTCAACAAATTTGGCGATATTTCATAAAATGTGGCGATAATCCGCCAAGTTGTTCAGCATTTGGCACTATTGTGGTAACCCTACATTAGTATTTTTCAACAATTATTCATTACAATGAGGCGGTCCTACCGGAATCGTGAGGGACACACAGAGACTTGGATTTTATATAAATAGATATACAGGGTGGTTATAATTAAACTTCCCCTATAAACAGCATCCTACAGCGCAAACGGGTGAACGGAATGCAGCGAATTTGGTATATAAACTATACACGAAATGCGCTCACGGAACTTCGAAAAAAAAATTTAGTTCCAAAATGTCCACCAGAGGGCGCTTTTTTCGGAAAAAAAACATTAAATTTAACACAATAAACGACCAAAACGGATCAAAAAATACACTGTAAAAAAAAAAAAAAAATCTTAAAAGAACAGAAAAAAATCTTCAAATTCCGACAGTAAATATTACGTTAACAGAATTCTTATGTCACTCCAACCTCATATCGCTTATTTTCATGTAAAACAACAAATATTTCTTTTTTCTTTGTCTTTAATTCTCATTGCGACAGATTAAACTGTTATATAGCAGAATAAACGCTTTGAGCGAAAGGTCATCCCCTCTGACGTCTAGAAAGTCATTTGGAATGACCAATAAGAATTGGTTATCGTACACCCCACGCTAATCGCTTCTCTTGAAATATTTGTTGTGTCTTCGTCTTGTCTCTTGTGTACTGTTTAAAATGGCAGAAGTTCAATAAAGCTCGTTCATCAATTGGAAAAGAATAATATATACAGAATTTTTTTAAGAAAATCACCCTCAATATCACCATTGGAAACGGCGGCACACACATTTGACATCAGAACCACATTAAACGGAGTAGTTTTCATATTAGAAAACAAACATAACAAGGTATGTTTTCATCCTTCTTTTAAATATCTAACAATGTTTTTCCGAAACGTAACAATATGTATGAAAAAAAATTCCAATTTGCTAAAAATCTTAATTGAGCAATACTATTTATTATTATTATTATTATTATATAATATATGATTTACTTAAATTATTAGTATTATTTTATACTTCATTATTTATGCACATTAGTAACTTAGTTGATCTAAATTCTGTTAATATCTAGAGATTATTTTTTGATCAGTTGTTTATTTTAAGTTAAATTCATAATCTTAAGTTTATTATTAGTTTACAAATCTTGAATTTTTGCATAGCTGTAGAATGATTACTTATTATATTTAACTTTTTTTATGACTAAGAGTTTAATTTTACTTCCTATGTATTAGTTCTAGAAATTTTGATTGAGATTTTGAATTAATTTTGTCATCAATTGACATACGTGATTAGTTTTGGAGTGATAGTTTTAATAATAAACACGGGATAGCTGCATTAATTATTATAGTTATAGATAACTGATATTTTTGTTTAACATTAACCAGAATAATATTTATTATATTTGGCGCTGGTCATATATTTTTATTGTTTAAATTTATCACATTTCCTACTATTTATTATGTTGTTTAAAATGGAGTGATCGATATTTTGATTAATCGTTCCATATGTTGATTGTGAAGAAATGTTTTTTCTTTAGTACAATCTTACAGTTAACTGTGGTGGTTAAGTTAAAATTTGTAAATTTTATTCGCTCCATTTAATGAAATAAATTTTTAGCTACAACTGTGTGAATTATTTTGAAATTAATTCCTATTTAAGCTTTAACCATTCATTTTATAGAATCAGAAAGTTTAATTTTGTTTAACATTTTAATTTAAATTATATTGTAATATTTTTTCTTATTTAGTTGATGATCATTTACTATACACGGGACAGTGGCGTGGCGTCCGGTCATCGCTGGATGCGGCGATGACCAAGCAATATTTTAAAACTCTTAATAAGCTTTTAAAACTCTACGATCCAGTTTTAGCAGAACATTTGGAGTTCATGTATAAGTGAAGGTAAGATTTAAAGTTTCTTTTTTGAACATTCAACCATTGAATTTTAGAGTTAATAATTTTTCACCACAAACTTAACCCAAACTTAACCCAAACGTAGCCGGGAATTTTATTCAAGTTTTAATAAAACGTTCTACAAAAGAATTTTTATTTAAAACTATTTAACTTATTTATTTACCTTATTTTTGTCTGGTTTATATACTTAGTTTATTTTAAAGAAATTTCTGGTTTGAATGAATATTTTGTATGTACCTGTCGGGTCCAATGGACCCGTCTGGTAGACGGAGGGTTAAATAATTGCGATGACCACCGAAAATTTTCACGCCACGCCACTGAACGGGAAAACATTGTAAACTGTTAAGAAGGATGAAAACTCATTTTATCACTTTAGCTGAAATGAAATATATATATATATTTTTTTTACGGTCATGTTTATATAGATATAAATCACATTCAATACATATATTTATTTTATTAATAAATATTTTTATGGGGGAGGGAGGAGTTACCTTATATCGTATATATATTTTTTTTATTATTCCGGAGCGGTGGAGGAGGAGTTTAAGATATCTTCTTTCACTTATTCCAGTCTTTAATGTACTTAATTCACAAATCTATATAAATTCAACTGTTTAAATATTTTATTGCGAATAAGCTATTTAAATTACTTTTGTAAAAGTTTGAAGGAGAAATTCCTATAAATATTTATTATCATTAATATAAACAAATCGATCGGTAAATAGAAATTTTTCGAGTACCTACCCTATAATACGCGATTCTTCTGTTAAATAGAAATCATACCTCCTCGCCAACAGGAATCGATCTACAGATTTCACTGTTGGGAAAAGCGTCAATTGTCAACACGAAGTGCCTGTATGACTACATATTTCTGTCGTCTGATAACGCATTCTTTCGTTAACAGATATTTTCTGAAAACAGATATGTTCTGGCAACTTTTTGCTGCCAGAAATTTTCTGTTGTTTTACACAAATATTTTTAACAGTGTAGTCAATAAATGTTAATATTGTTTCTGGATTCTATTTTGGTCATTTATTGTGCTAAATTTAATGTTTTTTTTTGGCAAAAGCGCCCTCTGGTGGACATTCTGGGACTATTTTTTTTTTCGAAATTCCGTGGGCGCATCTAATCTGTAGTCTATATACCAAATTTCGTTGCACTCGTTCACCCGTTAGCGCTGCAGCAGGCTGTTTATAGGGGAAGTTTAATTATAACCACCCTGTATATTGTATATGATACCGTATATATACATATGTATATCATACTTGCCAACATTCAACTAAATTTACGTAAAATGTGAGTTAAGTTGACCCAGGTTATACGCGTTACTAATCAGAAAATGTATTTCGTGTACCATTATATATTTAAAAACGCGTTTTTCTATGACATCTATTTGAATAAATTTCTTTAGTGTATTTCTGGTTCGAAAGGTGTTTATCCTGGGTCAATTTAACTCACATTTTACGGAAGTTTAACCATTTACGGTACAGTGTGCCCGAGTCGGGATACCTAATTTTAATTCCAAACTTACGAATGGCACCAACAATATTTTAGTGAAATTTTGCTTCTACAACGAACATTAAAAGTAACGAGTTTTTAATTTCTGAAAAAGTCGTCTTAAAATCCCGGTGTCAGTCAATCATTTCATCATGTTACTACAAAAATTGTCTGTGCCGGAAAGGGTTAAGGGAAAGTTGGCAAGTATGATATGTAAATACATACCTATAAATATTGGATATATATATTTATTTATTTACTAATACCAAGCCGTCTTTGGAGATAACTTCGACTCGAACTATGACATAATTTCTTATATGCATGAAAAACAAAACCCATTTTAAAATGATTTTAAAACATTTTCTTATTTTTTTTTCTGGTATCAGTAATATATATTTTGAAGATAGCATTTTTTTAGGAGATGGCGTACTTCAAAAATAGAAATGCTTTATTTTCTTAGTGTACTACTATTTGTTTTAGTGTTATAAATTGGTTATAAATTTAAAAAAGAAAATACAAAGCCATATACGAGGGATAAAGTTTGTTTTCGTGTTTCTTAAAAGTAAGTAACGAAAATAACTTTTAACAATGCATTTTAAACGAATGTTTCTAAAAAAAAAAAAGTATTTGCTGTCTATACATCTTTGAATGCTAAATTACTTTTTTTTTTTTAATTCCTCAAAATCTCTTAGTAACAGTCTGGATACATATTATAATAAATATTTGCACTTATTTTCTATTTTCGGTTTATTAATGTTGTAAAATTATTAATAAAATAAGTTAACGTGTGAATGTGGCTGGAAAATTTAGTTTTCTTCCTCTTCTTGGTATATTTTTAACTAGGACTTCCCTCAGAGGGATTAGTCTGAGCGATATTACTGAGAACATAGATTTAATAATAACATGTGGAAGCAAAGAAAATGAGATGTTATCTTTAATTGTCCATATACTGCGAAAAATTGAAATGATGAAAATAAACGAATTGTAGAATTACAAAATCTTATATATAAATTCGTATACACTGTTTAAAAAAATGGGAAATCAAACCATTCAAGACAGCCATGCATGGAAAAATGTATAAAATTGAAAGTACGCAATATATTAAAAGTAAAATAGAAAATGAAACACTAATTTACTTATATCGGAATTTCAACTGTATAAAATGATGTCAAGAGCATAATCAGACGCTCCGCACCAATTTGAGTAACTTTAAATGACAAATATATGATGTTTAAAAAGAATGGACTATACTTTATATGGTGTGTGCTCCCCCGGAATAGTTAATATTGTACAATATCTGTTTTCCACGGATGCAATGAGGTTGTCGATAACATTTAAGGAATTCTCTTCTCAAAATCTAATATAGTATCAAAGTACTGAATACATCAAAAGTGGCATGCAATGCTTCGTTAGAGTGTGTTTTAGATATGCTCGATCGGATTTAAATGATGAGTGTATGCTGGCCACTACATGCGCTGTATTGTTTTTTTTTTTCAAACATATTCTGCACAAGTTGAGCTGTATTTAGCATGTATTAAATAAAAGAAATCGGCAATGATTACAACATAAAGTATGACACAAGATCTGAATATATCGTCTGCATAACTTTTGAGCTGTCAAAGTGTCATTTGAAGTAATTTACAAATCCATACATATTTATTCAGTAAATCATGCAAGCTAACATACGCCAATATGAACCCGATTACAAAATTTCACCAGAATAAGTTAATATATAAAAAATCTACTAATGATAATTGAGAATATGACCTTATGATAAAATGTCTAGAAAAATGAATCGGATAAAAAATTAATATCACATTTAAAACGGCACTTCCCTCTGTTAGTGGCCTTGGCGAGAAAGAGAAAAGCCTAGAGAAGGAACACTTTAACAAGTACTTTCGGGCAACCTACTCACTGTTTCATACGGGTCTTTATTCATTATTTACACAATTTATTTAATGCTAGGTGGGTATCTATCAGTTTTGTTGCATTTAAATCGCATGTTTTGTGAAGGAAATGCAGCATTATGAAATATTTAAAGTTGCTGTACCTAATAATTCCAAATTAATGGTAATTGAGATCGCTTTCCGTTAATTTCATCTTTTTAAATTTAAAATTTTTTAGAAACCATTCATAGAGACAATTGTATATTTTAATACTAACCCGAAGCAAAATTTCAAGATTTTGGGCTCAGCAGTAACAGAGAAATAGAAAATTTTTGAAAGTTTTTTGTTTCTGCACTGTTTTTTATAGCGACATTTTTAGAAATTGTGCTATTGCGAGAATTTGCGTCATGATAAATACAGCCATGTCAATTTTCATGTTTATATTCCTAACAGTTCCATGTTCTTCGTTTCTTAGATCATATTTAGATCTTTTTCCGCTTTGATTAGTCTTTCTATTTTTTAGAATTCGTTCTACAACGAGCATTTACATCTTATTAATTACTACCATGCCAAAGTTCTAGTTTCTAACCCCAACAGTATCCCAAAAATTTCAGTATTCCAAATAAATCATAGTTTAGAACCTTTCTAGAAATTTTTACTTTTATCCGTCAAATTGAACCTTTTAGAGAGCGTTCATTACGAGTATTTACATCTTAAAAGTAACTACCGCACCAAATTTAAAGTTTCTAACCCAATCAATATCGCAGAAATCACAATTTTAGAACTTTTTTGCTTCTGCAGCGATGTAGGTTCTTGCACTGACATAAAATAGTCTTTTTTTGGAGCAGAGATGGCCACCAACATTTTTTTATGTTGGCTATGTAGTTTCAGAGATAACACCTCACAAACGTACAAGCATTAATAATATTATATACTTTATAATATTATAACGCTTTATAATATTAGCATTAGATGTACAGATACAAAAGCCATTTATCTCTTACAAGCTAAAGTGCCGGCGTTGCCCAGAATTTGAAGGAAGTTTGTTCTGAAAAACCAATTTCAAAATTTAACATACAACACAAAACAAACATTAAAAAAAGCAGTCGAAATGTTGTTGAATGAATCATATGAAAACGCTATATAAAAATGTATAAATGTATATAACAGACGCAAAAGAATACAGCTATAAATGAACTTATTTCAATTTATGATTGGAGCAATAATGTTAAAATACGCCAATATTTCCCTAATCGGGTTTTTATCATGCTTCAATACATTTTTCACACTCATATGACGTTATACTATATCCACCATGCCCTTTATATTTCCAATATGACGTAATATTTTCCTCTTTCACGTGGAAACCTTGAAATAGAAAAGTTATGAAGTTATATTCACTTTCATTTAAATTCGTCAAACCATTTATTTCATTTTCATATTGCACGTGAATATCTTGCAATAGAAAAGTTATGACGTAGCATTCACCTTTTTTTTTAAATTCGGCAAACTATTTATTTCATTTTCATTTTTCACGTGGAAATCTTGCAGTAGAAAATTAATTGTGGTAGTAATAATTTTATTGTGTTTTTTAATTGTTGGCAACTGCTATAACGAAAAATGTTTAAATTTGATAAGAAATTGCTCCTAAAAATTTGGTTTTTTATTAATTAAAAATTAACTATAAGTTATTTCGATTCCGGATTACTTTAGTTGTCTCGGCCATGTTTTAATACACGTGTACGTATCTCTTCACAATTTTGGCTTCCAAACTGTGGATTTTTTATAGAATTACAAACAGATAGACAAGTTTTCATTTTTATATATCTCTCTATTCTATGAAAAGTAACTAACGCTGTCACCGCCGCCGCCGCCAGTTTTGAATTTTTTGTGACCGGAGGTCTTTCTTCGTTAATATTAAGAAAACTATTGCATACAAATATATGAAAATCGGTGGTATTATAGCGAAATGTTTGATCAACACACTAATGCATACAGTTTTCAAATCGAAGAATTATTTTAAGAGATATTTAATGCTAAAGTTGGACAAAATCGTTCCATTAAAAAAAATTTATAAGAGCAAAAGTTATACGTGGGAATTTAATCATTTTTAGATAATTTTATTCAATAGAAGATCCCGGTCTGCAAATTTCATTAATTTTTTTTAATTTGACACATTTTTTGAGGTTTTATTTCTATTTTAAATTCAAATATTCAGCATTTTGACAGATATTTTTTACATATTTTAGAAAATGGTATTAATTTAAACCGTTGCCAACTGTATAAACAGCACAAACAATAATGTTTGCTTCAAATAAAAAAAATATTTACACGTTACTATTATAAACAGAAAAAAACCTTCAAATTACAATTAAATAATTAGGTATAAAAAGCAGGCACTTATTGGAAATTACGCCATAAAAACTATATTTACATGTGAATTTTAAAAGAGAAAGGATATTGTAAAATAAATTCATTAACATGCGTTAGAAATCTGAAATAGAACAAATTACGTCACATTACACTTATTATGCAAAATGAAAAAAAAATAGTATTGCAAAACAGTTTAAATTTAAAAATTACGCGAGACAAAATATTAGAGGTTAAATATTAGATTTTTTCAAAATTTTATTATTTGTCGTTTGATGTGAGGTGTTCAGCTATAAGTATGCAATTTTTTATGTTTCAACATAATTAGGGGCTGAGTTAGAAAAATTGCTTTAAATACACAAGTTAGAGCCCAGAGGGTTAAATATTAGACTTTTTAAAAATTTTATTATTTGCTGTTTGATGTGAGGTGTTCAGCTATAAGTATGCAAAATGTCATGTCTCCAACTTAATTAGGGGCTGAGTTAGAAAAATTACTTAAAATACACAAGTTAGAGCCCAGAGGATTAAGTAATAGACTTTTTCAAAATGTTATTATTTGTCGTTAGATGTGAGGTGTTCAGCTATAAGTATGCAAAATGTCATGTCTCCAACTTAATTAGGGGCTGAGTTAGAAAAATTGCTTAAAATACACAAGTTAGAGCCCAGAGGATTAAATAATAGACTTTTTCAAAATTTTATTATTTGTCGTTAGATGTAAGGTGTTCAGCTATAAGTATGCAAAATGTCATGTCTCCAACTTAATTAGGGGCTGAGTTAGAAAAATTGCTTAAAATACACAAGTTAGAGCCCAGAGGGTTAAATATTAGACCTTTTTCAAAATTTTATTATTTGTCGTTTGATGTCAGGTGTTCAGATATAAGTATGGAAAATTTCATGTCTCCAACTTAATTAGGGGCTGAGTTAGAAAAATTACTTAAAATACAGAAGTTAGAGACTGGAGGGTTAAATATGATTTTTTCAAAATTTTATGATTTATCGTGTTATCGCAAGTTTTCAGCTATAATTATTCAAACTTTCAATTCTCCAACTTAGTTAGGGGATGAGTTAGAAAAATTGCTTAAAATACATAAGTTAGAGAGGGTTACCCCAGAGGGTTAAATATTAGACTTTTTCAAAATTTTATTATTTGTCGTTTGATGTGAGGATTTCAGCTATAAGTATGCGAAATTTCATGTCTCCAACTTAATTAGGGGCTGAGTTAGAAAAATTGTTTAAAATACATAAGTTAGAGCCCAGAGGGTTAAATATTAGACTTTTTAAAAACTTTATTATTTGTCGTTTGATGTGAGGTGTTCAGCTATAAGTATGCAAAATGTCATGCCTCCAACTTAATTAGGGGCTGAGTTAGAAAAATTGCTTAAAATACAGAAGTTAGAGACCGGAGGGTTAAATATGACTTTTTCAAAATTTTATGATTTATCGTGTTATCGCAAGTGTTCAGCTATAAGTATGCAAACTTTCATGTCTCCAACTTAATTAGGGGCTGAGTTAGAAAAATTGCTTTAAATACACAAATTAGAGCCCAAAGGGTTAAATATTAAGCCTTTTTCAAAATTTTATTATTTGTCGTTTGATGTGAGATGTTCAGCTATAAGTCTCCAACTTAATTAAATTAGGGGCTGAGTTAGAAAAATTGCTTAAAATACACAAGTTAGAGCCCAGAGGGTTAAATATTAGACCTTTTTCAAAATTTTATTATTTGCCGTTTGATGTGTGGTGTTCAACTATAAGTATGCAAATTTTCAAGTCTCCGACATATATAGTTTCTGAGAACGGGCTCTGTGACAGACGGACAAACAGACAGACAAAGGAGTGAGACCGGTAGGGTTTCGTTAGATGGACGAAACTCTAAAAACATACTGCGGATGACTGTAACGACATCCTAAAATTATATTACCATCAGCGATCTACCAATCCCGAATTTAGTTTATATTCGTTTCATATATTCTTATTCTTTTGTGCGGCCCTGTAAAATAATTATCAATATTATATACAGTGAAACCTCTGAATAGCGGACACCCCGAGAATGCAGAATTTGTCCTCTATTTAGAGGTGTTCGCTACTGAGAGTAAAAAATGTACAGTTATTTAAGGGTTGGTAATCGACAAAATGCCCGCTAAATAGAGGTGTCCACTAATCGGGTGTGTCCGTTATGGAGGTTTTACTGCATAATAATATCATCCTTTACAAGAAAATTGCATGCTGTATGATAGACAGACAGACATTCAGAGAAAGATAACCTCCGGATCAATAAACACTCATGTCTTTTGTTTTAATCATCCACAATTGTATGTCATACAACATGCCAGATTTTATAGAACAGGCTAAAAACGGTCGCCGTGGTACGGAATACTGTATTATTATTTGTTTGCCCACCAAAACTGGTTGCCACGGGTTGTTGCAAAGTTTGTGATCACGTGGTTAAAACTGATCTATTCAATATTACTGCGTGCGTATTTTTTTTTTTATTTGCTCCATGTGTTCAAACCAGTTGTCTACGAAAACATCAACCGGTGAAAGTGACGCACACCAAATTTCTGTGACGTATGCAGATAAATTGTGCTTTTTTAAGAGTTTTTTCTATATAATTTTTAAGCGGTTTGGAACTTATTTTTCATAGTAGGTGCATTCAGTAGGCGACCCTCATAGGTACCTTCTGGTGTAATCAGAAACGAAATCCGACAAATATTTTTTGAGTTATGTTTGACGAAAGGCTTTTATTAGGCTTTTTTTTTAGTAGGACATGGCGTTAATATCCATCGTAGTAGTAAAGTGTCCGGAAAGTAATATTTCGCTGAGTATTAGCCTTCGCTTCGCTCAGACAATTAACTCTGATTATATGTAAAAGATGCGCCTTTTTAAAAATAATTCTTTCACGTAATAAAATGAGAAAATCCTGAAAATATTTTTAAAAAATGAAAAGATAAAACATTAAAATTTTTGTTATTAAAGGAGATTATTGAAATTTTCATTCAATTGAATTTTGCATTTTAAATATTTATCGAATAAAGAGAAAATGCGCATTTTTTTATAGATCCTTATATCCAATAAAATGAGAAAATATTTAAAATATTTGAAAAACTAGTAAACATAAGATGTAGGTAGATGTTCCCCTATCTCCCCTACTGCAATTAAATCAATCGCAATTAAAATATTTCCAACTAAACTAAGTGGAAGTTCATGATCGCATTTAAATGAATTACGGTAAGATATACATAACATTACACATTTAACATCATCATTTTAATTTTGGTTCAATAAACCTGCCGCCTTCCACTCTTACGGCACACAAAATTGAAAATCTTTAAAATTTTAAAGTTCGATTTAAACAAAAAATATTCTGCCCTATTTGTTTTATTATACTTTGTCCTTGTTGTTTTATATTTTACTTTATATACTAAATTAATTAATCTTCTAAATTCCTCCCTCAACTTAAATTTATGATAATCTCTCGGTCCCCATTCTTTTCTTCTCCAGCACACAGTTTAAAATATTTAACTCTGATTCAAAAGAAAAACAAATATGCAATATTTATTACCTTGATGTTACAATAAATAAAAGACCAATCGTCAGACGCACAGCCCCCTTTCCTTTACTTTCTTTCTTCCAGCAAATGAATTTTTAATTATCAAATTCTTTTATATTTGAAATTTAATTTTATCCTTGAAGTTTTTTTTCATCTCCTTTGAAATGTTCACTGTCTGTCAAAAACATATATCTACGACGATTGGTAAGAGAATTGACAGTGCTCTTTTTTTTTTTTTTTTTTTGCCAACTTGACAAGAAAGTGCCCAAAACCAAAATATGAATTTTCATGAAAAAGCCGACTGAGCATTCATTTGGAACAATAACAACACACCAAATTATATTGGCCTAGGCTAAACTAGTTCAGACCAGTGAATGGTAGGCCAAACTAGTTTGGCCTATGAAAAACTAATTTATCCTAAGTGCGTTAGGATAAACCAGTTTGATCTGAAATCGGGTTTGGCCGGTACCATTTATATATAGGGTAAACTCACCGGTAGTGGGCCACTTAAGGACATTTATCTTATTATTATTAAATTATTTATGAATTCTAAATGATATATATTTTTTAACGTAGTCCTAACCTTCATATATCGGAATAAACATTCAAAGTTTCAAAATATATTATTTGGAAAAAATGAAAAATAAAGAAAGTTACCTTCTTCGATGCTCCAGTAGTGGGCATAGTAAATTTTTGATGCACCAGTAGTGCCCCCTCCCCCCCAGAAGTGGCCCACAACAGTTTTGAGTTTAGTGTGAAAATACTGAAGTTATACTTTTTTTTACAGTTCTAGAATAGGATGTTCACAATAATGAAATCATACATAGAAGTTTAGATGATTACGTAAAATAATCTCACTAGTAAATCTGCAGATCAGGGGCCTCAACTTCAGTTCTGTAAATCAATTTTAATTTTATCTCACTTTACATAAAAACTAATGTCCTACAATCTGCAAAGTAATATTTTTAGATTATATACAGGGTGTCCTTTCGTATCGTTTAAATATAGTTCATATCGTTTCATCATCGTTTAAATAAGTATCGTTTAATTTCCAAGAAGCTTAGTTTTAGAGGTATAATTTTAATTGCTGAACTATTTCACTTGTTTTTCATCATGTGAAAATCCATTTCCATCAAAATAGTTGCATTTTCTTAATGTTACGAAATTTAATTTTTGTACAGTTTTTGTGATCTATAAGTTATGTTTAAAATCTGCTTATATGCTTTCACTTGTTAAACAGTAAATATTCCCATATTCTGCGATCAAGACTTTCTAAATTGTGCTACAATGAATTTTATGAATTTTCAGCGATTTCTGACATTAAAATTCATTTTCTGTGTTTTGTACCAGAATGATACAAATGGTAGAAAAAAAATTATCAGTTTTTATCCACAATAATAGTATACAATTTAGCAACATTTTTAAAAATCAAAATGCATAGTTTTTGTTTTCTCTAAATAACAGTCTGTTGTATTTTGTAACTTAAAAAAATCCGCCCAATTTGTTATTTTGCAGTGGTGATAAATAATAAGACAAATATAATAAACAGGATAATTAAAAGCTGAAATGACTGCAAAACAAAATTATTTATCCAAAAACGAAAAAGATCTCAAAATGTGAGAGGGGATTATAGTCAATAGTACAAAGAGTACTTTAGGTTGAAACTTACAATGAAAGTGAGGCATCAGACTGGGGCGATAATTTCCTAACTCTCCTTTTTTTCCCATCGGCTATTTTTTTTAACTCTTCCTTTTGAATTTTTCTTTTTTCTCTTTCACTTTGTTTTTTTATTTTTATGCATCTTTAGCATTTTTAAGGCCTTCTCTATTCTTATAATATTGAAGCATTTAGGGAGAAGCCACAACTACAGGAATTTTCTCTCTTTTTCTCTTTTTCTTTGTGTTATCTCCCCCTTCTGGCCAATATAGAACTCTTTTGAAGGGAGATGGTACATTTCTAGATCTCCCACCATTTGAAAGCACTGAATGGCTCCCATTCTCAGTTGATCCTTCCTGAATGAAAAGGTTCACCTCAGCATATTAAACAATTGATATTTGCTCCTGATCAATAGTTTCAGTATCAACAGTGTCAATAGGCTATTCAGTGTACGTCGCCTCAACAGATATGACTGGTGTACCTTATAAAAAGTAAAATGTAAAAATGGAATAAATAATAGTAAAAAATATATACTTTAGTGTTTTATACCCAAATTGTTTTGCGATAGATTACCTGAGAAATTGGTTCCATGTTCAAAGTCTCCTTCATCTCCAACCATAAGTAGTAAAGATCTGTGTGTTCTACATAATCTTTCAATTTGCCTTTATTTTCTGTGAAAGTTTTTATTTCTCTTCTCCAATTTTATCTTCAAGAACTTCCAAGAAAGAAGCCATTTCTCCCTCCTTTATTGGTGATATTATCACATTCTTTCATGTTAGTGTGGATTCAACATTTAATTTCCTTAGATCCCATGGAACTAGTCCACTTGCTTTGAATCCATTCACAATGGTTGCAGGAGTTAAACGATCTAGTGCTGATTTTTGGACTGGTGGAAACTCATGTTTCTGTATCTGTTTGCCTTCATGAGTTATTCTGAAGTGCACTACTGCCTGTTGCCAAGCACTTTTAAGAGTATGGAAAACTGAAATGTTCATTGGTTGCATTAGGTATGTGGAATTTGGGCCAAAGCTACCATTTCAACTCCATGAGCCGAACAGAAGATTCTTAGATTCAAAGACGTGAGAAGTATGTCCATCTATAAATAACACTATAGGTTTTTCTATGTAATGTTTATTTAAATATGGCTCAAAAATTTGAACCTTTTTTTTAGTATTGAACCTTTGATGTATAAATTATTTTAGATATTAATTTCTTTTAATAATCATATGTCTGATAGCTTAGTGAAGTTGTATTTTCGCTGCTCCAGAACTGGGCCACTTGTGCACCAGTAGTGGGCCCCTGGCCCACTACTGTTTCTGATGAACAAAATACTAAATAAATTATATACAAAATCTTAGAACATCAAAAAATACTTAATTAAAATAATTTAAACATTAAAAAAAATTGACATGTGCTCCAATAGTGGGCCACTATGCCCACTATTGGTACAATTTAAAAAATTGTGATCCAGAAGTGGGCCACCCCTTAAAATCAATACAATTTTCAATTTTTAAGTTTTCAGTTAATCTAACAAATTATTTACAATGTAATCGAGTATATCAACGGCACTTTAATTCAAAATAAAACATAATATTAAAGAAACAACGCTTTAGATAAATCCTTATCTCTTAAAACCCCCTCACTGACAAGCCCGTGTTAATACGTTCACTAAGCTCCAGGTTTCACTGCATTACAAGCAATATTTAAAGTAATATAATTCTATTGATTTAATGTATTTTTAATACATTGAACAATGATTAATACTTCCAATGATTGCATTCATATTCGATATTAAGTTTTTGTATAAAATGTTCAAAGAATCATTTTTTTAGCATTTAAAACAAAATGCAGAGAAAACAACATTACAATTTTGCCCCTTTTCCGAGACAGTCGGAGGGTTAATGAAATCACTAAGAATTTGCCAAAAAATCAGTGTTTGAAGACATTCCAGAAGATAAACAAATATATCTACAGGAAAATAACAATTATTCCAAACTGTTTATATAAAGTTAACATTTAAGGACTTTAACTAATCAGATTTCTTTCAGTCGTTTTTCTGAAATGGATTGTGAGCTTGTTTTTAAAATTTGAAAGTTAGTGGCCCACTACAGGTACGTGGCCCACTGGCCAACGGTGCGTTTACCCTATGCTGAATGACCGAATTTGGAGAATTTCGACTTTCACCGGTGAATGTCAACACATACCAAAAACGTCGGTGAAAGTCCGAATATTTCATTATATTCTTGTATATTCGGACTATCACCTGTGAAGGTTGACAAACACAGATATGCTCTGGTGGAGGTCGAAAAGAGAAGTGGTGTTTAACAGAGAGGCTACAGTCTATCGCCAGATTTTTTTGTTTTAATGCGAGTCAGTCTGCTTTGTCAGTTTTATGCAAGGTTTGAGGGTGCGCGTAATGTTTTCTTAAATTTTAATTTTATATTCAATATCCTAATTTATATTGAATGAATACTGAGTGATTGATGGATACAGTAAGTCGTAATCTTCTTTTTTTGAAAAATTAAATACATTAAATTGGGAGTAAACGAGAAAACAATTGTTTTTATTTTTTTCAAGAACAGTACTGTAAAATACTTTCTTAAGTATTTTCTGCTAAAGCTAAGTGCAGCACGCATATTCACAATACTTAACAGGTGCTGAACATGTGAGAAGCATTAAGGGGTTTCCTAGCTGATATCAGCTTAACACCAAGACGAGAAATTGAAATATCTTATGTAATTATGAGCCATTGGGAAAAATTTAAACTGTAGTTGAGAACTACTAAAGAGAGAAATTTAATTGAATTGAGAAAAATTAAAAATTAAGATTAAAAAAGGAAAAAAAAAAGTTACAAATTAAGTTAAGACTTAAGAAGAATTAAACGTAAATTAGAAACTTAAAAAGTTAAATAAATAGTCAAACTGTAGTTGAAAAACTACTATAAGGGTTTAAAATAGGTAAATGTTAGCACTGTTCAGTGATGCTTTCGCCAAACATATTCACAATACCCCAGAGCGACATAAATAAGCGTCCTATCTTAAATGGGAGAGGTAACCGCAAGATTAAAGGCCAGGTCACATCAATTAAAGTCGCACGCCACGTAGCGGACGGAGTTAAACTACAGGAAGATGGCCAACTATTTTCTTACTTCACAGTACTAAAATTGTAAAGTTTTTTTCACCTTGATTAAAAGTTGAAATAATTATGACAATGCGAAGAAAAGTTCGTGGTGTCAAGTGCGTCTGGACGCCCCTCTCGCTACGCCATTATTTTGCAATAAATGTAGTAAACAAAATGCAATTCCATGAGTGACTAAAGATTTAGAAATTATGTGCAGATGGCAGATATCCTGTCATATATAACGTCACACTAAAGCCCCGCGTTTGTGGATTGTCACCCCGTGCACAAGACGGCGGAGCAACTATATGAAGTGTGTACGCTTACTTACACCAATTTGCAATACCTACTCGTTTCAATTTCGACACTGGTATTTCTCAGTATATTTTTCTGGTAGAAATGTTGAATACTTTAAAACACTTATAGTTTTGTTATTATCTTCCGGTATTAATAAAAGTATCATAATCCTAATAACATAAGTGTGAATATCTTTGGTTGAAGTCAGAATCAAAACGAATAACTCATTTTTTTGTATTCATTATCCATTATATTAATTTTTTTTCCAATGTTTAAATTTTCCCTTAGGTTGATAAAATTTACATAATTTATTTGTTTATAATACATAAAATAAAAGTTATAAAAATAAAACCTACTTTCAGCCAATTTTAGCAATAGCATATTCTCATGCGTTTGTAATACACTGTCAAAAAAAAATGTAATTTACGTGTATTTTACAGTAAATTTACGGCAAATGCCACTTTTTCCAAATAAATGGTCAAATTCCGTAAATTGCAAGTTTTACGGGCATAACCCGTTTATCTAAAGGCAAAGTCCGTTTATCCAGCAACAAAGTCCGTTGTCTTATGTGCCTTTCCCTGGAATCTCTGCTGCAGTACAATTACTGCAGCAATTTTTTACAGTGTATTGTGGCTTTTCAAACAAAAAACAAGTCGGAAATTGTACGTCCAACGTGACAAATGGGGAGCGTTCGTTGTATAACTAGTTTTATTAGATTTTTTATTTATTAACTAGTTTCAGATCTGGATGCAATACCTGTTGCACTCTTATGGGAAAATGCACGAATACAAAATTTATTACGATTATGCATATTAAATTTGGTATTTCGGATATAATATGTCTCCATCTCAAATAGGACGTAATCACCATGGCAATCTAGAATCATTATCTACCATGGGCTATCATTGAACTAATTACGTATAATAGGATTTAATAGAATGAAAGAAACTTTTATTACTATCTTTGTAAGTTTTGATTCGATTTTCATAAAATTTTAAATGACACGACAAAATTCTGCAACGATGAAATTCAATCCATTCGGTAGGGTAGTTTTTGCGCTGGTATATGCGGGTTAGACAGACGGACGGACCAGACGACGACTATAGGTGCTACGCATTTATATAATCACGAACACACCTAAAAAAATGAAAATTGATTTGACATTAAATTAATAATAGGCACAGCATTATTAACACGTTAAGCGCCACGTCGGTCACCGGTGACTGACATTGAAATTTCCGTTTAGAACGCGCCATTCACCGATATTTGACGGTCTAAAAAATGATATAAAACTAAATATATATACAGGGTTCGTACGGGTACCGTTATATTCAAGGCCAAATATCAGAATTTTTTCATAGAAAAATAAGTCTCGTTTAAACGGACGGAAGAGAGATTTTTTATTCTTACTTATTTCAAGAGAGATTTTCGCCAGAAAATACTGGTACCGGAGAATTTCTTAATATGGAAATTCAAGCACCCGTACGAACCCTGATATATATTGATTTAAGTAATTACTGAAAAATTATTTAAAATTTACTTACTTTTTATTTATAACAGGATTATACTTCTTTTTTTTAATTACTTAAAACATTGTAAATTTTTCAGCGTCACTGTTAGTCACCGTGGCAATCGACGTGTTAAACTAACTAAAAATGCATCAGAAGTCAAAATTCACTAGTGATTGTGGTTCTGGATTTTTTATAACCACGTTTTCTTTCTAATAGTAATATTCGCCTTATAAATTACGAGATTAAAAAATGCAACAACCACTATTTGGAAGTAGTAATTACAACCCCCCCCCCCCACCCAAAAAAAAAATAAAATAAAAAATCCAATTTAACAAATTACAATTACCATTTGGAAAATGATTTTTTCAAAGACTAAAATTTAAGACATAAAAATCGCACGGATTTGATCCTACATTACGTACGCCATGAATTAAACATTAATACTGTTATTACACGTAAAAATTGCAAACTACAAAAATCGCCTGCGACTCGTATGTATTTTATTATCCACCTGAAACTTATGTGTTATCCAAGCATTTCATTGGCTGTTCGGGAAAAGGCTTTTCCATCATCAGATTTCCAAGAAATCTGACGGCCCATTTTAAATGAAATTTCATTCATAAACTTCTAAATATCCCACAATATTACTTTTTACACCGTCGTATAGAGAAAAAAATGTACTTTTAAATGCAATTTGTTTGGAAGCTGTATTTCAATTTGTTTCGGAGTTATTATTTTTTTTCTGTAGTTTTTATTACTTTTTCGTCATAGTGGCAACAGAAGGTATCCATCCCTGTTGAAAGTAAAGGGAAATACAGATTACTGTATAGACCAATTAGAAAACGAATAACATGCAGATTAAACCAATCAAAAGCTTCAGATATGCTTTTGATTTCCTACACTGACGAGAACAATAACCATTTTTCGAAATGGTAAAAAAAAAAAAAAAAAAAAAAAAAAAAAAACTTGAAAAACGGCATTACTTATGTTAGTCATAGGGGAGACCGGGGCTAGTTGGCTACAGGGGTAAGTAGGCGCAGCCCTCACAAGCCGCCTGTTTGTGGATAGATTGCGCAACCAGTCACACAGTACCTTTCTTCTTGCTTTTTACAATCCTCATTGTAGTTTTGCAACGTTACCTACGTGCAGTGGACATTTATTACGAGTGTTTTGTTTTTTGCACCCATAAGTAATTTTTTGTTGCTTCATTCTTTTTCTAATTTCTAATACTTATCTTAATA
This sequence comes from Maratus speciosus, assembly GCA_963932465.1. Lineage (NCBI taxonomy): Eukaryota > Metazoa > Arthropoda > Arachnida > Araneae > Salticidae > Maratus > Maratus speciosus. The sequence goes on along the minus strand of OZ010794.1, from coordinate 117,900,905 downwards.
ATTGTGATTTGAACTGTGCAGTTTTTCTTAGTTTATGATTAACTGTACCATGAATTATTTGGATTATTTATGCTTAGATTGTTACGTGTCCCTTTTTTGAAGAAATTTATTATGCGGCTAGTAGGCGCATTGAACACGGGGTAAGTTGGCTCGGTGACTGGTGTGTGCTGGTATCTTGAAAAACAGCAAACACCGAGAAAAGTGGTTGCAATGCGAAATTGTGGGCACACGAGACTTGCCCAAACGGAGACACTCGATATTTTATTTGTGACAACTGTAACTCTGATGATGATATCGAATAGGATAGATATTGCTCAATGTTAATGTTTTATTCATTATTTTTATCTCTGTATAATTCAGTATTTACATTGTACGGTGATAACGCCTTTGTTTAAACTTAATGGTAATAATGAAATTGATATGTCTTAACTGCGTGTCTTATTTGAGTTTCATTTAAATTTTTATAAATCGTGTGCCAACTTACCCCGTAGGTAAAGGCAACTTGCCCCGTGACATGGTAGGTTGGCGCACAATTTCCCTTTTGGTATAGGCTTCCGCTAAACACAAACTACAAAACCTACAAACTCAAAACTCCGAATATTAATAGCCCAAAGTCTGTTCTTTAAAATTACAGTTAAAGTTTCATAAAAAAATTAAACAAAAAATTAATAAAAATCCATAACTAAAAACTGCGCCTACTACCCTGGTCTCCCCTACTGTGCTAATATTTGAATTCATCGCTAACATTGTTGCTAATTTAGCGGAATTATGAATTCCAAATCTCTACCGGTCTTTTTAAACAGAACTTTCACTTTATTTAACCGATGACAGTCTGCCATTAAATAAATTTAAAAATAGTTTTAAGAATTTCTTATATATATTTTGAATACAAATATACATTTAATTCAAAGCACAGAATGCTATCATTAATACTTGAACTATAATAACAATACTTGTAAAATAGGAGATTCACATTAGAAATATTCGAAATGAAATGCCGAAACTTTAATTTGTAACTATCTCAACATAATGTCAATATTGCGAAAGTATTTACTTTATGTTGGGTTTTTTTTTTTTTTTCACATTATTCGTAATATTGAAAATGTATATTTTGCAATTTCGCTAGTAAAAATATTAAAAATAAAAAATATTTACAATTCTAAAGTAAATATTTTGTAGTTTGATTGTAACTTTTATTTTATGTATTACAAAGAAATAAAATATGTAAATTTTATCAACTTAAGTTAAAATTTTAAACATTGGAAAAAAATGAATATAATGCATACTGAATATAAAGGCATTATCTGTTTTGACGCTGACTTCAGCAAAACATTTTAACACTTTTACATTTATAATGTTACAGAATTAGGGAGTTATCATCATTACGTAGAGGTAATAGCAAATCTAAGTGTTTCAAAATATCCAAAATTTATTTTCAGAAAATATACTGAGATTTACCAGTGTCGAACCTGAACCGAGTAGGTATTGTGAATATGCGTGCAGCGCACCTTTGGATTACAGACGATTAAAACGTTTTTATGATTTAAAAATTAATGATCGAGCCTGAAACACGGAGAAGTAAATGCAAATTGCCGACTTAATCAACATTCACCATTAGTGCATAGGGAATGTTGACATTTGCCGGTGTAAGTCATGAATAAGCATATTAAACAAATATTTCAGCCATACACCAAACGGCTATGTTAAGAGGCTACTTCAGTCAAACGAAAAGACCCGTTCGCCAATGCTAATCCTATGGAAGAAAATTATAAAGATATCTCGGTCGCATTTTAATATTTTTAAATGATTTCTTTTGCATTGAATAGTTGAGATCGGTTTGTACAAAGGCCGTTGTTTACTTTTTCCGATTTTGTTTACAGGTATTTCGTATAAGGACATTTTCATTTTCGGATCCGGTTTCGAAAGTGAAAGCATCCTCATAAAAAAATATCTGCAATTAAAATCGAAAATGTAAAAAACGGTCTGCATACAGATCGATCTCAACTATTCAATGCAAAAAAAAAAAATCATTTAAAAATATTGAAATGCGACCGAGATATCTTTATACATTTCTTTCATAGGATTAGCATTTGCGAATGCGCCTTTTCATTTGACTGAAGTATCCTCTCAATGTTGACATTCTTCAGTCTTTCACGGTAACATATCCATATTTATTTATTTTTTTATCAAGCCATCTTTGGAGATGACTTCGACTCGAACGAATAACATTTGCTATAATGGGGATGAAAGGCAAAGTGCATTTTAATTTTTATAATAAGGGTTTTCTTATTTTTTTCTGGTATCAATGATATATTTTTGAAAGCAGCATTTTTTAAGGGGACGGCTGAGTTCAACAAATAGAAATGCTTGATTTACATGAAGTACAAATATTTGTTTTAGTGTTATAAATTGGTTATAAATTAAAAAATAAAAATACACAGCCATATATATACGAGGAATAAAGTGTATTTTCGTGCTTCTTAAAAGTAAGTAACGAAAATAACTTTTTACTATGCATTTCAAAAGATTAAAAAAAATAAAAAAATAAATAGTTACTGTCTATGCATCTTTGAATGCTAAATTACTTTTTTTCCCTTTAAAATTCCTCAATATCTCTAAGTAACAATCTTGATACATATTACAACAAATGTATTCACTTATTTTGTAGTTTCGGTTTATTAATGATTAGTAATAAAATATATAAACATGTGAACGTGTAAGGAAAATTTAATTTTCTTCAGGTTGTTGATATATTTATAAATAACACTGGTTATATGTAAAAGATGCGCCTTTTAAAAAATAATTTTTTCAAGAAATAAAATGAGAAAATTGTGAAAATATTTTTAAAAATTGGAAACATAAATTTTTGTTATTAAAGGATATTACTGAATTTTTTGAAATTTTCATTAAATTGAATTTTACCTTTTAAATCTTTATCGAACAAAGAAAAAATGCGCATTTTTTAAAGATAAGCATTTTTTATAGATCCTTAGATCTATTAAAATATTTGAAAAAAAAAAGATGAACATAAAACTTTAAGATTTTTAAACTAAAGGATACTATTATTATTATTATTATTAATTTTTAGTAAACTGAATTTTGCCTTTTAGATATTTATTGAATTTAGGAAAGATGCGCATATTTTAAAATAATTTTTTTTTTATCTATTAAAATGAGAAAAACGAGAATATATTTTTAAAAATTGGGAAAATACAACATTAAAATATTTGTAACTAAAGGATAACATATAATTCTTTGAAATTTTCAGTGGAATGAAATTTGCCTTTTAAATATTTATTGAATCCATGGTACAGAACATTACTTTTAAGAATTTTTTTTATTAGAATAACTCGTTCACCGGCATTTTTGCAGATGTTTGCTTGCCCGTTTGAAAATCGGATCTTGCACATACCTGCCAACCTTTCAGATTTTTTTTTCCAATCAAGTAAAACGAGAATGCTGAGAAATCTTTTGTTACTATGTAGTTACTTATCCATTTATTTTATTAAATAAAATTTATGGTGTTATTTGAGTATGGAAAAAATATGGCTGATATGTGCATGTTTATGTTTGATTATTATATTGAAAAATGATAGTCTATGTTAAATACATAATGCTATTCTTCAAAAAAAAAAAAAATGTGAAATATACTATTTGCTTCAAATTTAAACTGAGTTCCAAGCCCATTAAAAACTAATGCCATCTGTTATTACATAAAAGGCGAATGGTTTATTCTATGGTAGGTAATTTTTGTTGAATTTGTGGCGTCAGTAACATCTCACAGGATAAAAGGAATCCTGTTCTGTGGTAATCTTACATCGATGGGAAAATGACTTGTAGTCTTCTTAAAACATTATTGAAAAACTCAGTAAGAATATTCAAGCGTCTCAAAATATATAGCTTGTTATGATCATATCCTTTGTTTGTACATTCATATTTTTTTGAATCATTAGCACACTGAGTGCATATTCATATAACATTTCGCAATTTATTTGTGTATTTCGATAGTTATTGACAGGTTACAAATATTATATTTATTAATTTATGATGTTTTTCATTCAAAAGTGCTACCAGAATTTTCAAATAGTTATATTTGATTTATTTATAGATGACATAATATAAAATGAATTTTTCTTTTTTGAAAAATTCTAGAAGTATAACAACCATTTCAGTGGCAAGGTACTTCTATCCATATAATGCCGAAATGAGTGAATGACACTATAATTTTGAAATTAATTTATTTCAAAATAAGCTAAAGCATTTGTTCACTTACTTAATAAAAAGGAAATTTTTCATTTCAATATTCTGGTGCCGATGTGGGAGCTAATAATTAAAATTAAGTCGTCCAAAAATGAACCACCACCCTTGAAGGGGTTAAGTAAGACTACATAATTTTGAAGAAGAAGAACGCTGGTTGTCCACAATTTACTAATAGACACATAAAAGTAAAAAGTAAATTGCAATTTATAAAAATAATATATTTTGTATTTTCAGTTACAGATGTTCGAATCGCCTTTTGTGGTAATTCTCCTACTGAGAAGCATGATATCGTAATTGATTAAAATAAAATATTCATATTTCATTTAAAAATGGAATTTCTTTTCCATGCTTAACTATTCACATATATCATAGAAAAAGCGAAATATTTCTGTAGCCAAACACTTTTGATATATCACACCATTTTTATCCTTTGTATGATTAAAGCTATTGTTAATGGTTAGCTTCTTGTGTTGAACGTATCGGTAAGGCACGGCATACAAATTTTTTATCATTGTGGTTGTCTTTTAGTATATCTTAATATAAAAAAAATAATACCAGCTTAGTTCATGTTATATATAATATAATATGATGAAATACTGAAATACGTTTCTTAAACGGAATGAATTTGTGAAAAAATAGCTCAATTTTTAAGACTATTTTCATGTACTACCGATGTTAAAATTCCATTTTATTTTTAATTGTAATTTTTTTTTAATCAGTGCAAAAGCATTACATATCAAGTGAAGAAATTTTTGCAACAATGATAAGAGGCAAAAAGTTAAATGTGTAACTTGGGTAATTTGTTTAAGGAGACTCGGTACTCTTAAAGCTTCAAAATTTTTGAAATTTCAATTTAAAAAAAATTGAATTCGAAACTTTTCTGAATATTTTGACGTAATTGTTTCTTTTAAATTCCCATTAGAACAGAATGGCTTTTAGAATAATACCCGCCCAATAGCTGAAGAGGCGTTTTCGAAAGTTTGAAGTCATTTTTCTCGAACTGACGCTTTTGAGCACAATGAGCAGGATACATCAAAAACTTCCGAATATTTTTCCATGAAATTTTCTAAATTTCATGGGTTTTCAAAATTTCATGTTTTTCGGTATAAACTGAACCTAAAATTTCCTTTTTATTTATGTTTTTTAGATTAAATTATTGAAATTTTCAAAATTTTGTATTAGCAAAATACAATTTTGTATTAAAAATATAAAAATTTTATAAATAAAATTTTTTGTACGTTCAGAGTAATTACTACAATCTGAAGCAGAGTAATTACTGCAATCTGAAAGTATCAAAATTTTACAAAAAGTTTCATTCTAGCTGCAAAATTTTGTAATCCTGTGCGTAAGCTGTCATACCAATTTTCTGCTCGACAAATGTCTGACAGTTTGAAGACCCCAAATATTAATTCTACACCACAGTTGTGTTTTAAAATCATATACATTTTAAGATAAGAAATGTTGAAAAAAATCTTTTTTTTCCAATTTTGAGAGTCTTGTGACACCTTATTAAAGAAAAAAAAAGAACGTGTATTTAAACTGTATGCGGAATTGCAAGAAGCCTATTTAACTACTACTTTCTCTATATCGCTCTGGCATGAGATAATTCAATGCTTACTAAATAACAAAATCTCGTTGAATCATTGTACTCTTTGTATAGGGGTCATTTTCAGGAAAAGGGAAATTTTATGTTTTTGACTCGCAAAAAAATTTAAATTTAATTTATCTAACAAGGATGTTTTAATTTTATTTTAAGAAATACCGTAAAGAACTGCATTCCGTAAAAGTATGAACTTGGGAAAATTAAGGATAATTTGCAAATTTAAAAAATAAAATATTGCTAATGTCATTACATTGTCGTTTCCCAAACATAAAATTTAACACTTCAAAATTATACTTTGGAGTGTTGGAAATCCTCAGAACAAAGACAAAATCAGTATAATAAAGTTCCAACTCTCTGCTTATAATATATAATTAGCCCTTAAATTTAATACTAAAATATATTTTAATTAATATTTAATTGAAACTTTATCCCTGGAGTTTATTGTCATTACCATGGTGTAAAGTGTTTGCTTTCATATCTTGTAACCAGATCGTTTTCAAATACTCTTTTTATTACTACATTGAAGGTCAACACATGCCCTTAAAAGCAGAAGTGTCTTCTTTTTTTGAAATAAGTAGAATGGTTTAATTTTGATACTTATATTACTAAAATATAAGAAAGGAAATTTAAAAATTATTTATTGAATTTTAAAGATCTCCGGGTCTATTTTGCAAGTAAATGTACAATACAGCTTCAATCACTATCATTAAGTCCAAAATGATATTATTATTAAAAATATCATTTGAAAACATGGCAATGAATAACAGACAATAGAAATGAAACATTTGAAGATTTTATTAACTTTTTTAAGTTCTATTTAACTAATTTAACTCTAGAACCCTCAGCTGGTGTCGATTCAACACCGAACATATTATTAAATGCCGACTGTAACCAGAAATTTCTTCATAAAATAAGTTTAATACAGAGCAGGGATCTAAGTTTAAATTATGATTATGAAGAAATTTCTAGTTCGAATTGTAGGGGTTGAAAGTGACCCTTCAACACGGGCCTTGCATTGTTAACATTTTTTTTTTTTTTTTTTTTTTTTTTTTTTTTGCTTTCATCAAAAAAAGAAATCTGCCATATGTTGGATAAAAAACAGAACATAAAGAAATATTTTTTAAGTTATTTTTATTATTTCATTCACTATTTGATAAAACCCCGTTTTCATGCCTACATATAGAATACATTTCCAACAGAGAATCAGTGATTCTTGTTTCTCACCATTACTTTCATTACTAACAAATTTTCGCACTTGCAAAGTGTTTTTACGTTTCCTAATAAAAATTTAAAAAGTTTATACGTTAAATTTTCAGTCTTGCGTCTGCCGTGTGAATCGCCCTAACTTTGGTAATTTTTAGATTTTTACGTAATTGGTGCATGTTGCCAGTGGGCTACTTTTTTTAAATTCAGATTTCTTGTTCGCCACCACTTTTTTGAAATGGTAAAATTACCTTTGCTTTCACCTTAATTAATATGGGTCATTAAAAGTATGGCGCATTTTACCGTTCCAAAAAAGTGGTGCTAATCAAGAATCTGAATTTTAAAAAAGTAGCCCATCTGGCAACACTGCATGTCACTGGTGTTTACTGTGGTATAATTATTGAAAATCAAATGTATACCATATACAGTTTGTTTACGGGGACACGTAAAAGAACTCCGTAATAAAATAATGTATGAGTAAAATTGTTTTGCAGTGGACATTAATGACATAGGATCTTAATGTCAAATCATTCATCTCAATTCACTTCAAAATCAAGGAAATTCATTATGCGCTGTCAAAGTGTAGTATAACACGATTTCTATTGAATATGATCTGTGTAACATTTATCGTTTACCTACTGGAACTCACAAAATATTTAATTAGAGTACTATCTAACAGTAATAAATGCTGGTAATTCGTTTTCAACTGTGTTATGCGTTTGTTGGCTTAACCAAATATTAGTATATTTCGTGCTGTGAATAATTTGTGCAGATTATAGTTTACAGAAGTGCAGAAAAAATAATTTGCAAGCATTATCGTCTTTAGGCACGAAGTGCTTTGAATGTGTTTTGAAGTGCACTGTGCATTTTCATTTAAAATATATATCTAAACATTAAGTTTTTAACTACGAATTAACCTTTTATTAGGAACGTTAAAATTGACAACAATGTTTTATTATATTTGTATCACTGAAAGGAATCTCCATTTTACACTTTTACTAGCCCGGCGTTGCCCAACCCGAGATAATGAACTTAACCCCTTAATTCTCGCTCCCGTGATATTCACGAGCTGTGTTTTTTATTCAAATTGTTTGATTCCCACCAGTTTTATAAAATAGTGTAATTGGTTTTATTGTGTAACCATTTTACCTGTCAATAAATAAGCTAAATATTTCTTTTTCAAAAAAGTGGTGCCAATCAGTAATTTGAATTTTTAAACTGTAATTTAATGCGACCGTTAAGGGGTTAAACGAACCCCAAATTAGTCTGATTCTATATCTTTAATTCCATTTTGTCTGAATTTATATTTTTAATTCAATGTTATATTTTTACAACCCCCCCCCCCAAAAAAAAAAAAAAAAATCATTTTTGGTTGTAAAAGAGCTCGTAAGAAGACATTTTCTTGTTTTATTCACCTTTGGTCGCTTCATGATTTAAAAAAAATAATAAATAATTCTTGTCCGAGCTCTTTGAAGTTTTTATTGGTTATAAATATAATAATAATAAAGGACTTTACGTTGTAATATCGATACAAAATAAATAGGTGTTGCTATCGAACGTACAATTTATTCACAAGTTTAACATAAAACTCTACGTTTCGGTTTAATCTTTAAAACCTTCATCAGGAGAAAAATTTTCTAAAATATAAATCGACAACAAACTCTTTACATGCTACATTTTGAAATCAATTCAAAATACAAAACTTTCTAACGGAAACCTTTTACTCCCAAATAAACAGTTCAGTGGCGCCATCTTTTAACCAAAGATGCAAACGAAGAAAGAAATGCTGAAAAAAGTGGAATTTTCATTGACTTTTCAAAATTGAAAGCCATATTTCTGGGATGAGAAAGGAAACATTATCATTACACACTTCATGGTTTCTTAGACGAATTTCTAAAGATTCACGAATAATAGCATTGAGCGGAATCTAACGGAAACCTTTTACTCCCAAATAATAATCCCAAATAAATCCCTTCCGCGCAATGCTATTATACGTGAATCTTTAGAAATTCGTCTAAGAAACCATGAAGTGTGTAATGATAATGTTTCCTTTCACATCCCAGAAATATGGCTTTCAATTTTGAAAAGTCAATGAAAATTCCACTTTTTTCAGCATTTCTTTCTTCGTTTGCATCTTTGGTTAAAAGATGGCGCCACTGAACTGTTTATTTGGGAGTAAAAGGTTTCCGTTAGAAAGTTTTGTATTTTGAATTGATTTCAAAATGTAGCATGTAAAGAGTTTGTTGTCGATTTATATTTTAGAAAATTTTTCTCCTGATGAAGTTTTAAAGATTAAACCGAAACGTAGAGTTTTATGTTAAACTTGTGAATAAATTGTACGTTGGATAGCAACACCTATTTATTTTGTATAAATATAATGTTTTTGCAGCCTATGTAAAAATATATGAAAACCTATGTGAAAAAAAACCCGAAAGTAATCGAAATCGCTACGGAACTCCCAGGTGTTTATTGATTTCCTCGAAATTTTCACACATTTTATTTTTTAAAAGGTATTTCTACACGGCCGAATTTCTAAATTTTTGTAGGTAGTGGAAATCTGATCTATTACGATGCTCTACAAAAAGATTGTGTTAATCCCTTGAAGGGCTGTGATGCCGTCACGGCATCACATAATTTTAATCCTACTTGCCAAATTGGCACACGAATTTTCTTATGAAAATTTCACTTTTATTAAGTACACAAAAATATACCTTTACTTGTTTACAAATAAATTTTCTTGTAAATACTGGTGTCAGTCAATTATTTCAACATTTTGCGAATACAAGTACCTTGCCCCTGAAAGGGTTAAAATACGAACGTTTAGTTACTTTTAGCGTAGAAAAATATCGTCTCCGTCAGACGCGTGAAGTAACCTGCGTTCGCCTGTGTTAAAGGGTTAAAAACTCTTAAAAAGATTAGAAATCACATTTCTTAAACCAATTGCACTATCGAATAGAAGATCCTTTCAGCTTGAGGATCTTATATTTGGTTTGTCAAAACATCTAAAATTACATCCTGGAGGGACGTTGCCATAAGGGGGAAATGCGGTTTTTGGAAAAACAACTCTTTTTGAAGGAAAAAATATAAACTGCAAAGTTTTTCAAATTGCTTGCGGTATTTGAGATGTAAGAGTACGATCTTTCAAACTATATTTGTATATACAGTGAAACCTCCTACAATAGTCACTCCGAACAACGGTAACCTCCGAATACCGGTCATGTTTTAGTGTTACCGAATCTCTTCCATAGAAATAACATTACACGAAACCTCCGAACAACGGCCTCCCCACAGCATTTTTTATTTATTTTTTAATGTTATGTTTTAATTACAACTGAGATTGCGAAGATTGTGGAGGTGGATTTTCCTATTTGACGTCCTTACAAATTATCTGCTAACCTCTAGCGGTTGCTTAACAAAATCCCGTTCGTAAATAGATGAGGAGGGAACGAAAGCGGAACGAGGTGAGCAAGCAGTTAATAATTCGTATTCTTTATGAATCGAGTGATCATTTTTCTTCTCTATGCGTAGCTCGTGTTTTTCACTAAAAGAATGAGTTCAAAGTGAAATTTTTTAACGTTAAGTGATAAGTTGAAAGTTATTCAGGACAGCAGAAAAGGTGTAAGGGCACGAAAATTAGCTGAAATGTGCAACTGCGGAAGGACCCAAAAACATGACATTCTGAAAAATAGTTACTTTTATTTAGATAAGGCATTTCAAGATGTAAATTTGGAATCTTAAATTAAGCGTCGAAGAACTGGTTATGATGAGACTGATAAATTGCTTTTGGAATAGCTTTCCAACTGTCGAGAGAAAAATCTCCCAATTTCCGGACCAATGTCATAGGAAAGTGCCCCAGAAATTGCAGATAAACTGGTAAATTAAATATTTTGCGCTCACTCAAAATGATAACGAATTGTATAACAAATCTGCGGAAATGATTATGCATTTAGAGTAAGAGGTATGCTTAAAAAAAACAACTGCGATTAAGTGATTTCTTTAGTGTTTACTAATAGTATGTATAATACTATGTATTCTTTATCTGTAAAAATAAAGTAATTTTGGTAAGTTATTTTGATTTTTAATGTAAGTAATTTTCAGCTTTTAAAATGTGAAACCTCTGAATAACGGCAACCCCCGAAGTACGGTCGCTTTATCGTGTTCCCAGTGGTGACCGCTATTCAGAGGTTTTACTGTATCTTCCAATTTTAACTGTACCGACCGGTTTGCTCAATTTACGTTAAAACAAAACTAATAAAAAAACACAAATAAAATCGAAAAGTCGGATGTTCGCTTCCTTCTAATAGGTAAAAATGGGGTAATGGGCATGCGAAAGAGCTTTCGAAGACTGGAAATGAAATAGATGATTATTTTTTGAGAGTGCGTTGCGATTTTAACTAACAACTCAGTTAATTATCAGAAATTTAAAATTCTCAGGTGAGCTTGGGTAACCCTTACACAAATTTTCACCCTTGTACATGCGATGGATTTTACTAGACATCGCACACACACACACGCAGAGAGAGAGGGACGCAGACAAAAACTTTCATTTATTAGTACAGCTAACAAATTCAAAATGAATTTTAAACAAAGAAAGAGCATTTTTAAATAGTAGAACAATTAGCATATAATAATAGTCATCAAATGCAGGTTTGGTATCGTTCCATGGGATGCATATGTCCCGCAGGCGCCGTCGTCAGAAGATTAAAGGAAGTTTGTAGTATATAAATAAATTTCTATCCAGGGATGAGCAAAAGGTGCTGGATACATTGCCATTTATGTATGGGGATTATTGAAAGTAGGTTTACAATTGTATTATGTGCTTTAAAAGAATAAATTTTAGTGTACTATGTGGTGGGTTTAAAAATCTATAAATATAATTCCTCACACACACACAAAAAAAGATTGCATTTGAATCTATAAACGGAATGAACTTTAATTTATGTTATATATTTTCTTTCTCAATTAAATTTTAGCATGCTAATTTTGGAAATTGTCTTTGATTGGCGAAATATATATACAGGGTGAGTCTAAAATCATGGGACAAACTTTGAAGGGTGGTAGAGCTCACTATACAAAACAATTATTGTATAAAAATATATTACCTGAAGTGGCGCGTTGAGGTTCAAACACCAGGCGGGCAATTTGGCGCTTTTTTTTTTCAAAATTTCTCTTTCAGACCAAAAAATTCCTATAACTATTCTTGTCTTTATTTGAGACAGACATTTCATGATTACATACAGAAAATGTTCTTTGAAAATTTCCTGTATGAAATAGAAATTTTTGAATAAAAAAAGAACAAAAATGGCAAATCTGTCAAATACAGGAAATACATGAAAAGAAATAGAAATGGAGTCTTTTTTAATTCAAAAATTTCGATATCATATCGGAAATTTTCAAACAAGAATTTTTCCTTCGCGTAATTATGGAATGTCTGTCTTAAATAAAAAAAAGAATAGTATAGGAATTTTCTAGTATGAATGAGAATTTTTGAAATAAAAAAAGCGTCAAATTGCTCCCCTGGTGTTTGTACCTCAACGCGTCACTTCCGATCACATCCTATACAATAATCGTTTGTTATACTGAGATCTAGCACCCCACAAAGTTTGTCCATGATTTTAGACTCACGCTGTATATACGTTACCGACCAAACCCGATTTCAGGCCAAACTAGTTTATCCTATCGTACTTAGGATAAACTAGTTTTTCCTAGGCCAAACTAGTTTGGCCTCATGCATATAGGATGAACTAGTTTGGACTGCTATTCACATGTCTGAAGTAGTCAAGCCTAGGCCAGGGGTCGTACTCTACATGAAAATTTTCAGGAGATTTACCTGCATTTTTTTTAAGAAAAATCCCACATAGCATTTTTATTTTTCAGAAAATTTGCAGAAGTCTTGCTTTAAAAACCTGCAAATTTGCAGCAAGCTCAGCATGACAAGACTGAAAGTTCATAACAAGGCTGCAGCAAGATAACGCAAACGCCAAAGTTACCATACTTTGAACTTGCAGCTACCTTGTAGTGCAAGTTAAATTCTTGCTGTATCAAATTTATTCCTAATTAACGGTAAACAAGTAATCAAAAATACTGCAAAGTGCTGAAAAGTAGTAATCTTTCCATGCCACATTAACTATTTACTACTGTTAGACTATAAGTTTAATCCCTTCGAAGGGGTCCATAGACATCATCAAGCCTATTGAAATCGATGCATACGCGCCGTTAAAGTGCATGCATCGTTTTCACCACCGTAAACAAGTTGGGGGTAACATTTGCACTTTTCAATTAAAGCCATTTTTTGTATTTGATAAGTATAGCGTTTAAAAAAGCGGTTCCAACCGCATAAAATTTCTGTAATTTCTGCGTATCTGCTGATTGTGTATTCTCTCAACAGAGAGATTTTTGCTTTTGTCACTTTCGTGAATTAAAGATAGGCTATTTCCATTAGTACTTGTAGTGCAAGTTACGAGCTATTATTTTTGGCTACCAGTATTTTAGAACGCAAAAATGTTCCTTATTTTGTCGGAGATATCTAACTAACTGAATAAGGCCAAGCAAACTTTTCGAAAAAAAAAAGCGGTGGCTAACAAGCATAGCAATTATCAGCTATATGACTTACACTACAAAAACCCATGGAAATAGCCAGACAGTCTTGCCCTCAGTTTCACAACAAACTACTCATGCAAGTGAGAAATGGTATACCTTGCGGAAAATTTCATGATAATTTCTCAATTCAAATTTGTCACGGCAAGGTAATATCAGAAAAAAATCGAACTTGCTGCTAATGTTCATGCTATCTGGCATAAATATAGGTTAAACGCGAAAAATATCGCTTATTTAACCCCTTCGGGAAGAACGTCTTTTACGGTATTTTTAACCTTTTATCACAGGTTTTTGAAAGCAGAATTTTTTGCCTAATTGAATCGGGAAAATGCTCGGAGGAAATAAAGCAAAATGTACAATAAAAATTTACTGGTGTGAATAATCACGTATTCTTAAACCCTTACGCGGCACGTATGCCGGTCTCTCATCCCCAAACTGGTTAAGAAGAGATTTTCTATTAAAAAAAATAGTGGTACCAAAGAATTTCCTGGTCGTGAAATTTTAGGACAAGTACGACCCCTGGCCTAGACCAATCTAGTAGTTTAACATAAGTCAATTAAATTTGGCGTACTGTTGTTGATCACAGTGACCACACTGGTGGCAACGTTAAGAAACTAGTATTGACATTATGTTATATTTTTCTCAAATAATAAATTTATTAAAAAAAAATAAGTTCATTTTATTTAATTGCGATTAACCCCTTAACTTATTTGCCCGAGTGCCGCTCGAACAAAAAGAGTTTTATTTTCTTCGACACTAAATGCTTTTCGATGCCACTTCATTTTAACCCTTAAATGCCTGATTTTTCAAAAATCATTGTAATAATGTTTTTCGGCTTTCATTTGTTTAATAAACCATGGGAAAAATACTTTTAAAAAATCCTATTTTGTTTTAAGTATGGTTTACGGCTAAAAAACAGTTTGTTACTAATCAGCAATACTGGTCTTTAATTGAAAAAAATAATTTTTCTTGATAAAATTCTATAATATTAAACACACGAGAATTTTAGGAACTATAATAAGAATAAGAAATATGAAATGATGAGAGCATGAAAACTGCTGCGCGGTATTTCATGCCATTAATTGAGGATATAGAGATAGCAAAGATGCATAACCGGTAATTTTTGTATAATTTTCTGTTTATAAAAACTGTAAAATAGCGAAATAAAAATTAAAAACAATAAATATCGTATCTTATGGTTATCCGAAAATTACCATTTTCTTGTAAAAAATTCTCCGTATGTGCCCGTATGTTCTATATAAATGCCGAAAGTTTGCGTTGGGTACTACATATAAATATTTACAATAATGTATATTAAAATTATTGAAATTCATTTCAAGGCGTTATTTTAGGCGGAGCTACTTAAATTCAACAACCGAAGAATGTTTGGAACAAAGTCAGCAGACAATATGTCAACTGATGTATTTTAGATTCCATTAAGCATATAAGTCATGTTTTTCAACATCATGCTCATTTTGATATCGACAGTGTTGAGAATGTTGTTCATGTGTTCATTAGAATTTAAAATACAGCAATTCTGTAACTGTTTATTCCAAATATTCTTCGGGTGTGGAAGTTGAGTAGCCCCGCCCAAAATAACGCCTTAAAATGAATTTCAATAATTTTAATATACATTTTTCTAAATATTTATATGTAACGCAATCTTTCCCAACGCAAACTTTCGGCATTTATGTAGAATATACGGACACAAAAGGGGAATTTTTTACAAGAAAATGATAATTTTCGGATAACCATGAGATATGATTTTATTTATTTTTAATCTTTATTTTGCTATTTCATACAGTTTTTATAAACAGGAAATTATACAAAAATTACCAGTTATGCATTATTGGAATCTATATATCCCCAATTAATGGCATGAAATTCCGCGCAACTGTTTTTGAGAAAATCCGTTTTTTAAAAATTCGAAAAAACATTTTTATCTCATTAAATATCAATATTTATAGGGTGATAATAGGGGACATATAGTGTCAGATATGTAGCTACGTCAGGGACTACGTCTTTTATTAAAAGGCATGATTCCAATGCTTATCCGGCTATGCCCTTTTCCTCAGATATATATATATATATATATATATATATTTTTTGGGAGCAATATTATGATACCAGTGACATCAATAACAGATTCATCTACAGTTTCTGGAAAAATAAACTTATTTCCATTCAGTTTCAGTCTCAGAAATATTACTAAATCGAATCATATCAATTGGCCTACGCTTGCATTTTTTAAAGACAGTAAATACAAAACAAAATATTTCTTACCATGTTAAACAAATTGTCATTTTTCTTTGTTTACCTTATTTTACAGTGAAATAACTATTTTAAAATAATAGTTCTTTATAGCGAAAAAATACAAGACAAATTCAATAAATAATCATAATGATATTGTTTAAAGTTTTCTTTTAATTATATTGGTTATATATTAAGACAAAAAAAGTATATTACTTTTTCAAAAAAGCTTTTTTATCCTATTTATCTCTAACCTTTAACTGCTAAAAAAGGAAAAGTATGATGATGAAAATTTTACGTTGAGAAATTCAAAACAACTAGTCAGGATAAAATGGCACTTTCAGAGCTAACCGTGTGCTCAAAAGGCCATAAATAACCAATATAATGCTGCTGTCTATTACGTTAGAAGAAAAGATTAATATATATATATATATATATATATATATATATATATATATGTGGGATGAGACTCTATAAATCATAGCTCACTTCTAAGAGACGAACACTGACATTTATTAAGATGAAAACAAAACAAAAATACAGATAAAAGCTCTCTTTAAAATATATATTTAGCTTAAAAGCAACTAACTTTCGCTTCATTTACATAACGTCGTTGAATATTTCTAAGATTTTCGTACGTCATTTAAATCTTCTATCTTATTTCATCGAAAATATTCTGTTTCTTTTAACAAAAACCTGCGTCGTCCAACTCTGTCTCGTTCTATTTACTTTTTCTGCATTTCCACTTCACACAGCTTCGTTACCTTATTAATCTCGAAACGGAATACAGCATCGGAGACATTCAGTCTGATTCAAGTGTTCTTACAAAATTCCCACATGCGGCCTTCCTGACATCTGGAGCTGTCGCAGCGACATGTACTAAAATAGAATCTGAAAGAGAAACAAAAACAAAAACCAGTAACTGTTCTTAGCGGAAAAGAAATAAAATAATCTGCACGTCATATTTGAAGTGGTGTAACATCATATGGAAATTTCTTTAAATGCATTAACTTATAAAATTTTCATAACACACAAGAAGGAAAGATTAAAAAAAAAAGTTTTTTTTTAAGCTTCAGTTTCCGTTAAGCCAAGGTTTCATGTATTTAGCACATGAGCTAGTATTTATCGGTCCTTCGCTTGATGAGATTTTCGCTACGTCGTAGGTGTCGTTAGACTTCACTTTGGTTACTTTATATGGACCTAAGAATTTAGATTTCAACTTTTAACCTGGTCCTTGCTGTGTCCTTGCTACGAGGTCACCAAGCTTGTACTTCCGAGGTTTCTTACGTCGTAAATTATAGTGCTGGCAATTTTCTTGTTGAATTTACAGAATATTCTTCTTGGCTTCTTTACGGAGCTCTTCTCTGTTTCTCATGAATTGTTCTTCGACTGCACTGTTTAAGAGGTCAATAATTTGTACATCTTCTTTCTGTTTCATTTTTGTTCCAAATAATATTTCAAACGGCGTTTTCATAATGCTTCGTTGGAAAGCTGAATTAATGACTTGTTAAACTTTCGAAACATGTTTAAACCATTTGGTCGGTTCGTCTTTTGACATTTTAGAGGTTACAGAAATTATGGTGGAATTAAGTCGCTCTACTTGACCATTGGCACGGGGAAGGCCAGTTGTAACTGTCTCGTGCTTTATATTTTCATCTTGGCAATAATCAGCAAATTCTTTGCTTGTGAAGGCAGGACCTTTATCGCTAATGATGGTGGAAGGATTGCCAAAAAAGTGTAACTTTGTTGTCGTAATTTTTATATAACTTCTGTAGCAGAAGTGGTTTTACAGGTTACAACCAGACGAATTTAGTAAATGCATCTATTAAAGACAAAATATGTTTATAATTTTTGTTGGTTGTTTCAAGAGGGCCTAAATTATCAATGTGGTAGGTTTGGAGAGGAGTCTCTTCTTTAGGTAAGGGATGTAATTCACCTTCTTGTTTTCCTCGTTTGTAATTATATAAAAGGCATGTTACACAATTTGCTATAATTATATCAATTTTATTTGATATATTAGGGTTGAGAAATTCTTCGTTAAGGAGTTCTTCATAGCGTTTACGGACAAAATGTCCTTTGTCATGAACGTGTTTAATGACATTTAACTGCATTTCATCCGGCACAACTACCAGATCGATACCTTTATGATTTTTAGAGAAAGTTATTTTTAAGGAAATAGATGTCATATGGCTTTGTTTTCAAAATTTCTTTGATGGCCTGTATATGTTCTTCAGTGTTCTGTGATTGTATGATTTTGGAAGTAAAACGATCTTGAATGATTATACATATTGGATTTCAAATTAAAACGTCGACATGGCGCATGCGTGTACCTTGTCTGTGTTCGATTGTATAGTTATAGTCAGCTAACATTAAAGCCCATCGAGCAATCTTGGTGCAAAGATCTTTTTTATCCATAGTAAGGGCGAATGCTTTGCAATCTGTGACTATCTTGAAAGGAATGCCTAGAATGTAAACGCGAATTTTTTTAAGGGCTTCTATGACAGCTAAAACTTCTAATTCATAACTCGAATATTTACGTTCGGCATCTGTGGTTTTTTTGCTCATAAAATAGACAGGGTGAAATTGATTGTCAATAGAAGACTTTTGAAGGAGGACTGCTCCGTAATCGTCAATAGATGCATCACAGTGAACTTCTGTTTCGTTACTAGGGTTATAAATGCTTAAAACAGGACTTGAAGAAAGGATGTGTTTCCGCTGATTAAATGAATTTCGTTGCTGGTCATCAAATTGAAATTTAGTGTCCTTTCTAAGGAGATCTGTTAAAGGCTTAGCTATTAAAGAGTAATCTTGAATGAATTTGCGAAAATATGAAGTTAGTCCGACAAATGAATGTACGTGTTTTATACTTTTATGTTCTGGGAAATTGAGGACAGCTTTAGTTTTTAAGAGAGATGGATGCAGTTGACTATTTTTAATGTGGAGAGCGAAAAAATCAATTTCTGTCTGTAAAAAGTGGCATTTTTTAAGATTCAGTTCTAAACCGTATTCGTATGCAGTTGTGAGGACGCGCTGTAATTTCTGGAGTCCTTCGACTTCGTTTTCAGCTGGTATTATGAAGTCATCCATATAGACAATAAGTACTTTTTCATTAATGAAGTCTCGAAAAACGTTATAAATATATCTTTGAAACACTAAGGGTGCATCGCTAAGGCCATAATTCATATATAAGAATTCAAATTGACCAAAATGTGTTACGAAAGAAGTATATTTTCTATTATTTTCTTCTACTTCGACATGAAAAAATGCATTTTTAAGGTCAAGAGTAGTAAACACTTTTGCAGAATGCAACTGATCAATAATGTCCTCAATTACTGGGAGGGGAAAACGTTGTTTATGTGTTTTAGAATTGAATTTCCTATAGTTTACACACAATCTATATGAGCCATCTTTCTTTTTTACTAGGACAATAGGTGATGAAAAATTACTAGTGCTTTTACGAATAATTCCCTTTTCGAGCTACTCAGAAATTTGTTTTTTGACGAAGATTTTCTGTATTGGAGCCAAGCGTCTGGGAGGACAAGTGACGGGTGTTTCGTTTTCCAGATGAATTGATAATTTAACATCAGTTGTCTTTATTTTTCTTGGAGAATAATTTTGAATAAGTTCTGAAATTTTTGAACGTATCGTTTCATCGGTAATATGAGATAAATCAAGATTAAGATCGTCTAACACATGAGCAACATTAATCAAAAAATTATTCGGCGTACTGTTATTTTCCTCGATTTTTTGCATCGAAATATTATTTCCAGAAATTGTGAAAATACTTTGTTGTATAACATCTGTACCAATAATAAGATCAAAATATATGGAATAATCTGGGACTACACAAACATTAGTTGTATAATTAAAATCATCTATCATAATGTTCGTAGAGAAAAAAACCAGGGCTTTGATTGTTGTATTTCCTAATCCAGTTAATGTGATAGTTGAATATTCAAGGTTCGAGATCGTAGAGAGTTTGTGGTAAATAATTTCCTTTAGCAAACTTCTTTCACTACCTGTGTCTACCAATGATGTAACATTTACAGACGAAATAATGACTTGTTTGGTCATGAAAGTGTTCGATGTGACTGTGGAAACATTGGAGGGTTCTGACATAACTCTAGCCCTCCTTGATTGATCACATTGAGCCGATTTATGGCCAAAATTCGAACAATTAAAACAACGAGGGCCTTTGTCTTTATGTCTGTACTGGCTACTTTTATGATTTGACAAACCACAATTAAAGCAAAAAATATCAGATTTTGGTCGAAAGGATTTCTCCTTCACTGGCATTTCAGGTTTGACTTTACGATATTTAGTTTTCTCTAAGTCATGTCGAATATTGTCATAAATTTTGAGCTTTTGCTTGAATTCTACAATGGATTGGCATCCATATAACATTGATTTTCTGAAAAAAGGTTTGGGTATATCATTTATGATGTATTGCATTAATGCGAAATCCTTGATGTTACCACGCGAGCATAACTGTTTCATGATAAGAAAATATTCTTCTATCGATTCATTTTCTTGCAATTTTCGTTTATTTAATATATCATGTAACTCGGCAGAATTATAAGTGGTACTGAATTCTGAAATTAAGTGTTGTTTAAGTTTGTCATATGAATTGATATGAAATTCTGTTTGTACTAACAACTGGGCTTTTTCTCGTAAGGATCTTTTACAAAATATGAATTTATGAAAGTCAGATAAGTTAAACATATTAGTGACATCGTCAAAATTATTGATCCAGACATTTATATCACTAAACGAACTTCCGTCAAAAGGAGGTACAACACTTTCAACATCAGTGAAATTAATAGACGATGGAACAAAACTTTGAACTAGAAATTGCTTCTGTTTGTCAAAATTTGATAATCCAGTGTTGTTACTTGGAGTCATATTATTTGAAGGCAATTCGGGTTCCGCGTCAGTGTCACTTTCATTTTGTATAATATTAGTTTGTAGTAAGCTCAAGTCTGAAAGGTATGTAACTAATGGGGTTGCAAGATCATTTAAAGATCCTTCATTATCGATACAAAGTAGATTACACACCGTAATCAGATCATTTAATGAAAAATCAGTTTGAACTTTAGTTATTTTTTTCAACTCAGTGCTGTCGGTTTGAAAACCGAAACCAGTAAAATCACGTATTCTCTTTCTATTAGATCGATCACCTTCAGCATCAAATAGGAATATATGTAGTAATTTAATTTTATTTGTTCGTTCGTTCAGGTATTTCAACTAACTTCATAATAAAATAATAACAATGGACTCGCCGTTAGAATAATATCCGGCGTGAATCTTAACAAATGGATAATACTGGTGGGTTGACTGGCACTTCTGAACACCACTCTATGGGATGAGACTCTATTTATAAATCATAGCTCACTTCTAAGACGAACACTGACATTTATTAAGACGAAGACAAAACAAAAATACAGATACGCTCTCAATACAGCTCTCTTTACAATCTATATTTAGCTTAAAAGCAACTAACTTTGGCTTCATTTACATAACGTCGTTGAATATTTCTAAGATTTTTGTACGTCATTTAAAGCTTCTATCTTATTTCATCGAAAATATTCTGTTTCATTTAACAAAAACCTGCGACGTCGAACTCTGTCTCGTTCTATTTACTTTTTCTGCATTTCCACTTCACACAACTTCGTTGCCTTATTAGTCTCGAAAATGAATACAGCATCGGACAAATTCAGTATGATTCATGTGTTCTTACGAAATTCCCACATATACATACATACACACACATATATATATATATATATATTAGCTGGTGGTCCACTGTGTCCCTTGTTCCAATGTGCCCCTATCTTCCCTGCTGCAATTAAATCAATCGCAGTTAAAATATTTCCAGTTAAAGTAAGTGGAAGTTGAAGATCGCATTTAAATGAATTACGGTAAGATATTAATAACACTAGAAAGGTAGCCCATCAAAAAGGACGGAAATTTAGATATAAAGATATATACAACTCATGTGCAAGAATATGAGTTTTTCTCGCTCGTTCCGCAGTGATAGATGAAAATAAAACATTTTAAGAAAGAAACACATTTGTGAATAACTGTGTACAGTAGACCACTAATCTGCACAGTTTGGTTCCAAGTAGTGTGCGGATTTGAGGCTTTTTGCGGTCATGTCTATTCAATCTTAGTTTAAATTTTTTTAAATTCATATATTGGACAATTTAGAGTGGTAATTCTTAAAAATAAATAAATTACATACTTTAAGTAAGGTAAAAACTATTAAACTATCGTATATGATTAAATGAAATGGTATTGTGTGGTATTATAGGCGTGTGCATCACGATCTTGGTTACGACGTTGGCGAAACTGGCTGCAGCTTGTCATAATCATAATTGTGTGGGCCGCTATAGCAAAGAAGTAACCAGTTTTTAATAACATTTCTGATATAAAGTAGTTTTCAAAAACTTGTGTAAAATTGCAGGACGTTCTGATGTTATGTCAGTCCTAGGAATAACATTTGTAACACTGAATAGTTTCCATGTATATGTGGAATTTAGAAAAGCATCTCCAAAAGAAAGGTCCTAAAATGACATTGTAATTCCTCTAACTTCAAAGTTTAATCGGACCCTGATGTAGTTTACTGATATCTAATAAATACAGTTATTTTGAATATTACAACATAATTAAACAGTTAAACTTATTTAACATAAACCCGCTGTTACGTCAATGCTATTTTTTAGTATTAAGAAAGAAAATTATTTGAATTTTTCAAATCATATATTTATAATTTTCTTCTTTATTTAATAACTAAATAATGAAAATCATGCTTTTGTTCTGAGCTCATAAATATGACAATAAAATAATGTAACTAAGAGACATTGCAAAATAAAATCTTTGTGAATTGAAACCATAAACAAACGATAGCGCCACCATTTTACCTACTATGACGTCATAAGAACATTGTCCAATGATTGTTGGAGAACCTACTTTGTGAATGATTACCTCAATGGTTTAATAATTTCTATGGTTCACGACGAATGAATCACTTGTGTTTGTTTAGGTTTATGGAATGAGGCATTAAACTGTCAACCTAATTTCAACGGAAGTTATCCTAGGATATATGTACTTTTTTAATTGAAATTAAAAACAATGCTTTGATCTTTAAATAAAATGTTTTAGTTTATATAATTGCTTATTTCTCTTAATTACTTATTTAGGTACTTTTCCATTATAGCGCATTTTTTAAAAAAGCTTGGCGCAATTCGGGCTCCAGAAAGTGAAATATGCTGCCAAAATATATAATCAGCTATGAAAACAAACCTTATGAATTTTTATTTTTGTTTAAACATGTATTTATTAATTATTTATTTAGGTACTTTTGCACTATAGGGCACTTTGCATTTTTAGAAAAAGCTTGGCGCAATTCCGGTGTCAGAAAATGAGATAGGTGAAAATGAGGTGTCATGAAAAAGGTGGGTAAGTGTGATCACATATAGCACAGAGGGTTTCGTTTAATATTCCTTTAAAAATACATTATCCTTTTGAAAAATCTGTTAGTTCAACATTTTGCAATCAGGGGCGCACTCTATTCTAAACAAACCTCTATCCGAATGAAACTGCGCTTTATGTACTATCCGTAGATATATTAGTCGAGGGGATTGGGCCGATAGCACCCGAGATAAGTAGGCGCCCCTGGCGGTAAAAAGTGGAACTAAAATATGTAAGGCTATCGTGCATAATATGAAAGAATGGCCAAAGGGGTGTTGGCAAAAGTTGGAAAAGTGCTCTTGCGGAAAAGGGAGGAGGTTAGAAAAATTGCTTAAAATAAACAAGGTAGAGTCCGGAGGAGTAAATAATGTAAGGCTTTTTGAAAATTTTATGATTTGCTGCATGGTCAGAGGTATTCAGCTATACGTATGCAAAAATCCATATCTCAAACTTAAATATGGTCTCTCTTAGAAATAATTGCTTAAAATATATATGTGGTAGCTCAAAGGGTTAAACGTAAGACTTTTTCAAGATTTTATGATTTGTCGCCTCTCCTCAGGTGTTCTACTCTAAGTATGCAAGATTTCAAATCTCCAATTTAATAAGGAGCTCATTTATAAAGAATTGCTTAAAATACGCATGTGGGAGCCCAAAATGATAAATGTACGATTCTTTCAAAATTTTATGATTAGTCGTTTGATGTGAGGTGTTCAACTATAAGTATGCAAAATTTCACGCCTCCAACCTATATAGGGGCTCACTTAATAAGAATTGTTTAAAATACACACGTGAGAGACCAAAGGGTTAAATATACGGCTTTTTCAAAATTTTATGGTTTGTCATTTGATGTGAGGAATTCAGCTATAAGTATGCAAAATTTCACGCCTTTAACCTAATTAGGGGCTCACTTAAAAAGAATTGCTTAAAATACACTTGTGGGTGCCCAAAGGGTTAAATGTACGACTTTTCAAAATTTTATGATTTGTCATTTGATGTGAGTTGTTCAGCTATAAGTATGCAAAATTTCACGCCTCCAACCTAATTAGGGGCTCACTTAGAAAGAATTGTTTAAAATACACATGTGGGAGCCCTAAGGGTTAAATGTACGACTTTTGCAAAATTTTATGCTTTTACATTTGATGTGAGGGGTTCAGCTATAAGTATGCAAAATTTCACACCTCCAACATAAATAGGGTATCAGAAAGAATTGTTTAAAATACACATGTGGAAGCCCAAAGGGTTAAATGTACGACTTTTACAAAATTTTATGGTTTGTTATTTGATGCGAGGTGTTCAGCTATAAATATGCAAAATTGCACGCCTCCAACTTAATTAGGCGCTCATTTAGAAAGAATTGTTTAAAATACACATGTGGGAGCCCCAAGGGTTAAATGTACGTTTTTTTTTCAAAATTTTATAGTTTGTCGTTTGATGTGAGGGGTTCCGCTAATAGTATGCAAAATTTCACGCGTCTAACCTAAATAGGGGCTCACTTAGAAAAAAATGTTTAAAATACACATGTGGGAACCCAGAGGGTTAAATGTACGAATTTTTCAAAATTTTATGGTTTGTCATTTGATGTGAGGTGTTCAGCTATAAGTATACAAAATTTCACGCGTCTAACCTAATTAGGGGCTCACTTAGAAAGAATTGTTTAAAATACACATGTGAGTGCCCAAATGGTTAAATGTACGAGTTTTTTCAAAAATTTATGCTTTTTTATTTGATGTGATGTGTTCAGCTATAAGTATACAAAATTTCACGCCTCCAACCAAATAGGGGCTCACTTAGAAAGAATTGTTTAAAATACACTTGTGGGAGCCCAAAGGGTTAAATGTACGACTTTTTCAAAATTTTATGGTTCGTCATTTGATGTGAGGTGTTCAGCTATAAGTATGCAAAATTTCATGCCTCCAACCTATTTAGGGACTCACTTAGAAAGAATTGTTTAAAATACACATGTGGGAGCCCAAAGGGTTAAATGTACGACTTTTTCAAAATTTTATGCTTTTTCGTTTGATGTGAGATGTTCAGCTATAAGTATGCAAAATTTCACTCCTCCAACCTAATTAGGGCTCACTTAGAAAGAATTGTTTAAAATACACATGTGGGAGCCCAAAGGGTTAAATGTACGACTTTTTCAAAATTTTATGATTTGTCATATGATATGTGGTGTTCAGCTATTAGTATGCAAAATTTCAAGTGTCTAACATGTATAGTTTCTGAGAACGGGCTCTGTGACAGACGGACATACAGGCAGACAGAGGAGCGAGACGAATAGGGTTTCGTCAGATGAACAAAACCCTTTAAAAAAAAAAAAAAAAACTTAAAAGAGCGTAATTTAATTTAAATTGTGGCGACCTTCTTTATGAAAGAATAATGGTTTTAAATGAGAATTTCGCCAAGTTAGCCAACATTTGGCACTACTGGGGTAACCCTGCATTTGCATTTTTCAACAATTAGTCATTTCAATGAGGCTGTCCTACCGGAATCGTGAGGGACACACATAGACGTGGATTTTATATAAACGAGTTGGAACCCGTCGAAATTCGACGAATTAAAATGTTTAGAATGGAACTGTTAGATCGAATTTATAATAAATCTACAAAAATAATTACAATAAAAAATTCATCTTGCATTGGTTGTCTAACTCTTAAAACAAACATTGTTTTTAACCTAAACTTACCAAAATATTTTTTCCACAAACTTTAACTGTGCTTAACTTATTGAAAAATTAAATTGTATTAGAATATGTAATCAAGATCAGTAATTATGTTCAAGTTATCGATTGAGGCTCTTATGTTTGTTTTTACTGGATGAAAAATCAGTAAAAAGGGTTTCGCTTTGTCACATCATAAAATTTTCCCCCATAAAATCTAAACTGTACGTCATTTTCACTTTCTCAAAATTTACATACGCACCACTCAAATCACAATTTAAAAGTATTTCCAAACTTAAATTCACGTTTGTCCGATACAACTTTTCATGTGAACATTCGCACAAACTTTAAGTTCTAATCTCAGTACCCGCAAAAACTTACCATTCAGAAATTTGCCTTGAGTTGCCATAGCATTTGCCATTTACTATTGGTCAAATATTTAGTTTTATCAAAGAAAATTATCGTTTTGTTTTAAATATAACATCGTTTTTACTCACTGAATCATTTTGCCTAGCGTTTCAAACTCAGTATCAGCGCGGTGTAAAAATATTGAATATCTTTTTCAATCTTTTGATTTATGAAGAAGAATGCGGTTTTTTTTTTAATGGCTGACGTCATTTTCTGTTCAAAAATTAGAAAAAAGTTACTTTTATTTGTAAATGAAAATGGCATCAATAAGGATATAATCAACAAAAATAAATAAACAATGACTAATTTCCCTTTACTTTTAATAGAAATGTAGTACTTCAGTTGCCACAATTACAAAATTGGTACTAAAAACTATAAAAAAATTAATATCTCAAAAATAAATTAAGATAGAGCTTTCAAACAAATTGCATTTAAAAGTACATTTTTTCCCCTATACGACGGATTAAAAATTGAAGCTGTGCTATGTTTAGAAGTTTAAAAATTTGCGTAGCGAAAATTGCAAAATCGAAATTTCATTTTAAATTTCAAAGTGTTGCCATTCGCAGAATGACGCATGCGTTACGCACTGATATGTTTGTCCTTTATAATATAGATAGATTACACATTTAACATCATCATTTTAGCTTTTATTCAATAACCCCCGGCCCCACTCTAACAGCACACAAAATTGAAAATGTTTAAAATTTTAAAGGTCGATTAAAAAAAAAATATTCCGCCTAATATTTTTATTTTACTTTGTCCTAATAGTTTTAAATTTTACTTTATATACTAAATTAATTAGTCAATCCTCTAAATTCTTCCATCAACGTAAATTTATGATAATCTCCCCATTCTTTTGTTCTCAGGCACAGTTTAAAATATTTAACTCTCATTAAAAAGAAAACCAGATCTGCAATATTTATTACCTTGATGTTACAATGAATGAAAGACCAATCGTCGGATCCCCTTTCCTTTACTTTCTTTATTTCAGCACACGAATTTTAAAGTATAAAATTCTTTTATTTTTGAATTTTTTTTTAAATCCTCGAAGTTATTTTTTTCATCTCCATTGCTATTGTTATCTAACCATTGTCATCATTTTGAATAAAATAATTACCAAGGGAATGGCTTACACTTAAAACGCAACAAAATCGATTAGTTTGTTCAATGTTTATGAGCGTTTAAAATCCTCCCCCTCTATTCACAGTTCAATTTTCGCTAGTTACTCGATCCCAATGTTTTCGATTTTGAGCTTAATATTTAAGTTAAAGTCTAAACTTTAGAATAATTTAAACCCATACAAAAAATAACGGTAAAAAGTAGTTGTTCATTACACTAAACGCTCGTCTAAAGCGTCCTCTATCGACAATTTTTTAACGTAACCTATAAAAACATTTTTAAAGAAATTCCTGATATAAAGAATGATTTTAGCGAAAACCGCAAACGAATCTACCCTTTTTTTCCATTTTTTATCATAGTTTGAAGTTTTGGACCTTAAACTTTAATGTCCTCTAGCTCCTATAGAAGACGTTTACGCCACATGCTTTCCTATTTAATAATGTTTGTCTTCATGTGTACTATCACCCCTCAAAGTTTGTCGGTCTAGTAGTGAAACACCCAGTATATTTTTTATCAAGCCATCTTTGGTGATGACTTTGACTTGATCAGAAATATTTTAACTTTGTACGAGTAAAGAAGTGCATTTTAATATCTATGAAAAAGGTTTCCTTATTTTGTCTGGTATGAATAATATATTTTTTGAGAACGGCATTTTTTAAGGAGACTTCAAAAATAAAAACGCTTTATTTACCTGAAGTACTAGTATTTGTTTTAGTTTTATAAATAGGCTATAAGTTAAAAAATAAAATTACACGGACATATACCAGAAATAAAGTTTGTTTTCGTGTTTCTTAAAAGCAGGTAACGAAAATAGCTTTTGACAATGCATTTCAAACGATTTTTTTTTCAAAAAAAAAATATATATTTGTTGTCTATACATCTTTGAATGCTAAATTACTTTTTTTTTCTTTAAAATTCCTCAATATCTCTAAGTAACATCTTTGATACATATTACAATAAATGTATGCACTTATTTTGCAGTTTCGTTTTATTATGGTTCTAACATTAGTAATAAAATATGCATGTGAATGTGTCCTGAAAATTTAGTTTTCCTCCGCTTGTTGATATATTTATAAACATATCTGATTATAGATAAAAGATGCGCCTTTTTAAAAATAATTCTTTCAAGTAATAAAATCAGAAAATGGTGAAAATATTTTTTAAAAGTTGGAAACATAAAACATTAAAATTTTTGTTATTAAAATTTTTGAAAATTTCATTT
Organism: Maratus speciosus; assembly: GCA_963932465.1. NCBI lineage: Eukaryota > Metazoa > Arthropoda > Arachnida > Araneae > Salticidae > Maratus > Maratus speciosus. The sequence goes on along the minus strand of OZ010794.1, from coordinate 117,872,114 downwards.
AATTTGAATTTTTCTTTTTAAATATTTATCGAATAAAGAAAAAAATGCTCATTTTTTAAAAGATGCGCATTTTTTATAGATCTTTAGATCTATTAAAATATATATATATATATATTTTAATGATGAACATAAAACATTAAGATTTTTAAACTAAAGGACACTTGTATTATTATATTTTTAATTTTTAGTAAATGGAATTTTGCCTTTTTTAATATTTATTGAATTTAGGAAAGATGCAGATAATATAAAATAATTCTTTTAACTATTAAAATGAGAAAAACGCGAAAACAATTTTAAAAATTGGAAAAATTCAGTATTAAGGCATTTGTAACTAAAGGATAACATTTAAATTTTGAAACTTTCAGTAAATTGAAATTTGCCTTTTAACCCTTTCAGGGGCAGAAGAATTCTGTTCGTAAAATGATGAAATAATTGACTGACACCAGAATATTCAAACGAATTTCTTAGAAAATAAAAACCCGCTAGTTTGCACTTTCTTTACAAAAGCAAAATTTTAATAAAATAGTCTTGGTACCAATTGTCAGTTTTGGAATTAAAATTAGGTGGCTAGACCCTCTAGCCACCGCCCTTGAAAGGGTTAAATATTAATTGAATTCCTGGTACAGAACATTACTTTTAAGAATTTTTTATTAGAAAACCTCGTTCACCGGCATTTGTGTTGATGTTCGTTTGCCCGTTTGGAAATCGGACCTTGCACTTACCTGCCAACCTTCCAGAATTTTTTTACGAATCAAATAAAAAAGAATGCTGAAAAGTTTCTTGTTGCTATACAGTTACTTAACCATTTATTTTATTAAATAAAATGTATGGTGTTATTTGAGTGTGAGGGAAAAAGAAAACTGGCTGATATGGGGAATCAATTCATACATTTCTCTATAGACAACACCTCACTCATTGTCGCTGAATTTTTTAACCGAATTTCCAGATTGTTTTCTTCATAACAACTCCAATTCAGTGTTGCCCGATGGTTACTTTCTATGAATTCATAATTTTTCATTGGCACGACTTTTCTGAAATGGTAAAATTGCCCTTGTGTTCGCCTTAATTAATATGCCATTAAATAAGGCGAATTTCGCTATTTCCAAAAAGTAGTGTCAATCAGGAAATCTGAATTTAAAAACAGTAGCCAACTGGCAACACTGCTCCAATACCGGACTTTACTGATAAGAGGTGATGTGTGGTACTCAACGTGCTCACACAGTGCGCACTAAATTCCTGACTTTTATTAGCAAGGTTACCAATGTCGCCGGTTTTTTAAGTAAGAAATTCCGAATTCATATCGCTAATTCCGAAAGAATAATTTTTACTTAATGTAATCACGAAATTTCTGTTATGAAAAAACTACAAATTACTATTCCGAATTTCTAGTATGGATTATGATTTTCGATATTAAAAAAGGCCAAACGGACTGTACAGATCTTGGCTCAGCAGTTACTGGGTCGTTCGGAAAGTCCAGTCCGTTTGGGAAAATCAATTCGTACAGGTAAATTCTATCAGTTAATTATTACAGATTAATTCCGATACCTAATGTCTAATAATCACCGGACAGAATTTACCCGTAAGAAGTGATTTTCCCAAACGGACACGACTTTCCGAACGACCCAATACTTTTACCGAAACGCTGTTATATATTCACTGTGCGTTGTTAAATACGGTATATAACTGTGGTTAACTGAATTTATTAGGCACTGACACCGATTTTTTTTTTAATTTTTATTTATTTATTTATTTATTTATTTTTATTTTTTTTTTTTTTTTGAGGAATAATAAAGGAGTGTTAAATGGTCTGAGAATTTCAAAAAAGTTAACGTAATACAGTATACACACGTAGAAAATAAACATATTTCGTATAAAAATAAGGAATAGAATCATTTAAACTGACACATAAATTATCCAATACTCTTATTTAAATGAAGGGTAAAACCAAATGTTCACATTCATGTATCACATTCTTTTTCACATTTTTGCAAAATTGTTATTAAATAAAAATGGAAGTTCATTCATTGTGTTGAACATAAAGATTTTTGATTGAGTTACGGAGTATTTTAAAATGTTACTTTCAATCATCGTTTTAACCCCTTAATTTTCGCTCCCGTCATATTCTCGGGCTGTGTCTTTTACTCAAATTGTTTGATTTCCGCCAGTTTTATAAAATAGTGAAATCGGCTACATTTTAGTATTGATCTTACTGTCATTAAATAAGGTGAATATTTCTTTTTTATAAAAGTGGTGCCAATAAGCAATTTGAATTATTCAACCGTAATTTAATTCGAGTGTTAAGGGGTTAAAGATTATTTCTCGTTCTAATGAGTATCAAATTTAACTGAATGTACTTATGAAGAGAATTTTCAAAAATCTGAGGTATGCTTTAAGCATTCTGTTTAGGTCATGTTATTTTTTTAAGGTTTCAGTATTTTTGATGCTGTAAAAGCCCGAAGTCTGGTAAATCCTAGGTTTTACCACTAAGACCCAGCATTCACCAAAAGGATTTGATAAAAGCCCCAAATATGCTTCTTAACGCTTCTACTTTGCGCTTTTACCGAATCATTCGCATATATATGCTATATTAAATACAACATTCAATTATTTTTATTTATTTGAATACTATATAAGTTTATTACTAAATTAAGGGAGTGAAAACAGTTTTGAAATAAAATGCAAAACAATGACATCGGTGTTATTTTTGCTCGGGAATTATTCACGCGATTTCTATAATGTTTTAGTAGTTTTCGGCGGTAGCTAAAGTAAAAATTGATCGTATGTCAAAAAATAAAGCAGTTAAACAATTAAAAAAAATAATAATAACTACTTATATTTAATTTAACACAGATTTTGCTTTTATTTTTTTATCGAAAGTTCAATTTACTGCTTACGTACCGACGCAATCATTAAAAAAATATTTAAATCGTTTCACTAGTTCTCTAGAGAGATCTGCATTAAGGTCAGGCTCTTACATGGGATTTTGAAAATATTTTCGACCCCTTAACCTTTTCAGGGGAAAAGTACTTGTGTAAATAAAATGTTGAAAACATCGAATCACACCGGGTTTTAAGAACATATTTATTTGAAAATAAGAAATAGATTTTATTCACGTATAATTATAAAAGCAAAATTTTGTTTCAAATTTCCTGTGCTATTGTGACGTTTGGAACAGGGCCTTTAACGGGGCACACTTACACCAATAAATTTTAAAAGAAGTGTTCGCCTTATCTAAACGTCGTATTCAACTGAAATTCCTGCCTCGAATGAGGAAAAAATTTCTGTTTCTTTTTGCTGGGGGGAATGTGCCCCGTTGCTAATCGGGCCCTGGTTTGGAATTAAAATTAAGTGGGTTATTTTATTTCCCAACGCCCTTCAAGGTGTTAAAACAACTTTAATTCTGACTGCACTCTTTTTTCATTAAAGTTAAAAAAAAATTTTCATAACAAATTTAAACAAAACCTATAAAAAATTCACTGTTTAAAATCTTGATCTTTATAATCGATAAACCATAGCGTATACCGAAAGGGTTTGGTAAAACCTCGAAGTAAAACAGTTTAAAACCATATTTTGAGCTTTTACCAACTATGTTAAATGCCTAGATTTGCCGCTAAAACCTAAGATTTAATAGGCTTCAAGTGTTTATAGTAATATTTACATTTGTATTGACTCATTTCGAAATATTTAATGGTGCATTTAAAAGAAAGAATTTGTAATTGCCATGGATGGGAGCGTTTCGACCCAAATGGTTGATTTTCACCACTAAATTTTACTAGTATTCTTTGTTTAATTAAATCTCTAAAATTCTGTCATCATATACGGTGAGAAATACTATTAAAATTTAGGTGTAGCAATGGGTCATTTGGGTCGGAGCGCTCTCATCTCTAAATAGCTTACAGATATTAAATTTTATGAACATTAACATAATGATATCAAATTAGTGGAAATACGCAATTATCTTATTACTTATAGATTGCTTTTGGAAAATCTGAACTTTAATCAGTATAAATTTTTCTCTCTGGTTAATGTGTTTCGAACATTGGTTTCCTAGATATGTTTCTCAAATTTATGCATCACTAAATATCTTTTTTGAATACGGATTTAATTATAAATTGTCTTATAAAGTAAAACGGAAAATGAAAAACATGATATAATATATTTGCAAAAATCCACACCTTTAGTCACTGACGTTTTTTTAAATAAACACGAGATTTCCCGTAGACAACACTATATAACAAATTTTGAAAAAGTTATGTTTCTGGTTTGTTTAATTCAGTTGCAAGTACGTACAAAAGAGTATTTATATCCCTGAAACTTCGCTTTTGTACTGTCACAGTGGTATTTACATCGCTGCCAATTTTTTACATTTTTTTAATACTTTTGGTACTACTTTTCCTCATAGAATTATTTAAAATGTTTTATAATCGTCGGAAAGCCATTTTATGATGCTAATTGCTGTCTGTTTTTCACGTCTGGTGCAAATAAAGACTTCTTTCCTATTTTCAAGGTATTCACATTAGCGAGGTTTTCCGCATAAACTGTTGGAACGTTATTTCAACTTAGATATGGCTTTAAGAAGTTGCAAATATCATTTATACCAACATACCATCATCCATTGCTTCTGTGCCAAATGGTCCTGAACATCTACCACTAATCCTCCACAGGGTGATGAAATTGGTGATGGCATTAATAGCTCGGAAGGTGCGCATGATTTTGATAACCCTAATCACAGTGCTGAAGGTGGAACCACAGAAATGAAACCATACTATCGCACACCAAAAGGACCTTAATGATCAGGGACCTTACTTGATCAGGGACATTGGTCTTAAAAAATCCAATGCTGAGCTCTTAACATCCAGACCGAAGCAGTGGAACTTGTTAGATGAAACTGCGCAAAAGTTGAATCAGAGGAAGGGGCATAATATATTTTCCATATTTTTCATCAAAGAAAATGAACTATTGTCATGCTGTAACTGGTTTCTTTGAGAAAATTGGAATTCCTCTTCATCCTAGTGAGTGACGGCTCTATATAGACAGTACATCAGAAGTATGAAAGCAGTATTACTCCGTAACGGTAACCAGTTTCCGCCTATCCCCCTTGTTCATTCAACATAGCTTAAAGAAGAACACCACAATGTGAAGAGATTGATAAATGCATTGAAATATGAAGAATATCGTTGGGAAGTTATTGGAGTCTTAATGAATGCCTTCTTGGTTGGTCTTCAAGGAGGGTTTACTAATTTTCCATGCTATCTTTGTCTGGGATATAGCAGGGACACTAAAGCGCACAACCATAAACGATATTGTCCTAAACGTACTGAGTTCACTGTGGGGAAGCACAACATTAAATGGGAGCCACTTGTAGGCCCCCGAAAATTGATAATACCACATTTGCACATAAAACTAGAACTTATGAAGCAATTTATGGCAGCTTTGGTCAAGGAATCTGCAACATTCAAGCATCTACAACATCTGTTCCCAAAGCTTTCCGAAGCGAAAGTTAAAGCTGGCGTTTTCGTTGGACGTCAATCAAGGAAGTTATTGAGTGCCAAGAGTTTCCCAAGCTTCTCAAAGCGAAGGATTGTGAAGAAATTTGTTGCGGCGTTGGACTAGGAATCTGCAACATTCATGAATCTTACAACATCTGTTCCCAAAGCTTTCCGAAGCGAAAGTTAAAGCTGGCGTTTTCGTTCGACCTCAAATCAAGAAAGTTATTGAAAGTCAAGAGTTTCCCAAGCGTCTCAAAGCAAAGAAGCATTGGGCAACGATCAGTTTGTTAACCCATTTCCCGCTGACGTTGCGTTGACGCAACAGTCAAAATAATTGCTCATAAATTCAATTAATTACATTGGCACCACTATTAAAAAAAAGTAATTCATGCAGTTAAGGGTTAAAGGCTTCCTGGAATTCATAAAGCTGAGAACGATGTTGAATTGGTTGGGACACTGATTAAAAAAGGTACAACAAAATGGGCTGCAGGATATCTTTCAAAATACATATTCTTGATACCCAACTTGATATACTCAAACAGAACGTGGGTGCCTATTCCAAGGAGAAAGGAGAGCACTTACATCAGGATATGCAACATTTTGATCGTCTCTACCACGGAACCTACAAGGAACACATGATGGGGGAGTATATTTGGGGACTTATTCGGGGAAGTGATACGACATACAATGATTATTGAATGAAAAAAATACGATTAACATACAAGAATGACTGCAAATAAAGTGAAGTTATTAATTCAGGAAAGAAAAAAAAAATATTGCACATTAAAATTTCCAGCTGAAATTCACAAATACTTGTGAGTAAGAATGAGCCTGGAATTTTCCTCACATATATATATATATTTTGTTTTGGGAGCAACATTATGATCCCATTGACATCAATAACAGATTTATCTACATTACATCTAAAATATTAAATCAAATCATCATCATTTGGCCTAGGCTTGCATTTTTCAAAGACAGTAAATACAAAACAAAATATTTCTTACCATGTTAAATAAATTGTCATTTTTCTTTGATTAACTTATTTTACAGTTAAATAACTATTTTCAAACTATATTCTTTATAGCGAAAAAATACAAAACAAATTCAATAAACAATCATAATAATATTCTTTAAAGCTTCCTTTTAAGTATATTGGTTTTAAAATTAAGATAAAAAAGTATGTTAATTTTTCAAAAAAAGCTTTTTTATTCTATTTATCTCTAACCTTTAATTGTTAAAAAAAGAAAAGCGTGATGATGAAACATTTTATGTTGAGAAGCTCAAAACAACCAGACAGGATAAAATGGTTCTTTCAGAGCTAACCATGTGCTCAAAATGCCATAAATAACCAATAAAGTCATATCAGCTGTAAATTTCTAGCTGGTCAAAAAATGTCCGGACCAGGATTCGAACCAGGGATCTCTTGACTGAAGCCGCCAATGCTCTACCACCCGAACTATTCCGGACGAATCTGGTGGAACTTTTTCACTCAGCTAACCTTATTGATCATACCATCTGATCATACCAATTTACCATCTTCTAAATCATCTTGTATAACGGCTATGTAGTAACTTCATTTTTCTCTTTTTTTCAGTTACAAATTCTACTTGTATGTATGTTTCTTTAATTATTTTATGTAGTGTTATTTATTTAATTTCATTTTCTTATGTAGATTCATGAACTTGAAAACTCGTTTTCTTATGAGACATTTTTAGATCTGGAAAATACTACAAATAAATAATACATACCACTGAAAAATTATAAATAAGTAATAAGAATGACAATAAGTACCACAAAAAAATGTATATTCTGGGATAAAATGTAACCTCTGTTATTTGTATGTAACATCTGTTACCAAAACTTGTAACAGAGGTTACTTGTAACAGAAGTTATATTTAAGTAGATACAATTTTTTTCTTAAATAATAATGTTCTAAAAAATAACTATGTTATTTATATAAACTTATTTTACTTAGTGTTTCGTGATTTAAAGAGAAATTTTATTTTTAAAATAATATTATGACCTAAAATTGGAGTAACAGAAGTTACAAAGAGAAAACACACTCACCTTAGAACTTCATAATACTGCTCTATACTCTAAACATGTGGCAGACAAAGTGAAAATGGCGCTTGACTTCTATTCTAGAAAATTCTTTGAACAATACAGATTAGTAGCGCCCTTTGTTGGACAAAATTTTTATTATTTATTCTGCTAAATGTAAATAAAGTAATAGAGGTTTAATTTTCATGGACAAATATTAAATTAAACTCATGCAGTTACAAAATACATATCTTAATTCATTAGTACAAATTTATTAAACTACTATATCTGTTATTTCAATAAAAACAGATAAATATTGTGTTGTTCATAATATTTAGAATTGTAGTCTGTTTAAAGCTGTCTTTCTAGTCATTTGGACAGCTAATTTTCATAGCTAAGAACAGATAAAGTGCATAAATTGTGCAATTAGTACAACAAAATTGGCTAGAGCATATATCATACCAGTTAGGTATAGTTTTTCCTAAAAGATGGTATAAAAATTTTTAATTTCGTTATATAGTAGATGAAAAATAAAAGATTAAAGTTTTGGACATGAAAAGCACATGTTTTTTTGGTTTCACCCATAAAACTAAAAGTATATATATTGTTTTAGGTAATTACTGAAAATTTATTTAAAATTTACTTACCTTTTATACAGGGTGATTCAGCTCGTCGGTGACAAACTTTAAGGATCGATAGAGCACACCTAGACGAACATTTTTGAATAGGGAATGTAGGGTCCCTGACGCGATGGTAAGGCGCTAGGCGCTTTCGAAAATTTGGGTGCCGAAATTCGAAACGTCATAAAAACTAGGGAAATGGTTAGATTTTCTTGCTTGTTGCGTCGAAATGATTCTGTTTGTTTAGACTTTCTTCAGTACCAATTTGATAAGCGTATCTCTTAAAACATGGATAGGGGGCGCTGCAGACTTTGGAGAGCTAGACAACAACTTTAAGCCCGTTATTTTGATAATTTAACACATGCTCGCCAAAGTTTATACTCTAACTTAAAGTTTGAACCCAAAAGTAGAGCCCTGCAAAAAGCGTAAGAGCCGGAATAAAATGTCAAAGTACAGGGTGGTCGAAACTCGAAGGCTCCTAGGAGATAAACAAACAGATTTCTTGACTTATGGCATGCATTTTCATGATTCTGTTTGCTGGGGCTCTCTGAAACTCAGTTGAACGGTACAAAAAGAAACATCGATAGGGAGCGCTTTGGGCAAAAAACATAATTCGTTGACATTTCGGACGCTAACTGGAAACGGGGCGCTACGATCAGTTAGAAACAAAAAAGTCCTTCCGGCCAGTGCCGGGAGGAAGAGGTAGCTTTCATAATCCTTATTTAAAAAAAGCCAACTTATATCATGCAAACACACGAAGCTCAATTTAGTGGAAACCGAATATAGGAGATTCAATACTAATTTTTATCAATATAATGAATGAGAATTTCGCGAAATTAGTCAGCTTTATCCAAACTGCTTTTCTTTAAAGTAACTTATATTTGGCTGCCAAATTCGGCAGTTTCTTAAAGTGCCTGTCATTTTAAGACAACATGGTGGATGAGGCTAAGCAGTGAACTTGGTCGAGACCTTAGTAATTGCTGTGCACATGCTCACTCACATCGGAATCAGTTAATATATAGGAGTGCTGTCTCATGCAAAAAATCAGATTCTTCAAAATGTCACTCACAATAGAAATTGAAACTGCTATATCTGAGCCATTTTTTAAAGTAAAGACAAACAAAAAATGCTCCTGAATCCTTATATCAAGATCAAATACTTAAGAAAGAAACCTTTTTCAATTTCTAATTTTTTTGCACCTCACTTTAAATATATATATTTTTTTTAATTTAATGGCCGCCATTTTGAAACTTTGAAACAAGATGGCTGATGAATCTGGCCAGCGAACTTGTTCGAGGTGTTGATGTATACTATCCACATGAATTCTTACATCGAAATAGGCGAATACGTGTGTTATCGCGTGACAAATACAAGATCGTTTCAAAATGTTAGCCATGCTAGAAATTCAAAGTGCTATAAATCAACCATTTTTTAAGATATCAACAAAAGAACAAATTTTCAGAAACAAAAACTGCTCCGGAATCTTTGTATCAAGGCCAAACACATAAAAAAAATCTTTTTCATTTTCCAATTTTTTTAATACCTCATTTTGAATTTTAAATTTAATTTTTTTTAAATGGCAACCCTTTTGAAACAAGATGGCGGATGAAGCTGGCCAACGAACTCGGTCGAGACATTGGTATGTACTATGTATAAACGAATTTACATCCAAATAGGTTCATAAATACGCCTGTTATCGCGTGACAAAAATCAGGTCGTTTTAAAATGTCAGCCACAAGAGAAATTCAAAATGCTCTTACTCAGCCATTTTTTTTTAGATATAGACGAAAGAAAAACTGTTCCGGAATCTTTGTATTAAGGTCAAACACATACAAAAAAAATCTTTTTCATTTTCCAATTTTTTGGTATCTCATTTAAATTTTTTTATTTTTTAATTTTTTTAAATGGCCGCCATTTTGAAACAAGATGGCGGATGAAGCTGGCCAACGAACTCGGTCGAGATATTTGTATGTACTATGTACACACCAAGGTACATCCAAGTCGGTTCATAAATACGCCTGTTATTACGTGAGAAAAATCAGGACGTTTCAAATTGTCAGCCACGCTAGAAATTCAAAATGCTATAACTCAGCCATTTCTTAAGATATAGACGAAACAAAAACTGCTCCCGAATCTTTTTATCAAGGTCAAACACATAAGAAGAAAATATTTTTTCAATTTTCAATTTTTGGTACCACATTTCAAATTTAGATTTTTCTTAAAAATTTAAATGGCCGCCATTTTTGAACAAGATGGCGGGTGAAGCTGGCCAACGAACCCGGTCGAGACATTGGTATTTACTATGTATAAACGAAGTTACATCCAAATCGGTTCATAAATACGCCTTTTATCGCGTGACAAAATTCAGGACGTTTCAAAATGTCAGCCACGCTAGAAATTCAAAATGCTATAACTCAGCCATTTTTTAAGATATAGACGAAACAAAAACTGCTCCGAAATCTTTGTATAAAGGTCAAATACATAAGGAAAAAATATTTTTCCATTTTCAATTTTTTGGTACCACATTTCAAATTTTAAATTTTTAAAAAAATTTTAAATGGCCGCCATTTTGAAACAAAATGGCGGATGAAGCTGGCCAACGAACTCGGTCGAGAGATTGGTATGTACTATGTACACACCGAATTACATCCAAATCGGTTCATAAATACGCCTTTTATCGCGTGACAAAATTCAGGACGTTTCAAAATGTCAGCCACACTAGAAATTCAAAATGCTATAACTCAGCCATTTTTTAAGATATAGACAAAACAAAAACTGCTCCGGAATCTTTGTATAAAGGTCAAATACATAAGAAAAAAATATTTTTCCATTTTTAATTTTTTGGTACCACATTTCAAGTTTTAAATTTTTTTAAAAATTTTAAATGGCCGCCATTTTGAAACAAAACGGCGGATGAAGCTGGCCAACGAACTCGGTCGAGACATTGGTATGCACTATGTACACACCGAATTACATCCAAATCGGTGCATAATTACGGGAGTTACAGTGTGACATAGGTCAGATATATATATATATATATCAATTTTGAACGGAGGGTGGTTTCGGGGTCTGGGGTCATGATCGATGAAAATATACCAAAATTTTTTGAAATCGCTTTCCTCCGAACGGCTGCAATAGGTAGCTTTTTTGTAAAGAAAGCTACCTAAAAGAGAGTAATTTACTTATCATAAGAAGCTATTAAAACTGCAGTTTGTTTGTTTTTTTTAACAAACATAGCTGGTTTCAATCATGCACAATGCGCGCAATAAAATTTACATAAGGTGCTTTTTGCTGATTTATGCAAAAGATATCGTACCATATCGATATGCAAAAGATACGTAATGCGTAGACGACAACGCGAGATGACGTAGTTGTATGCGCAGACACGTCTTTTGAACGTGCGGTACCTACTTAAGCTTCGGGTTACTTGTCTGCAGATCGGTAGTAGGATGGAACGGTACACAAACTCTGAATTGGCTGACATGCATTTGGCGTATGGCGCTGCTGGTTGTAATGGACGAGCCGCTCAGCGGTTGTACGCCGAGCGTTACCCCAACAGGCAAATCCCCTGCCATGCCTTCTTCGCTCGAGTACACCAGAGGTTGTCCACAACGGGATCTTTCGACGGAGGCAGGCCTGAACGGGAGCGATCAGTGAGCACCCCCGACAACGAAGAGGCTGTGCTTAACCTGGTTGAGGACAACCCAGGTCATAGCACGAGAGATATCGCCAGACATGTTGGCATTTCGCAAGCAACTGCGTGGCGCATCTTACGTTCCCGGAATCTGCACCCCTACCACATCCAGCGGGTGCAGTTGCTCAGAGAGCAGGATTTTGGCCCTCGAGTGGAATTCTCAAGATGGTACTTGGCGATGAGATCCAGGGATCCCCGTTTTGTAAACAGCATTTTGTTTACGGACGAGTCCACCTTCAGCCGGGAGGGAATGTGGAACGCCCACAACAGTCATGTGTGGTGTGATGAAAATCCACATGAAACCAGAAGCCGAGCAGCCCAGGAGCGTTTCTCAGTAAATGTGTGGGCCGGCATTCTGGGGGATTGCCTCATTGGCCCTTATTTGTTACCTGAACGGCTGACAGGTGGAAATTACCTGATTTTCCTGGATCAAGTGCTGCCGCAGCTTCTGGATGAGGCGGACGTACCCGAAGGTTCGCGTCGCCAGATGTGGTTCCAGCACGATGGAGCTCCGGCCCATTACACGAACGACGTGCGTCTCCATCTAAACGCAAGGTATGGCCAGCGGTGGATCGGGCGTGGGGGTCCAGTTCACTGGCCTGCCCGATCACCAGACCTCACCTGCTTGGATTTCTTCCTTTGGGGTTACCTGAAGGCCGAGGTATACCATACACCTGTCAGCAGTGCTGAAGAACTTGTGGCGCGCATTGTGGCAGCTGCAGGGCAGATCAGATATACTCCTGGCATTGTTGGAAACACACACTCCTCAATGCGACGGAGGTGCGAAGCCTGCATCATGGCCCAAGGTCGAAATTTCGAGCATCTTCTGTAGTGTTATTTTTTGTAAATAAATTTCCAGTATCATTGATGTTTTTGGTCTAAATTTATTCAGAAGTGTTGAGCAGAGGTAGAAAATGTGTTTTCATTATTACTAACTGATCGTAGCGCCCCGTTTCCAGTTAGCGTCCGAAATGTCAACGAATTATGTTTTTTGCCCAAAGCGCCCCCTATCGATGTTTCTTTTTGTACCGTTCAACTGAGTTTCAGAGAGACCCAGCAAACAGAATCATGAAAATGCATGCCATAAGTCAAGAAATCTGTTTGTTTATCTCTTAGGAGCCTTCGAGTTTCGACCACCCTGTACTTTGACATTTTATTCCGGCTCTTACGCTTTTTGCAGGGCTCTACTTTTGGGTTCAAACTTTAAGTTAGAGTATAAACTTTGGCGAGCATGTGTTAAATTATCAAAATAACGGGCTTAAAGTTGTTGTCTAGCTCTCCAAAGTCTGCAGCGCCCCCTATCCATGTTTTAAGAGATACGCTTATCAAATTGGTACTGAAGAAAGTCTAAACAAACAGAATCATTTCGACGCAACAAGCAAGAAAATCTAACCATTTCCCTAGTTTTTATGACGTTTCGAATTTCGGCACCCAAATTTTCGAAAGCGCCTAGCGCCTTACCATCGCGTCAGGGACCCTACATTCCCTATTCAAAAATGTTCGTCTAGGTGTGCTCTATCGATCCTTAAAGTTTGTCACCGACGAGCTGAATCACCCTGTATATTACAGGATTATACTTTTTAAAAATTACTTAAAACATTGTAAATTTTTCAGCCTCAGTGTCAGTCACCGTGACAATCAACGTGTTAACCTAACTAAAAATGCACCAGAAGCCAAAATTCCCTAGTGATTGTGGTTCTAGATATTCTATAACCACGTTTTCTTTCTAATAGTAATATTCGCCTTATTTAACCGATGACAGCCTGCCATTAAATAAAGTTAAAATTAGTTTTAAGAATTTCTTATATATATTTTGAATACAAAAATACACATAATTCTAAGTACAGATTGATATTGTTATCTCTAATAACTTGATTTCAATTCATAAAAAACTACAACTGTAGTTATCATAGCAATTAACTCTACTTTTAAGCAACAAAATAACTCAGATTCAAAGATTACGAAAAGAAGTTACAAAAATCAAAACTTTAATACATACTAAACATTATTACTCCTTTACATTTTCGTCAGAAAGAGTATCTGACGTCATTGGGCACAGCTGCGCATCATAAGATAAACATATAAAGCAATAAACAGCACTTAATGATTTACAAAATTATTAGAACATCCATAAATATTACTTAGAAATTTACAAGAATGATTATGATAGCAATAAATCTCACTTATTGAATTGAAAAAGTACTTCATTTTTGATTATTTTATGATATCTAAATTATATTTATCGATAACACTCTCCCCCCTTTTGAGTTGCTGACTAGCTACTCAAAACTAAATTCTATTTTCCAAATCTCTGGGGCATTTTGATCACACGACCAAACTTGGTTCTATAAGTAGTTGGCTCAGACTCTGTCAACAAGTCTGAAGAATCTGTCCCCATCAAAGCACCTTGATTACTGCTTTCTAGCTGAAAAGAAGAAGGATAAAAATTAGTAGGAGATAATTCTAGTGGAAAAACTCGTTGTATGGGTCTGATAACCGCACCATGTTCTGTTTTTAATTTAACTGTTCTAAGTTTGCCATCTTTTCCAGGAATTAGGTCCACAATCCTTGCTAGCGGCCAATTGACACGCTTTTGTACATCGCCCCCAATCAGCACAAGTTCACCCAGCTTCAAGTCAGGTAATTGGGCGATTTCACGACGCTTTTGAATAAGTTGATCGACATATTCAATTCGAAAGCGCATTCTTAATTGTTGCTTAAGTCTGTATCGCAGCCTTTTGCGAAACTGTTTGGCGTCAACTTCATCAATGTCTGTGACACTAGAATTAGAGTTTTGCACTAAAAACATGTTCGGTGTTAATGGGACTAAATCCTCTGGATTTTCGGATTGATATGTGACAGGGCGAGAGTTAATAATATATTCACAATCACACCAAATTGTTTGCAGTTCCTCAAAAGTCACGCCAGCTTTGCCGAGTGTTCGTCGGAGAAGCTCTTTGATCACACGGATCAGCCTTTCCCACCAGCCACCCCACCAGGCGACTGAGGGCGGATTGAATTTCCAAATGATTCGTTTTAGGTCGGAGAAACGAGTCATTTTTTGCCAATCAATCTTTGACAGATCATTATTGGCACCTTTGAAATTGGTACCATTATCAGAATAGATTATTCTAGGTCTCCCTCTTCTTGCGATGAAACGTCGCAAAGACAGCAAAAATGCATCAGTTGACAAAGAGGAGACAATTTCTAAATGAACAGCTCGATAGACTGCACAAGTATAGAGCACTATCCAGGCTTTATCCGCATTTTTAATAAATAAAGGTCCAGCTAAATCAACGCCTACAATTTCAAAAACTTTAGAATCTTTAATGCGAACTAAAGGCAGTGGCACTGGATCGGATTCCCGTGATTTAACTTTGTAGCGCTGGCAAGGAATGCATTTATTTACTACTTTTCGGACAGTTTTTCTACCTCTTTGAATCCAATATTTTTCTCTCAAAATACTTAGAAGAATGTGAGTTCCAGCATGACAATTCGCGATATGGAAATGCTCTATCAGCCTAACCGTGAAAATACAGTCATCAAGTAAAAGAATTGGCGATAAGAAATATGGTGTATCAAAGCGTTATGTAATTCTTGTCTTTACTCTAATTATACCGTCTTCATCTTTAAAACAGACTGGGTTAGGTATCGAATCTACATCTGGAAAACACTCACTTTGTACCATTGAAATTAAAGTTTTTTCAGCATTTTCTAATTCCTCAACTGATAATTTACCATTTTTCCTTGCACTGTATCGCGACTTCACATTATTTATTAATTTTAATACCCAAGCAACTAGTCTAATAATAGATTCAAATTTTGAAAATTTCCTAGCGTACCAAGGAATATTTTTGACTGTTGTGTTTACATTACACAATTTCACTTTTCTCCTGTCACTAGTAAAATCTGGAGTTTCACTATCAAGAGTCTCAGTCCTGGGCCATTTTCCCCTTTCTTCAATGAGCCATTTCGGCCCTTCCCACCACCGAGATTCTAGCAATTGCTGGGGAGAACACCCACGCGAAATCAAATCCGCAGGATTCATTTTTCCTGGCACATGGCGCCATTCGCTATTGGGGAAAATACCTTTTATTTCTTTCACCCTGTTCGAAACAAAAACGGACCATTCACCGTATTCACTTATACAGTACAACGCAACCATGGAGTCACTCCAAAAAATGGTTTTCATGTTCTGGACACAAAGTGCTTGCTGTACTGAATGTGCCAACCTAGCTCCGATGTTACACGCGATTAATTCTAATCTGAAAATTGACGCTTGCTTTATAGGAGCAACTCTAGCTTTTGCTCTAATTAATTGAATTTTTACAGCGTCCGGGGTTATAGTTCGAAAAAAGACGCAAGCTGCATATGCCTCTTTGCATACATCCACGAAAACATGCATCTCGGTAGACTCATTTATTTCAACATATCGCGGAATTTGAACCTCCTCTAATATATTTATTTCACTGAACCATTTTTTAAAAGGTCTTTGAATTTCCTCCGGTAATGGAGAATCCCAACCTAGATCCAATTTCCAGGTTTGTTGTAATATAATTTTGGGTGGCAAAGTTGCCGGGCACAATATGCCAATCGGATCAAAAATTTTCTGCATAGAGCTCAAAATTAATCTTTTAGTGAAATTTTCATCGTTACTCAATTTATCAAAAGTTAAATTACACTTAAGCATATCCCAATCAAGATCCCACAATTTTGTTACACCCGAACTCTTTGAAACATTTTGAGATTTAACATTACTTTCCCAATTTCTCAAATTAAAACACCCTTGAGACATAATGCGTTTAGCCTGCTCGATAAATTCGTCTTGTTCCGCAGCATTCGAAACACCTGTAACACTATTATCAACATAAAACGCACATTTCAACTTTTCTGCCATATTCCTATAATTAGGAGATACATTATCTAATAAAAAAGATATCGAAGCTGCCAACAAAAATGGGCTTGAACTCACTCCGAAAACCACCCTGCAATGTCTATAAGTAATTTGTTCGTTCACAGAAGGATAAAAAAATCGAAAAATATCTCTATGATCCGGGTTTATGCTAATCTGCAAAAAGGCTTTTTCGATATCCGCAGAAAGACCAATTTTATAAATTCGAAACCTATCGATAATGTCCGGTATTTGCTCAATTAAATTCGGGCCTTTATACAAAATATCATTTAAGGAACACTTTCCATATTCTCTAGCGGACGCATCAAAAACGTGCCTAATTTTAGTAGTAGCACTGTCCAATTTCACCACAGGCCGATGCGGCAAAAAATACCCTTTCTGGATGTCCCCCGTTACATTCTCAATTATTTCAAAATCTTCCCATTCTCTGAAAACATTTTCATAATCAATAAGAAGACCGCCCCTTTTGTGCGCGTTCGCACATTTTTTTATGTCTCTTCCACGTCATTTCTTTATTACTGGGTAATTCAGTCGTATCAGATTTAAAATGTAAACAAACTGCATATCTACCATCTGGATGAATTTTAATATTGGTTTTAAATTCCTCTATTATTTTAGAATGCTCATATTGATTTTTCAAACTTTCTACAGGCTCCCTAATACCGATAGTTTCAAGATCCCATAACTCATTAATCGAAGCATTTTTTACATACAAAGATACAACAGACAAAACAGTATTACTGTCATAATTACTATTGAAATTTTGAATGGGTTTTCCAGTTAATACACAACTCAATCGTGTTTCTAACATAAATAAACCTGAATTTAATTTCATACATTTATTAGTGAATAATATGCCAATTAAATCGGCCCCTAAAAGTAAATTAATTTCCGAATCCTCGGATTCAAGATCAGGTAAAATAATTTGTTTTTCTCTAAGTGCCTCCACACTAGAAAGTTTGGGTACAAAACCAGTAATTTTATTTTCAGAGAATGCCTCAGCTCTACAACTAAAGGAGTCATTTAAATCAGAAATAATTAAATCATAAACATCATGTATTTGAACTGAGGTTTCTCTCCCCCCAAAAAGGCAATGGGTCATTTTAATTTTCCTCTTAGGAACCAGATGTAGATTCTCAACCACCTTTTTACTAACATAACTGTTTTGAGAACCAGAATCAATAATAGTGCGAACCTTTAGTTCCACATTCTTATTTTTCACTTTGATCATTAATGTCATGAGATAAACATTTTCGCTATTAGAATGATTTGTCATAGTATTAGTTTCATGAGTTTCACTTTCTTTCTTATCATTTTCACTATTATAATCTGGGCACATAAGAAAATGATGATATTTTTTATACTTAATAAAAGTACTTTTAAATCTACAGTTTTTAGATATGTGGTTAGGCTTAAAACTATTAAAGCAAGCATTTTTCTTTAGTAAAATCTTCTTCTTATTTTCTAAAGTCATATTTCTAGCGGCAAAACAATCTCGCGATAAATGCTTTTTGTCACAAAAAATGCAAGTAAATTCTCGCTTACCTGTATTTCCAAAAGAAGTGTTTACTAGTGATGAAGCTGTGGCAGGAGGGAAAGTTTTATTATCCCGGTCATATCTTTTATTAGTAGTATTAGCACCGAAACCACTTCGCGCTAAAGCAACCATCTCCTCGCTTTGCACTTCGGGTTTTAGAAAAGACATTAAATTTTTGAGTGAACGTTCTTCATGCATCGCATCTTCGGCATTTCGTTTTCTTTCCCATGACATCTAGACTTCTTCATGGAGGATCGATTCTACTAACGGGATCAGGAAATCGCCGTATTTTTCTTGCGTGCGTCCTAAACTTTCCAGAGATCGCAACTTTCCCTCTAATTCATCATACAACTTTGCCAAATCTGTTGTAACTCGGCCAGCGATGGCATTCTTCATGACCATTGTTAATAAGTCCCGTATATAGACTTGTACGAGAAGATCTTCTCTACCAAATCTTTCTTTGATTTGGTTTATTGCTTGATGATAATTAGCAGCTGTAGCTGGAAAGCTCTCCACCACCCTGGCTGCTTTTGAATTCGGAACAACCGCTTGAATTAAATATTGGAATTTATCCGAGTCCGAAATACTTTTATCTTCATGTATCTTCTGAAGTTGAGACCAAAAAGACAAATAGTCCTTAACATCACCGTTAAATTTTTTCAATTCAATCTTCGGCAGTTTAGAACTTCTCTTCTCAAGAGATTCATTCCTATTCTCAAAAACGGGCGTCTGCAAAGAAATATTTTTTTTTCTACTCCAGTTTTCAACTCAAGGTATCTATCCCGATATTCTTCGGCTGCTTGAAAATCTTCTTCACACTCCTTCTCGGAGCCTTCTTCTTTCAGCAGAATGCTACTGATATTTTTCTGACATTCCTCTAATCTTCCAAATTTATCTTCTAATTGTTTCTGTAAAACAGGCAGACTTGTAAGATCAATACCCAGTTTCACTAATTCTTCTGTAATTTCATTCGTGCACGACGTAAAACTTATTCTAAGATTTTTTCTTTCGAGTTTCAATGCTTTTAAATCCATAATTGCTATGTCGAGCCCCACGTTTTCGCGCCAAATGTTATCTCTAATAACTTGATTTCAATTCATAAAAAACTACAACTGTAGTTATCATAGCTATTAACTCTACTTTTAAGCAACAAAATAACTCAGATTCAAAGATTACGAAAAGAAGTTACACAATCAAAACTTTAATACATACTAAACATTATTACTCCTTTACATTTTCGTCAGAAAGAGTATCTGACGTCATTGGGCACAGCTGCGCATCATAAGATAAACATATAAAGCAATAAACAGCACTTAATGATTTACAAAATTATTAGAACATCAATAAATATTACATAGAAATTTACAAGAATGATTATGATAGCAATAAATCTCACTTATTGAATTTAAAAAGTACTTTACTTCATTTTTGATTAATTTATGATATCTAAATTATATTTATCAATAACAGATATCATTAATACTTGAACTATAATACCAATACTTGTAAAATATGGGATTTACATTAGAAATATTTGTAATGAAATGCCGAAACTTTAAATTGTAACTATCTCAACATAATGACAATATTGCGAAAGTATTTACTTTATGTTGGAAGTTTTTTTTTTTTGAACATATTTCGCAATATTGAAAATGTATATTTTGCAATTTCAAAATAAAATTTCTAATAAAAATATAAAAAATAAAAAGTATTTACAATACTAAAGTAAATATTTTGCAGTTTGCTTGTAACTTTTGTTTTATGTATTACAAATAAATAAAATATGTAAATTTTATTAACTTAAGTGAAAATTTTAAACATTGGAAAAAAATGAATATAATGCATACTGAATACAAAGGCATTATCTGTTTTGACGCTGACTTCAGCCAAACATTTTAACACTTTTACATTTATAATGATACAGAATTAAGGAGTTATCATCATTACGTAGATATAATAGCAAATCTAAGTGTTTCAAAATATCCAAAATTTAATACAAGAAATATATACTGAGAATTACCAGTGTTGAACCTAAATCGAGTAGGTATTGTGAATATGCGTGCAGCATGCACACTTTTGGATTACAGACGATTATATCATTTTTATGATTTAAAAATTAATGATCGAGCCTGAAACACGGAGAAGTGAATGCTAATTCCCGACTTAGTCAACATTCACCATTAGTGCATGGTGAATGTCGACATTTGCCGGTGTAAGTAGGAAATAAGCATACTTAACAAATATTTCGGACATACACCAAACGACTATGTTAATCAGTAAATAAATAAATATAAATGCTTAATTCATCTATAAAAGTTAAAGTTATACTTACACTAAATTACTTAAAAGATGACACAGTATTTAAAAATTGTTAAATTATTTTAATACCTTTGACCTTTCAACTATAAAAAAACATAGTCTTCTTCAGAGGAATATAAGAAATACAACAGTTATTGACGCCTAATTTTCAAAATCCACGTAGATGGTGACGAAAGGAGTGAAAGTAGAAGTTAATTTATAGATCCGGAAACATTGGGAAAATAAAACATGGATATATAGTCCGGGCAATAGATACCGTATAGGGGCTCTACCTAGCAAAATTCATGGTAGTTCTGGAAAAAGGCTTACTATATGTTTTTTGGGTTGCTGAATCCGAATTTTTAACTTCACACCAAATCCCCCCCCCCGAAACACCCCAAAAATAGTTGTTTTTAACTTAAATTTCTTATTGTTTTAGGGGAAAAGCATTACGAAATTCAGAAACTAGACAAAATTTGCAACAAATAGGATACATGACATTATGACGTAGGATGAACGGGGAGGTGGAGGTCTGCCACTGAACATGCACTGCGGCGCTACGTGCACTAAGTTATGAAGTCCAGGCAATACGGGATTTTACCTGGAAAAATTAATACTAGTTCTGGATTTCGACTCACTTTATGTTTTTTGGGTCGTTGAATCCGAATTTGTAACTTCCCACCAAAATTTCACCCAGTAACACACCAAAAAATTGATTTTTTGAAAAAAATTGGTTTTTGGGAAAAGCGCTCGGGGAATGTTCCGAGGCAGCTGCCTCTCTCCCCGTTTATCCTACGTCATAATGTCATACACCCTATTTGTTGCAAATTTTGTCTAGTTTCTGAATTTTGGAATGCTTTTCCCCTAAAATAATAAGAAATTTAAGTTAATAACAACTATTTTGTGGGGGTTTCGGGTGGGAAATTTTTGGGGGGAAGTTAAAAATTCGGATTCAGCGACCGAAGAAACTTAAAGTAAACCTTATAAGGAAAGTTCGGAAGGGAGATGGGAGGGCGAATGTAAACGTGTGAGTGGTTAAGTTGAATTGCGCAACTTAGTCCACCCAGCACCGCGCGCATTTTCCGAGGCAGATTCCCCGCTCCCCTTCATCCTAAGTCAAAATGTCATACATCTAATTTGTTGCAAATTTTGTCTACTTTCTGAATTTCTAGATACTTTTCCCCTAAAATAATAAGAAAAATTGATTTTTTTAAATAAAAACCTTTTTTGGGGGGTTATTTCCTCAAAAGCATATTCTTAAAAAATGCTGCTAAACAAACTCCTCTCACCCCTATTTTCATAAAATCAAAGCAGACCTGATGCATGCGCAATAGCGTGGAGGCTTTTGCTATCTAAAAACAAACAGTATATTTATTCAAACACTTTCATTAAAAGATTTTAAAAATAATGTATAATCATATAATCATTTTTAAAATTATTGTTGTTCATTTAATCATATATACGGCGGGTACATTCTTGGCGCTTCTAGTGCTAAAATAATTGTATTTTTGAGTTCAGCTATACAAGAGCTTTCACACGCTATATATAAAAAAAAACATTTTATTTTCACGTAACTTAATTAGCGCCCCTCCATTTTTCTTAAATATATTTGTGAATGATTAATAATCTATAAATATGTGGACCAACAGCTTTTATGACTTCTGCCAAATTTGAACTTTCCAACGTTCAATAATTTACTTCAAAATCGGCTGTGACAGACGGACAGACAGACAGATACACGAGTAATCTTATAATGGTTCCCTTTTTACTTTTTAAGTACGGAACACTAAAACGAAATTAGAGTTGTTGTATAGCAGATTTTTTCGTGTAGGGGCAATAGGGGATTTTACCTGGCAAAATTAATGCTGGTTCTGGATTTCTACTCACTTTATGATATTTTGGGTCGCTGAATCCGAATTTTTAACTTCCCACCAAAATTTCACCCTGCAACCCCCCAAAAAATTGATTTTTTGAAAAAATTTGGTCTTTGAGAAAAGCGTGCGGGGAATGTTAAAAGGCAGCCCCCTCTCTCCCCGTTTATCCTACGTCGTAATGTCATGTATCCTATTCTTTGCAAATTTTGTCTAGTTTCTGAATTTCGTAATGCTTTTCCCCTAAAACAATAAGAAATTTAAGTTAAAAACAAGCGGAGGGCGTTTCGGGGGGGGGGGGGATTTTGGGGATAAGTTAAAAATTCGTATTCAGCGACCCAAAAAACTTAAACTAAACCTTATAGAGAAAGTTCGGAGGGAAGATGGGAGGGTGAATGTAAACGTGTGAGAGGTTAAGTGGAATTGCGCAACTTAGTCCACGCAGCACCGCGGCATATGTTCCGAGGCAGATCGCCCCCCTTCCCCTTCATCCTAAGTCATAATGTCATGTATCTAATTTGTTGCAAATTTTGTCTACTTTCTGAATTTCTAGATATTTCCTAAAAAAATAAAATAATTGTTCAAACAATAAAATAAATGTTCTTTAATACGAACTTTAAGTTTACGCGAAGTCATGCCTATGTATTCGAGATAAATATCTTCTATTATCAGTGGAATTACATATGCCCCAGAAATATACTTCCCTATATCTATGTTTTATTTTGCCAGTGTTTCCGGATCTATAAATTAACTTCCAATTTCATCCCTTTGGTCACCATCTACCTGGATTTTGATAATTATGCGCCAATAACTGTTGTATTTCTTATATTCCTCTGAAGAAGACTATGTTTTTATTGTTGAAAGTACTATGGTATTAAAATAATTTAACATTTTTAAACACTGTGTCATCTTTTAAGTAATTTTGCACATAGTGTAAGTTTAAGTTTGACTATGTTAATGTTGACATTCTCCATATTTCGGTCTTTCACGGTAACATATATATATATATTTATTAGGTAGCTTTCATTACAAAAAGCTACCTATTGCAGCCGTTCGGAGGAAAGCGATTTCAAAAAATTTTGGTATATTTTCATCGATCATGACCCCCAGACCCCGAAACCACCCTCCGTTCAAAATTTATATATATATATATATATATATATGTATATATATATATATATATATATATATATATACATATATATATATATATATATATACATATATATATATATATATATATATATACATATATATATATATATATATATACATATATATATATATGCAGGGTGTCCGGTCTCAACGGTGTCCAATGGCTAATTCCTAAACCGTTAGTCATAGACATAAAGTTCCAGTTACAAAAATGTTTTAAATCAGGTAAAGAAATATTTTAAAAGCGATTTGGGTCAATGAAAACATTTCTTAAAAAATTACGAAATTTAAATTTTTATACGGTCCCCCGGTCCTATAAGTTATATTTAGTAAAATTTTCCTATTGCACTGACAAGTAATACAAAAAAGGTCCCGTTGTTCTACGATTAAAATTGACCGAGTAATACCTGTTTAAAGTTGGAGCATATTTTTTGCTGCAAATTGGGAGTCATTCACAAATTTAGTTGAAATATAATTTCGTCAGATATATTAAAAAATGGTTGAGAGTAAAATTAACATTGCAACATAAACTTGAAATCCTTAGTCTGTCTGACGTATTAATGCAAAATATACAATTTGTAATACACATTTAAGAAGAAACAAAACAAAACAACAACAAAAAAAAAACAGAATTTTTGTTAAATAAAATGATGCTAAATTAACAGCCTCAATTCTTTACAAAATGATACGTATTTTAAAATGTTATTAGATTACACTAGCCTACAAAAGTTGGTTTATTTCATGTTTTTTAGCTTTTGATAATTGATTCTTATGTATTCTGTACCGCTGAATCCGGAATTCACCTTCATTTTTAGCCATCACATCAAGATTTTTTGCAAATTGTAAATTTCAAAGTTAAAAAGTTCAAAGTTAAAATTTAATCTCCTCCCCAATCTCATCACACCACCCAGCTGTAAGAATCTTAAGATAAGCAAAAATATCGAATACGTTATTGAATCAAAAAAAAAAAAAAAGTTTTACATATGTTTTATAGTATGAGATTTTCGCTAAATTTTAACTTACACATTTGCAAAAATATTCTAACGTGATGGTTAAAAATGAAAGTCATTTTCAGATTTAGTGCTAAAAAGTACGTAAAAATCAATTACCAAAAGTTATAAAATACAACCATCTCCTCTACTTTATAGTATCCGAAATTTGTTATTCTTTAAATTCGACAATGTATGATTTGCGAAATATCCTGACATGATGGTTAAAAATTATAGCATTTTTCGGATTTAGTGCTAAAAAAATACATAAAAGTTAAAAAACCCAACAATCTCCGTCTTGTATTATCTAATCTAAAACTTTTTCATAAACTTCTTGGCGGTAATCTATCCGAAATTTTTTGTATTATCCTATAAAATAAGTATAAATGGTAACCACCGAAAATCATAATAATATTAGATTGTTATCAGATTTGAGCCAGTATGTAAAATGTAATCGCGTTCGGATATTTGAAAGTGTGTTAAAGTTCGAATACAAATTTTGAACTGGAAAAACATAATATCATTGAAGTAACATAAAAACTTATAAAAATAACATAATTTTATTAAAAGAAATCATAAAAGAAACAGTCTCAAATCCTGACAAAATAAGACATATGTTATTTCAGCCAATCTGAAACTTAATAAATGTTAACTTAATCGTAATACTTGTACGATTTTTTTCAAAGCGCAAATACACATGAAATGAGATCTTCGAATACTTTAAGCACTTGGAATATGAACCCTGAAAGCCAAGGCGAACTCATTTGTCTTCAGAGCAGAAAAGTAGCTCTGAAATTGAATCATGCATTTTTAAAGTTTCATAACTCGCACAGTTTTAGCGTCATATGAATGGGACTTTTTTTGTCTTACAGTGTTATAGGAAAATTTTACTAAATATAACTTATAGGACCGGGGGACCGTATAAAAATTTAAATTTCGTAATTTTTTAAGAAATGTTTTTATTGACCCAAATCGCTTTTAAAATATTTCTTTATCTCATTTAAAGCCTTTTTCTAATTGAAACTATATGTCTATGACTTACGGTTTAGGAATTAGCCATTGGACACCGTTGAGACCGGACACCCTGTATATATATATATATATATATATATATATGACCTTTGTCACACAGTAACTCTCGTATTTATGAACCGATTTCGATGTAATTCGGTGTGTACATAGTACGTACCAATGTCTCGACCGAGTTCGTTGGCCAGCTTCATCCGCCATTTTGTTTCAAAATGGCGGCCATTTAAGATTAAAAAAAAAAAAAATTAAAATTTGAAAAGTGGTACCAAAAATTTGAAAATGGAAAATTATTTTTTTCTTATGTATTTGACCTTCATACAAAGACTATGGAGCAGTTTTTGTTTCGTCTATATCTTGAAAAATGGCTGAGTTATAGCATTTTAGGTAGCTTTCTTTACAAAAAAGCTACCTATTGCAGCCGTTCGGAGGAAAGCGATTTCAAAAAATTTTGGTATATTTTCATCGATCATGACCCCCAGACCCCGAAACCACCCTCCGTTCAAAATTTATATATATATATATATATATATGACCTATGTCACACTGTAACTCCCGTAATTATGAACCGATTTCGATGTAATTCGGTGTGTACATAGTACATACCAATGTCTCGACCGAGTTCGTTGTCCAGCTTCATCCGCCGTTTTGTTTCAAAATGGCGGCCATTTAAAATTTTTAAAAAAATTTAAAACTTGAAATGTGGTACCAAAAAATTAAAAATGGAAAAATATTTTTTCTTATGTATTTGACCTTTATACAAAGATTCCGGAGCAGTTTTTGTTTCGTCTATATCTTAAAAAATGGCTGAGTTATAGCATTTTGAATTTCTAGTGTGGCTGACATTTTGAAACGTCCTGAATTTTGTCACGCGATAAAAGGCGTATTTATGAACCGATTTGGATGTAATTCGGTGTGTACATAGTACATACCAATCTCTTGACCGAGTTCGTTGGCCAGCTTCATTCGCCATTTTGTTTCAAAATGGCGGCCATTTAAATTTTTTTAAAAAATTTAAAATTTGAAATGTGGTACCAAAAAATTGAAAATGGAAAAATATTTTTTTCTTATGTATTTGACCTTTTATACAAAGATTTCGGAGCAGTTTTTGTTTCGTCTATATCTTAAAAAATGGCTGAGTTATAGCATTTTGAATTTCTAGCGTGGCTGACATTTTGAAACGTCCTGAATTTTGTCACGCGATAAAAGGCGTATTTATGAACCGATTTGGATGTAATTCGGTGTGTACATAGTACATACCAATCTCTCGACTGAGTTCGTTGGCCAGCTTCATCCACCAGTTTGTTTCAAAATGGCTGCCATTTAAAATTTTTTTAAAAATTTAAAATTTGAAATGTGGTACCAAAAAATTGAAAAAGGAAAAATATTTTTTTCTTATGTATTTGTCCTTTATACAAAGATTTCGGAGCAGTTTTTGTTTTGTTTATATCTTAAAAAATGGCTGAGTTATAGCATTTTGAATTTCTCTTGTGGCTGACATTTTGAAACGTCCTGAATTTTGTCACGCGATAAAAGGCTTATTTATGAACCGATTTGGATGTAACTTCGTTTATACATAGTACATACCAATGTCTCGACCAGGTTCGTTGGCCAGCTTCACCCGCCATCTTGTTTAAAAATGGCGGCCATATAAATTTTTCAGAAAAATTTAAATTTGAAATGTGGTACCAAAAATTGAAAATTGAAAAAATATTTTCTTCTTATGTGTTTGACCTATATAAAAAAATTCGCGAGAAGTTTTTGTTTCGTCTATATCTTAAGAAATGGCTGAGTTATAGCATTTTGAATTTCCAGCGTGGCTGACATTTTTAAACGTCCTGATTTTTCTCACGTAATAACAGGCGTATTTATGAACCGACATGGATGTACCTTGGTGTGTACATAGTACATACAAATATCTCGACCGAGTTCGTTGGCCATCTTCATCCGCCATCTTGTTTCAAAATGACGGCCATTTAAAAAAATTAAAAAATAAAAAAATTCGAAAGAGATACCAAAAAATTGGAAAATGAAAAAGATTTTTTTTGTATGTGTTTGACCTTAATACAAAGATTCCGGAACAGTTTTTCTTTCGTCTATATCTAAAAAAAAATGGCTGAGTAATAGCATTTTGAATTTCTCTTGTGGCTGACATTTTAAAACGACCTGATTTTTGTCACGCGATAACAGGCGTATTTATGAACCTATTTGGATGTAACTTGGTCTGTACATAGTACATACTCGACCGAATTCGTTGGCCAGCTTCATTCGCCATCTTGTTTTAAAAGGGTTGCCATTTAAAAAAATTAAATTTAAAATTCAAAATGAGGTATTAAAAAATTGGAAAATGAAAAAGATTTTTTTATGTGTTTGGCCTTGATACAAATATTCCGGAGCAGTTTTTGTTTCTTAAAATTTGTTCTTTTGTTGATATCTTAAAAAATGGTTGATTTATAGCACTTTGAATTTCTAGCATGGCTAACATTTTGAAACGATCTTGTATTTGTCACGCGATAACACACGTATTCGCCTATTTCGATGTAAGAAGGCATGTGGATAGTATACATCAACACCTCGACCAAGTTCGCTGGCCAGATTCATCAGCCATCTTGTTTCAAAATGGCGGCCATTAAATTAAAAATATATATATATATTTAAAGTGAGGTGCAAAAAAATTAGAAATTGAAAAGGTTTCTTTCTTAAGTATTTGATCTTGATATAAGGATTCAGGAGCATTTTTTGTTTGTCTTTACCTTAAAAAATGACTCAGATATAGCAGTTTCAATTTCTATTGTGGGTAACATTTTGAAAAATCTGATTTTTTGCATGCGACAGCACTCCTATATATTAACCGATTCCGATGTGAGTGAGCATATGCACAGCAATTACTAAGGTCTCGACCAAGTTCACTGCTTAGCCTCATCCACCATGTTGTCTTAAATTAACAGGCACTTTAAGAAATTGCCAAATTTGGCAGCCAAATATAAGTTACTTTAAAGAAAAGCAGCTTGGATAAAGCTGACTAATTTCGCGAAATTCTCATTCATTATATTGATAAAAATTAGTATTGAATCTCCTATATTCGGTTTCCACTAAATTGAGCTTCGTGTGTTTGCATGATATAAGTTGGCTTTTTTTAAATAAGGATTATGAAAGCTACCTCTTCCTCCCGGCACTGGCCGGAAGGACTTTTGAATTTCTAGCGTGGCTGACATTTTGAAACGTCCTGAATTTTGTCACGCGATAACAGGCGTATTTATGAACCGATTTGGATGTAACTTCGTTTATATATAGTACATACCAATGTCTCGGCTGAGTTCGTTGGCCAGCATCATCCGCCATCTTCTTTAAAAATGGCGGCCATTTAAATTTTTAAGAAAAATTTAAATTTGAGATGTGGTACCAAAAAATTGAAAATTGGAAAAGTATTTTTATCTTGTGTATTTGACTTTTATACAAAGATTCCGTAGCAGTTTTTGTTTCGTCTATATCTTAAAAAATGGCTGAGTTATCGCATTTTGAATTTCTAGCGTGGCTGACATTTTGAAACGTCCTGAATTTTGTCACACAATAAAAGTCGTATTTATGAACCGATTTGGATGTAACTTCGTTTATTCATAGTACATACCAATGTCTCGTCCGAGTTCATTGGCCAGCTTCATCCGCCATCTTGTTTAAAAATGGCGGCCATTTAAATTTTTAAGAAAAAATTAAATTTGAAATGTGGTACCAAAAAATTGAAAATTGAAAAGATATTGTTTTCTTATGTGTTTGACCTTGATAAAAAGATTCGGGAGCAGTTTTTGTTTCGTCTATATCTTAAAAAGTGGCTGGGTTATAGCATTTTGAATTTCTATCGTGGCTGAAATTTTGAAACGTCCTGATTTTTGTCACGTGATAACAGGCGTATTTATGAACCGATTTGGATGTATCTTGGTGTGTACATAGTACATACAAATATCTCGACCGAGTTCGTTGGCCAGCTTCATCCGTCATCTTGTTTCAAAATGGCGGCCATTTAAAAAAATTTTAAAAAATTAATTTTAAAATGAGATACCAAAAAATTGGAAAATCTAAAAGATTATTTTCTTATGTGTTTGACCTTAATACAAAGATTCCGGAACAGTTTTTGTTTTGTCTCTATATAAAAAAAATGGATGAGTTATAGCATTTTGAAATTCTATTGTGGCTGACATATTAAAACGACCTGATTTTTGTCACGCGATAACAGGCGTATTTATGAAACGATTTGGATGTAACTTCGTTTATACATAGTACATACCAATGTCTCGAAGAGTTCGTTGGCCAGCCTTATCCGCCATCTTCTTTAAAAATGGCGGCCATTTAAATTTTTAAGAAAAATTTAAATTTGAGATGTGGTACCAAAAAATTGAAAATTGGAAAAATATTTTTTTCTTATGTATTTGACTTTTATACAAAGATTCCGTAGCAGTTTTTGTTTCGTCTATATCTTAAAAAATGGCTGAGTTATAGCATTTTGAATTTCTAGCGTGGCTGACATTTTGAAACGTCCTGAATTTTGTCACACAATAAAAGTCGTATTTATGAACCGAATTGGAAGTAACTTCGTTTATTCATAGTACATACCAATGTCTCGTCCTAGTTCATTGGCCAGCTTCATCCGCCATCTTGTTTAAAAATGGCGGCCATTTAAATTTTTAAGAAAAATTAAATTTTAAATGTGGTACCAAAAAATTGAAAATTGAAAAGATATTTTTTTCTTATGTGTTTAGCCTTGATAAAAAGATTCGGGAGCAGTTTTTGTTTCGCCTATATCTTAAAAAGTGGCTGGGTTATAGCATTTTGAATTTCTAGCGTGGCTGACATTTTGAAACGTCCTGATTTTTGTCACGTGATAACAGGCGTATTTATGAACCGATTTGGATGTATCTTGGTGTGTACATAGTACATACAAATATCTCGACCGAGTTCGTTGGCCAGCTTCATCCGTCATTTTGTTTCAAAATGGCGGCCATTTAAAAAAAATTAAAAAAATTAAAATTTAAAATGAGATACCAAAAAATTGGAAAATGAAAAAGAGTTCTTTCTTATGTGTTTGACCTTAATACAAAAATTCCGGAACAGTTTTTGTTTTGTCTATATCTAAAAAAATGGATGAGTTATAGCATTTTGAATTTCTATTGTGGCTGACATATTAAAACGACCTGATTTTTGTCACGCGATAACAGGCGTATTTATGAACCGATTTGGATGTAACTTCGTCTGTACATAGTACATACCAATGTCTCAACCGAGTTCGTTTGCCAGCTTCATTCGCCATCTTGTTTTAAAGGGTTGCCATTAAAAAATATAAATTTAAAATTTAAAATGAGGCACTAAAAAATTGGAAAACGAAAAAGATTCTTTTATGTGTTTGGCCTTGATACAAAGATCCCGGAGCAATTTTTGTTTCTGAAAAGTTGTTCTTTTGTTTATATCTTAAAAAAAGGTTGAATTATAGCACTTTGAATTTCTAGCATGGCTAACATTTTGAAACGATCTTGTATTTGTAACGCGATAACACACGTATTTGCCTATTTTGATGTAAGAAGGCATGTGATTAGTATACATCAATACCTCGACCAAGTTCGCTGGCCAGCTTCATCAGCCATCTTGTTTCAAAATAGCGGCCATTAAATTAAAAATAATTATATTTAAAGTGAGGTGCAAAAAAATTAGAAATTAAAAAAGGTTTCTTTCTTAAGTATTTGACCTTGATATAAGGATTCAGGAGCATTTTTTGTTTGTCTTTATCTTAAAAAATGGCTCAGATATAGCAGTCTCATTTTCTAATGTGGGTGACATTTTGAAAAATCTGATTTTTTGACTGCGACAGCACTTGTATATATCAACCGATTCCGATGCGAGTGAGCATGTGCACAGCAATTACTAAGGTCTCGACGAAGGTCACTGGTTACCCTCATTCACCATGTTGTCTTAAAATGGCAGACACTTTAAGAAATCGCCGAATTTGGCAGTCAAATATAGGTTAGTTTAAATAAAAGCAGCTTGGATAAAGCTGACTAATTTTGCGAAATTCTCATTCATAATGATTTAGTATTGGTAAAAATTAGTATTGAATCTCCTATATTCGGTTTCCACTAAACTGAGCTTCGTGTGTTTGAATAATATAAGTTGGCTTTTTTAAAATAAGGAATATGAAATCTACATAGGAATATGAAATCTACCTCTTCCTCCCGGCACGCATATTCACAATACCTACCCGTTTCAGATTCGACGCGGGTGTTTCTCAGTATATTTTTCTGGTATGAAATTTTGAATATTCTGAAACCTGAAAACTAGAGCTTCTAAATACATATATTTAGCAGCCTTACTGAAAACATTCGCTACGCTGTCTGATGTAAACATGAAGTTATTATTTTACCATGTCCTACTAAGCGAACATGTCTTTTCATTGAGTATCTTTCTAATCTTAGGAAAATTATAAACGTGAAAATGTAGGTCTGAAATCAGCGTCAAAACGGATGATTAAATGCTTTTGTATTTATTATCCCTAATATTCAGCTTTTTTTTTTTTTTTCCAAATGTGCAAAAGCATTACTTAATAAAATTTACATATTTTGCGTATTTGTTATACATAAAATAAAAGCTATAAAAATAAAACCTACTTTAAATCAAATTTAACAATGGTATATATTTTATTATGTTTGTAATAGAATGGCATTTAAAAAAAATGATTTGGTATTGCAATAATAGTAGATACAGCAATGTTGACCTTTACTAAATATACCTCATGCGGAGTTGCAGGATTACAGGTGTTTACGATTTTTTTAGAAACACTATTTCATACTAATAGTAATCTTTAATAATAATCTTTGCTTTATAACTTCTGAATTTAAATAAGGTGAAGATTACTATTTGGAAATAGCTTTATAAAAATCCTGAAACACAATTACAGTGAAAAGGAACATCAGCTATGTTACTTATATTGTGCCAATATTTGTGTTCATCGCTATCAGTGTTTCCAATTAAGCAGAATTCTGAATTCAAAATATCTACAAGACTTTCGAAATCGTATTTTTTATTTTATTTAATCGACGAAAGTTTGTTATTAAATACGGTGAAAAATATTGTTAAAAAGTTCTGCAAGTCCAATAATGTAAAGTAGTGGGATTACACTGGAGATAGTATTTGTAATTAAACACCAGTACAGCAGAAATATTCCTACACATTGTAACACACAACGTAAAGTATTTACTTTGCGTTGGAAATATTAATAGTGAAATCGCAAAATATTTTTGCCAATATTGCGCAAATATCTGCAAAATCTAAACTTCAAAATGTTGGGGGTAATATATAAATAATACAAACAATATAGACATAGAGCAATAGTTTTTTTGCATCGAGGAATATACCTTTTACCGGTTGTTTCACTGGGTATTTATACAGTGTTCAGTTAACATTCCTGTACTTATTAGTATTACTGTAATGTCAATGTCAAATCAATTTTTACATATCTTTCTTTGAAATGCCACAGAATTACAAATGTAATAGAATATTCCATTGTTAGATTTGATTAAAAGTAAGTTTTATTTTTATAATTTTTATTTTATGTATTAGGAACAAATAAAATATGTTAAATTTTATAAACTTAAGTGAAATTTTTGCTTATTAGAAAAAAATAATAGTGTATAAGGAATACAAAGGCAATCATCCAAATACGAAACTATTTCACATTTATAATAATATTAAGATACTATCATGGAGATAACCACCTACTACATGGAGATAACCAAACTAACCGTTGATAAAATAATGCTCAAGGATAAAACTTATTCCTTTAATAGGACCTAAAACCCCGAACGGGTTAAATAATAATTCCATTAGAGGTCTGCACGGGCCGAAATTCCCAGACCCGGGCCCACCCGACTCAAAGAGAAAAATGCGGCCCGTCCCGATACAAAAATTAAAAGTTCGGCCCGGCCGTAGACCAAAAAAAAAATTGCCCGGCCGGCCCGAGTGAATTTTTACAAAACATGGATTTTTACGTCAATTTGGTTAAACATTTGTCGCGTACGAGGAGTTCTGACCAAAAATATTTATCTTAACTTTTTTTTTTATGTTTATAATCTTCATTTTTATAGAAGTGTCGGAGGCTGCGATATTTATTTTTTTAATGAATCTGTATTTCTTGTATGTAAATGTTTCAGTTATCTTTAATATTATTAATCCGTATTCCATGTATTGAAGTCTTAAAAATCTGAAAAATACTATACGATGAAATCTTTTAAGACGTAATTGATTCAAAAGAAAAGAAATGCGTTATAGACAAGTTCCCTTCTTAGCAAGTGTAAATGTATTATATATTCTTTTCTTACATATCAGTATATTAAATTTGCATGGGTCAACACATTTTTCAGTTTAAAACAGGGTTCCGTCATAGGTAGGTTCTTTTTCACACGTTTTACTTTATTTTAATAAGCATAGAAATCTACTATTCTTTAAAAAGAATAAATTTTAATGTTTAAGTGTAGAATAATGGCGATTTAAAAGTGTATACATTTTTTGCAAAAAATTTTGAGCCAGGCCTGATTTTACTGACCTCTGAATGGACCAGGCCACGCTGAGACAACGATTTTCATAAGGGCTGGGTTGAAATTAGGACTGAAAAAATTGGGCCGTGAAGACTAGGAATGAAACCAGTCCCAGCTCTGTAAAAAAAAAAAATAAATAAATAAAATAAAATTAAGCCCGGCCCGGCGTGAGTACCGTGAATGAAAATCGGCCCGTGCATATCTCTAAATTCCATGCCTCTATGAATTAGCAATCCACTTCAAAAAGGTTTCAGAATATTCAAAATTTCGTACCACAAAAATATAGTGAGACACACCAGACACACCAACAAAGCGATATAAGTAAGCGTCCTATCTTAAATGGGAGAAGTATCCGCAAGATTAAAAGCGAGGTCACATCAATCAAGGTCATGCGCCACGTAGCGGATGGAGTGTGAACTACAGGTAGATACCTAACTGCTTTCTTACTCACACCACTAAAATTATAAAGTTTTTTTCCACTTGATTAATAACTGAAATTTTTCTGATAGGGCGAAGAAAACTTCGTGGTGTCAAGTGCGTTTGGATGCCCCACTCGCTACGCCATTATTTTGAAATAAATGTGGCAAACAAAATTCATTTTCATGAGCGACAGAAGGTTTAGAAAATACGCGCCACACTAAAAGCCCGCATATGTGAATTATCACTCCGTCCACAAGGTGGCGCAACTCTGTTAATTTACGCCTGATTCCAGCATTAAGTTTGCTCGCTTACTTATAACGCTTTGCACACCAGTGTCGAATCTGAACGGAGTAGGTATTGCGAATATGCCGCACTGGCCAGAAGGACTCTTTTTTTTAACAAGCTATCTTTGGAGACGGCTTCGAGTCGAGCAAATAACTTTTTGTTGCGTTTTGAATGAAAAGAGGAGTGCATTTTAAGTTTTATTGCAGAGCTTTTCTTATTTTTTCTGGTATCAGTAATATATTGTTTGAAGATAGCATTTTTTAAGGGGACGTCTGAGTTCAACAAATAGAAATGCTTTATTTACATGAAGTACAAATATTTGTTTTAGTGTTACAAATTGGTTATAAATTATAAAATAAAAATACACAAACATATACGATTAATAAAGTGTATTTTCGTGCTTCTTAAAAGTAAGTAACGAAAATAACTTTTTACTATGACTTTGAAAAGATTTTTAAAAAAATGTAGTTACTGTCCATGCATCTTTGAATTGTAAATTACTTTTTTTTTCCTTTAAAATTCCTCAATATTTCTAAGTAACAATCTTGATACATATTACAACAAATGTATCCACTTATTTTATAGTTCCGGTTTATTAATGATGTAAAATTAGTAATAAAATATATTAACATGTGAACGTGCATGGAAAATTTAGTTTTCTTCAGCTTGTTGATATATTTATAAATAACACTGATTATATGTAAAAGATGCGCATTTTAAAAAATATTTTTTCAAGTAATAAAATGAGAAAATCGTGAAAATATTTTTATAAATTGGAAATATAAAACATTAAAATTTTTGTTATTAACGGATATTATTGAAATTTTTGAAAATTTCATTAAACTGAATTTTACATTTTAAATCTTTATCGAATAAAGGAAAAATGCGCATTTTTTTTTTATAGATCCTTAGATCTACTAAAATATATGAAAAAAAAAAAGATGAACATAAAACTTTAAGATTTTTAAACTAAAGGATACTATTATTACTATTATTATTTTAATTTTTAGTAAACTGAATTTTGCCTCTTAAATATTTATTGAATTTAGGAAAGATGCGCATATTTAAAATAATTCTTTTATCTATTGAAATGAGAAAAACGCGAATATAATTTTATAAATTGAGAAAATACAACATTAAAATATTTGTAACTAAAGGATAACATATAATTTTTTGAAATTTTCAGTGGATTGAACTTTGCCTTTTAAATATTCATAGAATTCCTGGTACAGAACATCACTTTGAGGAATTTTGCATTAGAATAACTCGTTCACAGGCATTTTTGCTGATGTTTGTTTGCCCATTTGAAAATCGGACCTTACACATACCTGCCAATCTACCAGAATTTTTTTTTCCAATCAAATAAAACAAGAATGCTGAAAAGTTTCTTGTTCCTATATATTTACTTAACCATTTATTTTATTAAATACAATTTATGGTGTTATTTGAGTGTAGGAAAAAAGAAGTCTGGCTGGTATTGGCAATCAATTCTTACACTCCTCTATAGACAGCACATCACTGATTGTCACTGAATTTTTTAACCCCTTGAGGGACGGTTGGGTATATTTTATCCCACATAGGATTAATGAAGATTTGCACCAGAAAAAAATATAAATTTTATTTTTCTAACTTTGGTGGGCAAAAAATCGCAAAATTGCTTTTCCTTATTCTTCGATAAATATTTTTGCAGAATCCAGTGTGAATTCGACATTACATAAACACAATTATTTGCCCCTCAAAGGGTTAATCGAATTTCTAATTTTTTTTTCTTCATAAGAAATCCAATCTCGGACTTTACTGGTAAGAGGTGATGTCTGGTACTCAACATGCTCACACAGCGCGCACTAAATTCGAGACTTTTATTAACAGGGTTGCCATTATCGCCAGTTTTTTATTAAGAAATTCCTAATTCATACCGCTAATTCCGAAAGAAGAATTTTTTATTAATGTAATGACGAAATTTCTGACGTTAAAGAAAGTACAAATTACTATTCCGAATTTCTACTATGGATTCTGATTCTCAATATTAAAAAGGCCAAATAGGCTGTACAGATCTTGGATCAGCAGTTACTGTGTCGTTCGGAAAGTCATGTCCATTTGGGAAAATCAATTCGTACTGGTAAATTCTATTATTTAATTGTTACACATTGATTTCGATATGTAATGTCTAATAATTACCGGGCAGAATTTTCCGGTACGAATTGATTTTCCCAAACGAACACGACTTTCCGAACGACCCAATACTTTTACCGAAACGCTATTACATATTTACTGTGTGTTGTTAAATACGGTATATAACTGTGGTTAACTGAATTTATTATGCACTGAAACTGATTATTATTTTTAGGAACAATGAAGAGTATTAATTAATCTGAGAATTTAAAAAAAAGTTAATGTAATACAGTATACACACGTAGAAAATATACAATTTTCGCTGTAAAAATAAAGAATAGAAACATTTAACACGATCACGCCGGCGTGGTGGGACACACTCCACTGTCTCAGAGTTGTCAAGTTTCCGGCTGTTTTCACACCACTTTTATTTTTGAGAAAATGTTGTTCCTTTAAATCGCCCAATTGTTCTAATTAAATAAAACAACATTTTCTGTATTAAAATACTGGTATCCAAACAGACAAAGACTTGGCAGCTCTGAGACAGTCGAGTGTGACCCACCGCGCCGTCGTGAACGCGTTAAACTGACTCAGAAATTATCCAATACTCTTATTTAAATGAAGAGTAAAACTAAATGTTTTAAAATATCACACTATTTTTCACATTTTTGCAAGGTTTTTATTAAAATAAAAAGGGAAGTTAATTCATTGTGTTGAACGTAAAAAAATTTGTTTGAGTTACAGATTATTTTTAAAATGTTACTTTTAGTCATAAATTTGAAGAATATTTCTTGTTCTAATGAGTATCAAATATAATTGAAGTACTTATGAACGGAATTTTGAAATATCTGAGATATGCTTTAAGCATTCTGTTCAGGTCATGTTATTTTTTTTTTTGTTAAGTTTTCTGTATTTTCGATTCTGTAAAAGCTCGAAATCTGGTAAATCGTAGGTTTTTGGTAAAAACGCCAAATATGCTTCTAACGTTTCTACATTTTGCTTTTATTGAATTATTCGCAAATATGTGCTATATTAAATCCAACATTTATTTATTTTTATTTATTTGAATACTATTGAAGTTGATTACTATATTAAGGGAGTAACAACAGTTGCGAAATAGTGACATCGATGTAATTTTTGCTCGGGAATTATTCACTCGATTTCTATAATGTTTCAATAGTTTTTGGCAGTAGCTAAAGCAAAAATTGATCGTTTGCCAAAAAAAAAAAAAAAAAAAAAAAATTACATAAATTAAAAAAAAATTGTTAAACAGTTTTGAAAAAAAATAATAACAACCTATTTTCAGTTTCACACAGATTATTCATTTATTTTTTATCAAAAGTTCAATTTACCGTTTATCCACTGACACATCATTAAAAAATATTTAAATCGTTTCAGTAGTTCTCGACAGAGATCTGCATTAATGTCAGGCTCTTGCATGTCATTTAGAAAGTAGTGTCGAGCCCTTAAAACAATTTTATTCTGATTGCACTTTATTTTCAATAACCCTCTAGTTCCTATGGTAAAATGCTTTCTAGAAATTCCGTAGTTCAGAGAATCTCAATTCACACCAGAAAATTTCAATCATAAATTTCGCTTATTTAAATACGGAATACCTCTTATTAAATTTATTTTCATTTTTTAAATAAAATATAAGAAGAGAAATAAATTCTTGCAGCATTTAAAAAAAATTTCCTTTGAATGTTAGATGTCATGGGTGTACATCATTACATTATAAATTCAGAATGGTAGAGTTATTTTCATGTAATGATAGAATCTTTAGAATAGTAAACATAAAAAAACAACAACGAGGGATTTTCAAGAGACCAGTTAAAAAAATTTGTCTGGTACCCATGGAAAAATTATCATTATCTTTTGTAATTTGTTAATTTATTGTTTATTAGTGCATGTTGTATTATTTGTTTAAAATTTAAGGAGTAGTAATGTATTATAATTGTGGTTGAATGAAAATCATTCAACGTAGCCGGTATGTTTGGTCGTTTTTATGCATTCTATTATTGGCAATTCCTTTTATTATACGAGCTTTTTTTTTATTATACGTGCCTTTTATTATACCTGCGTTTGTTTATACGAGTTGATAGAATGCTTTTGCTGTGGAAAAGTTAGCCAAGGGAGGGTTATCTTGTGATATTATTACATAAATACATTGCATTGGAGTTTTTTATTTTGACTATTAGTGAGTCTTTTAACCCTTTCAGGGCAGAAGAATTCTGTTCGTAAAATGATGAAATAATTGACTGACACCAGAATATTCAAACGAATTTCTTAGAAAATAAAAACCCGCTAGTTTGCATTTTCTTTACAAAAGCAAAATTTTAATAAAATAGTCTTGGTACCAATTGTCAGTTTTGGAATTAAAATTAGGTGGCTAGACCCTCTAGCCACCGCCCTTGAAAGGGTTAATATGAGCTATCAACAGTTTTTCCACTTTTTCATCAAAGGTGATGAACTCTGCTATTGCCATGATGTAACTGGTTACTTTGAGAACATCGGAATTCCTCTTCCTGCTAGTGAGTGTCGGCTCTTTATAGACAGTACATCAAAGAGTCTGAAATTTGTATTACTCCATAATGGTAACCAGCTTCAACCTATTCCCCTTGTCCATTTAACACAGCTTAAAGAATAGCAATGTGAAGAGATTGCTAAATTCAGTGAATATGAAGAATATGGTTGTGAAGTTATAGGAGATTTCAAAATGGTTGCCTTCTTGATGTGT
Organism: Maratus speciosus; assembly: GCA_963932465.1. Taxonomy (NCBI): domain Eukaryota; kingdom Metazoa; phylum Arthropoda; class Arachnida; order Araneae; family Salticidae; genus Maratus; species Maratus speciosus. The sequence continues at coordinate 117,832,350 of OZ010794.1, read as the reverse complement.
CTTCAAGGAGGATTTCCTAATTTTCCACGCTGTCTTTTTCTGCGGGATAGCAGGGACACTAAAGCACACTACCATAAACGATTTGGCCTAAACGTACTGAGTTCACTGTGGGGAAGCACATCATTAAATGGGAGCCACTTGTAGACCCTCTAAAGGTGTTAATACCACCTTTGCCCATAAAACTGGGATTTATGAAGCAATTTGTGGCAGCGTTGGACAATGAATCTGAAAAATTCAATCATCTACAACATCTGTTCCCAAAGCTTTCCGAAGTAAAAGTTGAAGCTGGCGTTTTCGTTGGACTTCAAATCAAAAAGTTATTGAGTGTCAAGACTTTCTTAAGCTTCTCAATGCAAATGACTCATGAATAAATTTGTGGCAGCGTTGGACAAGGAATCTGCAGCATTCAAGCATCTACAACAGTTTTTTCCAGAACTTTCCGAAGCGAAAATTAAAGCTGGCGTTTTCGTCCGACCTCAAATCAAAAAAGTTATTGAGTGTCAAGAGTTTCCCAAGCTTCTAAAAGCAAAGGAGCATTAGGCACGCATCCTCTTTGTTAACACTAGAACGCTCGGATTTCATACTACTCATGTTTCATAAAAATATTTGACACTAGAATTTTTATTTAAAATTATTTTTCTGATATATTTAACGTAAATCTGTGTGATTTAAATTTAACTTATTTTATGAAAGAATTTCTGGTTCCAGTTGGCATTTAATCATATGGTTTGAGTCGGATCGACTCCTACCGGGCGGCAAATTCACAATAACTCAACGTCCCAGCGCGCTTGACGCCAACCTCTGTAGCCAAGGCCTTTGACGAGAATGAACTTCGACGCGCATGCAAGTCTGAAGCTAATTTCGACCTTCGATATTTTTTCCATTTGACCGCATATGTTTTGCCTATGGAATACTTAGAAGAATACGAAGCGAAATAATAAATGCTTATTTCATAATTTGGATAATTATATAAGCATTATGAACAAGGGGTGTATATGCATGTATATATATTGCGAAAAAGTGAAATATTTAATTTTATAGACCCACTCTATAACTTTGGCCTTTCTTTAAATGATCACCATAAATAAATGAAAATTCACAATATTTATCTTAGTTACTAGTTTAGAATATGCTAAGATAAGCTCTTTGTTACTGATTGATGACACGTAAAAAATATCCAAAAAGGGACGCCCCCCTCTCAAAATTTTTGGTTCATAAGAAAATAGTAAATAAAAATTTTGATTTTATTAATATTTTTCTTATAACTCTTCCTTGTATGCTATAATGTTTTTATTAATGACAATCTTGTTGGTATTTTTTTTTCATAGTAATAGAAAACTTTGAATTTACTTTGATTTTTACTTACATTTACAAAATTGCGTTTATTTTAAAGATTTTAAGGCCAGTATCCATTAATGGAATGGTCAGTTACTCTTTTTTTACGAACTACTATCAAATTTATTAAGAAAAATTAAAACTTACACTTAATTATGATGTATTTAAAAAAGTAAAAATCTAACCACGCTCATTATTGAATTTGTGGTTTTCTTGCAGTTCTGTTTTATTCTTTTAGAATGTATTTCATAGTATCAGTGTTTAAAAAAAAGTATAAATATTAATCTATTATTTTTGGAAAATTAATTAAAAAATAAACAAGAACGAAAAACCATGTTTCCAGCTTAGATTATGGAACATTTTCCAACACATTAGACACAACAGAAAGACACAACACAACACAACACAACAAACACAACAGAATAACAGAATTTCCAACACAACAGAATACTGTAACAAAATTTTACAGTTTATTAAGCTAAAAGATGAAATACACAAGAAATACACAATTTGAAAAACCCAATTTCTGCAATTAATACCAACAGTCTGAAAAATATCCGACTTTTTTTTTCAGCCCTTGCATTTGATCTATAGATTTGCATGTACAATACATAGTATGCTAAAAGTTAATTCAGTTATACGTTTAACACAGATTAAAAATTCCCTCTTTTGTACAGCCCTGTATATAACCAATAGAATGAATACATACATACTAAATGAAATGAAAAAATAAAATTTTAATAAATAAGAAATAAAAAACGCGGATCACAATCGAAAACGTACTTCCAATTATGGCTCAAGGAGTACTGCAGTCTTTTGTTTGTGTGTGTGTGTGTGTTCCTGTAAATGAACGATACATGCTATGCACACCCTATTCTACAGTTAGCGTATTGCAGTACACCTCATATAATATATCTAAATTTGGATATGTTTAAAATATCGTAATATCATTAAAAATAAAATGCACCGCAAACGATTTTTCTAGCACAGACCGTATGGATAGGAATTCTTTTGAATGTTCCTGTAAACGAGCGGTAAATGCTACACATTTATTTTCAATAACGAACATTCCATAGTAAACCCCAAAAACATGACAAAGCAAGTTCGTAAATACTTTTCAACTATGTTGATCTATCTTAATCTTATCTATCTATTGTTTTCACTATTACATCTTCATAACGCCAGAAACATGCAGTTAAAAAATTTCAGTGTCATCCTTACTTTGTAACGGTAATCTCACTGTAACTGCATCAATATTAGAGTTTGTAAAATCAAAAAAAAAAAAAAAAAAAAAAACATTCTTTGAACTCTGTAAGCGTATGGAATATATTCATATAAAGCGTATACAAATAGTCTCACATGCAAACTTCGAACTATGGTACTAGAAACAGAATGCAGCATGCACGTATGCACGTTGAAGTTCATTTTTCGCCAAAGCGTTTGGCTACAGGGGTTGGCGTCAAGCGCTCTGGGACGTTGAATGTTTGTCAATTTGCTACCGGGAGTTCTATTGTTAAAGTAGTTAAAGGCATCCTGCAAATCATAAAGCTGAGAACTGTGTTGAATTGATTGAAACTCTGGTTAAAAAAGAACAATAAAATGGGCTGCAGGATGTCTTTCCAAATACATATCTTTGATACCCACCTTGATAGATTCAAAGAAAACGTGGGTGCCTATTCCGAGGAGCAAGGAGAGCACTAACATCAGGACATGCAACATTTTGAACGTCTCTACCACGGAACCTACAATGAACCCATGCTGGGAGAGTGTATTTGGGGAATTTGAGAAATTGTAAGTGATATGACATGCACTCGCAAATCTCGCAAAACTACACGTTTCTAGGTTCCTTGTAATCAATCCTTGTCATCAAACATAAACTACAAAAACTACAAACTCAAAACTCCGGATATTTATAGCCAAATGCCTGTTCTTTAAAAGTGCAGTTAAAGTTCGTTAAAAAACTTAAATAAAAAAAAAAATATATAAAAATCAATAACTAAAAACTGCGCCTACTACCCCCGGTTTCCCCTACGTATTTTTCCGTTTTATTTCGATGAGATTATTTGCATAACGAAAAATCCACGATTAGGTATGTTTCGAAAATTATAGAAAAGCCATACTGGATGTCAGCATAATTTTTTTAAATACTTCTAAACCATATGTAGCATCATATAAGATTTAAGTGTAAGTTATCTTACTACTACAGGATATACAAATATATATAACAGCCGAAAAGTGATTTTGAAATAATATTCCGAAAAATACTTTCAATAAATAATCGTTGAAACAGAACTTGAAAAAAAGGTTAATATTAATGTTTGGTAAAAAAGAATTTAGAATTGCATAAAATTTTTCTTCTTTTAATTAAAAAAATATTATTATTTCATATTCAAAAAATTGGTATAAATTGGTATTCAAAGAGATTTTACAAATATTTTGCAAGAAATATTTTTTAGAGTTATTATGTAATTTATAGCATAATGTTTGCTGGTTATGTCATTCTCCTTGTGGTAATATTAGTACAAAAAATAGTTTTTGACCATAGATAGACAATTTCTCCGTTTAAAATGCTGACAGATTACAAAATTTAAAAAAAAAATCACGAAACGATATAAAATACTTCAATGTCAACTACAAAAAGTAGAATATTATAAAACAGAAGGTAATTTCTTTCATTCACTCATTTTTCGTTACCTTAATTTAATGAATAGCATTTTATAATTTTAATGAGTTGTTCGGTCATGAACATTTTTATGCAATTCCGGCCTTATTAGTTTTGTTTCTAACTTCAGTGGTATTAATTTAAAGTAATGGCTGGTTTTTTTAAACTCAGGAATTCCGCTCTGATGATTGGTTGTACCTTCCGTAATAATGCAATAACTCTATAAGGAATATAGTATTTTTTTTCTTTTTTTTTGACGATTAAAATTTGTTCTCAAAATATAACTTTATACCTTTCGAAAATAACTAAGTTAACCCTTTTGCACTCTGTTGTCACCGCTGCGTCGACATCATCTCTATTTGCAAAATTTGTTTATGCACCAGTAAAAAAGGAAAGGAAAATTTGGCTTATTTATCAAGAGCATTCTTGAAATTGTGTACTTTAAGGAAACTTCTTTTTAAAAAGTGGTTAATAAAATCATCCAATTCAATCCCTTGAGGGTCGGTGGTATTTTTATGAAACCACTTAATTTTAATTCGGTTTATTATATATGCGAAATATAGCCTTTTCTAATTTAAAAATAAATTTGTTTTCGAATTCCGGTGTCAATCATTAATTCCAGCACTTTAGCAATGGAATTGCTTTGCCCCTGAAAGTGTTAAAAAGTCATGTGATAATCAAATGACAGATTGAAAAAAATCTAACTGGTATTTAGAAAAAGAGTAAATTTCGATGCGGAAAATATTTCGAATAACAACAGTGTTATAAATCATATATTTATATTCCTAATTGCCTCAAATCTATTTTTAAGTGGAAGTGCTGGTCAATAACTTTTTTTAAAAATTTTGCTTTTTTTTTTTAATTTTTGCATTTTTGACTTCTTGAATGTATCAAGAGTCTATCTTTGACCCCTTAACGGTCGCTTAATATTTGGAAAAACCATTAAAAAAGTACTAATTTTTTTATTACAGAAATTTAATAATTATAAGGTTTCTATATAAAATGTGCAATTAGTTTTTTTAAAGAGAATAAAAAGGTGTTATAGAACAAATTCACATTTGTGGAAAAGGCATCATGCGAGAATTCTGTGTTTTAATGTTTGTTTACACCATACAAATTACCATACAAACCTTTATTTTTCTCATGTTAGATTTTTATTTATCATCATCAAACAAATTTTTACAAATAATATTTTAAATAACATAATATACATTAAATTTTAATTATTAATAACTTTTTGAGCGTGATGTATTTCGAAACATGCAATACAAAGTCGAGTATCACAATCAGCGCCAAAAACTAAACCGAAACGCTACTATTCAAAGGCTTCACACGAAAATGCCAGTTAAATTTTTCTGGTTTTAGAAGTTTTTTCCAGCAATAAATCTCCAGCCCTGAAATATGCCGAATACGAGAAATAACGAACGACACTCACCCAGTGTTATTGACGGGAGCGAGAATTAAGATGTTAAAAAGAAATAATTGAAATGAAACCAAAGAAATCACATGGAAATAAAACAATTGCCAAGATTACAGTAATTTAAGGCTCAACTGACGAGTAATTTTATGCCGGAAATTTAAACGCGATTTTCTTGAAATATTTTGTTTTTATTTTGTAGGATAAATATCAAAAGTAATCGATTGACTTTAGTACAGTAAAACCTCCTTAAAGCGATCACGTTCCGTTCCAATAAAAATTAGTCGCTTCGAGAGGTGGTCTCTTAATGAAAGTCATGTTTAAATCTAGATTTTAATTGTTAAAAAAAAAGGTAACAATAAATGTTACTAAAATTTATTTTTCACATCAGGAAAAAAATTAAAATTTAAGTATCAAAACAAAAGTTAATTACATAAGTTATACAGATAAGTTTAAAAAATGAATACATTGACGTTTGCTTTTATTTTAAAGTTTTATCTTTCATGACTTTTATTTCCAAGTCCTTTCGAAGTTCAGTAAATAAAGGCAATTTTTTTCTGGGACGGGAACATACAATGACGATTTCATTGATTTATATATTTCTTAAAGAGTTTCGTAACACAATAAGGCAGGGGAATTCTATTCACCATCAAATTTAATTCGTTATCAGAGTGAAATTATTTGCCTAAAAAGACACAAAGGGGCTTAAACACTTTAATGTTAACAGAATAAAACAAATTCCAAACTTAATTTAGAACTTTAATGAATAATGCGCCCTCTGGAATTACTTTTCTAATAAAACCTTCTTTAATCGACCAGGAAAACTCTGAATTTGTTTCATTTTCTTGAAAGATATTGGTCGCTCATGGAGGAAGTTCAACTGGGATGGTTTCTGACTGGAGGTAAAATTATTATTGGGCCTATGGGAATAAATTTCATTCGATGAAAAAATGATAGTTCAGGGATGTGGTCGCACAGGGAGGTTTTACTGGATATTTTTAATACAAAAAGAAAAATTATTTTCGCATGTAAATGTAGTAATTTTAAATACGTTGTAGTGCTAAAAAGTACAATAAAGAATGTTTATTTTTAGAATGTCAGGAAAAATTGAAATTTATCTTTTTAAAAACTTTTCAGATTCACTGCCTCAGAAATGTGTTTGATGACCTAATGTAACTTTTTCCAATAACATTCTTTGATGCTAGTTCAAAGAAGAAATGATTTATCACCATTTCCAAACATTATTTAAGTCTTTGAATCGTGAAACTAACATAGAACTTCCATACATCATTAAGTTTATTATCGAAATTGGGTTGCAAAATTCATTTTTCTAAATGCAATTCCCGACATTATTTATATTTCGGAGCCCTTGATAAATAATGGAAATAGCGCACAAATATTTTATCTGTCGTAGCTATATATACGAAATAAATATAATTGTCACATAAATCTAAATCCTAATTTAGAAGCTTGTGTTAATACAATGAGCTATATTGATACATTGCATAGAAATATTTTTTTTCGCAAGTGTCTCTCGCAGGGTTCGCACAGTTTTACCACTAAATTTTAACAGTATTTTCAAAGTATTTCACAGCAGAAAAATATTGCAAAATCTGCGAATAAAGGTGGTGTTTGCGAATTAAGTGTTTTAAAAATTAAATTTAAATCATCTTATCAATAATAGTGGTGTCAGAGTTCTTGGAAATTCCAAGGAGTGTGCGAACCTTGCTCCCGTATTTATTAAGTCTTCCAAATTGTAAAATTAACGGTTGGAATAATCGGTAAAGCTATATTCGATATTTAGGGCTAAAGGTCTTATATTTTTAACCCTAGATCTACCCGGAATTTTATTCAAGTTTTAATGAAACGTTCTACACCAGAATTTTTATTTAAAACTATTTAACTTATTTATTTACCTTATTTTTGTCTGGTTTATATACTTAGTTTATTTTAAAGAAATTTCTGGTTTGAATGAATATTTTGTATGCACCTGTCGGGTCCAATGGACCCGTCTGGTAGACGGAGGGTTAAATATGTTAGTTTTAAATAAAGAAGACCTGAAATTTTGTAATCCGTAAAAAGGAAATGAAGGCAAAAGTAAATGTTCATAACATAATAAAAAATAAGAAATACGCAAGTTCTTTTTCACTGAGTTGGAAAGATAGAACTCGTGTGATCCAATTAGAATAAATTTAATACAGTTAAAATTAATACAGTGTAAATACGTATCCAATGTTTCTTGGAGTCCCAAGTTAAATTCAATTTATTATATTAAAGTTATTCAGATATCAGACCTGATGTCATAATCAATAGGTTATGTTGGTGAACTGTGTCCCACATATTTCTCTAGCATAATTCAGTCCGCAGAACATTGGCAACTATCACTAGTGATCTCTTGTTCGAATTCTAACCAGGTCATATTTTGACTCAGTTGGAAAATTACAACCGTTATTGATTTCGTTGATTTAACCTAGAGTGATTTTTAATGATTGGTGAAACTTACAAAAATAATATAGCCACATTATCAAAATCTGGTATGATTTACAATTTACACTTATGATATATAGTCCTCAGCAAAAGTTTAGACACTGGATTTTTAACCTTTAAATAAAAAATACGAACACTTGTGTTATACAAATGACTGTACCTATTTTTAAATATATTTTAAACATTTTAGGACAGAAATAACGGTGTTAATGTAGGATATTAATTAATTTCACTGAAAAAAGTGAAATTTGCATATTGCAAAAGTTTAGACACTTTTGTGATTTTTTGGCAATTGTTCACGGAAAAACGCTTATTTCAAACTTGTGACGTCACATGCATGAAGTATCTCGCGATAGCATCGGTTAGTGAAGATGCCACGAGCATGAAATTTTCAGTCAGATGAAGTAATTAAAGCAAGGAAGCTGAAATCGAAAGGGAAGACTGATGCAGAAATTTCAGCTACTTTGAATCGGCCAAAGAAATCTGTCTATTAAGTACTGTCTAAGGGAGACTCTTTCAAAGCAGAACATAGATCTGGAAGGACTCGTGTGGCCAGAAAACGAGATTACAGAATGATCCATAAATCGGCATCTAGACAAACGATGACTGCTAATCACATTAAAAGTGAGTCAGAGATTTCTGTGTCAACGGATAATTTCGTAGATGCATTAAAGAAAGATGTACATTAGTTTAAATGAAAATGATAAAATAACCAGCCTTGAAATCTCACAACAAATTGACCCCTTTCCTGTCGCGGAGTAATTCTTTTTATAAACTGATAAAATAATGGACTGATACCAGAATTTATAAACGAAGTTATTAGAAAATATGAAATTGCTTATTTTCACGTATATTATAAAAGAAAAAAATTAATTAAATATTGTTGACACTTTTGGAATTAAAATTAGCTGCCCTTTGCTCTCAAAAGGGTTGAGGATTTGGTCCTCACTTTGTTTTAATTCTCAAGTATCTGTGGAGTTTATCAATGGTCGCCAAGCTGCGTAAGACTACATACATGCATTGGAAAACAATTTACAGCCATTTGGTGAACTTTTACCTCTTCCAAACTACGTATTTGACAAAGATAATGCGTGTATTCATGTTTCATACAAATCAAAAAATTGGTTTAACCCTCAAAATATTACTATTTTCGACTGGCCCGCGTGTAGCCCTGATCTGAACCCAATTGCAAACTTTTGTGGCATCATATCTCATACGGTTTATGCAGTTTTTTAACAATACTCCTCTGTAAATAAACTTCGATCAGATGTTGAACGTGTTTGGTACGAAATATACCCCCAAGTGATGCAGGATTTAGTTTCCTCGATGGGAAGTCACATTTGTGCATTAATAGCAGACAACGTAGGTGCAGTTTGATTTTAATTTATGGATATTTTTCTGTTAACAGACAGATTATCTATACTTTTGCAACAATGTTAAATTTGTTTTTTTTTTTGTCATTAAATATTATGTAAAGTGTATAAATTAAAATTTATTGTTTGTGTATGAAAGATAAGTGTCCAGTAATATATGACAGTTGAATTACAATTCGTTACATATTTCTCAGCACAGAAGCATAATCGATCATTGTCTAAACTTTTGCTGAGAACTGTATAATAACACAACAAAATTAAAAATACATATAGGTAACAGAAAACTAGTATGTTGTGATCATCACAAAACTTTCTTCTATATAAATCACATAAACAGCACTAATTGATATCAAGCTATACCTGAATCTGAAGTTTGATGAACATTCGTGCATTAGTTCTTTAGATAGAGCTATAGTGGAAATTTTGAAAAAGGCAGCATAACAGCGCCACCTGTTGAGCGATTTGCACCAAAACATAAACAGCCATAATTCATATCAAGGTATGGCTGAATCTGAAATTTGTTGAAAATCCAAGCATTAGTTCTTGAAAGAGAACTATTGCGAAAATCGCAAAAAGTGCAGCATAGCAACGCCACCTTTTGAGCGATTTACACCAATATGTATAAAACGCCAATTCATGTACTAACTGAATATGAATTTTCATGAAAATCCGTGCTTTAGTTCTGGATATTGAGCTATTGCGGAAATTGTAAAAAATGCTGCATAGAAGTGCCTCATGTTGAGCGATTTACACCAAAAACTAATCAGCACCAATTTATATCAAGGAATAACTGAATATAAATTTTTATTCAATTCCGTGAATTAGTTCTTTAGATAGAGCGCCCACAATTTTTGTCACATACATTCAGACAGACAGACTCACAGATTCACATATTCACAGACAGACAGACTCACAGATTCACAAACTCACAGACAGACATTTCGTGAAACATGTTTTTCTTTCTGACCCCTAAAACGCGTAAATCCGTCAAAAACCGAAAGTAGAAAATTTTTACGAATCCTATACTTTCTTCTTGTAAAGATAGAAGAAAGTAAAAACTATGAAATATATTTGTTACGTTGTTATGGATGCAAGAAACTTCTACTTTGTAGGATAAGAAACTAAATTCCCTAAAACAAGGGAATTTCTTTTTCTACTGAAACAAACAAACAAACAAAAAAGCAATCACCCAATCCTCAAAGAAGAAGCAAGAAGAACTTTTTCATGGCTTTCCACAAAAAATGTTGCGTTAATCTTGAAAGAAAATAGTAAATGAGAAATAACAGAATACGCTGTCATGGAACAAACGACATGAAAGGATTTGGAAGTTATTTATTTTAATTTGGTTACCTTTTTTTATGTTTTCGAGTGACATGTATTGTTTCTGAAACCAGTTGTAATAATACTTCCTAATCATCTATGACTTTCAGATTTTCTTAAATCCCAATGATCTTAACCCCCTCGCTGCGTAATTGTTTTATCAAAATAGCTTCAAAAATTGCGTATTTAATTCCTTCGCGACGAGCGTCTTTTAAGAATTTTTATTCTTTTGTCACCGGTTTTTCAAAACAAAAATTTTCGACTGATTTAATCGGGAAAATGCTCCGATTAGATAAGTCAGAATTTACAATACAAAGTTACGGGTGAAAATGATCAAGGAGTGTTATTTAGACGGAAAAAATGCATCCCGATGAAATCTCGGGTTGCACAAATTTTGGTACTTTTATGTTCCCGAGAAACTCTCGGGTTGCCCAGCGAGAAGGTTAATAAACATTTCCCTAACATACTTTAGGCAACTTAAAATTTTGAATACTTAATTGAGATCGCTTTACTTTCCAATTATAATTTAAATATATAATTCTCTCTCTGTTGTTAACCCTGTGGACTCCGGCGTCTTTTACACAAAATTCATTCGGTCGGCAGCACTTTTTAAAAGAAGTTTGTTTCAAGTATACAATTTCAGAAATGCTCTGATTAAATAAGGCAAATTTTATTTTCCTTTATTACTGGTGCCCATAATAAATTTTGCAAAGAAACATGATGTCGCCGCAGCGGCGGCAACGGACTGCAAAGGTTTAATATAATAAGTGTCCCCAGATTGTTGATTGTCACCGCTTTTTTAAAACAGAAATATTCGGCCTATTTAAAAACAGATTAAAAATTCTGAAAAATAAGGCTAATTATACTATTTTTAAAAAGTGGTGACAGTTAAAAATGTCCGCTATCTGGCAATACTGAATATAATCATACTTGTGGGGAGGGTGGATGGCACACATAAGAAGATAAAAAATTAGCAAATCAGAATACAAATTTTTAAATTTAAAAATTAAAAATTATTGAAGCAACTTATTTAAACAAAGGTGTAGAATGTTACATTTGTATTTGTGATTTTTTGTCGTTGTTTTCTTAACCCGGAATTACACGCGCAGGGTATGACATACCCAGGATGCGCACGATTATTGCATTCCTCACCACTATGCTTCGAAAAGTAATTCTCAAATAATTTTATAGCAGAATTTGAGAACAATTTCAATGATTAAATAACATGACGATTTTTATTTGAATTTATTGGTGGCAAAGTATAAATTGTGTATATCCTGGATTTGCGCGAGCATTCCCGGGTTAAACAGTTTGTAAACTTTCAATCGCACCTATGAAAGTAAAATATGTAAAAATTCATTCTGTTAGATGAAAATTTCAAAAATAAAATGCCAAGTCTTCTAAATCTGATATAATTTGAACCACCTGACTTAAAATTAATTTTAATTTAGAATTTATATATTAAAATAAAACATACCTGGCAGTTAATCCGAAGGAAACTTTAATATGTCATATAGTTATTGAACTTATAAAATTCTATTTTCGGGTAAAGAAAAAACAATATCAGTAGAATCTCAATTTTTTAAAATAAATATTAAATAAAAAAAAAAAATCGAAAAACCCGACTGCGTAAAAAGCTAACTAATTAATTATTTCTCATCAATGTGAAACTATTTTTTTATATTACTTACCTATTTTTTATTTAATTATATTGATGACTTTTAAGTTGTGTTTAATTGTTAGTTCCTATCTATAAACACTGTTTTGCTGAGGCCTATAGATGTGTATGATGGTTAGAGTTGCAGTAAAGATCCTACCTACACAACTTCCAGGCTGTATAATATTTAAACGGAGCTTCTGACTGTAAAATAGTCAATGAAACATCGTCTTCATTTTGAAAGACCTATCCAATGATATGCCACTCAATAGGGTGCGTAATTTTTTTTTAGTCTCTACCGCCATTCGATTTTACGCTTCCATTTTGAATTTATAAAAAGAAAACCTAGCCTACAACCATCGGACGGTTAAGACAAATCGATAGAGATCTCATTCATTAAAATCTATCCAGACGTTGGGATGTTTCGAGAGTATAAAAAATCCACATACCCAGATACGCATGAAACACATAACCCTTCTTGGCAGTCGGGTAATAAAAGAAACTAATTGATGAACAAATTATATGAGATTTTCTTCAACAGAGTTAAAGAGTACCCAGGAAAAAAGTTGAGCCTTAAACCTCTAGTCTGATAAAGAAAGTATACTTGGTGATTTTTTTCGAACTTAGTAATAAAGCATCCTTACCAGGAGTGAATCTCGTACCACTGGTAAACTTTTTGCAACCAGCTCTAACCTGAGCACTTTTTAATTTTTTAGTTGGAAGTAAAAGTACAGTTATTTCTTTAATTAATATACCTTTAAATAAGAATTGATAATATAAGCTGAAATAATTTCTATAATTGTAAATCACGACTTATTCATTTAAAGCTGTAAAGAAAAAAGTGTATTTTTATTTGCATAATCATCTATAATTTATTTTTATAAACAGTTTATAACTCTCGGATTTAATATCGAAGACATAAATAAACTAAATTGGTGAAAACTACAAAAACGAATAATATAATTTAGAACTCAAAGAAGCAATACCCTATTTCGAAGGGAATATAAAAGAACTTCTTTTTCTTTTTTGTTAACCTTTAGGAAATTTGTAAATTGTTTTTGACACATTATTCTTTACCAAAAAAAGTTCTTTTTGTTGAAGAGGTATACCATTAAAAAAAATCAAAATTTTAAAATGAGAAAAATAACGTTTAAATAAAAAACTTTAAAAGGAATAAATTCTGTCATTTCAAAATAAATAATCGTAAAATAATAAAAAAATAATCCACAAAATTTCGTTTGTAGCATTCAGTAAAGATAATCCTGTTTACCTAAATATAAGGAAAAAAATACTTTTTCAAAAACAAACACTTTAAAGAATTAAAAAGTTAAATAATTTTGTTCCGGCTACCTTAGTTATATTTGAGGTGTCAAATTTGTTTTTTTTTTTTGTTGTTTTGAAGGGGTCGCAGGACTTTTAATATTGAAAAAAAAAGACAATATTCAACATTTAATATCTTAAAATGCATATAATTTAAAAACAATTTTTATTGGGATTAAACTATACTAGTATGTTCTTTGATTTAATGTATTTAAATAATTGCAAGATGGAAAATTAGTATTTACAGGGGAACAGGGGGCTCCAAACTGTGAGACATTTGTCAAGCAGAAAATTGGTATAACAGGTTACGCGCAGGAATACAAAATACATTTTGCAATGTAATTTTGAATAAAATTTTTCGTGTCTAAGTACACTTCAGATTCTAATAATTACTCTGAACCTAAATAAACTTGCATTTAAAGCATTTTTATATTTTTAATACATACTTGCATATAGCTAATACAAAATTTTGAAAATTTCAACAGTATAATCACCTAAAAAAATATTTTTTTGAACAAAAAAATGAAATTTTAGGTTCATTTTATATAGACTAACATAAAACATATGTTTTGAAAACTTCTTGAAAAAATATTCAGAAAATTTGAGATTCGTTTTATGCCCAAAAATGTTATTTGAAGGAAAATGACTTCGAAATTTCGGAAACGCCATTTCAGCTATTGGGCGGGTGTAATTCTAATAGCCATAACTTCTGTTCTAATTGGAATTTTAACGAAACAATCATATCAAAATCAGAAAAGATAGAAGTTTAAGTTCGAAAACAAATAATAAAATGTTGAAGCTGTTGACCCCTTAACACATTAACCTGAAAAATAAGGCGAATTGTATTATTTTTAAAAAGTGTGACAGTCAAATAATCTGAATTAAAAAACCTCCCAATCTGGCAACACTGCCGTCTACGGATCGCGTTCTGTCATTACATACAGATAGAACTCAGACACTCACCAATGTTATACACACATTATTGAAAATGGTGGTCATAAACTGAGCCCATTTTAATAATTTACTACAACTTTTAAAATGTGTATTCAAATATTTCTTGCCTTAATATAGACACTTTCGAGAATAATAATTCCTTTTGAAGTGATTTTATTATGTATCATATGTAGTCGCGCGTAAGTCGATCACCGGAATTCAAGATTTCTCTTCGTTTTTCAAGAAGTTTTCTTCCATTTATTTGATCACAAAATAGTCTTCTATAATTTAGTACGCAAATAAAACTATTGGAAAATATTTCTATTTAAATGGAAGCACATGTTGTTTCTCTCAAATTATGGGAATGATTTATACGCCCAGTACGGCATCTTTTTTTTTTTTTTTTGTAGAATCCTACTGTATACAGGGTTCGTACGGATGCTTGAATTTCAAGATGAAAAAGTTCTTCGATACCAGTATTTTCTTATGGAAAATCTCTCCTGAAATAAGGCGAAATTTCGTGCGTTTAAACTAAATTTATTTTTCTATAAAAAACTTCTGATATTGGGACTTGAAAATAACGGTACCCGTACGAACCCTGTGTATAGCTAATATAAAATTTTACTTAAAAAATGTTTTTACTTTAAATTTTTACTTTAAAGGGAAAACTGATGGTGGATATTATTGAAGTTACAAAGAAAATCCCTCCTCTAGAGGTCGAAATATCCAGGTCCGTTCCAAATTAAAGCTATTTCGGACCGCCCTTTCTATATTAACGCAATCAACAGTGCAAATGCTCGTGCAAAAAATAATAAAATTTTCCCCTGGCCGGCTCAATTTCTACAAAAAATCCGATTTTTCGTAAAATAAAATGAAGATAAATATGTTAAAGTATACTGGATACGCAATTACGAGAAAATTGTAAAGAATATTTTATATCATATGTCATCAAATCATAGAATAGAGAACAGTAACATAAACGATATCTTAGATTATTGCATTGAAATAAAGACTCATAGAAAAATATTGTTGAAAATAACATACAAACGCGGTTAAAAATATACCTTTCGAAGCTGTATAATAAAGAAAATAAGTTTTTGAAAATTCTTTTGTGTGATTTATTGAAGTATATTTCTGAAGATTTCGTTTATAAATGTCCATTTTCACTAATACTTTTACAAAATCAGCAACATTTCCTGTCCAATACCTGTCCCTGGAACAATATTACGTCCTCGTTTCCCCTGAGTGAGTATATAGAAAAAAAGAAAGTTTGATTCCGGCACACGGCTCGAGTTTACTGAAAAAAATTAAGCCCCGTCATGATGTATGAAAAATGTGCGCCACTACCTATGAAAAATGTGCGTTTATTAAAGAATGCATTAGAAAAAATACAGTTTCAAACTTAATGCGATTTATATCATTATTTTGCATCAAAAATAGGATCAATGTTAAGATTGGAATTTTTTTAATTTAGCCGCAATCGTTTTTCCAAAAAAAAATATTAAAATATGTTTTTTTCAGAAACTTATTTAACAATAATTTTTCAATATAATTTACTTTAAAGTTGTAATGTATGGTTTTTATTACTTTATTGCAGCAGATACAATTAATTATATATATTTCAAGGTCAATCCGACCGTTCCACGATCAACCAGTGGATAGTGAACCATGGTTGGGGAACCGGATCATTAAAATACCGAATCTTTACGCCGGTTTTTACAAAATTATCCCAAGCGACTGCTTTTTTCTATTTTGCCTAAAACCATTTCCATACAATTCCATTGAATTTACTCTCCTTTCTTCAAAAATACTAATTATATCTGTGTGAACCGTTATTCCTGGTAACACATAAAAGTTCGACCGGTGCAAATATCCTTTCATAAACCGTAATTAAATTGTCAAAATAATGGCCGAGTTTCAGAAAGCCAAGTAAACAATTTGAAAACCAAGTTATTAATAAAACAAAAATTCCTTATATGAAATGTAAGAGATTTGAACTAGTTAGACCAGTGTTTCCCAACCTTTTATTGGCCATGCCCCACCAAAGCATCTGCAAAATCACGATGCCCCACCCCTTCCTCCGTACACTGTAATACTTATTGATTAAAAAGTGAATTAGTGTATGATTTTAAAATGTATAAGTCAAGATGTATATTTATTCACAATGTAAGAGACCTAAACTAGAGCCATAGATATTTATTATTTATCCATTTGCTTTTCTAATGCTAATATTTATAAATTATATAAAGTTTGTAGTACATGGTTTAGATAGTTAAAATTATTTTTAGGTTAAATATGTTCAAAACATTCACATTTAAATATACCCTTAATTAGTTTCATGTATAAAAGTTCTTTTATGTAACGCGTAGCAGAGCTAATAAAAATAATTTAAAGAGTTGCTAAAAATTTAAAAACAACCTAAATAACCAGAAAAACTATAGAATTTTTTCAAAATTATAAAAAGGGTGAAAGGAGGGCGTTGTCAAAATATAAATATTGTTTTTTTCTATTAGGTTATTCTGGTTGTTTTCCATTTTAAAATGTTTATTTATTTAAAAGAAAAAAAATATTTTTTAAACTAGCATGTAATATTTTTATTTTTAGTTCAGAACATAACTTTTCCAAAAAAAAAAAAAAAAAAAAAAAAACAGATAGCGAATGGGGAACTAACAAATTTGGAATTGCCCCAACTAAAACGTCAAATTGCCCCCCGGTGGGGCGTACACACCACGTTGGGAGCCGCTGAGTTAGACCCATCCCTTATCTACTTACTTCCTTTAAATAGTTCACTTGGAAATAATAGAGATGAGCGTGTAGGAAGTTAGTGACCACTGCAATAGATGAATGAGGGAATAATATTCTACGGTGGAATCGAACACAGGTCCGGTGTTTGCTGTTAAATGTTGCAGAAGGCAGAAACAGATAATCTCATTTATTAAAATAGAGTTAAATGTTGATAATAGTTATAATATAATGATTTAACGTAGGACTTGGTTAAATCCTTTGCAAACATTCGTCACTTTTTTCGATAAATAATTTCAATTTCAGTTAATGTTACAATACTGTAATTGAATGAGTCAAAAATAAATTTTTGAAAAAATTGTCGATGTCTCCTAAAATTTAATCAGTTCTTCGCATCATGATCAAGGACTTAAATTCTTCCAGCTCTCTCTGTATTTTTTAACCCTTTAAAGGTCGCATAAAATTATGGTTTTAAAATTCAAATTGCTTATTACAAACATTTTTTTGAAAAAGAAATATTCACCTTTTTTTAAAAAAACCTGCTCACAGCCAAACAGAAGCAAACATGCCTGTATTACACCTTCTTTACTCATCCTTACAAAATTTCCGGTACCAGTAATATTTTCTTCCATCAATCCCCCAAAACTTCAATTCACGTGACCCGTCCTCAATGTGCTAAATAAGGTTTGTTAAACATACACATGTTTAACAGGGCCAATTGAGCCAATTTTTATATTTTATTGGAACCACTTTTTTAAAACAAAGCAAATTTACATACAAGTTATCAACATGGACAGGAGAAATCTGCTAAAAATTTTATTTTTTTAATTAGTGCTGTCAATAAAATATAAAAATAGTTGCAATTGGGTGTCCTGGTCTAAGCTCAGTCTTAATACGTAGATGTAGTGAATATACAGGGTGTTTCATAAAATATGGGCAAAACATTAAGAAGTGATAGTACTCATCCAAATAAACAACTTTCATCAAAGAATGCATGGTCGGAAATAAAATGCAAATGTGCTAGAGGGCACCAAATGTGATGTTGTTGTTATATCTCGATTTTATTCAGAAAATCGAAATTCGTGCCAGAAATTAAAAATATTATTTTTTGATTTATTTAATTAAAAAAAATTGTGATTACATATAGTACAGATTCCTTTTTATTTAATTTTCCGGTATGAATGCGAAATTTCGAAATAAAAATTAAGAACAAACTGGCAACTCTGTTATACAAGGCAAAAACACAAAAAGAATTATTAAGTGGCAAAAACAAGGTGGGAAACTCTATGTACAATCTTTGAGCCTCTGAGCCATTTTCCTTTGTAGATAAAATGCAAATCAGCCTTTTTCCTATTAGTGAAGGGATCTTTCTACACGCTCCTACCGCGATTGACGGTTGCACAGTCGGATCAGCGGCTGTTATGTATGAATTTTCATACGCTTCCTTCTTCTTCCCCATATCACATTTGCATGCTATTAGTGTCGTTCTTCTCCTGAAAACTTGCAACAGGAATAGAGTTTTTACGTTTGCATCGACCAAGTTTCCAAATGCGCCAGAACATTTGCGTTTTATTTCCGACTACAAATTAAAATGACTCAGAGGCTCATAAATTGTACGGAGAGTGGTTTCCAACCTTGCTTTTGCCACTTAATCGTTCTTCCTGTGTTTTTGCCTCCTATAACAGGATTGCCAGTTTTGTCTCTATTTTTATGTCGAAATTTCACATTCACACCAGAAAAAAAAAAAAAAAAGAATCTGCACTACATGTAATCGCAAAATTTCTGTCATTAAATAAAGCGAAAAATACTATTTTTAATTTCTGCACGAATTCGGATTTTCTGAATAAAAATGGAGACCAAGTTGTTAATCCTGTCGTATAACAACATCACCTTTGGTGCCTGCTACCACATTTGCTTTTTATTTCCGACCATGCATTCTTTGATGAAAGTTGTTTGTTTGGATGTGTACTATCACCTCTTAAAGTTTTGTCCATCTTCTATGAAACGCCCTGCATAAGTCAGTGGATATTGCATGTAAAATTATTTACCATGTCGCACTAGATTTATCATTTTCAAAACAAAATTGATGGAGCGGAATTCAAATCTATTTTGACTCATATGACAGGAGCCGTTGTCAAAGTATTAAATACAGATTATTCAGCATGAAATTAATTAAATTCTAAAAACATGTTCTTTTTAACAATTATGAAGCATATAAAATTTTGGTTAGCATTTCGGTTTTGCAATAAAGCAGTTTATTACAAATTTAACACTCAAAATAATTAATAAAGTTTAATTCTTCATAGCATAAACTTGATACTGTTGAAAGTTGTTATTATATAATAGATTCACACAGGGATTCGTTAAATACTAAGAAAACTTGCATAGCTTTTGTTTTCAAAAAATAATTTCAGAACTCATTTATTATCACAATACTGTGATTGAAAATGGCTTAGAATTAGGCTCATGAAAGATAGAATCAGTAAATCAGTGAAAATTGCATATAAAATCATGAAGTGAATCTTGGAAAATTTGAGCGCAAATTAATGAAAAACACATTTTCAACATCGAAAATGTAAGGAATTTAAATTATTCCTTTAAGCTTTATTAGACTGAATTTACTAGATTTGTTTCTAACCATAGCCAGTTTGAGGTATTTTTCGGCTCATGAAGGTCCGAGAGCCAAATTCATGACCAGTTACATAAATACTTCCGAATTTATTTTTATTTTTATTATTATTTTTTTCTAAAACATGAACAAGGCTCAGTTTTAGTATATAGATAGAATCAGTAAATCTTTGAAGATTGCAAATAAATTGTGAAGTGAATCTTGGCAAATTTGAGCGGAAATTAATGAAAACACATTTTCTAATATGACATTTTCAACATCGAAAAATTCAACATTTTGCATTTTCAACATCGAAAATGTAAGGAATTTAAATTATTCGTTTAAGATTTATTAGATAGAATTTATTAGATTTGTTTCTAACCATAGCCAGTTTGACGACTTTTACGAAAATAACCTTTTGACAAAAATGACTATAATGAAAACTAAAATTTGTATCCTTATTTGCAATTAAAAAGTACTTGACGCTAGAATGACCATGACCATCATTTTGACAGAGACATAACACACGTAATTTCCAAGCAGAAATTTTTTAATAAAATAAAATTAAATACATTGTTCACGGACATATGTTAAACAATTATGTTAAACATTATTAACCCCTTAATTCTCGCTCCCGAGATATTCTCGGGCCGTGTCTTTTACTCAAATTGTTTGATTCCCACCAGTTTTATAAAATAGTGAAATTGGCCATATTTTAGTATCGTTTTTACTGTCATTAAATAAGGTGAATATTTCTTTTTCATAAAAGTGGTGCCAATAAGCAATTTGAATTATTCAACCGTAATTTAATTCGAGCGTTAAGGGGTTAAATAAAAATTAAGGTTTAAAAAATGTGTAAATGTGTGGCCATTCTAAAAGCAATGAAAAGAATAACGGATTAGAAATGATTAATTGGACAAAGCTAACTCTTTTAAGATCTGTGTAATATTATTTATTTCAGTGAATTTTTATACCAAAATGCTTATTTGTTCAAGAATGTTTGATTTTTTTTTTTTTTTTTTTACTTCACGCGGTGATGGAACAGCTGCCCGCCAGCTAGCCAATTCCCATCACAAAATTTAAATAGATTTTCTCCTCTTCTTTAACCCTTTCCGGTGCGGAGTAAATCTGTTTGTAAAATGATGAAATGATGGACTAAAACCAGAATTTACAATCGAATTTATTAGAAAATATATATTTGTTTATTTTACAGTACTTTATAATTGGAAAATTTTAATTAAATATTCTTGGTGCTGTTTGTCAGTTTTGGAATTAAAAGTAGGTACCCAATTTTGTGGACACCGCCCGCTAAAGGGTTAATGACAGAATTTCTGAAAATTAATAAAGCTAAAAATGACATTGAATTTCAATGGTACTTTGAGCATTTGCGGAAATTTCATTTATAATACCATTATCTTTGTTATCTATTATTTGCCTGATATAATAGCAAAATGTTTGTAATTAAATTACGCGACTATTTCAGGGTTCGTAAGCATCAAGGGATTCAGGGGATTTTAGGTTACCAGACATTTCGTAAAGTACTGGTCATTATATCTGAAGGTAGATTGATATTCATTACATAAGGCAAATATTATTTTAAGAAAATTCCGGAAAAATGTCCTTGTAAGTCCATGAAGTGTATGAACCCCGTATTTGTCCAAAAAAATATTATTAATAAAAAAGATCTTTTCTGAAAACCTTTCATACTCTATGCATGCAAACTCACGTGAAAACACGGTGTTTGCTTCCTTGATCGCTTAGAACATTATGTACGCAATGCTTGCAGCATTTATACATTAAATATATGTACTAAAATACCATTACGTTATTTCTGGTTTCAGTTCAATATTTAGGGTAAGATTATTGTGTATTAACACTTTCACGCCGGCGCTGTGGGTCACACTCGACTGTCTCAGAGCTGCCAAGTCTCCAGCCTTTTGGATACCAGTATTTTAATACAGAAAATATTGTTTTACTTAATTAGAACAATTTGGCGGTTTAAAAGAGCAACATTTTTCTAAAATAACAGTGGTCTACAAAAAGCCGGAGACTTGACTACCCTGAGACAATCGAGTGTGATCCACCGCCCCAGCGTGAACGTGTTAAAATAATAACCCATATTTATCTGCACCAAAACCATATACTATCCATGACTATCAGCATAGATGCAAACATCCTTTAATTGAGGCCGTTGACATGGGAAAGGGAGTAAGTCAGTGTTGCCAGTGGGCTACTTTTTTAAAATTCAGATTTCTTGATTGACACGACTTTTCTGAAATGGTAAAATCCCCCCAAGTTATCGCCTTATTAATATGTCATTAAATAAGAAGAATTTTACTATTTTAAAAAATGGTGCCAATCAAGAAATCTGAATATAAAAAAAGTAGCCTATTGACAACAGTGACTTACTCCCTTTCCCATGTCAACGCCTCCATTATTCCGGAGCCTGATACAAGACGAAAATGTTTTCAACCGGAAATTTTATTTAATCAAAAATGCCAAACTGAAATCTAAAATGTACCTTATACAAAGAAGATATATATTATGTGTTATATATATATATTATAATATTTTACATATATATATGTATATATATATATTATAATATTTTATATATATATATATATATATATATATATATATATATATATATATATATATATATTATAATATTTTATATATTTAATTTATAGATTGCATATTTTTCCCTGTTTTAACATGCTTGTCTTGGATCTGACTCCGGAATAATTAACCCTCTCGCTGCGCAACCCCAGATATGCTCGGGCATGCATTTTTCCGTCTAATTAATACTATTTGGTTATTTCCATTAGTTATTTTTTAGCGAAAACTTTGTCTGATTTAATAAGGACATTTTCCCCGATTACAATATTAAAAAATTTCTTTAAAGAACCGGTGATGAATGGTTAAAAATTCTGTAAAAGACGCTCATCGCGAAGAATTACTTACGCAGCGAGGGGGTTAAGAGATGTTGGCATATATGATATCAGTATTTTTTCAATTAGATCGCCGTTAATAAATTAAAAATATTACGACATTATAAAAAAAAATGCTTAAGTTAAGACAAAAATGTAGAATGATAAATTAAATTTCAAAAACATGATATAAGTGCAACATTAAAAGGCCAAACTTTTTTTTTTCAAAAATGATCGCACAAATGTTTATAAAAAATAAATCTTATTTTTCTCAAAGAAACAACCCTAAAAGAATTCTTATCTAAACTTGCTTGTGACAGCTTGTGCTGTATTACTCTGTACTGAATGAAAAAAAAGTATAAATAATAGAAAACGTTACTGAGGAAAAACAATAAAAGAATTAAGATATTTATATTGGTTTTCGTGTTTTTTAGAAATTATTCTTTGTTTTTTCTAAATAATAAATGATACTTCATTGCGCCAAATATTTATACCTGGATCATTTTCTGAAAAGTGGCTCTTTCTAAAAAAAATTGCGGGTAAATAAAATTTGCCTCAAAACTCTAAAAATTTAACCTACAAGTACCTTTTTGCTATGTTTATCAAAAAATAATATGAACCAAACTGTACCTGATAGATCTTCTGAGATTTTGATTTCAAAACACTTTCATTGCTAAAATGTTCAAATAAATAATTGCACCGGAATTTAAGAAGAAATTTATTAATTTAATTGTAAGTATAAAAAATGCTATATAACACATGCATGTTAAAAAGAAAAAAAATATATAAAAAGACTGGTGCCATTGTGGCGCTTGGGAATTAAAATTGAGTGGTTTCATAAAAATACCACCACCTTTGAAAGGGTTAAAAAGAAAAGAAATTATAATTAGAAGTCATGCAGTCAATAAATAATACCTTTTTTACTCTATAGCAATTGAAAAATAAAGATGTAGCATTAACATTTAGCAGAGTTAATGTTTATTTGAATTAGTACAAAAAAATTTATTTTTTAACTTCTCCCAGTAAAATAATAAAATCTAAAAATGTATTATCTTTACTTACGCTAATTAAAAGTCTTATGAGGTTTTTTAATGTGTATTTTATTGCATTAGATTTTCATATTTTACTGTTTAGTACTTACATAAATGAATTTAGATTATTCCCTCATACATTAAATTTATGAGGGAATGATGAAATACTTCTGAAAAACATTTTATACATAAATGATTGGTCTAATGTATATTTTCAGGTACTAAATATCTGTTGAAACACATTTATAATAATATAACAAGAAAAAAAGACATTTCATTAGTTTTTATTAAATTTATTATAGATGAGGGAATGACGGATAATAAAAATACTTACTTTGATCTAGTGCTTGAAAGCCATATGCTAGCTATTCAGGACTGTTTTTCAGCAAAACACAATATAGTTGCTTCACTTTACTCATGTACAAACTGTCCTAGACATATGTAAAGCATGTTATGCTTTAAACTAAGTAAATAGGAGCAAATTTATAGTTATGTGAGAGAATGGTGACAAATACTAGGGACATCATTAAAAAGTGCCCTAATTCTTTTATTATATAATATATATATATAATTAAATGACTAAATATTTATTTAAGTATGTTTAATGGATTGAGAAAAAAATAATTATAAACATACGTGCTGCAGTGGCAGAGAAAGCATTTTTTACCTTACATGTGTGACTGGGGACATAGTGAGGGAATAATATTTGCATCAAAAAATACATTTAATTTATCATATTTCAATTTCAATAAGCAAATAATTACAGTTTATATGTATAACTGATTAATATTGATAGTTTAAATCACTTTTTTCTTTTTCTAATTTTAAAAATATGTCTTGAAGACCCCTGGGACATAAAATTGCCACTTTTCAGAGAATGACTGACCTATCGCTGACTTTTCTCTCGCTGACATTGCTTCAACAGGCGACTATTTTTTAATTCTATTTCGCACCACGTTTTGAAAACAAAAATATTTTACATATGCTTTAACAAAATTTTCAAGAAAAATATAATACAAAATGCATTTTTTAACCCCTTCAAGGGCGGTGTTTTATTTTAGGACGACTTAGTTTTAATTCTTAATGCCACATTGGCACCTGAATATTGGAATGAAAATTTTCCTTTTATTAAGTAAGTGAACAAAAGCATTTTCGTATTTTAGAATAAATTTCTTTGAAAATTCCGGTTCTTCAGAAGAAAAATATCAACTGAGCACAATTATTAGCTGAAATTGAGTTTTGTTAACTTTGAATTGAAAATTAATAACGTTAATACAAAATTATGCAATAAATTGCAATTTCTAAATATATGTTTACATTAAATTGCGTTGGAAACACAACAACAATTAAACAAACAATTAAAACAACAAATAAAAATATATCTCTCTGCTATTATTTACAAATATAAATTACAATCTGCCTTCAGAAATAAATTTTAATATTGTTGATGTATAAATACATAATGTTTTAATTCACATACACATTTATAATTTCTTTGTTCCTATATTCACTCGAAACTTATGGCTATTCTAAGGAATCAGTGAAGTGATTAATAAAGTTCGGTAAAAAGTTTCAAATATAAAATGGCTATATCTTTAAAATATGATATAATTTACAAATTTCATTTACGATATGCAGGTCTCTGTGAGGTCTCTGTTTTGACCACCACTAAGTTTTTTTACAATTATTTTAACGGTAGATTACTACAACAATTGGAATATAAAACTCATCATAGAGTGGGGTCCTACGGCAATTGAAAAAGAAATCTAAAACGAAATCTACCGTTAAAAAAAATAGTGGTTTACAAAAAAGAGAACGCTCCGAGGTGTGTGGCAGGTTATGCAACGAAACGTAAAAATATACTTTGCAATAAACCGAAACAAGATGAAGCATTTTTGTTACATTGTCAGGAACGAAGAATTTTTTCCTTTTTTAAGTAAAAACAAACAAAAAAACTTAAATTAAAAAAAGAAATGGCAGAAGAAAAACAATATTATTCTTCTGCAAAATATAATTACAAAATATTAAAAGAAATCTCAACAAAAACCTGTTTGTGGCTTTCCGCAAAGAGAAATAGTAAAAAATAATTGTATTACTCATGAAAGGAAAAACAAAAAGAGAAGTAATAGAATGATTTGACTCTGAAAAAAAAATAACTAAAAATTTTAAAATTAATTATGCATCCGTAACCTGTTTAATATTTTTCGGTATCATCATGTTTGGTTCCTTGAAAAATCACTTGAAATTTCTTTGTTCTGAAACTGTCAATCATCCCGTGACTCTTATATTTCTTTAATTGGAATGACGGTAATTAATTTAAAATACAATGAAATTTCGAACGAAAAATTATTAAAGAATGTCAGAAATATATACTGTCAAATTAAACCTGCATAAAATGTTATAAAAACAACATTTAAAAGACTTAATATTGCAAAATTTGTCTTTTTCATAATAATCTCAAATTTTTAATGCCCTCTGCCTTTGAAAATAATATTAAATTTTTTTAAGTAGTGGACACATTTTCTTTGAATCTGCCTATGACTTAATGATTTATTTTTCTCTCTGTGCACTCTTTAATAATATGAAAGAAAACAGTGAATCTGAGAAACAAAACTGTGAGTTGTTTTTAAGTTACGGATTTATTAAACAAAGACATCTTCACTTTTTTGGAAAAAAAACCTTTTTTAAAGTTTTTCAAAAATTTTTGAAAAGTTTTTTTGAAAGCAAAAACTTGACAATGATAGGGAAAATAATAAAAAATAAATAAATGTTATTATTCTGAAAGAAATAATCCCAAAATCCTAAAAGAAGTCCCTTCAAAACTTTTTTGTAACAAGTTATTGAGCTTCTTTACTCTATATTATATATATGTAGAACACAGAAACGGTGAAATAATAGAAAACATGATGGAACAAATAAATGGATTAATAAATTTCTTATCTTGGTTTCCGTATTATTTAAGAGTTATTCTTGAATATTATGAATAACAAATGATACATCATTGTTCAAAAACTTTATTAACCTATCGAATTTCTTTATCAAGAAATTGAGATAAAAGCAGAATTTGTTTCAGTTGAAATTAAAATTTGGTAGTTTTGAATTTCAAATTACTACATTTAAGACACAAACATAGAATAAAATGTAACTGTTAAATATACCGGGTGAGCAAAAAGTTCGTTAAAACTTTAAAAACTCATAAAAAGGGAAGAAATTATGAGAAAGGAGTGCGGTTTGTAAGAAAGGGCTTACAAGATAGTTGGATTTTTTTTTTACCAGCGAAAAAAAAAAAATAGTTAAAAAATCACATGTAGAAGGCGCTGACGACCCGAAACACAATGAACAGGACAACAATACGCTCCATTCATTCGTTCTTCCAATAACAAATGTTCAACATGACCTACAGAACATTCTACGACACAATCAGGTTGTTTCGTAGTACCTCTGCACGTGATTCTTAAACTAATTTTTTGCTTTTAAAAAAATCCGACTGCCTTGTAAGCCCTTTCTGTCAAAACTCACCCCTTTGTCATAATTTCTTCTTTTTTTATAAGCTTTAAAAATTTTAACTTTTGGCTAACCCGGTATATAGATAAACTAAATTATATACAATGGTCGCAAGGGAAAATATCATTATTCCTACTATTATGTTGATAATATCTTCATCGTAGCTTTCAATAACATATGTAAAATAAAATGATCATGAAGATTACTGATTAAGGATTCTGGTAGGAACAATAAAATTCCCTCTATATAATGCGACCCGTGCGTATATAAAAAAATATTATATTTATTAAAACAACAATTAACACGTTGAGTGCCACGGTGACTGAGACTGAAGCTGAAAAATTTACAATGTTTTAAGTATTTTTTAGGAAAGTATAATCCTGTAATAAAGAAAAGGTAAGTAAATTTTAAATTAAATTTCAGTAATTACTTAAAACAATATATATATATTTAGTTTTATATCATATTTTAGACTGTCAGTCATCGGTGAATGACGCATTCTAAAAGGAAATTTCAATGTCAGTCGCAGGTGACTGACGTGGCGCTCAACGTGTTAAAAATTTTCACATTAGAAATTTAACTTTTTGCTAAGCATTTCTAATGTAAGTTACATTCTGCCTTTGCAGAGAATTACAAACGTTGATTCTGTATGGATACTTATTACTTTAATTCACTTAAATACTTATAATTTCTTTGTTCTTGTAATTACTCGAAATTTAAATCTAAGAAATCGGTGAAATGATTCATAATGTTCGGTAAAATTTGCAAAAATAAAATGGTCACATCTTAAAAAGCTTATATAATTTACAAATTATATTCACGATAAGTTATACATTAAAACGCAAAAATATATTTTACAATAAATTCAAAACAAAATTATGAAATACAGTCGGACCTCGTCATCACGACACCCAGTTTTCACGTCACTCCACTTTTCACGTCAGTTTTCCGAAGTCCCAATTCTGTATATGACTTTAATGTAAATAAACTTCGGATTTTACGTCGTTGAATAATTTTTAACTCCGGGTAACTCGACGATTTAGGAAAATTGTTCGTTTTTCCTAATCCATCTTATAAGCACGGAGATTAAGCGGCAATAAATGTCTTGGTCAAACCTTTCACAAGAATGTCTAAAATACCCATTGAGATAAATGAGAAATTTTACTTCAATCCTTTATCTGAATAAATAAACCCACATACCATGAATGACCCACTTAAGCTCCAGATAGATATCAGTCTACTCGCGGTTATTTTGTTCTGGTCAGGCGGCGCTTCTTGTGGCTACACGCATTTTTCATCCGACTAACTAAATGCGTTGCATTGAAAGGACCAGAAATTATCCAACATCCATTTCTGAAACAATGAATATAGATTATAATTCATTATATAATACTGAAAAAAGTGTTATAGGAAGCACATCTAGGGATATGCAAAGATTCCATCCATATTTCAAGTAACTATAAAAAAGCAAGTCATCATAAATCTGATTTTAATTTTTTTCAATTTTGTTTTTGTTTTTATTTCGTTTAATAATAATGTTTTATTGTTTAAAAGTGCAGGAATGTTATGAATTTAAAAGTGTCTTAAATTAATTATAAACACAGCTTTTTATAAACATATTTTTCTCCAACTCTGGTTACCGCGACACTCCGCTTATGACGACACTTTTTCTGGTCATTAGAGTGGCGGGATAACGAGGTCCGACTGCATTTTTATTGCATTATTCAATTTTTACAATGTAGGAAAATAAACTGAATTTTATAAAATGAGAGAAAAAAAAATATTTTTGATATATATAAATGATATTATATATTGATTTTGAAAATATATAAATGAGAGAAAAAAAAATATTCTTCTGAAAGATATTATTACAAGTCTTACAAAAAGTCTTAACAAAAAACTGTTTGTGGCCATCCGCAAAAAGAAATAGTAAAAAATGTTTGTGTTACTCTCGAAAGAGCATAGAAAAAAGAAGTGGTAGAATACGTTATCACTAAACAAAAAAGTAACATCAAGGGATCTCGGAGTTTTTAACTTTCTCTGCGTTACGTTTTTCATTATTTTAGGTAAAATGTTTGGTTCTTTAAAATAACAACTGACATTTTATTGTTCTAACTGTTGAATTATTAGTGACTATCAGTATTTCTTTAATTAAAATTATTATAATTAATTAAAAGTATAACGAATCAAATATTCTGAATCAAAAATTATTATAATTAAGACAGAAGTGTAGAATATTAAATATTTTATGTGTAGATGCTAGGAAAACAACGAACGTCTTCGTTGCGAACATCTTCATTATCAAAAAAATATTCCTTTTCCTTTATATTTTCTAACGTAAAAGAGTTTCTTCCAATGAAGATATTTTTTATTGTTTTAAAGAGTGGTTGCATATTATTTCAAATCAAGTAACAGTTAATGATTTCTTCTCTTATCACTCTAAAAATAAGTCTAAGAATGCAATCCACTATCTTAAAATGTTTAGTTACAATTTAAATAAGGATATAATTATTTTTTCAAAAACCTATATAATTTACAGCTTATACTTGATATTTCCATGAGTGCTTGTAGTGTAAGTCACGTGCTAAGATTTTTGGTTACCGATATTTTAGAATGGTAAAATGTGACTTATTTTATAGGAGATATATCATTAATTGAATAAGGCCAAGCAAACGTTTTGAAAATAACGGTGACCAGCATAGCACTAGGCTACACTAGGCTAGTTCCATGAGTTTTTGTAGTGCAAGTCACATTGCTGAAAACTGCTATGCTTGTTGGCCACCGTTATTTTCGAAAAGTTTGTTTGGCCTTATTCGATTAATGATATTCTCCGATAAAATAAATCACATTTTTCCGTTCTAAAATACTGGCAGCCAAAATTCGCAGCATGTGTCTTACACTACAGGTGCTCAGGGGAAAATAGCCACTACAAAAACCCATGGAACTAGCCACTTATGTTAAACAATACCAAATCAAAATACAGAAGGTCCTTTCACACTTGTCGAAAACGATTTTTAGTTAGTTTCTACGTGTAGATTGCACATTCATTCGAATATTTCTACTCTGTTGCATATCTCTGTAGCTCTGACTGAAAAGTTCTGTCATATTAAATATTTTTTATACAGCCATGTCCATTTTCTTTCACACATCTTAATAAACATTCCAAAATTTATTCAATTGTTGTGGACAGTGTTGCCAGATGGGCTCCTTTTTTTAATTCAGATTCTTGATTAGCACCACTTTTTTGAAATGGTAAAATGCCCCTTATTTAAGGACGTAATTATTAAGGCCAAAACAAAGGTAATTTTACCGTTTCAAAAAAGTGGTGGCAATCAAGAAATCTGAATTTTAAAAAAGTAGCCCACTGGTAACCCTGGTTGCGGATGGTGTCTTCTAAGCTTCAGGGATGAGAGCGCTTCGATCCAGATGATCTATTAGAATCTCAAAATTTTAATAGCATTTCTCGTCGTATTTAAAGACAGAATTTGTGATATTTAATAAAGCAAAAAATACCATTAAAATTTTGTGGTGAAAATCAACCATTTGGGTCGGGCGCTCTCATCCCTGAAACATTCGCTTTAGCAAGGGAAATTCTTTTAAAAATGGAAGGTGCCTCAGGTGGTTTTACATGTATCTATTCAAATAGGGCATAATGTATTTTCATTTGGGATTTTTGCTTTACTAAATACGTAGCAGATGACATGGAAGAATAATTGAAATCGTTGTCCATTTAGAGATCGACTTTATTGATGTTTATTCCACAAGAACTCGGAATTTCGTCTTATTCAATGAGATTAAAAATATTTTACTCATAATAAAGTGAATTTGCTTTATCTTTACCTGACAGTTTTTTTTTTGCTTCATAACAAACTGCAGGAGCAATCATGCATCCTTTTCTAAACTTTTCTTCACATTCATGAAAACATTTCATTGTTTTCTTTCAGAAATAGCTCATACGCACTGGGCGGAGCTCGCAATGTTTCCCACAAGCATTGCGGCATTTGATTGGCTTTTGGTGAACACTTGTGGGAAAAATCGAGAAGCTGATTAGCTATAATCCATCGTGACGTAGTATGACGTCAGAAATGCTTGTCGTCCATTAATATCACTTTGCCCTGTTTGTGCTACAGTCAGTTAAAGAATGCTATATTTTATACTGTGCTAGCACAAATTTCCATTCATCATCTGGTGCGCTTTTCTTAAATTAAGCCTTAAAAAGACGTCATGCGTTCAAACTAAAAAGAATTTGGAATGTGTCCCAAGAGAAGTGGGAGAAAATGGAGATGATTGTTCTAAAAAAATATTACTATGCTTGACATTTTGAGCCAAAGCTATTGCCAAAAATAAAAGCTATCCAGCAGCATTAATTTGTCGCAAATAATATAACATTTAAGGTTAGAAATTAACTGTCAAAAAGTTTTTTTTAAGTGTTAACGAGATTTAGGTTGCATAGAAAAAAATATGAAATATTTTTGCTACGTTTTGAAAATAAGAAAACTGTCCTTTGCCGTAAAAGTAACTGATTTTTATCAAATGAAAGAAACTGCGTCCTAAGAAAGAAATATCTTTCACCACTGTTTTTCGAGATGAATCACTGTCTCACTTAATGCCCATATTACACTTAAATTTTCTTATACCAATATTTCAGGCATTATAGTAGCCATTAGTATAGACTCTTTTTTCATATCTGTTTAAAATGAATATATAAAGACTCACACTGTAAAAAAAAAATACAGCCAGTTTTCCGGTAGGAATCGGAAAAATAGTTGCCCTTATCGTACCGGAATAATTTCCGACCCAGCTCGGAATAAAATCCGTAAAAATAAGGAAATGGTCAGTAAAGCAGTATTTTACGGATTTTATTCCGATTTTACGTATTTTATTCCGAGCTGAGTTGGAAATTGTTCCGCTACGATACGGGCAACTATTTTTCCAATTCCTACAGGAAAACTGGCATTATTTTTTTTTACAGTGCATGACACTTAATTTTCATTTAAAAAAATCTTTTATCTTGCTTTTTGTACATATTAAAATCGAAATTTGTAATTTACATTCTCTTTACTTTTCAAAAAAAAAAAAAAAATCACCTATTTATTTAAAAGAACATATATTAGTAAATAGCATAATTTTAAAGATCTACTGGAATATATGTTCTTTTAAATAAAGAGGTGTGTTTTTGTTTTTGATGAAAAGTAAAGAGAATGTAAATTATAAATTTCGATTTTAATGTGTACAAAAAGCAAGATAAAAGATTTTTTTTTTTTTTTTTTTAATGAAAATTAAGTGTCATGAGTCTTTATATATTAATGTTAAACAGATATGAAAAAGAGCCTATACTAATGGTTACTATAATCAGGAATGAGATTTCCGCGTTTTTGCACACCAGTATACTCTTAGAGAAAGTGTTGTTCTCTTACATCGCAAAAATGTTCCAATTAAATGAAATATCACATTCTCTTACAAAATACTGGAGTGCAAAAACGCGGAAACCTCATCCCTGTATAATGCCTGAAATATTGGTATAAGAAAATTTAAATTGAAATATTTTTCTTTTGAAAGAAATAGTCACAAAAACCTTACATGAAGTATGAACAAAATTTGTTGCTGCATTACTATACATTTTGAAAGAAAGACACCTTTTCTTTCTAGGTAAATAAACTGAATTTTGTGAATTGAAAGAAAGGGTGTACTAAAGATTTTTTTTTTTTTTTTTTGAAAGAACTGATCCAAATGCCCTGTATGATGCATGATCAAAATATTTTTGTGGCCTTTCAGAAAAAGAGCTGTATTACTCTACATTTTGAAAGTAAAAAAGTTCTCCTTTTCAGGAAAAGATAATAATTTTGTGAATTGAAAAAAAGAATGTCATGAATATATATATATATATATATGTTTGTTTAAAAAAATTATAGAAAACCATAGATAAACTATGAACGAAATCTTTTTGTGGCCTTTCAAAAGAGAAAAGTATTGCTCTAGAAATTGAAAGCAAGAAAGTTCTTCTTTCCAGGAAAAGAAATCTAGTTTTTTGAAATGAAATAAAAGCTGTCCCCTGAAAAAAATAATCGCAAAGTCCTAGATAAAGAATAAAAGAGACCTTTTTGCTGTCTTCCTTAAAGAGGGTTACATTACTGTACGTTTTAAAATCAAGAAAGTTCTTTTTACCCGACTGAAAAGAAGGGTTATGTGTTTCACGCTTATCTGTGTATGTGGATTTCTTTATACCCTCGAAACATACCCAACGGCTGCATGGATTTTAATAAACGAGGTCTCTATCAATTCGCCTTAACGGCCCGATGGTTATAGGCTAGGTTTTGTTTTTATAAATTCAAAATGGCGGCAGTAAAATACAAAATGGTGGTAGAGACGAAAATAATTACGCACCCTATTGAGTGGCATATCATTGAATAGGTCTTTCAAAATGAAGACGATGTTTCATTGACTATTTTACAGTCAGAAGCTCTGTTAAAATATTATACAATCTGGAAGTTGTGTATTTATTGTGGATCGCTAGCTTTACTGCAACTCTAACCATCATAGACATCTATTGACCTCATCAAACTAGTGTTTATAGATAGGAACTAACAATTAAGCACAACGTAAAAGTCATCAATACAAGTAAATAATAAATAAAAAAATAGATAAGTAATATAAACAAGCAATATAAAAAAATAGTTTAAGTCAATTCCTACTTAGTTCAATAAGAGACATTTTTTCTCCCTTTCTTCTTTTCTCTTGAGATGCGCTTAAAATGCCTTGATCAAGAAGAGGGCTCTCTCGGTCTTAAAATACCTTAATCAAGAAGAGGGCTCTGTCGATTATTGAAAAATAATTATTTAATTTATTTAATGAATTAATATTTGAAAAAAACTGTAGCCACTGTAGCCAAGTGTCATCCACTACAAGTTAAAAGAAAAATATTTGAGCTTGATTGGATGAATAATAAGTGTTTTATTAACGACTGAAAATTTGAACAAGGTATATATAGCGAGTGTGTGAGCTAATAGTAGGAACTAAAAAAAAGTTTCACATTGATGAGAAATAATTAATTAGTTCGCTTTTTACGCAGTCGGGTTTTTTGATTTTTTTTTTTAATTTAATTGTTTTTTTATTATTCATCAAAACAAACTAAATTTTGTGAATTAAAAGAAAAGGTGTCCTAAGGAATATTTTTTTCTTTTCAAAGAAATAATGGAAAGCACATAGATGAAAAGAAATGTAAAAATTCTAGCGCTATATTCACCTTGAGTTAAATAAACAAATACATATATAATCACAAATAATTGAACAAATATTATTTTCAGGTGCATAAATATAATATAAAGATATTTAAAATACAAATTAAAATATCTTAAGGGGGTAGGATACATTTAAACCATCAACATTTTCGAATTTTTTTAATGGGTATTTTGATTCCGTAACCATTTCTGAACAATATGCAAGAAACCGCATTAAAAAATATTCCCATTAGTTTACTAATTATGGAAGTTTTATTATGCCTACATATTAAGACTGCATTGGATAAGTAAACTTTGCGTTTCGTTTATTCAAAACGATGAATTTCGAGACTGCACGCAGTGTTACTAAAAAACTATGCATGGCAATCAAAAGAAATTTTTACCACATAGTTATTTCTGTATTATCTACAACTTAAAACAGAAAAATGTAGAATTTTTTTTTCTGTTTTTGTACTTCGAAAATATTTTTCAAAAAGTGAAAATTTTTAATTTTTAGTAAATTTATTAATTTAGTCAATCTTTTTTACAAATATTTTGGTTTTAGAATAAAGGTAAATCTATTATGTATTTATTTTCACGAAAATTTTCTCTTTATATGCATATTTTCAGATTTTATCATGCGCGCAAGATTTTTTTCTCTTATTAACATACATTTTTAAACTTATCATTTCACTATTTATTTATGAATTTGCAAGTATATATATAGATTTTTAAATATAAATTTAAATATGAGCTTTATATTTAAATGAAGTTTGAATTTTATTTTTGACTTACTACACAAGTTTTGAAGCTTAGAACAGAGTGATATTTTTTACTTTTCCAAAGGTATCCTACCCCCTTAAAATACATCAGAAAAACCTAAAATGTTTTCAACAATTACAAGACCGTCATCAGTAAGATTTAAATGTTGTTATTATTTTCTTCCCGCTCATTCGAGAATTGTCCAGAAGAAAACATTGTATTTTAAATGCTGTACGTCAGATGAGATGACAGATAAAGTTCTTCAAATTTTCAACAAAACGAGCTTTTATCTCTTATGCAGCAAATATTTCCATACGCCATAAATATCGTATGATAGTGCATCCTTACAAAGCAACAAAGATGCATCTCGTAATGATTTTTAAAAAAAGATTATGAGAAGTTTTATCATGGAATTTTGATTACAAATGATATGGTTAACCGTCATAAAGAAATTCAAAATTTTAACTCAATAAATAAAAATTATTTTAATATTTTCCCGGACTTCCTTAAGTAAACATTACACATTTTCTTAATAATCGCTATTATGTAGCAAATTCCACTAATGTATGGATACCTATTATTTTATTACGAATAGGAATAATAGATTCCTGGATGAATTTTCAAAAGATAAACTGGTGCGTTTTTCAAAATCTTTCATTATTTACGATTTATAATTATAATAAATCACAATATAAGAAAATGAAAAAAAAATATACCCATAATTACACGAAAGAAAGTAAGAAAGATGTTGTGTTTTCAAAGCAAGAAAGTGTTCTTAAAAAAAAAAAAAAAAAAAAACTGAACTTTTTTGTTTCAAGAAAAAAAAATTCTTTTGAAAGAAATAATCTCAAATCCCTAGAAGAAATATAACATAGACTTTTTACTTATTTTTTCTTTGGAAAGGAATAAAAAAAGAAAATAATAGAATTATTTATCATTGATCAAAAGGCATCAAAGAATTTAACAGTTAGTAATTTCGTTTTTGTTACCCCTTTTTTTTTTTTTAATTTTTGTAGATGCCATGTTTGGTTCAACACTTACTCCATAAATTAAAGATAGTGACAGATTCAGTAATCTAAAAAAGATCACAAAATGTCTATCAATATTCAGTAATACAAGTCAGATGTATTATAGAATTAAAAATACGGTAGATGTATCACAATACCCAATAACATAAGACAAATGCTCCCTGAACAAAATATATTGGGTCGTTTGGAAATTCGTGTCCATTGGGGAAAATCAATTCGTGCCGGAAAATTTTATCATATAATTGTTAGACATTGATTCCGAAATCCAATGTCTAATAATTACCGGGCAGAATTTTCCGGTACAAATTGATTTTCCCAAACGAACACGACTTTCCGAATGACCCAATAATATAAATGTCTCGGGTAGAAAAATCTAACAGTCTATGATTTGTATGATTATTAATAGGACATGTGTTTGCCATATATAGAGGAAAAGATATCGCGAAAGAACTAAGACTGACACCATTTTTTTGCGGGGGGTGGAGCTGAGCGAGGAGAAAACCCATATTACAATTACCTGTTAGGCCAGTCAAGCACAAAACTCTTTCCTAGGAAATGCAACTCTATCCAACAGACTAGTATTGCCAGTTTGCCACTTTTTTAAAATTCAGATTTCTTCCTCGGCACTAATTTTTTGATATAGTAAAATTTGCCTATTTAATGGCATATTTGTTAAGTCGAAAGCAAGGGGAATATTACCATTTCAGAAAAGTAGTGATAATCAAGAAATTCAAATTTTTAAAAAAAAGTAGCGTACTGGCAAAACTGCAACACACAGTGATCTCCTCGGCATTAAGCAGAAGCTATCTATCTCCATATTACATAACAAGAGCAAAATACTTCTTTACACTTAAAAGATCGTACATTGTACGAGGCCACTTTCATTTAACTTTACAAAATTTCTGGTATGAAAAATCATTAAAATATTTTTTTTTGTTGTACGAGATCTCTTTCAGTATTTCTGGTATTTTTTAATTTGTTTGAAAGTTAAAAGTGAAAAATCTAGTGACTTCAAAAGTTCCCAGTAGAGGGTGAAAACTATATTAATGCTGGATAACATAGAATATCTGTACTTTATACGAAATGGAGATATTCTGTTAAAAAAGTGTAGAATATCAGTTAAAACTAAAAAGTTTTTTTAACAGTACAGGCTGACACAAACTTTTATAGTGTTTAATTTTTATATAAGAGGAAAGAACACCGAAATGAGTCATTAGTAGTACTCCTTCACAATATGGCAATGTTAATATAATATTTTTTCAATAATCAGGATGGTTTATTATAAATAACTTGATATTTTTCAGGAAACTGAAAACAATTAGACCCTTAGCAAATCCAAAACTTATCACGTCAATTTTATTTTCTCTATTTTCTAATCTGCAAGAACTTGCATAACTAATTTTGAGCATATTTTTCTTATTTTTTTTTCTCTAAAAAATTAGCAAAAAACTGCCACGCTACGAGTATACTCGTAGCTTTAATATTCATGGCTTTAATTTATTAGTTTTTCACCATCATTCTTAAATAATAATTAAAAAAAAATTGCCTTATTTATTGGCAGAAATGTCGCTATATTAGTAAAGCGAAATTTACCTTTCAGAATTTGTGGTGGTAAACGACTTTCAAGAAGAAATTTGAAAATTCTTACTTTTTGCGGCAGTGAACGTGTTAAACAAAATTAATTGTCAACAACTTAATTGTCTAGGGTATTTTATAAAGTATTCTTTCTCGTAATTTTAATTATTCTTAAATTAATGAGCTTGAAAACGCTTTTCTTATCAAATAAAATGCATCAAGAAAAAAATATAACGTTTTTATAAATCATACGATTAAGTTTTTCAAAAGCATAAAAATAAGAATTTTTTTAGTGAAGATATGAGGCATAATTAATAACAAAGAAAAAGTACTTCAAAACAAAAGTAGAATAATTTTAAATCCTCTTTTAAAACAAACCGCGAAGATAAATGGAAAATCAATACAATACCTTTTAGAGGAAACTGAAGCGGTAAATTTCGATTTTGTTTTGTTGAATTACCTTGTCATATTTGTTTGAAGTTGAGGAAATATATTTTCAACTGTGATAAGTATTGTTTTTCAAACAAGTTGCGATAATACGTGTGAAGTAGAATTATTTATAAAACTAAAAGGCATTCGAAATTTATTTTATGTTTTTTTTTTCAGCAAAACCAAACTATTCTTAATCCATTTAACATTTCTGGGAAGTAATTATGGGGTAATATAACTTAATTGTGAAATATTTTGATTTTTGCTACAAAAAAAGGACGTGAAGGGACACTTGACTTCTACCAAATGAATATATTTCGGTTCTAAACAGAAATTTCTTCATGAAATAAGTTTAAAGGACAAACAGGGAAAATGGGGGGGGGGGGTGTTAGATAAATAAGTTAAACAGTTTTGAATAAAAATTCTGGTGACAAATATTTTTATAAATCTTGAGTAAAATTTCCGGTCTTTTTAGTGTTAATATTTGATTACAAGTGTTTTTTTAACTTTACATAAAAAAACTTGTATTTCCTCTTAATATTATTTTTTTTTCTGCATTGTTGATAAGAATCATAAATAATCTGAATTGAGTTTTTTCTCTAAAAATTAATTAATTTTATTCATTACTACCATAAAAAACCATACTTTTTAAAAGATGTTCTATAGACAATATAACAAGACCTTAAAAGTTTATAAAGACAAAAAAAAAATGTACTTTTGCTTATTAGTATTATTCTTATAATGCTTGATTCTTTAAGAATACTGTAGAATAGGTCTGATAGGAAGATTCCTAAAATTACTGACGTATTGGCCTTAAAAATTGAGCCGCGGGGTGTTGCGTTGTTAGTTGTTACCTACAAGGGTAAAACTTCCTTTTCTTTTATTTTCTATTATCTCGGAACATCGTTTTTCACTGTTTTTGTCAAGAATATACCCATCTTTTTCTGTTTTTTTTTTTTTTTTTTTTTAATTAAGGGAATTAAATTATCTACAGCCTATATCTAACAAAAGAAACGGAAACAAGTTATAATAAAATATATTCATATTTTTTTATAGATTTCAGCTTGGTACTCACGTGTTATCCAGCCATGTCAAATACAACTGCGCCAATCACGACGCCAATTACACTAATTACAGCATTTCAAAATTTTTGACAATTATATAGCTTATTAATTATAGTTTAAAGTTCATTATTTTGTTATAGTTTATTTATTTTATTATAGGTTGTAGTGTATATAGTTTTTGTTATTTATGTATTTCAACGTATATATTATAGTTTATTTATTTACTTATATTATATAATTTATCCATTTTAACAATGTTTTACATTTAAGAATGTTAAGTTACTGTTTTCAACGTAAATGACAGCGATACACAAGATTGGAAATAGTCAAACATTCCTGGCGATCTATCTCTTGGCCCAGGTAATACGCAAATACATTGAGCTTTTTTTAAATATATATTTACATAAGATTTACATAAATATACCAAGAGCTGTTGTTGGGGTTCCGTAGTTTTCATCTCAACATGAAGGTTGAAGATCCGTTGAATGCCAAATAAAAGGTTTAAGCAAAAATATTATTAACATTAGCGGAAATTTTTAGATTTCTTTATTGTTCAATATATTCTAAGGATTTGTAAATTTCGATTCGAATTTCAACTGTTTAGAATCAAATATTTTTTTATCAAAAGTTTAGTTATATAGCATAAATAAAGTTTAAAACAATTTTTTTTACTGTAGAAAGTTTAATCTTTAAGATTTAAAAAATAAACATGGTAAATGAATTGTAATATTTTTATGTCATTAGAAGTAAATACAACTGTTAAGCAAATTTAGATTCTTATCACTTTTTATGATTAATTTGTTTCATTGAAATCTTTGCAACATTGGTGAAAATTTGACAAACACAAACAGAAATAATTTATAAATTATAAATTTATACGCATATAATGAAAATTTTGAATATGAAACACATTCAATGATTTACAGCAAGTTTAATTTTCAACCCATAAATTACTGTATCCTGATTAAAAATCAAAACCTATAATACTTAGGTGATATTGCTACCATTTTGCTGACGCCTGACATGTTAGGTTATAAACTATTCAGCAAATGCGTGCAATAGTGGAATTACTTATAACTTTAAATATTTCACAAAGTGTTTGCTAGCATGCACAATCCATGAACGTTAGTCACTTTGAACGACAGTAATGATGTGAAATATTCGATATAATCCGTAATTAATAATGTGTTCTTAT
The DNA here is from genome assembly GCA_963932465.1 of Maratus speciosus. Classification (NCBI taxonomy): domain Eukaryota; kingdom Metazoa; phylum Arthropoda; class Arachnida; order Araneae; family Salticidae; genus Maratus; species Maratus speciosus. The sequence continues at coordinate 117,791,758 of OZ010794.1, read as the reverse complement.
CTGATCAGATTATAAAATAGAAAGTAACAGAGAGCAGAGAGTAAATTAATTATTTTATTTATGTAGCTGAAAATTCTGTTTCATGGATAAAGAAGTTTTGGCAACTCATTAATATAATCCTTGTACTACCAAACTTGGTTGCCAGTTTGGCCTCCATTTTTATTCAGAAATTTCATATTGATACCAGAAAATATTTCTAAATTATTTATTGAGAGACATTTCATGATTAATCGAGAAAAAATTGTTCCTTAGAAATTTACGCTATGAATTCAGAATTTCGGAATAAAAATGGCAACTCTACCAAAGACATTACATCATTCCCAAAGACAATTATAATTGGTACTAGGGTTGTCAGTTGGGTATCCAATTTTAATCCGAAATTTCAAACTCATACCATAAATTTTCAAAGAAATTTTTTTTTCTTTATGTGATCGGTAAATGTCTCTAATTAGAAAAAGCATAAAATACTATTTTTTATTTCTGGTGTGAGCTCGAAATTTAATAATAAAAATGGGGGCAAAACTTGCAACCCTGTTTAGGACCAATATTTCTTGACTGTAATCTTCGACATCTTTAATCGCAGGATTCTGCGATTAAGGATCATATTATTCGAGAATCCGCTATAAGAGTAACAACAAATAATAATAATAAATAATAATAATAATAAATAAACATATACTGAGTGTATTGCTTACATAGATACATATAAATTAATGTAAATTTCATCGATATGTGTTTTCACAAAAACTGCTTTAACCCCTTGAAGGGCACCGGTATATGTTATACACCACTTACTTTTAATTCCCAAATGCCACATTCACACCAGAGTCTAGAAATTAAATTTTGTTTGATATAATGCACGCGAAGAAAAGTTGTTGCTTAGTTTCATATAAAGTTGTTTATAAATACCGGTGTCAACCAATCATTTTCACATTTTAGCAACAGAAGTGCTTTGCCCCTCAAGGGGTTAAGTTTTAATATTATTGTTATTGTTTATATTCTTAATAAAATGACAATAAAATTAAATTTTCAATTTAAAAATGACCTTTGATCACGATTACAGTCATGCATAGAATCGCATAACCCGATTTTACACGAACCCTAACAACTCGAGGTTTGAGTCAGGTCCGTTTGACGCTATTTCTTTCCGTTGTAGTCCAAATTTTAGTCGGGTTTACTATATTCTTTGGAAGAAAATACTGAATATTTTTTTAATAAAAAAAACTATATATTTGAATATTGAAGAGCTTATATGTCTTCATTTTTATGCGTAGAAAATAAAATTGGTATTAGGCAAATAATTGCATGCTTAATTTCCAAAATTGAATTAAAATATTGAATGATTTTCTCTCACTTCGGTATCCGGTCGCTCTCGGAATTGAACATTTCTATCTCGAATCAGTTTTAGGCTAAAGTGTGTCGAATTTTGATAGAATTTCGGGTTGAAAACATTTTTTAGTTCGGACAGGCATTGGGATAAACTTTAACACCATGGGTACACATTTGTTTCAAGACTGTCACTGACTTTTTTTTTTAATTCGATCCCGCACCACACTCTTCAAACTAAAATCTTTCAGATATAGATTCACAAGATGTGATAGAGAAATTAACTAATTTTTTTTCTTTAAATAGTGGTATGAATAGAATTTAAAAATAGACGCCAGTGACCAAATGCCGAGTCTCAACCCTCGAATGTACCGAAGCAGTTAACGCTCTCGCTGCGTAATTGTTTGATCAAAATAGCTTCAAAATTTGCGTATGTAACACCTTCGAGACGAGCGTCTTTTAAGAATTTTTGTTCTTTTGTCACCGGTTTTCAAAACATAAATTTTTATCTAATTTAATCGGTAAAATGTTCCGATTAAATAAGGCGAAAATTATAAAATAAAATAATTGCTGGGAATAATCAAGGAGGATTAATTAGACGGAATAAATGTATCTCCTAGAATATCTCAGGTTGCGCAAATTTTACGTTGCTCGAGGAAATCTCGAGTTGCGCAGCGAGAGGGTTAACCTCTTGAAGGGCGGTGGGATAAAATATATCTCACCTAATTTTAATTCCGAAATGTCAAAATGGCACCGGGATTTTGCAATGAAAGTTTGCTTTTATAATTACACGTAAAGAAAATATTTTAGTGATTTTCGAATAATTTTGTTCTTAAATTCAGGTGGGAATCGATGATTTCAACATTTATTTAACTTAAGTACTGTGTCTCTGAAATGGTTAACAGAATTTTCGAGTTCGGGTCGGGCGTGACCCATCAGCCGACTCTCGGTGGGCTGTAATAATGATGGCCTTGATAGAGTAATAGATGAACCTTTAACACTAGAACAGGCATAGCGGTCATTTTGACCGGTACCAAATAAAAATACTGCGATTCGAACCAAAAATTTCTTTCTAAAATAAGTTAAATATGCACCACGGAGAAATAAGTTAAATAAATATGTTAGATAGTTTTGAATGAAAATTATGGTGTAAAATATTTTAATAACACTTGAATAAAATTTCCGGCGGTTCTAGTGTTAATAGACACTTTTGATAGTAAGTCCGAATGCAGTTAAATAATTTAATGTGAAAACAAAAATTAAAGCAGAAATTAAAAAAAAAATTATGTTAATTATTAGGACGATCGGAAAGTCGTGGCCTTTTGTGAAAATCAATTTGTACCGGAAAATACTATCATTTAACTATTAGACATTGCTTCAGGTATGTTATGTCTAATAATTACCGGCTAAAGTTTTCCGGTAAGAATTGATTTTTCCAACACGACACGACTTTCCGATTGACTCAATAGTATATTCTACACCTGACACATCCTCATATTTAACCCTAGATCTACCGGGAATTTTATTCAAGTTTTAATAAAACGTTCTACACCAGAATTTTTATTTAAAACTATTTAACTTATTTATTTACCTTATTTTTGTCTGGTTTATATACTTAGTTTATTTTAAAGAAATTTCTGGTTTGAATGAATATTTTGTATGTACCTGTCGGGTCCAATGGACCCGTCTGGTAGACGGAGGGTTAAAATAAATATTGTCGGGTGATTACTGTTGAGAATACTACCGTAAACAAGCCACCGTATTACAAAAGGTGTCTACTTAACAGCTAAGCATCTTAATTGTAAAATATGAACGATTCAGTGACACGGAATATATTTTATTCTGACGTATAAATATTTCACAAAACATTTACTAATATCCAAATCTATGTACTTTGTGATAAAACAACACGAAATAGCCATTTTGAACAAGAGTAATCACGTCAATTAATTGTAAAGATCATTAAACAAATCATGAATATCCGTTCATTTGCATATAAAATAGAAAATATCTACAAACAAATGTCTTGGTAACTCATAAAGATCCGTGTTTCAAGATAAAAATCATTGGGGTAAATCAAATGTTTCAAAAGTTACTCATGATGATAAGAGTGATAACTTTGAAAGTAAAATCAGTGATTTTATTCTTATAATCAGCAATTGTAATTAATCCATCCTACTTCCAATCGTAAATCCGAACACAAATTTTATTCTTGTTTATGGAATATTTTTTACAGGTGTAAGACTTTTAAATATACCAGAAGTTTTATTATATAATAGAGATTGTTTCTACGGTAATCAGGTCCCGACTTCATCTGGTTAATGTGCATTTTTAGATAAGTGTTGCTCCAGCTGAAGGTTCTACTGCACAAAATATACAGCTACTTCATGAAATATTTACTATACTATAGAAGCTTTATGACTGCTTTCAGGCAAAATTTTGTTCGTGTTTTAAATAAGCCGAAACCAAATTGTTTTTGCTTTGTTTTTTTTCACAATTTTTCTGATAATTTTTGTGTTTATACAGGGTATTTTGAAAACGTGGACCAATATTTAACACTTCCTTTGATAAAAGGACCGTGCAGGGTCATTTTGACCAATACCATATGAACATATTTCGGTTCGAAAGAGAAATTTTTTTATACGTTTAAAATAACGCGAAGAAGAAAAACTTTAAATAAATAAATTGTTTAAATAAAAATTCTGGTATAAATACTTTTATAAAATTTGAGTAAAATTTGCGGTCATTCTAGCGTTAAGAGGAGGTACAACACATAACAGCATGGAATTTTGGTACAGTAAACCATTAAAAAATACAGAGTGTCACTGTATTTTGAATCCAAATTTTTGTTCATCAACAATAAGAATGAAGATATTTGAACGAAATTTTCAACAGACTTACCGCTGTGTTTTGAAATAATATGACATCGCAAAAAGTGCTGGGAGTGTAAAGTAACTCAGTTATTGACACCATAAGAAATTTGAAAAGTGTTTCATATTATTGAGCATCCAGTTTACACTGTTTCGAAACAGACGATGGTCATATTCGCCATTATTCATGATATCACTGCATATCGGAGAAAGAAAAATAAGTCCGTTGTTCATTATTATGTTCATTAATGCTATGCTTATCAGCGGAAACCTGTGTTCATTTTGTAGAAATATACCCAGTATTTCTGACTGAATAAACGGATAGCAACTCTTTTCTCTGATAACATTTTTGTAGTATATTTTACTACCTCTCAAACAGCGTCCAAATTTTTTTAACTCCTAAAATAATACTCAACATGAAATAGTTTTATTATACCCCTAAATGGACCAACGCCGCCATATAACCGGCAATGGCACCTTTAACCAAATTTATTCGCTTTACACGCTTTGTTATTCGCTTTAAGTAACATATATACTTGTACTTTGACTACGTGTGCATTCTGCAAGAGAAATTTACTTTTAAAATAAAGTGGTCCGAATAGAATATAAAAATAAAATCATGTATTTAAAGCTACGTCGGTTAACGGTAAATAAACATAAATTTCTTTCATTTCACTATAAATATGAGGTTAGAAATACAGCAGTCATATCCAATCTAAATATCTTTAATAGGAAACTCAAAACTGGTATCACGGTTATTTTATTTTAAATGCCCACACTTCAAATAAACATGCCTGTCTGTGAAAAAAGGGAAAACCATTGAAGCTTTATAAAGATTTTGAAAATTAAGTTTACTCTGATGCCGTTCAAAAATGGCGTGCTCTTCTTGTAACCATAATTGTTTACTCTTTTTGTGCAATTTTTGAAGAATAAATAATGATACGGAAATCTTAGTGGAGAAATTTACAAAAGACTTCTTAATGAAGGCTGAATTAGTTAGCTTCGATAATTAATTTTGCTAAATTATAGTGCATAAAAAAATATAAATTAAGATATTTCGCTTTTCCGAAAACGTAAACGAAACCAGAACAATAAGTTAGAGAAATAAAATACAATACACAGTTATGTTAATGGAAAATTTCCAAAAGATTTTTTAAAATATGAATTGAGTTCAATCAGTATTAATAATAACATATACATGCAGTTAGTGCAAACATAATAACACTCTCCGTTAAAGTTTCTAAACTGTAAACAAATGTATTTCTTTTTAATTTTTTCCCTATAAGTTCTATAGAATACATTACGTTAAATGTTTTTTATATGACTTATTTCAAGTTATTGTTTACTATGCAAAGAACAATGTCAGTGGATTGTTAAATAAGTTTTAGAAAATGAATTTTTTCTTTCTGTTTCTTGTTCTTCTTCTTTTTTTTCTTTGGCGATTTTCCAAATAAAGCCTGTATTAATTTTTTTTTTTTTACTTTTGGTAATCATTTTAAATTTTTAAAAAGTTTAAGAAATAACTAGTGGTGTTAATTGATTTTTATTAATTATAATGAATTAAATTAATCTATTAAAACTTTAAAGATCACGTATTATATATTCAATAATTTCGTGCGTAATTTCACCGCTGAAAATTAATTAAAAAATATTATTATTATTTTTTACCTTATTGCCTTAATAAAAAAAAAAACATTAAAATTGAAATATAATAATCGAAGACAGTTTACTGTTACATTAAAGTGTATTAATTTTAGCGTTTCTTAACAATGAATAAAAGAAATAAAATGTAATATCAGCTATATTAAATGCCGATCGAATAAAGACGCAAATATAAAGACGATTACTTTTTCTTATGCCTTTTTGCTTAGATATCCTTCAAGACAAAGGAAAAATAATGATATACGTAGAGCACAATTATTGTGCATAATTCGTAATTTATAAAAAATCAAGACTTAATAAACATCAAAAATTGAATATATATATATATTTAAACTTAATGTCACCTGCCACATCAACCATATTTGTAAAATCTTGTTGCAAAATCAAAGTTGAACAATTAGACGAAGTTCATTTAGACGGTGGTCTTGATTCAAAATAAATAAATAAATGTATAATATGTTTTCTCAATTTATCTTATCACTCATGTTTATATTTTATATGTAGAAACTTTATGTAAGAAACATTTTCATCGAGTTTCGTAAAAAGGAAAAATCGACTATTCAATATTTTATACTTTTTAGAAAAAAAAAGTGTGTCAAAAATTGTATTGACGCTATTTAATTTCAGAAAACAGTAATTTCAAAAAATAAATTAACCCCTTAACAGTGTGGCCCGAACTGGATTCGGGCACGAACACTTTGCTTGCTTCGTTATTAAGAGCATTTTGATACCACTAATTTGTAACTGTAAATTTATCCTTATTGATTGTCAGATAGTTTTCGATTAAGTAAGGTAAATATTTTAGTTTGGAAAAAGTGGTGTCCAGCCCTATTTTATTTTTTTTGTAAGAAAACAAATGTCACTGTTAAGGGGTTAACAACACACACACACACAAAAATCGGAAAAATCCAAGAAACTTAAACAGTCATTTACTAAATTCATATTCGTTATTCGCATAGCATTTTGATTTATTCATGATAACATTAATTGTAATGATCACCCACACAAATCAAAGAATAAGAAATCTGAATTCATATCAGATGTTCTGCTGGCTTAGAATGAGTTCAATTCAGGATTTTGTGGCTTTTACCTCCACTCTAGAACGTAGAAAAATCCAGATTAATCTTAAATTAGTATGTCTAAAATGTTCCTACTAATCAATACAACACAATACAATACACAGTGGTGGAAAATTGGCGCAGGGGAGGAGCCTATTGACACCACTAAATATTAGTAGTATTTTAAGGCTTATCTAATGGCAGAATTTCTGAACTTTTATTAAAGTGACGAATACTATAAAATATTAGTGGTGTCAATAGGCTCCTCCTCTGCGCCAATTTTCCACCACTGAATACATCCAAGCCATGTTACCAATCGTATGGCTTATGTTTGAAACTATGGCCGTTGAGTAGAAAAAATTCTTTAACCCTTAAATGTTTAGTAATAGATATCTACATCACTTTTAATTTAACTTTTAATAAATAAAGTTCACAGAAATATTAATCTGATACAGATTTGAAAAAAAATATGCTACTAAATGAACTTAAAAATCTATCTTAAAATTTCTGCTCTCTAATCCTTAATGCAGGAATAAAAGACACAATTCTGAAAGAATAATTCATGCATTTAAGGGTCAAGTTGCATTTTATATGTATACAGTAATTTTGGCATACCTTGTCAGTGAATAGCGTGATATACAAAATTTTCCCATTTATAATAATATTCGTCTTTTTTTCACTTGATAAGAAGTGTAAAAAAGGAAAACAATGTAAAACCACGGATAGTCTAAACGAGTCGTATATTTAAAAACTATAACTAACTCAATACTAACCGAATACGTTGAAAATTAATCGAATATTTGGTATATACTTGTTGAATACCAAATAAAAACTCGAATAAATATAGATTTTAAAATATTTTCTTCTCTATCGTAATGTTTATTATAACAAGGTAGTAACATACTGTGTAAGAAACAATTATTTTGCAAAGCGGTGTTCCACGTTTTTAGCTTTCAATATTTATTATGACTTAAAAATTTCGAACCTTGTTTAATCACCCCCACATTTTAATTAATAATCACTTATCTTTTAAATAGTGGGTGATGCTTTTGCTGAGCCTTAATTATTAATAAACTTACCCGTAAATCGAAAAAATTCCATAATTTTTTTTTTTAAAGCTGATAGGATGTTTATCTGATGACGAAAATCTGTTTATATTAAAAAATAAAGCACTCAACTGTAACATAATAAATGCCTTTTCATGTATTATTTCCTCGAATATCCTTTTATTATATTAATTAGTGTGTCATTCTTAATTAATGAAGCTCTTAATGCTTTGTACTATACATTAATGAAGCGGTTGATTAGTTTCATAAATAATGTTTGTACATAATATTTATTATATTTCGTCTTAAAACGTTGTTTTACTTATAGAGGTTTATATTTTGGATTTTCTCACCGCAAAATTAGTAACATTAAAGTGATTAAACGTAAGAATTTTTTCTATATTTTAATGAAATATTTATTTCATACAAGTTTTACAATTGTCTGAAAATGTTTTACAGTTACATTTAGTAAGCAATTAGTTGAATTTTAATCCTATACATATTTTTAATATTACTAATAAAACATTTTAGAGGTTATTTCAGATTGGGCCAACTAAGAGGTGTGGCATACCACTATTTCCAAATAGAAAATTTCGTCTTATTTAATCCCGGAAATTTGGCTATTATGTAACTAATTTGTATACGGAATAGCGGTACACTGCGGACTCCATTTGCCGTAAACTTGGTTATTTCATCTATTATGAAGTCATTCTTTCATGAGCAAAACCGCTAAACTATATCTTTAAAATAAAATCAAAGTTTTCCCATATCAAAATAAATGTTTGAGTATCTATAAAATACATAAAAGGTGTTCAGTGGTGGTAAAAACACACCACCCACAATATTTTATCACAATTTATTTTAGAACATGCAAATGGTATATATTTCTAAATTTTCAATCATTTGCGGAATGAAGACATAATACTCAGTCAACGGCTCCTCTACCATCTCTTAAGAGAATATTGTGATAAATTAGCAGGGAATGGTACGTTTTTTCTATCACGACTGTCCCTCATACTTATAACATGGATCAAGTTACCTATACAAAATCGGTCTTCAACATAAAAAAAAAAAAATGTAATGCACTTTAACCCTTTATCTACTGACGGTACTTATAAGTAACACTCACTTTAAACTTTTATACCATAGTGAATATTACTAATATTATAATGGTACTTTGCAAAAATCGCTCTTTTAACTCCACTTTATCCGAATACATGGTAGCGGTAGTTCTAGGTTTGTTATTTTAGAGAGGAATGAGGCTATCTTTGAAGCAGTCGATGTGTTTTGTGCCGACTTTTTGTACAGATTGCTACGCTCATCTTTTCATTGCTGCAAACACAGTAAAGGATATAAGTGTTGGATTTTTTTATGTGTTCATTATGGTCTTAGAATACAATTTGAGTAGCTATTTTAGTTGAACGGTGTATGTATTTGATTTAACATTTGAATTACTCGGTGGTACTTATAAGTACCGTCAGTACACTGGGTGCTGGAGAAAAACTTCTTGCTTACTTTTCGTCTGTGCAGTTATCCATCGTTTTCATCGGATTTAAAATGCAATTACTAAAATCTAGTGCAGTAGTGATTTCCCTGGTATTTCTTTTCTGTTTCATTGTTATTTTTTATAGAAATCGAAAAAGTTGTGGCACCGGCTGGTTTTTGCTATGCTAGAAAAGGCATATGTAAATTCATATACAGTAGACGCTCGTTTTTACGAACATCCTTTTTGCGAACACTTGCGATTTTACGAACTAGAGAGTGGTCCCGAATACATTCCCATAGACGCAATGTAATTTGTCGCTCCCATTTACGAACTACAGATTATGAAAATCTGTTTTTTGCGAATTCAGTTTTCATAAATTTTCATTTTTTTTTTAAATATCGGAACGAAGTGCCAACGTAATTAAACTCTCAACAGGTGCAAAAGGCAGCAGGTGCATTCCAAAAATGTGTTGTTTCCCCCACCCTCTTTTGGGGGGGAGGCAGCATAGCAACAAGTTCATGTAGCATCACGTGGTTGCTTATCACTGATTTTAAAGGCACGTGGGTGGAAGGCTTCTGATTTGCGAGTGAAGCTCGGACGACTCTCTGGACCCGCCTATCCCCATTTAACAAGCAGGTGACATTATTGAATGGGGAAAGGAAAGATTTTAAAAGATTTTGTTCTGTAATCGACTATTTTCTCATATCAGCTGGACTACACAATCTGTGAAGTCTCGTAAGTCGAGAGGGAGATTGGGCCAGATACGTTAGATAATTTTAGTATGTCGCAGTTGAAAAAACGCACGTGTTTATCTGTTGAGGTAAAAAAGAAAATTTTAAAAGATGTAGACGAGAGAATCTTAACCATGACAGAAATTTCGAAAAAGTATGGAATTCCAAAGAATAGCCTCTCGACAATTCTAAAATCTCGAGAAAAAATCGCTGGAAATAGAAACACCGATAAAAACCCATCTCGTAAATATAACAGAGAAGCAAAATACCCCAATTGGAGAAAGTTTTGATTTCTTGGATGAGGAAAATGAGAGGAATGAACATTCCTATAGATAGTAATCTCCTTAAAGAACAATCGAACTTTTTTGCTTTAAAACTGAAAAACAACGACTTCAAGGCCTCAGACGGTTGGTTACAAAAATTTAAGTCTAGGCACGGTTTGAGCTTCAGAAAGTTGTGTGGTGAATGTGGAACAGCGAATACGACATTGGCAAATGAATACAAAGAACGCGATTTAAAAGCATTACTAACTGAGTATGCTCCAGCGGATGTATTTAACGCCGACGAAACCGCTTTGTTTTTTTTAAGATGTTGCCTGAAAAAACACTTACCTTCAAAGGTGAAAAGTGTAGCGGAGGAAAAAGGGTAAGCAGAGAATCTCAATCTTACTCGCAGCCAACATGAATGGAACACAAAAACTACCCCTGCTTTTCATCGGAAAAAATCTGAAGCCTAGATGTTTCAAAAATGTTAACAAACTACCAGCTGCATACCATGCAAATAAAAATGCGTAGATGACTGGGCACATTTAGGAAAAATGGTTAAGAGACTTGGACCGTCGCTTTCTATCAGAGAAACGTAAAGTTCTGTTAATTGTCGATAACTGTTCAGCTCACGTTGAAGTCTCTGATCTTAAAGCCATCCGTGTGGAGTTTCTTACACCGAATGTAACATCTATTTTGCAGCCTATGGATCAAGGTGTGATTCACAGTTTCAAGCGCATATATCGAAGGGTGCTTTTGCAAAGAGTAGTCATGGGTTTGGAGTTGGAGAAGCCTTACGAAATTGATGTTCTAGGCGCGATGCATTTGTCAGTACGTGCTTGGAATGATGTTCAAGGGACCACAATATCTAAAGAATTTCAACACGCAGGCTTTACTACTGTATTTGTAGAAAATCAAAAAAATTTACCTGACGACATGAGTGAGGATGAGTTACTCATGAATGAACTCCGCAAAAGAAACCCACTGTTGCCTGAAATTTCATTCCAGGACTTTTTGAATGTGGATTCAGATGTGATTTGTACGGAAGAAATATCAGATGAACAAATTATTGCTGACGTAATGAATGAAAAGGAAGGATAACTTTCAGATTTTGAGCAAGAAGTAAATGAAACTACCCAACGACCGACTGCCAAACAAGCAGCTGAATGGTTATCAGGACTAAGGAATTTTTTTGAAGAGAACAATAACTGTGAAATGATTTCAAGTATAGATAAAATGGAAACATGTATTTTCCAAAATGTGATTTTAAAACAAAAAAAAGATAAGTGATTATTTTCATTCCTAATTTTTTATAAATATCTTTATCTATGTATTTTCATCTACAAATACAGTCTATGTTTTTATATGTAATGTTTCAAGCATGATAACATATTTTTATGTGTACTAAAAATATTTTATGTGCATAAATTTGCATTTATTTCTTGTATTAAAATATTATAAATTTATTTCAGTATAAGTCTTGGCATAGTCCTTTATCTATAAAGAGAGTGTAGCTTGAAAAAAAATAGACATAAATAATGTAGGTATTCATAACATTTTTGGGGGGTTTCTATTTTACGAACTTTCGATTTCACGAACTATTTGAGTGTTCCCTACGAGTTCGTAAAAACGAGCGTCGACTGTTTTGCATATGTGGAGATGCGAGTGAGGTTGTTGTCCCTGGAATATTGACGTCGCAAAACTAAAGGACTGCTAACAAGATCGAAACCTAAAAAAAAAATAGTTTTTTAAACTCTTTCAGGAGCAAAGAATTTTCAATTCTAAAGGGTTGAAATAAATGATTGTGTGATGTAGTGGGCCAGAGCTTTTTGGTTCACTAAGCTCTTGTGAGATGATCGTTGAAAAATAATACATGTTTCTTACCAAAGTTCTTTATTAGAACAACTAAAATAGATTTGAAAAATGTAATAACAAGCTTTACCATTCATAGGTAGACACTCTCACTTTTTATTAACAGTTCTATACTTCTCATAGCCAACCTGAGTAAAAACGATTTTTACTCGCCTCTCTTCCGTTGCTAAAAAAACACCTCACTTCATCAGTGTCACCCAGTCTACTATCAGCCTCCACACTAGCTTCTGCATGAGTCTCTTTTTACTTTCACTTTAGGGACGAATTCCCACACATTGTCCAGCCACCCCTATTTCTTGGAAAAGTTGAAATACCCTGTTGAGCAGATCCCAAGGGCAGAAGTATGCCAGGAATTTCCCCTGCATGCCTTTACACAAAAGACCATTGTCCTCCTCGGAAATGCCTGTTGCATTCCCCGTCGAAAATGTGTGGCGAAGGTACGATATCACAACAACTCCCCCAAAAGAGATTTCCACAGGAAATATTTGGCATGAATTCACATAATAAGCCCTTTTAATAGATTTCCCGAGAGGTCAAGCACACCATTAAATCAGCAATAAAATATCATTTAGACTTTTGACCCAATTATGAAAGTTCTACTTAAATTCAAGAATACCCACTCTCAGTTTCAAAGGACATACCAAAATATGAAATTTTTAGAATTTTCCTTACACATAATCAATCAAAAGAATAAAAATAATATACATTTTTGATGCTAGAACAATTAATTTAAATTTAAAATATTTGAATGCAATACTAACTCAAAAAAGAAAAAAAACACTATAACACAATCTAGGTAACTAAATTTTTACATACAGCACAATATCTTAATAAAACGCCATAATTACCAGTATTAAAATTTTGAACACTAAATTCCAAACAGAAAATCTAACTCTGATTCTAAATCTTCCTACTTAAACCATCTGCATTTCCATGTAATTTTCCTGGCTTATGTGTAATTTCAAAATTTAATGGCTGCAAAAATAGAGCCCAACGTGTCAAACGAGAGTTTGTACCAACCATTTTCTTTAAGTACACTAATGGATTATGATCGGTTTGTATTTCAAATTTTTGCCCATCCAAATAATAATTTAACTTTTTTAATCCATATACTATAGCCGCTAATTCTCTTTCTATCGTGCTATAATTTTGCTCCGCACGAGAAAATTTTTTGCTAAGATACAAAATTGGATGCTCTTCACCTGCAATAATTTGAGATAAAACAATTCCTGCCCCATACAAACTCGCATCTGTTTGCACAATGAATTTCTGCTTAAAATCAGGCGCATATAACACAGGACTTTTCATTAATTTTAACTTTAATTCTTCAAATGCATTATTACACTTCTCGTCCCATATGATTTTTTCTTTTTTTATTTTCCCTTTTAAAGCATCTGTTAACGGCACTGCTATGGTAGCATAATTCTTTATGTACCTCGCGTAATACCCTACCATTCCCAGATATGCTCTTAGCTGTGTTTTCGTCGTCGGAATTGGAAAATCTTTAATAGCCTGCAATTTAGCTTCACTAGGAGACCTTTTTCCTGACCCAACTTCGTGTCCCAGAAATTTTACGTGATCTTGCGCGAATTGGCATTTGGATGGTTTCACCGTTAGATTTGCTTCTTTTAACCGCTTAAGAACCGCTTCCACATCTTTAAAATGTTGTTCCCATGTCAAAGAAAATATAGCTATATCATCGATATACGGAACCGCAAATGACTCTAACCCATATAAAACTATGGCAATCAATTTACAAAAATAATATGCTGAATTTAAAAGTCCAAACATCATGACTTTAGGTAAAAAGGTCCCAAATGGTGTTACAAAAGCCGCATATCTCTGAGCTTCTTCCGTGAGAGGAATCTGAAAATAACCTTTCGTCAGATCCATAACAGTAATAAAAGGCGCTGTACTCACTTTCTCAACAACCTCTTCAATGTTTGACAAAGGGAAAAATTCAGTTCTGGTCTTTGCATTTAATTTCCTATAGTCCACACAAGGGCGAGCGTCTTTACCCGCACTCTCAACTAAAATCATAGGCGAAGCATAATCTGATTGCCCGACCTCAATCACACCCAAATCTAAAAGCCTCCGAATCTCTTCACGCATAATCTCTAATTGCCTCGGCGACATACGATATGGTTTTGATCTTACCGGCACATCATCCGTTAAAACAATGTCCATTTTAACTAACGGGGTACTCCCAGGGTCCGTAGAAAAAACTTTCATATGACGCTCAATCATTGTCCTGAAATCTCCTATTTGCTCTGTAGAAACACGTTTTTCCAAATTACTTTCTTTTACTAATTCCCAAAAGTCTAATTGAGTGGGATCCGCAATGGGATAAGGAATTTCCGCTTGATCCTCAATTTCCTCACACTCCTCATCAATCAACAAATTTACAAATTCAGGTCTACTATAATATGGTTTAATTAAATTAACATGATAAATAGTAGAATTATTTCTCTTTTCCGGAATATCGATCGTATAATTAGTTTGAGATATTACGCTAGTAATAGTTCCCGGTCCTATCCAATTAACCGCCATTTTATTTGGTTTCGAAGTAGCCAGAACTAACCCTTTGTCTCCAACATTAAATTTTCTATACACCGCATTCTTATCATACCATTGTTTTCGTTTCTCCTGACACTCTTTCATTCTTTTACACGCTAATTCTTGACAATGTTTCAATCTATTACTTAAGTTCAAAATATAGTCCACTACATTCTGATTTACCGTCTCCTTTTCCATCCAATTTTCATATACAAGAGTATGTGGCATTCGTAAATTCTTACCATGTACAAGCTCAGCAGGGCTAAATCCCGTGCTTTCATGACTTACAGTCCTCAAAGCAAATAAAGCCATTGGCAAGACTGCTTCCCAATCTTTTCCTGCCTCCAAACATAATGTCTTTATAACCTTTTTTAAACTACCATGCATCCGTTCAACGCTATTCGATTCTGGGTGGCAAACTGAACTATGTACAACCTTAATACCAAACCTATCAAAAAATTCCGATGCCAACTCACTTGTAAATGACCTACCCAAATCACATTGTACCTCTTTTGGATAACCAGTCCTAGAAAATATTTGTATTAGCCCCTCAATCACTGACGGAGAAGTTAAATCTTCTACTGGAATCGCATCTGGATATTTTGACGCAACACAAATTGAAGTAATCAAGTATCTATTATTTTTCTCGCTTAAACTCAAAGGGCCTACACCATCAATATTTATCCTGGAGAAAACTTCTGAAATTATCGGCACGAGCTTCAAGGGAGCTTTCTTTTTATCTCTATTTTTACCAACCTTTTGACACAGATCGCAAGTTCTTACTAATGCCTCAATTTCCTTGTAACAATTTGGCCAAAAATAGCATTTAATTACCCTATCTTTTGTTTTAGTTGTCCCTAAATGTCCCGCAACTTCCTCATGACACATCTTCATTATTTTCTCTCTAAATTCTAATGGCAAACATAATTGTAATTTCTCATCCCCACTATTTGAATGTGAAACTCTTACTAATTTATTTCACATTATTTTAAATTCCTTTTCTTCTACATTATTTGCCTTTTCCCATAATGTTTTTAAAGATAAGCACTGTTTCTGAGCTAAGCTGAAATCTTTCGCTGTAATTTTATTCAATCCCACATTATCTTTCACCTCCCATTTCGGTAATAACATAAGATCTTCGATTTGACTTTCATCCTGTCTATTCTCATCCATTTGAACTACCTGCGTTTCTTTGTTCTGTGAGCAATCCCCAATTTTATCTACCCTACCTGGTTGCTCTTCTAACTTTGCCTGATCAACAAACGACATTTCCTTATCAACATCCCGTTGCTCCATTCCTTTTTTTAAAGAATTCGTCTTACTACGGGTAACCACCATATTTATAGGAACACCACTTCCTTTATTTTGCTCAATAAGCTCCGCAGTTTTATTACCTAAGAGATAGTAACCTTGCTCCGACTCCGATGGTTTAATCGCCGCCTTAGTGGTGATGCAACCAAAATCCCCTTTTATAGTCACCCATGCTAATGGTAAACATTTACATTCATTATCAAGAGGTTGACGTACCCAAGTTATATCTCCAGTAAAATCCTCTGTTTTAACCCAATTTCTATCGCATAGATCAATCCCTGCTCCCGTGTCCCTCAAATAGTGTCTTTCAACCCCGTTTATTAGAGCTTTTTTTAGATAAGGTTTAAAACTATCCCCTAAATCAACCTTATTACCTAAATGATTAACTGTATTGAACTCATTTTTCTTTTTTAACCACTCCGCACAATCTGGTTTTATGTGCCCTGGTTGATTACAAAAAAGCACCTAATCTGCCTTTTCCTCTCAAAAGCCTGGTCTTGTTTAAGTTTATCATTTTTAAATTTTTCCGTTTTATTCTCTAACTCCGATTTAGCTTTTACTTCACCCCTAATTTTCGGATTTAAATTGCTTCTTTGCATCTCTGAATAAGGTTTTTTTTCCCAAGATTTTTTTTTCTGATTTCCTGAAACTACTTCTAATACTCTCATATTTGTCACATTTATCAGCAAGTTTCGAAGCCTCTTTCATTTCATCCCATTCATCCATAAATTTTTCTTTTACTTCAAAAGGAACGCGTTTTTTTACTTGCTCTGTGAGCATGAGCTCTTTTAAAGACTCGAAATCCTTTATTTCTAATGATTCCAACCAATTATCCAAATAACCTCTTAATTCATATACCAAGTCTACCCATAACGCTCCAGGTTTCCTTTGATGATTTTCAAACTTCTGTTTTAAAGCACCTGTTCCCAATCTAAAACGATTTAATAAAACTTTTTTTACATGTTGAAAATCATCTCCTAATTCTGCTGGTTGCTTCACTATAATTTCCGCGATATCTGATGGCAATAAGGGAATTAATTGGCTAACCATATCCTCCTGCGAAATTTTAGCTTTTTCCGCCTGTTTTTCAAAGATCATAAAGAAAAGAGTGATGTCAATTAATTTACAATCAAAACGTGGAACTAATTCTTTCAAATTAATTTTTGGATTCCTATGCGAACCTACATTCAAATCACTAGACGAAAGACTAACAGTTTCCGAAGAATTTTGAATTCTTAATTTTTCTAACTCAAATTGTCTTGTTTTTTCGCGCTCTTCGTCTTCCCGTTCCAAAGCTAATTTTTCCCGTTCCATTTCTTTTCGTTCTGCATCCTCCTTAAGAATACATTCTAAATTCGATTTAGCAAAACTCTCATTATAATCCGATGCTGCTAAAATAGCCTGAATTATAGTTTTTTTCTTATCAGTTGCCGACACGTTGGTCTCAAATTCCTCTGCCAGCAAAAGCAAGATGTTTTTAGTATATTTCCCTAGAAATTCTTCCATTGTTTTCCCCCAAAATATACTAATCACAACAATACACAAATATATACAATTTGTAAAACACAATAAAAATTACAATAAGGAATAGAATTTTATCCTCTAGATATATTTCAATGCATAAAACAATAATACAATTTTCCTACCGAAAATTTTCGTGCACTTGTTATATCCTTTAAAACTGAGTAAATCCTCAAAATTATTTTGATACCCACAGCACTATATAAATACAATTTGTATAAAAACAACTAATCCTGCTATTTCCTACAGCATACCCATAAAATTTCAAATAACTTTATTGCTGTAATAAACAAAAGCTGTATATGCCCCAACTTTATAACTAAAAGTTACATCCACAACTATGATTAATTTTAATGATTAATATTCTTTTATTAATCAACCGTAATTTACTATCCTCAAGTTAATTATGAAATACATAAATATTAAATTTTCAAAACCAAATGAATTACCGTACAGACCATAAGAAACCCGTTTAATATAAAAATTCTAACTAAAAATTTCGATCCCAAATTAATAGCTACCCTAGACTTTTTATCTATTAAACATATACAAATTACCAAGAACAGACATATACAATATTAAATCCTAACAGACCTCTCTGGAAAATTTCATAAAAGGGCTTACCTTCAAATGTAGCCCTTTCTCCACACTGCTCCAAGGCTTTCCTGCACTTTTTTTTTCAGGTACTGCCGTATCTCCGGATCTAACTTGATTTCCGCCGGGAAATTTACACACAAGCTGTCTCCATGGATTCCTAAGGGCGATCGATGAAATAGTCTAATATCCACTGCACTGGATGTTTACTGACGAAATTTTCTATATCGTCGAATCCTTAGTCCTTGTTACATACCAGCTAACACATTCAACACTCCAGATTTCACAGTTCCTCACCGGATACACTTGAATGTCTTTCTCGTCAAACACAAGATTTCATCACCGACTGTCCTTGTTTCTACACAGTTTCCTTCTGTACATCAAGTTCACGTGGGTCCAGTCTAATTTATGCTAGACCTAATTAATCCGTAAGCTGCCACCATTTATAATACTATAGCTGTGATGTAGTGGGCCAGAGCTTTTTGGTTCACTAAGCTCTTGTGAGATGATCGTTGAAAAATAATACATGTTTCTTACCAAAGTTCTTTATTAGAACAACTAAAATAGATTTGAAAAATGTAATAACAAGCTTTACCATTCATAGGTAGACACTCTCACTTTTTATTAACAGTTCTATACTTCTCATAGCCAACCTGAGTAAAAACGATTTTTACTCGCCTCTCTTCCGTTGCTAAAAAAACACCTCACTTCATCAGTGTCACCCAGTCTACTATCAGCCTCCACACTAGCTTCTGCATGAGTCTCTTTTTACTTTCACTTTAGGGACGAATTCCCACACATTGTCCAGCCACCCCTATTTCTTGGAAAAGTTGAAATACCCTGTTGAGCAGATCCCAAGGGCAGAAGTATGCCAGGAATTTCCCCTGCATGCCTTTACACAAAAGACCATTGTCCCCCTCGGAAATGCCTGTTGCATTCCCCGTCGAAAATGTGTGGCGAAGGTACGATATCACAATTGGCACCGGAATTTGCCAAACGATTTATTTGTAAGTAAGAAAAAAGCTTATATTTCTTATACTTATTAAATCGAAAATATTTTCTGGTGCAAGTTGAAATAACTTGTGGGTTTTCTGTTACGATAATGTAGTCATAGTGTACTGACGGGTCTTTAAAGTACCACTTTAATTAATTACCTCTAAATAATTAAATTTCTGACGGGTGAGCATTTTTTAACGTTTATCCTTTAATTTTCATTGTAGTAACTGAAGAAAAAACATGTTACATTAAAAAATTGCAGTAGATCATAATGCCGTAGATAAAGGGTTAAGAGGTTCGTTTTTTGACAGAATTAACTAAAATTAAGTACGGTACACCGCTTTTATTGTATTGAAATATTTGTGACATTTTTACTATTTATGTAATCGAAATATGTCTGTCATTAAACGAAGAGAATATTGCAGTTTAAAATTAGTGGTGTCGAAAATCTAATAGTAATGAAATGAGCAAACTTTTTTCCCCGTGCAGTGAGCGGCAAACCTGTTGTGTGGCTAAAAGACAAAATAGCATTATGCGATAACTGTTCCGATTTCTGTACGGTTCTACCATTTTTTTCCGGATAGTATTTTATTTAATTAAAGAATTTCCAGAATTAAATAATTTAAAAAATATTAACCCCTTAACTGTTTTTTTTTTGACACAATAAATTAAAAATAAGGACACGGCATCACTTTTTTTGCTAAAATATTTGGTTTTTTATCATCGAAAAACGTAAGCCTTTTAAGGAATAAAAGATTACAGTTAAAACTAAGTGATATCCAAAAGCTTTTAGTATCGAAGGCAGCGAACTCTTTTTGCTCGAGAACTCTGGCAAAACAGTTAAGGGGTTAGTAAAAAACAGTGATAGGAACGTTCAAATGCTGAAGCAGCAATGGCATCACTCGAAAAATAATGCATAATACATTTAATCTCACTTATTTTCTGTAATATTTTTTAAAGTTAATATGCTTGTCCTGATCTATTGAATTTTTTATAAAAAGATGTTAGAAAGAAAGAAAGACTTCTGAAATTCTGGCATGTAATTTTCTTTAATTGTTTTGGTA
The DNA here is from genome assembly GCA_963932465.1 of Maratus speciosus. Lineage (NCBI taxonomy): Eukaryota > Metazoa > Arthropoda > Arachnida > Araneae > Salticidae > Maratus > Maratus speciosus. The sequence goes on along the minus strand of OZ010794.1, from coordinate 117,771,402 downwards.
GAACATTATGGTAATTTGTTCTTTCAAATTCATAAAATTTATATAATATTTTTAAGAACAGACATAAACAGCATTTCTCTGTTTTCAAAAGCATTTTACTTAATTTATTTCAATGAATTTTGTTGAAAAGGATTCATGTAAATTTTGTCAAAGAATCTTTTCGTTATTAATATTTATCCTTATTCACTTTTAATTAACGCTAGAACGCCCGGAAGGAGTCGATCCCACTCCGACCATATGATTAAATGTCAACTGGAATCAGAAATTCTTTCATAAAGTAAGTTAAATATAAACCACACAGATTTAAGTTAAATAAGTCAGTTAAATAATTTTAAATAAAACTTCTGGTGTTAAATATTTTTATGAAACTTGAGTAAAATTTCCGGGCGTTCTAGCGTTAAGATGAAAGAAAATGATGTACAAATTTATTGCATCTTAAGAGTTTAAATGAAATAAAGGCTAATGTAATATTGTCGTCGGGAGACTTTTATTAGGGAAATGGATTAATGCTATCAAATCCTTCATACCTTCCTTATCATTCCTTCTTTTCATCCTTCTTATAATCCTTCATGCAACCCAGAAAAGGAAATTTTATTTTTTTAAAAGCTATTTTCTTATTTTACTACAAGATATATTTGAATATTTTTGAAAAATCATTTGAAATATTTTAAACTGAGTTAGTAAAACAAAATTCACTGAATTTGCTTTATAAAAAATAAGAGATTTTAGAAGTTTTTCTTTCTTTTTTTTTTTTTTTTTCATTCCTGTTAACTCAATCAATTAATTTGTCGTCAGATAGCGAAATAAATCGATTGATTTATCGATTATTGATATCGAGAGATTAACCTCAACTTATCGTTAATATCTAAGCTACAAAAATAGAAATGACATAAATATACTGACACAACACACTGACATAAATAAATACACTAACATGTGCAATGCTGGAAAACAAGTGATTCTCTCCTGCTCATTCGTTCAAACAATTGTAAAAAATATATCGGTTTAATTTGAATTGGAATAATGACTACTAAAGTACCAATTAATATGCAGGCCAATAAGCATAGTTATGCTTCCGTTGTGTACAAATAAAAAAAATTACGAGTTTGGAAAATTTTATGAATTGATTTATAAAAAACACGCCGGAAAATTATATAGTTTATGCAATTTTTATCAAATCTTCATAATTATAAAAGTACTAAATCTTCTTTTTATTTTTATAAATCTATGAATATTCATGAAAATAAATGCAGAACTTAATATTTTCAGACTGTGTCAAGAAAATAAAATACATTGATGTTGCCACTGCCAAATGGAACACGAGAACAATTTTTACAAAGTAGACACACTCGAAGCACGGTGTATGCATTGCCATTAAAAATAGATATGATTCCCATTATACTGGCAGATTAAAAATTTTAATATGACTAATATTTTTCAGGTTTATGCACGTTTGTGTGTGTTCAAGGATCAATTTTATCACATTTTATTGGAGTGTACCATTTTTTTTCTCATTGTTTATATAGTAATCTAACAAAAAATAAAACTTCTTTATATATGTATAAGGTTTAACTTTCAAACACATTCATAAAAAGATGAAATTCGCACGAAAGACCATTTATAAATTTGATTATGCTCATTCATCTACAAAGATCTATGTTGCCAACATTATGAAGTTCTTCAGTATTTTATCCAAATCCCGAAACTGCGCTATCACAGAATGATACATATGAATAAATAAACAAATTCATATGCATATTTTTTAAGAAACTTATCAATAAAAATCGTGGATATATGAATAAAAAGAATCTCATAAATTCTCAAAATGTCGAAGTTTTAACTGTAACCGGTTTTGCTGGGTGTGATTACCTCCAGGGAAAACTTCCATCATATAATTTTATAGAAAATTTATTCTTAATTTAACCGCCTTCTCATGAAAAATGTTTGTCATATAAAAGCAGAAAAACCTATTCGTTTTGATTGGTGGAATTTTGCCCCGGAGGCGTCAGTCAGGTCCTGCGATTCCAAAGATATTGTAACTACATAAAGATTCCTTCTATTAATATGAATGAAAGAGATTGTAATAACGCAGGCGCCTGGTCAAACTTCCACTAGCAAAAACGAATAGAAATTGTTGCTTATTTATGACAATTATTTCGCATCAATGGCATTTAAGTAAAGAGAAAATTCCTGTTAAAATTTATTGGTGGGAGATTGCTCCGATAATATTAATGCCCTATACATACTATCGAACTGTGAATGAAGAGACAATGCCGTAGCGTTTTTTTTTTTTTTTGGGGGGGGGGAGGTCGATCATTCTACTACCAACACTATTATATAGAAAATTTGGCTTTATTTAATTATTGAACTTTATACGATTAAACAAAGAAAAATTACAACAAAATTAGCATACAATAATACTTGAAGTAAAATGTTTTGAGCACTCCCCCCCCCCTCTTTAACGCTACGCCACTGTAAGAGGAACTGGCATACCCGCAAAATAGTGAAGCTTCAACTGTAACCTGTTTCGTTGTGGCTCATTAACACCTGGACGAACTTCCACCAGTAAATTTGAATAGACATTTTCTCCTTATTTTAACGCTTTATTAATGCAGACTGTTAGTCAATATGTCCGAAAACAGACATTAATTTTTACTGATCGAAGTTTACTTTGACAATAGTTAGGCTCAGAGTTTTCGCTATATTCTCACAACCTAAACAAACCCCAGTCAATCTAAGAGATTATGATATTGTGGTGAACTTCCACCAGTAAAAACGAATAAAAATGTTTACTACGTTTGTAAAGGAAATTTCGCATGATAAAACCTCTAAAATAAGACGACATTTATACAAAATTTACTGGTGGAAGTTTGTTCTGGCGGTAATTAGAAATTGTTGACATGGTGTTAAAAATCAGCCGCCATCTTGTGATAATCTTCTCAGTTACTTCACTTGCAACTGGTAGACTGTACACTATATGTCACCTCCGCTTTATTCATAACTCCATTATTCATTCAATCCAAACAATCAACAGCCGCCATTATGTGACAACATCGTCAGTTACTAATGGCAGTTTTATATATTCAACATGTAAATAAAAATAGAACCTCATGAAAAGGTTTCTATTATTATTTCATTATTTTATGTTTTACAGAGTTTTTTAACTTAACAACTAAAAAAATGTGAGTAATTAACTGAAGCAATTATTTGAATTGTCTTCATATACTAAAAAACTGTTCAACGAATAATTATATCATTGGGTTGATCGGAAAGTCGTGTCGTGTTGGGAAAATTAATTCGTACCGTAAAATTCTGCCCCGGTAATTATTAGACATTTGATATCGGATTCGGTGTCTAATAATTAAATGATAGAATTTTCTGGTGAAAATAATTTTCCTAACATGACACGACTTTCCAATCGACTCAATATTTAAAAATCAGGAAATTGTCTAACTTGCACTGTTTAAATCTTTATTAAATCTGATGCCTTTTGCTATACCTGGGAGCTTAAAAACCCAGCTCTTAACAAGTAAAATATATCACATGCTACAAAAGCGTGACTTTTTATAAATCGCACCATTAAATATTTCTAAAGTACGAAAAATGACAGTAATCTTCTTTGAGTTAAGAAATGACATATAATTAATAACAGGATCAAACAAATAGATAAATTTCTCGTCTAAAATAAGATCGTCAATCTTAATAAAGATTTTCTATCACTTTTATAGCATTTTTAAATTTATCTGTTTATAAGTGCTTATTATACATGTGTTTATAACAGGATCAAAATAAACTGAAAATGATTTTTTTTAATCCACTTCTAAAACAAACCGTGAACATAAATGTAAAATCAATAAAATGCCCTTTAAGGCAAAGTTGAAGTAGTAAATTTTTATTTTGTTTTACAAGTGTTTTATTAATTTTGTCATTGAGAAAAGTACAGAAAAACAATGTATTTCCAAAACTCAAAATTATGAACACAATTATTCAATACAAAACAAATAGATGTTGCTATCCAGCGTACTGTTTATTCACTAATTAAAAGATGTAAAATAAATATATGAATAAAATAAATCTTTACGTTTCGGTTTAATCTTTAACCCTTTGTATCACCGTGTTGCAAATCTGCAACATACCCAAAAAGTCAGTGTTATTTCGACAGTTAACTTCAAAAGACGATTTTGTTGATTGTTGTTATTCCATTACACTGCTTTTAAAATAATTATTTCCTTAAATCCGCAACAGATTAGGATATTGATTTTTTTTTCGCGCCAAAGTTTGATTTATCACTTGATCATGGCACGTGATTTTTGATGAATTAAGCTTTGAGATAGCGGAGTTAAAAAAAAGTCTGCAGACGTCTATAAGTATATTGTTTACAAAGGTAAATTTAAATTCTTTATTTAAAGGCCATTTTCCAGCTAGGAAATTTATAATATGTATAAAATAAACGTAAACTTTTGTTTGTTGCAGATTTGCAACAACGTACCATTTCTTCCCTTGTAATGGAGTTTTCTAAATATTGAAAGAGCAAGATCTAAAATTTCTTCTAATGGTTATTTAAGTTGCATTCCTTTCGGAAGAGCAAAATTATAGAAAACGGGAAAAATTAGTCTGGTTTTATATTATTTAATTGCTGTAGGGTAAGTTAGGGATCTCTCCCTCTGTAAAATTAATACCTAGTCCAAAGCTAGCAAAAAAGGGAAAGGTCGCGTAGAAAAAAATAATTCAACAGAAAAAGCATAGAGCGCCTACTCAACATATTTTACCAAAACAAGTGCGCCTAGACCGAAATTGGGCAGAAAAAAGAATACGTTGCAAATACCCGATTGTAAAGGCTTTACTCAAACTTTTTGTGATAAATGTGGTGTGGGACTTTGCTGTAACAAAACTAACAGTTGTTTCAAAACATTTCATGTAAATTAAAATTTTTTATTTGTTCCTTTTTTGTTCTACTTGCAAGATGTTGCAGATATGCAACAAATCCATTTTTCCAAACAAAATTTTATTTTTATCTTCTGAATTTTTTTATTATTTTTTCCATGCTTAAAATGATGCATTTTAATATCAGTGTAAGAATTTTTCAAATCGGAGTTGTAGAGTTACAAAGGGTTAAAATCTTCATCAGGAGTAATATTTTCTAAAATATAAATCGTCAAAAACACCTTATATGCTACATCTTCAAAATCTAATTCAAATTGGCAAACAGTTTGAATTATATTTTGAAGATGTAGCAGATAAAGTTTATTTGCCGATTTATTTACTGGTGGTGTTTTATTCAACTAAGTTGCCGCCATTTTTGGTGTAAAATGACACCATTTTTTTTTTTCAGTGTACATATCAAACAACACTGGATAATATCACAATCGACTATACGTTCACCAGACACATCGGTTTTTATATTATACCTTATGTCTCATACTTCTCATATCACAGGCTAATGCTAAACAAAACCATTCTCGAATGCAAATATATATATATATACAGGGTGTTCCGTTAAAGGGGTCCAATATTAATAGGGGTAATAGAGGAGATCACATGGAGCATAAATCAGTATATAAAGCCTGGTCGGATCTCAATAGTTTTCAAGTTACAGCAAATAGAATGAAAATTCGGAAAATTGTAAAAGAACCCTCATTGCTAAACTATCGATAATGCTACGTAAAAACGAAGCACATATTTAGAAAGAGCAGAAAAAAACCTACAAAATGACATCAATTGTATTAAAATAGCAACATTTATTGACGAGTTACAAGCCCTGAAACAGTGAAAAAAGTACGAAATCCAATATACATCAAAATAGTTAATCGTTAATTCCAAAAAGACAACTCTAGCTACAACAAGGAAAATGTAGTAAAATTTGGTCCATTCCGAAAACTTTCGAAAAAGCTTACAATGAACCATATCGGTTTAATTGTGTGAGAGAAATTAATCAGTTTCTTAGTTACAACTCCGCTTTGTTTGACACTAGCAAAGGTTAAACTCCGCCCATCACGATTGGAAACACCGCCTTTTTAATTACTCTCAACTATACATTTTCGATCATGCTTCTTCTGAGATGCAACATTTTTAATTATTCAAGAGTTGAATGAACCAAAATAACTTTACAATAATAGTCTACATTTTAAAGTGGTCTTTTATTGATATAAAGCTTAAGTTAAATTCTTTAAAATTAAACTGGTGGTGAAAATTCGGAAATAATTAAAAATATTGCGATTTGTAACTATGCAAGAAGTTTCAGTACATGTTTTACATGGACAATTATTGTATGTATATGTGCATCATAATTTATGATAGGAAATAATAATAACAAATAGCATAATAATTTTATTAATTATAAATTTAAAAAAGACACTAAATTTTAAATTAATTCATACAAACTTGGTAATTTACAATTTGAGTACACCACAGTCTGTGACTTACAAAATACTGTGCCAAAAAGTGTTGAAAATAAAAGAAAAATGACAAAAGAATTACATTCCACGTACTTTATGACATATGTGAAGCATAGTCTTCTGGCCTGCGCTGCACAGTTCAATGTCGGAAGGCAGACGAACGGACATTATTATAATAGGTGTTCGAAGTTGCGCCCATTAACAGAATCGCACAGCCGACAGCGACGTCGTAAAGATTGGCGAACACGCCGAAAAACTCCGACGGAGTTGGGAATGTCTCCTGCAGCGACAACGATTCGCGCTAGTAAATCCTCCGGTGTATCCACAGGCGTTTCATACACCAGCGATTTAAGGTGTCCCCAAACAAAAAAGTCTAACGGATTGAGGTCTGGAGAGCGTGCAGGCCAAGCAACAGGTCCACTGCGTCCAATCCATTTCCCAGGATATGTTGAATTGAGGTGATTGCGAACACCTATGAAAAAATGTGCCGGTGCGCCATCGTGCATAAACCACATATTGTGGCGCAATGTTGCTGGCACATTTTGCAGTAACTGCGGTAAGATATCCCGTAGGAAAACCAAGTACGTACTGCCATTGAGTACATCTGGGAGTAAATATGGTCCTATGAGATAATCGCCGAGGACACCTGCCCATATGTTCACACTGAACTTTTGTTGTGCGTTCGACGGGAAAACAGTGTGCGGATTTGTATATGACCACGTGTGCAAATTGTGCGTGTTTACCACGCCCTCTCTCGTAAATGTTGCTTCATCAGTAAATAAAATATTTTCCAGAAATTGTGGATTATTTTCTGTTACATAAAGCAACCAGCGTACGAATTCTGTCCGCTGAGCACAATCTGTTACTGATAACAGTTGTACCCGCTGCACATGAAAGGGGTGTATGTTTTCTGCACGCAGAACACGCCACACACTTTGGTGAGAAACACCGACTTCAGACGCAGCAGCTCGTGTACTCGTGGAGGGGTTATCTTTAAAAATATTCAGTACATCTTCTTCCATTGCAGGTGTTCGTACATGTCGTGGTTTCCCTGCATCAATGCTTGCTGTATTAAACGATCCAGTCTCCCGTAATCGTCTATCGATTTTTATGAAGAGTTTCGAACTTGGGCAACGTCTCCTTGGAAATTGCTCACGGTACATGCGCTGTGCTAGACATGCATTTCCATGAGCTTGCCCGTACATCAGATGCATGTCCGCATATTCTTCGTTAGAGTATTCCGGCATAATTATTATACATCAACTTACTACAATCCCACTTACAATAGCCTCCCTTTAACATAACGCCCACTGATGACTGCTGTTTTATTACACTTTTCTTCCTATACACATAGAAAATTTGCATAAAAAGTACTTCTTCTTCATCATCCTGAAAGTTCATGGAGGAAACGCAGCAGTCACGGAGTTTGCTTTAAAACAAGGCGAGAGCTGCACAATATGTCATTCACTTGACCAGACTGAATAATGAAAGGGTATTGATAGAGGTTGATCAGAAATGTATAATTGAAAGATATTAAAACGGGGTGTTTACAATCGTCATGGGCGGAGTTTCGCCCTTTCCGAGCGTGCAACAGTACAGAGTTGTAACTAGGGAACTGCTTGATTTCTCCCATACAATTAAACTGATATGGTTTATTGTCAGCTTCTTCGAAAGCTTTCGGAATGGACCAAATTTTATAACATTTTCCTTGATGTAGGTAGAGTTGCATTTTTGGAATTGACGATTAACTATTTTGCTAAATATTTGATTTTGTATTTTTTCACTGTTTCAGAGCTTGTAACTCGCCATTAATTCTCAATATTCTAAAACAACTTATGTCATTTCGTAGGATTTTTTCTGCTCTTTCTAAATATGTGCTTCGTTTTTATGTAGCATTATCGATAGTTTAGCAATGAGGGTTTTTTTACAAATTTCCGATTTTTCATTCTATTTGCTGTAACTTGAAAATTATTGAGATCCGGCCAGGCATTATACACTGATTTATGCTCCGTGTGATCTCCTCTATTACCCCTATTAATATTGGACCCCTTTAACGGAACACCCTGTATATATATATATATATATATATATATATATATATATATATATATATATATATATATATATATCACGTAGGGTTAAAATAAAATTAAGTGTGCAAATAATGGTCTCGTTTTTATTTCCAACCAATACGCTCAAAATGATTAGCTCCCATAGACGTTTCCCGATAAACAACGAATGCGCGCTCCGAGTCAGCCCAACCCATTTTTATTTTCAAATTGAATAATTTAACACCTTAATAATAGGTCTTAAATGTTTTAAGAAGTGATATCATATATGCAAGAGACACACTTACTTTGTCCACCGCCCCCTGAATAATAAGCATGAGTGCGGAAACAAAAACGACGGCTACCGAAGGCAGATGATTTTCAGAGTATGTACGGTCGCTGTCATCGAAATGCTCAAGGCAAGAGGACACGCAGTGTGACGCCATCACTAATCGATCGTCTTCTAACCAGTGTTGGAATTCACACCGGAAAATTTTGAATAGCAATTTTGTTTTATTTTATTTGTGAAATACCTATCATCGTATAAAATAATAATAACTATTTAAACTTACTGGTGAGAATTTGGAATCCCCCCCCCCCAATAAAAAATCTGCTAGATGCGGCAACACTGTGACATTCCGCATCTTGCTGAATTTTTATTTAGGGATTCCGAATTCTCACCAGTTTGTTTAGATTAATATTATTGTTTTATAAGATGATAGATATTCCACAAATAAAATAAAAGAAATATGCTCTTCAAATTTTCCGGTGTGAATTCCAACTCTAGTGAGATTTCTGTCGATTAGTGATGACGTCACAACTCGGGTCCTCTGGCCTTCATAATTTCGATAGCAGCTGTATGGTCCTTTGAATTTTCGTACCAATATTTTTTTCTGCTTTATGTTTCTGTGATTCCGGGAGTCGAAATAATCTTTTATAAAATACCGGTGTCAAAATTTAGGGATCCGTAAAAAAATCCGCCTACGACAGTCGCCATTTTAGTATCAGTGCTCAGGCTTAGTATTCATGGAGGCAGGGGTTGTTCGTCGAAATTTTTATTCAGAATTTTTTCATTTAGTTTTTAGGACTCGTAGTTTCTTTCAAAATGGTTTATTGTCTTCTTCTCATTGACGTAAAATTTAATAATAATAGTAAGTCATTTTAATTTCGCGATATTATTTTAAGATCCGAGAGATTGGTAAAGATATTATATTTCGAAATTTTTCTAAAAGAAGAAAAAGGCTTCTCCGCCAGGAATTACCATAGACCCTTTTTAAATCAGTTGCAAAAAAATAATTTGTTATTTGTTTTCTTTATCAAAAATAAATTAGTAGACTTGACAACAGTAAAAATAAATGTAATTTTTTCAAACATTTAAAGCAATTATTTGTTCAATGACAACGCGATGCATTGCATTTGCATTGCATGACACATTTCGTGCTTTTTATTTGGTGTGTGTGTGTGGGGGGGGGAAGAGAGTAAGAAATTTATTCTATAAATATAAAATATTTATAGTACCGATTTTACAGTTCTTTTTTGAAAATGTAGGAAATAACATTAACAATATGGATTAAATATATAGAGTGAACCAAATTTTTTTCCCTGATTATAAATATTTATTGTGCTCAAACTAATATAATTAGACATATGTTTGTTTGGATACATTGTAAGTATTGTTATAATTTTTTTTATAAGACCCCGTACCTCAGTAAATTTCAACGTGAGCCATTATGGTAACTCAGAGAATATCGAAGCTGAATTCCAGTTGTCGCTAAGTGTTCTTTAACATATCTCCTATTATAGTGCACACATTAGCTTGTATCCTAGTCTTCAGTTCTTTGACTTCAGCAGTTGGTGTGGCAAAGATTCTGTCCTTGATATAGAGTCAAAAGAAAAATCCAGAGGAGTAATATCTGGAGAGCGCGGAGGCCACGGTGTTGGTCCATCCCTTCCAATTCAGCGATCCGGAAATCAGCTACCGCTATTGCACAAAAAATTACTCAAACTGACCTATTCAATTATACAACAAGTTACATTATTATACAAACGGTCAATTTGTAATGAATTATTGTAATCAGGGCAAAACAATTGATTCACCCTGTACCATTAGAAATGTTACATTCTCACAATTACATACTTTTGATGCAATTATAGCAAAACTTTGAAATCTTTTCAAAGACAATATGCAATTTTAATAAGCACTCCCTCTAAAAACGTAATGTTATTCGTAGGAAACATTTCGTCCTTTGAAGATTTGGCGTATAATTTTGGAAGTGGTGAAATGAAAAGTAAGGTCATTTTTGCTTATTTTACACGAATAATTAATACACGATTTCTCATAAAAATAATGGTATTATCTAAAGTATATGATTTTAAGGGGTGATTACGGCAATGGGCACAGATGTCATATACGCCCCCATATTGGCGCAATTTTTTTCTGACGCCAATGTCATATACGCAACGGTTATTTAACTGGCGCCAAAGTGAGGTTATTTTGCTTTATATGGTAACCCGGATGTTGTTGTTTATGGTGTTGATGTTTTGGCGTCAGAAAAAAATCGCGCCAATATGACAAGTATATGACATCTCTGCCGGGCAATGTTAAAAGTCATCTATCTGAAACGACTTTTTATTTTATTTCCAATGTAAAGAAAAAATGGCATAAATATACTAATACCCTACCATCTCCACCACCCCCTTTCTCTTTGTTTCCAGAATAGTGAAATAGCTGAATTTCCACAATTACATAAATTTCTAGTAAATCCGGTTGCATACACTTCTACTACAGTAATAAAAATAATTTTTTCTCTTATCTAATTGCAATGAATTATTACATATTCTGCGATTTATTTACTAAATAGAAGCTGAAATACTGATTTCAGACTCCTTGAAAATTGTAAGTAATCTGCATACTTTCTTACAAATTTAATATCTTGGAAATTAATTTTACTTTCGAAATTTTGAGGGATATTTTAACATCTCGAATCTTTGCGAATAGTAAACGTTCAGCTCGCATTTCGTCATATTTACTGAGATATTGATCTGAAAAGCATATATATATGCAGATATTTATATATCAGATATTTTATTCTTAAGAAAGAAACAATTAAACATACATATAAATGTCCTTATTCACTGAATACTAATATTAATTTTTAATATAGTTTCCATTGAAAATTTATGCATATTTAATGATATTTATTTACTTTGTTAAAGCCTTTTTATAAAATTTCACAGAAAACAAAATAAAATGTTTATGTGCATTTCATCATACAAATTAACTTTTTAAAATATCAATATTTAAAACATTTTCGATGTGGGAGCCATAATAAAAATAAAGAAAAATAATAGCAATTTTTAAAAGTGAAATGAAATATTTGAATTAATGAACAAATTAAATTAAGTTTTCATTCATTTATTAAATTCATTTTTTTGTATTTTGAGTACGCTTTTGATTAATACACACTTTAATACTTTAAGAGTCATACAGGAATTAATTACTGCCTTGATTAATTTTTTAAACTTTTTGAAGACAGAAATTATTCTTAATTTAAAGATTGCGTTATTATTTTTTAAGATATCTACATTAAAATTTAGTTATTTAGATCAAAATATATAAGGAATAAATTTATTAAGAAATATTTTTTTTAATTAAACTTGCACAAGAAAAGTGTTAGATTAGAAACCGTAGAAGAATAAGTAAGTCATTGGTACGCATGCGGAGAACGGGCTTTTGAAATTAATAAATATTTTATTTTAAAGAACCATTTAGAAAACGAGAGCATGTTTAAGTAACAATAATTTTATTTGATGCGATTTCTAAAATAGTTTATCTATTATAGAATGTTTTCATTCAAAACATGTACGCCTATTAGTCGAGGGCGAAGCGTCATACTGATAAATACAGACAGAAAATGATATTTGCATATTACATGCTAATTGGGGTATTTTAGCAGTAACCTTTTATTAATTAAGAATATTCATTTTAAATACAAACTCTATTATTACTGATTTCTCCTTTTATGTCCAGAAACAACCTATAATGAATATTTTACGTGTTACCGAAAAAATAATTCTGTATTATACAATGGTTATTTTAAAGAATTGTAGAAGCATTATCCGCATTGATAATACTTTGAAAATTCGCAGTGCTACAGTGTTGCCAGATTGAAGACTTTTTTGTTTCCAGATTGTTGATTGTCACCGCTTCTTTCAAACAGAAATTTTCGGCGTATTTAAAAAAAATAATTAAAAATTCTGAAAAATAAGATGAATTATATTATATTTAAAAAGTGGTAACTGTTAAATAAACTGAATTAAAAAAAGTCCCGAATCTGGCAACACTGCGGCGCTAGTCCAATTATTTTAAAGTTACAGCTTAGAAAATCATACAAAAAAAACACACCGAAACCTCACAGTCAGAAAAATATAACATTATAATAAAACACTCATACTACAATATACAGGGTGATTCAGCTCGTCGGTGACAAACTTTAAGGATCGATAGAGCACACCTAGACGAACATTTTTGAATAGGGAATGTAGGGTCCCTGACGCGATGGTAAGGCGCTAGGCGCTTTCGAAAATTTGGGTGCCGAAATTCGAAGCGTCATAAAAACTAGGGAAATGGTTAGATTTTCTTGCTTGTTGCGTCGAAATGATTCTGTTTGTTTAGACTTTCTTCAGTACCAATTTGATAAGCGTATCTCTTAAAACATGGATAGGGGGCGCTGCAGACTTTGGAGAGCTAGACAACAACTTTAAGCCCGTTATTTTGATAATTTAACACATGCTCGCCAAAGTTGATACTCTAACTTAAAGTTTGAACCCAAAAGTAGAGCCCTGCAAAAAGCGTAAGAGCCGGAATAAAATGTCAAAGTACAGGGTGGTCGAAACTCGAAGGCTCCTAAGAGATAAACAAACAGATTTCTTGACTTATGGCATGCATTTTCATGATTCTGTTTGCTGGGGCTCTCTGAAACTCAGTTGAACGGTACAAAAAGAAACATCGATAGGGGGCGCTTTGGGCAAAAAACATAATTCGTTGACATTTCGGACGCTAACTGGAAACGGGGCGCTACGATCAGTTAGAAACAAAACAAGAGAGTAATTTACTTATCATAAGAAGCTATTAAAACTGCAGTTTGTTTGTTTTTTTTAACAAACATAGCTGGTTTCAATCATGCACAATGCGCGCAATAAAATTTACATAAGGTGCTTTTTGCTGATTTATGCAAAAGATATCGTACCATATCGATATGCAAAAGATACGTAATGCGTAGACGACAACGCGAGATGACGTAGTTGTATGCGCAGACACGTCTTTGAACGTGCGGTACCTACTTAAGCTTCGGGTTACTTGTCTGCAGATCGGTAGTAGGATGGAACGGTACACAAACTCTGAATTGGCTGACATGCATTTGGCGTATGGCGCTGCTGGTTGTAATGGACGAGCCGCTCAGCGGTTGTACGCCGAGCGTTACCCCAACAGGCAAATCCCCTGCCATGCCTTCTTCGCTCGAGTACACCAGAGGTTGTCCACAACGGGATCTTTCGACGGAGGCAGGCCTGAACGGGAGCGATCAGTGAGCACCCCCGACAACGAAGAGGCTGTGCTTAACCTGGTTGAGGACAACCCAGGTCTTAGCACGAGAGATATCGCCAGACATGTTGGCATTTCGCAAGCAACTGCGTGGCGCATCTTACGTTCCCGGAATCTGCACCCCTACCACATCCAGCGGGTGCAGTTGCTCAGAGAGCAGGATTTTGGCCCTCGAGTGGAATTCTCAAGATGGTACTTGGCGATGAGATCCAGGGATCCCCGTTTTGTAAACAGCATTTTGTTTACGGACGAGTCCACCTTCAGCCGGGAGGGAATGTGGAACGCCCACAACAGTCATGTGTGGTGTGATGAAAATCCACATGAAACCAGAAGCAGAGCAGCCCAGGAGCATTTCTCAGTAAATGTATGGGCCGGCATTCTGGGGGATTGCCTCATTGGCCCTTATTTGTTACCTGAACGGCTGACAGGTGGAAATTACCTGATTTTCCTGGATCAAGTGCTGCCGCAGCTTCTGGATGAGGCGCACGTACCCGAAGGTTCGCGTCGCCAGATGTGGTTCCAGCACGATGGAGCTCCGGCCCATTACACGAACGACGTGCGTCTCCATCTAAACGCAAGGTATGGCCAGCGGTGGATCGGGCGTGGGGGTCCAGTTCACTGGCCTGCCCGATCACCAGACCTCACCTGCTTGGATTTCTTCCTTCGGGGTTACCTGAAGGCCGAGGTATACCATACACCTGTCAGCAGTGCTGAAGAACTTGTGGCGCGCATTGTGGCAGCTGCAGGGCAGATCAGAGATACTCCTGGCATTGTTGGAAACACACACTCCTCAATGCGACGGAGGTGCGAAGCCTGCATCATGGCCCAAGGTCGAAATTTCGAGCATCTTCTGTAGTGTTATTTTTTGTAAATAAATTTCCAGTATCATTGATGTTTTTGGTCTAAATTTATTCAGAAGTGTTGAGCAGAGGTAGAAAATGTGTTTTCATTATTACTAACTGATCATAGCGCCCCGTTTCCAGTTAGCGTCCGAAATGTCAACGAATTATGTTTTTTGCCCAAAGCGCCCCCTATCGATGTTTCTTTTTGTACCGTTCAACTGAGTTTCAGAGAGCCCCAGCAAACAGAATCATGAAAATGCATGCCATAAGTCAAGAAATCTGTTTGTTTATCTCTTAGGAGCCTTCGAGTTTCGACCACCCTGTACTTTGACATTTTATTCCGGCTCTTACGCTTTTTGCAGGGCTCTACTTTTCGGTTCAAACTTTAAGTTAGAGTATAAACTTTGGCGAGCATGTGTTAAATTATCAAAATAACGGGCTTAAAGTTGTTGTCTAGCTCTCCAAAGTCTGCAGCGCCCCCTATCCATGTTTTAAGAGATACGCTTATCAAATTGGTACTGAAGAAAGTCTAAACAAACAGAATCATTTCGACGCAACAAGCAAGAAAATCTAACCATTTCCCTAGTTTTTATGACGTTTCGAATTTCGGCACCCAAATTTTCGAAAGCGCCTAGCGCCTTACCATCGCGTCAGGGACCCTACATTCCCTATTCAAAAATGTTCGTCTAGGTGTGCTCTATCGATCCTTAAAGTTTGTCACCGACGAGCTGAATCACCCTGTATATTAAAACACACATAAATAACGCCTGCATTCAACAGTTAAAGGTATATATAAATATTATAAAGACATCCATACAATAAATACAATAAACCCAACTGGAGTGAAAAATTAGCCAGAGCCAGGAATCGAACCCGGGACCACAGTATACAAGACTGCTGCTCTAACCACTGAGCTACTCCGGCCGATGCCTGAGTCTGCAATTTCTCACTAATAAACCATGTTGGGGAAGTCACCAGCCATCTCTACGACAGCCTTGGATGACAGGACAACAGGATGGTTAGAGAAGAAGTCTTGTATACTGTGGTCCCGGGTTCGATTCCTGGCTCTGGCTAATTTTTCACTCCAGTTGGGTTTATTGTATTTATTGTATTTATGTCTGTATATATAAATATATACAGGTATATATAAATATATAAATATTTATATATACCTTTAACTGTTGAATGCGTTATTTATGTGTGTATGTATGTTTTAATATATATTGTATTATGGGTGTTTTATTATAATTATCGTAGATCGATGTAATAGTAAAATCTATTCATCATTGTCCTGTCATCGGGGGCTGTCGTATAGATGGCTGGTGACTTTCCCAAAATGGTTTATTTGTGAGAAATTGCAGACTCAGGTATCGGACGGAGTAGCTCAGTGGTTAGAGCAGCAGTCTTGTATACTGTGGTCCCGGGTTCCATTCCTGGCTCTGGCTAATTTTTCACTCCAGTTGGGTTTATTGTATTTATTGTATGTATGTCTGTATAATATTTATATATACCTTTAAATATAGCATTGTTGGAATATAATGAAATTTTAATAGTATCGCCGCCAATGTGAGTTTTTTCTAAAAAACAAAATAAAAGAAAATAATTATTAAAACAGAAGCATCGTTTAAAAAGTCAAACGTGGGCATATATTAAAAAAAGAGACATACAAACATCATAATCTCCGTTAAATATTAGTAATAAATGGTTTAAAAAAAAGTCCAATGAGACTTACATAGCTGCCAACTTTTAAGCCTTTTTTGTTACCTCTGAAATTTAACAGAAATTTTTGGCTTATTTAATTGAAAGTTTCGACTATTAATAAAGACAGAATTTGCTGTTAGATTTTACATTGGTAACAATACAGTGTAAAAGTTAACAGCTATGTATCTGGCTCTGGCTAATTTTTCACTCCAGTTGGGTTTATTGTATTTATTGTATGTATGTCTGTATAATATTTATATATACCTTTAAATATAGCATTGTTGGAATATAATGAAATTTTAATAGTATCGCCGCCAATGTGAGTTTTTTCTAAAAAACAAAATAAAAGAAAATAATTATTAAAACAGAAGCATCGTTTAAAAAGTCAAACGTGGGCATATATTAAAAAAAGAGACATACAAACATCATAATCTCCGTTAAATATTAGTAATAAATGGTTTAAAAAAAAGTCCAATGAGACTTACATAGCTGCCAACTTTTAAGCCTTTTTTGTTACCTCTGAAATTTAACAGAAATTTTTGGCTTATTTAATTGAAAGTTTCGACTATTAATAAAGACAGAATTTGCTGTTAGATTTTACATTGGTAACAATACAGTGTAAAAGTTAACAGCTATGTATCTGGCTCTGGCTAATTTTTCACTCCAGTTGGGTTTATTGTATTTATTGTATGTATGTCTGTATAATATTTATATATACCTTTAAATATAGCATTGTTGGAATATAATGAAATTTTAATAGTATCGCCGCCAATGTGAGTTTTTTCTAAAAAACAAAATAAAAGAAAATAATTATTAAAACAGAAGCATCGTTTAAAAAGTCAAACGTGGGCATATATTAAAAAAAGAGACATACAAACATCATAATCTCCGTTAAATATTAGTAATAAATGGTTTAAAAAAAAGTCCAATGAGACTTACATAGCTGCCAACTTTTAAGCCTTTTTTGTTACCTCTGAAATTTAACAGAAATTTTTGGCTTATTTAATTGAAAGTTTCGACTATTAATAAAGACAGAATTTGCTGTTAGATTTTACATTGGTAACAATACAGTGTAAAAGTTAACAGCTATGTATCTGCATTTTTGTAATACTACCCTTAGTATGATATAATAGGTAATTATAGATATACCTGTCGCTAAATCAAATGTATTTTTTAATTTCTATAACAGTTTTCTTAGCATCAGCCAATAATATTTCAGAATTAACATTGATATTTGATGCCCTTGATATATCGTTGGTACCATGTCAAACTATTCAATATGAAAATAGTATTGCCAGTGGGCTACTTTTTAGGGTTTCGTTCATCTGACGAAACCATCCTCTGTCTGTCTGTCCGTCCGTCTCACAGGGCCCGTTCTCAGAAACTATATACAGTAAAACCTCCATAACGGACACTCTCGAATAGCGGACACCTGAATTTAACGGACAGTTTTCCAATCCCGACTCCCAAAACCTAAATTATTGTATGTTTAACCTCTGAATAACGGACATTCCGATTAGCGGACAATAATTTTGGCGATAAAGGATGAAACATTATTTTTTAACTCCTTGAGGGCCACCGGTATATATCATATACCACCTACGATTAATGAAGTTTTACAACAGAAAAATTTTATTAAATTTTACTTTTCTAACTTTGGCGGAAAAAAGCCGTAAAATGGTTTTACTTATTTTTAAATAGAATTTTTCAAAGATTCCGGTGGGAATTCAGCATTTCACAAACGTAATTGCTTGCCCCTCAAGGGGTTAAAGAGAAAAAAATGGGAAAAAAGCAAAAAGCCTCTAAATTTATGAATTATTCATATTTATGAATTCATTAATGTCACAAATTTTGAGATCACAGATAAATGTAGGGGGTGGGTTGGGAAAAATCCCCCTCCCACGTCACATCCGAGAAAGAAAACGTCCCTTCTTGAAAGATTTAGGATTTTCTGATCAATGTCTAGAAGTAAAAATTTATCGATCCACAGAATTCCTACATACATCATTTTCTCTTTCATTTTAAATGCACGTAAGGCAACTTCGTTTACAACTGTCATGAAACTTCAGGACAGATAATACGTTGACCAGTATTTTTGTTTCATTATACCCAAGCTCAAACAAATTTTCGGATAATCTTATACAGTGTCAATAAACAAAGAAAAAACACGGATACTTGTTGAACGTTTTAAAATAGGTAAAACATAGGTGGGAGAGGTTTTACGAATAAAGAAAAAAATAAGAAGTGTGTAGATTACTAACTTTAACGAGAACACCGGAAATGTGAAATTGAGAAAGACTAATTCCATTACAATTGACTATAATTCTGAATTTGTTTACTTCAGTTCGTTCAAAAAACAGTCCTATCATGCCTTTGATTCAGGAAAAGTTTTTAGAAGTCGCTAAAGAACTCGGATTACACGATTAGTGGGTAACTGGAAAAGTTCCGATCTTGGCACAACATCTCTTTCAAAACAATATGTGGAGAAGCAAAATCTGTAGATCTTAAAGAAGTGGAGGATTGGCATGAAATACTACAATCAATTTATGAAGGTTATGAGGAGAGAAACATTTTTAATGCCGATGAAACTGGACTCTTTTTCAGAATTTATCCCAATAAGACTTTGTGTTTTAATAAGAATAACTGTATCGGCGGAAAAATGCCATAAGAGCGACTCAATATTTTATTATGTTGGAATGTGTTAAGAGAATTTGAAATCCCTCTTATTATTGGAAAATCTCTGAAACCCAGGTGTTTCCCAAAGAACCTTCAATTTAATAAATTTAGTATTGTGTGAAGAGCGAATAAAAAAGCGTTGATAACATTATGAAAAGACAACAAAGAAAAATTATCTTGCTTTTGGACAATGCAATTTCTCAACCGAAACATTTGAAATTCGACAATGCTGAAATTGTGTTTTTTCCCACAAACACAACTTCAGTATGCCAGCCACTTCATCAATTCGTAATACACAATTTTAAAGCTTGGTACAGAAAGCTTTTATCACGCCACATTCTTTAAAAATTAGATTCTATTAATACACTTGAGAACTGCTTAAAATTAGTTCATCCTCTCGATGCTATAATTTGGATTTCATCAGCTGTAAAAATTCTAAAACCGGACAGCGTACGACAATATTTCAGAAAAGCAGATTTTATATTAAAAGATAATGAAACACACATTTCCGGCACAAATGAAAAATTAAGCTAAATAAATGAATTAATGAAATGTATCAGGAGTGAAGAAACTGCCGGAAATTTCATTAATATTGTGATGATAAGTCACCTACTGAAGAAAAATCGGTTGATGTAAGTGATTATATTCCTTCAGAATTTTCGTCCAAAGCTGACTCTATTGTTGATGATGAAACAGACACTGAAACTGGAGATGCTTTCTGTAATATCGAGAATTTCCAAAAAGCGGCAAAATACAGTGAGCAATTACACAAAATTTTTGTAAAAAAAGATGATTCAGAAGGATTAAAACTACTAACAGAGTCACTCCGAAAAACACTTCACTTCGAAAAACACTTTCGAGTCACTTCACTTCGAAAAACAAATTACAAATAATCGCAAGAGAAAGCAAACTTTTGTAACAGAATTGTTTCGTAAGAATATAATTAACAGTGGATGAAGTTATGCACAATTTTATTTCATTAGTTTTATTGCTTAAAAAACAAATTTTAATTTCTAATTAATCATATAATAGAGGTTATAGGACATATAAATTTGGTCCTTTCGCTTTCGGACGTTTTTTCATACGCTAATTCATAAATCTAAATGCCAAAAAAAAAATCGAACCACAACTTTCCGATTTATGAAAAAAATCGATTTTTAAATTTATTGCACAATTAACGGGAATTTGTTAACCCCTTGAAGGGCAACGGAAAATGACTGTAAATATTGAATTCTCACCGGAATAATCCAAAAAATTTATTTTTAAATAAGGAAAGTCAATATTTTAACGAAGTTAAAAATATAAAATTCAGTAAAACTTTTCTGGTGAGAATCTTGTTTAAATTAGGTGGAATATATTTTATCCCACCGTCCCTCAAGGGGTTAAAATTAGCAAAACTAAAGAACCGATCGTTTTTAGAGTATTGTTCAGAACGGTGTCACATTTTTAAAAATACAGCATAAACTTTATTTATTCAATATAAAAATTTCATAAGTGTTGATATCACTGTTTCCAAATAGTAATTTCTGCAAATATCTTAAATTAGTGTCTAAGACCGCCACCTCCTTGACTAATATATCTACGGATAAGCTGTCGAAAAGAGTTTCGTTCAGATACGCTTTTGTTAAGAAAAGAGAGCATTCCCTGAGACCATTTTTAAACTGTAGCGTTCTCTACCGTTTTGTGTGCGGGTTTTTGGCGGCGTGATGAGATAAAAAGTACTTATTTAATATAAAAAAATTCATAAGTGTTGATACCACTATTTTAGAATAGTATTTAGGCAAATATATTAAATTGGTGATTAAGACTAGTGATGGGCGATTCTGGAAAATTGGAGAATCGATCAAAATCGACATCGTATAAAACAGAATCGATCGCAATAAGAATCGATTCCCAAATTCTAGAATCGATAATTAAATCGATATTTCGATGTTCACATATTCACACAGATAAACTGAAAAATAGTAATTCCAAAACGTAGCGAATCAACAGGGCCGTAACGACTATCTCTCAGCCCTCACCTCCATTTATGGGTGCCCTAGACAATGTTAGCGGCCCAGAAATAAGCTACTACAGACCTTTGAGTCAAATAATAAGGTTTTTTAACTTTTAAAATTATTATTTTTAAGATGTAATTTTGATAATAATTTATATTATATTTAAATTTAACTTTAAAAAAGATCTCGGACAGATAAAAAAAAGAGAAAGAAATGATTTTTTTTTTCATCCGGAAAAGATGTACTTTCTACTCTAACTATTATTTCCTTCAACCCAACAGATGGGGACTTACTTCCAATAAACGTCATTCTTCTTAAAAATGCGCAGATGAGCGAAATTTTGAAGGCTCTAAATTTATTTAAAAAGTTAAATGTTTTTTCAGTCTTTTTAGGGTCTCCTATAAGCGTGGAGGCAATGCAAATATTGCAAATCTTCTTTTAAAGTAGCTGTGATGAATATAATTAAACAATCATCACATACTAATTACCCCCCAATTAATAATCAAAATTCTCCTTTTAATAATGTATTTAAATAAAATTTATTTCCCTTTTAAAAATATATATCTCCTTATCTCATTTACAGTTTATAAATATCTTTCTTTTTAATGTTTACCAAATTTTCAGCTGTTAAGAAAAAAAAATGTTCTCATCCTAGAGACATTAACAATGAAATAACACACTTTTCTCTGGTTAACAAATAAATAAAAGTATATTCCTTGATTATATGTTTTTTTCTCCCCCAGCAGTAATCTAAAAACTATAAACAGTTCTTGACTCATTCGCTGACATGCAGAGTGCACTCACTGAAACAATAATAAATAAAAAAGAAAAGTATCGAGTTAAACTGATGGCATTGAGCTCACAGTCTATTCATACTAATTGTATTCCATACTCTTACTTCAAAGAATGCCTTTCGAAAAATAAATTAAGAGGGAATCACCCCCCCCCCCCCCCGTCACATCTCTATACTTGAACAGTAAGCCTCCAAATCTCATCAGGGAAGCGCTTTATCAGAATAAACTGGTTACGAAATTTGAAGCAAATCAGATAGAAAAACCCATCTATCTAAATTAAGGGATGTTAGCCCCTGTTCCTCCCTTTATACTTAAACAATGAATTTCCAAATTTAATCAGGGAAGCGTCTTATCAGAATTAACCGGTATACCAAAATTGAAGAAAATCTGATAATTCTGCATGAAAAACCCATTTATCTAAGTGTGGGGGGAATAGCCCCCCGTACCCCCGTCCTTTATGCTTAACCAATGAACCCCCAAAACTAATAAGGGAAACGCCTTATGAGAATGAACCTAGAAAAAAAATTGAAGCAAATCGGATATTTATATCGAGTGTTATCGCGTTACGTGTGTACGTACATGCATACATACATACAGAAACTGCGGGCTTATTAGCTCTCAGGCTTTGATAGCCTGTGAGCTAAAAAGAAAAGTGCCCAGTTAAACTGATGGCATTGAGCTCACAGGCTATTCACACTAACTGTATATTATGCTCTTATTTCAAAGAATAATGCCCTCGAAAATTAAACTAAGGAGGGGGGAATTGCTCCTCGCCGTTTCCCCTCTTTATACTTAACCAATGACCCTCTAAATATCATCAGGGAAGCGCCTTATCGAAATAAATCGGTATACCAAATTTGAAGTAAATCGGATGGAAAAACCCATTTATCTAAATTAAGGGGGTATTAGCCCCCTGTTTCTCCCTTTATATTTAACCAATGAACTTCCAAATCTAATTAGGGAAGCGCCTTATCAGAATAAACTGGTATACCAAATTTGAAGTAAATCGGATAGCAAAACCCATCTATCTAAATTAGGGAGGGTATTATCCCCTCGTCCCCCCCCTCCCCCCTTTGGACTATAACAATGAACCTTCAAATATAATAAGAGAAACTCGTTATCAAAATGAACCGGTATACCAAAATTTGAAGAAAATATAAAAATTCTGCATAAAAAACCCATTTATCTAAGCTAAGGGTGGTTAGCACCCGTTTCCTCTTTATACTTAACCAATGAACCCCAAAAACTAATCAAGGAAGCGCCTTAGCAGAATGAACATACAAAAAAAATTGAAGCAAATCGGATATTTCTATCAAGAGTTTTCGCGTTACGTGCGTACATAGATACAAAACCGACGGGCACATTAGATCTCAGGCTTTGATAGCTTGTGAGGTAAAAAGTGCCAAGAGCGTGTAACTAGTGGCAAAGGGAGGGACAGAAAATAAAAGAGGACATTAAAAGCTTTCCAACAATATGTGACACGAGATGGTTTGGAAGAAACAATAATTATGCCCCCTGGGGGACAGTTAAGTCTCAAACGGTGGGAGGGGTGACCTCAAATGTATCTTTGGTCAAGGTTTCAAAATGTGGATTTATAATAAAATAAAACGAGAATTGGGCATTTTTAAAATAGTATGCATATTTTGAACGGCCCTGTAAATTAAGATTGGCGAGGAAGGGGGGGGGGGCGGAAAGGATTAGAAGGGACGAACTTGAAAAATACAGCATAATAAACTAGTAACCCAAATAACTTGGCGTCTAAACAAAAGTATAACGATTTAACCTAGTATTGAATTCAGGGGGTGACCCGGGGAAACATTGGAATGTCCCTCCCAAAAGTTTTGAGATTTTATGCTTTTTAATGGATAAATGTGCATCCCGCCTTACGGAACTCTAATATCTCCCCCCCCCCCCCCACCTTTCCCGACCGGAGCAGTCAAGAAATCAACCCGCCATTCAACACTGAACCCAGAATGGAAAAAAAAAGGCTCTTATACAAAATTTTACAGCAATTCTGCCACTAAAACAGTAAAATTGGAGGAATCTATTCAACCGACTCGTGGATCATGCGCGATGCGATTTGAATTGAAGTAAATCAAAAAATATCAATTTCACCCGCATCTAAAAATCTGCATCGAATCTGAACTGAATCAATTCGCCCGAATCTAAAGAATTGAAGTAAATCAAAAAATAGCGATTCTGCCCGCATCTAAAGATCGACATCGACATCGAATCCAAACTGAATGATTCGCCATTTCTGATCTTAATTTACGGGCAGAATCGATGCGTTAATTTTTTTTTGCTTTCTTTTGTCTTTAGAAAAAGAAAGCGTTGGATTCGTGAAAAATTTCGACTTCCGGTTTTCGAAGGATTTATAGTTTTAGAAGATCTTGTCTGAAATACGATTTGACTATTTTTATACATTGTCTGTCTGTCAGTCTGTCTATTTGTTTGTCTCTGACAAAAAAATTGTGGGCGGTTTATTTCAAGAACTAATGCATGGAATCTGTTGAAACTTTAGATTCAATTAGACTTTCATATAAATTGGTGCTGATTACTTTTTGATGTAAATCTACCGGCAGGCGGCGCTGCTATGCTGCATTTCCCCCGATTTTCGCAATAGCTCTATCTCAAGAACTAATGCACGGATTTTCATCAAACTTCACATTCAGTTAGACGTTGGCATAAATTGTTGCATATTAGATTTCAGTGTAAATCACCCAACAGGGAGTGTTGTTATTCAGATTTTATCAGCAGTGTTGAATTCAGACAATTTTCTCCGGGGGGGATTTCTGCGGATCCAGAGATGGACAGTTCAGAGGGGAAGGGGTTTGGTCTTTTATACATTAAGCATAAAATCTCAAACCTTCTGGGGGGACATTTGAATGTTGCCCGGTGAAGGGGCATGTACCTCCAGGCTACCCCCGGAATTCAACACGTTTTTCTATATTTAAACGATTTTAGGGATCATATCTCAAGAACTAATGAACGGAATTTCATCAACCTTAATATTCTGTCATAAGTTGTACATGATTAGGTTTTCGTGTAAATGATATAACAGGTAGTGCTGCCATGCTGCTTTTTTTAGCAGTGTTGAATTCAGACATTTTCCTCCGGTAGGGATTTCTATGGTTCTGGAGAGGGACATTCTACAGTTTCGGGGTTGGGGGGAATTGGACTTTTGTCCATTAAGCATAAAATCTCAAATCTTCATGAGGGACATTTCAATGTTCCGGGGGGGGGGGGGTTGTCCACCCGTACCAGCCCTGAATTTAACACTGTTTCTCAGAATTTACACTATATTAGCATTAATATCTCAAGAAGTAATTTCATCAAACTTAATATTATGTGTCATTGACATAAGTTGTTCCTGAGTTTTTCGTGTTAATCATGTAACAGGCTGCGCTGCTATACTGTTTTTTTTTTGCATGATATTCGTGATAGCCATATCTCAAAACTAATGCACAGAATTTAATCAAACATCATATTCTGTTCCACTTTCAGATAAATAGATCCTTATTAGGCTTGGATGTATACTGCCCAACAGCTGTCGCTTTTATGCTCTTTGAATTGGGATTTTCCGTTGCGGACATCTAGGCTAATATCAGACGAACGGTTTTTGCACGCTTTTTTTCGCTCTTACACCGTCCCTACACATGCTAGCGAAGGTGTAGGGATGGCGTAAGAGCGAAAAAAAGCGTGCAAAAAAGACGTTCGTCTGACATTAGCCTAAGAGGGTGTGGGCCGAAATTCAATGATTTGTTAGGAAAATGCAATGCTTATATTTTCTTTTAAACTGCACATACTTCAACGAACCTATCCTTTTTTAATCCTCATGATGCGCATAGGTTATCATTTAAACTTGACAATGTGATAGCGAATTTTGAAGTTTTAACATTTATGAGGCAGATGAAAGTTTTGGGATTGGCACATCCAACTACTTTATCTTCAATTTTTGAAGGAAAATGAAGATGATATTACCTTATTTTGTATTAGAGACATCGATTAAAAAATTCATAATATCGATTAAATCGAGTTGGCCATAGTATCGATTAAATCGATTAAAAAAGTCGAAATCGCCCATCACTAATTAAGACCTCCGCCCCCTCGACTAATGTGTCTACGGATAAGCTGTAGAAAGTAGTTTTATTCAGATACAATTTTGTTAAGAATAGAGCGCGCTCCCTGGTGATGAAATGTGAAACTAACAGATCGCGATTTTATTTAAGTTATGAAATCTCACAAGGCGATTTGTTTGAAACATTAAGATAGTTTATAACACATAATAACAAAATTAAAAAATAATGGCGAGAGAAATTTCGGGAAGTGGGGTGATGGGACTTTTTTTTAACCTTAGCGTTTTTTACCGTTTTATGAACGGTGTTTTGACGGAGTCCTGAGACAAATTATACTTCTTCAATGTAAAAAAATTCATAAGTGTCGATACCTCTATTTTAGAATAGTAATTTCAGGAAATATCTTAAACTTGTGTTTAACTCCACCCCCTCGACTAATGTATCCCCGCATAAGTTGTAGAAAGTACTTTGGTTCAGATACAGTTTTGTTAAGAATAGAGTATGTTCCCTTGTGGTGAAATGTGGAATTAAAAGAACGCGATTCTCTTTAAATTAAGAAATCTAACACGGCGATCTGTTTGAAGCTTTAAGATAGTTTATAACATATAATAAAAAAGTTTTCAAAAGAATGACGCGAGAAATTACGTGGGGGGGGGGGCAATTTTTTTTAAACCTAAGCGTTTTTTACCTTTTTATATTATATGCGGTTTTTAAGGATTTAACTATTATAAATTATGTCAATTTGGCTTTATTAATTGAAGAATAAAGTATTTTGAATGGAATATTAAACGAAATCCACTGTGCAATCTGTGATCACACTTACCCACTTATTTTAAATTCAGATTTCTTAATTAGCACCTCTTTTCTGAAATGGTAAAATTTCCCATGTTTTTGCGTTAATTAATATGTCATTAAATAAGATGAATTTTACTATTTCAAAAAGTGGTGCCAATCAAGAAATCTGAGTTTTAAAAAAGTAGCCCGCTGGCAACACTGTTTTCATATTGGATAGTTTGGCATGGTACCAACGATATTATCACTTGAAATGTTAAATTAAACAGCTGCGGACTTATTAAAATTTCGATCATGTCCTTTCTTAAACTATACACTCTTTAAAATTAATTACCATGAATATTTGATCTAGTGATTGAAATTGTTTTAATTAGCAACATAATTAAAAAAACAAAAATTCTTAATCATTCAATTCATAAGCCCCACCAGTGGCCGAGAGGTTCTGCTCTCGAAGCTGGTAGACGGGAGGTGCTGGGTTCGATCCCAATCGCGCCCGTCGGCCTAATCGTTCGGAGTTTTCGTGGTTTTCTTCGAGCCTTGGATTTCCAAGCGTTAATACGGGTTAGGTTCCCTTAGAAAGACCCCCACGAAGGGCACTCCCCCCTGGGCCTATATCCCTCGAGCAGATAATTGGCCGTCAAAAATCAACCATCAACCAACCATTCAATTCATAAACAATATCTAACACTGCAATTTTATTTCTACTTACTGATTTAATAATTTCATTAACCCATAGCAGATTTACAAAAAATAAATGTATTGTCATTATATAATTCTACTAGCATGACCTGTATAATATTTCTCGATGCATCTTTTAACTAATTCGGAAGTGCAAATATGATTCAGCAAGTGCTAATTTTACCAAATAAAACAAATTAGTGTTAATAGTGCCATTCGCGTATTTTAAGATAAAAATAATACCATTGTTTTTTCTTCTGCGCAATTAACCCAAAAAGTTTATCTTGAAAGTTCTTATATACCCGTACTTCAATCTTTTATTTTATAAACAAAATATTAGACCTTTGGAGCATTATAAAGACTTCGAAAAGAGAGTTTTCTTTGATTCATTTGAAAAATGATTTGATGCTTTTAGAAACATTTTTTTTCTTTCTTCTTGCTATAATAAAGTAATTTGTTTTTAAAGTAACAATTAATGATGCTTAAGTCGTAGCATTAATTTAACAAACTGCTTCTTAATGAATGTGATTTAATTAACCTCGTTAATTAATTTTTCTGAATTATACTGGATATAAATGAAAAAAAAATTACTCTTGTAAAATAGAAAATGTTTGTATTTCCAAGGAAAAGTAAATTAAACAAGAACACTATGTTAAAGAAATAAGAGATGTGAAACGCGGGTAAATTTTATGGCAATCTTCTAAATAATTTTAAAAACATAAAATAAGTCGGAGTTTAATACATCATGCAAATCCAGTTGATGTAATAAACATACTATTGTCAGTTGTAGAGATGAGCAAAAGACAATTGCACTTATTTTAACTTTACCTTTACAACCTAAGGAAATAATTAATTTACACTTTTTTGTACGTATTTCATTACTTGCAAAAATATTTTAAATTGTACAGTAAAATATATATATATATATATATATATATGTGTGTGTGTGTGTGTACAAACTCTCTGCATGTTTCTGCTTCACCGAAGCTTATTTTTGAAAAGTTTGCTTCACCTTATTAATGAAATATCTCCGATGAAATAAGTCACATTTTTTCCGTTCTAAAATGCTTGTAGACTAATATCGTAGCATGTGACTTAAACTACAAGTACACGTGGAACTAGCCCTTAACCATAGATGCCAACTTCTCTTAATCCTTTGTAACTCAACAAGTCCAATTTGAAAAATTCTTACACCGATATTAAAATGTATCATTTTAAGCATGGAAAAAATAATTAAAAAATTACAGAACAGAAAAATAAAATTTTATTTGGAAAAAATTGGTTTGTTGCATATTTGTAACATCTTGCCAAATGGCACAAAACTGAAAACATTTAAAATTTTAATTTACATGAAAAACTTTGAAACAATTTTTAGGTTTGGTGTAGCAAAGTCCCATGCCACATTTCTCACAAACGATTTGAATAAAGACTTTACAATCGGGGTATTTACAATATTTTCTTTTTTGTACCCAATATGGCCATGGCCAGTGCCCACTTTCCTCTAGGCGTACTTGTTTTGGTGAAATTTGTTGAATAGGCGGTCTATGCTTTTTATGTTGAATTCTTTTTTCTACGTGACCTTTCCCTTTTTTGCTAGCTTTGGACTTGGTATTAATTTTACAGAGGATTTCAGCAACTTCAAGGTAAAAAGTCTACGGAATTAAGCATATTTTTATTTTTTTGTTTGTCTTCATTAACGCGTAGAAACTATATTAATACATGGAATTTATTCCAGAGAGAAACATTCGCCTTACATACAATATTTCAAATAAAAATCAAATTTCAAAGTAATTGCTTAAGAGGCGCAAAGTCCAACATAGTGAAAAAGATTCCATGCCGGGACTTGAATCCGGGCCATCAGTATAGCGCACTGACGTTCTACGGACTAATCCACATAGAACGATACCCAGCCTGGAAAATTTCTCACTATTATATGTTGGCAAGGCTACAAACGCAACACAAGAAGGAATATTTATCGGGAGCCACCAACCTGGGGCGAACACGGAACTCAATTAAATCCAGCACCGATGGAAACTATATTAATACATGAAAAATATTCCAGAGAGAAACATTCGCCTTACATACAATATTTCGAATGAAAATCAAATTTCAAAGTAATTGCTTAAGAGGCGCAAATGCCAACATAGTGAAAAAGATTCCATGCCGGGACTCGAACCCGAGCCATGAGCATAGCGCACTGGCGTTCTACCGACTAAACCACACAGAACGATACCCGGCCTGGAAAATTTCTCACTATTATATGTTGGCAGGCTACAAACGCAGCACAATATGGAATATTTTACATGAGCCACTGACTTGGGGCGAACACGGAACTTAATTAAATCCAGCATCGATAGAAACTATATTAATACATGGATATTATTCCAGAGAGAAACATTCGCCTTACATACAATATTTCAAATAAAAATGAAATTTCCATGTATTAATATAGTTTAGTTTAGTTAATTAATATAGTTTCTATCGATGCATTTAGTTTTTTAAATTTTGGTAGTTTCAAAAAAGTACATATTTTCTATATTTTGTGAAAGGAATACTAGTTACAATTAACTGAATTGAAAGAAAAGTTATCCCTAATAACAAATAATGAAAAAATATTTAACAGAAATTAAATTGTTGAAAATCGTGTCACACACCTTTATAAGAAGTTGAAATTGTTCTACGTTATATATATTTAATTTAATCAACCATAAAGAAATCAGCGACCTTCTTCTGTTGAAGGCAAGATGCCCGACATTTTGCAGCATAATCTCTCCAGTTCTTTAACATCATAAGTTTAACCGATGAAGCTGTTAGCCGCCGCTCAACATATAGCATAGCGCCAAGTCTAATGCTTTTAGCCCTTCCGTATGAGGAATTTTAGCAGTGTCAGCTTTAACTGGATCATCATCAGGATCGTCTTCGTATTGAACAACATGAGTTACTGCCCTAATTATATCCTCGTCAAATAATGTTTCATGCTTGAGATATTTATCAGACTCAAAAAACTCTACATCAACGGTGATCTGTTCGCATCCCTCAAGCTTTTTAAATGTTTGTACAAAACAGTTTCCAGATAGATCAGACATTATAAAGTTCCTGGTGGGGGATTGCACTTTTGACCATTAAAAATAAAAAACTCAGATCTCCCAAGGGGACATCTCATTTTTCTTGGCGGAAGTGCCCCCCCGGGCTACACCCAGAATTCAACACTGGTAAAGGTCAATACTTATCCATTTAGAACCGACGTTCTCCTTTCTGAATTTTCGTCTCCTACCCCTCTGGATTGCACTGCAAACCGAAAGAGTAAGTTGAGTTCACTAGGCCGTAATCCTTGAATTTTTCCTGATGTTGGGGGAAAATGTCGGCCGGTTGAGAGGAGGCCGGTTAAGAGGTAGGCTACTGTATTAGGTTATTAATTTATTTGCAAATTAGACGCTAAAAGAGGCTCGGCTTTAACTTTTGTAAGCTATGTTGTAAATGAGATTTATCAGTTTTCAGGTTATGGCTGAAACCAAATTTAGGTTGAGCAAAAAGTTCTGGGAAATTTTTGAAAATTGCGTTCTTATGCGCAAATTAACAACAAAAGCAACAAGGACTATTCTTCAAAGTAGAGATCACCATAGTCCACGACTTTCTGCCAGATTCCAGATTTGCTGGAAATACGAAGTTTACCGCCGTACCAACACCTTCATGCTCATTAATCTCATCGACGGCATTCAGAATCGTTAGATCTTTATTCCAATATTGCTGGATCAACACACGCAAATCATACAGTTCAATAGGCATTTGGAGCAGAAATTCCTGAACTCCTATAGTTATACCACTAGTACTCCTATATACGATACAAATTCTGGTAAATATTAGATTAAAAATTCCCCAGAACTTTTTGCTCAACCTAATATTCTTGACAGAACATTCATGTTTATTAATTTATTTTCTTATTTAATGATATTATTTTATGTTTCAGTTTCCAAACAGCTGTAAATGAAAGTAATTATTTTGAAGTTGCTTTGGTTTTAATGGCCAAACTTGCGTGCAATTACCCCATGGGAAATAAAATCAATAATATAGCATAAAACAGTTGAGCAATATCTACTTCTATTTGGTGACAGGGATCTTGAGTGGAGATTTCAGCTCGACAAGGTACAGTCCACAACTCCCATAATAACGAAACAGCAGTTTTAGGCATGAAATGCTAACGTTTTAGATTGTCCAGCTTTAAACCGCACATAAACCCAATTAAGAGCGTTTAGAGCATCTTAACACGTGAAGTAAACAAGAATGGAAAACAATATAATTCTATAACAAGATATATAATAATCACTTATAAACAGGTTAAGTTAAATAATACTATAAAAAGTGATAAAATATCTTTATTAAGATTGTTTTTTAAATTATGTGAAAATATTTTCTATCATTAATGGTTTTGAAAATGTCACCGTTTGTGTTATGAAACGTTTATCAATCTTAATAATGATATTTTATCACTTTTTTAGCATTATTTAGCTTAATATTTATAAATCTATTAATGAATTAAAAGTAGCCAAAAAAACTTGTTGGAAAAGCACGATATTCTCTGCCACAATTAAAAACTAACTGACATTTCAAAAATTGATACTATAAAAACAATTTTTGTAAGTTATCCAAAACCAGGCGAATGCTATTAATATATGCTATTAATATATATTTGAAAGAGATGAGTGATGCATTTATTTGGCATTGCACCTAAATCATTGAGACACTATATAGTTAAAAAAATTTATGATATTTTCTTTATCAAAGTTATGATTATATACACATTTACTCAATTTAAATTATTTAAGGTAATTCGGGGGAAGACGCCAGTTTGTTCCTATTTCTTTTATGTATCAACAGATGGCAATAATAACCGGCGTGTGTGTCTTGTGCCAGTGTGAACGTGGTTTTTGAATTTATGGTAATTTGACGCCTCTAGCCGTCATTATTTTTGGTTCTCGTGCGCATTTAACAGGGTGAGTAAAGCCTTTATATTATTCCGTTGCTCATATTAAAAGTTTATAAACGGATACTTTAATTTAAATGAGATTTTAGCAATATAAGTGAGTTCGATATTTTGTTACATACACAATGCAAGCAGAAGCGGTCATAATCTTGCAGCAATACAGAAATAAGTGTGTGTGGCATCTTTCCCCTATACTTGGGTGAAGACGCAACATGGTTCAGAAACAAGCTAAAATGAAAAAAAAAATAATTCTTTTCTGTCTTCCTAATCACATTACCTAGAACTTACACATACTTGATCACTCATTTTTCAAACCTTTAAAAACATATTGGAGGCAAATCCTGAATGCCTTGATCCACAGCAAGTCATATCGTAAACATTCAAGATTTCAGTTTTGGTCTCTTCTGAATACAATTTGGAGTAAGGCAACCACAGTAGGAAATGACACTTCTGGGTATTCAGTTACTTGGATTTATCCCTATAACCCACAAGCAAACTCTGAACAGGGGTTTGATATCTCTGAGGGTTCCATTAATGATAGAGCTGTTGCTTCCACAAGCGGCACATGTGACAATAGGCCTGCACCACCAGTTGCTTCCACCAACAGGTCATGTGGGGCCTAAACCAGCAGTTGCTTCTATCAACAGATCATGTGGGCCTACACCAGCACTTGCATCCAACAGCGGATCTAGTGGCAGTGGATTGTCATCAGCAGTTGCCTCCACCAGCACAGAAAAAGGATTCCCTGTCTAGAAGCAATCAGCCCTAATCCTCAGGTCATAAAACCTGAACCTTCTGGACGTAAGAAACAAGCAGCAGAGGTCTTAAATGCATCAGAGAGAAGAAAATTTATACGGGAAAAGCTTAGAGAAAATGGGGAAAAGGTAAAATAAATAAAAAGAAACCTTCGTAAAAACAGAAGCAAAAGAGACGTGTAAGCGCATTTAGCTCCACTGAAGAAGTTCTTCTGGATAGTTGCGATATATTTGAAGAGGATAATAGTGATGATTATTGTGCTGTACCTAAAGGATACTTATTTTTTGCGCTAAAAAAGGTCTTAAGTGTGGTTGAAATCAGTGAATCAAATAGCAGAAATGGTTGCCCGAAGATTGCAATGGTGATCATTTGCACTGAATGAAATTTTGCGCATACTTGTACATTATTAATTTTACTTGTACATTATTTAGCAAAGTAAATTTAAAAAATGGTTTGAGTTTACAGATTTGTTTGTTTGACCATAGTTATTGGTAATTCACAGGTAATGTTCCAATATTAGTCTCATTTTTCTTATTTTCTGTGGCGTGTCATCTTCCCACATAACAGGTGGCAGTGGCATCTTCCCCGTATATATGGGGGAACATCCCCACAATTACATGACTTTATTTAACATTAAATTTGTCAGTCATTTAATCTCTGTGAAAGGAATTAATGAGTGACGTAACCAATTAACTATTACAGAGCATGGTGGTATATTTTTCTTTATTTTATCATTTCAATTTTGTCTCTACTAAGCAAAACATCCTATTATGTGGCGTCTTCACCCTAATTACCTTATTCATATAATTTTACAGGCTCTAATAAGTAAATAATATGTTTTTGTGTAATTCTGTTATCATATTTTATAAATGAACTTGTCTTGTTCCACGTAAACTTTTGAGACAGACTGTATTCTAGAAAATATTTGCTTTGTTCATTGAAATTTAAATACGCAATTCATTCATTATTTTAAAGATTAACGAAGTAAGATATGGCCTTTAATTAAAAGGTAATGATAGAAACACATTAATAAAAGCTCTAATCATGAACTTATTTGAACGTAAAAATTTGCACTTTGATGAAATCCATGTCTTTAGGGATATAACACTCTTTACCTAAGCTTAACATTGTAAAATATGGCATTTAACTTGTAGCTAATCATGAAAGTTCAATTTAGTAGCGCACAGCATGAAGCATTACCCCAAACAGCGTGCGAACTATTTGTTTATGTAGTAGAAAAGTTTGTTTCACGACGAAAGAAAGCTTAACAGCTCATTAGTGATAATTTGTATTTTACCTGAAACATCATTAAAAGTCAAACATGGAAAGATGCTTGAATAACTTCCTGTGATTACAAATGACACTGGTATGAGGAACTTTATAATGAAACTAAGTGAGTTACTTCATATAATAGAACTATTTAATTTTTCATTATATTAATCTCTTTAATATATTTAATTTCACTTTTAACAAGGCCATTTTCGTTCTTTTTTAAATCAGAACATTTAAAAATTGCTTTATGTTCACAATGTTTCTTTCTTCCTTTATATATTTAAATTTTTTGCGACAGACACTGGGTTTAATTTAATAATATTTATATAAATAAAATGTATTTCTATACAGAATTAAATACGAAAGTGATAAAAATGCACTATGTATCAGCTAAGAAAATATTTATAAAATAATTTAATTTTAATATTTCTACAAAATCAGAGAGCAGATGTTTCATGCTATAGACTATAGTTTATACTTTATAGCGTACTAGCAAATCCCGCGGCTTTGCTCGCGTAATATTTGAAATATGCCAAGTGATATTTATATGTCTAATTTTTATTAAAAGGTACTAACTAAATTTTTATTTTATTAAAAGGTACTTATTACTTTTAGGAATAATTTAAAAAAATTACTATTTAAAACACAGTTTGATTAAATATCATTGTTACACTGCATAAGGCAGAAATGAGACTTAAATTAATAAAACGAAATAAAACTAAATAAATAATAATTTAGAAAATATTTTGAAACTTTTATGCTCAATTAATACGCTCATTTCAGTATTCATTTGAAGTTTTGAATTTTTTAGAAACCATCTTCTTACATCTTAAAATTAACCATCATGTCAAATTCCAAGTCCTACCACCTCTCTCAACATAAAGGGCTATGTTGAAATAGGAACTGTCACCATTCATTTGCATACATTAATTTTGAAATTGGTTTGTTATTTCCTAATATTCCACAGAAACGTAATTTAGAAAGCTTTTAAAGGCCGTTTTTAGAGCGTTTGTTGTTCCTGTGAATTCCAGGTGGTAGAATCATCGACATAAAATATAGCCTGTGTAGGATCAGAGACTGTTACCATTGATTCGCAACTATTACTTTTATATTTGGTTTATATTTCCTGAAATAGCGTAGAAATCGTAATTTAGGACTTTTTTAGAATGCTTTTCGCACCTCCCCTTCACTTCACCCCTTTTTAATTCGAATTTATTTCCGACAGTCTTTCGAGGGCATTTATATTTTATATGTAACTACCATGCCATATTTAAAGTTTCTAGCCTTTTCAGTATCACAGAAATCGCAATTTAGAAAGTTTTTAGCTACTGCAACCCTCTGGTGGTAGTGGCACAGACATAAAATATATCTTACGTTTGAGCAGGTTCTATCACCAACAATTTGTTATCATTATTTTTTTAATCGGTTTGGTATTTGAAAAGATTACATAAAAAATTGTAATTTATAACGCTTTTCGCTCACTTCATCTTTTTAAATTTGAAATTTACTTTCGACAGTTCATAGAAAGCAGTTGCATCTTGTAAGTAAATAACATGCCATACTTCAAAGTGTTAGACCCATCAGTTATTCAAAAAATGCAAATTAAAACATGTTTTGCTTTTTCAACCCTCAGATGGTAGTGGCAGCAACATAAAATATAACCTATGTTATAGCAGGGACTGTTACCACTGATTTGCAACCATTACTTTTGAAATAGCTTTGGAATTTCCTGAGATTGAATAGAAATCGATATTTAGAACGTTTTTAGAACGCTTTTCGCGCATTTTCACCCCTTTTTAAATTTCCAATTTTTTCGAAACTGTTTTTAAAGATCATTTATATGTAACACATATGTACCTTGCCTAATTTTAAGTTGCTAGCCTCTACCGATCACAGAAATCGAAATTTGGAACGCTTTATTGCTCCTGCAACGTCTAGGTGATAGTGATACCGACTTAAAATAGCGTCTATGTTAGAGCAGAGGCTGTCAGCATCAATTTCTTAACATTACTTTTGAAATCAGTTTGATTCTTCCTGAGATATTAATGACAAATCGGCATTTAGAACGTTTTTAGAACGCTTTTCGCTCATTTTGCTCCTGCATCCCCTCTGGGTTAGTGGAAACATATATAAAATATAGCCTATCTTGGAGCAAGATCCGTCACCATCATTTTAACACCATTATATTTGAAATCGGTTCAGTATTTCCTGAGATTGCACAGAAATTGCAATTTAGAACGTTTATTACAACGCTTTTTGCGCAT
Source organism: Maratus speciosus (assembly GCA_963932465.1). Taxonomy (NCBI): domain Eukaryota; kingdom Metazoa; phylum Arthropoda; class Arachnida; order Araneae; family Salticidae; genus Maratus; species Maratus speciosus. Next base: position 117,734,528 of record OZ010794.1, on the reverse strand, counting down.
TTTTACTCCCCTTTTAAATTTCGATTTTTTTAGGAAATGTCCTTAGAGATCATTGATATCTTATAACTAAGTACAATTCTAAATTTCACAATTCGAGGCCCTTCCGTCACGCAAAAACCGCAATTTAGAACGTTTTTCCCCTGCAGTCGCTTTGGGGTAGTGGCACCGACATAAAACATAGCCTATGTTGGAGCAAGGATTTTCACCATCATTTTGACGCCATTATTTTTTAAATCGGTTTGGTATTTCCTGAGATTGTGTAGAAACTACCATTTAGAACGTTTTTAGAACGCTTTTAGCGCATTTTTACCCCTTTTAAATTTCGAATTGTTTAAGAACTGTTCTTAGAAATCCTTTATATCTAATAAGTAGCTGATACTTCAAATTTCATATTTCTAGGCCCATCAGTAACACATAAATCGCATTTTTAGAACGTTTTTTGCTCCTACACCCTTTTTGGGGTAGTGACACCGACATAAAACATAGCCTATCTTGGAGCAAGCGTTGTCACCATCATTTCGACACCAATATTTTTTAAATCGGTTTGGTATTTCCTGAGATTATGTAGAAACTACCATTTAGAACGTTTTTTAGAACGCTTTTTGTGCATTTTCACCCATTTTAAATTTCGAATTGTTTAAGAACTGTTCTTAGACACCATTTATGTCTTATAAGTAACTAATATTCCAAATTTCATATTTCTAGGTCCTTCAGTAACGCAAAAATCACATTTTTAGAACGTTTTTTGCTCCTGCACACCCTTTGGGGTAGTGGCACCGACATAAAATATAGCCTATGTTCTAAGTTGGACTAACGCCATCATTTTGATACCATTACTTTTGAAATCGGTTTGGTATTTCCTGAGAGTATGTAGAAACTACCATTTAGAACGTTTTTTAGAACGCTTTTTGTGCATTTTCACCCCTTTTAAATTTCGAATTGTTTAAGAACTGTTCTTAGACACCATTTATATCCTATAAATAAATAATATTCCAAATTTCATATTTCTAGACCCTTCAGTAACGCAAAAATCGCATTTTTAGAACGTTTTTTGCTCCTGCACCCCTTTGGGGTAGTGGCACCTACATAAGATATAGCCTATGTTCTAAGTTGGGCAAACACCATCATTTTGATACCATTACTTTTGGAATCGGTTCGGTAGTTCCTGAGCTTATCTCCGACAAATAAACAATTTTTTCCTCTTTATAATATGACTAGCAAACCCCGCGGCTTTGCTCGCGTAATATTTGAAATATGCCAAGTGATATTTATATGTCTAATTTTTATTAAAAGGTACTAACTAAATTTTTATTTTATTAAAAGGTACTTATTACTTTTAGGAATAATTAAAGAAATTACTATTTAAAACACAGTTTGATTAAACATCATTGTTACACTGCATAAGGCAGAAATGAGACTTAAATTAATAAAACGAAATGAAACTAAATAAGTAATAATTTAGAAAATATTTTGAAACTTTTATGCTCAATTAATACGCTCATTTCAGTATTCATTTGAAGTTTTGAATTTTTTAGGAACCATCTTCTTACATCTTAAAATTAACCATCATGTCAAATTCCAAGTCCTACCACCTCTCTCAACATAAAGGGCTATGTTGAAATAGGAACTGTCACCATTCATTTGCATACATTAATTTTGAAATTGGTTTGTTATTTCCTAATATTCCACAGAAACGTAATTTAGAAAGCTTTTAAAGGTCTTTTTTAGAGCGTTTGTTGTTTCTGTAAATCCCAGGTGGTAGAATCATCGGCATAAAATATAGCCTGTGTAGGATCAGAGACTGTTACCATTGATTCGCAACTATTACTTTTATATTTGGTTTATATTCCCTGAAATTGCGTAGAAATCGTAATTTAGGACTTTTTTAGAATGCTTTTCGCATCTCCCCTTCACTTCACCCCTTTTTAATTCGAATTTATTTTCGACAGTCCTTCGAGGTCATTTATATTTTATAAGTAACTATCATGCCATATTTAAAGTTTCTAGCCTTTTCAGTATCACAGAAATCGCAATTTAGAAAGCTTTTAGCTACTGCAACCCTCTGGTGGTAGTGGCACAGACATAAAATATAGCTTATGTTTGAGCAGGTTCTATCACCAACAATTTGTTATCATTATTTTTTTAATCGGTTTGGTATTTGATAATATTACATAAAAATTTTTATTTATAACGCTTTTCGCTCACTTCATCTTTTTAAATTTGAAATTTTCTTTCGACAGTTCATAGAAAGCAGTTGCATCTTGTAAGTAAATAACATGCCATACTTCAAAGTGTTAGACCCTTCAGTTATGCAAAAAAGCAAATTAGAACATGTTTTGCTTTTGCAATCCTCAGATGGTAGTGACAGCAACATAAAATATAACCTATGTTATAGCAGGGACAGTCACCATTGATTTGCAACCATTACTTTTGAAATAGTTTTGGAATTTCTTGAGATTGAGTGGAAATCGCAATTTAGAACATTTTTAGAAAGCTTTTCGCGCATTTTCACCCCTTTTTAAATTTCCAATTTTTTCGAACCTGTTCTTAAAGATCATTTATATGTAATAAATATGTACCTTGCCTAATTTTAAGTTGCTAGCCCCTACCGATCACAAAAATCGAAATTTGGAATGCTTTTTTGCTCCTACAACGTCTAGGTGATAGTGATACCGACTTGAAATAGCATCTATGTTAGAACAGAGGCGGTCAGCATCAATTTCTTACCATTACTTTAGAAATCAGTTTGATTTTTCTTGAGATATTGGTGACAAATCGGCATTTAGAACGTTTTTAGAACGCTTTTCGCACATTTTGCTCCTGCATCTCTTCTGGGGTAGTGGAAACAAATATAAAATATAGCCTATCTTAGAGCAAGATCTGTCACCATCATTTTAACACCCTTATATTTGAAATCGGTTCAGTATTTCCTGAGATTGCATAGAAATTGCAATTTAGAACGTTTTTTACAACGCTTTTTATGCATTTTCACCCCTTTTAAATTTCGAATTGTTTAAGAACTGTTCTTAGAAATCCTTTATATCTAATAAGTAGCTGATACTTCAAATTTCATATTTCTAGGCCCTTCAGTAACACATAAATCGCATTTTTAGAACGTTTTTTGATACTACACCCCCTTTGGGGTAGTGGCACCGACATAAAACATAGCCTATCTTGGAGCAAACGTTGTCACTATCATTTTGACACCAATATTTTTTAAATCGGTTTGGTATTTCCTGAGATTATGTAGAAACTACCATTTAGAACGTTTTTTAGAACGCTTTTTGTGCATTTTCACCCCTTTTAAATTTCGAATTGTTTAAGAATTGTTCTTAGACATCATTTATATCTTATAAGTAACTAATATTCCAAATTTCATATTTCTAGGTCCTTCAGTAACGCAAAAATCGCATTTTTACAACGTTTTTTGCTCCTGCATCCCTTTGGGGTAGTGGCACCGACATAAAATATAGCCTATGTTCTAAGTTGGATTAACACTATCATTTTGATACCATTACTTTTGGAGACGGTTCGGTATTTCCTGAGATTCTGTAGAAACTACCATTTAGAACGTTTTTAGAACACTTTTTGTGCAGTCTCACCCCTTTTAAATTTCGAATTGTTTAAGAACTGTTCTTAAACATCGTTTATATCTTATAAGTAACTAATATTCCAAATTTTATATTTCTAGGTCCTCCAGTAACGCAAAAATCGCATTTTTAGAACGTTTTTTGCTCCTGCACCCCCTTTGGGGTAGTGGCACCGACATAAGATATAGCCTATGTTCTAAGTTTTTCGAACACCATCATTTTGATACCATTATTTTTGGAATCGGTTCGGTAGTTCCTGAGCTTACCTCCTATAAATAAACAATTTTTTCCTCTTTATAATATGAGTATAGACTAGCAAACCCCGTGGCTTTGCTCGCGTAACAGTTGAAATATGCCAAGTGATATTTGCATGACTATCTTTTATTAGAAGAATACTTTTTGAAATAATTCATAAATTACAAATTAAGCCACATTTTAACTAACCTTCATTATAAAAGTGCAATAGACAGAAAGGAAATTTTAATTAATAAGAAGAACTAAAAATAATTCCAATTAAATGATAATTTAGAAAGAATTTTGAGAATTTTATGCGCATTTCATACACTCATTTCAGTATTAATTTGAAGTTTTGAATTTTTTAGAAACCATCTTAACACATTTACATCTTTAAATTAACCATCATGTCAAATTCCAAGCTTCTTGTCTAACAGTCTAACACCTCTCTGGTGTTAGTGGCACCACCATAAAATGCCGAAACAGAGTTGAAACAGAATATCTCGAAAAATGTTGAAACAGAGACTGTTATCATTAATTTGCCAACATTAACATTAAAATCGGTTGTTATTTCCTAATATTCTATAGAAAACAGAATTTAGAGGTTTTTAAAGGCTTTCATGTTGTTCCTGCCAACCATGTGGCAGTGACACCGGCATAAAATATAGCCCTTATAGGATCAGGGACTATCACTCTTGATTCGCAACCAATAACTTCTGTAATATGTTTATTATTTCCTGAGATTCCATAGAAATCGTAATTTAGGACTCTTTTAGAATGCTTTTCGCTCCTTCCCTTCGCTTCATCCCTTTTTATTTCGAATTTATTTTCGATTGTTCTTAGAGCACATTTATATTTTATAGTTAACTAACGTGCTATATTTAAAGTTTCTAGCCTCTTCAGTACCACAGAAATCGCAATTTAGAAAGATTTTGCTCCTGCAACCCTCGACATAAAATATAGCTTATGTTTGAGCAGGTTCATCACCATCAATTTGCAATCATTCTGTTTTAAATCGATTTCATATGTTCTTAGAGATCATTTGTATCTTATAAATAACTGCCCTGCTTAATTTCAGGATTCTAAGCTCTTCAGTAACACAAAAATCGCAATTTAGAACGTTTTTGCTTCTGCAACCTCTAGGTGGTAGTGACACTGACATCAAATAGAGCCTATGTTGCAGCAAGAGCTGTCATCATCAATTTCCAACCATTACTTTTGAAATGTGTTGGGTACTTTCTGAAATTGCGTAGGAATCGCCATTTAGAACGTTTTTTAGAACTCTTTTCGCGCATTTTCACCCCTTTTAAATTTCGAATTTTTTAAGAAGTGTTCTTAGAGATTATTTATATCTTATAAGTAACTACTATTCCAAATTCCATGTATCTGGGACCTTCAGTAACACAAAAATCGCAATTTCGAACGTTTTTTTGCTCCTGCACCCCTTTAGGGGTAGTGGCACCGACATAAAATGTATCATTATTGGAGCAAGGATTGTCACTGTCATTTTGACACCATTATTTTTTAAATCGGTTTGGTATTTCCTGACATTGTGTAGAAACTACCATTTAGAACGTTTTTTCGAACGCTTTTGTGCATTTTCACCCCTTTTAAATTTCGAATTATTTAAGAACTGTTCTTAGACCTCATTTATATCTTATAAGTAATTAATATTCCAAATTTCATATTTCTAGGCCCTTCTTTAACGCAAAAATCGCCTTTTTAGAACGTTTTTTGCTCCTGCACCCCCTTTGGGGTAGTGGCACCGACATAAAATATAGCCTATGTTCTAAGTTGGACTAACACCATCATTTTGATATCATTACTTTTGGAATCGGTTCGGTAGTTCCAGAGGTTACCTCCTACAAATAAACAATTTTTACCTCTTTATAATATGAGTATAGATGAGTATGAGTATGATGAGTATGATAAGACATTTTTGCTCATATTACTTGAAAGGAATCGCCGTCAGCCTATAAATTTAAAATAATACAAATTCAAAAATCCGCTTGCTGAAGGTTGCATTAACTGACCGTCTAAAGCAATGAATGTCGCCTTTCAGTAACTTATATTTTCGAACAAAAAGCTAACAACTCAGTACAGGTGGAACCGTCAAGTTTCGCAAAATTTTGTACCGTAGTTAGAACGTAAACATTTTAACTATAGAAACGCCATTAGGGGCCTTTTTGATCCCTGTCAAATGGAGAATAGTCGATTCGAACGGGAATTTTTTTTATAAGATATGATAAATTTTTGCCGCACAAAATAAGCTAATTAGATAAGTTAAATAGTTTTAAGTAAAATTCTGGTGAGAAATACTTTTTGCAAAACTTGAGTAAAATTGTCGGCTGTTTTAGTGTTAAAACTAGCACCCCACGGCCGGAATACACTCTAAAAAATAAATTTGAAATTTAGTCACTTTTAGATACATATATGTGTAAATTTGTAAATTACACCTTTGTCATAATATTTATACTCTTATCTTTAAAATTTACCGGTATTTATGTGTGTTTATTGGCTAAATGGGTGTGTGGAATTTGTCCTTCAAAAAATATAGCAAGTGCTTAAATGGTAAAAAAATTTCGATTTACCTGAATTGGTGTGTTAATGTAATTTACAACTTTACGTATTACACAAATATTTGCGTATTTTGCATATTACACCGAAATATGTGTAAAAATATTACGCAGAAATATGTGTAAGAACAGAATATTACACAGAAGTAGGTGTACTTATGTGAACACAATAAATATTGATACCTGAAAACTTGGCATAAATCGCTACCCGAAATTGCATGAATTTATCTATTATTTTATCTAAATTTAAATCTATTATTTTAAGTTATTTTTATAAGATATCTACCCTATATATATAAAATCCTTATGAAACGAATTTATGAAAAGGATATTATGAAACAACTGAAATGAAACGAAATTATGAAACGATTCAATGAAACGACTAATTAAACAACTAATTATGTTTCACGGCGATTTCTCCTAAAATACTTTGCGATAAAATTATCACAAAAAATCCGTATTGATCCGCAGATCTCAAAACTTGTATTAGAATTCTTAAATTTGAATTGGTTTTCGAAATATTAATTTTTTTTCTAATTTTAAATACTTTTCTCTAATGATGGCAGCTCGAATTTTAATCATAACAGATATATTTTTCATATTTTAGAAAAGGTTATTATTTTAAACTCATTTGGCGACCAGTTTGGCCTCCCTTAAATATATGCTAAGAACCGTGCTTCTCTCTTCTTTTTTTTTTTTTTTTTTTTTTTTTTTTTGTATTTCATTATCATTTTATTTAATATAAAACTTTCATTTAAAACTGAAACATTTAAAATTAATGGCTTTCACTTCTTTCTTTTTTAAAACGAATCGAAAAGAAATATATTAGGCGCAGATGTCATATACGCACCGGGGTACCTAATTGGCGCCAAAATGGCGTTATTTTGCCGGACATGGTAACCCGGCTATTGTTGCTTATTTATTAATAAATGTTTTTTTACATTTATTTTCTTTTTATTTAAAAAAAATTATAAATTGTTTTGTTCTATAGTTATTTTTATTTTTTTTATTATTTATTGTTATTTCATTTTAAAAATAATAGAAAATAATTTAAAAATACATATGTAACTGGTATTCGAAAACGAGGTTTTCGCAAAATTGTCGTAAAAAAATCACGCCAAACCCAGTGTGTATTTCACATCTGTGTTAAATATTAAATAATGCAACAAATCATGACATTTAATTTCAAATTCAAAGCAAATGACCAATATCAAAAAATTATATAAATCGCCAAATTATACAAGTTGATGCAATTTTTATTTTAAATAACGAAAGAACAAATAAATTAGTATAAAAATACAAATACATATAAAGTGTCGAAATAAAAAACACTTGATGGCGTAAACACGTGTAAGTTCCTTACCGTCAAGTGAATGTGACATTTACTATCAACCATTATTGACATTTAATCTTATAGTCTGACGATAGTTTTTGGTCGATGGGATAACCAAGTAGTACCGTTTTAATTTACCACTCGGAAAATAAAAAAATGCTGACTGGCGAGTTAAAAAAAAAAAAAAAAAGCTATTTTCGAGATTTGAAACCAGCTAACATAAAAGTACCAACAATTCTTTGCGATCATGGCAACTATTAAAGTGCTGCTAGTAAGCTACTTTTTTTAAATTCAGATTTCTTGATTGGCACCACTTTTTTGGAATGGTAAAATTTCCCTTCTTTCCGTCTTAATTAATATACCATTAAATAAGGGGAATTTTACCATTTCAAAAAAGTGGTGACAATCAAGAAAACTGAAGTTTAAAAAATAGCCCACTGGCAACACTGATGTAGTTTTATTCGAAAAAAGAACTTTGATTCTTTAATCAAAACGGAAAACCTTTCTTATGAAGAGCGAAGGAACTGTTGATGATAGTCACATGAAGCTATTATTATAGAGATAGTTTTCAATTCTAAAAACAGCGCAAATAATAATATTTCCTAACGATTATTATTTTTTTTTTTACAAATGACTATTAAAAACAGAAAAAAGACTTTAAAATTACTATTAAATGAGTACGTGTTAAAAGCAGGAAAATATTGAAAACCATGTCTTGAAAATTGTATTTACACGTGAATATTAAAAGAGAAACGAAACTTTAAAATAATAAATACATTAATATGCGTTTAACAGTGAATGGCACCAGAATTTACAAACAAATTTCGAAATACGAAAATGCTTTTGCTCACTTACTTGATCACTCGACCGGAGCACCAACCAAAGAATGGCATAGGATGTAACGCTCCGGTGGAAAATCACCACAACAATCACCGATGCCGGACATCGGAAAGCACCCAAAATAACAAGGAAAGAGGCACATATTCTGACGAACTTACATAGTAAATCGTAAATTTACAAAACAATTGATGTTGCTTTCATCATAATAATAAAAATAAAAACAAAAGTGAAGTGACTTAAATGTATAACAAAAGTTAAGACTATAAATCCTTGTTCAAGATTATGAAGTGTAAATGTTCATAAAAGTTCACTGTTCATTAATGTTCAAATGAGTTCAGTGTTCGAAAGAAAAATGTTCATAAAAGTTTTATATAAGAAAAACTAACTTGAAGAAAGATCACCATAATGTTCAGACCTCAAGAGAAAATCGCCGCCAACAAAAATGTCAGGCAAAGGACAGTTACTATAAAAGGCACAATGTTGAGCCTTTGATGTAGTGTCAGAAAACCACGTAATGTCCGTAGCGAACCACTGATGAGTATTAACAGTATGATAGAAGTAAATAGTTACAAGTGTAAAAATTATCAAAATTTATACCTAATAAATGAGTATTCCCTATTAAGTGCGTTGTACATAGCACACAGTTTTCTATAGTTTGAACGGGTGATGAGAACGTTTCGAATGTTCCATCTCAGTGTACAATTCCTGTTGAATTTAAATGTACAAGGCATTAACGGACAATGTCCAAACAAATAATGTTGTATACTTCCTACATCACCACAGTTACACCCGTTATTTGGGCGTTTTCCTATTTTAAACAGATACTGTGGAAATGCTCCATGTGAAGAAAGAAAATAACCTATCACCTGGAATTCACATAGAAATAAATCGTTAACCTTGTTTAATATCGCATAAGTATCTCTTCCCTTCTCCGAATTTTTCCAAGAAACCTGCCATTGATCATGTAGAGGTGTTTTAAAATGACGCTTTAAAATAGAAGTTGGTGCAGGAATGCATAGAACTTTATCATACAGATCATTTATAATAACTGATTTTGCCAACATGTCCGCTCTTTCATTTCCTGATATTCCAACATGCGATTTTATCCAGCCAATATATATGACTTTATTATGTAACAGGCGCAAAGAGTTGAAGATATTAAAAAGCTGACCGTTAGATGGAAATAAGCGCTGAAGAGCATAAATTGATGACAAGCTGTCAGTATAAAGATGAAATGAATCATGCGGGGAGTCGATGCACCAACTGATAGCCTCGTCTATCGCAGCCAATTTCTGCTTGAAAAACAGAGTTATAGTCATGTAATTTTAATCTCATGTCTAGCATAAAAGGATCCCTATACCAAACCGTAAATGCAGCTCCTACACTGTTCATCATTCGAGAACCATCAGTATACAATATCGGATGATTCACCACTGGTACTGTATCAACCACTGGCTTAACAAATTTTATATTTAAGTTTTCAAAGAAGTAAGGATAATTATATGTCCTCAGTTTATTCATAAAATCTTCACCTTTAAAACACATATTGTCAATCAAGACTGTACCATTTCCATAAATGATATTATAACGCTTAGAAGACAAATTCAGTTCTATGTCAAGTGGTGGAGCACCCACCAAAACACACAATGCGTCATTAGAAATAGTACGATATGCCTTTAGGACAGATAGCAGGCATAGACGTTGACATGAGAGTAATCTTGTTATTCCATGTTGATTTAAGTCAGGCATCCAGATCTCATGCCCATATGAAATACGTTTCTTCAAGACGGTATTGTACCATATTTTAAGATAAATAGAAAGACGACCTCTATCACGGATTCTGGTTTGGCGCATTTTACACGTGAAATCGTTAAGCCTAGTTCTAATCATATCTAGGTGATCCATCCAGCGAAAATTGCTGTCAAGTAGAAATCCCAAATAAAGAATATTGTCCTTTACACTGATACTTTTGTCATTATGTTTAAAAATCGGTCTTCTTTTACTAAGAGTGTGGCTCCCAAACAGCATTGCGGCTGACTTATCTGCACTAATTTGCAAATGATGTATAGAAAAGATATCCGAAAAGTGATGAACACTAGTATTCATTTTGTGTTCTAGCGCAGAGCGCGTATCTGCGCCCTCTATAATAACGCTATCATCAGCATAAGAAATAATCAGTAATCCTCTCTGCTTGCAACTCTTTAAAATCCTGTCAGCAACTAGTGTCCAGATAAACGGCCCAAGACATGACCCTTGCAGGCAGCCACGGAATACATGAAACCATGTTAATCCATGCGTATATTTAAAACAAATAAGCCTATGACTCATGTAAGTTTTAAGTGTAGACTTCATGTAATCAAAAATAGGTAAGATATTTATGATATCGGCTACAATACGCCAATCCAAAACGTCGAAGGCACCACTGATATCAAAAGAAATCATTGCACAGTATTTATATACTGATAGTGTTTCTCCAATGATATTCTTTAACGCAGAAAGTGTTGTCAAGGTGCTCCGTCCCTCACGAAATCCATGTTGTCCATCATCAAGATAATTAGAAGACTCCAGCATCATAATAACTCGAAGTTTTAAAAGTCTTTCATATAACTTACCCATCATAGGGAGAATAGTAATAGGTCGATACGAATTAATTTTTTCAGCTGTCCTATTACGTTTTCGAAAAAAGATGATCATTCCTCGTTTCCAACATTTTGGGAAGTGACCAAGTAAAAGACAAGTATTAAATAGCGTCAACATAAGAGTTGTAAATCTGTTACACAAATTTTTAATAATTATTCCATCAATATCGTCCGGTCCTGGAGCTTTATTTATGTCCTGAAGGCGCAGTACATGAAAGAGTTCTTTTTCTTTAAATGGAATAAAATCAGGTGATGAGGAATAATTGAATGAGTTACTCATAAGGGACAGAAGGTCGATAATCCACGTCAAAATGACCAGACATAAGGCTATGGGCTACGCTATCATATGTGTCAAACACAGAAGATTCTTGTAATGCAGTAAAGATCATGTCGTTATGTTTCAGGGTTTTACCTGAGACATGTCTGTATAGAGACCCATAGGCATTATCAGTGCGTTCACAGAATGACAGCCAACCCTGTCGTTTTGCACGACGTAAATTACTTTTGTATTGTCTTCTAGCAGTAAGATATTTATCCTTGTAATATTCTCTATTCAAATTCTTCCTATAACGCTTATACAAGGCGTTAACTTTGTTTCTTTCAACCCTAAGAATTTCTGTATACCATTTTGCCGTAGGTTTATATGATAATGAACCTCTTTTAAAACAAGCACTCATAATCTCATGCAAAAGGTCATAAAAGGTATAGCTTAAAGCTCACTTACTTGATCACTCTACCAGGGAGCCAACCAAATAATGGCAAAGGCCCTGAATCCCTGGCAGAAAAACGTCCTCCACCATCTAACTCAACCCCAGCCGCCGAAACAGACCCGGAAACAGCGACAAATAATAAGACTTAAAAGTCACAAAAATATGGCACACTCTGCCTAGAAAATAAAATACAAAAATTAAAGTCATGTACAAGTTTTAACATATGACTGTAACCCTAGTTACTATAAAATAAAAATAAAGCTAAAACTAAAACTAAGACTGAGTGAAACTGAAAAACAAAATTTTAAGTTATTTTCAGTTACAAATGACTGTATAAAAGTACGATTTACACTAATAATCAAGACAAGATAAAACATTAAGCCAATAACACATTTTAGGTCAATTCAAGTTACAAAAGACCATCAGACCCTGAAAGTCCAGAAACAACTCAAAAATGCGTGAAGGCAGAAAGATTAGCAAAGCACTATGTGGATAACAGTCCGGCAAAAGTCCACCAAAAATTCTTTAATTACACCAAAATAATCAAAATCTGTACTTTAATAATGAATACAATTTATTCAGTTCATTATAAATAACTGTCAGTTTATAATAATTCGATCTCAGCAAGAGAACATTTTGCAAATTCCAAGACAGAGTTCTATTTCGCACAAAGTTAAAGAACAGAGGCATCAGAGGACACTTGCCGAAAATAAAATGCTTAACGTCGCCGACGTTACCGCAATAACACTTATCTGTTGGTCGCTTGCCAATCTTAAATAAATACACTGGAAAAGCACCATGCGAGGAAATGAAATAGGCTACTACCCTTGAATAACACAAATAAGAAACGTCCGGTGAACGCAAGATGAGGAAGGTATCCCTACCCTTTTCACTAATTTTCCAATCATTAGTCCACCTCGTGATAATGTTACTCTTATAAAAACGCTTGGCGAAGGAAACAGGCATTGGAATATCCAACCTCTCATCAAACTCATCATCCAGAATAACAGACTTTGCCAGATAGTCAGCTCTTTCGTTACCAGCAAGGCCAATATGAGATTTAATCCAACCCATAAAAATAACTTTACCACTCAACAGTCTCAAGTTAGAATATATGTTATACAAAATCTTATCAGTTGAAAATAAGTTCTGCAAGGCTTGTATTGAAGAAAAACTATCAGTGTAGATGTGGAATTCTCTGAAATCAGCCCTGCAACACCAGTCGATTGCCTTGTCAATGGCTGATAATTCAGCCTGATAAACAGTATTATAAGCGTAAAGTTTAAAACGTTTTCTAAAAGGATCTTTCCATCATTATAAACAACAAAAGCGGGACCAACTGTGTTGTTCATCTTGGAACTGTCTGTGTAAATTACAGGGTGGTTAAAAATAGGTACTACGGAAGTGACTGACTTTACAAACTGTATATGATGAGTTGACACAAAATAAGGATAATCAAATTTATGTAAATGTGTCATAATATTTTCCTTAGTTACACAAATATCATTTATCCATACTAGATCTTCATGATGCACCGTGTTATAGTGACCAGACATCTGTTCCAACTCCAGCTCCAGGGGAGGTATACCCGAAATTACGCAAAGAGCTTCCGTAGATACAGATCTGTAAACTCTGATTATTGATAATAAACAAAGACGCTGGCATGAAGACAAGCGTCTAATTCCATGGTATCTCAAGTCCTGGTACCAAATTTCATATCCATATGATATCTGCTTCTTAATTACCGAATGATACCAAGTTTTCATGTAGTCCAAGGGAAGACCATTATCTCTAATACGGGTTTTGCGCATGGAGCACGAAAAGTCTATAACTTTGTCACGAACAAGATCCAAATGCTCAAGCCAACGGAAACGGCTATCCAGAAAAAATCCCAGGTATAGTACATTGTCCTTGACCGAAATGCTGGTATTCCTAAGCTTAAAAATCGGACGGCGTTTGTTCAAAGTACATTTACCGAAAAGCATAGCTGATGATTTCTGAACGCTGATTGTCAAGCCAAACTCTTCACATGCGTTCATAAAATATTCGATACATCCGTTAACTCTATCTTCCAGCGCTGCACGAGTATCGGCCCCCTTCCACAATAGCTGAATCATCAGCGTATGAAATGATTTTTCTAAAACGACGCTTATAATATTTTAATATTTTATCAGCAACCAGAGTCCACAACAAGGGACCCAAACAGGACCCCTGTGGACAACCTCGAAAAGCATGAAACCAGCGAATCCCTCTCATAAGCTTGAATCCTATCAATCTATGACTTATGTAGTTCTTCAAGATCTCTTTTAAATAATCCTGTATAGGAAGGTCATCTATAATACTAGCAAGTATTCGCCAATCGATTACGTCGAAAGCACTAACGATATCGAAACTAATTAATGCACAATATTTAAAATCATTCAAAGTCTCCCTAACAAAATTCTTTACAGCAGCCATTGCCGTTATAGTGCTCTTAGACTCTCTAAATCCATGTTGACCTTCGTCCAGATATGCAGAAGATTCCAGCTCACTTACTTAATAAAAGGAAAATTTTCATTCCAATATTCTGGTGCCAATGTGGCATTTAAGAATTAAAATTAAGTGGTCCAAAAATGAACCACCGCCCTTCAAGGGGTTAAAGCAGTAAATTGCTGTAATTGTAGTAAATTGTATTGTGTCAATCGTTTTATAACGCTGTTAAAAAATACAAGTCGGCAAAGACTCTGTTTACTTAATTCAATTTATTTTAGCTTCTTTTCAAATGTTTAACTGATCTTCTTTAATCAAACACTAAAACAACCATTGGATATCTTAAAAGCAACTGATTCGGCCTTAAGTTTTTGCAATCCAAGGGAAGTGAATGGAAACCCGTTTACAAAAAGATCGCGATAGGTTTTTTTTCATTATAACTCAATCTTCTCTAATCTTTTAAAAACCGATCAAATTAGCGTTATTTTAGGATCTGCGGTGTGTGAACGGGGGTTGGCGAGCGTGGCTTGCAGGGGGCAGAGCCACCTAGTACTTTACTATAAATTGCTTGAAAATTGATACGCGATAACTAAATTAAGATGATTTTAACTTAAATATCGGGGATAACAAATCGAAGCTCTGACAGTTAAATTGTCTAGCGATAGTTAAATAACCTAATCGGTACTTTTAAGATCCCACAGGTGTATACCACAACCCAGGTCATTTTCAAGGCCCTACCTTTTTTATAATATTGATACATTTTACTGTATTGTATACAAAGTAAAAGAATATTTTATATATTTGTGTAATCATTATTGTCGTTTTTATAAACTGTGAGTTTTTCTTTTTATATAAAATGACAAGACATTGGCAAAAATCACTGAATAAAAATTTTAAGGTGGACGAAAACTCATAGGGGATTTTCGTAATGCACAAATAATGTGGCATAGTAGGTATTAATCCTCTCGCTTTGTAATTGTTTTATCAAAATAGCTTCAAAAATTGCGTATTTAACCACTTCGTGACGAGCGTCTTTTAAGAATTTTTATTCTTTTTTCACCGGTTTTTCAAAACAAAATTTTTTGTCTAATTTAATCGAGATAATGCTCCGATTAAATAAGACAAAATTTACAATAAAAAATGACTGGTGGGAATAGTCAAAGAGGTTTAACTAGACGGATAAAATGCATCCCCGAGAAAATCTCTGGTAGCACAGATTTTGCTACTTTTACGTTGTCCGAGGAAAACTCGGGTTGCGGTGCGAGAGGGTTAAAAAAAGCAAAATTGTATTAAAAAATTAAACATAGGACATTTGTTATCTCGATATTCTACAACATGTTGCGTAACGGTTTTTTTTTAAATACCTACATAACACTAGCGCTAGTGTGAAGTATTTGAGAAATGTTAGAGATCTTATTGAATAATTTATAAGTGCAAAAAAGGTCACATTATTTATGTTGTTGTCACATATATAAAATACAGTTGGTATCAAATGCACAATATATTTCATGTCTTTCCATCGCCAAATTGGCTAAGACTACTTCGATTTTCAAATTCAAAATTATAGTGTAATACAGTACTTTTTGATTTATGCTTAAAAAATATCCATATTACAGTACGTTTTACAACAGTTAAAATTAAACAATGTGCATAATTTCTCATCTACTGCACCGGGTGACTGAATGTTTCATATTTCAAGTTCATGTTTTTCGGTAAATCCAAAAAATGATGTACAAATTGTTTGTATTGAAAATTTAAAATTTGTTATAACTTCACTATGGAGACGACTCCTAAGATTTATCTTTTAACATGACATTATTCCTAGTCGAATAGATGTTTTTTTTTATTACGAGAATTGGGTGATTTCAATGTATAGGGTGACCTAGTAAGATTTTCCTCTTGTACCTCAATGTAGAAAATTCAGAAAAAGTTCGCCCTATTCGTTTCTACTATATTAAGATGCATCATATCATATTTTAATTAAGTATTCGTAGATTAAGTATAAAATATCTATATTTTACCTTATTGGTGAGTTTCGAATAAAATTAATTGAAGATAATTATGAAATGCCATCTTTTCTTAACATCACTAGAAATTATATACATTCATTTAAAAATTGTGTTATTAGTAACTTTCTATATTGACATTTTAAAGCTTCTTTATGAACACTATGCTATCCACACGTCTAATCTAGGTTATTTTGTGTCGCGCCGGTAGAACAAGAATTAACTTACATCATTTCGCTTATCGCCAGCGGTTTTTCGAGGGTCTTCGGATACACTAAATCGCCAAATTTATTAATCTTGTCGTCAGTTCTCAATCCTGGAACTCTATTTTCTCGAAGTTGTAAGGATATACATATGAAAATCAGAACACAAGATTATTTTGCATTATATGTTTATCTGTTTATTTGTATTTTGCTCGCTGGGTAATCGCAAACCATGGCAATATTAGCCTTCGTTCGACAGTTGTGAACATCACAATAGACCTACCGGCACTTACCCAATAATTTCCGTATGGCACCAACATGGAGCCACCGGCGCATGCCTGATAGTTTTAGCATGGCACCAACGTGGTGCCACGAGGCGGCATAGTGTTAATGTATATTTAGTGTGTGATTTAAACAGACTCTTACCCTATAAAAAGTTAAGAGCAACGATTTCTAATATAGCACAAAAGTTTAAAAATTTCAGTGTAAACTTGTAGTTTCTCAGGACTCTGTATACCTTTTGTTAATTTCTAAAAATATTAGGACATCCACCAGTCAGAGCCTTTAGATTAAAAAAAGGCTTCCAGGTTTCGAAATCATTATAGAAATAGAAATATGCTGTTGGTGAATTTCAGAAAATGGAAGCACAGGAATTTTATTCAGCTCACACCTTTTTTGTTTAATATTTACTTTTAGTTTATGAATCACTGAAATGTTTAATTAAATAAGTCAAATTTTACTTTTCTCATTTACTGGTACCAAAAACAGTGCAAAAATCACAAATATAATGTTGTGAAAACACAACATGAGTCTTTAATGGGTTAATTTCTAAAATTATAGGTACCAAAGTCCCTGTATGTCAGTAAGATTTCTGTAAAAACTTTGCACTCGAAAGGCGGCTCTCACTCACCATTAGTTTTGCAAGGTGTGCCGCGTAAATCGGGGTTCCAAAAGCTATGGACACCAGTATTTTAAAGTAATTTTTTTCGCTATATTCAATAGCAGAATTATCTGCGATTAAAGATGGCGAAATGAACTGTAAGAAATTAGCGGTGTCCGGAGCATTTGGAGCTGTAAATTACACCGGATACCAGACACAACTAGTGGTGAGTGATAGTCACCTCTCGAGTGCAAAGGGTGCAAAGGCTCTCGAGTGCAAAAACTTATACACTCTTAGAAATTTTTCTGACTTTTCTCATAATGATTTCTAAATATAAGGGAAAACGTTTCAGAATCGTAGGTAACTAGGAGGTTCTATCGAATTTTCGAATTATTCTGTAGTATTGAATGTATAATAAACTTGTATATATTAGGTCTACCGAAAGGTTCTGTCAGATAATGTTATGTGAAATATCATTATCTGATAGAACCTTACGCAGACAGAACGCCTACTTATTTAA
Source organism: Maratus speciosus (assembly GCA_963932465.1). Classification (NCBI taxonomy): domain Eukaryota; kingdom Metazoa; phylum Arthropoda; class Arachnida; order Araneae; family Salticidae; genus Maratus; species Maratus speciosus. Next base: position 117,716,528 of record OZ010794.1, on the reverse strand, counting down.
AATTCAGATTTCTGCTTTGGCACCAAATACACTGGTCAACAAATTTGAACTTTTGCTCTGTCCTAAAACAGAAATTAGTTGTTTTTTATGCGGTTTTTTGTGCTGATTTCGAATCTAGTTTTAGATTTACCCCAGCACGTCACGTTTGAGAGATATTTGCATATTTCAAATAATGCAAATTTAATAACTTTTATACAATTATTTGCAAATTTAAGATATTAAGCAATATCAGACAGGGTTTTTTGTTTAATGTTATGATTACTACCTAATTTACTTCACAAAAACGTTGTTTCTCAGATTATACTGACGGGTGCCTGTGAAATATTGTACCTAATTTGCATATTTTTCATGTTTTTCTAATAATATTTCTTGACGCACGAGTACGCTAATATGTTTGTAAACCAACTTTTTGAGCTGATTTGAAATCTTGTATCTGTTTCCTTCTATCACGTCTAGTTTTTGAAAAAAGTCAAATTTTAGTTCTTAGTCAAAAAAGCCAGAAATAGCTTTTTATGATACTTTGTATGATAAACTTCAACTAGTTAGATTAGATTCTACTACTTAAGTATTTTTTTATTATATAAATTTTTGTTTACGTCTCTGATATCAATCTGACCCTGTTCACCTTCTTCTCAATTAATTTCACACCCTTAAAAAGCATCTTATGTCAAACCTGAGTTAATGCCGTGCAAAAGTAGAAATTGATCTTACTCAAAAACTAGACATGACATAAGAAAACAGACTGCAGATTTGAAATCAGCATTGAAATCTAGTCTAGAAAAACATTACGTCAACTCTGTGGCAACTAGTATAAAGTTGACACTTATGTAAATTTACACCATTGAAAAATATGCAAATTAGGCTTCATAACTGATAAATAAATGTTAAGAATATACAAGTCGTGACATTTATCTGAAGCAAATAGTCAAGTAGTCATTATCTAGAAAACGTAATTTAAAATTTGCCTAAAATAGCACAAAAAATCTTAACCATTAAATGCATAGTGATGTAAATTTCCATCACCTTTTTATTTAATTTTTAATACATAAATTAAGTTCTTACAACCACTATATTTATATAGTAATATTAATCCTCTAAAAAATACAAAAATATGCTACTAAATAAAGTTAAAAATCTATCTTAAGATTTCTGGTGTATAATCCTTAATATAAAAATAAAAAAACACAATTCTAAAAGAATAATCCATTAAATTTGCATAAATTTAAATATGGAAATTTCTAAAAACCTGGACCACCTAGATATAAACGGAAAGCATATTCGTGATCAGCGCCAAAAACTGATCTAGAATCAACTAATTTTAGTTCTACGACAAAACCACTGTTGTCCAGTGTTATTTGAAATGGTAAAATTACCATTGTTTTCACGTTATTTAATGTTTACCGGAAAAATCTGTCCGTTTTCAGAACAAAACTGATACATTGTTTAGGTGAAATCAATAGGAATTTTACCATTTCAAAAAAGTGGTGCCTATGGAGAAATCTGAATTTTAAAAAGTAGGTGTGAAATAACATTATCGGACAGAACTTTCTGTTAGACCTAATAGTTTGTATATTGTATTTTGTACTAATTAAAAAACCAATACTGAGTTAAACGTGTATTAATATTCCCTTTTTTGCTTTATTACCATTTAAACTATAATCATAAAGCGTTTATGCATTTTTACTAATTAGTAAAACAGTCGCTCCTTCTTGTAGTGAAAGTGTATCTTTTTTTCGCTTTTTATTGATTGAGTCAAAAAATATAATACTTGTATATCGAAAACAATTCATTTTTATATTGAAAGCACTTTCAATCCAACAGCTATATTTTTAGAAAATGCCACTCCAATTAAATATTTCAGGCTGAATTACTTCGCAGATATTCAAGATTTGTACACAATATTTTAAATGAGAGCAACATTCCAGCAATATTAACCCTTTGAGGAACAATCAATTACGTTTGTGGAATGTTGAATTCCCATCGGAATCTTTGAAAAATTCTTCTTCGAAATAAGTAAAAGCAATTTTACGGCTTTTTTCCACCAAAGATAGAAAAGTAAAATTTAATAAAATGTTTCTGGTGTAAAAGTTAATTAATCGTAAGTGGTATATAATATATACCGGTGCCCCTCAAGGGGTTAAGAAAACCGATAATCAGTGTTGGCTAATTATACTCAAACTATGAATAAACCACAAAATAATGCATTGTTATTTAAAAAATATATATCCTTTATTTCGACTACTTTTTTTACCGCGTGAAAGTTTACAAAAAAATTACTTACTTATTTATTATTATTATTATTATTTTAATCTTAAAAAAAAAATCTACTTTTTAAATAAGTAATTCTTTGTTTAAAACACAATTATTTTATTAAACAGTTTTTCATAATAACGAATTTCTTTAGTTATCATGGTTTGAAATATTCATACTTTAATCAACCTTACATTTTAATTAATAATCATAATCAATATTCATTATCTTTCAAATCTCGGGAGACTCTTTTTTTCTGGCGATTTTAATTAGAGAATCTGTCGTAATTAATTAGACAATCTCACACAATTAATAACAGAATCTGATGTAAACATTCTATAAAATATATTGAAAAATCCGCACTGCTTATCTGATATATGATGTAAAAAATAAGTAAAGAAAAAGAACTTTTTTTACTATAATGATTCAGATATAATTATTAATATACGTGAATGTAAAATATGTCGTATATCGTATTTATTAAAAGCGCTTTCGTAGTTTAATATGTAACATTAATTAATTTATAACCTCTTCGTTACTGAACAAAAGATAATTTTTGAGAAAATGTTTTAATAGGTTTTTTCTCACTTTTGGTATCAAAAATGATAATAAGAGAAAAATTTTAAAAATACATGCACCACGTTAGAATAAATGGAGGTCCACATATGTGGACATTGGGACACAATTGCTTAAAAAGCTCAAAATTTTGGAAAATCTTTGTAAATCTTTGTTTCTTTTAAAAATTGCGAAAATAATTTTTTTATACATAACATAATTAAATATTATATTTATTGCTTAAATTTATTAAATTAATTAAACCGTAATTCTCAAAATTTTTAATTAATCTTTACCTTGAACTATTGTTAAGAAATGACTGCAAAATTGAAATTTTATTACTTTATTTTTTACTTAGTGTGTAAATTTTCAAAACAATTGTTTTTTAAAAATGCATGAATGAACTTTACACTTTATGCATAAAGCTCTTCTTGTTTATTTACATTCTTCCAAATAACACTGAGACGCATTTTTTATGTCTACATAGCTGCCAACTTGTACGGATTTTTCTTACCACTAAAATTTTATAGGATTTTTTTACTTATTTAAATGTTAAAATTGCTTAAATTTCGGCAATTCAATTAATTAAAATTTTCTATTAAATTTTAGTGGTATGAAAAATCCGTACAAGTTGGCAGCTGTGTGTCTATAAGTCTTGGTAAATGTCTTAAATTGTAGAGATGGATTTCCTTTGAGGGTGCTTTAATTTGTCTTTGCTTCTTTGTCATTTCTTCTTTCAGAACTTTAATTTATTGGTGGCCCCTGTCTGCGGGGAATTATATAATTTCTTCCTTCATTCTTGATCAGATGTGTAACAATATATATCATATAATTTAATAATGGCATGTATTTTCATCTTCATCGCCTTATTATCTCTTACGGAATGTTTCCAGCAATTAGAAATCACTAGATATACAAAGTGATTAAATATACGCTTTGGCCATTTTTTTGCTGCACAGCCTTAATATGATTGTTACAAACAAAAGATCTGTACCACCTATAGATATGTTGTACATTCTTGCTGCAGCTGGATGGCTACTTTACCTCTTCCTTATCCTCTTTCGACTATCTCAAACATGTATAAATTGCTTCACTTTCAAAAATGTTGAAAGAAAAGTAACTGGTTTGTTGTATTTCCAATTTAAAACGGAAATCTCATCACCAATCACTTAGAACCTCATCCCACTCTCTTTTTTTCTGTTTTTTACCAATTCTCAATTTTTGTATAGCAGAAACGATTCTATTTGATGTAATAGTTGCTAAAAATATTTTGCAGAAGGTATTCTCCACATTTCAAGTTATTAAAAAAATCTCTTTGTATAAATTATATGGTTAAAGTACTGGGGCACACTTTAACACAATAATTTAATAATACTCCCACCTAAACGAAAATTTCGTATATCCTATGAGAAAATATTGCCATTTCTCACATATGTATATACAGATATCTAATACCAATCCCTCTCTCTCTCTAACAGAGAGGACAAATATTATAAACCTAGAGGATTTGGTTTTGAGGTCCATATTGTGGGAAGTCACACTGCCCAGAAAAGGAAAATTTTAGTAAAAAAAAATATGTTTAGGTCGAGGTAAGCTTAAACATTTTTCCTTGTTGTCGGAGCACAGCTCCGGTTTCCCTTCAAAAATTACACTTATACGATAGCGTCCAAACACGATAGCGTCCAAAATATTTGATGCATCGACACAAAAAATGAACTGGACGTTGTTAGTGCCAAAACCTCGGCGCATATTGAAAATCATACATATTCGTCAACCCTAACAGCCTGAAATGTCGGCTCAAAAGTTTCCCATAGAGATAACATTGCGAGTTTAATTCTATATATTTCAAAGATAAGGGTTTCTTTTTTTAGTCATCTACCTTGAGCTTTTTTTTTTGCACCAATTTTAATAATTCTTTTTTTAATGAAAGCTGTTTCTTTGTAGATTTGCCCGCACTAGCTATTTTTTTTAATATTCCCATTTTTATGCTTAAATTTAAAACTTAAAAATTTTCTATGAATTTTTTTTTCAAAATGGTAGCAATTGGATTACTTCCATTGTTGTGAAGAAAGGAAAAATAATTTATCTTTATTGATGCCATTTTCTCATAAAATTCAAAATAAACTTTCTAAAAAAATTGAACAGAAAATGACGTCATGCTTTAATAAAATACTCATGTTTTCCGCAAAAAGCTGTTATAATTCAAATCTTTTTCATTCATTGAGTTTGAGACGCTTGGTGAAATGTTTCAATGAGGCAAAATGACATCATATGTAAATGAAAACGATCATTTTCTCTGATAAAAGTAAATATTTTACTATGAACGCGTCTAAAAGATATAAATTTCTGGAATTTTACTCGCCGTTACAGAGATTAGAATCACAAGTCAAGAGTGCGAATGTTCACATGCAAAGTCGTAGTTAACAAACTTGATTTCAAGTTTAGAAATATATGTATTAATCACATATTGCGCATTGTAATATTTTTAAATGGCGAATGTAAGTATAAGAGATGCATATGCAAATTATGAGATGGTGAAAATAACATTAAGTTTAGATTTTACGCAAAAAATAATTCCATGATTGACTAAAGGTGAAATCATTTTTTAAAAATTTCAATCAGCAATTTTAAACGACACAGATGTCATATACGCCCCATAATGGCGCGATTGTTTTTCTGACGCCAATGTCATATACGCAACGGGTACTTAACTGGCGCCAAAGTGTCGTTATTTTGCTTGATATGGTAACCCGGATGTTATTGTTTGTGCTCTTGAAGTTTTCCCGGAATTGGCGTGGGAAAAAAAAATCGCGACGAGATTCATCCGTTATTAATTAAAACCTTAGCTCCATTGCCATAAATTATGCATTTTAACCTCATACGGATCATTATGGAGTCGAATGTTGAAGTCGATGTTCATACATTGGTGACCTGAGATATAGATCCCCCCCCCCCCCTTTTCAGAAGTTTCACATGTAGAAACCACTATTTTTTTCGAACTTTTCATTCTTTGTAAGCTTCCAAATCGATGCAATTCATTTTGAATTTAAATTAAGAGAAACGAAAAGAAGATCAAATACGGTAAATACGATTTTGGGAATTAGTCGAATGGCTACGAGTGATACTCAAAGAAATCAAGAAAAATATAATGCCATGTATGCATTACTTATATGTATGTATTCTTATGTATATATGTTTCTATTGAGAAATTTTCGTAATCGGGTTTGTAGACAAATTCATAATTTACTGAGCATTGTTTGATGCGCAAATTTAACAATTTGGTAGCTGTCCCAATGACTGAAGATTACTCAATTTTTTTTTAATTCATCGTAAGTGAATATATATCAACTGAAATGCAAGTGAACATTCTGAAGTAAATGAGATAAGCATTTTTTTTTGTCAAGATGTACACTAGAAAACAGAAATATGTAGATTACAAAATAAAAAATTCCTGTACGGGTTGGAAAGGTAGCTTCCTTATTTCTTGGTTTTAAGATTTTAGCAAATTTTACAGGAGAAGACGAAGTTAAAATGCGAAGAACCCGGTTAGGGAAGAATAATAAGTACTGAATTTCAATGAAAATTTCGCCAAATTAGTCAGATACAGCAAAAGTGGCTTAATTTGTGACGACATAATTTTGGATATTTCGTCCAAATGTCGCGAAGCTTAACGATAAATGCGACGTTAATGTATATGACTATGATTGCTTATGCTTATGATCGGAGAAATGGATACAACAATGAAAGATAATTCGTGAGAAATTATATTCACTAAAAGTCATAAATCAATCCCTGATTTTTTTTTTAATCTGCTGCCTAGATTTAGTGTACATTTCAAGAAATATACATATTTTACATGTGCAACGCTATACATAGAAGTTTCGAAAATGACGGTTAAAAGAAAATAATTCAAATGTATAGAGTTATTCAGCTTAATTCTATGTGGAAAGGTCGCATAAAAATAACCCAGATGCTTCCTAATATTATCATAATAACGATATAACAAAAACTCAGATGAATAAAGGTATCAAGTTTGATAGAGGAGTATAGCAGACTATCTATGCGTGCGTGTTACATACGTGTTACAAATCTTTACCTGTTGCCATATAAAAAAAGAGCAATTTAACAAATTACAACGACCATTTGGAAAATGATTTTTTAAAGACTAAAATTTAAGACATAAAAAATTGCACGGAGTTGATCATACATTACGTACGCCGTGAATTAAACATTAATAGTGTTATTACACGTAAAAATTGCAAGCGACAAAAATCGCCTGCTACCGCCAGATTTCCTGAAACTTACGTATTATCCAAGCATTTCATTGGCTGTTCGGAAAAAGGCTTTTCCATCGTCAGATTTCTTGGAAATCTGACGACCCATTTTAAAAGAAATTTCATTTTTAAACTTCTAAACATCCCACAATATTACTTTTTATACTGTCGTATAGAGAAAAAAATGCAGCTTTAAATGCAATTCGTTTGAAAGCTGTATCTCAATTTGTTTCTGAGTTATTAATTTTGTTTTGTAGTTATTATTACTTTTTGGTCATAGTGGCAACAGAAGTATCCATCTCTGCTGAAAGTAAAGGGAAAATACAGATTACTGTATAGACCAATCAGAAAACGAATAAAATGAGGAATCAACCAATAAAAATCTTCAGACATGCTTTTGATTTCCTACCCTGACGAGGACAATAACCATTTTTCCGAATGGTTAATAAGTGTGCGCTGTGCCAGACAAGCAAGTCTTTTAAGGAGTTTTGAAGTTTTCTGCCGCTAACTCGATGGATCAAGTTCTCAAAGATCGGAGCTAAATTAAAAAAAAAAATCAAAATCTCTCGAATACATCCGGGGGTAATTATTTATCTTTACCGTAGATACTCTTATCCAATGGTTCCTCTATACTTTTAACATTTCTGAATTATTCTAAAGAACAACAATTTATGCTGCCTTCAGTTATGCACTGAACAGCTTTTGTCTTTGCAAACAAAGGTTGCAAATTTCCCTAAATCGACTTTTATTATTGGAAAAGGAAGAGCTGTAAAATGTACAAAAATCAAAGAAATTAGTAAAACAATCATAGAGCAGTTAGGATCAGAAGCTATAGTGCTTTTGGCACTAACATGTACTGCTGCATTTAATGTCAAAGACAAGGTAACTCACTAATTAAAAAAGTCAGCAATAAATCTACAGCTCAGAATGGATACAGTGTTATTTCTCATTATTGACGAATTTTCAATGATAGGATATCGTCCTATGGCTGACCTTGAACAAAGATGTCGCGAAGGTAAAATAGATAGCATTTAGCCTTCTAGAGGCTTATTTGTTTAAATCCTTGGACGTATTAGGTAGTTACATCGCGTAAAAGACATCCCTTATAAAAGTCATTCTTTAAAAGTCATTTTGATTCTTCGCGGACAAATAATGCTTAGAGCTTTTAAAAAATGTTTCACATTAACAAACGCATTGAAGGTGCCATATGTCTTTTTCTCAAAGTCAAGCAAGCTAAAGAATATAATCAAGAAGTACTTCTTAAATCAAAGCGGGGGTCAATAAACAAGAATTTTAGCAGATCACAATGATTAAATATCCAGATGGAGTGAAGATGATCACGCGTCTGGACGTCAGTCTAGACTTTCGTCAGCAGCTGGATGCAGGGTTATGCATTATGTTACATATTAATATCTGGACGGAGTGAGGATTGGTAAACGCAAGTACGATAAAGAAATATTGCCTATGGCCCACGTTTTCAACCTCGAGGCTTGCCACAGGCCATAATAGTTCATTTTGTTGAGTATCATGAGCCATTTATAACTGTATATATATTTTTTTTTATCAAACCTATTTGTAAATATTAGAAAGAAAAAACAGCCTCATTCTCACGAAGTTACCTTTAACTGTTGCATACTTTGTCACCATACATAGATCCTCGATTTTAACTTGTCAAAAACTGCTGTGGATATCCATCTAAAGGTGTTGTCACATAAAACAACTTATGTCATTTTTACTGTAGTTTGTCATTTAGAGAACGTTGTAATGGAAGCAATTATCTCTAAGGACAGGCTTTACTCAAATTAGAAGTATGGAAGCACTTGCTGACAGATTAGAATTTGTCCATTACCCGAGGCAACTGACATTTGAGTTAAACACTTTAAAATGAAGTATCGACGATTGTTATTTCAAACTTAGTTTTATACTATTAAACAGTAATCTAGAAAATAAAACATTTTTTTAAATCATATCTTTTAAGTTTACGCGCCTCCATGCTCCGACATTTCGGCCAGACGGATACTATTAAATTCTAAAAAGAGAGACAGAATTATCAACAAAATATAGATAATTCCTTAGTTTAAAGAATCTATTTTTTGTCATTGTATCAACAAATTGCTGGATTGACATCTCTTGCGATCAATATAATTTGGCTTTAATTTCCGTTTAAGTATGTTATAGTTAAGCTCATGAAGATGTATTTTTTAAATTTCATTGTGCGAACAAAATAACTAAATTTAAATCCCTCACAAAATGCATATCTTGTAGTTGTATACCTACGTACGAATGCAGCCATGCAACAGGTACACAGGGCTCGCACCGTTCCTAAAATTTTCGCACTTTGCTACCAGTATTTTAATTCAGAATTCTTCGTGGTAGGTTCCTTTAACATCTATAATAGAATTATACAACAAAGATTATCGTTTTAATTTAGTGGTATCAAAGTGCGAAAATTTTAGGAACGCTGCGAGCCCTGGGTACATCCTTGAGAAAAAATCTGAGCTGAAACTCAAATTAAATTGCCATTTTCACGAAAAAAAGAGATTTCCTAAAAATTAAGAGAGTGTGCTGGTAACTCGAATATCCAGAACAATTTCCGTAATTTTATAGAATTTTTTTCAGAATCTCAAAATCTCTGGTTTAAATTCGTATTTTTCCTTTAGAAAATTAGGACACTTGCACTAGTAATTTCTTATAGTAATAAGTGTAGCTGTCTAGCTCTCATATATATCAGCATTACTACTCACAAGCAGTTTTCAGTTTTGTAGTTGTATTAGAGATTTTTTTCATCATTTGTTATTTGTAAGCATTGTTAATCATTGTTTGTTATCTGTAGAAAAAGTTTGTAAGCAATATAAGTACAACTAACAGATTCTTGCATGTATATAGATATTCGTATATTTTCTCATATATACGAATCTCTCGGTTATACGCTTAGGATTTTTACGAGAAAATGATGTACGACTTCTCTAAATTACGTGAAGCTTTCTCTGATTTAAGGAGAAGTTCTTCATCTTTGGGTCGAAATTTTCGACTTTTATTTGTTTATGATTTTTTTTTTTGGCAAAAAAGTGCACATGCAGGTCCTGATTACCAAAAGGGCACACTTACACCAATAAATTTTAAAAGAAATATTCGGTTTATCTAAACACCGTATTCATGTAAAATTTCTGCCATGAATGATTCAAAATTTCCTGTTTCTTTTTACTGGTGCAAATGTGCCCAGTCGGTAATCAGGCCCTGGCTACACTCATTACTATAATGATTAATAATCTTACTCATTACATTCAGCTCTAATGCTTTTGAATCCAAATCTTGCGTTGCGTGAGAAACATGGAATTACCTGAAGTAGCGCCCTCTATTGTTGAGATTTTGAACTTTTGTTATTGTTTTTGGTGTCATAGGAAATCTCGTACCACGCTAAATATTTCTCTGCATGTCTAACCGACGCATAGATCTTTTTTTTTTTAACCATTTGGAAAAATGGTTATTCTCCTCTGTCAGGGTAGGAAATCAAAAACATATCTGAAGCTTTTTATTAATTGAATCCGCATTTTATTCGTTTTCTGATTGGTCTATACAGTAATCTGTATTTTCCCTTTACTTTCGACAGAGATGGATACTTCTGTTGCCACTATGACAAAAAAGTAATAAAAACTACAAAAAAATTAATAACTCAGAAACAAATTATGAAACAGCTTTCAGACAAATTGCAGTTAAAGGTATATTTTTTTTTCAATATGACGGTGTAAAAAGTAATATTGTGGGATGTTTAGAAGTTTAAAAATGAAATTTCATTTAAAATTGGTCCAGGAATATTAATGTTTAATCCATGGCGTACGTAATGTATGACCAGCTCCGTAGAAGTTTAAAAATTGACAGTACTGAAAATTGTAAAACTGAAATTTGTCTTAAAATTTGTTCATTATGGGTCCAGGAATGTTAGTGTTTAATTCATGGCGTACGTAATGTATGATCAACTCCGTGCGATTGTTTATGTCTTAAATTTTAGTCTTCGAAAAAATCACTTTACAAATGGTCGTTGTAATTTGTTAAATTGCTTTTTTCCCCCCTTCTTCTTTACCGCATTTTACTTTTGCACCGAACTTTGAAAACACCCGGTGTATATATATTTACAATTAAATCTACCCTGTATATATAAAATCCTAATGAATCGAATTGAAACAAATTTATGTAACGATTCTATGAAACGACTGATTAAACAACTGATTACGTTTCACGGCGATTTCTCCTAAAATATGGAATACTTTGCGATGAAATTAACACCAAAAATCCGTATTGATCCACAGATCTCAAAACTGGTATTAGAATTTTAAAATTAGAATTAGTTTTCGAAATATAAATTTTTTTCTAATTTTAAATACTTTTTTTTAATGATGGCAACTCAAATTTTAATCATAACAAATATTTTTTTTCATATTTTAGAAAAGGTTATTTTAAATTAATTTGGCGACGATTTTGGCCTCCCTTAAATGTATGATAAGAAATGCATCATGTTACTTTTATTCAGAATTCAATTTGTATTTCATTATCATTTTATTTAATACAAAACTTTCATTTAAAACTGAAACCTTTAAAATAAATGGCTTTTACTTCATTCTTTTTAGTTTAAACGAAACCAAAAGAAAAATATTATACACAGAAGTCATATACGCAACGGGGTACCTAATTGGCGCCAAAATGGCGTTATTTTGCCTGACATGGTAACCCGGCTATTGTTGCTTATTTATTAATGTTTATTTGAATTTATTTTCTTTTTATTTACAAAAAATGTTATAAATTGTTTTGTTCTATAGTTATTAATTATTTTTTTTTATTGTTATTTCATTTAAAAAATAACAGAAAATAATTTAAAAATACATATGTAACAGGTATTTGAAAACGAGGTTATCGCCAAATTGTCGTAAAAAAAAAATCACGCCAAACCCGGTGCGTATGTGACAATGCAACAAATCATCAGATTTAATTTCCACTTCAAAGCAACGTTTTAATGTTATTACTTCTCCCGTCGACCAATTTCGCCAAATTATATAAGTAGAGAAATTATACAAATTGACATTTTTTTTTTTAAATAACAAAAGAACAAATAAATTAGTATAACATTAATAAAAATACAAATAAAACGTCGAAATAAAAATCACTTGATGGCGTGAGCATGTGTAACTTCCTTAAAGTCAAGTGAATGTGACATTTACGATCAACCATTATTGGCATTTAATCTTATAGTTTTGCGACAGATTTTTGGTCGATGGGATAACCAAGTAGCACCGTTTTAATTTAAGACACGAAAAATAAAAAATGCTAACTGGCGAGTTAAAAAACAGCTATTGGCGAGATTTTCACCCAGCTAACATAAAAGTACCAGGAATTCTTTGTGATCATGACAACTTTTATGTAGTTTTATTCGAAAAAATAATTTTGATTCTTTAATCAAAATGGAAACCTTTCTTATGAAAAGCGAAGGAATCAGACCGTTGTTTATGGCAGTTACATGACTTGGACTATTATAATATAAACGAAATAATGGGGATATAATAATATTCGGCGACTTATCACACCTGTGTGCTGGCTAACATTAAACTACCAAAATGGCCGCCTGGAATATAAAGAGCGAAGGGATCCTCCTGGAGCTGTTGATGATAGTCACATGACTTAGGCTATTATTATAGAGATTGTTCTCAATTTTAGAAAAAAGCGCAAAGAATAATATTTCCTAACGATTAAATATTTATTTTCACGTGACTATTAAAAACAGAAAAAAAACTTTAAAATTACTATTGAATGAGTACGTGTTAAAGGCAGGAAAATATTGAAAATTATGTCCTAAAAATTGTATTTGCACGTGAATATTAAAAGGGAAAGGAAACTTTAAAATAATAAATACATTAATATCCGTTTAACCCTTTCACGGACAAGGCACTTCTATTCGTAAAATCTTGAAATAAGTGAATGGCACCAGAATTTACACACAAATTTCGAAATACAAAAATGCTTTTGTTCACTTACTTAATAAAAGGGAAATTTTCATCCCAATATTCTGATGCTAATGTGGCATTTAAGAATTAAAATTGAGTGATCCAAAAATGAACCACCGCCCTTGAAGGGGTTAAAGCCGCAAATTTTAGTAATTGCAATATGTCAATCGTTTTATAACGCTGTTAAAAAATATCGAGAGACAAAGACTCTGTTTACTTAATTCATATTATTTTAGCTTCTTTTCAAATGTTTAACTGATCTTCTTTAACCAAACACGAAAACAACCATTGGATGTCTTAACAGCAACTGATTCTACCTTAAATTTTTGCAATCAAAGGGAATTGAATGGAAACCCGTTTACAGGGAGATCGCTACAGGTTTTTTCAGTATAATTCAATCTTCTCTAATCTTTTTAAAACCGATCAGATTAGCGTGCTTTTAGATTCTACAGTGTCTGAACGGCGGTTGGCGAGCGTAGCTTGCAGGGGGCAGAGCCCCCTAGTAAGTCTATAAAAACCTTTCGTAAAATTGGTAGAAAAAGTTTGTACCCAGATAACGCAGCAGGATTCGCAACGGAGAAATTTTACTCAAATTTTATAAAAATATTTAACGCCAGAATTTTATTTTAAATTATTAACTTATTTATTTAACTAGATTTTTTTTTAGTGAACACTTCTTTAGGCGCGTTGAGCTTTTTTTGAGATGGAGAAAAAACATTGATTTGGAGACACTGTTGCGTAACCGTCATGCTAGCATTTTGGCACATAGACACTAGTGCGCCAAGCGGTGAATGACAGGAACTTTTCCCTCTTCAGCTCAATCCGCAAAAGAAGAACGAAGCTAAAACTCACGTTTTCTCCCGGCATTCACATAGGAACACACACACACATTATCAGATTTCGAAAACTTCTTTAGGCGCGTTGATCTTTTTTTGAGATGGAGAAAAACCACTGATTTGGAGACACTGTTACGTAACCGACATGATAACATTTTGGCACATAGACACTAGCGCGACAAGCGTAATATAATTGTGGTATTGTATTCATTAATAAAAATACTTTTGTATAGTATTGAATTGGAGTATGGATTTCAATATTTGATTACTATTGAATTGTAATGGTTGCCGTTTATATTTCACCGGATAAATCTTTAAATGGAATACGAGAATTTTTGTACGAAAATTTGTTTATTTATATGCACATGTATAATTTAATAATATAATTTAATATAATAATATATATTACAAATTATTAATGTTTATTTATATGTAATTTATAGTTAAATTATATTACTATGCATATTGTAATATAATTTTGGTAGTAATAATTTATAATAACGAATAAAAAAACACTACATATAAAAGTATTTCCTGCACAATAAAACATTTCCTGACTATTAAAAAAACACACACGTAATTGTTGAAGTTTTCACTTCTATTGGCACCCCCGGAGTGCCACTGTTTTTTTTCTTCGTGTCTTTTAAACTATTTTATAAAGAAATTTCTGGGTCGAACCGAAATACATTTATTTGGTAGCGGTCAAGATGACCGCTCGCCGTCTTTCTAGTGTTAAGCATACGCATTTTTACTGCTGCATGAACGCAAAAGCTTCAGACAACGGATCAATCGGAAAGAGATTCTTTGTTCATTTTTTGAATGGGAATACTGATAGACTGGGGGCCGGTAGCACAGACACCTGGATCGTACGGATACCGTTATTTCTCCAAGAAAACTACCAGTATATTTTTAAGAAAACAAAATCTAGGTCAAACGCGCGAAACAGTTGGCGAAACAGTTGAGCAATGTTTCAGGAGTCTCCTAGTAATCCAATACTTTATACCCAGACTATGAAGTGAGTGTCTAGATGCATGAGTACGTACTAGGAAAAAATTCAAACTGCAGAGAGATATCTGCGTTTGAGAGAAAAAGTAAAACAGCAAAATGCAGGAGAATTCCGATTGGACGAGACCCGGAGGCTCCGACCTCTCGAAGAGCTAGAGAAGCTAGAATGAATGAGAGACAGACGATAATTTAACCCCTTAATTTTCGCTCCCGTCATATTCTCGGGCCGTGTCTTTTACTCAAATTGTTTGATTCCAACCAGTTTTACAAAATAGTGAAATTGGCCATATTTTAGTATCGCTTTTTCTGACATTCTATAAGGTGAATATTTCTTTTTGATAAAAGTGGTGCCAATAAAAAATTTGAATTTTTCAACCGTAATTTAATTCGAGCGTTAAGGGGTTAAGTTTTTAATGAAGAGAGGTCAAGAGTTGAATTTGGACTAAAAATAAATAAAGTAAAAAAGAGAGTTTCGCAACAGTTTCGATGTCGGACTGGCAAAGAGGCCCCAAGATCTTAAAACCAAAAAAAAAAAAAAAAAAACAAAAAAAAAAAAAAAAGCCCTTTTCAGGAACCATACATTTTAAATTACAAGTTAAATAAGATATTACAATTTTTTTTTCAAATCTTTACAGTTACGCATAATAGGTAAAAATTAACGGAAAACGTTCGGAATAAAGCATAATAGAGTTAATAGTGCTAGATAAAAAAGATTATATATATATTTTTTTTTCCAGAAGTTATTAAGTTTTTTGAACGGTATTTTCGTTCGTTTTGGAAGTATTAGATAGCATTTCAGAGAAGATTAGTAATTTTGAAATTACTAATCTTCTCTGTATTATATATTTTTATATATATACAGAGAAAAAATATATAATTATATATTTTTTTTCCAGAAGAAAATTAAGTTTTTTGAACGGTATTTTCGTTCGTTTTGGAAGTATTAGATAGCATTTCAGAGAAGATTAGTAATTTTGAAAAATTATCATTTTTAGCAGAAATCTTGTCCAAGACGCTGCTGAGCTTTTTACTGATTTCCGAAAAGTGGGAGATCTCAAGTTCGGCTTTGATTTTTCTGATTATTTCAATTATACACTGCTCAAAACAATTAAAGGATATTTGAAGTTTTATATAAAATAAAGATATAAACGAAAATTTTTTTGCCGAAAATAGAAGAAGAGAATCACAAATGCAAATTTTTCTGGTTTTCAAACTGTGGAGTATGCAAATTTTGAGTTCGACGTCAAAAACGTCGCTTCAGTGGCAGCGAATCAAATTTGACTTTCAACTGGATAAAAGAGAATGAAGACAAGGATGATCGGCATTCAGTGATTGCTTTGTTTCGATGAGTACGATGCCTCAGCGAAGTCATTTGACAGATTCAGAAGCTTTGAGAATTGTTGGTAGGTTAGAAGGGGGCCAAACTCAAGCCGAAGTAGCGCAAGCCATTGGAGTGTCACAAAGTGTCATTTCCAGGATCTGGAACCGTTTTTTGGAGAGTGGATGTGCAGGCCGAAGACCAGGGCAAGGTCGTAGACGACGGGCAACAACGCACAATGAAGATCGGTATTTAGCGTTAACAGCTCGGAGACACCGAACCATGAACGCTACTCTTCTCCAACAACACCTTCGCTCGGCTACAGGCACCACGATTTCAACTCAGACTGTCCGAAACCGGCTCCATGCTGTAGGTCTGTATGCTCGCCGACCAATGGTATGTGTTAGATTAACATCAAGGCATCGTCGCGACCGCAGGGAGTGGGCAACCGAGCATGACAACTGGAGGAGAAATGAATGGAGCAATATTCTGTTTTCTGACGAGTCCCGTTTTTTCTGTGCATCCGGATAATAGACGTATTTTCATCTGGAGGGACCGTGGCAGTAGGAATAATCCTGCGTTCGTGCACGAAAGTGTCAGATTTGGCGGTGGAGGAGTGTTGCTGTATGGTGGCATCTCCATTGACGGGCGCACTGACCTCTACATCATTCGAGATGGAGCTCTGACTGGTCGCCGATATAGGGATGAGATCCTCAGACATATTGCAGTCCCTTACGCTGCAGCAATCGGAGATAACTTCATTTTAATGGACGATAACTGCAGGGCACATCGTGCAAACCTGGTGGAGGATTTCCTTTTCGAGGAAGGAATCGTTCGAATGGAATGGCCAGCGTGTTCTGCAGACATGAATCCAATCGCGCACGTTTGGGACGCTCTAGGAAGACGAGTTTCTGGCCACCATCAACCCCCACATAATCTCCAAGAACTGGAAAGAGCTCTTCTGGAAGAGTGGGGCAGAATACCCCAACTCGTCATTAATAGCCTCATTGAGTCCATGCCTCAAAGGTGTTCAACGTTGCTGGCCGCCCGTGGAAACCATACCGCCTACTGAAAATGATTTTCTTTGAAGAAAATACCTTTTCTTATTCTTTTTTTCTCATATGCACAAATTGTGTTTTTTCCTTTAGTACACAAATGCGCAATAAAATGCATTTTTTTCTGCCAAACATGTGTAATTTATTCTCATATAACCTACTATGTCTGTCGACCATGTATCAATCAGCTAAACAGTTTACCAGATACAAAATCCACCAAAAACTGCAATATCCTTTAATTGTTTTGAGCAGTGTAGTAGGGATTTCATTAGTGAATTCTTTAAGTTCGTAGATATGCTCAGTTTGGGGGAGAGCATTTTTTTCTTTCGGTTTTAGAGTATTTTTGCTAGGTTTTGGGTTTTCAGTTACGGAGGTCGTAGCTGCTTACGAATTTTTGAATTGTGGTTTTACGGGAAATTTTTGGCAGCCCTTATAGCAAGAAGGGTGTACGAGATCGCAGATGATATATTTTGGGGGTGGTCTCGGTAGCTCAGGACCTTTTTTAGTTGGGCAATCTGGAGATAGATGGCTACCACCGCAACCTACACAGGACGGATCCATGTGACAGTTGGCGGCGATATGAAAGAATTTTTGACATTTATGGCATTGTATTGCCTTTTTGGCTACTCTAAATTTCTCAATATTAAAGCGGAGTTGGAAAATTGCTTTGAGGTTAAATATTTCGAAAGAAGTTTCACTTTTGGGGAGTCCTACTAGGAAGAGAGGGAGAGGTTTTTTCCCCTCTCTACGGCTTTTAAGTTGCGAGACTTTTATGATCGTAAATCCTTTAAATGTTAAGTTTTCTTTAAGAATTTCAGTATCAGTTGATGTTGGAAGGCCTCTAATAACAGCTTTAATTGGATTTTCCCTGTCAGGAATGATGTAAAATTCAATTTTGCTTTGCTTGAGATGCTCAATAATACGCATTTTGTTGCGTAAGTCTTTAGGGAAAATTTTAAGATAACTTCCTGCAATTTTAGCTTCGAACTCGATCTCGCCACCTCGTGACAGGTCTTTTGTGAATTCGATTATATTTACAATGCCTGAGACTATAATTGGTTTAGGTTTTTTCTTACTTCACGCGTTTCTGGTTCATTAATTTCATTATCGGATTCCATGTCGGAATTTTCTAGAGATTTTACAAAATTTTCATTATTTTCATTTTTTGAAGAGTTTGAATTTTTGCATTTTTCCTACGTCGTTTTACGACGGTCTTAAATCCTTCTTCAGCGGCGTCTGTGATAGATATAGTTGAAGTTTTAGTCGAGCGATATAAGTTAATAGCCCAATTGAGGGCACTGTACATGTTAGCTTCTTTATTTCTACAAATAAAGTTGTAGATTTGTATTTTTTTTTACATTAGAAATTAAATGCAATTAATCATCAACTAAAATTTGGCTGGGGCCGCGAATTTCATTATCGTATCTATCGATAATTTCAACAGAGGTAAGTCCGTTTTTAGGTTTAGAATTTGATATCCAGGAAGAAAGAGAAGTTTGAGAAGTCGTGCGACTCATACTCACATTCCTGGAGTCGTCAGGTGCGTAGTATGTTGGCATCACTCAAAGCCGCCTCAAGACTACAAGCCAGACACGCCCTTCATCCCCCCACATGTGACGACACAGCCCGGGGCTGGCTAACTGCCAGCAGCCGACATTTGAATTTTGTATCTTGCTATTTAGAAAAAACACGTCCACGTGCGTTTTACTCAGCCTAATAACATTTAACATATTCTTTCCAAGGTAAGTTTTATTTTCAAATTATATTTATATGCTATCAGCACAAGTTGTATTTCTTGTGTTCAAAATCTTTTATTTTTAATAACTTTGAAATAAATTAACTAGTGCGATGCTATCAATAATATCGTGTCTCAAAACGAAACGATATTATTGTAGTTCTGTTTCTTTCCACATAGAGCAATAATTTAAAATGGCAAACATCCCTAAATCGTGTCAAGACTTATATCATTTAATTTGTATCTTGTCACAGAATCCTCTCTTTCTAATTTGTTCTGTGTTTTTTCTCATTCATTAGAGTGACCTTTAATTAACGCCCGTTTATTAAAAAACCCTTGTCGTGTAAATAGTAACTCGGATTATTTTGTATGCAAAATTGGATGGACTTTAATTTGATAACAAATTTATGTATTTATATATATATATAGTCATACTTAAAAATTTAAATATTCTAGAAATTTTCATAAAAGTCGCTGTGGATACATATCCTTTTTATCTTGTTTACTTCTTTTAACCCGTTCAGGACCGTCATCTTTTACAGGAATTTTATTCGTTTGCCCCACTATTTGTTAATTATTTGAATTTACTTTACAAATCTCAAAATTGTCGTAATTAAGTGAAATCAATTTTACTTTTCTTTTTTACTGGTGTCAAACTGAAGAGTTTTAAGTACATTTTGAGGGTGCATATATGTACCCATGGTCCCTAACAGGTTAAAGCAAAGCCCGATCGATATACATGTATCAATTTATTGTTGTTTTTTAATCTTAAAACTTTTGCTATCTTAATAAAAATTATTTTTATAATTTTTTGTTAAATTATAAATGCTTAGGTACTGTGTAAATCAAGCCATTCAATGGCTTTGGTGTAAATAGAGCTATGGGGATAATGTTTTTGAATATCTCTGTTTTTGCCACAACTATAAACAATTTATTTACAAGACTAGAGGAAGGGTTGTTAACACCCTTATGAAAACAGTAGTTGCCCCCCCCCCCCTTCTTCGCAAAAATCCTATGTGTTTTCGTATACATTTTAATGTTTAATTAAAAATAACAATAAGTAAAATTATTATTCTATAATTATAAATTTACTTTTAGATCTAGTCAGGAAATACTTTTCACCTCATAAAATTTGATTAATTTAAGCTGTCAACAAACATTTAAGAACCCACACAACATTATTTTCGAAATGAAATATTTTCGTGGGAGTTTTTTGGGTTTTTCGATGTTTTTTTTTATCAGCTATTACCTAAACATTCGAGGAAAATGAACATAAATTAGGAATATATTAATTCCAGTTGATGAAAGTCTTTTCTTTCTTTCTTTTATTTTTCTCTTCATATGTCAATACACTTTTTAAAAAATGTATTGCTTGTACCTTGCATAATATATCAAACTAATACAAAACAAAATAATAATTTTATGTTTCATGAACTTGTGTTGTTTTAGTATTATGACAGTTTTATGTTTTTTAATTTAATGGATTTTATGTGAAAATTACCAATTTCTGATAAGTAAAGTTTACAGTACGAAAATTTATTTATAAGAATACTTAATTTCATGTATACGTTAATTTTACTATTTATTATATGCAGGTTTCAAATCACTTAATATTTAATAGGATATTTACTGCATCATTTCAAGCCCAATTAAAAATAAAAATAGAACACAACTTGAATTTGTTTTCATTTAACATTCACTTTTCATGCACTTTAATTTAATTTTTTAATGTGTGTTTTGATTGGCACACTCATTGTTATTTATTTATTTTGAAATAATTGAAAGCAAAATAATTCAATTTATGTGTTTAAACTGCAAATTTATATATATATATATATATATATGTAATAATGTATAATGTCTTGTTTTTGAATATATACCAAATAGATAATTGATATTGTTTCTAAATTTCAAAGTAGAATAAATAATAAAAACTGTCCACTAAAATAAATTTAATACTTGGGATTTTCTTTTCATTAACGAACGAATTTTCTTTAATGTAACTTTAATTCTGATGCACATTTTCATTGACACAGTGATATTATTTCATAAATATTGTTTTTGTGTATCGTTATTATTATTGTTTCGAGTGATCGAAATTGATTAAAAAGCACTTAATTAGTGTCTTTAAACTATAAGTTTTTATTTTTTCCCCATATGCTGTGATAATAAGTTGGAATATAGAGGAAAGAATTAATATGTTTTAAATAACGCATGTGCTCTCCACGGCTGATCTAAGTCCCGCGTCGTGACGTCATGAAACCTTGTGTTTGGCTTGTAGTCTTGAGGCGGCTTTGCATCACCACACAACTAACTTTATCCGGTGCGACATAAACTTCCATCGCGCAAATCAAGCTGGAGCTTACACCCTCGCTGGCGTCAAACGCGCAAAATTTCGCTTTCTTTTAAGAAGAGATTTTCTATAAGATAATACTGGTGCTGAAAAAAATTTCTAGTCTGCAAATTCAAGAAGGTGTACGCACCATGAGGCAACCACCTCATCGAGTTGGAGGCTGAATTTCAGAATTAGCTAAAACTCGATTCCCATCTTAAAACGCAATCGGTCTTATTTCGGTGAAAAACACCTAAAAACCCGATTTTACAGGTTGAGTAGTAAGTTTAACATTGCGTTTTCCTGCTCCCAGTCCACCATGTTTTCATACCTTTGGGTGCAGGATAATGCAATTGTAAACCTAGGAGTCGACCGCTAAAATCGGGTTTTTAGGTGTTTTCCACCAAGAAATGACTTGGAAGACAGTTTGCGTTTTAACCCCTTTGAGACCGGCGGCTTTTACACAAATTTTATTCGGTTGGTACTACATTTATTTACAAAAGTTACCTTTACTTAGACAATCACGAAAATGCTCTGATTAAAGAAACTAAATATTAGTTTTCTTTTTTACTGGTGTCTCAAACAAATTTTGTATGTTCTCTTTGTGGGTGCATGGTCCCGAAAGGGTTAATATGGGAATCGAGTTTAAGCTAATTCACGAATTCCAGTCTCCAATTCGACGAGGTGGTTGTCTGTGCTACCGACTCCCGGACAGTGATTAAACTTAATGTCACAGCTGTAATTAAATCCAGCTGTTATCTTGATGGAAGCAATATTTCTATAAAACAGTGTTAACGTAACTGTTTCAACACCTTTCAAATATTTCCACTTAATTTTTCCGGTGCGAGTTCTTTTTTTTTACATTTATAGCGGAAAACGCATTTAAAAAAAGAAAGAAAATATGAAAGAGTATTTTAAATTCTGTAAAGATTATTGCGGGGAGTAATTCAAAACACACAGAAACAAAGTTATTTAACAACACATTACTAAAAGTTTTTCAGTTCAAGTTTCCCGGAGTTTACATTTTAAGGGAACGAGTGGTCGGTTCACTTACTTTAAAAAATACATCCCCTAAGAACATATATTGCTATTATAAGTAGTTTTGATAATAAGATATTAAGATATGTTCAGTAGTACTTATAGTAATTCCAACATCATCACGTCTTGCAAATTGGTCAAAATAATTTTTATGTGTTTTCCCAATATATATATATATATAGTCATTATTATTAATTTATGTTTGTACATAAACTAATGAACATATTTTGCTTACCAGAAATAACTTTTCTGGAATGGAAATATAATATATTGAAGGATTTGAGTTGAATTTACTGCGTTAAAACGGGGGGGGGGGGGGGGGGATTTCGATAGAAGAATATAAAGTATAAAAAGATTCTATTAAGGATTTACAGAGTAATTTTGTTATAACATATATTGTTAAGGCAAATACAAATTTTGCAATTACTTGTAAAAAACTATACTGTAATCAATTAAGACAATGTTATAATAATACACATAATTATAGGTTGTTAAATACCAGTGTAAAAGAGACAGAAAGCAGAATTGGTGCTTTTAATAAAAGGTTAAAATACACACAACGTAGTAAGGAATTACCTTATATGGTATTGGTCCCTAAATTTCATAAAGACCCCGTCACCTTTTGTACAATTACATGTGGTTTTACCACTTATTTGGAAGTTGCTAATAAAAAGTTTTTTGATATTTTGCGGAGTTTATTTGAAGTAGTATTAAAACAAAATTATGCACGTACAATAAAAAATAGTTTTGAGTTACTTAATGGTTTGAAAGGTTTCAGTAATATAAAAGGTTTATATGTTTATGATTTTGAAGATTTATATAATAGTATTAATTTAACTGATCTTAAAAATAAAATTTTTGACTGTTTTAAGTGGTACAATAATTTGGGTAAAAGTTTGGATCATTTAATAAATTTATTTGATGTTGTAGTTAACCCCTTGGGGACGAGTGACACGCATACGTGCCGCATGAAGCGCTCAGAATCCTTGTTGTTCTTCACCAGTAAAATTTTCTGTAAAATTTGCCTTATTTAATCAGCGCATTTTCTCGATTCAAGAAGAAACAAATTTATGTTCTTAAAAACGGTGACAAAAGATTAAAAATTTCGTAAAAGGCTACCGTCCCGAAGGGGTTAATGAAAATTATTTATTCGATGGTAAGCATGTGTTTCAGCAGATAAGTGGTATACCTATGGGGGGTAGTTGCAGATCAGTACTTGCAGATATATATTTATTTTTATACGAGGTTAATGAAACACTAAATAAGGATTTTTTAAGTTTTAGATATATTGATGATGTATTGTTGGTAAGGATTAACGATTCCAATAGCGATTTAAATTTATATTACTATCCCCAAGATTTGACATTAAAGAAAACTTCATAGGACGAAATACATGTAAATTATTTGGATCTTAGTATCGACATTGAGAGAGGTAGCTCGAGTACTTGCATTTATGATAAGAGAAAGTATTACAACTTTGAAACAATAAAGATATTAAATTTTACTTTCAATGTACATATTTTCATTTTCAGAAATATTATTATCAATAGTTTAATAAGGATAGCAAAGTTAAATAATAATCATAATAGCATAATAAATGACATTATAAATCTCTATTAAGATGCAATGGTTCAGAATTATCCTATTAGTTTGTTAAGTAGTTTGACAAACAATTTCGTCAAGGATAATGATTACAGCGATGCTTAACTTTTTGACGATTAAAAACATCGCCAAATAATTGTAGGCTTTATAAGGAGCTCTGTCTGGATGTGTCGTTCTTTTCGAATTGGGTTACTGCTTTCTATGGCCAGTTTGGTCTCGACAGACATGGGGGAAGTTTCTTGAGTAATTACCGGTATAACCGAGCATCCAAGTCTTTAGCCTTGCAGTATGTCTCCATTCGATGCTTTCTTTTTGTTCATGGTTTTCTTAGTAAGAATTTTCCATGGTTATTTTGTTAATTTTCTCTGTAGTTGAGTTTTGGGATTGGATGCATGGTATGTGTTTTTGGCATTATACATATATATATATATATACATATATAGATAGATAGATATATATTGGGTAATATATATATATATATATATAAACATTAAATTAACATTACCGACTACCAACAAAAACTGTGAAATTATGAATAAAATGACATTAACAAATTAAGTCCCTCCCCCCCCCCCCCCAGCGCACTTAACATAGATTCCAAAAACATAGTAAAAAACAACCAAATTTGAATAACAGAAATAAAAATATATATATACCGGATGTTATGTAAAAAGTATAGTCCCTTTTACTATATTATGAGTATTAAAATGTAAGAAAAAAGAAAAATATGGATACCGATAAATATAAATGAAAGGCTTATATATTGAATTCAGTTTTCACCCAATGTAGCTTTTTTATGTGTTTATATGTATTCAACCTATATAAAATCAGTTCCAGCATAGCTAAATTAATCGTTACGATAAAAATTTCCGTCACTTGAAAATGTCTGAACCCCTAACTAAATTTTATTTCCTAAATGCCACATAGGCACCAGAATATTGGAATAAAAAATTTCTTTTTATTAAGTACGTGAACAAAATCTTTTGCTTATTTTGAAATAAATTTGCTTGTAAATTCTGGTATTGGTCATTCATTTCTGCATTTTAGGAGTAGAAGTACCTTGCCCCTGAAAGGGTTGAAAATGAATATTTTACTGGACAACACCCACTCAATTTACAAAATTTATATTCCTTAGGGATGAGATTTCCGCTTTTTTGCACACCAGTATTTTGTAATCGGAACATTTTTGCGATTTAGCAGAACAACATTTTCTCTAAGAATATACTGGTGTGCAAAAAAGCGGAAATCTCATCCCTGATTCCTATTAAAATATTATATCTAGTCGATTTTATCGTTATTAGTGTATTAGATTTAATATGTAAATTTATATTCAAATTAAATCCATGTTATTTGTATTCATCATTACAGCCAAACTTTTCAGTGCCTTGTATTAACCCTAGAACTACCGGAAATTTTACTCAAGTTTTATAAAAACATTCTACACCAGAATTTTTACTTAAAACTATTTAATTTGTTTATTTAACTTATTATTGTCTGATTTATACATTTAGTTTGTTTTGAAGAAAATTCTGGTTTGAATAAATATTTTGAATGTACATGTCGGGTCCAATGGACCCGTCTGGTAGACGGAAGGTTAAATATATTTTCAAATAATCAAATAGTTTTAGTATATTGAAAGAAGAGATGCCTTTTTGATGTTTTGGGAAATTTTTTTAAGAGTTACTCATCTGCAACAAGAAAAAAAAATTAGAGAAAACTGCGAGTAACAGAAATTATATATGTAGTAACAGAATTTACATCGAGCAACACAAATTAGACAGTAGAAGTGTATTGACATTAACCCTTTCAAGGGCGGTGTCCTTAAAAAAGGGCACCTAATTTTAATTCCAAAACGGACAACCGGCACCAAGAATATTTAATTACAAATTTCCTTTTATAATTTACATGAAAATAAGCAAGTTCATATTTTCTAATAACTTCGTTTATAAATTCTGGTGTCACTCTATTATCTGATCAGTTTATAAATACAATTACTCAGCGGCGGAAAGGGTTAATATAACAACAATGGCACCACTGAATCACTTTGATGGATTTTTACTACGCATATGAATTTTAAACTACATTTTTGTTAATTTATCTACATCTGTTACAAATATTTAGAAACAGAAGTTACAAGTAACAGTTGTTACATTTAGCGAAGAAAAACTTGTATTTTCTATAGTTTTATAAAAATATGTAAAATTTACATTTATTTAAATTAAATTAACTTAATTTCATATATTAAAAATAAAGCTTTAATTAAAATGACAATATTTAAATTTAAAATTTATGTAACAGAGGTTACAAACAGAAAGCACACTAACATGGAATTCAAATGTTTCAGCTCACTGACTATACATGAGTTATTTTCTGAAAAGTGGCAATTTTATATCCCAGGGGTCTTGGAGACATATATTTAAAATTACAAAAAGAAAAATGGGTTTAAACTATCAATATTAATCGGCTATACATATAAATTGCAATTATTTGCTTATTGAAATTGAAATTTGATAAATTTAATGTATTTTTTAATGCAAATGTCATTTCCTCACTATGTCCACATTCACAAATGTAGGAAAGAAAATGCCTTCTCTGCCATTGCAGCACGTATATTTATAATTATTTTTTTCTCAATCCATTAAACACACTTAAGTACATATTTAGCCATTTAATTATATTTATATTTTATTTAATGAATGTATTAGGGCACTTTTTAATGATGTCCCTAGCATTTGTTGTCATTCCCTCACATAACTATAAATTTGCTATTGTTTACTTAGTAGAAAGCAGCGCATGCGTTATATATGTCTAGGACAATTTGTACAAGAGTAAATTGAAGTATACTTCTTTTTGTTTGCTCAAAAACGTTCTTGAGTAGTTAGTATATCGCTTTGAAGTACTAGATCAATGTAAGTATTTTTATTACGCGTCATTCCCTCATCTATTACAAATTTAAGAAAAACTAATGAAATGTCTTTTTATGTTGTTATGTTATTAGAAATGTGTCTCAAAAGATATTTAGTAATGAAAACATACCCAAGACTAATCACTTTTGTATAACATGGTTTTCAGAAGTATTTCGTCATTCCCTCACAATCATTTCCTCATAATTTTAATATTGGGGAATGATTTGAATCCATTTATATATGTACTAAACAGTAAAATATGAAAATATAAAGCAATAAAATACACAGTAAAAAACTCATAAGACCTTTAATTATCGTAAGTAAAGATAATACATTTTTAATTTTTATTATTTTACAAGAAGAAGTTTAAAAAAAAGTGCTAATTCAAATAAACATTAACTCTTCTAAATGTTAATGCTTTATCTTTATTTTTTCAATGGACATAGAGTAAATTTTTTTTTTTATTTATTGACAGTATGACTTCTAATTATAAATTCTTTCTTTTTTAACCCTTTCAAGGGCGGTGGTATGTTAATGAATCCACTTAATTTTAATTCCCAAGCGCCACAATGGCACAAGATTTTTTTGTAGCATTTTTCTTATTTACAAATTAATTTGCTCTTAAATTCCAGTGCCAATCATTTATTTGAACATTTTAGCAATGGAAGTGCTTTGGAATTAAAATATCAGGACTATGAGATACAGTTTGGTTCATATTATTTTTTGATAAATATAGCGATAAGGTACTTGTAAGCTAAATTTTGAGATTTTTGAGACACTTTTATTGGGCCGCAATCTTTTTTAGAAAACAGCCACTTTTCAGAGAATGGCCCATGTGTACAGTACAAATTCAAAATGGCTGTAGCATATCTTTTCTGATATTTTTATTTACAAGTAAGCGCAGTAGTAACCTCTGTTGGGGACAATGGAAGTCATTTCTTTGATAAGAAATGTTACAGTGACAGAGGTTACAATTTCAATGTACAAATTTTAATCTTCAAATATAATAAATAAATAAATATTTTAGTGTTTCGAGCCTAACTAGTTAAAATACAGTACAGCCACGATTATCCGCGGAATTGGGTGACAAGGGCACCGCGGATAACCCGAAAAAGACTGAAAATGGGGGTGCAAACACGAAAAAAGAAAGAAACTTCAACATAAAAAGTATATTTTAGTGTAACAAAAAACATAATAAAACGTTTAAAATACATTCATATGCACAGTACACCAGAAAAATTTGCTTTACATCTAAGTCACAAAATAAAGAACAGTAAAAAAGAAACAATGCCATATATACTGTACAAAAAGAGTTGAGTTACACTTTTTTAAAAAAAAATCAGTCCCTTGATTTTGTTTCTTGCTTTGGAAAAACATTTTTTCTCCATTCTAAACTGTAAACTATTGTTTTTCTTTTAGTATGGAATAATATTTATCTTGAAAATGAAGCTATTCTTGATACGCTCTCCTGGAATTTATCATGAGTCTTATTTAATTGTTTAATATTTTAATTGCTGTATTTACGTTTGTTTAATAACATCAAGAAAATACATCAAGACTTTATATTTGATATTTCAAACATGGCAACCGGATCTAGAAATGTTCTTCTATTACTTTCGAATACATGGAATTTTCTGTTTATATTTACTAGTAGGGCTTATTGCTTTTTCCTTGCTGTTGGCCTGGATTGAAAAAATTCGCTTCGCGGATAAACCGCACCGCGGATCATCCGCTCGCTGATATTGTACTAGGTTTTATGATTACATAAAACCAGTTAAAAAAGGGATTTTAAATATTATTCGTTAAAAACTTAAATTGAAAACTATGCCTACAGTTACTTGGACAGACAGTTTTGTTCTTTAAGATGAATAAAAATTGATAATTTAAATGATAAAAAAATCTTCTTAAACATTTTTCTTTCTTAATGAAGTCCTTACTGATTATTTTAATGGAATAAAAAAATAAAAAAAAGTTCTTTCCTATTTTACACAGAAAAAAATATTCTTATTATGGACATGAAAAGCACACATTTTTGTTGTTGTTGTTGTTGTTTCACCCAAATACTATTTAAAAGAGGTGTTTAGTGCTGCATTGAAAGTTTTTAATCAAGTCAGTGGAGTAGCGTTAGGAGGGTAGGGGGTTCTACTATTTTACTACAAGTATTATCATCTGATGAAATTCGATTTGTTTAATGGTATAACCTTCAATGATTAAATAAAGTGAAGTTTTCTATATAATAGTGATAATAGTAAAATGGTCGCCCCCCTCCAATCACTAAACCACCTATTCAAGTTTATAGTAATTTGTTTGTTGAAGTAAACTATTTTTATGCAAGTTTCATCGTCTAAAATATTGTTCGCAACCCTCCAGATTAGGCAATTTTATGATAATTTAGTGGGCTTTTGAATAACAGTATTTCTAAACTATAATCTTTGCTTTATTTTATCACGAATTTCTGAAATTAAACAAACCGATAAATACTCTTCAGAAATAGTAGTTTGGAAATACCACAAAAGATCTTTTTCTAATTCCGTCTGTATTTCTATTGTTTCCAAATTCTACGTTACATTAAAAAATTTGTATGAAAAAAAATAGATTAATTTAAGAAAAACATACACATATTTGAAAAATATCTATTCAGTCACAAAAGTTGGTGTTATAAACTTTGTTTAATGAAATCAAATACACTAACATTTAACCTAATAAGATGCTATGCTCCTATGAAAGAAATTTTACAATTGCGCATACTGATTTATCAATATTTTATAGCTGTCTTAAAAATCCAATAATATAAAAAATTAAGAAATTCTTAAAAGTTTTTATGTGACAGTGCAGATTGTGTACAGTAAAATCTTACAATATACTTACACAGATTGTACGCTTTGAGTTCTTATGTATTTAGTATTATACTACCTCTGAGTTGTAAAGTCGGTCAATAATAGAGAACACCCAATACATTCTAACCACCAAAATAGTCTCAGAGAAAACGAAAATAGCCAGTTTACAAGAATTTATGTCTTCGTTAAATTTATTTTTACGAATTAAATTTAGTGGGGTCGCCTTCATAGTGAGATTGTACCAAACCAGAGGTTCAATATACACGTCTAAGTTTGCTTGATATTATTGGCTATACTTTTATCACTTCTTTTTGATGATGTGCTAATACCATTACTCATAGGGATCACAGGGCGTGGAGTTGCTTCGCAACTAGAAATCCACTCGAAACTTTCGCCTGTCACTGAGAGAATAAGCCAATTTTTTAAATTCTAAAATAGTGGTAGCTTGGTATTTAATTTAACAATGAACATTTGTTTTACTGTTGCATCAACGTAACACCAGAAGCTAATGGTTAAATATTTTAGATTTTTTTTTTTTAATTCTATACCAATATATTAAAACTTTTAAATTCTGAACAACTATTTTAGAATTTTCTAATGCAAACATAGTGGTGACTTTGTATTTAATTCAAGAATACGTAATTATTTCATTAATCAATGCGACACTCGCAGGTAATGTGTCAATACGATGTTTCTTTGTTCATACAGAATCAAACTTTTAAAATGTTACTATTGATTTAATTAAACGTTATAGCCGTCTTCTGAGTCCGGCTATACTTAGCTTGATTAAAAGTCATTAACCCCTTCGGGACGGGAGCCTTTTACGAGAATTTTAATCTTTTGTCACCGTTTTTTAAAAACAGAAATTTGTGTGTTCTTGAATCGAGAAAATGCGCTGATTAAAAAAGGCAAATTTTACAGTACAATTTTACTGGTGAGAAAAAACAAGGATTTTGAGCGCTTCATGCGGCACGTATTTGTGCCGCTCGTCCCCAAGGGGTTAATAAATCAAAAAGATACTTTACAAAGTAATTTCAAATATTTTAAAATTATAGTTTATTAATTTTTCCGGTACCATTATTTTTATTTACTTTTTTAGTTACACATAAGTTTAAAATAAAAGGATGACCGAATATTTTAAATGGTTATTTCACAACACATTAACACCTTAATCGTCGCACCTGAGAAGTGTCGAATACTTTTTTTAAATTCAGATCGTTTGATTGCCACCACTTTCTTCATGTTGAAATATTTTCTTCATTTAATGGCAGGTAAAATGTCGAGAGAATAAAGCCAACTGCATTCTTTAAAAAAACTGGTGGGGATAAAACAATCTGAATAAAAGACAAGAAGCCTACACTGCCCGTGACAGTCATGGGCGCGACGATTAAGGGGTTAATAATGCGGGCCAATTTTACATTAGTGTAACGAACAAAAGTTATTCGGTCATGCAGTTTAGGAACTATGCTGCAGGGTTGCCAATAACGTATTTTATTTAATATATAAACTCCGAATTTGTAAAAAAATTGACAAAAGAAGAATTTTTATTTTATGTAATTATGAAATATCTGTCATTAAAAAAGCAAACATTTCTACTCGAAATTACTGGTATAAATTAGAATTTTAATGTAAGGCCAAACTGGTAACCCTGTTATGCAGGATTAGAGTTTGAAATTCCTAAAAAAAGCCCCAAAAAACCCCGCCTTTTTTGGCAAATTGTTTAGTTTCATACCGCAAAAATATGTCATTAGGCTCTGGATAAAATCAGGATAAAGGAGTGGAGGATAAGATTTCGGCATAATATTTATAAGTTGATTATGCCCCAAACTACTCCTCAACTGAGCTTATTTATAAGTCTAAAACGTGAAGCCCGGTCGAAGGCTTTAGCATTGTCTTCAAATGCAACATTCGTTTGTTGTTTCCTGGAGAAGCCTTGATGGACAACTTCAGTTCTTCTCCAAAGCTGGTGTTGGGACGATTTTTGGGACCTAAACCAAAAATATTGTAATGGAATCGTAAGTCGCGAATCAAATTTTACATTATCACAAAATTATTTAATTTTTTTTTCTAATATTTCTTTTATTCTTGAAAAGGTATGTCAATGTCGTTTTTTACATTCTCGTCGTCATTTACAATTATTTTTTAAAAAATCAACTTTATTTGTTTTTAATAATTCATTTTAAATCTATTTTAAGGGCAAAATATGTTTTCCATTCATTTAAAATAATTCATGCATGAGCGGAAAAAGTAATGAGTACACATCGACGTGTGTTTGCTTTGTAAACGAACATGTGATCCTCCGCCACCAAAATACTGGGCCTGGGCGTTCACACAAAAAAAAAAATGCGTCTGTCGAAGGCGGATTTTTTAAGCGTTTGTATGGTCCCCTGAATTTAGGTATCACTATTTTCCAAAAGTTTTCTTTGATTCTTTAGATCCTCTGAAACATAAAGTGGAAAAAATCTTTAAAAAAGTATTGGTATTCAAATTTAAATAACCTTAAACGTTCTCAAAAAATCCGCCTGCAACACTATATTTTTATTTAAGCACTAGGCCTAGTACTTACAAAATACTTTTCCAAAGGCAACTTACAGCTTTATATTAGTAGTGCTGGTGTTGGGCTACTATATTTAAATTCAGATTTCTTGTTTGGCACTACTTTTTCTGAAATAGTAAAGTTCGCCTTATTTATTGACATATTATTTAAGGCGAAAACAAGGGGAATTTTACCATTTGAGCAAAGTGATGCCAATTATGAAATTTGAATTTGAAAAAAGTAGCCTTCTCGCAACAAAGTGTATTAGTCTAATACTGCTATTACGATTTTTTTCAATAGTGCTTACAGTAACTATCGAATCATCATGTCATGAATATCGCGACAAACAAATATATGCAACTTTGCTATATGGGAAGATTTATTCTAAATTCTTAGACGTTTCGATCTAATGAAAATTATACACTCGTGTGCAAATGTTTAAGACCAGCAGCCGAATTTTGGTATTTTAAGACAAAACATCATTAATGCCATATATTACGGCATATTTTGTTTTGATTGTGTCATACACTTTCGCCTGCCCTAAATAAGTTCCACCATATCATTCCTCGCCAGTTGTTTCGAGGATTTAACAGTAGACGGTGCTGTTTTTTAATCTTTGTAATAGGTAATAAACCGTCACTTTTAGTTGCAGAAAGGGTAGAAATAGTTGCCTTGTACAAAGTTGGCTTTTCTAAACGTGAAATAGCTAAGAGGGTACATGTGAGCAAGACTACTGTTCATCAAGCTGTGAGTAAATTTAATATTTCGGGAAAGCGTATTGACCTGAAGAGAAGCGGGAGACCAAGAAAAAATAGTGCTCTTGATGATCATGTGATCCGAAGGATAATAATTCGATCTCTAAAAGCCTCTTGCAAGAAGATTAAACATACTCTGGCTGTAAAGGTCACCGACGTCAGTTTGCGCACTATTTCAAGACGTTCGATCAAAGATTTTGTTTTATTATCCTACAAACCTGCCAGGAAATTGCATGATCATCATCAGCACTAGTTTTTCTTGGCCGACTGCTTCTCTTCATGTCAGTGTACTTTCCCGAAATATTAAATTTATTGAGACCTTGATGAACAGTGGTGTTGCTCATACGTATCCTCTTAGATATTTCACATTCAGAAAAGTGAACTATAATCAGGGCAACTATTTCTGCCCTTTTTGCAACTGAAAGTGACTGTTCTTTACCCACTAAAAAGAATAAAAAACAGCACCGTCTACAGTTAAATCCACAAAACAATTGGCGAGGAATGAGACGGGGGAAGTTATTTATAGCAAGCGAACGAGTCTGACTTAATCGGACACATAAGATGGCGTAATATTCGGCATTTATGATGCTTTGTCTTAAAATACCAAAATTCGGCTGCTGGTTTTAAACTTTTGCACACGACTGTATTTATACAAACTTCATCGTCTGAATTGTTAATCGAAACCTTTATAATTTTAGAAAATTTACTTCATATCCCATCCTTTTGATCCCTATCGCCCCCCAATTCTATTCTAGGTATCCATAACCTTTAATATTTTTTCTTACTCAGCATTTTAAATTTCCTTTTTGACATAGAATTTAATTAGCAAAAAGTGCAAACTTGGTATTAAAATTAGAAAATATATATTTTAAGAAGAAAACATTTCAAAACCACAAACCTCCTGCAATTTCGGAATTTGTTTCATTTCATTCTTTTCTTGGAAATGTGCTCCGATTGTGGATCCGATTTCCAAAA
The DNA here is from genome assembly GCA_963932465.1 of Maratus speciosus. Taxonomy (NCBI): domain Eukaryota; kingdom Metazoa; phylum Arthropoda; class Arachnida; order Araneae; family Salticidae; genus Maratus; species Maratus speciosus. Next base: position 117,682,526 of record OZ010794.1, on the reverse strand, counting down.
AGGTCATTTGCATAAGAAATAAATAAATAAATAAATTGTCATGTCATATGTAAAATATCCTGTAAAAATGGGTATTTATTTACATTTTTATGTATTCTTTTTTTAATATTTATAATACTAAAAATCCGATTGTACGCATCGTACAGGGAAATTATTTGTTGGAGTTTTGTCACTTAGAACATATCAAAATATAATCCTTTAATATATATATATATATATATATTTATAAAACTGAATTTCAAGATTCCATATCTGACTGATTTAATCTATTTACACCATGCATGCCAGGATTGCCAATTGGGCACTTTTAAAAAAAATTCTGAAATGTCGATATTCACACTAGAAATTCCCTATAATATTACTTTATCTGATTAATGGCTGACATTTAGCGATTGCCAAAAGTAAAATTCATTTACTTTCCTTAATTATACCTTTAAAATTTCCAGTATGAATTCGACATTTTCAAATTAAGAAAAGAAAAACAAAGTTGGCACCCCTGCATTTCGGGAAATTATATTTTATTCAGAAATGGCGAATGCATACCGGAAATTCATAAAGAAGAACTTTTATTTTAACCCTTTTAGGGGCGCCGTTTGCAGTCTGCAAACGGTTAATTTTATTGCCGAAATTTCCAATTGGCACCAGTAATTTTTTAGTATAATTTCGATCTCATAATATGCGTGACGAAAAGCTTTTGTTTATTTTCAAATAAATTTGCTCTTAAATTGCGGTGTGAATTACTTATTTGAACATTTTTTGGGCAGAAATGAATTGCCCCTGATAGGGTTAAGTAATCCTGAACCATCTGCCATTAAATAAAGCAAATAATACTAATCCGAATTTCTGGATAAAAAATAAATTTTTGAAATGCATGCATATATATGCTATTGATGCAATGGGTTAAAGAATAATGGACAGAGTAAAAAGCTTTTTACGGCACCTGTTGCATCAAAATCGTAGAAAATTAATGTTTTCATCATTTCTCACAAACTGAAAGGATCCAACAACAATTCCCCTTTAAAGTATATTTTTACGACAGAAAATTAGATACGCTAAACAAAGCTTTTAGGGAAGAAACTACTTGAAAAATGTCTATGCAGTCATAGCAGTGCGCGTAATAACTTTTAATGTATCAAATGCAAATAGAAATTTCGTTTCGGCTGCTCCTAACTTGAGTTCAGCTGAATAGATTTTGATAGGCCATGCACTGTTAATTAGATATTTTTTTTTTCTGGGAAGGTGGTAGCATCTGTTATAGTACAGGCTTATTAAAAATGAATCATCGAGTTTTGATATGTTACTACGTGCGAACTAGGAAACGCATATGTTTCCATGACAATTCAAACTAGACGGCGTTAACTGCAGTTTCGCGGTTTGTATGTGTCATGCTCTATGTTAACAGAAAGTGAGAGGAAAATGAGTAACACGTTCTGACTGCCATACACAAACATAATTTTAAGTTAAAAGAAAGCATGTAAAAGTAGCAAATATGTGTTCAAATAAAGTTTTGAATTTGTTAAAAGTTTTACTTTCATATTGGCCTCATCGGAGCCTCATATTGGCCTCAACAGGAGTTAACAAAGAAAAAATCGCCAAAGATTTCTATTTACAATAGCCTTTCGATTCTAATCATTTCGATGGTTTACGAGCTCAGTTTGATTACAGGTTTTGAATTTCTATTTTCCATATATTTTATATATTTTTCCTTTATTTATTGACAAAATTTAAATTTACTTGTAGAATATAAACAGGAAAGAAATACTTTATATTAATTAAAGTGCAATCTTTTGTAATCGTCTGCGCGCGATAGAGATAGATTTTAAAAAGTCCTGCTTGGAAATTACTTTGACTTGTAACATGCGATACAGTTTACAAACATATTCAGTGGGCTACTTTTTTAAAATGTAGATTACTTGATTGGCACTACTTTTTTGAAATAGTAAAATTTGCTTTATTTAATGACATATTAATTAAAGCAAAAGCAAGAGGAATTTTACCATTTCAAAAAACTAGTGTCAATCCAGAAATCTGAATTAAAAAAAAAAGTAGCCCACTGGCAACGCTGGCCATATTGCGATGAAGATTTAGAACGAATTGCGTTTGAAACTTGATTTTTTTCCTATTCGAGAGTAAAAATAATTTAACAAGGACGATGAGATTTTCGCTTTTCTGCACACCAGTATTTTCTTAGGGAAAACGCTGTTCTCTTAAATATAAAAAAATGTTCGGATTAAATCATATAACATTTTCTCTAACAAAATACAGGTGTTCAAAAAAGTGAAGATATTAGCCCTCATTTATTGGGTCGATCGGAAAGTCGTGTCGGGTCCGGAAAATCAATTCCTACCGGAAAATTCTGCCCGGTATTTATTAGAGATTTGATATAGGAATCAATGTCTAATAATTAAATGTTAGAATTTTACGGTACGAATTGATTTTCCCAACACGACACGACTTTCCGATCGACCCTATAAATGCGCGTTGTTTATAAATTTTAAAATATTACATACGGAGCGAAATTTAATTGTCTGCTGTTGACAACTTCGAAATGACACCAATGTTACTCAAGGATATGTTTATCCTATATAATAATGATAGATAGAAACAAATTTTAAGAACCGCCATCCGCAAACTTTATACAAATCCCAAGAAGAATATTTAATTGTTTTTATGTGTTTGATTTATTTTACTTGCAGCCCATTCTATTTCCAATGTCCTCCCCAATACTAGATTAATGGTCTTCAAAATTAACTACGGGCAAAACAAGATCTACTACATGTAACAAAAAGAAACGACTTTCTTATAAAACGCATCATTATTTTTTATTTCGCTGAAAACATGGCTGTAATATTTATTATGATGTTGTAACGAATTGGCAGTTTCTCCGCACGGCCATAGGGCGCTATGGTCGCACTGAATAAATTTTATAATCGCAGAATCTTGTCAAGTTGGATGCTGGTGCACATCCGTTGCTCGAAAATTGAATTCACCCAACCTGGGAGTTCGTGATATTTATATATGTGAAACTTCTGATTTTGTATTGGTGTTGTGTCGCCTATGTATATATTTATGTTCGTGGCGTCAACAAATAAAAGTTGTTTTTGCTTTACAAGAAATCTCTTCAATTTTTGTCAAAGCGTGCCATTCCCGTTAAAATGACACCCAACGTGAGACTCGAACCCACGACCCCGAGATTAAGAGTCTCGTGCTCTATCGACTGAGCTAGACGGACAACCGCTGCGGAAGCGTGGTAGACCGCCAAAGGTTTCTGGTTCCTCATCGGGACGTTTTCGGAATCAGAGGGGGTGATTGTAACGAATTGGCAGTTTCTCCCCACGGCCAGAGGGCGCTAAGGTCGCACGGAATAAATTTCATAATACGCAGTGATGAGCTAGCCAAGTTGGATGCCGGGGCACTTCCGTTTGAGTATGCCAGCAGACTTCTAACTTCTGCTGAGTGTAATTATTCCACCACAGAGCGTGAAGCTTTAGCCGTTGTGTGGGGTCTAAATAAATTTCGAGGGTATATTGAAGGTTCAGAAATCATCAGACCACCAACCTCTCCGATGGCTGATGAGCCTAAAATCTCCATCAGGTAGACTGGCCCGATGGGCGTTACAGATATAGTCTTACAATCTAAAGATAGAGTATATCCCAGGCAAAGCAGACGTGGTTGCTGATATGTTATCCCTCCCAGGGTATTCACAAGATTCGTGTGAGATGAATGCTGTTATAGTGGACTTTCCCACTAAGGGTTCTAAAGTCATTCGAGAAGAACAGTTGAAAGACCCAGCGCAAAAGAAAATTATTGATTGTTTTGAGAATATCGCCCCTGCTACGGTTTTAGTTAACTGGACCGAAAGAGGTTATTTAACCCCCTCACTGACAAGACCGTGTTAATACGTTCACTAAGCTCCAGGTTTCACTGCAATACAAGCAATATTTAAAGTAATATAATTCTATTGATTTAATGTATTTTTAATACACTGAACAAAGATTAATACTTCCAAGGATTGCATTCATATTCGTTATTAAGTTTTTTTTTTTATAAAATGTTCAAAGAATCATTTTTTTTTAGCATTTAAAACAAAATGCAGAGAAAACAACATTACAATTTTGCCCTTTTCCAAGACAGTCGGAGGGTTAAATAATTAGGGTTTACTGCACCGATATACCCTGACTCTGAGGTCGTAGAAGCTCAGTTGGTAGTTTCAATTCAGGACCGTGAAAGTATCCTAAAAGAATGCCATGATGCCCCGACCGCTGGACATTATGGGGACGAAGGAACTTTCCGTCGGATTAATAAAATATATTACTGGATAGGTATGAGAAAATTTATATCAGAATATGTTAAAGATGTCCTGATTGTAACAGATATAAAGCCTCAAATCAAAAACCAGCTGGACTGCTATAAACTCCAATTTATGCTCAAAGATTGGAAACTCTTTCTATAGATTTGTTGGGACCTCTTCTCAAAAGTAAAACTGGAAAACAATCGATTTTCATTGTTGAGGATTGTGCAACACGGTTGGTGGAGATGTTCGCATTAACACAAGCTACCCCTAGAGAATGTGCATTAACACTTCTCAATGAAATATTTTTACGTTATGGATTACCTAGAAGATTAATTAGTGATAATGTACCCAATTTGTGAGTGATGCCATGCAACATTTATGTCATTTATTGGACATTAAGCAAAGTCTAATGCCCATTTACCATCCTCAAGCGAACCCTGTTGAATGTAAGAATCACGATTTAAAACCTCGACTTGCTATTTTAGTAGGAGACGACCATGGCTCCTGGTAAGAACGTTTACCCGCTGTTAGGTTTGCAATGAATTCAGCAAAGTGTGAGACTACAGGTCAAACTGCCGCGTATTTGCAGTTCGCGCGTGATATGCGTACACTCGACGATGTTACGCATGATTTAAGAATTGTGATAGATAATGGTAATTTAGTTCCTGAAATTATTCCGTACCTTAAAAATTTCGCAAATGTTTCATCTAAGGTACACGATCTAGTCGAAGAAAAGCAAGATAAGCGCAAATCCTATGCAGATAAAAACCGTTGACCAGGTTCAAATTATAGTCCTGGAGATCAGGTCTGGGTGACTTTACATCCAGTTAGTAAGTCTATGCAGAAAGGCGGTGCTAAATTCATGCCGCGCAGAAATGTTCTGTATACCATCCTAACTCAAAAATCATTATCAACGTATGAGGTAGCTCATTCGAGTAATCCCAACATTTCGGTAGGTACTTACCATACATCCACACTCAGCCCATATCTTGGTGCTGACGAGCTGCCCGTGCAACCGCTACGGAAGCGTGGTAGACCGCCAAAGGTTTCTGGTTCCTCATTGGGACGTTTTCGGAACCAGAGGGGGAGATTGTAACAAATTGGCAGTTTCTCCGCACGGCCAGAGGGCGCTAAAGTCGCACGGAATAAATTTCACAATACGCAGTGATGAGCTTGCCAAGTTAGATGCCGGTGGACTTCCGTTGCTCGAAAATTGAATTCACCCAACCTTGGTGTTAGTGATATTTATATATGTGAAACTTCTGATTGTATACTAATGTCGTGTCGTCTATGTATATATTTATGTTCGTGGCGTCAACAAATAAAAGTTGTTTGTGCTTTACAAGAAATATCTTCAATTTCTGTCAAAGCGTGCCAACCCTGTTAAAATGTGACATAATTATTAACAGGATTCAAATATGGAACTTCTTTAATTACGTTTCTAAAATAAACTGTGAGAGTAAATGTAAAATCAATACGTCTTTTAAAATATTTAAACAAAACACAAAAATACGATTTTGTCTTTCGCTTGTCACATTTGCTTGTATTTTTAGAAACATGCATAAAATAATAAGAAGTTGTTGTTTAAAAGGCAATTTTTAGGGAAAATGTTTTGAATTGTAGTAAAAAATCTTAAAAAAAAAAGGAGAGAAAGAAATTTTTATTTTGCTTTACAAACTTGTCACATTTGCTTAGGCTTTTAAAAAATATATATAAAATAGTGGAGAGTTATTCTTTTATGGAATGAAATTTCTGAATTTTAAATCTTAAATATAGTTTTTGAATGTTAACGTTGTTCCCTTTTAAGCAATTAATTTTTATGATATTTTTTCGAATACGGTAATAAGCATATGATGACTTTGATGTTTCTGATGTCCTCCAAACAGCTAAAATGGCATCAAATGTCTTTAAATTGTTCAGCAAGAAAGACTACCGTAGCTATATACTCACTGAGCGACACGCGGTTGCATGGTTGACATTTTTTTAAGGTAAAATATTCATCTTATTTAGTCACAGAATTCCTCTAGTTAAGTAAGGGGACCATAATTTTTGCAAAATGGCGGTATGAGAAATTCTTTCGCAAATTGTTATAACACTGGGTTATATGTTATTTTCAACAGTAACCACTTGGGTGAAAGACAGATTGGACCTCAAGGTTTCCGTACTAGAAAGAATGAATCCCCTGACTCTGAACATATCTCCCACCTACTGATCTGTTGCTGAGGGAACTCTCTTACCACTGATTTTATGTGCAGTGATGTGACATCCTACACAGCCAACAGCTGCACGGTGCACATTAGCAGTCATCCTCCGAAGAACTGACGATGTTCGATGCTGATGGACTTCGGATCAATTAAGTCATTATGAAAATGTGAAATTATACATGAAATTTAGATTTCATAGTTAAATAATAAAATTAATAACATTTTAAAATCTTTTCAGTGTATTAAAATTTCTTTGAAACGGAGTGAGATTTAATCATTTATAGCAAATATTAAGATATTTTAAAAAATGTAAAAATGTCTTAAATATTATATATTTTAACCCTTTTTAAAAAAAACAAAAATTACTAACTAATATTTATCTTTAGAAATTTTCTTAGATGTAGTTCAATTAACAATATATATATTTTTTTAATTTTTACACGAATTAATTATTTTTGCAACAAATAATTAACACTAGAAGGAGCGGAAATTTGAGTCAAGTTTTATAGAAATATTTCCCACCAGAATTTGGATTTAAAACAGTTTAACTTTATTATTTAACGTTTTTCTTCTTTGTATCATTTAAACTTATTTCATAATCAAATTTCTGGTTTGAACCGAAACATATTCATAAGGTAGCCATCACGTTGACGGCTCACGGTAGCTCTAGTGTTAAAAAAAGATTGCAATACAAAACTTAAATTTTAAGGAGTATTTATATTTTTGAAAAGTACACTGACATTTAACTTGTATTTGATTATTTATTTAAATATATGTTTAGACAATTCAAAAATACTACTGTCATGCATTTTATAATACCTATACATACTTACCAACTTCCGTAAAATACGAGTTAATTTAACCCCTTGGAGACGAGCGACACGTATACGTGCCGGAAATAGGCCTAAGAATCCTCGTTTATCCTCACCAGTAAAATTTTACTGTAAAATTTGCCTTATTTAATCCGAGCATTTTCCCGATTTGAATAGCCACAAACTTCTGTTTTTTAAAACCGGTAGCAAAGTAATAAACATTTCGTAAAAGGCTCCCGTCGCGAAGGGGTTAAGACAGGTTAAACAGGTTTCTACCCGGAAAATAATTTAGATGTATCATTAGCTATTTAATTTACCGTTTCCACTCTGAACTTGTAGATATCATTTCGCTAAAAGAAAAAGAAAAAAAAGGATTCTCGTTCGAAACACGTTTAACCTGGTTTACCACGTCCACGCCGGCGCCTGTATTCGTGTTTTTCGCTGTGAGGCGCGCTCAAATTCATGTTTTGCTTCATCTGGCGCCGCGGTACTTTCGCTTATTCAGACACTATATGCAATGACCCGCCACTCGCATATTTATAGAATTAAACTCGAATATAACAAGCAGAATTGTTTGTGGATGTCTGAAAGTCCGTTCGTAGTAAGTAAATTACTTAGGGACATGATTGTATTGACTGCATATGTACGAATTTAATATAAAATGTCTTAAAATCTAAATAAACATGGACAACACGAAATAAATGCATTTTCTGTAAGGTAGAAGCCACGCCCTTAGTCAATGATATCTTTTGAATGAAAACGAGAATTCTTGTTTCCCGTCGTCAATGTATAAGGTTTATAATATTGAATTGTTTTTACTACTGAATTTTCGAATATTCAAGTGTGACCCACCTATAGTGCACGCCGTCTATGACATAGTCGAGTGTGGCCCACCTGTAGTGCACGCCTTCTATTTAACAGTGGATTGTGACCCACCGGTGATGCACGCCGACCGATGCGACAGTCAAGCTTTACCCACCGGTGATGCACGCCGCCCGATGGGGAAGTCAAGCGTGACCCACCGGTGGTGCACGCCGGCGTGAACTTGTTAAATTAACTCATATTTTGCGGAAGTTGGCATTTATGTATATATATATATAAGGTACTTGAAACAAACATGGTACTTAATTAAAGTCATGTTTTAACGAAGGCCGACAGTTTACTGTCTCGAACGGATATACGGCAGCATATGCGTGACAGTTTATGCGCACTTGACACATTCGGATAGTTACAACAACAAGCGATAACGGCACCGCCGTCATTTTTGAACCACTGGATCTTTCGACATGTCGTTGTTAAAAGCATTAAATAAGCTTTTATATGAAATCAGCCTAAAATATTGATTGAATTTAACAATCTGAGAATGGTGTACGAGCTAATTTAAGGATCTTTTAGAATGTATATCAAAATACATTGTATTTTGGATGCTATTTGTGTTTTAAAGCAAAATATGTAAGCAACAGAAGCAGCCTAATAAAGTATTGCTTACATTTTAAAAGATCATGTCTTAGATATGCAACTTTTTTAAAAGTGTAAGAAGTATGTCCACGAAGAATGTGTTGGGCTGCTCTGTCAGAAAAACTCGTCTATATACACTAAATTATTCCTCATTTTTTAACAAATAATTGAGAAAACATGTTTATCCCCGAATTCATCCCAAAAGTCTGAAAAAGAGGGAGAAATTCCGTTCATTCCTAGGACGCATGCCTATTGTCTTCGTTAATCCTTTGGGCTCTGGTGGGCGAATTTCTTCCGACTTAATATTAATATCCAAATGTCACGATTGCACCAGAATATTCGAGCAAATTTATTTGAAAATAAATTTATTTATTTTTTCGTAACCGAAACTTAACCGAATTTTTATAAACCGATTTTATTTTTTGGAAAAATACTGGTGTCAGTGTGACATTTGCGTATTTTGAAGAAATTCACCCACCAGACCTTTAAAGGGTTAATTGTAAAATCCGATTTCATTTTAAAAAAGGACATCCAAAAATTCCCAAAGATAAAATTTCTAATTTTATTTTTAAAAATAAAGAAATAAATAAAGAGACGTTGTCTAATTTAAAAATAAATCACTTTTAATTTTCTTATTCATTTAAAAGTATTCACATTTTATGTTTTTAAAGTTATAAAAAATATTCGCATTTAAAATATATTCTAAATGAACACAGTTAACATAGATATTCTATTTAAAATATTGAATGCAAACAAATTGAATTTACTCAAAAAACAATCTCGCATAAAAATATAATATTCATACTTTATCACATAAAAATATTCATAATTCATATTTTATCATTTTTTAATACTAATGTATTAACCCTTTCGCTTCGCAACCCCAGATATTCTCGGGCATGCATTTTTCTTTCTAATTAATACTATTTGGTTACTCCCATTAGTTAATTTTTAGCGGAAATTTTATCGGATTTAATCAGGACATTTTCTAGGTTTACGATATCCAAAAATTTCTGCTTTAAAATACCGGTGATAAAAGTTTAAAAATTCTGTAAAAGACGCCCATTGCAAAGAATTACTTACGCAGCGAGAGAGTTAAACCCCTAGCCATAATCTCATTATAAACGATACCCCCACAATTTATATTCAAAATCCAAACTTTTTAAAAGAAATTAATCAAGCCATATCCATCTCAGGCAAACATATATATCAAACGGTTTCACTAATGTACAACTGTAGCCAAGAAATTAGAGTACTGGTCTCGTGACACTAAGGTAGCTGGTTCGATTTCCAGGTCAGCAACTTTTAATTTATCCACATTTTCTTAAATTGACGTATATTTTACCTCCTGTAACGAAGGAAAAAAAAAACGGATATTCTTTTATCAATGGAAAATCCATTGCTACAGCCAAAACTGCAGCCATTAAAATTTCCGCGAATTGAAGAGAGTATTTCTACTCGTGTGACTCAAATGGACAATGTTTCCCTTTTCTTCTCTAAATGTGAATAACTTCATTTGTTTTTTGATAAAATAATGATGACTTTACTTCGACTTATTTTATTATTACATATTTAATTTTCTACAGTTAAAATGCGCAATAAAAAAAAATCCCTTTTTTTGTTCTATTTGGGTGTAATAGCTATAAAATATCCGTTACTTAAAACTAAACCATGTACTTAGCAAATTATGTGGATCTTATTTAGGACGCATACTTCAAATTAGGTCTCTCTAAAGTTTTGTTGTTGTTGTTGTTTTGAAATCTCCTGATCAAAACTAAATGAAGAGAAAAATATACATTATTTAATATTCTACAAATTTGCTTAAATATTAAATACAACATTTAAAATGTTAATACTGATCTAACACAGTTTTAAATGATCTAAATCCGTAACGTGTTCTTAGAGGTACCATGCATACAAGTCGTATATATTGAAAAATAATATTTTGTTATATATATAAACTATATATTAACACTGTTAAAAATTTAAACTCTAAAACTTGGTTTTATAACGAAACTTAAAATCATTATAACATTATTTATATATATATTTAAAACATTATTATTACATATATATTTAAAATCATTTATAGCTTAAATAAGATTAATTAAAAACTATTATGTTGTGGCCGTCACAAAACTTTCTTCTATATAAATCACGTCAATTAAATCATTTAAATAGTACAAGAAATTACATCAATTTAGCACCAATTTATATCAAAGTATATCTTAATTTGAAAGTTGAAGAAAATTCGTGCATTAGTTCTTGAGATAGAGCTATAGCGGAAATGCTGAAAAATGTAGCATATTAGCGTCACCTGTGGATCGATTTAAACAAAAATATAAACAGCACTGATTAATATCAAGGTATACCTGAATCTGAAGTTTGATGAAAATTCGTGCATTAGTTATTAAGATAGAGCCGTAGTGGGACTTCTGAAAAATTCAGCATAGCAGAGCCACCTATTGAGCGATTTGCACAAAAACATAAACAGCACTAATTCGTATCAAGTTATACAGGAATCTGGAGTTTGTTGAAAATCCAATAATTAGTTCTTCAGACAGAGCTACTGCGGATATCGCAGAAAATGCAGCATAGCAGCGCTGCCTGTTGAGAGATTTACAACAAAATGTATAAAACGTCAATTCATGTCAAAGACTAACTGAATCTCAAGTTTGATGAAAATCCATGCAATAGTTCTGGAGATTGAGCTATTGGGGAAATCACCAAAAATTCAGCATAGCAGCGCCACCTGTTGAGCGATTTTCACCAAAACATAAACAGCACTAATTCATATGCAGGTATACCTGAATCTGAAGTTTGTTGTAAATCCAAGCATTAGTTCTTCAGATACAGCTATTGCGGAAATTGCAAAAAATGCAGCATAGCAGCCCCACCTGTTGAGTGATTTGCAGCAAAATGTATAAAACGTCAATTCATTTTAAGGACTAACTGAATCTAAAATTTGATGAAAATCCGTGCATTAGTTCAGGAGATTTAGCTATTGTGGAAATCGTGAAAAATGCTACATAGAAGCGGCACCTATTGAGCGATTTACACCAAAAACTAATCAGAACCAATTTATATCAGGGACTAACTGAATAAAAATTTTTATTATATTTCGTGCATTAGTTCTTGTGATAGAGCGCCCACAAAATTTGTGTCACATACACACAGACAGACAGACAGACAGACATTTGTAAAAACATGTTTTTTGGAATCTCTGATCCCTAAAACGTGTAAATCCATCGAAAACCGAAAATCGGAAATTTTCACGAATCCAATACTTTCTTCTTGTAAAGATAGAAGAAAGTAAAAATTTGTGTCACATACATACAGACAAACAGACAGATAGAAGAGTCACAGACTCACAGACAGACATTTTGTAAAAACATGTTTTTAAGAATTTTTATCCCCTAAAACATGTAAATAAATGGAAAACCGAAAGTCGAAATTTTTCACGAATCCACTACTTTCTTCTTGTAAAGATAGATGAAAGTAAAAATGGAAGAAGTTAACAAAAATTGAAGTAAAATGTATACACACTATTACACACTATTCCATAATTAGAATTACTGACTGCAACATTTTTATTAGTGAAAATCTTTTAACATTTAATTAAATTATCATGATTGAATTACATTATTTTAAAACTTTACATACATACATGAACTATTTATTTTCCAAACGAATTATTAAATAAGACTTATAAACGCATAACTTTATTAGTTGTTGCTAAATGAATATTTATATTCTTTAAAATAATAATATAGAAAAACTTAGATATTTAAAGCGCGTTCTAAGAAAGGTGAGTTTACATTAAGTTCATGAGGATTTATTTTTTTTAATTTCACTGCAAAGAACAACAGAATTAAATTTAAATTCGTAAAAAAATGTGTATCTAGTAATTGTATATCTGCGTACGAATACATCCCTGTAACATGTAAGGTTAGTTGGGGCAACAGGGCCATGATTTTACAATGTGACTCTGGAGCTTCCGACAATTCAGCTTCAAAAAGCACCTGTCTGAACTTCTGTAAATGTGTTCCGTTAGGTTCCCTCTATCAGACAGAAATGCTCAAAATTACATTTTAATATTTAAAAATATAAAAATATGCATATTTTATCTTTCTTTCTTCATGGGTCCAGTTGCCCCATAAAAATGGGTAACTCGACCAGGAGGGTCTATGTTCCACACGCGTTTATTTATTTTTTTTTTCATATGGGATATCAGGTCCTGTTTGAAAACGTGTAAATAACTTAAAAATATTTAAACCAGGCAGATCATGTAAATTATATGTCATTAATGGTAAATGGTAAATATGTCAACATGTAAGGGAAACCTTTGCTATCAATGTGTCTAAAAAAAGCACTAAAAGTGAAAATATTAGATTTATTTATACCAAAAACATAAAAATTATGTAAGTACTTATGTACTTCAGTATAGGTAATAAGTATAAATGTCACATGGGTATTTTAACCCCCTTAATTCTCGCTCCCGTCATATTCTCGGGCTGTGCCTTTTACTCAAATTGTTTGATTCCCACCAGTTTTATAAAATAGTGAAATTGGCTATATTTTAGTATCGTTTTTCCTGTCATTAAATAAGGTGAATATTTCTTTTTCATAAAAGTGGTGCCAATAATCAATTTGAATTTTTCAAGCGTAATTTAATTCCAGCGTTAAGGGGTTAAGGAAAAAAATAGCAACATAAATCTATGAACAAATGGTAAGTAAGTACTCAAGTACATTATCTGTGTCCAGGGGTCCCATTATATAGGTAAAATTTTATTGTTCCTACCAGAACCCTTATTGAGTTACCTTCATGATAATTTTATTTAACATATTCTAAAGAAAGGTGCGATAAAGATATTATTTTAAAAATAGTGATAGGAACAATAAAACTTTCCCTATAGAATGCGAGCCCTGTATCGTACAATTTCAAGGTTTGGCTATCTCGCTTTCAGTCGTTGAAAATGTTGATATAATTTAGTATTTAACAGAGAATCTATTTGAAAACAAGTAAAAGCATATTTTCGCGTATTTAATAAAAGTGAAATTTTCATTCTAAAATTCCGGTGCCAATGCGGGAATTAGGAATTAAAAATATGTGATGCCATAACGGCATCACCGCCTCTCAAGGGGTCAAGAAATTTGGTTTAATATCACCCAATATGCTTTGTTTAAGTTTTATTACGTAATTTTAATAAGGTATTCTATAATTTTCTTTATTGTGAGCAAAAAATAATGGAGAAATTTACTTCCCGCTGTAAGAGAAACTCAAAAAATTATTTATAACTTTTGGGGTAACTGGATGCAGCATGGTCCAGTTACCCCGGATAAATGTCCCAGTTACCCCATTCTTGAAACATTTATGGGGTAACTGGGACACCGGGATTACATTTGAAGCATGAAGTAAATAAGTATAGATACCTAATAATATTAACGCCTAATCTTTAAAAAAAAAGATTGTTTAATAAAAGTACTTACAGTATTTTAATAAAAAGCCGAGGAGGTTCAACCAAATTGGCGTTGTTTTTAAAAAAAGAAACGTAAATTTTCGACATCCTATCACAGCAAAGAGATAGTTATGATTGAGTTGACACACGTTGTTTTAGGAAGTAAATGTTAAGGGCATTGTTCACAAAAGATCACAATACATCAACGGTTTTTTATAAAACAGCCTATGGCCCAGTTACCTCGTGGGTCCAGTTACCCCAACTAACCTTACATGTACAAACCTATCTGGAAAAACGCGGCATGGACTGTCGAAGCGCGCATAGCAAAATTCCAAATTTAAAATTTGAACTAGGGTTTTGTTTTAGCTACACTGTAAAAAGAAAAGATGATTACGACGCTGAATTTAGTTTTATGAAATGCCAAATGAAGTTTAAATATGCACTACTTTTATTCTTGCCGAATTAAGATCATCATAAACGCATTAGGATAAGATTTAAATGAGAGTTATACAGAATAGCAATATTTGATATTATTTAGGCTTCATATTTCTTTGAACATTTACGGTATACCCATTCATACTTTTCTAGTATATACAGGGTGTATCTGAAAAAGTGAGCAAAACTTTACGGGGTAATACAACGTAGCTAAACGAACAAATTTCGCCATAGAATTCATGGTCGGAACGCAAGCTGTGAGAAGTTAAAAGGCAGTTTTCCGCAGCCCCAGGTCGATGGATTGGTCGAGGTGGTCGCATAGCTTGGCCACCAAGATCGCCGGATCTTTGTGTTTGGACTTTTTCCAGGGGGCACTTGAAAAGCCTAATCTACGAGTGCCCCATTAAAACCGATATGGATCTAGCCGCCACGATTGCCGCTGCTGCGCCGGCGATATTCGGGAAATACCTGGTGTCTTTACAAATGTGCGTCAGTCCCTATCCCGCAGGTGTGAAGCGTGCATTACAGCTGGCAGAAGATATTTTGAGCAATTTCTTTGAGCATGTATTTTAATTACATTCCTGTTAAAAGAATGTTTTCAGAAGTATTTTCTCCCAATCTTGTGTTAATGCTTTAACTGCGACAGTGGAAAACTGCATTTTAACTTCTCTCCACTTGCTTTCCGACCCTACATTCTATGGCGAAATTTGCTCGTACAGCTGCGGCCTATCACCCCGTAAAGTTTTGCACTCTTTTTCATACACACCCTGTATACAGCTATTCCAAGCCCTATGTTGTATAGTAACATAATAAACCAGTATACCAAATTTGAGCTAATCGAATAATTCTACATGAAAAACGCATTTATCTAAATTAAGGGGAGAGGCAATTGCCCTCCTTTCCCCCTTTATACATAATAATGATCTTCCAAATCTAATAAGGGAAGCTCCTTAACACAATAAACCGGTACACCAAATTTGGAGCAAATCGAATATTTCTGCATTAAAAACCCATTTATATAAATTAAGGGTGGGGACTAGCCCCCCTTTTCCCCTTTATCCTTAACCAATGAACCCCAAAAACTAATCAGGGAAGCACCTTATCAGAATGAACCTAGAAAAAAAAATTGAAGCAAATCGGATATTTCTATCAAGAGTTATCGTGTTACGTACATACGTACGTACACACGTACATACAGAATCGGCGGGCACATAAGCTCTCAGGCTTTGATAGCCTGTGAGCTAAAAATATCACCCTGATTGGATAATAAGTGGTCATTTTTCAATTAGCCTAACGCTTTCTAGGCTCTTTGCAATAAGCCTGAAAAATATCAGGCTAATTGGAAAAAGGGAGATGGATTCTCCAATTAGCCCGGCTCTTTGCAAAGAGCCGGATTTCTCAATTAGCCTACGACATATACATCTATAGAAATAAAAGAAATGTGTATATGCGTCTGCGATGAAAATCTGCCGCACTTTAGTGGTCTGGAAATTCAGGTGGGGATTTTCTAAGGCTGGTCGGGATGCACCTGCGATACGTGTAAACTGTCATGTTGTTAAGGACGAGCACGGCCGCGAGAATAATGATTAATATCTCCGCTTTCTGCATTTTATTTCCATTTTTCAAATCAAAATCGAGTTAGATCTAGTGTTGTTAGATGACTAACAGTAAACTTTAGGTAAATAATGGAAAAAAGAATCTCCAATATTTCCCCAAAAATTATCTCATGAACTACTTCCCCCAGAAAAATACCCAAAGCGATATAAGTAAGCGTCCTATCTTAAATGGGAGAAGTAACCGCAAGATTAAAAGCGAGGTCACATCAATCAAGGTCATGCGCCACGTAGCGTATGGAGTGTGAACTACAGGTTACACCTAACTGTTTTCTTACTGACACCACTAAAATTGTAAAGTTTTTTTCACTTTCATTAATAACTGAAGTGTATCCGATAAGGGGAAGAAAACTTCGTGGTGTTAAGTGCGTCTGGATGCCGCTTTCGCTACGCCATTATTTTGCAACAAATGTGGCAAAAAAAAGTCATTTCCATGAGTGACTGAAGATTTAGAAAATACGCGTCACACTAAAAGCCCGCGTATGTGAAATATCACTCCGTCCACAAGGTGGCGCAACTGTGTTAATTTACGCCTGATTCCAGCATTGAGTTTGTTCGCTTACTTATAACGCTTTGAAAATACCTTTAGAGGTTCAAAATCTCCTGAAATAGGGGCAAAATCCCCAATTTGGAAACACTGATTTAACGTAATATTACAGCTGCAATTAAATCCAGCTATTATCTTGATTGAGGAACGGAATCTAAAATAGAGCACCGCAATAGCAACTATTTCAACACCTTTCAATTATTTCCACTTCATTTTTCCGGTACTAGTGGTTATTTGTTTTACATTTATAGCTGAAAACACATTAAAAAAATTATGAACGAGTATTTTAAATCCTGCAAAGATTATTACGGGAAGTAATTGGAAACATACACAAACAACGTGTTAAGGAAAAGAGTGGTCCCGTCACTTACTTTAAAAAATACCTACCATAAGAACATATATAGTTATATAATTATTTTCTCTAGTAAGATATTTTCAATATTATTTATAGTAATTTCAACATCATCACGACTTGTAAATACTGTTTAAAAGAGATGCAGTGTTGCATTGAAAGTTTTTATTCAAGTCAGTTTCGTAGCGTTAGGCGGGGGGAGGGTCGACTATTTTACGACCACTATTATCGTCTGATAAATTTTGCTTTGTTTAATCGTATAACCTTCAAGGATTAAATAAAGGAAATTTTCTATATAATAGTGATGACAGTAACATGGTCGCACCCCCAAAAACACTATGCCACTGATTCAAGTTTCTAGTAACTTATTTGTTGGAGCAAATTTCATCGCCTAAAATATTATTCTTAACCCTCCAGATTAGGCAGTTTTATGATAATTTAGAGGCTATATTAATAACAGTATTTCTAAACTATAATCTTTTCTTAGTTTAATCACGAATTTCGGAAATTAAATAATCCGAACAATACGTTTCAGAAATAGTAGTTTGGAAATACCACAAAATATTTTTTTTTACTAATTCCATCTGTATTCCTATTGTTTGGAAATACCACAAAATATTTTTTTTACTAATTCCATCTGTATTTCTATTGTTTGGAAATACCACAAAATATTTTTTTTATAATTCCATCTGTATTTCTATTGTTTCCAAGTTCTACGTTACATTAAAAAAAATTGCTAGCAAAAAAAAAATAAATAAATAAATAAATAAATAAATAAAAATAAATAAATAGATTAATTTAAGAAAAACATATACATATTTTTAAAATGTCTATTCAGTCACAAAAGTTGGTGTTATAAGCTTTAATAAAGTCAACTACACAACATTTAAGCTAATAAGATGCTATGCTCCTATGAAAGAAATTTTACAATTGCGCATACTGATTTATCAACATATTATAGCTGCCTTGAAAGTCCAATAATGTAAAAAAATTAAGAAATTCTTAAAGGTTTTTACAGTACAATGCGACAGTGCAAATTGTGTACAGTAAAATCTTACAATACACTCACACAGACTGTACGATTTCAGTTGTTCTGCATTTAGTTCTATACCATCTCTGAGTTGTAAAGTCGGTCAAAAATAGAGAACACCCAATACATTATAATTACCAAAATTGTCTCAAACTAAAACGAAAATAGCCATTTGACAAGAATTTATGTCTTCTTTAAATTTATTTTTAGAAATTAAGTTTAGTGGTGTCGCCTTCATAGTTAGATTGTATCAAACCAGAGATTCAATATACACGTCTAAGTTTGCTTCATATTATTGACTATACTTTTATCACTCCCTTTTGACGATGTGCTTATACCATTACTCATAGGGATCACAGAGCGTGGAGTTGCTTCGCAACTAGATAACCACTGGAAACTTTCACTTGTCACTGAATAAGATAATTTTTTTAATTCGAAAATAGAGGTAGCTTGGTATTTAATTTAACACTAGAACTCCCGGAAATTTTATTCAATTTTCATAAAAATATTTCACATCAGAATTTTTATTTAAAATCGTTTGACTGATTTATTTAATGTAAATCGGGCGTAGTTTAAATTTATCTTATTTTATTATGAAAGAATTTCTGGTTCCAGATGACGTTTAATCATATGGTCGGAGCCGGATCGACTCCCTCCGGGCGTTCTAATTTTAACAATGAGCATTTGTTTTACTGTTGCATCATCGTAACACCAGAAGCTAATGGGTGAATGTTTTAGAATTTTTTTTTTTTTTTTTTTTTTTTAATTCTACACCAATATATTTGATTTTTTAAATTCTGAACAACTATTTTAGAAATTTCTAATTCAAAAATAGTGGTAATTTTGTATTTAGTTCAAGAATACGCAATTATTTCACAATATCAACGTTACACTGACAGGTAATGGGGCAATAAGATGTTTCTTTGTTCATACGGAGTCAAACATTTTAACCCTTTTCGATGCAGTGTGCCCGGGTCGGGATACCTAATTTTAATTCCAAACTTACAAATGGCACCATGAATATTTTAATAAAATTTTGCATTAACAATGAAAGTAACAAAGATACAAGTTTTCAATTTCTAAAAAAGTCGTATGTAAGTACCGGTGTCAGTCGATGATTTCATCATTTTACAACAAAATTTGGCTGTGCCGGAAAGTGTTAAAATGTAAGTACTGATTTAATTAAACGCCATAGCCGTCTTCTGAGTACTGCCATATTTACTTCGATTACAAGCAATTACAAATCCGAAGATACATTACAAAACAATTTCAAAAACTTTTAAATTACAGTTTATTAATTTTTCCGGTAAGAATATTTTTTATTTACTTTTTTAGCTACACATAAGTTTAAAATAAAAGGATGAACCAGTATTTTTAATGGTTATTTTGCAACACATTAATAATGCGGGCCAATTTTACCTTAGTGTAACAAACGAAAGTTATTCGGTCATGTAGTTTAGGAATTATGCAGCAGGATTGTCAGTACACTATTTCATTTAATACTTAAACTCCAAATTTGTAATAAAAATGACAAAAGAAGAATTTTCATTTTATGTAATTTCGAAACGTCGTCCATTAAAAAAAGAAAAAAAAAAAAAACATTTCCATTTGGGATTACTAATATGAATTAGAAATCTAATATTAGGCCAAACTGGCAACACTGTTATGTTGGTTTAAAGTTTGACATTCCTACAAAAGAAAAAAAAAAACCCGCATTTTTTGGCAAATCCTTTAGTTTCAAACCGCAAAAATGTCATTAGGCTCCGGGTAAAATCATGATAAATGTGCGGAGGATAAGATTTCGGCATAATATTTATAAGCTGACTATGCCCAAAACCACTCCTCAACTGAACTTATTTATAAGTCTAAAACGTGAAACCTGGCCAAAGGCTTTAGCATTGTCTTCAAATGCAACATTCGTTTATTGTTTCCTGGGAAAGCCTTCATGAACAAGTTCAGCCCTTCTCCAAACCTCGTATTGGGACGAGTTTGGGGGCCTAAACCGAAAAATATTCTAATGGAATCGGAACCCGCGAATCAAATTTGAATTATTATAAAATTATTTAATATTATTTCTAGTATTTTCTTTATTCTTGAAAATGTATGTCAATGTCATTTTTTACATTTTTCGTCGCCAATTACAATTTTCTTATAAAATCAGCTTTATTTGTTCTTAATAATCCATTTTAAATCTATTTTAAGGGCAAAATATCTTTTCATTCATTTAAAATAATTCACGCATGAGCGGATAAAAGTTTTGTGTATACATCAACGTGAGTTTGCTTTGTAAAGGAACATGTGATCCACCGCCCACAAAATATTCGGCCTGAGTACTCACACACAAAAAAAATGGCGGCTGTCGAAGGCAGATTGATGAAGCGTTTGTATGGTCCCCTGAATTTAGACATCAGTATTTTCCAAAAGTTTTCTTTGATTCTTTTGATCCTCTGAAATATAAAGTGGACAAAAACTTTAAAAAAGTATTGGTATTCAAATACAAGTACCCTTAAATTTCTTAAAAAAATGACTTACAACACCCTCCATTTTTATTTTAGCACCAGGCCTAGTATTTACAAAATACTTTTCGAAAGGCGATTTACAGATATATAATAGCCAGTGTTGGCAGTGGGCTACTGTTTTTAAATTCAGCTTTCTTGATTGGCACCACTTTTTTGAAATAGTAAAATTCGTTTTATTTAATGACATATTATTTAAGGCGAAAGAAGGGGAATTTTACCATTTGAGAAAAGTGGTGCCAATAATGAAGTCTGAATTTAAAAAATTAGTCCACTGGCAATACTGTATATTGGTCTAATACTGCTATTACGATTTCTTTCAATAGTGCTTACAGTAATGCTCATCATGTCGTAAATTTTGTGGATAGAAGAAATATATGGAACTTTGCTATATGGAAAGATCTGTTCGAAATTTTTAGACGTTTCGGTTTAATGAAAATTATATTTATAAAAGCTTCATCGTCTAAATTGTTATTCGAAACCTTTATCATTTTAGAAAAAAAAAATACTTCATATCCTAACCTTTTGATTCCTATAGCCTCCAATTCTATATTGTATTTATAGGTCTCGATAACCTTTATTTTTTTTTTTTACTCAGTATTTTAAAGTTTCTTTTTGACAGAGTATTTAATTAAGAAAAAGTGCAATATTTGTACTAAAATTAGAAAAAAATATATTTTTTTAAGTAGAAGACATTTCAAAATTACAAGCCTCCTGCAATTTCGAAAATTTCTTTGTTTCATTCTTTTCTTAGAAATGTGCTCCGATTGTGGATCCTATTTTCAAAAAGGTCATTAGAAAAAGAAAATAAATAAATAAAATGTTGCTGGGGAGATCCAGGTTCATTTACCGGAACCAACTTAACTACCCAAACATACCTTGAAGAATGGGGAAAATAATAATTGGGTAATGGGGGTAATTACCCAAGTGAGTAAAAGAGGTTAACTACTCCTCAATTACTGAACCTGAAAACCTGAATTATTATAGTGGGTATTTAAACATTACAATTTATAGACAAACATTTGTGATCGTAATTATATAATACTGGTCCTGGCTATTCCTGATAATTAAACTAACCTTAATTATCTTAAATTGAGGCGGGAGGAAACACATCTCCAAAACGCCCCAAGCTGCGTTGTGTAATTTTAGTGAAGGAATAGCGTATAGACCGCGCAGTTGAATCTAAATAAAACCTATCTAAACTACGCATAAATAGCCTGATAAAGCAGACTGTCATCTGAAATAAAACTTACATTAAAGTAAAACAATGGACTCATGTTGTATTGAAAACATAGCCAAAAGTTAACAATAAACAAAAGGTTTATTTACAGTAATGTACATATTTACAAAATAATGAAATAAACAAAATAAAATTGTGTCATAAGACACCAGCGTTCCAAAGAAGGAAAATGAATTAGTAATTACATTAAATTTACTTTTTAAATTACCATTACAATTAATACTTAATTGCTTGAGTACCATAAATTGTACCTCCCTAATATAACATAAATTATTCACACAATGTGAAAACAAAAAGATTAAAAAGGACAAACCTTCTGTAGAGAGGGATCACTTGTGGTTAAGGTCACACTTGAATCCTTGACACATTGAATGACTTTTTTTTCACTCACGGTAAAGTTCACTAATTTAAACACTTGACGATTAAGCAATGTCCGAGGACAGATTATCCATAGGGCCATCCCTTAACGGAAAAACACGACCCAAATATTTTAATACTTCATAGCTTTACAACTGGCATCGATCTCCAAGACTTCATGGTATAGGAATTTGAATCGAACTACATTTTAAGTCATCATCATATAGAAACTTGAATCCATCTGATATTTTTAAGTCTTCATTGTATAGAAATTTGAATCGATCTCCATATTATTTTAGTACTTCATAGCTTTACAACTGGCATCGATCTCCTTAAGACTTCATGGTTTAGGGGCTTACATCCATATATTATTTTAAGTCATCATCCTATAGAAACTTGAATCGATCGCCTTTTTAGTCTTCATGGTATAGACATTTGAAACGATCTCTATATTTTTAAGTCAACATGGTATAGAAATTTTGATCAATCTGATTGTAACTTCTTCCTCCAGATACGAGATCACATCGTGATGACAATGTGGAGGAAGGTCCTTCGCCCCTCCGTCGAATGATCGGTCAGCCTTGCTGACCCCCATTTCTTCCTTCAACCTGCAAACCTCTGATTCGGTATTGCATTTTTTCCGGGGTATACCATACTCCGCCCCTTGAGCGTCAGCGATCTTGGTTTCTGGGCCCCGAGTCTTCACCTGTGTGGCCTGTTTTATTAGGTATCATAAATAAAGTAGTATCCCGTCATAAATACTACTTGGCATTTTATGTCAAGCTATTGTCAGGCTTGCAGACTTCGTGACTCGCTGAAAAGATCCCCTCTACAGATAGGACTCTCTGTGTGGCCCTACTCTTATTAAGACCTTATAGCATAAATACATATATGAGTATACTTATATTAAATAATAATAATAATAATCAAAATACCTATATGTTATGCACACTCTAAATATATATATGCATTTTATAAAATAATAATAATAATCAAAATATGTAAATAATAGTATTTTTTTACGACAATAAAATAAAATAATAACCTGCTGAAGTGGTATCAAGGGTATTTATGTAAGTTACATGATACACTTCCAGCAAATGTCATGACATATGTAAAATATACAGTAAAAATGAGTATTTATTTACATTTTTATGTATTATTTTTTAATATTTATAATACTAAAAATCCGAATCTACGCATTATACATGAAAATTATTTGAACATATCGAAATATATATATTACAAAATTTAAATTTTTTCGCCAATGTTATATAAATTTCCCTTTTTCAGTAATATTCCGTATATTATACCAGCTTATTAAATTAAAACCCTCGTCTATTAATCTCTATAAGATCCTAATCCATATAATAATATTTATTACAAATTGCGTAAATCTAAAAATGACTCTAACTATTTATATTATTCCTCGCAATGCTATTATTCGTGAATGTTTAGAAATTCGTCTAAGAAACCATGAAGTGTGTAATGATAATGTTTCTTTTCACAACCCAGAAATATGGCTTTCTATTTTGAAATGTCAATGAAAATTCCACTTTTTTCAGCATTTCTTTCATCGTTAGTATCTTTGGTTAAAAGATGGCGCCACTGAACTGTTTATTTGGGAGTAAGAAGTTTCCGTTAGACTGATTTGTATTTTGAATTGTTTTCTCTTCATAATACACTGTTCATAAACGATTTCTCACTTTTTTAAGTCGCCGAACAATTCAGCTGTAACATTTTCGTAAAATTCGAATCCCCTTCTGATTATATCAAAGGCTTTTAAAATTTCTTCTTTTGAATAGAAATGATTAGATAAATAAATAATTGCAATTTCATACAATCCGCTGAAACAAATTAATATATACATCGGGATAGCAACCTCTCTGTTTGAATGTTGAACACGCACACAAATGGGATATACTTTCTTATATAGAATGTATTTTCGTAATATGGATATTAATTTACATGATATAGGTGTTCAAAGTCAAGGTTCAGCAGAAAATTTCGTTAAGTAGAAAACTTCGTAGAAAATGTTTAACAGAGATTTTGTTAAAGGAAAGTTCGACTGTATATGCTATTGATGCAATGGGTTGAAGAATAATGGAAAGAGTAAAAAGTTTTTTCAACATATTTTAAATTATGGGATCTTTACGGCACCTGTTAGACCAAAATCTTGGAAAGTTAATATTTTTATCCTTTTTCACAAAATGAAAGGATTCAATAACAAGTACCCTTTAAAGTATATTTTTACGGCAGAAAGTTAGATACGATAAACAAAGCTTTTAAGGAAGAAATAATTTGAAAAATGTCTATCCAGTCATAACAGTGCACGTAATAAATTTTAATCTATTATGGGTATTAAATACAAATTGAAATTTCGTTCCAGCTGCTCATAACTTGAGTTCAGCTGAATGGATTTTGACGAGACATGCACTGTTAGTTAGATATTTTTTTTCTGGGAAAGGTGTTAGCTCTCACATGTTATTATCGTTACTTACTTAAAAATTATTGGACACAATCCTATAATAACGTGATCCCGATTACGAAAGATTAGCCTAATTAAATGTTCTATTGGACAAATTTTCAAGCGACTGGTATTGTTAGTGAAATTTTTTAAGGAATAATTTTAGTATATTGCATACCGATCTATCGTTCATTACCAAATCCTAGTATAAATGTTTAATTAAAGCAGTTGGTCATACCATCCCATATTTGTCTGCCGCATTTTGAAATATGATGGCGCAATCGCATTCATATCCTTTACAGCAATTCGGAAGGACATTTCACACCAGACAAATTTCCATATTGTTTTAAAATACGAGGTGAAATTCAACGATATCTTTTGTTTGGGTTGAGGAGATCTTTACTCAGCACTTCGAAATGAATTTTTTTTTTTTAAATCATTGTACTATTATTATTTTTTTTTTACTGATTTATTTTATATCTTCAATTACTGTTTTTAAAAGGTTTAATATGTATATACAGAATTTAGTTCTTTTTTTCTTGAGATTTTAGATGACGGACAAGGTGGTCTTTCTATTCATCTAAATTGGTTTCATAAAAATTGAGAATCTACGATGTGAGTAAAGAATTATGGACGAGTAAACTATCTTTGACAGTGGGTGTCAGGGCTGGTTTATACTTTATTTATTGGGGCTATATCTTGGACTTCACATGTCGAGAGGGGTCCCGAACAGCAGCGAGAACGGGCCGCTAGTAGAAAGCGGAGTTCACTGGAACCAGGGGCTTCAAGTACTTTAATGGCAGAGTGCGGCTGGGTTCCTGTTTGTCCTCTGATTTCAGTTTAAAAACTTCGTAATCACATCGGAAATTATGAAAGAAGAATTTTTATTATAGGTAATCATGAAATGTCTGTCATTAAGTAAAGAAACTAATACAATGCACAATTTCTGGTGTGCATGTAAAATTGCAGAATTTAAAAATAAAGCCAAATCTGGCAACACTGGAGTGTGGTGACGGGCCGATCTGAAGATTGTCCGGCATTGGTCGGGGTTTTTTAAGTTTCTTCAGGTCCCTGCCTCCCCATTATTCTAAGAAAGAATAAGTTATATTTTATATGAGAAATGTAGTAGATCTCATTAGTAGCAGTATCATTATGGAAGAGTAGCATCCAAGTATCATTACGAGTTAGAGTCTCTCATCAGTAATCATGCAGTAAGCATCAATCCTTCGTGCAGAGTAGTTAGTCTCTTGCAATATACAGCGGTTCAGTAAAAATGACTAGGAGCAGTAATCACGGACTTGATCAAGAGTCCGCGATTTGTGAAATGACTTTTTACAAAGTCAGGGATAACCAACGACGATTCGATTGAGAATTATGGCCTCATTTACGACTAGATACATAGTAAATGTAAATCTTCGATTTTTTAAGTAACTGTGTGGTTTTTTTCAAAATGATAAAAATAAGTTATGGTCTTTTGTGTATCTCGAAACCCTAGAATCTCCAGTTTCTGGACAAGCCACCTGGTCATCATCTTGCTTTGTTTTTAAAGGTATTTGTAATTTATTGTTTAATGTTCCTATTATTAAGTGTAAAATAGTACAATGTGTACTGTAGGGTGGTCATGCCCAATTAAGGTGATTAACACAAAAGGGTCAAATTAGAATAGTAACTGAATTAAGTAACTGTAAAAATTATAATAATTTTAATTACTCTCGGATGTGAGAGTGTTTGGGTAATGTTTTTATTGTTCAATGTGTAAGGCTATTAAAACTTTTTCGGAAAATGGGCATAAAAGAGTATGTACACAGATGACGCAGCAGGATTCGCAACTAGTATAGCATACATTAAGACAAAAATGTGACTGTTTTTTACAATTAAAAAAGGCTATTTAAACCTTTCAGGAAAAAGGCGGGAAAGAGTATACCCAGATTAACAGCGGGTTTCTCCGCTCGTAAACCACATATAGAGACATAAATGAAATGCGTTTCCAAACAAAAATGAATTTAGAAAAGTGTCGGAAAGTAGCTCCTTTTATTATAACCCTTTGTGACTGAACAACTCAGATATAAAAAAAATACTTACTCAGCTATTAGAAACAATCATTTTAAGACAGTAAAAAAAAAAAAAAAAAGCAATTTAACAAATTACAACGACCATTTGGAAAATGATTTTTTCAAAGGCTAAAATTTAAGACATAAAAATCGCACGGAGTTGATCATACATTACGTACGCCATGAATTAAACATTAATAGAGTTATTACACGTAAAAATTGCAAGCGACAAAATTCGCCTGCGAATCGTCAGATTTCCTGAAACTTACGTATTATCCAAGCATTTCATTGCCTGTTCGGGAAAAGGCTTTTCCATCGTCAGATTTCTTGGAAATCTGACGACCAATTTTAAATGAAATATCATTCTTAAACCTCTAATCATCCCACAATATTACTTTTTACACCGTCGTATAGAGAAAAAGATGTACATTTAAATGCAATTTTTTTTAAAGCTGTATCTCAATTGGTTTCTGAGTTATTATTTTTTTGTAGTTTTTATTACTTTTTTGTCATAGTGGCAACAGAAGTATCCATCTCTGTTGAAAGTAAAGGGAAAATACAGATTACTGTATAGACCAATCACAAAATGAATAAAATGCGGATTCAGCCAATAAAACACTTCAGATATGGTTTTGATTTCCTACCCTGACAGAGAACAATAACCATTTTTCCAAATGGTTAAAAAAATAGAACAATATATATATATATATATATATATATATATATTACAAAATTTAAATTTTTGCGCCAAGTTTAAAGTATTTTATGTAAATTTTCCTTTTTCAGTAATATTCCGTATATTATACCGGCTTATTAAATTAAAACCCTAGTCTATTAATCTCTAAGATCTTAATTCATATTTATTCCAAATTGCGTAAATCTAAAAATGGCTCGATTATTTATATTTCCTTAATAAAACTTTTATTATTTAAATTCCTATTAAATTCCGCTATTAAATCCCGGTATATCATATTCCCCTTAAATCTTTATTTAACTGCTAATATATTATTCTGTCTTAAAGAAAAAACCTACTTATTTCAATTTATTATTTTATTTAAAATATCCAGGTGTAATTAAAATATTTCAAAGATTAAAACTTCGCAGACATAAATTCATTTCTTTTATCGTCTGAAGAGGGAAAAAGAGGTTATTTTTGCATAATCTCGACTACAGATTTTAACATTTGTTTATGCTTTAGATAGCTTGTGCGAGGATATAAGAATTTTCTAGAACAATCTTTTCAGCAGAGTATAAATACGAATGGCGGGAACCAGAGAGAAGCAAAAAGCATAAAGCATATATCATATAGGAGATGGGCTGTGAGCTTAGAAGTTTTTTAGTTTTTAGCATGTAGAGGTGAACGTGGTGGATTGCAGTCGTAGCAAACTGGATATTCAATGTGATTGCTCGATTGAGGTAGTAAAATGTTGGATGAATACTGTTTATTATGTGAGTAGAATGAGGAAGCAACGGTATCGTAATGGGTGATAGATGTTAGATATTAACGGATTAAAGACTAGAACGCAGTCAAGAGATGGAGTGATTTTAAACTAATTGTGACAGGAAGAATAGACTTTATTCTTTTTACCATGGAAGGACCATCTTCCCTAGATTTAATCGAGAGTGTGGAAATAAAGTGAATAATGTTCCAAGCGACTGCCTTATGTTAATTCTTCATTTTTCTTTAGTATTTTAAAACCAATCGGCTGCTACCTGTGTTGTGTAGGAATGGAAACCCTCATTTTTTTTTTTTTTTTTTTTTTTTTTTGACAATACAAACTACTTGCCGTCAAAACGTCACAGAGAAAAGAAAAGTCCGACAGGATTTAGAAGTGACGGCAATAAAAACGAGTGTGTCTCCAAAATTACAAATGTGTAGTGGTACTGGTACACGATAGCTTATGAGATTTACTAAAGATCAGTGCCGGAAAGTTAAAAATTTACATCGCTAATGTGAATAGCAATGTATAGTGCTGGTGATTGTGAGACAAGATGACTGGAGTGAGTTCTTTTCCAAAATATTTTTACACTTATGTTATTATTTTTGTTATTGTTTGTTATTTATTGAGATTTATTTATTATTAAGTATGAGAATTATTTATTTATGAGATTTATTTATTATTTATTTATGGGGTTTATTTATTATTTCGTGAAGTGTATTTATTTATTTATTTATTTATTGTAAAGTCATGAGAATTATTTATTTATTTATTATTAAAGTCTGAAAGAGTACTTAATCTATTATGAAAAATAGAACTCTATTGGCTTAAATGTTGTTAAGGTCAGGTTGTATTAAAGAGAATAGAAGTGCTTCTTTTATTTTAATGAATAGTGATATAATGGCTGAACCTAAATTAATTGAGTTTGATCCTAATACTGGAATGGAAATCCAGGCTTGGTTAAATTATTATGATGATATGAGTACTAGGGAAAATAAAGATTTAGAGTGGAAATTTAAATCTATTCCACAGTATTTAAAGGGTGAAGCACTAAAAGACTATATCAATGATTGTGTTAATTGTACTAGTTATGAACAGATTTCAAAAATCTTGATAGAAAAATTCATTGAACTAAATGATCCAAATTTTTCTGATTTCTCAACTCTAAAATTAGATAAATTAGATAATTTAGAAAATTATTTTCACAAAAAGGTAGGAATTGGGAGGAAACTCCATCTTTGTGAGACTCTTCTAATACAAGGGTTGACAGATGGATTAAAACCAGAGTATAGAAATAATATTAATGTAAACCCTCCAAATAGTACCACTGAATGGTACCGGCTTGTTAAGCAATTTGTTGAAGTTTCCACTCCTCAAATTTCAAGCCAAACAGTAAATCAACAACCAGTTAGACAAAATTTTCAACAATTTCAACCACCTAGGCCTTGGACTCAACCAAGTAGACCTAATTTTCAGCCAAATAGGCCCAATAATGCACATAGGAATTGGATTCCACAAAGACAGTATCATAATCAGGGGTCTAGGAATTTTCAAAATAATTACTTTCAGAAACCATATCCTTCTAGACCATGTAGAATTAGTACAAATAAAGGTGTAAATAATGCATATCATTGGGAACAAGAGTGTTTATTTAGAAATGATGCAACATCCTCTGATACTCTTCCTAGTAATTCACCACCTACTATTCCTTATATTTGACAACTAATAGTGTATGGATTTACCAATAGTTATAATTTACCATGTATAGTGGACACTGGATCCACTACGGCAATATTACCCCTCAGATTTGTTAAAGAACTAAATGCTAAAATTGAAACAATACCTACAGTTATTATTGGTCAGGCAAAAGGGGTGTTAAAAATAAATCAAAAATGTAAAATTTCTCTAAAAGTGGGTAAAATTACCAAATGTGTTAACTTTTTAGTGTGTAATACTAATTTGGAGTATGCTATTTTGGGTTTAAGGGAATGTTCTAAATTTAATTTAACTATAGATTGTAGAAATTGTACTGTAAAACAAGGAAGAAAAATTATAAATAAGAGTATATCCATACATAATGAGAAATCTCTTCATTTTCATACTGTGGATATGAATAAAGTACAACAAGAGAATGATTTGGTAACAATTGATTGTGATGAGAATTTGAATTTATATAATGATGATAATGTAATAATCGCTAATGAGAGTATTGAAACTTTGAATTTATGTAAGAATGATATCAAATTACCATCTAATTGTGAAAGTTATATGACTACTCAGGACTGTTTTGAGAATGATAGAAATGATTATAATGTGCAACCTGATTATGGACAGTTCATAACTTCTCAAAATTTTCGCGATGTTAATAATTCTGATTCAGATTTAATTGGGGATTTAAATTTAATTCAAAATGATGATTTAAGGGAGATAGTTCAAAATTATAGGGATATTTTTGCAAAACATAGATATGATGTGGGTAGGATTAATATTGAGCCACAACGCGTTCTTCTAAAATCTGACTTACCTGTATCTTTGAGGCCCTACAGAACTTCCCCCTTAGAAGAAAAAGAAATAAAAAGTCAAATCCAATCTTTATTAGCGGCTGGACTCATAAAAGAAAGCAATAGCCCATATTCTGCCCCTATCACTTTAGCTATGAAAAAAGAAGAAGGCAAAAAGACCCGATTATGTATAGACTATAGGAAATTAAATTCAATAATTAAGAATGATGCAGAACCCTTGCCCCGTATCGATGAAATTTTAGATAAATTGAGTAGTGCTCAGTACTTTTCAACTTTAGACTTAGCCTCTGGCTACTGGCACATACCAATACATCCAGCTGATACCGAAAAATTAGCTTTTGCTAGCAACTTTGGCCTCTTTGAATGGCTAGTTCTTCCGTTCGGTATAAAAACAGGCCCCCCCAATATTCAATAGAACTATTAGAAGGATACTTAACAAATATAAAATAGATTTCGCGTGTCACTATTTTGATGATATTATAATATTCTCCTCCTCTCTAGAAGAACACTTAAAACACTTAACTCAAATCTTTGAAATCTATAAATTAGAAAATATTAAACTTAAACTTTCTAAATGTAAATTAAGCCAAAATAAAATTAATTTCTTGGGCTACGAAGTCACCAATGGGACTTTAACTCCAGCTAATGCAAATATTGAGACCATTCAAAAATTAATACCCCCCTCTAATGTTAAAGAATTACAACGATTTTTAGGTTCTATTAATGTATACCATAAATTCATAGACAAATATGCTGAAATGAAATTAGATACCCCCTTAATAAATTACTTAGAAAAAACACAATATGGGAATGGAACTCAGAATGTCAGGACTCTTTTGAAAAACTAAAAAATGCCTTAATTGCAAAACCAATCCTCAAAATTTATGACTCAAAATTGCCCCTCCACATGTTTGTAGACGCCTCTCAGGTAGCGGTGGGTGCAGTTCTAAAACAACCTGATAAAGATAATTTCTTGCATCCTATTGCTTACCATTCTAGAATTTTGAAGAGTTATGAGCAAAATTATTTTATAACCGAGCTAGAGTGTTTAGCAATTATAGATACTCTTGATAAATTTTATCACTATTTCCATGGAGTCAAATTTACAATCCATACCGATCACGCATCTCTAGTATGGTTGAAGAGCGTTAAGAACTTAAGAGGGAGACTTTTTAGGTGGTCACTTAAACTTAGCATGTTTGATTACGAGATTAAGTATGAGAGGGGTTCAACAAATGTCGAAGCAGACATGTTGTCTCGAAATCCTGTTGCTTACTTCAATCAACATGTAAGTTTATTGTTGGACAGAAAAGAAATCATAGAGATGCAAAACAAGGATAATGTCTGTGATAAGAAATATAAAAAAGAAAATGGGATTATTATAATTAAGAGAAAGGGATTCAAAAAAATAGTAGTACCAATGTCATTGAGGAAAAAATTACTCCATATTGCTCATGATAATTTTGGACATTTAGGAATCCAAAAAATGCTTAACTTAATATCCCCTAACTATTATTGGCCTAATATGACTATAGACATAACACAATTTGTTAAACATTGCGACACCTGTCAAAAAAATAAAAAACCAAAACAAAAAAGATTTGGCTTGTTACAAGCTATGCCAGCCACAGATCAACCTTTTGAATGTCTTTCTATTGATACTGTGGGTGGATTTAACTATTACAACTCAACAAAAAAATTCTTACACATAATAATAGATCACGCAACTAGATTTGTTTGGGCTTTTCCTTCTAAAAATGTTACTACTGAAGCATATACAAACTGTTTAAAGCAAATTTTTAATGTTCAAACACCTCAAAAAATACTGAGTGATAGACACAAATCTTTTAGGTCTCCAAGATTCAAAAAATTCCTCAGAAAACATCATGTTCAACAACGTTTTACATCATCACACCATCCACAGACCAATGGGAAGGTAGAGCGCGTTAATCAGACAATAGTTACCAGGCTTAAATGTAAAGTCAATTCCACTTCTTCTAAAATACCTTGGACAAGATTATTAGACCAAGTCATTCAAGAATACAATAATACCCCGCATTCCATAACTAAATTCCCACCTGCCTACTTATTTTATGGTCAATTACCCTATCAATCTCCTTTAAAACAAAACTACTATCCTACTGTCAGTAAAGCACTCAAAATTGCAAAAGCGCGAACTCGTGAATTTCATCTTAAAAGTAACAGACTATATGATAGAAATTTTGTTGAATCCCCATTAAAAATACAAGATTCTGTAATTTATGAAGAATTTAAGTATCCTAACACTCGAAAATTAGAACCTACTTTCTCAGGACCATATAAAATTATAAATAAACTTTCTGAAGTAACTTATGAAATAGATAAATTTAATTATGAAAAAGGACTAAATTCAGTTATTGTACACGTTTCTAAATTAAGACCCTATTTTTCACCAAATGATTTCAGAATGTTTCATGAGCAACCCATAAAACAAACAAAACCACAACCAACATCACCACCACAATTGCCATCACAAACTCAAACTAAAGTAAAAACCATATATTAAATTCTAATTCTTTAGATTTTTTTTCTTTCATCAATAGTTTTCAACATTACCAAGTATGACTTTGGGGCGCCACGGGGATATTACTTGTGTTTGGAAGCTTTTGGGATTAGGTAGACACTCTATGCAGGGATAGGATGTGTATTTGATTTTGGGAATTTTTAGATTGATGTTGAAAAATAAAAATAAATTTTTAATTCTATATCAAGTTTATATCAAAATAAACTATATTTATTTTATTCCATTTTTTACCAATTGTTTACAAAAACAGTAAGAATTGATAATATTATTATAATAATATAAACATAGAAAATTGATAATTGTGATGAGATTTTGTAGTGATTATGTAGCAATAGAAAATTAAGTACATAAACAAATTATCTTTTATTCCTATTTATTTTCTTTATTTTACCATTCTAAGTTTATCAAATGCAGGTCTATTCATCAAGAGTATCAGAGAGATAAATTATTGTAAAGAAATACTGGTTGAGAGTCCACTTTCTAAATATTTAGAGTTAAATTTATTTGGACTTTGGAATTATTATTATTATTATTTTTTTAATGTTTCGGCTGGCAAAAATACTTTCTTATATAAGTAAAAAATAAGAAAATTATTAATTGCTATGTATTATTTTTATCCTCAACCATTATTTTCCGTGTCAATAAGTAAACAATCTGTGATATTTTCTTAGAATATAATATTGTTATTAAGTATTATTATTGCTATTATTCAAGTATACTTTTGAGAATTTTATTATTATGATTATAAATTGAAAGTATTATATTATTTATTGAAAGATTCATTATTTATTAAAGAAAAAGAGAACATAACTTATAAGTGAAAAGTTATGATATTTACTAAAACAAGTGAGAAGTTTTAAAAGATGGTGAGTCCCAATTAAAATGGGAAAAGGAGATCAAAAAAGTAGTTGATAAACAAATGTAAAAAGGTAGTTGAATAACTACTAGGAATTTGTTTATTAAAATAAAACTACTATTGTGATGACAAATAGTATTTAAACATAATGTAAAGAGTTTAGTAGGTAGAGTAGTCGAAACAAAT
The DNA here is from genome assembly GCA_963932465.1 of Maratus speciosus. Classification (NCBI taxonomy): domain Eukaryota; kingdom Metazoa; phylum Arthropoda; class Arachnida; order Araneae; family Salticidae; genus Maratus; species Maratus speciosus. The sequence goes on along the minus strand of OZ010794.1, from coordinate 117,648,125 downwards.
TTAGTAAAAAATATTTATTGCAGCTGAACTTTTTACTTAAGGTCTGTATCACTATTTTTGCTAAAGGACTTTTATGACCTACGAACTGATTAAGCCAATGGGACTTAAAATTTTACTTGAAGTAAATAAAGTGTTAAGCATTGATGGATTGGAAATATGTTTGTGATAAGAGAAATGGAAATACGCTAAATTTCCATAAGATAAAAGAATTTGTTGTTATTTATTACTATAGTTTTATTATTTCTTATTATTTATTTCTTATTGTATTTATACTTATTCTTTATTTATTAGTGTGTTTATATTTTCCTATGCACTTACAAATGGTAAGTGATGTTGTAACCATTATTTGTATTCTTTTACAGGGGAAATGCTCTCAGCTAAATTTAAATGCTCTTAGTATTTTTTCTTTCTCTTGCATTGCTAAATTTTACTTTTCCATCTCTTCGCTGACGTCTCTAAAATTTTCAATATTCAAAAATCAACTTCCAAATTTATTACAAATCTGTTGTCTGAAATTGTAGTTAATTAACCACAAATTTCATACAAAGTCTTTGGGGAGGGGGGATAATATTACAAAATTTAAATTTTTGCGCCAAGTTTAAAGTATTTTATGTAAATTTTCCTTTTTCAGTAATATTCCGTATATTATACCGGCTTATTAAATTAAAACCCTAGTCTATTAATCTCTAAGATCTTAATTCATATTTATTCCAAATTGCGTAAATCTAAAAATGGCTCGATTATTTATATTTCTTTAATAAAACTTTTATTATTTAAATTCCTATTAAATTCCGCTATTAAATCCCGGTATATCATATTCCCCTTAAATCTTTATTTAACTTCTAAAATATTATTCTGTCTTAAAGAAAAAACCTACTTATTTCAATTAATTCTTTTATTTAAAATATCCAGGTGTAATTAAAATATTTCAAAGATTAAAACTTCGCAGACATAAATTCATTTCTTTTATCGTCTGAAGAGGGAAAAAGGGGTTATTTTTCATAATCTCGACTACAGATTTTAACATTTGTTTATGCTTTAGATAGCTTGTGCGAGGATATAAGAATTTTCTAGAACAATCTTTTCAGCAGAGTATAAATACGGATGGCGGGAACCAGAGAGAAGCAAAAAGCATAAAGCATATAGCATATAGGAGATGGGCTGTGAGCTTAGAAGTTTTTTAATTTTTAGCATGTAGAGGTGAACGTGGTGGATTGCAGTCGTAGCAAACTGGATATTCAATGTGATTGCTCGATGGAGGTAGTAAAATGTTGGATGAATACTGTTTATTATGTGAGTAGAATGAGGAAGCAACGGTATCGTAATGGGTGATAGATGTTAGATATTAACGGATTAAAGACTAGAACGCAGTCAAGAGATGGAGTGATTTTAAACTAATTGTGACAGGAAGAATAGACTTTATTCTTTTTACCATGGAAGGAGAGAGCATCTTCCCTAGATTTAATCGAGAGTGTGGAAATAAAGTGAATAATGTTCCAAGCGACTGCCTTATGTTAATTCTTCATTTTTCTTTAGTATTTTAAAACCAATCGGCTGCTACCTGTGTTGTGTAGGAATGGAAACCCTCATTTTTTTTCGACAATACAAACTACTTGCCGTCAAAACGTCACATATACATATATATATTGAATAAAACTTGCTTTTTTGCATCTGCTATAAACAGATGACATACTTATTTTAAACAGTGTCAATATTTTAATAAAATGTTGCAAAATATAAGAAACTAACTTTGTAAAAATTTATATTTGGACATCTCCAGCCTTTTTAAGCCTTTCCGCTCGAATGTATAGTCTGACTAGACATCATCTTCCTTTGCAAATTTTGTTTTTGGCACCTAAAATAAAGGAAAATAAAATTTGCCTTATTTAATTAGAGCAATTTGATATTGTGCATTTGAAGGAAACTTCTTTTAAAAAAGTTGTGTACACCGAATAAAATTTGTGTAAGAGACGCCCGAGTCGAAAGGTTAAATTATATAAAATCAACATAGTTTATTTTAGCAGTTACGATGTGAAATTGCTAAAGTGATAAATTAAAATTTGGTATTGATCTTTAACTGAATATCGTTGTCTGTTGAAAATTTTACGAAGAATTCGTAGAAACTGCTGTGTTGGAAGATAGCAGCAATTAAAAAACAAGTCTTTTAAAGCATACTGCGCAGGTAATATTGCCTTTTGGGTATGGTAAAGATATTCAACACGGTGATACAAAGGGCTATATAATTAAAGTTTTGCTAAAAAGTTGTGATAGTACAAGTTAGTTCACTACTAACGTATTAAATTATTCTGAACACTCAAATATATATTTACTCTTAACTCGTAACATTTAACGAAATATTTACTTAGCATCCCTAATCAGTGTCCGTTGGGATTTACAAGTACGAGTTCCCTTTGAGCAAAATTAATGAAGTGAACTATACGTTTAGTCAATAACTAATATTAAAAGCTCAACGAATCTCCACATTAACTGGGAAGCAAAAGCCAACAGAGTGTGAAATAGTCGATTATCTAATAGAAAATTTTACATTACGATCAAAGAAAGCTTAACAAATCAATAGTGATAATTTGTGTTTGTCTTGAAAAATCATTAAAAAGGTAACATGAAACATGCTTAATAACTTCTTCTAATATGAAATATTGGATTGAGATATACCTTATATATATATACATATATACATAACTTTATAATGAAACCCGGAAACTTATTCTATTCTTATGCAGATGCTTAACCCTCGCATGTGTTCATTGTTTTAAATAATGAATTATTTTTAATAGCACAACGAAAATATTATAAAATGCGAAGCTAATCAAATAGTTTTATGCAGTTACACTGTGAAAAAAGACAGATGTTTCCAAAAATATTACTAATTTGACTAAAACTTATATTGACAAATTCACCACAGGAAAAGAGAATTTTTTTTTTGCTTTCAAAAAACATCATTGACTAAAGGCGGGATTTCTTTCTTCAGAAAATGCGTTTAAATCATTTTGTCCATGTTTTTTTTAGATTGAGAGACTTTTTATATAAATTTCGTACATTGAAATATATTTACCGATGCACAAACTTAGGAAATCAATCTATAACACCAATTTACTAATGACGTTCAGAACAGGGAGGAACTTCTACTATTTTAAAGTTCAGATTTGATAAAAATTGCCCGTCGGCAATGTGCACAACAGGTAGGAAACATTAGAAGCCCCTCCCTGTTCTGAAAGTATTTTGTAAATTGGTGTTTTAAATAGGTTTCCCAAGTTTATGCATCGGTAAATATCTTTCAATGTACGAATTTAATATGAAATGTCTGACAATCTAAAATGATATGAACAACATGATACAAATGCATTTTCTGTAAGGTAGAATCCGTAGCCAATGATGTTTTTTGAATGAAAACGAGAATTCTTGTTTCCCGTCGTGAATGTGTTAATAGACTAACACTTATATTAAACATTTCGGCACAGATTAGTACAAATATGTATCAGTGGCCTACTTTTTTATTTCAATCATACCACCTTTTGTTTTCTAAGCTCTTCAATACACTTATGTTAAAATACTTGGACGAGAATTCCAGCAAAAAAAAAAAAACTTTTTTTGTAAAATGTGGTACGATTGAATAAACAAATAGCCGCCAGTAGAGAAAAGTTTACCCCGTACCGGTCAAAACTATAAGGTTTTCAAATTTTTTTCTAGAAATCGTTTGCCGTTACAAATTACAAAATGAGCATTTGTTTCAATTAATTGTAAAGTTTTTGTTACCATATAAGACAATTTTTTTATTCAAAAGTAGTGGTAGTTTAGTAGTTGATTTAAGCATACACATTTGTTATACACTTTTGTCAACATAACAGTAGCAAGTAATTGTTGACTATTTTAATTTGTCGTAATTCTAAACCCCTATTTAAAATTTTTCTATGTGTAAAATAGTGGTTTCTTCGTAGTTAATTTAAGAATACGCATTTATTTAACTGTTGCATGCACGAAACATCGTCAGATAACGGGTCAATTAGGAAAAGATTTGCTAATTTAAAGCAAAATGTGAATACTGATTTTACGTAATTCCACAACTGTCCTTAAAGCCAGCTGTTATCTTGATGAAAAGTACATTATAGTAGTGAATACCAGATCAAAACTGTTTCAAACACCTTTAAATTGTTTTCTCTTTCTTTTTCCGGTAACAGTTTTATTTTTTTTCCATTTATAGCGAAAAAAAAAACAAAAAAAAAAAAAAAAAAAAAAAAAAAGATGAACAAGCATTTCAAATCCTGTAATTATTATGGGGAGTAATTCGAAACAGACACAACCATCTGTATTTCAATGCACATAACTAAAAGTTTTTCAGTTCAAGTTTCTCGGAGTTTACGTTGTAACGGTAGAAGTGATAAAGTCTCTTACTTTAAAAAATACCTCCCCTAATAACATATATTACTAGTTATATTGCTATATAACTACTTTAGCTAATATAGTATTTTCAGTAGTACGTACTTATAGTAACTTGAACATCATGGCGTCTTGATTAATACTGCTTTACCCTTTACCTACTGCGTTATGATCTACTGCAATTTTTTTCATGTTTTTTTTTTTTCAGTTACTACAATTAAATTAAAGGTAAAACATAAAAAGATTACTCACACGTGAAAAATTTAATTTTTTAGAGGTAAATAATTGAATTGGTACTTTAAAGTACCATCAGTACACTATGACTAAAATATCGTAACAGAAAACCCACAAGGTTTTCTGTTGACACCAGAACTGACACCAGAACTGTGGTAAAATATTTTAGATTTTATAAGTATGTGAAATATAGCCTTCTTCATATTTACAAATAAATGTTTTGGCAAATTCCGGTGCCAGTCATTTATTTCAACACTTTGCATTGAAAATGCTTTGCCCCTGAAAGGATTAAAAAAACTTTTTTTTTCTTTTTTAGGTTTCGATCTTGTTAGCAGTCTTTTAGTTATGCGACGTCTATATTCCAGGGACAACATGTTCTCTCGCATCTCCACATATGTAATATATGAATTTAACTTTGCCATTTCTAGCATAGCATAAAAGAGCCGGTGCCACAACTTTTTCGATTTTCTATAAAAAATAACAATGAAACAGAAAAGAAATACTTGGAAAATTCTTTCTACACTACATTTTAGTAATTTCATTTTAAAGCAGATGAAAACGATGGATAACTACACAGACGAAAAGTAAACAAGAAGTTTTTGTCCAACACCCAGTGTACTGACGGTACTTATAAGTACCACAGAGTAATTCGACTGTTAAATGAAATACATGCACCATTCACCTAAAATATCTAGTCCATTTGTGTTCTAAGATCACAATGAACACATAAAAAAATCCAACACTTATCTTATATCCCTTACTGTGTTTGCAGCGATAAAAATACGAGCGTGACAATCTGTACAAAATGCCGGAAAAAAACACATCGAGTCTTTCAAAGATCGCCTCCTTACTCGCTAAAATAACAAACCTGGAACTACTGCTGCCACGTATCCGGATAAAGTGGCGTTAAAAGAGTGTTTTTTCTAAGTACCATTAGAATATTAGTAATATTCACCCCGGTAAATGGTTAAAAGAGATGTAGTGCTGCATTGAAAATTTTCATTCAAGTTTCTAGTAACTTGTCTGTTGAAATAAATTATTTTTTATGCAAGTTTTATCACCCAAATTATTATTCATTAAATTGTAGATTATGCAATATTATGTTAATTTAGCGGATATTTAAATAACAGTATTTCCAAACAATAATCATGGTATCTTTGTATTAATAACCTTTGTATGAATTTCTGTAATTAAATAAACCTAATATATAAGTATTCGAAAATACTAGTTTGACAACACTACAAAAGATATTTTCAAATTTTGTCTGAATTTCTATTGTTATCAAGTTCTGTATTACAATTAAAATTAATTTTGTCTATCAAAAAATTAAAAATGTTTAAAAAAACTTTCAAAAGATGAAATATATTTGAAAATGTCTTATAAACTTTGTTTAATAAAAGGACTTGGGCTAACATTTATATTAATGAGCTCCTAAAAATGAAATTTTTAAAATTGCACATACCGATACACTATACAGGGTGTTTCATAAAGGATGGGCAAAACTTTAAGAGGTGATAGTACACATCCAAACAAACAACTTTCATCGAAGAATGCATGGCCGGAGATAAAAAGCAAATGTGCTAGAGAGCAGCAAAGATGATCTTGTTATACGACAGGATTACGAGCTTGGTCTCCATTTTTTATCAGATAATCCGAATTCATTTCAGACATTTTGTGATTACATATAGTACAGATTTTTTTTAAATAATTTTCTGGCATGAATGGGGTATTTCGACATAAAAATGGAGACCAAACTAGCAACCCTGTTATACGAGTCAAGAAACACAGAATGAACGATTAAGTGGCAAACGCATGGTTAGAAACCGCTCTCCGTACAATCGTTGAGCCTCTGGGCCATTTTCATTTGTAGTCGGAAATAACACGCAAATGATCTCGTGCATCTGGAAACTTGGTCGATGCAAGCGTAAAAGCTCCATTCCTGTTGCAAGTTATCGGGAGAAAAACGACACTAATAGCATGCAAATGTGATATGGGTAACAAGAGGAACGCATATGTAAAATTTCCCATCGATTATTACATCTCAGCCGCCGATCCGACTTTGCAACCGTCATTCGCTGTAGGAATGTGTAGAAAGATGTTGCCCTTGACTAATAGGAAAAAGGCTGTTTTGTGTTTTATCTACGAAGGAAAATGTGCTCAGTCGCTCAACGATAGTACAAAGAGCGGTTTCCCACCTTCTTTTTGCCACTTAATCGTCCTTTTTGTATTTTTGCCTTGTATAACTGGGCTGCCTTTTTGGTCTCAATTTTTATTTCGATATTTCGCATTCATACCGGAAAATTAAAAAAAAAAAAAACATCTGGACGATGTGTAATCGCAAAATTTCTGTCATTAAATAAAGCAAAAATACTATTTTTAATTTCTGGCTCGAATTACGATTTTCTGAATAAAACGGAGGTATAACAACAACATCACATTTGATGCCCTCTAGCACATTTGCGTTTTATTTCCGACCATGCATTCTCTGATGAAAGTTGTTCGTTTGGATAAGTACTATCACCTCTTAAAGAGTGGCCCATCTTTTATTAAACATCCTGTACTATAGCTGTCTTGCAAGTCCAATTATATAAAAAGGTGACGAATTCTTAAAAAATCGTACGATACAATTTTTGGGCAGTTCAGTTTTACTGTACACTCAGACAGATTGTACAATTTGAGTTGTTCTACATTGAGTGCTATACTCTCTCTTTGTTGTACAGTCGTTCAAGAATAGAGAACACTCAATACATCCTAATCACCAAAATTGCCCCAGATAAGAACGAAGATAGCTATTTGACTAGCATTTAAGTCAGCTTTAAATTTTATTTATTTTTTAGTAAATTTAGGAGGTAGCCTTTATAGTCAGATTGCACCAAACCAGAAGTATTCGATATACACGTCTAAGTTGGCTTCATATTATTTGTTATAGTTTTATCTCTTCTTTTTCAGGATGTGCTATACCATTACCATAGTTGGCAACCTCACGATTTTTTTAATACCAGTAAATTCTTACAAAAATGTTCGCTTTATTTAATTTCAGAAATTGTGCGCTTGTACAAGACAAGTATTTCTGCATAAGAATTTTTGCACTAAAAAAATCGGGAGTTGGCAACTACACATTACTGATAGGTCTCACAGGGCGTAGATTTGCTTTGCAACTAGGAAACCACTGGACACATTAACCTGTCACTGAATAAGATAATTTTTAAATTCTAAAAGAGTGGTAGCAAAATATCTAAATTTTTATTATGAATTCATATTTATGATAGTGTATGCTTCAAAATGAATCCAACAGATTTGAATACTTGACTTATTTTCATGTCTAAACCGTTGGTTGCAAGTGAGGTTTTGAAAAATGTCGTGAATTCAGCGATTGCGTAAAAATAAGTAATATTTATATTAAAATTTTAATTAACCTTCCTACCCTGTTGATATTTTTCTCAAACTTAATAAAAACACTTTACACAAGAATTTCCTTTAAAAACTATTTAATGTATTTATTTATATTAGTTTATGAAAATTTTCTGGTTCGAATCGAATGAAATGAATTATAGAAATGGGTCAGTTAGACCCATTCAGGGTAGGAAGATTAAGATGTCATAATTTTTTTACTGCTAAAAACATTATAAATGTTCACTAGATAACTTCTTTTTATTTATTTTCTGAATTTGTTTAGTTTTAAATTTTATTCAGGTCCATGTGGATCTCAGTACTCAACTGCTTTAAATAGTTTTAAACTCAAGGGATACTGTTACCGTGTTTAGAAATAATAAAGTCCCATTATATTTAATTAACTTAAAATATGTTTTTTTTTCTTTTTGCAGAATATGCTATTTAAACTAGGTTAAGAGGAATTTGTATATTTGTTTGATTAAATATTATTTATTGCTGATTAAATTCTGCAATTTTATTGAAAATACACAGATACGTTGGAGACCATATATAATGTATTTTTTACTGAAAATAAATAAAGGTGATCATTTTTATACGTATAGTTATATTTGTAAACTATTATCTCGCGTAACTAATACATAATAATAATAAAATATTAAAAGATTTCTTTAGGTCAACTTTTAAATTTATTTTTTTATCCCAATTCTATTAATACTAATACATATGTACTTTTTCTTCTTATATATTATTTTTAAACTTCGTGATGGAAATCAAATAGCTAAATTTTTTTAAGTGTACAAACATATTGTCTAATAGTGTTAAAATTAATAATTTTCTTCAAAATAAAATTTAACCAAAGTTATGATTATTGAGCTTTTCTAGAAGCTAGCTGCGTAAACAAAGTTACATTCAGTGCAAAATCGTGAGCACAGGTCAGTGAATACTACAGTTTACGATATGATGAACTTACAGGCCGGCATATTCTCATAGGTACATCGAAGCTCCTCCCAAGCCAAACTGATCGCAAGATATGTCAATCTAGCAATTTGTTGATACAATGACCGAAAATAGATTATTTAAACTAAGGAATTATCTGTATTTTGTTGATAATCCTATCACTCTTTTTAGATTTTACAAGAGAAAAATAAAGCTTACCTCGATCTAAACATATTTCTTTCGACTAAAAAAGATTTCCTTTTCTGGGCAGCGTGATTCCCCACCATATGGACTTTCAAAACCACATCTCTAGGTGTATAATATTTGTCCTGTCTGTTAGAGAGAGATGGATTGGTATTAGATTTCTCTATATACATATGTTAGCAATGGCAGTATTTCATCAGAGGATATGCAATTTTCTCGTTTAGGTGGGGTATTGTTAAATTATTATGTTAAAGTGTGCCCCAATATTTTAACCATATAATTGATACAGAGAGACTTTTTACTAGCTTAAAATGTGCAGAATACCTTTTGCAAAATATTTTTTTTCCAGCAAATATTACGTCAAATAGAATAGTTTCTGCTACACAAAAATTGAGAATTGGTAAAGAACAGGAGGGAAAAAGAGAGTAGGATGGGGTTTTTAGAGATGATGAGATTTACGTTTTAAAGTGGAAATATAACAAATCAGTTACTTTTCTTTCAACATGTTTTGAAAGTGAAGCAATTTATACATGTTTGAGATAGTCGAAAGAGGATAAGGAAAAAGTAAAAATAGCCAGGCAGCTGCAGCAATAATGTACTACATATCTACAGGTGGTACAGATCTTTTACTGGTAACTACCATATTGTGACTGTGCAGCAAAAACAAACAAATGGCCAACGCGTAAATTTAATCACTTTGTTTACCTACCTAGAGGTTTCTAATTGCTGGAAACATTTCGTAAGAGATAATAAAGCGATGAAGGTGAAAATACATGTCATTAATAGATTATAGGATGTGTATTGCTACACTTTTGATCAAGTATTAAGGAAGAAATGATATAACTCCCCGCAGACGCAGGCTACCAATAAATTAAAGTTCTGAAAGAAGAAATGACAAAAAAGCAAAGAAAAATAAACGCACCCTCAAAGGAAATCCGTCTTGGCAAGGTAGCACATTTACCAAGACTTATAGACATCAAAAATGCGTCCAACTGTTACACGGAAGAATGTAAATAAAAAGAAGAGCTATAGGTATAAAGTGCAAAGTTTATTTAGGCATTTTCAAAAACAATTGCTTTGAAAATTTACCCACTAAGTAAAAAATAAAGTAATAAAATTTAAATTTTGCAGTCATTTCTGAAGTAACGCTCAAAGTAAAAATTATTTAATTTTTTTGAGATTTAAGATTTAATTGATTTAATACATTGAAAGCAATAAATATAATATCAAATTATGAAATATATAAAAACGAATCATTCATTTTCGGAAATTAAAAAAACAATGATTTACAAAGATTTTCCAAAATTTTGAACTTTTTACTCAATTGTGTCAGAAGGTCCACATATGTTGACCTCCATTTACTAGTATCCTGGTGCATCAATTTTTTTAATTTTTCTATTAATATCATTTCTGACACCAAAATAGGTAAAGAAACCTATTCTAACATTTTTTCAAAAAATATTTTTTGTTCAGTAACGAAGAGGTTACCTCTGCGCATCTGTTTTAATGTTGCGTCAACATAACACCAGCAGGTAATGGTTGACTATTTTAGAATTTTGTTTTAATTCTAAACCAATATTTTCGGATTTTTAATTCTGAACAGCTATTTTAGAATTATACATTTGAAAAATAGTGATAACTTTGTAGTTAGATCAAGCATAAGTAATTATTTTACTACATCAACGCGACACTGATAAGTAATGGATCAATAAGTGTCTTTTCCTTTGTTCAAATGGTCAATTTTTCTAAAAATGTGAGTACAGATTTAATAAAACGCCATAGCCGTCTTCTACGTCCAGCTATATTTGTGTTGATCAAAGGAAATTTAAAGAACCCGGAAACACATTTCAAAATAATTTCAATTTTTTTTTATTTTATTTCTAATTAATTTTCCTCTAAGAATATTTTTCTTTACATTTATAGCTAAATGCAGGTTTATAATAAAGAGATGAACGAGTATTTTAAATGGTTATTTTACCGCAAATGAATAATGAGGGCCAATTTTACTTTAGTGTACCAAACGGAAGGCATTTTCCATGTACTTTAGGAATAATGCAGCAGGGTTGCCAATATGGTATTTCCTTTAATACATAAACTCCGAATTTGTAATAAAAATGACAAAAGAAGAGCATTTATTTTATGAAATTACGAATGTCTACCATTAAAAAAGCAAACATTTCTATGCGGAATTACTAGTATAAATTATAAAGGTATTGGGTCGATCGGAAAGTCGTGTCATGTCGGGAAAATCAATTCGTACCGGAAAATTCTATCATTTAATTATATTAGACATTGATTCCGATTTCTAATAATTACCGGGCAGAATTTTCCAGTGCGAGTTGATTTTCCAAACACGGCACGACTTTTCAATAGACACAATAACATAAAGCCAAACTGTACACCCTGTTATGCAGGTTTAAAGTTTAAAATTCCTAAAAAAAAAATAAAAAACAAACGCGCCTTTCTTTGCAAATCGTTTAGATTCATACTGCAAAAAATATATCACTAGACTTTGTATAAAATCGTGATAAATGAGTGGTTAATGAGATTTCGTCACAATATTTATAAGTTGATTATTCACAAAACCACTATTCAACTGGACTTATTTATAAGTCTAATTATGTGAAACCCGGTCGAAGGCTTTAGCATTGTTTTCAAATGAAACATTAATTTGTTGTTTCCTGTGGAAGCCCACGTGGACATGTTCAAACAGTATCCAAAGCTGGTGTTGGGTTGAGTTTTTGGTCAAAAACCCAACCATATTATGACCGAATTGGAAGTCGCGAATAACATTTTACATTATCACAAAATTATTTAATATTTTCTTTTAATCATGTAAAGGTATATCAATGTCGCTTGTTTAAAATTTAATAATAAAGGTATCGCTTTTTAAAAAAATAATTCAACTTTATTTGTTGTTAGTAATTCACTTTCAATCTGTTTTAAGTGAAGATGCGTTTTCCATTCATTTAAAAATAATTCACGCATGAACGGGTTACAGTGATGATAAAACGTCTGAGGAATTTTCAGTCAAAGTAAATACGTTCCTCATTACCGTGTAACAACGTGTGTTTGCTTTGTAAAGGTACATGTGATCCACCGCCTTCAGAATACTAGGCCTGAGCGATAAAATCATCTTTAATTAATAAATTAATTAATAAATTGTCTTTAATAAATAAGTTAATACAATCGTCTTTTAAAGCATGCTGCAGAGGTATCATTGACTTTTGGGTATGGTACAGATATTCAGCACGGCGATACAAAGTGTTAAATAATTAAAGTTCTGCTAAAAAGTAGTGATGGTACAAGTTAGTTCACTACTAACATATTAAATTATTCTGAACTTTCGAATATATATTTACTCTTAACTCGCTACATATAAACCTTTTCGGCGCGGTGTCCTTAAAAAGGGACACCTAATTTTAATTCCAAAACTGACAAACGGCACCAAGAATATTTAACTAAAATTTTCCTATTATAATGTACATGAAAATAAGCAAGTTCGTCTTTTCTAAGAAATTCGTTTATAAATTGCGGTGTCAGTCCAATATTCCATCAGTTTATAAACAGAATTACTCCGCGCCGGTAAGGGTTAACGAAATATTTACTTAGCATCCCTAATCAGTGTCCTTCGGATTTATCAGTACGAGGCATTCCATTTGAGCAAACTTAGCGAAGTGAAATATACCGTTATGTCAATAACTAATCATAAAAGCTCAGCGCATCTTCACATTAACCCTTTATCTACTGCATTATGATTTACTGCAATTTTTTTCATGTTTTTTTTTTCAGTTTCTACAATGAAAATTAAAAGATAAATATAAAAAAATACTCATCCCGGAGAAATTTATTCCTTAGAGATAATTAATTAAAGTGGTATTTTAAAGTATCTTCAGTACACTATAACTAAAATATCGTAACAAAAACCCACAAGGAATTTCAAATGGCACCAGAATTGTGTTAAAATATTTTCAATTTAATAAGTATGTGAAATATATCCTTTTTTCATATTTGCAAATAAAGTTTTTGGCAAATTCCTTTGCCAGTCATTTTTTTCTACACTCTAGCATTGAATATGCTTTGCCCCTGAAAGGTTAAAAAAAAACTATTTTCTTTTAGGTTTAGATGCTGTTAGCTGTCCTTTATTTATGCAGCGTCTATATTCCAGGAACAACATGTTTTCTCGCATCTTCACATATGCAATATATGAATTTGCATATGTCATTTCTAGCATAGCAAAAAAGAGGTTTAGCTGGTGCCACAACTTTCTATAAAAAATAATAATGAAACAGAAAAGAAAACTTGGAAAATTATTACTACAATACATTTTATTAATTACATTTTAAAGCAGATGAAAACGATGAAGAACCATATAGACGAAAAATAAACAAGAAGTTTTTCTCCAACACCTAGTATACTGACGGTACATATAAGTACCACCGAGTAACTGAACTCTTATTCAAATACATAACCGTTCACCTAAAATAGCTTGTGAAATTTTAATTCTAATATCCTAATGAACACATAAATAAATCAACACTTATCTTATATCCTTTACTGTGTTTGCAGCAATAAAAAGACGACCGTGACAATCTGTATAAAATGACGCCACAAAACACATCGACTGTTTCAAAGATGGCCTCCTTCCTCGCTAAAATAACAAAGCTAGAAATACTGCTGTCATGTATACGGATAAAGTGGAGTTAAAAGAGTGTTTTTTGCCAAGTACCATTAGAATATTAGTAATATCTAGTATGGGATGAAAGTTTAAAGTAAGTGGTGCTTATAAGTACCGTTAGTAGATAAAGGGTTAAATAGGAAGCAAAAGCTATCAGAGAGTGAACTTGTCGATTATCTAATGGAAAATTTTATTTTACGATCGAAGAAAGCTTAACAAATCAATAGTGATAATTTGTGTTTGACTTGAAAAATCATTAAAAGTGTAGCATGAAATGAGCGAGATAACTTCTTCTAATATGAAGCACTGGACTAATATATATCTGATATTAGTGCTGCACAACCTTTTTGCCAGAAAATTGTTTGCCACCACAAAAAATTTTAAAGTAAAATTTTAATTATTTAATAGCGAAGTTTCTGTCAATTAATCAGGGAAATTTTTCTGCATAATAATAGTGGTAGAAACGGTGGCCCGCGTGCCACAGGTTTTGCACCCCTATCTTATACATACATTTAATATAATATATAACTTTATAATGAGAGTCAGATAGTTTATTCTTTTAGAGCTGCTTAACTCTCTCATGTGTTAATACTTAACGGACGAGTCACTTCAATTGACGTTTTCGGGTATTGGTGGAAGAAATTATTACTGGTACGGGGAATTTTGTAAGGATGAGTAAAGAAGGTGTAATCCAGGCATGCTTACTTTTGGTTGGTTGTGAGCAAGTTTTAGTTTCTAACGATATTTGTAAACGTAAATTTCGTGCTCGTTTTCGAAAAATGAACCGTCCTCAATGTGTTAATTTTTTTTTTTTTTAATGAATAATTTTTATTAGCACAATGAAAATGTTATAAAACACGTAGCTAATCGAACAGTTATATGCTATTACACTGCAAATATATATATATAAATATATAGGGTGAGTCTAAAATCATGGGACAAACTTTGAGGGGTGGTAGAGTTTACTATATCAAACAATTACTGTATAAAAATATATGACCGGAAAGGACGCGTTGAGGTACAAACACAAGGGGGGGATGGGGGCAATTTGGCGCTCTTTTTTTATTTAAAAATTTCTCATTCATACCAGAAAATTCCTATACTATTCTTTTCTTTATTTGAGACAGACATTCCATGATTACATACAGAAAATATTCTTCTTTGAAATTTTCCGGTAGGAAATCAAAATTTTTGTATTAAAAAAAAAAAAAAAAAAAAAACTGGCAAATCTGTCAAACACCGGAAGTATATTAAAAGAAATAGAAATGGAGTTTTTTTTTTAATTCAAAAATTTCGATTTCATACCAGAAATTTTCAAAGAAGAATTTTTCTTTCTGTAATCATGGAACGTCTGTTTTAAATACAAAAAAGAATAGCATAGGAATTTTCTAGTATGAATGAGAAATTTTGAAATGAAAAAAGCGCCACATTGCAGCCCCTGGTGTTTATACCTCAACGCGTCACTTCCGATCATATATTCCTTTACAATAATTGTTTGTTATAGTGAGCTCTATCACCCCTCAAATGTTGCCTCATGATTTTAGACTCACCCTGTATATATATATATATCTGAAATATAATTACTTTAAAAATAGAACAACCATAGCGGTCATTTTGACGACTGTCTGATAAAACTAGTTCGATTCGAGCTAGAAATTTCTTTATAAAATAAGTTAAATAGGTTTAATAAAATTTCTGGTGAAAAATATTTTTACTAACAAGTGAGTAAATTTTCTGGTCGATATCGTGTTCAAATCTTTTCAAGATAATCTCCCACAAAAAGCTTTGTGTAAAATGTGGTGCGAATGAATACAAAAATAGTCGCCATTAAAGGCCAGATTTCAACCTTTTTTTCTTAAAATCGTTTGCAGTTGCGATTTACAAAACGTTGTCTTTGTTCGAATTAATCGTAACGTTTCTGTTACTATAGTAACATTAAGACATTTTTTTTAAATTCAAAAATAGTGGTTGCCAAATAGAAACTAAGAACTAAAAGATCTTCATAAAACAGCATCAAAATATTTTAGCTTAATAGTTAATTTAAGAGTACACATTTAGTTTACAGTTACGTCAACATAACACCAGGAAGTAATTATTGACTTATTTAATTTTTTGAAATTCTAAACCGCTTTTTAAAATGATTCTAATTGTAAAATAGTGGTAGTTTTTTAGTTTATTTAACACTAGAAAGACGGGGAATTTTACTCAAATTTTATAAAAATGGTTCGCACCAGAACTTTTATTTTAAATTATTAACTTATTTATTTAACTAGTTTTTTTCCTTATTATCTTTTAAACTAGTTTTATAAAGAAATTTCTGGTTCGAACCGAAATATATTCTTTTGGCAGCAGACAAAATGACCGCTCACCGTCTTTCTAGTGTTAAGTATTCGCGTTAATTTTACTGTTGCATGAGCGCAACATAGTCAGATAACGGGTCAATCCGAAAAAATTTCTTAGTTCATTTTTAATGTTTATACTAATTTAACATAGTATCATAGCTGGCCTTAAATCCAGCTATTTTCTTGATCGAAGATCAGTCAATACAGAGGACAAAAAAATATAGCTGTTCAAAGACCTTTGAATTGTTTCCAATTAATTTTTCCGGTACGAATTGTTTTATATATATAGCTGAAAACAAATTTAAAAAAATAAAAAAAAGATGAACGAGTATTTCAAATCCTGTAAAGCAGGTGTGGCCAACTATGGCATGCCGGATACCAGTAATTTTTAAAAGAAATAACCGACTTCTTAAATCGCAGAGATTCGATGAATAGATAAAGTAATGATAACTAGAAATTTGTAGTGGTGTCGAGCGTGCCACAGTTGGCCACTTCTGTTGTAAAGATTATTGCGGGGGGTCATTAGAAACAAACACAAACAATGTTATTTTACCACGCAATTTTTTTTTAAGTTTTTCACTTCCAGTCTCTCGGAGTTTACGTTTTAAGGGAAGAAGTAGTCCAGTCACTTCCTTTAACACTAAAACGGCGGCGAGGGGTCATTTTGACCCTTGCTAACTGAATACATGTCGATTCGCACCAGAATTGTTTTTAAATATAAGATTAATATATTCTGCACAAAAATAACTTAAAAAAGTAAGTGAATTAGTTTTAAGTAAAAATTCTGATGTGAAATATATTTATAAAATTTGGGTAAAATTTCCCGCCATTCTAGTGTTAAAACATACCGTTCCTCAGTACATACAAGGTGATTCCAAATTCATAGTACAAACTTTGGTAGAGGACACTGTAACAATCATTTATTGTATAGGAATTTATAGGAATGTATAGGCGTAAGTGAAGCGTTGAGGTACAAACACCATTGGGCCAATTTGACACTTTTTTTAATTCAAAAAGTTATCATCCATACCAGAAAATTTCTATACTATTTTTTACTTTACTTAAGACAAAACGGGTGCTGAACAGGTGAGCAGCATTGAGGGGTTTCCTAGCTGAAAACAGCTTAACACGCAAGCTAGGAATTGAAGTATCTTCTGTTTTATGAGCCATTAGAAAAAATTTAATTGTAGTTAAGAACTACTTGAGAATTAAAATAAGAAATTAAAAGAGGGATTTAAAAGTTAAGAATTTAAAAGAAATAAGTTTAATATTAGGCAAATCTTCAGTTACATAAATAGAAATTACTTTAAAAGAATATTTAAAATGGTCTAACTGTAGTTAAGAAACTACTATAAAAGGATTAAAAAGAGAGAAAAAGTTAAAAGTTGGCACTGTTCAGAATTACTCTTACCAAGCTTGGGCAGGAAAAGCTGAAAGGAGGTAGCAAAGCCACTTTTAACAAAAAGAAGAGGCTTTTCAGGGCCATACATTTTTTTTCTCCTATATACCAATATCGTGAGAATATAGCTTTTTCTTATATATATATATATATATATATATATATATACCGGGTGTCCCAAAAAGGACTGACTGATTTTAAAATTCAATAATTTCCAAATGGTGACAGATATTAAAAAAATTCTTGCAGGAGGGTTATGCATAAAGTCAAAAGTTTTATTGCAGTGATTTTCGATTTTAGTTCGAATTACAAACAATAGATGGCGCTGCGATCAATAGAGGCTAAATTCAGGCTCGATTTTTGGTACTTCGTGGCCCGGATAATACATTTCCATCTCCTTTTTCTACATGGAACAACAGAAAGGACCAAGAATCGAGCCTGTATTTAGCGACTATTGCTTACAGCGCCATCTATTGTTTGTAATTCGAACTAAAATCGAAAATCACTGTAATAAAACTTTTGACTTTATGCATAACCCTCCTGCAAGAATTTTTTTAATATCTGTCACCGTTTGGAAGTTATTGAATTTTAAAATCAGTCAGTCCTTTTTGGGACACCCGGTATATATATAAAGACAGTAAAGAAGATAGAAAGAGGCAATCTTAGTGTGGTGAACCCAGAGATTACTGGGTGTCCACAATCATGGAGAACCTAGGGCGTTTACAATGGTGGGGCTTGAAGGTGTCATAATCTGGAAGCTCCGCTACTATTTCGTTTGGAAGGTCGAAGATATTGCTATAGAATTTTTTAGCCAGATCGCTGATGAGCTTACGCAGGGTGATGGTTTTGAGATCTCTTCGGAAGTTGAATTACGTAAGTAACGTGAAGCGTTACGAACAATGCGCAAAAGTCTGTTATGCAGACGACTTAAGTTGTCCATGGAAGTCCTGAAGGTGAAGCCCCAGACCGGACTGGCATATGTCATAATTGGAAGAATGCATGAATTATAAAGGATGAGTTTATTATGAACTGAGAGGGTTTTGCTATTGAGAAAAGTTTTAATTGAATTGAAAGCTCCAGCGACTTTCCCTCTAATAGAAAGAATGTGCTTGCCCCAAGTTAAACGGCGATCGAGGATGACCCCAAGATATTTAGCTTAGTCAGACCAAGGGATTGCAGTGTTATTGTATATTATTGCGTTAGGGAATGTTAGTTTGCGAGAGAAATATACTGCAGAGGTTTTGTTTTCATTAACAAAGACGCGCAATAACATACATCAGTTCATTAAATCGTCGAAATGTGTCTACAGGTACCTGCCTAGAGTGTACGGAAGGTGAGCGGAGGCATAAATGCAAGTGTCGTCCACATAAAGGGCGAGGTATGAGTGCAGAATGCGAGGGAGATCATTAAAGAAGATGTTAAATAATATAGGTTCCAACACGCTCCCCTGAAGGATACCCGCTAGGATGAAAAGTATAACAGAAAGAATGTTGTTTCTGCGGACGCGAAAAATGCGGTCGCAAAGTTACGTGTATATTAAATGTATTATTTTGGGATAAAATCCGAGCTAAATTAGATTGTAAATGAGGCCCTCATGCAAGACCTTATCGAATGCCTTTGCGACATCATGAAATATGGCAGCTGCAGGGATCTTAAGACAATCATTTCATGATTAGATAAAAAAAAAAAATCTTCTTTAAAAATTTCTGGTGTGAAATCGAAATTTTCGAATTAAAAAAATCTCCATTTCTATTTCTTTTCATGGATTTCCCGTGTTGACATATTTGCGTTTCCTTTTAATTCGAAAATTTAGATTTTACACAGGAAGTTTTCAAAGAATTTTTTTCTTTATGTAATCATGAAATGTCTATTTTAAATAAAGGAAAGAATAGTATAGGAATTGTCTGGTATGAATGAGACATTTTGAAATAAAAAAAGGGCCAAATTGGCTCCCTGGTGTTTGTACCACAGCGCCCATACATTCCTGCACAATAAATGATTGTTACAATATCCTGTACCAACCCTTAAAGTTTGTACCATGAATTTATAATCACAGCGTATATTGCTATATAACTAGTTTCGGTAATAAGACATTTTCAGTAGTTCTTATGCAACTTCCACATCATCAAGTATTGTATAATACTGTTTAAAAGTGATCTAGTGCTGCATTGAATGTTTTGATTCAAGTTTCTAGTAACTTGTTTGCTGAAGTAAATTATTTTTATGCAAGTTTCATCGCCTAAAATTGTCGGAAATAGTTCAAAATGTATTTCGACCTTTCGTTTGTGAAATATGCGGCAGGTGGCGACACTTTACGGACAAACGTCAAACAATTCTAATAGACTGACAATCACCCGTAATAAACTTATCTTTCGCTTATTTCTGCAGAGAGGGCAGCACCAAAACTGTGAAAGACTCTGTGATCTGAACATCTTAATTTGAACTTATAGACAATAGACTCCATTCCAGCTGTGATCAGCGTTTTTCCTTTGTAAAATGAGTGTTCGACAAAGAGCCCTTGCTTCTACTAAAGAAACCCTTTCGTCTCTGTATAGGGCTTAACTCTTAAGTGATAAGGACCTATGTTTTGCCTGTCACTCTATGCATTCACTTTTTATGGGAAGCTAAGTTTAGCTCTCAAGAATGCAATCTGTTTATAATCTCAAATTTAAATGTATATTTCACCGTTATTCAATATTGTATATCGCATATTAATAATTTGTGTTTCATTAAAGCCTAGATTGTTTCCACAGAGGATGTCTCCGTGACTGCTGCAATATTACACATTACAATCCATTTAATAAAATCTTATAGCTTACAGCTTTTCGACGGATACAGCAACTTCTGTGAAATTCCGAAGAATCAGCGCTCTCACCTATACAGGTAAGAAGAATTATTTTATCTTACAAACATTCTGCAATTGAAATTAACTTTCAATTAAAATAATTTAGAAAAACACTAAAATGAAAGAACAGCCTTTATTTTATTAAGAATTCACAACCTCCAAAACCTTCAAAAATATTATTCGCAACACCCCAGATTATACAGTTTTATAATAATTTAGCGCATATTTGAATAACAGTATTTCCAAATAACAATCTCTGCTTTGTTTAATCACGATATTACTGTAATTCAATAAAACTGACATAACGATTTGAAAATTGTCGTTTGGCAACACTACAAAAGATTTTTTTTCAAATTTGGTCTGTATTTCTATCGTTCAAAAGTTATGTATTACATTTAAAATTAATTTTGTATATAAAAAATTGATACAGTTAAAAAAAGAATTTTTAAAATATGAAATATATTTAAAAATGTCTATTCAGTGAAAACAGTTGGTATTATTAACCTTGTTTAATAAAATGACTTAGACTAACATTTACATTGATTGAACGATACGCTCTCAAGAATTTTTTTTTAATTGCACAAACTGATTTATCACTATGTTATACCTGTCTTGTAAGTCCAATTATATAAAAAAATAAGAAATTTTAGAAACATTTTGCAGTACAATGTGACAGTACAGATTGTGCACAGCAAAATCTTACAATGCACTCACACAGATTGTACGATTTGAGTTGTTGTGCATTCAGTGTTATACTGTCTCTCAGTTGTACAATTGGCCAAAAATCGAGAACACCCAATGTATTCTAATCATCAAAATTGCCTCGGAGAAAACAGCCATTCGACTGACAGTTATGTCTTCTTTAAATTTATTTTTAACCCGGGAACGCTCGCGCAAATCCTGGCTATATACGATTTATGCTTTGCCACCAATAAATTCAAATAAAAATCGTCATGCTATTTAATCATTGAGATTGCTCTCCAATTCTGCGATAAAATTATTTGAGGATTACTTTTCGAAAAATAGTGGTGAGGAATGTAATAATCGTGCGCACCCTAGTTTGTCATACCCTGCAGGTGTAATCCCGGGTTAAAAAGTAAGTTTAGGGTATAGCCTTCATAGTGAGTTTCTACAAAACCAAAAATATTCAATGTACACGTCTGAGTTCGCTTCATGTTATTGGTTATAATTTTAACACTTCTTTTTCATGATGTGCTATATCATTACTCATTGGTCTCACAGGGCGTGTAGCTGCCTTGCAACAAGAAAACCACTGGGAACTTTCACCTTTTACTAAATAATACATTTTTTTAAATTCTAAAATAGAGGTAGCTTGGTAGTTAATTTATTGGGTCGTTCGGAAAGTCGCGTCCGTTTGGGAAAATCAATTCCTACCGAAAAATTCTGCTCTGTAATCATTACACTTTAGATATCGGAATCAAAGTCTAATAATTAAATGATAGAATTTTCCGGTACGAATTGATTTATTCAAACGGACACGACATTTTAAACGACCCAATAACAGTGAGCATTTGTTTACTGTTGTGTCATCGTAACACAGGCATGTGATTTCCGCTTTTTTGCACACCAATTTATTCTTAGAGAAAATATTGTTATCTTAAATCGCAAAAATGTTCCGATTAAATAAAACGACATTTTCTCTAACAAAATACCGGTGTCCATAAACGCGGAAATCACATGCCTGGTAACAACAAAAGGTAATGGTTGACTATTTTGGACTTTTTTTAAAAATTCTATACCAATATATTTGAATTTTTAAATTCTGAATAACTATTTTAGAATTTTCTAACTAAAAAATAGTTGTAACTTTGTAATTAGTTCAAGCATACGCAATTATTTTACTACATCAACGAACACACAGTCAGGTAATGGGTCAATAGAAAGATGTTTCTTTGTTCATACCTGTGTTGTCAAGTGGGCTACTTTTTTTTAATTCATATTTCTTCATTCACACCACTTTTTTGTAATAGTAAAATTCGCCTTATTTAACGACACATTAATTAACGCGAAAACAAGGGGAATTTTACCATTTAAAAAAAGTGGTATCAATCAAAAAATCGAATTAAAAAAATAGCCCATTGGCAACGCTGGTTCACACAAGGTCATACTTTTTAACCCTTACCGGCGCGGAGTAATTCTGTTTATAAACTGATGATATAATGGGCTAACACCGCAATTTATAAACGAATTTATCAGAAAATACGAACTTGCTTATTTTCATGTACATTATAATTGGATTATTTTAGTTAAATTTTCTTGGTGCCGATTGTCAGTGTAACCCCTTAATTCTCGCTCCCGTCAATATCTCGGGCTGAGGTGTCGTTCGTTATTTCTCGTGCCCGTCATATTCTCGGGCTGGAGATTTAATTGCTAGAAAAAAACTTCTGAAACCAGAAAAATTGAACTGGAATTTCGATTTGAAGTCTTTGAATAGTAGCACTCTGGTTCGATTTGTACGATCTATAATTTGCCATAGATTTGTCATAGATTTGTAATATTTTTGTCATTTTGATATGGATTCTCATGAATCAAGCCTTTCTGATGATAACTGGAATCACGGTCGCTTAACCCTAGAACTACCGGAAATTTTACTCAAGTTTTATAAAAACATTCTACACCAGAATTTTTACTTAAAACTATTTAATTTGTTTATTTAACTTATTATTGTCTGATTTATACATTTAGTTTGTTTTGAAGAAATTTCTGGTTTGAATAAATATTTTGAATGTACATGTCGGGAGATTGTTTGAATCCCACCAGTTTTTTTTTAAATAGTGTAAATGGCTTTATTTTCGCATCATTTTACCCGCCGTAAACTACGGTGGTGGGAATCAAACAATCTGAATAATAAAAAAAAGTAACCTACATTTATCGGAGGCGGAGCTTATGAGGTTAAGACACATAATTCTCGCATGATGGCTTTTATACAAATATGAATATGGCTATAAAATATTGTTTTTTCGGCTTAAAAATAAACTAATTGCATATTTTATTTAGAAACCTTATAATTATTCAATTTCTGTAATAAAAAAAATAGGTACACTTTTGATGGTTTTTTCAAATATTAAGCGACCGTGAAGGGGTTAAGAATTAAAATTAGGTGTCCTCGCGCCGGAAAGGGTTAGAAATTGAGTACCGATTTAATTAAACACAATAGCCGTCTTCTAAGTCCAGCTATATGTATCTTGATTAAGAAAATATGAAATTCCGGATATACTACGCAGAATAATTTCAAATAATTATATATATTTTTCCTTAATTTTTCCGGTATTGAATTTTTTATTTACTTTTATTGCTACACACAAGTTTAAAATAAAAGGAAGAACGAGTATTTTAAATGGTTATTTAACAACAACACATTAATAATGCTGGCCAATTTCACCTTAGTGTACCAAACGGACGTTATTCGGTCATGTAGTTTAGGAACTATGCTTCAGGGTTGCCAATATGGTATTTTATTTAATACATAAACTTCGAATTTGTAACAAAATTGACAAAAGAAGAATTTTTGTTTTATGTAATTATGAAATGTCTGCCATTAAAAAAATCAAACATTTGTATTCGGAATTACTGATTACATGAATTAGAAAGTTATTATAAGGCCAAACTTCCAAACCTGTTATGTAGGTTTAAAGTTTGATATTCCTAAAAGAAAATACAAACCGCATTTTTGGCAAATCGTTTAGTTTCAGACCGCAAAAAATATGTCATTAGGCTGTCCATAAAATCATGATAAATGAGCCGAGGATAAGATTTCAGCATAATATTTATAAATTGATTATGCCTAGGACCACTCCTCAACTGAACTTATTTATAAGTCTAAAACGTGAAACCCGGTCGAATGCTTTCGCATTGTCTTCATATGCAACATTCGTTTGTTGTTTCCTGGGGAAACTTGATGGACAAGTTCAGTCATTTTCCAAAGCTGGTGTTGGGATGTGTTTTAGTGGCTAAACACAAAAATGTTGTAATGGAATCGGAAGTTGCTAACCAAATTTTATATTATCACAAAATTATTTAATATACATATATATATTTTTGATATTTTCTTTTATTTTGGAAAAGGTATGCGAATGCCGTATTTTATATTTTTAGTCGTCATTTAGAATTTTTTTTTTAAATCAACTTTATTTGTTTTTAATAATCCATTTTAACTCTACTTTAATGGCAAAATATGTTTTCCATTCATTTAAAATAAATATATCAAATTTAAAAAATAAAAAAACCCGACTGCGTAAAAAGCGAACTAATTAAATATTTCTCATCAATATCAGGGTTCGCACGCTTTTACCAGTACATTTTAACAGTATTTTCAAAGTGTTTCACTGCAGAAAAATGCTGCAAAATTTGTGAATAAAGGCGGTGATTGCGAATTCTGTATTTAAAAAATTAAATAGAAATGTTCTTATCATTTATAGTGGTGCCAGAGTCCGTGGAAATTCCAAGGAGTGTGCGAACCCTGATTGCCAATATGCAACTATTTTTTATATTACTTACCTTTTTTTTTAATTTACTTTTAAGTTGTGTTTAATATTAGTTCCTATCTATAAACACTGTTTTGATGAGGCCTATAGATGTCTATTATGAAGGTTAGAGTTACAGTAAAGGTACAGATCCAAAGTACACAACTTCCAGGTTGTGTAATATTTAAAAGGAGTTTCTGACTGTAAAATAGACAATGAAACATCTCCTTCATTTTGAAAGACCTATCCAATGATATGCCACTCAATAGAGTACGTAAATTTTTTTTCGTCTCTACCGCCATTTTGTAGTTTACGGCCGCCATTTTGAATTTATAAAAACAAAACGTATCCTATAACCATCGAACGGTTAAGACGAATCGATAGAGACCTCATTCATTAAAATCTATCCAGCCCTTGGGATGTTTCGAGGGTATAAAGAAATCCACTTACACAGGTACGCGTGAAACACATAACCCTTCTTTTCAGTCGGGTAATAATTCACGCATGAACGGATAAAAGTGATGAGTACACATGTTTTTGCTTTGTAAAGGAACATGTGATCCACTACCATCAAAATACTCTGCTGGAGCGATGACAAATAAATGGCGGCTGTCGGAGGCGGATTTTTTAAGCGTTTGTATGATCCCCTGAATTTAGAGATTAGTATTTCCCAAAAGTTTTCTTTGATTTTTTTTAACCTCAGAAATATAAAGCGGAAAAACCTTTTAAAAATTATTGGTATTCGAATTCAAGTAACCATGGAAATTCTGAAAAAATACTCCAACGACACTCTCCTTTTTAGGTGCGTCCGTAGTTATGTAAATACGTAGCACCTATAGTCGTCGTTCGGTCCGTCTGTCAGTCCGCATATCACAAAGCGAAAACTACCCAACGGAACGGTCTGAAATTTTAAATATATAATTGTTGCAAAATTTTGTCGAGGCATTTCAGATTTCATGAAAATCGGATGTATAGTTTAATTACAGGGACAGTCAGAAGTTTTTCCGTTACATTATGGCCAATGGGAAAAAGAATATTTCAAGTGCATTTTACTGATATTGCAGCCTTTCGAATGGAATAAAATTGATTTGCACTTATGAAGCGCACTAAAATATACATTCAGTACAATGTGCGGTGCAAAAAGTATTTATAAAACTAGTTATAGTACGAACGCACCACATTTGTCACGTTTGACGGGGAATTTCCAACTTGTTTATTTAGCACTCAGACCTAGTTTTCGGCAATATACCTTTCTAAAGGCTATTTCCAAATATAAATTAGTCCAATACTGCTTTTACGATTTTTTTTCAATAGTGCTTACAATAAGTGTAGAATCATCATCTCTTGAATATTGTAACGAGGAATATTGTATATGGAACATTGCTATATGGAAAGATGTGTTCGAAATTTTTAGACGTTTCGGTTTAACACTAGAACGCCCGGAAGGAGTCGATCCGACTACGACCATATGATTAAATGTCAACTGGAACCAGAAATTGTTTTATAAAATAAGTTAAATTTAAAACATGCAGATTTAAGTTAAATAAGCCAATCAAATAATTTTAAATAAAAATTCTGGTGTCAAATATTTTTAAGATACTTGAGTAAAATCCGGGCGTTCTAGTGTTAAGTTACGTGTCTACCTTCGGTGGCCATTTTTTGATAAATATGAAATTTTTATTAAACACGTGTATTTTTAGTTAAAACTGGTAATAAAATTATGAATTCAAATAAATTTTTAATGAAATTTTAATTAAATTTTCAAATTTAGGCAATATTTAGTCAAATTTTAGCAAACAATTGTTTTTATGCCAAACCTTCTATAACAAAATCTATGCAATATATTTCACTTTTTTAACAATGTATTAGCAAACCACTTATCTGTGTTATGAAGCAAAATATTTGCAATACCTCTTAAATTTACTAAGATATACCAAATTTTGTATACAAAGCACGATTTTTTTAAAAAAATGTGTATTTTTAAATAAAAACAGCAAAATTAATATACACATAATATATACATACTTAAAATCTGTATTTTGCTTCATAACATACCAATAGATGAGCAGAAACTTGTGACCAAATTTTATTTCAATGTCTTAAAAACTTTTTAAGAAATGAGGTTGCTCGAAAACGTAAACAATGTAAAACACAGTTTTCCAGTAAACACAATTTAAGATTTTAATCTAGTACAAAAACTTATGCATAAATGTTTATACTTTGGGCTATGACTTTGCTTCTAATTATCGCTAAACTATAAGTAAGGCGTTTTTTGGAATTCAAAATGTGAGAAATTTAATTTAAAATAATAAAAGCAAAAACGAAAATTTTCGAAAAAACAGCGATTTGATGGTAGGCACATATCTTAATAGAAATTATATTTATAAAAGTTTCATCGCCTAAATTGTTAATCGAAACGTTTTACATTTTAAAAAAGTTACTTCATATCCTATTCTTTTCACTAGGCGCCCTTGGAGACCAATTTGGTCTCCCTTAAATGTATGCTAAGCATTGTATCACGTTAATTTTATACATTAATTTAATTTACTTGCTCAATCCTTCGCCATATCCGAAGATTCTGATACAGAAATCATGAACTCGGCATTTTTATATTAGCCAGGCGCAGGTGATAAATCACCAAACATTGTTGCCGTTGTATTTTTTCGTATTCCATTAATTTCATTTCAGATATAGTACTTTTACTTTTTTTATTTCAAATGCATAACTTTAATTTGAAACTGAAATATTTAAAATTTATGACTCTCAATTATTTCTTAAAAATAAGGAAAGAAAAAAAAGAAATAATACGATAAACTACGGCATTTAATTTCAACATCAAAGCTTTGTTTCAATTTACCACGCGAAAAATTGTTTATGACACTCGCATGAAATGGACTACTATTATAATAATACTGATGATATGATGGCGATTGATGGAACAATATTTGTTGATTAATCACATGCTCCTGGATAACATTAAATTACCAAATTGGCCGCCTGGCATACAAAAAGCGAAGCGGTCAACCCGGAACTGTTGATGACAGTCACATGACTTAAGCTTTTATTATACAGATTCCTATACTTTCCAATTCAATGGTGCTCGAATAGGACTCGATAATCTTTTTTTTTTTTTTACTCAGTATTTTAAAGTTTCTTTTTGACATATTATTTAATTAGGAAAAAGTGCAAACTTTGTTTTAAAATTTAAAGAAATATATTTTTTTAAAGAAACATTTCAAAATTACAAACCTCCTACAATTTCGAAATTTTTTTTTGTTTCATTTTTTTTCATAGAAATGTGCTTCGGTCATTAACATAAGAAAAAAATAAATAAAATGTCATGAGATATGTAAAATATACAGTAAAAATGAGTATTTATTTATATTTTTTATGTATTCTTTTTTTAATATCTACTCCCTCTGTCCCAAATTAGTTGCTACATTTGATTACTTTTGTATTGATTATTGATACTGATGATTTTATGATTTTGTTTGAACATTTCCCAGAGATTTCAGGGTGCTATGCTATCAATCAACAACATTTACTTACCAAGCATTCCCTCCGTCTCGCACGCTCTTAAGTCACGGCCCCTTTTGTAAGGATTCTTCGACCAATAATCGCATAAAACTACCTAGCTAATGAATCGTTAATTCCTTAGGAAGAAAATGATCTTTATGGTATACTAGTGTTAGAGTTCTTACAAAATGGCGTCGATCTACTAAACTGCATCGGAAATTATTTATGATTCCACATACTTGAAATGTAGCAACTAATTTGGGACAAAATGTTCGATCTAAATGTCGCAACTAATTTGAGACGGAGGGACTATAATACTAAAAATCCGATTATACGCCGAAATATATATGTCGAATACATACAGGATATCCATAAAGAAGAAATTTTACTTTAAGTAATAATGAACCATCTGCCATTAAATAAAGCAAATAATACTAATCAGAAATTCTGGATAAAAAATAAATTTTTGAAATGCATGCATATATATGCCATTGATGCAATGGGTTAATGAATAATGGACAGAGTATATAGCTTTTTCCACATATTTTAAATTATGGGATCTTTACGGCACCTGTTGCAGCAAAACCTTGGAAAGTTAATATTTTCACCATTTTTCATAAACTGAAAGGATCCAACAACGAGTCCCCTATAACCCCTTGGGGAATGGTGGGATAAAATATATCTCACCTCATTTAAACAAGATTCTCACCAGAAAATTTTAACTAAATTTCATATTTTTAACTTTGAGGTAAAACTGTTAAAAATTGCTTTTCCTTATTTAAAAATAAAAGTTTTCGATTATTCCGGTGAGAATTCAATATTTAGAGAAATTTTTACTTGCCCCTCAAGGGGTTAACGTATATTTTTACGGCAGAAAATTAGATGCGATAAACAAAGCTTTTAAGGAAGAAATAATTTGAAATATCCCCTGAGCCAGTCATAGCAGTGCGCATAATAAATTTTAATCTATTATAGATATCAAATAAAAATGGAAATTTCGTTTCGGCTGCTCCTAACTTGAATTCAGCTGACTGGATTTTGATGAGACCTGCACTGTTAATTGGATATTTTTTTTTTCTGGGAAGGTGTTGACTCTCACATACTATTATCGTTACTTACTTAAAAATTATTGTGCACTATTCTATAATCACGTTATCCATATTATGAAAGATAAGCCAATTTAAATGTTCTATAGGACGAATTTGGATGAGACTGGTATTGTTAGTGATATTTTTTAAGAAATAGTTTAAATATGTTGCATATTGTTCAATCGTTCATTAACAAATCCTAGTACAAATGTTTAATTACAATTGGTCATACCAACCCATATTTGTCTGCCACATTTCAAAATATGATAGCGCAATCGCTTTCATATCCTTTACAGCAATCCTGAAGGACATTTCACACCAGACAAATTTCCATATTGTTTTAAAATACAAGGTCAAATTCACCGATATATTTTGTTTGGGTTGAGGAAATCTTTCCTCAACACTTCGAAACGAATTTTGTAAAAAAAAAAAAAAAAAAAAAAAAGTATTATTATTATTATTATTATTATCATTATTACTGATTTATTTTATATGTTTAGTTACTGTTTTTTAAAGGTTTAATATATATATTCAGAATTTAGTTCTGTTTTTCTAAACGTGTTAGATGAAGGACCAGGTGGTCTTACGATGCAATAGAATTGTTTCCACAAAATTGAGAATTTATCCTGTGAGTCTAGAAGTCTGGAAGGGTGCAATAGCTTTGACAGTTGGTGTCAAGGCTGGTTTATAGCTTTATTTATTGGGGCTATATCTTGGACTTCACATGTCGAGAGGGGTCCGGAAAAGAGGCGAGAAGGGGCAGTTAGTAGAAGGCGAAGTTCACTGAAATCCAGGCTTCGAAGTGCTTCAATGGGAGAGTGCGGCGAATGGATGATCTAAAGATTTTCCGGCGTTTGTAGGGGTTGTTTAAGTTTATTCAAGACCCTGCCTCTCCATTATTCTAAGAAAGAATAAGTTTTATATATACGAGAAATGAAGTAGGTCTCAATAGTAACAGTATCATTATGAAAAGTAGCATCCAAGTATCATTATGTGTTAGAGTCTATCATCAGTAGTCATGCAATAAGCATCCATCCTTAGTGCAGAGTAATTAGTTTCTTGCGGTATGCAGCGGTTCATCAAAAATGACTAGCAGAAGTAATCATGGACTTGGTCAAGTTTCCGGTTTTTGTGAACAGACTTGGTACAAAGTCAGGGATAACCAACGACGACTCGAATGAGAGTCATGAGGTCATTTACGACTAGATACATAGTTAAAGTAAATCTTCGATTTTATAAGACTGTGGTGTTCTCAAATTGATAAAAATAAGTGATGGACTTTTGTGTCTCTCGGAACCGTAGAGTCTCCAGTTACTGGACGTGCCACCTGGTCATCACCTTGCTTGATTTTTAAAGGTATTTGTAATTTATTGTTTATTGTTCCTTCTTTATTAAGTGTAAAATAGTACAATGTGTATTGTAGGGTGGTCATGCCCAATTAAGGTGATTAACACAAAAGGGTCAAGTTAGAAAATTAACTGAATTAAGTAACTGTAAAAATTACAATAATTTTAATTACACTCAGATGTGAGAGTGTTTGGGTAATTTTTTATTGCTTAATTTGTAAATATGTGTTTTGCAAATAAACTTAATTGTTATGTTAATGCATGAGTTTTCTTTAATTGCGTCATGAGTCATATATATTTAATTATGCTATTTTTATTTCGGGACTTAATAGGGACGTTTGCTTTGTAATGCGCTTCTGTAATCCTGTATACAAGTTCGTTCGTGTACTAAATAATCAAAACGCATTGGGCAGTTAAAGATTCCTTCACGCTCTTAATTAAAATAATAAGGGTTTTATATATTATCTTCGAGCAAGCCAGGGCAGTTTAGAGATCATCAATTTGTTAATTTAATTTAATTTAATTTAATTTACTGTGTAACTATGAAAATATAGGTTAAGGGGTTTATTTTAGGGTGTTTAAAAGAAGACAGATAAATAGTGGAGTATCACCTTCCCCACGCGTGGATTGTTGGGTTTCACATTAAAAGGGTTAATGCCAGTTTCTGTAAAGGGCGCAGATCCTCCCATTAGTTTGATTCAATGTTTGATAAGCGAAACCGACCAGAATAGTGGTCTAAGCCTGCTAGTTAATAATAAAAGAATACTAGCATTTATAAGGATTCATTAACAGCCGAAACTCTATGTTAGGGGTCTTCAACTTTTTTTGCTGAAAATCGTTTGATACCCTAATTTACGAAAAGTAACGTTCGATTTATTTAATCGCCAAATTTATGACCCTAAATAAGATAAATATTTCATATTCTTAAATAGAGATAGCTTGAATGCATCTAAGCATTTATTTTGATTACTCCCTCTGTCCGAAATTAGTTGCTACATTTGATTACTTTTGTACTGATTATTGATGCTGATAATTTTATGATTTTGTTTGAACATTTTTCAGAGATGTCAGGGTGCTATGCTATCATTCAACAACATTTTCTTACCAAGTATTCCTTTCGTCTCTCCTTAATTAAGCACCAAATTAGTTTAAAAAATCCAGGGTTCGCACGCCTCATGTTGTAACTGTTCTTCTACCATTATTCACATAAAACTACCTTCAGGCTAATGAATCGTTAATTCTTTAGAAAGAAAATTATCTTTAAGGTATACTGGATGTAGAGTCCTTAGAAAATGGTGTCGATCTACTAATCTGCATCGGAATTTATTTATGACTCCACCCACTTGAAATGTAGCAACTAATTTCGGACAAAATTTTCGACCTAAATGTCGCAAGCAATTTTGGATGGAGGGAGTATTTTTGATTTGCTGCGTATTACAACGCAACAGTTGCTGGTGATGGGATGATAAAAAGACGCGTTTTGTTATACACACTTCTTCGAATGAGGGTACTAATTTAACAAAACGACATAGCTGCCTGCAAAGTCCAGCTATGCTTCTCGATTAAACTTATGTGATATACCAAATACATTACCTACTAATTTCAAATACCTTTATATTAGTTCAAATTAATTTTTCTGGTTTTTGTTTTTTTTTCTTTACATTTTTAGATAAACCAGAATAATAATAATAAAAAAAAACAATGAACGAAGTATTATAAATCTTTTAACCCCTTGAAGGGTGGCGATACCGCTATGACATCACATAGTTTTAATCCCTGATTGTCACATTGGCACCAGATTTTTTTTTTTTAATGAAAATTTCACTTTCATTAAAAACGCTGTAATATACTTTTACTTGTTTACAAATAAATTTTCTTCTAAATGCTGGTGTCAATCAATCATTTCAACATTTTACGAATACGTGTGCTTTGCTTCTGAAAGGGTTAACGATTATTACCGGGTGTAATTTGAAATAGACACAAAAATATTTATTTAAGCTAACAAAAATATCAATAACTGTTTTTACAGAGCAAGCACAGTTTTCAGAGTTTACTTTTTAAGGGAAGACATGATCGAGTCCCTTTCTGTAAAAAAATACCCCAATTAACAACTTGGGGACGTGCGAGCGCTATACGATTCTGCGTAAGGTGCTCAGGATCCGCGATTATCCTCACCAGTAACGTCTTACTGTGAATTTCCCCTTATTAAATTCGAACATTTTCCAGGTTCAATTAGGCAAAAATTTCTCTTTTGAAAAAAAGTTGATAAAAGATTAAATTTCTGCAAAAGATGCTCGTCCCGAAGAGGTTAATGGGAATCTTCACTCACATGAAAACATCCGCTTTCTAATGTTAAACATAAGGGCAGTTGTTTTGAAATTTTACGTTTAATCCCTTGAGGGGCGCCGTTTGCACTCTGCAAACAGTTAATTTTAGTGCCGAAATTAACAAATGAGACCAGAAATTTTTTAGTACTCTTTCGATCTCATAATATACATGGGGGGGGGGGGGAGCTTTTGATTATTTTAAAATAAATTCGTTCTTAAATTGCGGTGTGGATTAAATATTTGAACATTTTTAGAGCAGAAATGCCTTGCCCCTGAAAGGGTTAAATTTGAATATTTTTAGCTCATAGACCAGGGTTGGCGAACCTATGGCACGCGTGCCAGAGTTGGCACGTAAGACAATTTCTCTGGAACGCGAAAAAATAAATTTTATTCTTATTATTACAGATAACATTTAATTCCTATTATAATGAATAAAATTTTGTTTCGTACGGACAGACTATCACAAATAATGCAATTATTTTTGCCTGAAAAGAATTTTCTTTTCTTGTGATGTTACATAGCGTTTGCGATATGTATTTTGCCTTTCTATATGATTTTATAAAGCTGTATTTTTCAAATTAATTCTTTTAGACAGTTCTTTCAGTAAGATGGCAAATGGATCTAATTTATATCTTATACTATAATGCGAGCAAAAATTGTGTGTGTATGTAAGTGTGTGTGCGTGTATGTAAAATTTATCTTAAAAACGGCTCCAACGATTTTGACGAAATTTTGTATTTTACCATTTTCGAGCATGATAAGATCATTGGGCTAGGTCACATGTTCCAGAAAAATCGATTAGTGGGTCATTTTGGGTCATAATGGGTCAAGGTCAAGCTAATTATATCTAAAAGACGCCTGAATCGATTTTGACCAAATTTTATATCCAACAGTGTTTCCGCACGAGAAAACTATTGGGCTAGGTCACACTAGGAGAAACTTCGATTAGTGGGTCATTTTGGGGTCACTATTGGTCAAGCCAATTTTATCTAAAAAACGGCTCTAACGATTTTGACTAAATTTTATATTCTGTCGTTTTGGATTAAGAGAAGACCAATGGGCTAAGTCACATATTAGAGAAAATTCGATTAGAGGGTCATTTTTGGGTCACTGTGGGTAAAGCAAAGTTTATCTAGAAAATCGTTCTAACGATTTTGACAAAATTTTGTATTTTACCATTTTCGGGCACGAGAATATCCTTGGGCTAGGTCACGTGTTCGAGAAAATTCGATTAGTGGGTCATTTTGGGTCATAATGAGTCAAGGTCAAACTAATTATATCTTAAAAACGGCGATATCGATTTTGACTCAATTTTATATCCAACCGTTTTCCGGCACGAGAAAACTATTGGTCTAGGTCACATGTTTGAGAAACTTCTATTAGTGGGCCATTTTTGGGTCACTATGGGTCAAGCCAATTTTATCTAATAAACGGCTCAAACGATTTTGACTAAAATTCGTATTTTGTCGTTTTCGATTACGAGAAGACCAATGGATAAGTCACATATTAGAGAAAATTCGATTAGTGGGTCATTTTTGGGTCAATGTGGTTCAAACAAAGTTTATCTAGAAAACAACTCAAACGATTTTGACAACACATTTTATTCTATCGTTTTCGGGCTTGAGAATACCATTGGGCTTCATCGCATGTTCAAGAAAATTTGATTAGTGGGTCATTTTGGGACACAATGGGTCAGGGTCAAGCTCGTTGAATCCAAAAAAAAGCCTAAAACAATTCAACAAAATTTTGTAATATACTGTTTCCGGGCATGAGATGAGCATTGGGCTAAGTCA
The DNA here is from genome assembly GCA_963932465.1 of Maratus speciosus. Classification (NCBI taxonomy): domain Eukaryota; kingdom Metazoa; phylum Arthropoda; class Arachnida; order Araneae; family Salticidae; genus Maratus; species Maratus speciosus. Next base: position 117,613,145 of record OZ010794.1, on the reverse strand, counting down.
CATGTACAAGAAAAATCCATTAGTGGGCCATTTTGGGTCAAATAGGTCAAGGTCAAGCTAATTATATCTAAAAAACGGCTCATTTGATTTTGACTAAATTTTATATCCAGCCGTCTTTCGGCACGAGAAAAGTATTGGGCTAGGTTATATGTTCGAGAAATTTCGATTAGTGGTTCATTTTTGGGTCCCTTTGGGTCAAGCCAACTTTATCTAAAAAACGGCTCTAACGATTTTGAGTAAATTTTGTATTTTGTCGTTTTGGATTACGAGAAGACGAATGGGCTAAGTATCATATTAGAGAAAATTCGATTAGTGGGTCATATTTGGGTCAATGTGGGTCAAGCAAAGTTTATCTAGAAAATAGCTCTAACGATTTTGACGAAAATTTATATTTTACCATTTTCGGGCACGAGAATACCATTGGGCTAGGTCACGTGTTCGAAAAAATTCAATTCGAGAAAATTCAACTTCCAAAAATGTAAACTAATAATAACGTTATTTCTTATTATAATAATTAATAATTCTCTATAACCCAAATGAAACATCTGGGGAAAAATATGTTTGTTTAGTATATATTTTCCCTTTTTCCAGAAAGTTAATCTGTTTTATTTAAAGAAATAAAGTATTTGGATTAGAAAGACAAGAATAGAACTGCTGCATTTTTATTATCATTGCGTAGAAAAAAAATATATTAAAAAAAAAATTTCTACCGAAATTTTGTAATTCAAAGTTCATTCATAGCAGATGAAAATGGAAACATGAAGAACGTATAAATGACATTTTATTTGTTCTTATATATACTTTTATTTGATGCTTTTTGTTCTAAAATGAATATATGAAAATGAGTATAATGGGTTTAAAACGGGGAGGGAATTTGTTTTTATTATTCTTTTAGAAAGAAATTGTCGTACATTTTATGAATATTATTATAATTAGTTTTTATATTTTAGCGAAAGTACAGCAGAAGTTAACATTGTGGGGAAAAAGGGCTATAATATAAATTGCTTTTCAGCCAAGTTTTTTTTTTTTTTTATGCAACGGAATTTAATTTTAAGTTAAAAAAAACAACATGCATAAAAAATACTTACAATTTCAGATGTATATTACAATCAAAACAAATCTACATATTTTTCAATCGCGTTATTATTAATTTACACATATATTAGGGTGTTTCATTTTGTAAGGCAAAAAATAAAATGAAAATTTTTTTCAGACTTTGCTTACGCCCCCAGTCTAAGTGATATAAAACATATATATTAGAGTGGGTCGAAAAATCCGAAATATTTACAATCGAAATCTAATAGAGCGGAAAAGTTGCCTTTTGGAATAAAGAATAAATTCGTAAAATATTATACCGATCGGTTAATATCTTTTACCGCCGCAAGGAGGCCAAAGTTTCAAAAAATCGCAAAAAACATGCTTTTTTCAATATTTTTTTTTAATTATCCAAACGTACGAATACAATTTCTAATAGGAAGCAATAGCTACATGAAGATATAAGAAATGTCCCGGTAAATGTTCATTATGATAAAATAATATCTTTTACTGCCGTAAAGGGACCATATTTAAAAAACAAATTGTAAAAATTTCAATTTTTAATTTTTTCTATATTTTTCTAATTTCTATAATATGTCTAGAAGTAAATAAATGTACTTTATATCTATTAATATGTCATAAATTTTGTTAACTATTTGTCATAGACTGGAAAATAAAAAAAGTAATCATTCATTGTTCTTTAAGATCGTTTCATCTACTGCTGCTTTACTGCATAAAAGCAGTTCATGTACCACAAACCACAAAAATGTTACAAAATGAACAAAATCTTTTAGTGTTTTATTAATTAAAATACGGAAATGTTTAACCAAAACGAATTAAATAAACTTAAAATAAAGAAGTATTTAAAGTAAATGAATTTTTAATATGACTTGGTTTCAAATAAAGCCATTGTTGCTCAAGAGGCTGAAATTGATCGTATGTGATCCTCACTCTGTCCTGGTCCACAAACTTTACCAGCACTTCAGTGGCTAATTTTACGCATCTTTCTACTGATTGAGTGGGACAAGGAAAGTTATAATAGCTGGTATCTTTAATCGAACATTCTAAACTCACCAGTGTTGTTAGATCGTCAGTCGATAGACAACCCGTAACAGGTTGTTTCGTTAGTTAACAGTTTTGCCGTTCGACTAAAGCCATACAATTTTAAGCTTCAAAGTTCAAGTTTGGAATGACGAAATGACGGATGGCACTATTCGTCTCCACAGAACTTCGTGCTTTGGCAATTTTCAATTTTGGCAATCGGCTGATCAGGATGTACTCAATGAGTACATCCTGAAAGTGTACTGCATCAATTGGTTCACAATTAAAATGAATGCATCATGTTTTTTTTCAGATTATGTGGACTATAATCAGTAACCCTCGTTACTTGCCATATCATCCACGAAAGGTTGTAGTCAATGTAATTTCCCGAAATGCCTGTTTCGCAAATCATGAAAATAGCCTCATTGGAATGATAGAATATGAAGGAGAGGACATCAGGACTCCAGCCATAAAGAAAATTGCCAAATCACGAAGTTCTGTGGACACGAATAGTCCGATCCGTCACTTCGTCATTCCAGACTTGAACTTTGAAGCTTAAAATTTTATGGATTTAGTCGAGTGGCAAAACTGTAAACTAACAAGATTACGTATGATCAATTTCGGACTCTCGAGGAACAATGGATTTATTGGAAGCAAGTAATATTATAAAATTCAATTACTTTAAATACTTCTTCATTTTAAGTTTATTTAACCCTTTTCGGTTAATCATCTCTGTATTGTAATTAATAAAATACTAAAATATTTTGTTCATTTTATATCATCTTTGTGGTTTTTGGTATATGAACTGCTGATATGCAGTAAAACAGCAATAGATGAAGCGGTCGTCAAGAATAATGAATGATTACCGTTTTTTTCCAGTCTGTAACAAATAGTTAACAAAATTTACGACATATTAATAGTAAATTTGTTTACTTCATGACATATTATAAAAATTATAAAAATTTAAAAAAAATAAAAATTTGAAATTTTTACAACTTTTTTTAAAAATATGGTCCCTTTGGGGCAGTAAAAGATATTACTTTATCATAATGAATATTTACCGGGACATTTCTTATATCTTCATGTAGCTATTGCGTCCTATTAGAAATTGTATTCGTACGTTTGGATAATTAAAAAAAAATACTGAAAAAAACATGTTTTTTTGCGATTTTTGGAAACTTTGGCCCCCTTGCGGCGGTAAAAGATATTAACTGATCGGTGTAACATTTTACTAATTTATTCTTCATTACAAAAGGCAACTTTTCCACTCTATTACATTTCGATTATAAATATTTCGGTTTTTTCGACCCACCCTAATATATATTTCAAATTTCATTAAGATCGGATAATATTTAGGAGTTGCACACTTTGATCGGTTTTGTAAAAGTAGGCAAAAAATACGATTTTTTAATGTTAATTGCTTTTATTGAGAAAACTAGAAACCACAAACTTCAAATTATACTAAAACTAGACACTAAGATTAATACACAGCATAATATGCAAAACATGTGTTACATTAATCAAATTTGAACTATGCAATCTCCACTTTGTTCGCTTCGTGACGACTTATCTGTGATGCTCGACTAACCTCAACAAAAATTGTTTTTGTTGTTTGTCCCTGACCAATTTGTTTAATCAGATAAATTCCTCTTTCTGCTGTATCATTGACCAAAATAAGAGCGTTCAAATGGCTCCTTATAGAATTACTGCAGTATTCTGTCACACTGTGGATCCCAGACTATTCAAAGAACGTCTTTTTATTAGTAACGAAATGATTCAGGTCTTTTCCTTAAAAAACTATGTTTTTACCTCGAATAGTTTCATTTCCTTTTTCTTTATAGGTTTGGTTTCTAAATTTAAAGTCATATTTCCCTTATTAGCCGCAGTAATACGCACGTCCAAAAAAGTCAATCCTACGTTTGTTTCTAAAAGATACCAAATGTATCTGTATCAACTTAGCAACTGAGAGAGCATTTTTTTTTACATCTGCGTCAGGGTAAGTGTTCAGAAGTTGTAGCATATCCAAATCCTTCATTGGAGCCCATCGACTTACAATTGCCTCAAGCCAAAAATGAACATATATGATGCTGACACAATGACCTACTATTTTCATTCCTTCCAATTTTCGTTGAGGACTGTTTAGAGAAGAATACACTTTTTGGTGCATATACTGGCTTGGCCATCCACCTTGCTTGATTCAGAAGCTCTGGGATCCTGAAACTGAAGTCGTTTTTTGACCAACCTTCTAGGTAGTGCAGTAAGAATTGAAATAACTCTTTGCAATCTTCTCTTAGATGACTGCTGTCTTTTAGGACATTTTGGAGGTAGTTAACCCTTAGTTTTTTTTTTTTTAGATGATCAACTCAAACTAACTGACGAACTCATATCATGTTCTCTTTATGACCTAAGAAATTCTTTATCTTCGTGTGATATGCTAGTCATGCTCATCACATTTTGCCAGGAAATGCCAAATAACTTTACGAGGTCACCTTTTTAAATTGGTTGTTTTATATTTGCTTTATCTGTGTTTCTCGATTTTTCTTTTCTCAGTTTTGATTGCTTTTTGTGCATCTTCTGTAAACGAGCACTGATATTCTCCTCCATCTTAACAGGAATATTTGCTTTCTTCTACTCTTCCTGTGGTTTAGTACTGGTAAATTTAGCTGAAACCGAAAGTCCTTCTTTCATTTCCTTGTGATAGTAAATAAAACTAAGAGTACTTGTTCCTCTGCAGGGAATCGGGCTAATAAAACCTCATCTCTAGGCACCTTTTCTAGCCGGCAAATTCCTCTTAAGATTCCCATTTTAAATTTCAATTACCTTCAAAAGATGATAGAAACACATGTGAAGCCCATTAGTAAAAAGTACTTCAATATTAGAAATTTCACTAATTTTAGATAAAAGTGATCAAAATGTGCAACATCTAAATATTATCCAATCTTGTTGAAATTTGGCATATATATCTTTTACATCACTCAGACTCGAGGCGCAAGCAAAGTCATATGAAAATCATATCTTTGGAAAAATGAAACACCCTAACATATATATATCTACACATTTCTCGCTACATTTACACGTCTACAAATATATTTATAATTTATATAGTTATACGCTATGTGTACAGTTGAGGCAGCAAAAGGTAAACATTTCCTATTAAATCTGTAACAAACTATGGTAGAAAAACGTTACGGGCACAAAAATATTGGAAATAAAGTCTTTTTATATGATGTATATAAAAGTGGCATAGGGGGCATACATATCAAAACAAAATCAAACTTTGTTTTTTTCTTTTCGTAGATCCGAATTTGGAAAAAATTAAAAATTATGCACCCTTCAATTAGCCTAATAGAAATTTTCATGACATTCGTACTAAGTAGTTTCCTAGAAATTATTTATTTTAAAATGAACATATTTTATGGATTATATCCATATATTATCTCTTGCCAATATGACCATTAAAATCACTTAACCCTTTCAGGGGCAGGAAATTGTGTTTCGGTAATGTCGAATTAACACCGCAATCTTCAAAAAAGTTTATCTCAAAATAAGGAAAAGCAATTTTATAACCCTTTTTTTTCACCAAAGTAAAATTTAATAAACATTTTCTGGTGCAAATCTTGATTAATTGTAGGTGGGATAAAATATATCCCACCGTCCCTCAAGGGATTAATATGTTTCAGTATTGTTATATATGGTAAAATCATCTTCAATATTCATATTTTAATGCTTACAAGTGTTGAATTATCTGATTTTAAAATATATAAGTTATCTATAGATTAAAAAAAAAATCGAATAAGTGAATATGATTTGAATTTTATAATGCTTTTCCTCAGATTATGAATCTAGTAAATCGTCCATTCTCTGGTTTATTTGAAGCATTAAAACTATGTTAAGAACACTCAGAATATGTTAAGAACACTCAGCTTTATATCCAATATTATCCTTCGAAATATGGTTAATAATTCTATGATTAAACGTATTATGCAATTGCATTTGAAATTTTGCAATAAATTCATTAATACCAATTGGCAAGAAACCTTGCCTATCAGAAAATCATGAAAATAACTTGTAATTTTTTTTAAAGGATAGTCTAGGTACTCGAATAGATAATAATATAGAAATAGAAGAATAAGCAAATTATAGAAGAAAAATTTTAATTATTTAAAGCTCGTTATTAAAGGTTTAAAATCTGGTCATCGATTCTTATTTGTAAAGTTTTCAATTTTATTCGTATTAATCTTATAATTAGTATTTTTAAATTACAATCCGACCCTTTCGTGGAAATATTTTATTTCCAGATGCATTTAGTGTAATATTGTAAACAAATTAACAAGATTTGACTAAATTGAATTCATAAGTATAATTACTTCAGCGATTACGATGTGGATAAAATAATGGTTTAAATTACATATTTTTTTGACCAATGATTTGTAGATATAAAATGTAAGAATTATAATTATCATTTGCCGTAAATGTATCATTCGTATTTATTTAAAAAGAACAAAAAACAATTCAACTGTCCTTCCATTTTGTAGAATACATTATAATGAATGATTTCATGTTTACATCCTCCCAAATTAGCTTTGCTCTCTGAAACTACATGTTAATCTGATCTTCACAGTTTCTTTCCTCAAAATTAATCCTCAACCAAACTCACACATGGTATACAAGGGCAAATTGGTCCGCATAATGAAATTTAAAAATTACCAGTGACAGCAACTTGCTACCAAAATTTGGAAATACTGAATTTTATCTTTAATAAAATTATTACGCCAAATAAGAAAAACTGTTTCATAAGATAGAACTTTAACAAAAGAGTAGCAGAAATTATAGGTAGATTAGTACACAAAAATGTGAAGGCAAAAAATCCCCATCCCCACTATTAAGCCACATGCTGTTCTTAATTTAAAAAGGGGGGGGGAGGGCATTCTCTTAATATGATCTACAGAAAACTTTTTTATGAAGAACTTCTTGTAATCTCCATGTCAGGGATTCAATGAGTTTGTTAGCAATAATCGGATCTCTTTGAATAATTTGTCATACACATGAACGTAGAAAGAATCGGTGACGTAGCTGCATTTTTTGTCGCCCGGGACAGTAAGATATTCTGCGGCCCCACACCCCCATGTAATAAAAAAGAAAAAAAACGGCATTTTTCCTGAAGACGAAAATAATCCTTCCAGCTTGTACGAAGAGGAAAAAGGTGCTTTCTTTTAAGAATTAAACCAATTTTATTAGAACACATGAAAATAAAATGCGTGGAACCAGATTAAAGAAGATTCCTAGTTTTCATCGATACTGAATTTGAATGGGAATTTTGAAATCTTCGCTAAGATGATTTCATTTATGGCCACCTGCTTTTACGCCAATTTGATGATGGGGGTATAGGATACCTTTAAACCATCAAAATTTTCTAATTTTTTAAAATAGATATTTTGATTCCGTAACCATTTCTGAACAATATGCAAAAAACCGCATTAAAAAATTCCCATTAGTTTACTAATTAAGGCAGTTTTGTTTTATCTACATATTAAGACTACATTGAATAATAAAACTTTGCTTTGCGTTTATCCAAAACAATGAATTTTGATACTGCGCGCAGTGTTACTAAAAAACTATGCATGGCAATAAAAAAAAAAAAAAAATACCACATATTCATTTCTGTATTATCTACAACTTAAAACCAGAAAAATGTAAAATTTTATTTTTTTTTCTGTTTTTATACTTTGAAAAAAATATTTTTCAAAAAATGAATTTTTTTTTATTTTTTAATTTAGTCAATATTTTTTACAAATATGCTGGTTTTAGTATAAAGGTAACTCTATTATGTATTTATTATCATCAAAATTTCTTCTTTATTTGCATATTTTCAGATTTTATCATGCGCGCAAGATTTTTTTCTCTTATTACCACATATTTTTAAACTTATCATTTCAATATTTATTTATTAATTTACAAATATATATATATATTTAAAAATAAGTTTAAATATGAGCTTTACATTTAAATGAAGTTTGATTTTTATTTTTGACTTATTGCACAAGTTTTGAAACTTGGAATATAGTGATATTTTTTACTTTTTCGACTTGTTCAAAGGTATCCTATCCCCTTAAGCAAATATCGCAACCTTGGCTAGAATGTGACGTTAGAGGATATAACTGTGTAGTTTTAATCGTATGAGAAGACCAACAATGATTACAAAAATGAAAAAAAAAAAAAAAAAAAAAAAAAAAAAAAAAAAACTTGCGGGAAGTCACGTTTGCTAAAACTCATAAATTACACCCGATTATGAAATAAATCTGCTGTTTCAAAATGGCAGACACTCTAGAATTTCAAATTGCTATGTCTCAGCCGTTTTTAGGTGAGTTCGATATTATTTAAGCACCTAGCACCTATAGTCGTCGTCTAGTCAGTTCGTCTGTCCGCAAATAAGAGCGAAAAAACTACCCAACTGAAAAATTTAAAATTTAATATTTATAACCGTTGCAGAATTTTGTTGAGTCATTTTAAGTTTTATGAAAATCGAATCGAAACTTAAAAAGATATTAATAAAAGTTTTCTTCATTCTATTAAATTCTATCACATTTAATGAATTCAATTATATCTCATGATAGGTAATGATTCTAGGTTACCATGCTGGTGACGTCCCATTTAAAATGGAGTCATAATATTTCCGTATTACTGAATTTAATGCATATAATCGTAACAATTTTTTTTTCATGCATTTTTTAATAAGAGTGCAACAGTTATTGCAACAACATTTGAGTATTTATAAAACTAGCTATAGTATGAACGCTCCTCATTTGCCACGTTTGACGTACAATTTCCGACTTGTTTAAGATAGAAGGGAAGCGAAATAACTCTCTAAGGTCCCTCTATCAACAACGCCTAACAATTATGCAAGAAACAAAACCAAATTTCTAATTATTTTAGATTGAAATCTTCAAGGGCAGACCTTTTTGGACCAAGATGGTCAGCGAACTCTGTCGAAAACTTAGTAAACCATTAGCATATGCTCAATCACATACAAATCGGTTTATACATTCAAGCTCTGTCATGTGACAAACAACAGATATAAATCAACATTTGATCGGATGATAATTTTGGGGAATAGGGCAGAACCTTCGGAGCCATCAGATAAACAGGGCGGCTGTCCCGAGGCCCGCGCCATTTGGAATCTTGTTAGCGGACGCAAGCGTTTCTGTACAATGCTAAATAACGTTGTTAGGAAAAAATAAAAGTAGATGATAAAATACAAGAAGTGAGGATTCAGCGAGATTTATTTGGACGTATGATTGGTTTATCGTTAGATTATAATATTGATATTGCGTATATTTTACTTTATCCAATTACTTCAGTGTCCATGTTCTCATTTAGGTGGTACTATTTGCAAAAAATTGCTTTCATAAAATGTTTAGAGAAAGACATTGAGCACCAGTCACCATCTCACACAGACATATTAATAATGGATGAATTTTGTCTCTTGCACACAATGAAAGACGTTTCCCAAAGAATTTGGAAGAATTTGAAAACAAATTACAAAAGGTCACTCAATTACATATATTGAGAGTTGACGTTATATTCGACAAAAGTTTACACCTTCGATGAAGGATTATGAAAGATTTTTTTGACATGAATCGACATAACTACACAGCACTATTACTGGACCTGATCAAGTTCGACCTACTGGTTTTATAAAAGAGTTACAAAATTCAAACTTTAAATAATCTCTACTTGATTTCTTCATTTTACACTGGATTCATGATAAAAAGGCGTCATTTATCGATGATAAACTCATCAATATAAATTTTGGCAATACCATTCTTTTACCTTTGATAATCATAATACGGCGATGTCTGATACTAATGAAATTTTACCATGTCCAGAACATGAAGAAGCTGTCTCTAAAATCATCTATAACGGCTATAACATGGATGCTCAAGTAAATATAGTAATCAGATGATCTAATACTGATATTGTTGCAATAATGCTAGGTCACATATACCTAATTTAAGAATAAATATTCGTATGTTTGGATACTCACAGGCCTGAAAACATTCTGAGATCTGTCAATCTAACTAAGATCTATGCGCAGATGGACTCATCTGTATGTAAAAGGCCCCTGGATTTCATGCTATCACAGGATGTGAATATAATCATACCTTTTTCAAAAAAGGAAAACTAAGGCTTTTCAAAATCTCAAAAAAAGGACCTCGAATAGCAGCAAGTTTTTCTGAGATTTGTTGATTTTGAGTTATTTGATGATAACAACGAGAAGAAAAATGTATCTCATTTCATACAAAAATTTATGTGTGATGTATACAAAGTACCTGGAATAATAGATGTCCTTGTACACACTGCTTGGCTTCAGCTATTTATCCACACATACGCAGTTTCTGGTGTAGATGAAACATTCGACTGAAAAAAATCTGAGAAATTTCGATGCAAGTAATATATCAGATTGCAAAGATGAACTATTCTAACAATTTCTCAGAGCAAATTATATTGGTAGTATCTATAATAACATTCACATGAAAAACTCGAGCACTTATCTTCCCAAATCCGATGGTTGGGAACTAGAAGATAATAAGCATAATTTTAATTGGTTCGAAGGCGATCAACTGCCAAGCTTTTTCAGTGAATCACCGAGAAGTCCTTCGGGTATATTCTTTTTACCTCAAATTATTTTCATTTATTTGTAGCTATTCGCAATCTAATGAACTTATTTATCTTTTACATAAATATTGTGACGGTGCAGATGATGATGAGGATTTTGTCCTTCAACTAGATGATTGGTGTGATAATTACATGGAAAACATAGAAAATGATGAATACAACGAAGAATAAATTATTTTTATGTATAATTACTAGGGGGCTCTGCCCCCTACGAGCTACGCTCGCCAACCCCCGTTCCGGTACACCAAAATCCAAAAAGCACGCTAATTGCGCGCATTTCATCGGCTTTAAAAATATTGAATTAAAATTAAAAAAAAAAAAAACAGTAGCGATCTCTCTGTAAACGGGTTTCCATTCGTTTTTCTTGGATTGGGGATTTTTAAGACCAAATCTGTTGCTGTTAAGAGATACAATGGCTGTTTTCGTATTTAATTAAACACATTAGTTATTTGAAAATAAGCTAATGTAAAATGAATTAAGTAAACAGTGTCATTGTCTCCCGGTATTTTTTAGCAGCGCTATAAGATAGTTCTTTTAAATAATTCATTTTAAATGTATCGTTTCAAATCTGACGTAATTTACACCAAACTTTTATTTCTCTTATTAATATTCACGTAAAAATACTTTTGTTGTTAGAAGGAAATATTATTTGCGCTGTCTTCGAACTCACGATAATAGTTGAAAAGATTATCTCAAAATATCTCGCGCAAATATATTTTTTAATTTAAATTGTTTTACCATATTTTTTGGGCATTTTAAATATGACGTAAAATTCAAGTGCAAATATGGTTCTTATGACGTAATTTTCCTGCTTTTAACATGTAATCATTTAATTCTAATTTTAAAGTTTTTTTTCTGTTTGTAATAGTCACGTGTAAATAAATTTTTAATTTGAAGAAATATTTGATATGATAATTTGTTTCGCTGTTTATACAATTGGCAACAGTTTAAATTAATGACATTTTCTAAAATTTGTAAAAAACATCTCTCGAAATGCTGAAAATTTGAATTAAAAATAGAAATAATACCTCAAAAAATGCGTCAAATAAGAAAAATAAATGCAATCTGCGCATTGGGAACTTATAACGTATAAAATGATCTAAAAATGATTAAATTCTCATGCATAGTTTTTGCTCAAATAAAACTTTTTTAATGGAACGACTTTGTCCAACTTTAGCATTAAATATCTCTTAAAATAATTCTTCGATTTGAAAACTGTCTGCATCAACGTGTTTATCAAACATTTTTCTATAATACCACCGATTTTCATATTTTTGTATGCAACAGTTTTCTTAATATTAACGATGAAAGGCCATGCTTAAGCATTCAAATTGGATGCGGATCAACCCGGAATATCTACGCAGATGTTCATTGGTCCATTTCCAAATCAAAACTTTTTTTTATATATAGAAGGATGTATAATATTTCCATTTTTCATATACTATTTCTCATAATGAAAACTATCAGGAAATTATCCTTTTATTTAATTTAGGTAGTAATTGTAATTATTTATAATATTTCCACTTTTCCAGAATTATTTATTATTATGAAAAACTATGAGGAAATTGTCATTTAGTTTAGTTTATGCATTTATAATTATTTATAAGATTTCCATTTTTCATGTATTATTTAACATTATAAAATCTATCAGGAAATTATCCTTTGACTTAATTTATTTTTGTTAAAAAATATTCATTCCCATAAGTATAGTTTTTATTATATTTATAAAGAAAAAGAAAATTTAATAAATCATCAAATGTAAGGGGTCTCAGGACTCTTAAAGCTCTAAAATTTTCGAAATTTTAATTTTTTTTATCTGTTAAACTTCTGTGTTTTCTGAACATTTTGATATAATTGTTATCTTGAAATTCCTATTAGAACAGAAGTTATGGCAGTTAGAATTATACTCGCTCAATAGCTGAAGCGGTGTTTCCAAAACTTTGAAGTAATTTTTCTCCAAATGACGTTTTTGGGCATAACGCGCACGATATCTCAAAAGCTTCTGAATATTTTTTCCTGAAATTTTCAAAACATATGTTTCATGTTAGCCTGTATAAACTGAACCTAAAATTTCCTTTTTATTGTAAAAATATAGTATTTTTTTAGGTGGTTTATATTGTTGAAATTTTCTAAATTTTGCATTAGCTAAATACAACTTTGTATTAAAAATATAAAAATGCTTTGAATACAAATTTATTTAGGTTCAGTGTAATTATTATAATCTGAGGTATAAGTAGGCATCAAAATTTTCATTCTCGTTGCAAAATTTATTTTGTAATCGTGCGCATAAGCTGTTATGCCGATTTTCTGCTCGTCAAATGTCTGACAGTTTGGAGCCCCCTGTAAATGCTAATTCTGCATCTTGCAATTTTTCAAATATTTGAAATAAAAAAAATATACTTGTATCTTTCATTCCCATTTAAAATTGTGTCTTAATATCAAATACATTTTAAGATATTAAATGTTGAAAATGGTCCTTTTTTTTCATTTTTTCCAATTTTAAGAGTCCTGAGACCCCTTAAAATTAAATTAAATTAACTTAATAAAATCCAATTTATGCAAATAAAATTAATTTTATAATTTATCATTAAAATATTATTCGACACTTATTAAAAATTATATTTATGATTAGTAAACAACTATAGTTTTTTTTTTTTTTTTTTTAATTGGCTAAAAGAAAGGAAACATTCTGAAACGAGGGGAAAAAAAAGGATTTAAAACGGGAAAAAAAGAAAAATGAATTTAACATTGAACCGTTTAAAATGCAGTGGATAGAGTAAAACGTCTTTTTGTGTATTCTTAATTATTGGAAAGTAATTTCTTTTAAACAAGACCAACCCAAAAAATAAATAAATAGTTGAATTATGCATTAAAATATTTCTTCCTTTCCACGTTATTTATTTTCAACACCATTTAAAATCGTTTGATAATGTATTTTATATACAGTGTGTCGGAAAAATCTGGAAACGGTCGAATAACTCGAGAATTACAAAGCAGATTGAAAAACAAAAATGTACGTGTTAAATATTTTTAAAAAAGCTACTCAGTGATACCAAATTTGGCCCTCGCAACCGACCCCCCGGGGCCTAGAGGGGGTCCAACTTTGAAATCTTGAATGATAACCACCAAAAAATATTGTAGATTCGGATTCTACGGACAAAAATACGTAACTTTTGTACTTAACATTTTTTCCTAATCTTCGTTGGTCACGGTGTAATTGGGAAAATAAAACATATACATATTTTGGTTTTACCAATCAGGTTTTGACATCTCGAAATCTGATTGGACAGAAATTTCATCATCAAAGTAGCCGTCTTTTGTGGGAATAGTGTTTCTCGAAAACCATCAGTGATGATTGTTTCGATGACGCTTTATATGCTTTTTCCATAAAAATTAATAGAAATATATTAAATTAGTACTGTATTTGCATATTACTTTATCCAGTCAATCATTGCAAATGGGGGTGGAGTTATATATTTTGATGATTGATTAGTTACTGTAACTCCAAAATATCAAGTCGGGCAGACACTTCTTCAATAATTCTTATAAACGTAATAATTTATTGCAATTTAAAATATTTTTCAATTTAACATTTTTTTTTCATAATTTAAAATTAATAATATTAAACAATTGAAATTTTTCATCTTTTAAACTTTTTCGTTTAAAAAATAATTAAACTCTTTAAGCTCTCTTGATTATTTCTGGGGAAGACGACGCTTTAATTTTCATAGGGGAAGGATGATGTAGAAATTGTTTAATTATTTATAAATTATTACCATAAAATATCAAATGTGACAAAATACAGGGTGTCCGAAAAGTTTGGAAACGGTCGAATAACTCTAGAAATTCATATAAGACAGTGGTGGAAAATTGGCGCAGGGGTGGAGCCTATTGACACCACTAAATTATAGTAGTATTTTGCCTCTTATCTAATGATCAAATTTCTGAGTTTTTATTAAACTGAATAATACCATAAAAAATTAGTGGTGTCAATAGGCTCCGCCTCTGCGCCAATTTTCCACCACTGTATAAGATTGAAAAACAACAAAAATACGTGTTAAGTATTTTTTAAAAAGCTATTCCGTGATACCAAAGTTGACACCCCACCCCGACCACCTGGGGATCAGAGGCGTTCCAACTTTGAAATTCTAAATGATAATCACCATTTTTATTTCAGATTCGGATTCTACGGTGAAAAATGCGCAACTTTTGCTTTTAACATTTTTTTTTTTCGAATCTTTGTAGATGACGGTGTAATCCAGCAAAATGTGACAGATACATATA
Source organism: Maratus speciosus (assembly GCA_963932465.1). Classification (NCBI taxonomy): domain Eukaryota; kingdom Metazoa; phylum Arthropoda; class Arachnida; order Araneae; family Salticidae; genus Maratus; species Maratus speciosus. The sequence continues at coordinate 117,598,109 of OZ010794.1, read as the reverse complement.
TTGTTTTCTCAACCATGTTTTGCAATCAATAAATGTGATGGGCCAAAGCTTTCGTTGCCAAAGTGAGTCGCCTTAGCTGGAATTGTGTTAGTCGAAAATTGTCAATGGAGGTTGTTTCGATAGCAAAAGTGCTTTATATGCTTTTGCCATGCAAATTAACAGAAATATATTGAATTAGATTTCTATTTGTGTTTTTATTTTATCCATTCCGTTTCTTCTAATCAATTAACCTGCGTTTTTATTAATATATATTTTGATGTGTAAAATGTCCCTCCTCTTCCGAACAGAAAAAAGATAATCTTCGTTATTTGGTAGAGGTAGGCATGACTATTCAGCATTTCGATGACTTATGCTGTTTTGTTTGTTTTTTTATACTGTAAATCGTGGTCAGAAGGTGGGTGTATGGGAATTTATACTATTACTACAGAGTAACATATAGGACAAAATAAAAAGAAGGACATATAATTTTTTTGTGTGCGGGCGGAGCAAAGAATGGGGAAGTAGTGTAAATTCAGGTGGTGGTCGGATTGGAGATTTAGATCATTGATTAGTTACTGCAACCAGAAAATAACAAGTAGTGTAAAAATATTTTCCATAATTCTAATAAATGTAATAATTTTTTGTAAATTAATATATTTGTTCAATTTAACATTTTTTTTCATAAATTTAAACAATAGAAAAATTTTGATATTTGAAAATTTTTAATTAAAAAAATAATTTAACTCTTTAACTCTGTAGGGATTTGTGAGGCACATATATTCATCGTCAAAAGGTGCATGTGGAATTTGTTTTAGGCACCATTAATAAATGAATAATATTATTTAATTTTTTAATGAAAGGATTTTTTGTTATTTCACAAGTAAAGGGGACAGTTGAAAAAACACGGTGTATATCAAATAAAATTTGTGTAGGCGATGCGGTCTCGAAAGGGTTAAAGTGTATTATTACAATAAAATAACTTATGTGACAAAAAATATAATCTAAAACATAATTGGCAGAACAAATTAAAAACAGATCAGTTTATTTTCTTCATTTTTTAAGCCCTAGAAGGGGCATTTATTAATATATTTCATTCAGTTAGTTCTACGTTCTTAAATTTTTATAACAAATAAGTTAAACCAATTGAACAATTTAAAAAAAAAATCAAACAATATGATACATAAAACCCACTAAAAACTTAGGTTCAATTAAAAAGAAATCTAAATAAATTTTAAACTTTTTTTCCTTTTTAAGTTGCAAATATTTGTATTGCAGATTTTGTATTATGCTTATGATGAGTGTGGCACATGTAAAATACAAAAATAAAAAAAAAAAACATTTTTAAAAGTCTAAGATTTATTTCGAGTTAATTTGAAGGGAAATTTTAGGGATTTTTAAGGTATTCAAATTATCATATTGTTTAAATTTTGTTTTTATTTTTTAATGTTCATTTGGTTTAACCCTTACCGGCGCGGAGTAATTCTGTTTATAAACTGATGAAATGATAGACTGACATCAGAATTTATAAACGAGTTTATTGGAAGATATAATCTTTGTTATTTTCAAGTACGTTTTAAATGGAAAATATTAATTAAATATTCTGGGTGCCAGTTAAATAAAAATTATGATAACTTTTTAAGGACGCTGTCCGCAAAAGCTCTAACTTATTTGTTACAAAACTTTAACATTAAGCACCGAAGTAACTGAATGAAATATATGAATAAATGTCCCTTCTCGGGCCTAAAAAATGTAGGAAAAAACTGATTTGTTTTTAATTTGTTGTGCGATTAATGTTTTTGTTTATATATTTTCTCACATTTGATATATTATCGTAATAATTAATAAATAATTAAACACTTTTCTACATTATCCTTCCCCCATGAAAATTAAAACGTCTTCTACCCCAGGAAATAATCAACAGTGCTTAAAGTGTTAAATTATATTTTAAATTCAAAAGTTTAAAAGATCAAAAAGTTTCAATTGTTTAAAATTAGTGAGTCGTTCGGAAAGTCGTGCCCGTTTGGAAAAATCAACTCGTATCGGTAAATTTATTCATATATCACTTAATAATTAGACATTGATTCCTATATCTAATGTCTAATAATTACCAGGCAGGATTTTCCGGTGCGAAATGATTTTCCTAAACGGACACGACTTCCCGAACAACCCGATAATAAATTTAAAATTAGGAAAAAAAAGTTAAAATGGAAAAATATATTAATTTACAAAAAAGTGTTACATTTATTAGAATTTTTGAATGTTTTCTGCCCTACTTGCTATCCATTAGTTACAATAACTAAGCAATGATCAAAACCTATAATCCCACCCTCCTCCACCTGAAATTTACGCTACTTCCCATCCTTTGATCAGCCAGCACAAAAAGATTTTATATGTTTGTTTTTTTTTTCTCCTTTATGTTTTTCTATAGTAATAATAATAATAAAAAAAACTTATACATTCCCATCCGGCCGCGAATTAAGTGATTTTTTTTTTTTTTTTTTTTTTACAGCAGAAGACATCGAAACACAGCATATCAACACACTCCGCCCCCAAATAATAAATACTATCATTTTTCTGTTCGAGAGGGGATATGCTTATTTACTCGTTAAAATATCAAAATACACAGTTTATTATTTTAAAATGATCGACTTGATAAAAAGTCATGCAAAAAGAAAACTAATTTAATATATTTCTATTAATTTTTACGGAAAAAGCATGTAAAGCGCCATGAAAATAATCTCCACTGATGGTTTTTGAGAAACACTATTTCCGCAAAAGACGGCAATTTTGACGTTAAAAATTCTGGCCAATCAGATTTCGAGATGTCAAAGCCTGGTTGGGAAAACCAAAATATGTATCTGTTTTATTTGCTCAATTACACCGTGATCAACGAGGATTAGAAAAAAAAAAGTTAAATGCAAATGTTACGTATTTTTGTCCGTAGAATCCGAATCTGCAATAAAAAATGGTGGTTAGCATTCAAGATTTAAAAATTGGACCCCTTCTGACCCCCGGGGGGGGTCGGTTGCGGGCATCAAATTTGGTATCATTCAGTAGCTTTTTTAAAAATATTTAACACACATATTTTCGTTTTTCAATCTGCTTTGTAATTCTCGAGTTATTCGACCGTTTCCGGACTTATCGGACACCCTGTATAAAAATAATACATAATTAATCACCTGAATTATCACAGGACTAGTCTTTAAAGCTTGTCTCAGCGGTAATATGCTCACTTGCTTTCGTATGCATAGCTAATTCTTTTACGCTCACGCATATAGCGGACATTTTACAGAGTCCGATAGGAATGTAGACGAATCGGGTCGGTCTCGCTGCTTAGAAACTATCATAAAACAATCCCCTGAATAACGTACGTAAAATTCAGCCTGGATACTATGATGTAGGCTCCCGATAATTTATCGAGCTTTAACCCTTAAATGCACGATTTTTAATTTTGTTTCGAAAAAATTATATATGATTCTCTGAAAGGTTTATTACACGAAAAAATAATGAAAAAAAATCTGAAATACTTTTTTCGTATAATACGTCAATATTTTCTTCTGTTGCACATCTGCAATATAAATAAAAACTACTGCTGTGTGGCTGTTTTACGCTAAAATAATGCAAATTATTAAATACTTATTAACCGCCGGAAATTTTACTTAAGTGTTATAAAAATATTTGACACCGGAAATTTTAATTGAAACAACTTATTTATTTAACTTATTTCTTCGCGGTATCATTTAAACTTATTTTAGAAAGAAATTTCTGGTGATAATCGACATATTTTTATTTGGTAGCGGTCAAAATGACCGCTACGGCGGTTCGCGAGATTCTAAAAGATAGTCACGTTTTAGCATTATTGACTTTTACCGCGTTCTCATTCGCTGTTCTCAGTCACGTGTCGTAGATGCAGTTGTCGTTTGGCGATTTTAGCTTTTTCGCTCTCCTATATGTCTTGGAAAGGAAATACATACATGAGTTTTGTCAGTATTTTTTAACCTGCGAGTGTGACAGCTGTTGATAGAGTTCAAATCTAGAGCTAAAATTTGTCACAAGCCAAAGACACTTTTTACTTTCTTCTATCTTTAAAAGAAGAAAGTATTGGATTCGTGAACATTTTCGGTTTTTTGTGGATTTACACGTTTTAGGGGTCAGAGATTCTAAAAAACATTTTTTACAAAAATTCTGTCTGTCCGTCTGTTCGCCTGTATGTGACACAAATTTTGTGGGTGCTCTATATCAAGAACTAATGAACGGAATTTAACAAAAAATTATATTAAGTTAGACCCTGATATAAATTGGTGCTGATTAGTTTTTGGTGTAAATCGCTCAATAGGTGGCGCTGCTATGCAGCACTTTTCACGATTTTCACAATAGCTCAATCTCCAGAACTAATGCACGGATTTTCGTCAAACTTCAGATTCAGTTAGTCCTTGACATGAATTAAATTTTATGCACTTAGGTGTAAATCGTTCAACAGGTGGCGCTGCTGTGCTGCCTTTTTTTGCAATTCTCGCAATAGCTCTATCTGAAGAACTGATGCTTGGATTTTCAACAAACTTCAGATTCTGGTATACCTTGATATGTGTTACTGCTGTTTATGTTTTGTAGTAAATCGCTCAACAGGTGGCGCTGCTATGCTGCATTTTTCAGAATTTCCACTAAAGCTCTGTCACAAGAGCTAATGCACGAATTTTCATCGACGGATTTATACGCTTTAGGGGTCAGAGATTCCGAAAAATATGTTTTTACAAAATGTCTGTGAAATCAAACATCTGTGTGTGTGTCAAAATGTTTTTACAAAATTTCTGTGAGTCTGCGACTGTGTCTGCCTGTCCGTTTGTCAGTCGGTATGTGATACAAATTTTGTGGCCACTCTATCTCAAGAATTAATGCACGGAATTTATTAAAAATTTATATTCTGTTAGTGCCTGACAGAAATTGGCGCTGATTGATTTTTCGTGTAAATCGCTCAACAGGTGGCGCTGCTATGCAGCATTTTTCACGATTACCGCAACAGCTCAATCTCCAGAACTAATGCACGAATTTTTTATCAAACTTCAGATTCAGTTAGTCCTTGACATGAATTAAAGTTTTATTCATTTAGGTGTAAATCACTCAACAGGTGGCGCTGCTATGCTGCCTTTTTTGCGATTTCCGCAGTAGCTCTATCTCAAGAACTAATGCTTGGATTTTCAACAAACTTCAGATTCTGGTATACCTTGATATGTGTTACTGCTGTTTATGTTTTGTAGTAAATCGCTCAACAGGTGGCGCTGCTATGCTGCATTTTTCAGAATTTCCACTAAATCTCTGTCACAAGAGCTAATGCACGAATTTTCATCGACGGATTTATACGCTTTAGGGGTCAGAGATTCCGAAAAACATGTTTTTACAAAATGTCTGTGAAATCAAACATCTGTGTGTGTGTCAAAATGTTTTTACAAAATTTCTGTGAGTCTGCGACTGTGTCTGCCTGTCCGTTTGTCAGTCGGTATGTGATACAAATTTTGTGGCCACTCTATCTCAAGAATTAATGCACGGAATTTATTAAAAATTTATATTCTGTTAGTGCCTGACAGAAATTGGCGCTGATTGATTTTTCGTGTAAATCGCTCAACAGGTGGCGCTGCTATGCAGCATTTTTCACGATTACCGCAACAGCTCAATCTCCAGAACTAATGCACGGATTTTTTATCAAACTTCAGATTCAGTTAGTCCTTGACATGAATTAAAGTTTTATTCATTTAGGTGTAAATCACTCAACAGGTGGCGCTGCTATGCTGCCTTTTTTGCGATTTCCGCAGTAGCTCTATCTCAAGAACTAATGCTTGGATTTTCAACAAACTTCAGATTCTGGTATACCTTGATATGTGTTACTGCTGTTTATGTTTTGTAGTAAATCGCTCAACAGGTGGCGCTGCTATGCTGCATTTTTCAGAATTTCCACTAAATCTCTGTCACAAGAGCTAATGCACGAATTTTCATCGACGGATTTATACGTTTTAGGGGTCAGAGATTCCGAAAAACATGTTTTTACAAAATGTCTGTGAAATCAAACATCTGTGTGTGTGTCAAAATGTTTTTACAAAATTTCTGTGAGTCTGCGACTGTGTCTGCCTGTCCGTTTGTCAGTCGGTATGTGATACAAATTTTGTGGCCACTCTATCTCAAGAATTAATGCACGGAATTGATTAAAAATTTATATTCTGTTAGTGCCTGACAGAAATTGGCGCTGATTGATTTTTCGTGTAAATCGCTCAACAGGTGGCGCTGCTATGCAGCATTTTTCACGATTACCGCAACAGCTCAATCTCCAGAACTAATGCACGGATTTTTTATCAAACTTCAGATTCAGTTAGTCCTTGACATGAATTAAAGTTTTATTCATTTAGGTGTAAATCACTCAACAGGTGGCGCTGCTATGCTGCCTTTTTTGCGATTTCCGCAGTAGCTCTATCTCAAGAACTAATGCTTGGATTTTCAACAAACTTCAGATTCTGGTATACCTTGATATGTGTTACTGCTGTTTATGTTTTGTAGTAAATCGCTCAACAGGTGGCGCTGCTATGCTGCATTTTTCAGAATTTCCACTAAATCTCTGTCACAAGAGCTAATGCACGAATTTTCATCGACGGATTTATACGCTTTAGGGGTCAGAGATTCCGAAAAACATGTTTTTACAAAATGTCTGTGAAATCAAACATCTGTGTGTGTGTCAAAATGTTTTTACAAAATTTCTGTGAGTCTGCGACTGTGTCTGCCTGTCCGTTTGTCAGTCGGTATGTGATACAAATTTTGTGGCCACTCTATCTCAAGAATTAATGCACGGAATTTATTAAAAATTTATATTCTGTTAGTGCCTGACAGAAATTGGCGCTGATTGATTTTTCGTGTAAATCGCTCAACAGGTGGCGCTGCTATGCAGCATTTTTCACGATTACCGCAACAGCTCAATCTCCAGAACTAATGCACGGATTTTTTATCAAACTTCAGATTCAGTTAGTCCTTGACATGAATTAAAGTTTTATTCATTTAGGTGTAAATCACTCAACAGGTGGCGCTGCTATGCTGCCTTTTTTGCGATTTCCGCAGTAGCTCTATCTCAAGAACTAATGCTTGGATTTTCAACAAACTTCAGATTCTGGTATACCTTGATATGTGTTACTGCTGTTTATGTTTTGTAGTAAATCGCTCAACAGGTGGCGCTGCTATGCTGCATTTTTCAGAATTTCCACTAAATCTCTGTCACAAGAGCTAATGCACGAATTTTCATCGACGGATTTATACGCTTTAGGGGTCAGAGATTCCGAAAAACATGTTTTTACAAAATGTCTGTGAAATCAAACATCTGTGTGTGTGTCAAAATGTTTTTACAAAATTTCTGTGAGTCTGCGACTGTGTCTGCCTGTCCGTTTGTCAGTCGGTATGTGATACAAATTTTGTGGCCACTCTATCTCAAGAATTAATGCACGGAATTTATTAAAAATTTATATTCTGTTAGTGCCTGATAGAAATTGGCGCTGATTGATTTTTCGTGTAAATCGCTCAACAGGTGGCGCTGCTATGCAGCATTTTTCACGATTACCGCAACAGCTCAATCTCCAGAACTAATGCACGGATTTTTTATCAAACTTCAGATTCAGTTAGTCCTTGACATGAATTAAAGTTTTATTCATTTAGGTGTAAATCACTCAACAGGTGGCGCTGCTATGCTGCCTTTTTTGCGATTTCCGCAGTAGCTCTATCTCAAGAACTAATGCTTGGATTTTCAACAAACTTCAGATTCAGGTATACCTTGATATGAATTAGTGCTGTTTATGTTTTGGTGCAAATTGCTCAACAGGTGGCGTTCCTATGCAGCATTTTTCAGAATTTCTACTTTAGCTCTATCTCGAGAACTAATGCACGAATTTTCATCAAACTTCAGATTCAGGTATACCTTGATATCAATTAGTGTTGTTTAAGGGATTTTTATAAAAGAAAGTTTTGTGATGGCCACAACATACTAGTTTTGTAATTGTATAAAACTTTATTTTAACTGTAGAGTGAAGTTTTCATCACATGTTCCAATCTGTTTAAATGTTTACATAGGGATATGCAGGTTTATTTATTTATATTTATATGTATGTACAGTCGTGGAAAAAAAAAGTAATCATGCCGTACTAACTTTGCAGCAAATTATTGTAGAAGAAAGTAACTTGTACCTAATGATTAGATATAAAGTCTACTTTTAAATGATGCATACAAAATTTGCTTAGGGGGCCATCTACATATCAAAATGAACCCGAACTTCTTTTTTTTTTCAATAGCAATACCCAAGTCTGACACCATAAATAAATTCTACACCTTTTAATAAACCCAAATAAAAAATTTCAAGAAATTCGGGCGATTACTTTCAGAGAAATTAATTATTTTAAAATGACCATATTTTAGGGACTGTATCCAAATTGAAGTTCGGTACTACATTGTTGAAATGCTACAGAATGAGTATGTCATCTCTATTAATGTATTATTTCTTGCCAATATAACCATTTCACTCGCTTAATATGTTCTATCGCCAGCCCAAGCTCAAATGTTTCAATAAAATGAGTAAAATATATTTTTTCAAATTATGCTTTTCTGAACGTCATAGACGCCATAAACAATTATTTTGATGTTTTTTAAGCATAATTTGAAAACTAGTTGAGAGAAAAATTTTAAATTGAGAATTCGCATAAAGCAGGACCTAATAAATATAAATTTATCAAAATTGTAGACTACAATTAATATTTTTTTCGAATATTAATTTCATAAATCATATTATAATTTTTTTAATTATAAATTCAATGCATTTATGTTTGGGTTTTTAGTATTATAACCATACAAAATATTATTACATTAGGATTATAATTTCAGGAGTTATTAATAAAATATGAAAATGTAACTTAACATTAGAAACTCTAAATTTTCAATGTTTATAATGCAAAAACTTATCATACAAGTGACTTGAAACTTCGTTTATAGGCATAGTTTGAACCGAGGATTTAAAATATTTTCTAAACTGGGTGTTGCCATTGAAAAAAAAACAAATCTTGGTTTGGTTTTGATTTGTAGGTGGTCCCCTAAGCAAATTTTATGTAAATCATTTAAAAGTAGACTTTATTTCGAATTATTTGGCACCAGTAACCTCCTTCTATTATAATTAGCTGCAGAGTTAGTAGGAGATGTTTACTTTTTTTACTTACGACTGAACACATACCATTAAATCAGGGGTGTCAAACTGTGGCCCGCCGGATACCACTAAAAATTTAAAGAAATAGTCGACCAGTTGAATCGCAGCAATTCGACGATTAGATTAGGAAAAGATAACTGTAAAATTTTAGTGGTATCCGGTGGGCCACAGTTTGACACCCCTGCATTAAATATATAATTTTTTTAAAACATTTTTTTTTAGTGTATTGTATCCATATATGCATTAAACTGTATGTATTGTATGAATATATGTATACATAATCTAACATTTTTCGGAATTGGAGCCTCCATCTTTATTAGACCATTTGTCTAGATCCAACCTTCTACAGTATGTAAATTTATAAATCTGTGTATGTCTCACTGTATACACATGTTAAATAGATTAGCTAAAAGTAAGCTATAATTCTCGCTAAAACTATTTTATATATTTATATAAATGTGAGAAATGGTAGATAGATTTTTAATGTTTTCCTAGCTTTACATAGAGAATATGAACTTCTGAATGAAAATAATTATAAAACATATATAAGCAAAAATTTTTATCAATAAAATCTGCAAATGAGACCTATTTTGATATTATCCTAGCATTACGTATATAAAACAGGTCGCTTAATTAAGATTACTATAAAACCTATACAAGATTTTTTTCTGTATTACTAGGGTGCAGGTGCACTTGAGGTAAATTTTTCAATTTTTTCCTGGTGCACCTAGTGAAAATGTGTTGCTTAATGAAAATTATTATAAGATAAATATATAATATAATATAGCTGTACCAATAAATTTTGCAGATGAGGCAAATTTTTAATGTCTTTTCAATATTACATAGAGAAAAATGACTTCTGAATGAAATTAGTCACAGCAAGTATGTATGAAAAGTGTCGTATTGACATATATGATTTAATCTTCTGATTACCTGAGATTAGTGATACTTTAATTTAATTTACTTCTGTAGAATACTTAAAATAAAAATAAACTCGCAATGCACCTGAATATCTGATATTAGTCATTCAGCAGTATATTATTTCTACGTAATGCGAAATATAACATTCTGTCTTGCCTGCAGATTTTCTTTTTTTGTTCATCTTTATGGGTGGATGACAAAATTTACTTCTAAAAAATAGTGTTTATTAGCCTTAATTATCAACCAGGTGCAAAAAGGAAATCTGTCAATAAAGCAATTTTCTTCCTTTTTTCTGTAATCCATTTCATTCGGCAACAAATTTTCTTTACGTAATGCTAGGAAAATATTAATAATGTGCCTCATTTCAGATTAAATAATTACTAAATTTTTCTGATTTATTTTTTACAATTGATTTCATTTATTGAACCATCTTCGCTACGTAATGCTGGGGGAAAATTAAAAATCTGTCCTATCTGCAGATTTCACCATTGCAGAAATTTCTTATATATTATAAATTATTATTAATATAAATCTTATATGTTATAAATTATTATTTTATAATTATTTTCATTAGCAACCCGTAATCTCCATGTAACATTGCGAAACATTAAAAATCTGCCTGATCTGCAGATTTTATCGATACAGCAATTTTCTTATATATGTTTTATAATTATTTTCATTCAGAAATTCGTTTTCTCTACTTAACACTGGACAAACACAAAAAATCTGCCTCATCTGCAGATTTCATTAATAAAGAAATTTTCATATGTATTTTTTATAAGTTTGATTTGACGATTCCTCTCCTATACGCGACCCTTCGGAAACATCAAAAATCTGATTCATCTGCAGATTTAATCATTGCAGAAATTTTCTTATACATTTTATAATTATTCTTATAATCAACAATTTTCTCTACTTAATGTTGTGAAAATACTAAAAATCTGCGTTATCTGCAGGTTCCATTGAAACATCAATTTTTCTTACATAACTTTTATAAATATTACCATGCTGCATCATATCTACTTTATGTATTGCTCAGAAAACATTAAAAATGAGCCCCATCTCAAAATTTTGTTGATTGTCTACATGTGGTGTTTGCGAAAAATGTACCCTAAAAATAAAAATGTACTTTAATTACTTGCGTATAAACCACGGCTAAAATAAATCTGATCTAAACCAGAAACTTTACTTAATAAATAACGGCAAATAAATACCAATTGGAAATAAGTTACATTTTATTAAATAGAATTTCTAGTCGGAAGCAAAGTTATTAACAGCCTAGGCTGTTTGCAAAGAGCCGGGTTTTTCAATTAGCTTACGATTTATATATATAGCAACAATTTTAGAATAAATAAATTAAAATAATATTTAATATATATAGAAACAATTTTCGAAGAAAGGAATTAAAATGCCATAATCAGGGAAAAAATATGTTTGTATTACTGTGTATTATTGTCACTTTAAACAGCATTTTAAACAGAAAGTCCGATTTTTAATACGCCATTCATTTATATTTGTATTAGGATACATAAATCTCACAATTTCATAACAAATGAATGACATCTCTTAATTTATGATGTATCTTGATCAAACATAAAATAATGAAGAATTAACCTCCTCCCACATTTTTTTTCTGGATTAAACAAACACACGTTAAAAATCATTTTAAAACTTCTATTTTAAAAAGCTTTATCTTGTTTTTACAAAGCTCGCATCCATACGTCCGATAACGCGTATGTTGTACTAACTGGTAACTCAAAACAGACCTTCCAACACATATAAGAATGCGCCAAATCTAAAAGCGCCAGGCGCCAACAACATACACGACACGTGACTGATAACATAGAATGAGAACGCAGTAAAAGCCAATAATGCTAAAACGTGACTATCTTTTAGGATCTCGCCGGCGGTTAATAAGTATGTCTACAAATACATCATTATGTATATATATTTATTTTATAAAACTTAACCTTTAACTCTTTAATTCCCAAAATAGAATACGTTCTAGAAATTATGTGGTTCAGAGAATCTGACTTTACAAGGGAAAGTTTCAGTTGGTTAAGTTCGCTTTATTTAAATACGGGATATCTGATTTTTAGTTAAAGAAAATATTGCTATTTTAATTATATGGTGTGAATTACGTATATGCGTATTAAAAAAAAATCTATTAAATTTAAAACAGTGTTGTTTGCATATATGCAAAGCTGCGCACTAAAGGGTTAAAATGTCTTGAGAAAGTTATGACCAGCGGAAAGCTTCTGGTAATAGTGAATGAAGTGTTTCCAGTGCGCTACTATTTTTAAATTCAGATTTCAAAATTGGCATCAATTTTTTGAAATAGTAAAATTCCGCTTGTTTTTGGGCAACACTGAGTGAATGCGGCTTTCTAATACTGTCCCATTAAACATATTAAAAAGCAAGATTTTATACTTTATAGTAGAAGAGCAACATTTTTAGGCACCTTTAAGTACATGTTACGTGTCAAAAGACTACTGCCTCAAGTTAGCTAATACCCGTACGTTCTTATCTACTATAGTATAAATCCACAGAAAAAATCTTAGTTATTATACTATAGCTAAGGATGAGATTTCCGCGTTTTTGCACACCGGTTTATTCTTAGAGAAAATGTTATTCTTTTAAATCGCAAGAGTGTTCCGATTAAATGAAATATCATTTTCTCTAACAAAATACCGGTGTACAAAAACACGGAAATCTCATCCCTGTTATATCGTATGTCGGTCGGCTTTGGTCTCTCACTCTTTTAAGTTTGTTTAATAAAACCAATTATACTAACACTTACGTTAAGGAAAATAAGACTTTCATATACGAACTCTTTAATCCTTCGAGGCGTAAGCAATTGTGTTTCTATAATGTCGAATTCATTCCGGAATCTGCCAAAATATTTATTGCAAAATAAGCCAAAGCAATTGTACGACGCTTTTCCACCAAAGTTTGAAATGCAAAACTTAATAAAAATTTGGTGGTGCAAATCTTCATTAATCGCAGATAGGATAAAATATGTCCCACCGCTCCTAAACTGGATAAAGACGGACAGTGATTTACCGAACTATCATAGCTGTCTTTAAAGTCCAGCTATATATCTTGAAAAAGATAATCGAAAAGGAAGTATGATCGATAAAGCCATACTAATTTAAAATATTTTTATATTCTTTCTAATTAATTTTCCGGTAAGAATATATTTCCTTTACATTTTATATAAACACGAAAAATAACAAAATAAAAAGATAAACAAGTATTTAAAATTTTGAAACAATCACAGGAAGTAGTTCGAAAATACTATGATGAAATGATTGACTGACACCGAAATTTACAAATGAATTTTTTAGAAATTAAAAACTTATTACATTAAACTTTCATTGTAAAAGCAAAATTTTATTAAAATATTTTTGATGCCGTTTGTCAGGTTGGAGTTAAAATTCGTTGGTCCCGACGTGGGATAGCTGTGCCGTAAATCATTGTTGCCAGTGGGCTACTTTTTTTAAAATTCAGGTCTCTTGATTGGTACCACTTTTTTGAAATATTAAAATTCGCCTTATTTAATGACATATTAATTAAGGCGATATCAAGGGGAATTTTTCCATTTCAGAAATCAAGAAATCGGAATTTAAAAAAAGTAGCCCACTGGCAACACTACCGGAAAGGGTTAATACCAGAATTAGAAATACTTTTCTGTGAATAAGTAAGGCAAAAAATAAATAAATAAATAAAACATTGTGGTAGAACGTTATTCACCCTGTACAATGCAATGATTTCAGTGTTTTGTTTTCAACCTCAAATGCATGATTTTTTAGTTTGTCTCGAAAACTTTATATACGATTCTCAGAAAGGTTTATTAAACAGGAAAAATAATGAAAAAAAACCCCAGAGATATATTTATCGTATAATACATCAACCCTTTCTTTTATTCCACATCTGTCATACAAGTAAAAACTTTTCCCATAACTAAAACATTGCAAATAAGTAAATATTTTAAAAAGCATGAATCTAAATACCGTATTTTATATGTTTTTATTATTTTGTAAAACTTAACCCTTAAATGGACGAATTATTCTTTTAGAATTGTGCTTTTTGTTTTTATATTAAAAATGAAAAAACATAAACTTTAAAGTAGGGTTTTAACTTTATTTAAAAACATAGTTATGTAATTTTTACAGGATTAATCTTTCTATATAAATATAGTGGTTGCTAACACTTAAAATAAAATTGATGCAGATGTGCATCACTATGCATTTAATAGTTAATTGTATTAAAATTAATCTGTAGGATAAGTGTTGGATTTTTTTTATGTGTTCATTATGATCTTAGAATACAATTTGACAAGCTATTTTAGGTGAACGGTGTATGTATTTATTTAACAGTTGCATTACTCGGTGGTACTTATAAGTACCGTCAGTGCACTGGGTGTTGGAGAAAAACTTCTTGTTTACTTTTCATCTGTGTAGTTATCCGTCGTTTTCATCTGCTTTAAAATGTAATTACTAAAATGTAGTATAGTAATAATTTTCCTAGTATTTATTTTCTGTTTCATTATTATTTTTTATAGGAAATAGAAAAAAATGTGGTACCGGCTCTTTTTTGTATGCTAGAAATGGCATATGTAAATTCATATATTGCATATCTGGAGACGCGAGAGAACATGTTGTCTCAGTAATATAGACGTTGCATATCTAAAGGACTGCTAACAAGATCGAAACCTTAAAAAAGTGTTTTTAACCCTTTCAGGGGCAAACTATTATTCAACGCTAAAGTGTTGAAATAAATGATTGGCACCCGAATTTGCCAAAACATTTATTTATATACCAGAAAAAGGCTATATTTCGCATACTTATTAAATCGAAGATATTTTATACAATTCTGGTGCCAATTGAAATACGTTGTGGGTTTTCGGTTACGATAATATTTTAGTCATAGTGTACTGCGGTACGTTAAAGTACCACTTTAACTAATTACCTCTAAGGAATTAAATATCCCGCGGGTGAGTATTTTTTTTATCTTTATTCTTTAACCCTCTCGCTGAGTAAGTAATTATTCGCGATGAGCGTCTTTTACTGAATTTTTAATCTTTTGTCACCGGTTCCTTAAAGCAGAAATTTTTGACTATCGTAATAGGGAAAATGTCCTGATTAAATGGCAACTTCTCACGAAGTTAGGCATATCCAATTAAGAAGCTCCATTTCACACCCTGATATAGGCTACCCTCTTTCCTTACAAACATTTATTATTTGTACTTGAGTATACTACTCATTTGTTATAAAAATATAAAAAAAATCTACAAAAAACTTTAAAGATTATATGAAAAAACTTATTAAAAAAAATTCAAAAAATTTATAAAATCCAAAAATCTTTCTAGTTGTTGTAATGCTATATTTAAACTTCCTACTAGAAATTTTTCTCTGCTTTATCTTTTTCTTTATTAGTTTGTTCTTCAAGTAGCTCATTTTTTTCCACCTGTTCAGGTCTTTTTTATCCCATTCTTATATCCCCCCCCCCTTTTTTAATTGCTACCATACAGGTTTTAGTTTGCTCTCCTGCCATTTCTCACCAGTTCTGATCCCGGGGATGTGTGAAGTTCTCCACAGGAGACTCGGTTCAAAAGGTGTTCGAAGTCGAAGTGTCCTGCTTAAATCAGACAAAGTTTTCACTAAAAATAACTGGTGGGAATAACCAAATAGTATTAATTAGACGGAAAAATCCATGCCGGAGTATATCTCGGGTTGCGCAGCGAGAGGGTTAACTTTCATTGTAGTAACTGAAAAATAAAAGTTACATGAAAAAAATTGCAGTAGATCGTAATGCAGTATTTAAAGCGTTAAACGACAAATTGTGATACGCTGAAAGCTTTTCTTGATGTTACTAGCAATTTGTCGATTTAATTAAATTAGTTTTATGCAAGTTTCAGCCTCTAATATGTTTTTTTAACAATTCAAATTATGCAATAATATCTTACCAATGTAGCAGATTTTTGAAAAATAGTACTTCCAGATAATACATTTTGATTTATAAGATCGCGGAATTTCTGTAATTAAATATGGCAAATATTGCTATTCGGAAGTAGTAAAATTGGATCAACCACTAAAATTACTACGTCAACGTTGCAAAAGATTACTTCAAATTCTGCTTGTATTTGTACCGTTGCCAAGTTCTATATATTACGTATAAATCATGCGAATTCGCATAATTAGGGCAAAATTATTAGCAGTCCTAACTCCGTCTATGGGCGACACTTTTAAATTTTGATGTTACATTTTTTTTTTTTTTTTTTTTTTACAAAAATATATACAATTTTCGTATTTATACAATTAGTGTAGTATGTGCTTTGTAACCACTGAAATCTTGTTGTTCAAAATGCATTACAGATGTCCTTAGACGGGGCTATCTGCTAAAAAAAATGAAAACTAGCTGGCAGGATGACAGCAATGTATTTATAGATTAAATGTATTTTAAAAATGTCTATTTAGCTACAAAAGCACGTGTATAAAATTTTATATAATAAAATGATTTAGACTAATATTTATGCTAATAAGAATCTACTCACCGTAACTACATTGGTATATTAAAAAATGTTTATTCCGGTACAATGGTGCGCATGCAAAATTATGTATAATAAAATGAATTAGTCTAACATCTATGTAATAAGATTCCACGTTCCGGTAAAATTACGCTTACGGGTTTACCATTGTGCTAAATCTGTCTTCACGCCCGACTAAATAAAAATTTGAGACATTCTTAAGAATATGTACTGTAAATTTGAGAAGACAGACGGTATCTAGTGCAGTATGAGAATTAACTCCGATAGATAGTACGATCTAAGTTGTTATGTCTTGTAAATTGTACAGTTGGCCAAATACACCGAAACCCCCCAGGAAATATCAATTCAACTGGAAATTCTTTTTTCAATTTATGTCATAAAATTAAGCTTAGAGTGGCGTCTTCATAGTCACTTGTACCAAAATTACAACAACCGACATTTTTGTGTCAGCGCGTAGACCACAGAGAAGAGATAGGGGTGGAGAGAGCTTTGGTATCTTGAAAGTTGAAGAAACCGAATAGTCAGGTGAATACAACAGTCAAGTGAGTTTTACCTCCAAGGGCTAGCATACAGGATGTTTCCGGAAAGTAAGTTGAATAACTCCAGGGGAAAAAATACTGCAGATAAAGGTACAAGCAAACAGCAATTCTTCAGAGTACCTTCCTTCCGCGTCGGAACATCGGCGCCAGCGTCTTTCCTTGGCACTGAACACACCCTGGAAGTCGTCGATTGGAACCTCCTTCAAGCACCTCGTCGTGACTTCTTTAACGTCTTCCAAAATCCCGAAATGGTGGCTCTTGAGTTCGTCTTGATCCACGGGAACAAGAAGAATTCCAGTGGTGCCCAGTTGGGGCTGTACGGCGGCTGAGGCAGTGTTGCCACACCGCGTTTCGCTAAATACTTTATGACAATGAAGGCGGTGTGCGACGGTGCGGTGTCATGATGAAGACGCCAAGTGTTGCTGATCTCTTTCCTGAAGCACTTCACTCTGCTTGTGAGCCTTTTCAGACTTCCAAGTAACAATGACTGTTCGCTAACTCTCAGGCGTCGATCAGAGTTCAACATGTCCCTCAATTTCTTCACATTTTGGTCGGAATGTGACGTTGACGTGCGTCCAGAGCAATCTTCATCCTCTCTGTCCTCCCGGAACATATTGTGCTAGTGGTAAAACATCTTTTGGGACATGGTATTAAGGCCACAAGCTTCCCTCAGCATGGCAGCGGTCTCGGCACCCGTTTTCTTGAGTGCAACACAAAATTTTATCGCGTAACGCTGGTCCTTGAAATGAAACATTTTGAAATTGCGACGAATCATTAAAACAAGTGTTCGAATTAGCAGCGTCGCGCACTGTGGATCAACCTGCAGGCAACTGACGCGTATATCGTTGGTTTCCCTAACACTCCAACACCTTTCCCGTCACTGCGCGCGCATTACTAGCGGTTTACATCGGTGACGCGAGGTCATTCAATTTAGTTATGGTACAGACCCTGTGTGTTTGCGAAAGAGAAATAAGCAAATTACAATATCGTTAAATTAAATTGAAAAACTTTTATTACGAATTTAAAATAGATTTTAACTTGCTTTGTTTTACTTCGTTTATATTTTTTGCACTAGTTCACATGCAAAATGTGGATATTGAGTATTTTCATACTTTTTTGCGACAGACAACAATTTGGAAATTGCCAAAAAAAAAAAAAAAAAAAAACGAAACCACGCCAAATCTGGAAACCTTTACTTGACCAGGATTAGTCATGCTACTGCCACTTTTCAGTTAAAGGAATAATGAGAAAGCACAAGGGGGCAGTGCATCATCAAAAGATAATTATTTTACACGAACTCCTGATAACTTCTTTGATTGTTTTTATGTTTAGAATTGGTGCATAATTTTTATGGTTAATAATTGAATATTCACAGTACTGTTTGTCACTATTCAAGGACAGATATTTATTTAAATGTTTATTTTATATTTCTAAATTCATGAAAACAATTTTTCATAAATTCAAAAAAATAAAATTAATTTATCCACTCTATCAAATTAAATTATTTCTCTTCTAATTTTATAAAACAACTTGAATGAATACCACCACAATAATATTGACTTTTTAGCAGTCTTTTAATTTACATTTTTAAGTTTGCTGGAATATTTTATTTTGAAAGTTTTTCTTATATTTCAATCTTTTAATTTACAAACTAAAGGTAAAATCAGTGAAGCATTAAAAAGAAAAAAAAATCATTTTATGTCTTTAAAAAATGAGTCTCTGTTGCTAAAATACAGTTTTTTTTAATTCCTTTAACTGTAACAATCAATTAGTTTTCAAAAGTATTCATTAACGCCACAGAAATCTCAGCAGGGACTTTTTAAGGAATTGCTTCTTAATAAAGGATGCATTAATCGAAAAAATCGCGTTGGTTATTAGAGTAGCTGCAATAATACTTGCATGTCAGTAGTATAATTTAAAAATAAAATAAGTCAAATATTTTCCATTTTTCATTCAATTAATCATCATAGTTTATTTTTAAAAAGTTTGTCATATTCTCTCAATTCTATCTTTCATTTTATAAGCAAAAAATAAAACCAGCGAAGCATCAAAAGGAAAAGAACGTTTCTTCTGATGTCTTTGAAAAATGCGTGGCTGTTTTTGAAAGTACAGTTTTTTTTTTTAAATTGTAACAATGCAATTACTTTCCAAAAGTATTAACAAACGACAAGTAAAAGTCAGTGGATACTTTTTAAAGATTTTTTTTTTTCATGAAGGATGAATTAATTAAATAAATTGAATTGGTTATAAGTGTACTGCAATAATACTCACATGTCTGTAGTATAATCAGTAATTAATATCAATCATATATTTTCACTATTCGTTCCATTTCTTGGAATAGTTTCTATTTTAAGTTTTGATGTATATCAGCACTGCTGTACGCGATAAATAAAAGTTACAACCAATGAAGCATTAAATAATAACGAAAGTTTTCGCTGGTGTCTTTTACAAATGAAGCACCGTTGACAAAAACGTATTATTTTATTCTTTTTTACAGTAGAAAAGGATTAGTTTTCAAAAGTAATAACTAATGATGCATAAGTCTCAGCGAGAATTTTTACGAATTTCTTCTGTATGATGGATGTATTAATTAGCCATTGTTGTTTATATATTTTTGAATATAAAAAATCATACATATATAAAAATTAAACCTGTGGCTAAATGATCGCTGGCCTACGGTGCCCAACCCTGTTTTCTTAACCTAGGGCCAGAAGTGTCGTACAACATATGTCCCGGTCAAGTCTTCACCCTAACTGGGGACCCTCAGTGTTTAGTTCTCAAGCTAGCTTGAGAACTTGAGCTTTATCAAGCTCAAAGGAATGAAAGGGTGAGTGAACCTTGCCGAGCTGGGAATTGAACTCTCGACCTATAGCATGGTAGTCAGACAGTCTAACCACTGCGCCTCAGGGCTTAATAAATCATATATAATTACTGCATTATTTCATACAAATCGTACAAAAATAATACAAATGTTTACTAGTTCTTTTTGATAGAAATATTTTCTATTTTTTCAGTCAAACATTCTGTGATTGAATATCACGGTGATGCCATTTGTCTTTAAAAAAGCTTGGTTGAAGCTGTAGACATGGATACAGTTTATATATAAAATTTTTTGCTTCTTTTTTATGTTTTTGTGCAACACCGTTTAACAATTATTATATATGGGTGTTCGAATTCGTTATATATATATATATATATAAATAACAGAATTTCATTATAAAAAAAGTATATTGGATGCCTATATCACATTTCTTACTTAATTAAATTTCCGTATTTTTCTATTTTATTGTTGAAAATCATGAACTCATTTTAAAACTATTGCAAAAAATTATATAAAATTAATTTTGAAATTATTTAAAATAACCTGCAAATTTTTGCTCTGTATCCTTTTAAGATACATAGAAAGAAGAAAAAAAATATTATTTAAGCTTAATATTCAGGATACCTAAATTGTTTTCTCAGCTAATGATCACACTGTAATTAATATTACACTTTTAAAAGCGTATATTTGAAAATATATTACATAATCCCACTTTTTTTCTACTTTTAGCATTTATAAAATTTTATACTCGTAGCTTTACAGTTATTTCGCTTATGCTTAAAAGGCGTAGAGCCAACAGAGTTGTTTATTCACTATATATAGGTATACCTATATATAGTGATGCCTATATATAGGTAAACATAATTTGTAATTTTTTTTGTATATCAGCAAGTGGGTTAAAACTCGATTGCAAATTTCAAAGTTTACCTCCGAAAACTTAAATAAACGAACGAAATCAAAAAATATACTTATCAGTTTTCTCGGGTCACAAAATGATTAAATAAAAAGCAAATTAAAAAATATATATATTTCACTGTATATTTCTTATTTATTTTATTTTCCCCCTTTTTCCTGTTTAAACTATTTCATTTTTGCTGCTTCTGAGCCATTTGGCATACTTTAGCATAGTTGCCAAATTGTACGGATTTTTCTCACCAGTAAAATTTAACTGCAAATTTTATCAAAATCAATCGGCGAAATCTAACACTTTTTAACGATGAAACAATACAAAAATTTCTGTTAAATTTTAGTGGTAGCAAAAAATCCGTACAAGTTGGCAGCTATGCTTTAGCTATCGGGGATAGGCGCATCATTAACTTCATTATTGCTGTAATCCATATGTAGTTGCAACCCTAAATTTTATTTGGCGATATAACATATGCCCTAGGCTGACGGAAAATGCCTTAATATTGCTTTATTAGTTTTTAAATGTAATCTAAAAATATTAAAATGTTGTATCATCAACACAATATTACTCGTGTACATAATTTGTATGATTCTAGCATATCAGGAAAAAGTGATTGCGAAATTCCATGTTTACTTACAAAAAACAAGTTACGTTAAATAAAACATACTAAAAATGGCTTAAAAATGGTTTAGATACCAAACCCGTTCTTCGACTTTTGCTTAAAAGAATGCAACTCTAGCGATAGTAGCCTATAACATTACAATGAAATGAGAGCTCAATCATAATTACAGTTTGGACGCTTTCTAGTTTGTTTCCGTTACATACATACAAAGGACATCGTAAAAACACCAAAAAACGGATTCTGGGGAAAGCATAAAGAAATACCAACGTACGTTTTGCACACTGTAAATACTCTATAATAATGTCTATTGTAAAAATAGCAAAAGCAGATTTAGGAAACTTGACAATGTCAAGATATACCAAAATTTCCGTACTCGATGTTTTTATCAAGATTAAAATAATTTTCTTATATTGTAAGTATTAGGAAAGTAGTGATATGAAAATATTTTTTTTCTTATTTTCTTTCAGTATATACTTATTAAATTTATTTTAACCCTTAACCCGCTAGCTGCGCAACGCGTGATTTCCTCGGGAAACGTACAAGTAAGAAAATTTGCGCAATCCAAGATTTCCTTGGGGATGCATTTTTTCCGTTTAATTAACCCTCCTTGATTATTCCCGCCAGTTACCTTTTTATTGAAAAATTTGCCTTATTTAATCGGAGCATTTTTCCGATTAAATTCGAGAAAAAATTTTGTTTTGAAAAACCGGTGAAAAAAGAATAAAAAATTTTTAAGGACGCTCGTCGCGAAGATATTAAATACGCAATTTTTGAAGCTATATTGATAAAACAATTACGCAGCGAAAGTGTTAACTCCTTAGTTCTTAATCCTGTGAAATTCACGGGCTGTGTATTTTATTCAGATAGTTTGATTCCCACCAGTTTTATAAAACAGTGTAATTGTCTTTATTATAGTATCGTTTTACGTGCCATTAAATAAGTGCCATTAAAAATTATTGTCTCTGCCACAAATTTTATTGAAACGTATTAATTGACTAATTATAATATTTATGTAAATTTTTTATGCAAATTAGAGAACCGATGTGGCATGCTTCTAGTAAAAAATTGAAAACTATTTCTCTTATCATACAAGTCTGAAATCAATTTATTATCAATAATTTCAAATAAAATATCCAAAAATTCTGCATTATAATCATCACGGTTTGCTCTATTCAACTTTAAACAATTTGGATATATAATATCATATTCATTAGAAAAATCAAAATATCATCAATATACAAGGACCTTTAAAGACTTATTATATTTTATAGTATACTTAAATTCATAATAAAACAAAAATAAATTTGCTGCTGTACTAGAATAGTTTGTCCCCATCCCTATACCACAAATCTGATTAAAGGTATTATTGTTAAAAGTTACATAATTATTATAAAAACAGAAATGACATAAACTTAAAAATAAATGTCTATTAATATTTAATTCATCATTTATACTAAAAACATCAAAAATATTCATTAAAACATCATAAAGAGAATCAATAGGTATATTGGTGAACAGATTTTCAAAGTCGAATACCTGCATTTTCAGAGGAGTCAAAGGCAATTTGTCCAGAATTTCAACACTATTATCAATTGACCAGAAATAACTATACTTCTTAAATTTATACTTTAAAAAATCATATATATTTTTTAATAAATTCTGTAAACCAATATTAAAATTTTTATTAACGCTTTTAGAAGTACTACAAATAAATCTAAACTTAATCGGATCTTTATGAAATTTAGGCGTTAAGAAAATAAATGGCAAACAGTGATGATTAGAAACATCAAAATTATAAGAAAACATACTTTTAACTTTCTTTTTATATGCAAAAATTTTTTTAACAACAGGATTTTTGTCAATATTAACTTTTGAATAAAAATTTTCATTACCTAATTCACCCTCTATTTTATCAATATAAAACTTCTTGCATATTATTGCATAATTAATAGCTGCTTTGTCCACAGGAACTATAACAAAATTATTCTGTAAACTTTCAATAAATTTTACATCTTCATCTTTAAAACTTTGATATCCATGCTTATCTGAATTTAAATAATCTTTTAAAAAATTATTGAAATGCCCCAAAATTTGAAACTTCCATTCAAAAAATACATCCAAAGGCATACTAATTTTATAACTATATTTCTTTATAAAATTATTGACATTATCCTTAAAAATCTTTAGTACTTTATTGCTGCTAATTTTACTTTTAATTCTAAATTTTGTACCAAAATTCATTAAATATTTTACATTTTTATTCTTGATTATATTAAGATTACCTGTAATTATATGACCATGATATTTATCTATAAAATCTTTAAATTCCATATTATTACAACAACAACTTAAATCTGTATTAACATTTGAAAAAGCTGATTGTCTATAATTGAAAATCTTAGTACTTAATGGTTTAGGATAATTATATGCAACTGAAATAATACTTTCTTTAAGAGGAAAAAGGTCGTAAATATGTTTACATATTGCATTTAAATTCAAATTATCAAAAGATTTTTGTTGAAATTTTATATTAAAATAAATTACTTCTTTATTAACTTCATCTCTATTTAATAACTTAAAATTAATTAAATCATATACTAAATCTTTAAACTGTGAATTTTTAAATTTAAAAACATCCAAACATTTTTTTAAAATTTTCTTAAGCGCATTAATCTTCAATTTAAAAACATCCATTTTAACATTTTTAACACTATAATTTTTATCAAAAACAATTTCCAAATCCTTAATCCATATATTAGGAATTATATGATTAATAACTTTATTATGTTTACGAGACCCCCCTCTTTCCCCTTTTTATAACAACTTTATCATTAAAATTATAAAATAAATCATATACATTTCTAACCTTCAGTAAATTAACTTTATTAACCAATGTATTCAAACCAAATGGATATATAGTTTTAAACTGCAACATATAATCATTTTCTTTATCCAGTCTATTATTTTTAGCTTCAACATGATCCAAAATTTGAATATTAATATTACTAAAACTGTGAATTCTAAAATGCAAAATTTCAAATGTGGGGCATTTCTTATTGTCATTATATACATCCGATCTATGCTGATTAATTCTAACATGTAATTCACCTTCCGTCTGCCAAATAACCCTGCTGTCCGGTTAAACAATCAATTTTATAAATTACATTATTATATTTACAAAAATGAATATAATCATTTACTTGAGGTGGACTGTCAGCATGAGCAACTACACATGTTTTTCATCTTTTGTTTTTTCATCTATAATATCTCATATTTTTATCTAGATATATATCGCAACATATTTAAAAAAAGAAAAAAAAATTAACCACTTAGGCTTAATATTCCAATAAACAACAAAATAAACAAAGATATACACCAACTTTTAAAGCCGTAATGAAATTGAATAAATATATATGCCAGAAGCGCAATAATGCAGCCTACCCGAGTCACATATAGCAATAATTTATTTCAAAATTAATGAAAAATTACCGCATGAATGGCGCTATAGCAGCACATATCAAAGGCAATAAAACATACTTCACCATTTCAAAATGCCAAAACACCATAACTCCAAAAAGAAGGTGTATATCTGCAAATATTTTTTAACTATCAAATACTTAAAAAAAACAAGAAAGACAGATAAAAAAACAAAAACAGTCTGTTCTTCTACAGTGGGAGGACAGACAAAAACAAACTCCACCCCCCATTTTTAAAATTTGCAGGTTTCTGAACACACGTCCATCCAGCATTCAATGCTGAAAAACTATTGTCATTTCATTTTCCAAATTCCATAAAAAACAAAAATAACTCAAATAAAAACAAAAAAGCATAATATTAACAATACAAAAATTATCATACAAAAACAAAAAAGCTTTAATAAAAAGGTCTTTTATAAAAATACTTAAAAATTGCCATTAAAATAAAAACAACAAAAAAAATTAACTTGACATGCATGAATGCAGAAGAAACGTGCGCGCCTCCCCCCCCCCCCCAAACCTGCAAAATAAAATTTCTCAAAACATGAAAAACAGTAATACCTGTATAATGTTCCTCACCCGTCAACAATAAACAAATACTTTTTCTTCCGAAGCCATTGTCAAACACTAGAGTTCCAAGTCTGCAACTTTCCTTCGTTTCAATTCATCAATACACACCCGTTCTTTTAGCAAGACTTTAGGATGCATACGCCATATAGAAAGTTCGGGAAGGCTGAAATCACAGGTTCATGCCGCTAGTCCACATCGTTGCCATTCACTTTTTAAAACTGTCTTTAAATAATATTTCAAAAACTTTATAGGGTTGTTGTTATTATAAAATAAATTAGGCAATAACTTAAAAATCTGTTTGTAAAAATTATTATCTCTGCCACAAATTTTATTGAAGCGTATTAATTGATTAATTATAATATTTATGTAAATTTTTTTATGCAAATTAGAAAACCAATGTGGCATGCTTCTAGTAAAAATTTGAAAACTATTTCTCTTATCATACTTTTTTGTTTTTTACCTGTCTTTCTTGTTTTTTTAAGTATTTTATAGTTAAAAAAAAATTGCAGATATACACCTTCTTTTTGGAGTAATGGTTTTTTCTGCATTTTGAAATGGTGAAGTATGTTTTATTGCATTTGACATGTGCTGCTATAGCGCCATTCATGCGGTAATTTTTCATTAATTTGGAAATAAATTATATATATATATAAATTTTAGCTGGGGCGTGGTTTTGGGTTCCTGGAGTTATATAATGAAAAGTTATGAAGGAATTTTTCAAAAGTCACACCGTTGTAACGACTGCAATAGGTAGTATTTCTTACGAAATCTACCTAAAATCTACGTTAATATTTCTAGAGTCTCAAACACTGTACACGGGAATTTAATAATATTTTTATCATATTATTCATTAGAATTTCCCGGTGTGTAGACTGCATTTATTTCTTTAATTGGACTCATTTTTTGAGGTTTTATTCATGTTTTAAATTTAAATTTTCAGCATTTCGAGAGATACTTTTTACATATTTTAGAAAATGGTATTAATTTAAACTGTTGCCAACTGTATTAACAGCGCAATCAATAATGTTTGCTTCACATCAAAAATTTATTTACACGTGGCTATTATAAACAGAAAAAAAAGCAGGAACTCATTGAAAATTACGTCATAAAAACTATATTTACACGTGAATTTTAAAAGAGAAAGTATATTGCAAAATAATGAGTTCATTAACATGCGTTAGAAGTCTTAAATATGATAAATTACGTCACATTACACTTATTACGTTAAATGAACAAAAACTAATATTGCAAAACTGTTTAAATTTAAAAATTTCTCGAGACATTTATTTGATATTTTGTTAGGACAGCGCAAATAATATTTCATTTCTAACAAAAGTATTTTCATGTAATTATTAAAAAGAGAAAAAAAAACTTTGGTGAAAATTACGTCAGATTAAAAACGATACATTTAAAATGTCTTATTTAAAAAAAAACAAAAAAAACAAAAAAAAAAACAAAAAAAAAAAACTTCCTTTTCGCTTTGTTAAAATATACCGGGAGACAAAGACTCTGTTTACTTAATTAATTTTATATTAGCTTATTTTGAAATGTTTAACTGATTTTATTTAATCAAAGACGGAAACAGCCATTGTATATTTTAATAGCATCTAATTTGGCCTTAAAATTCCCCAATCAAAGAGAAATGAATAGAAACTCATTTACAGGGAGATTGCCACTGTTTTTTAAATTATGATTCAACCTTCGGAAATCTTTTTAAAGCCGGTCAAATTAGCATGCTTTTAGAGTCTGCGGTGTCTGAACGGGGGTTGGCGACGGTAGCTCGTAGGGGGCAGAGCACCTAGTTTTTTAAATGAAAGCCGCCCATTTGTAGATTTTAGCGTAATAGCTATTTTTTAATTTATTTCCATTTTTATACTTTGTTTTTTATTTTAAAAGTTTTTGTGAACTTTCTTTAACCATTAACCGGAAAAATACCGTCTGTAAGATGGTTGCATCTACATATATACTCTTTACACAAAAATGAACGCGTCCTCGATCTTATCTGGTAATCTAATCCTTAGGCTATTAGTCTGCTGACTTCTCCACTCAATTGCGCATTTTTAGTTATTGAAAGAAAAATTATTTCATTATCAATGCAGTTTGTTAGCGTTTATGTAGCGTTATGTGACAGCGTGTTTCCGTTTATGTAATTTTTTTCTCCGGGATATTGAAATGGCGGGGCCGTCAAAGCGGGCATGCTATGGTGATAAAGACTTTGAAGAAACTATTTTGCGATGATTTGATGTAGTAGAATATTCACCCTTAACAGCACGGAGTATTTCTGTTTATAAACTGATGATATAATGGATTGACACCGCAATTTATAAACGAATTTATTAAAAAATACGAACTTGCTTGTTTTTATGTACACTATAATAGGAAAATTTTAGTTAAATATTCTTGGGGCCGTTTGTCAGTTTTGGAATTAAAATTAGGTGTCCTTTTTTAAGGACACTGTGCCGGAAAGAGTTAAATAAGCATTGTTGAATTTCAGATGATACATATATAAATTCTAAAGGCGAACGTGACTCAACTTTGCTAGAAAATTCCGACGATTGCATAAAAAATGCAGATGTTTAGGTCATGCTGCAATATTTACTATTAAATGTTTTATTATATTTACTGGTTAATATTTTTTTTTCTAATTTAAAATATACTAAAATACATACAAATATTTGAATTCATTTAATTATTCTGTCAAAAATGTACTATTTTGAGCAATAATGTGTAATTTAAAAATATTTTTTGTCTCAGGCATTCAAACCTTATTTTTATGCTGTTACGTAGTTAAACGTAGTTACGTTAATGAATTACTATTAAACATTAAATGTTTAAGTTCACTATTTGGTAAATTATTAAGAGTTATTTCCTTTTTAAATTTGCATAGCATTTTTTTAAAAATTGGTAGTCTTACAGACTTTGCACAAATTTCTGTTTTTGTACGATATTTTAACATTTTAACGGATTGCTTGCATCGTTGCAGAGAAAAGAAAAAAATAGAGTTTGCTTCTATAAATGAAGTTTGTTTATTTTTATTGATCAAATCCTTTTTGAAGCCATTTTCTCATTACAATTAAAAATAACTTTAAAAAATTGAACAGAAGTGACGTCACGCTTTAAAGAACGCGCATTTAAACGGTAAAACTGTTACTTTTCAATACGCCTTCGTTCCGTTAATACTAATGAGATGCTAGACGAAATCTTTTTCATTGAAATGGGAGAAATAGGAGAAATATGAAAATAACACTACATTTAAAAGAAAACTGACGTTTTCTTCAAATTCGTCTAAAAAGGCATACATTTCTGGAAATTCTATGAATGTGAACCTGAAGTCAAGAGTGTGAATGTTCATATGCAAAGTTGTAGTTCAAAAACGTGACTTCAAGTTTGCAAAAAATATTTAGTGATAACCTGTTGCGCGCAAAAATATTTTTTAAAATAGTGAATACGGATATGAGAGGTGCGTATGTAAATTTTGATATGTTGAAAATGACGCAAGGTTCAGGTTTCATAGAGAAAAAATTTTATGATTGTGTCAGAGTGAAATATTTTTTCCTGATTTTTTGTTCCGTAATACGTAGCTTAAGAGTAATTGATAATTTCATCATGCTTACTTATCTTGAAATTTCACTAATTACGTATAGGAATAAAGTTTAATTTTTTAATAATTTCGAAATAGTTAAAGGAAATAGTATTTTGGTAATTTTTAATTAAAGTAATATTTGTTTTAAGAGTCAGACTAACTAATGTTCGATGGATCTTTTATTGCAATTCATGTTGTATGTTTATTATGAATCAATATAGCAGTTCTTTTTTCAATATTTCATTTCGTCGAAATTTGACTGGTTCCACAAGATTTGCATTAATCTTAAATGAAACAATTAAATATATAAATTTAGTAAATGCTAGTGTGAGATTAACCCATTTGTGCATGAATTTTGGTTTTCTCAAATGTTTTGGTAAAATCTGTTTAAAATATTGCAAAATGAACTGGAAAAATACTAAAAAAAATTACACTTAATTTTTTGTATTTATTTATTAAAATGTAAAAAAAACTACATATGAGTATTTGTAGTAGAATAATATGCATAATTATATGTTTTGCCTATATTTATATTTAAAAAGTTTTTAAATTGTATATTATGTACTATAATTAGTATTTTTATGAACTACAACAAAATATATTTATTTCTTTACAGAGACTAATAACGTTACATTTATTATTAATAATAAAATAAGGATAATCGTATTGCTGACTTAACCTATTTGTGCCTGAATTTTTGTTTTCTCAATTTTTTTGGTAAAATCACTTTAAAATGTTACAAAATGAACTGGAAAAATACTAAAAAAAATTAAGCTTAATTTTTTTTTTATTTATTTGATAAAATATAAATGAATTAAATATGAGTATTTCTAGTAGAATAATATGCATAATTATATATTTTACCTATATTTATATTTAAAATGTTTTTTAATTGCATATTATGTACTATAATTAGTATTTTAATGAACTACAAAAAATATATATTTATTTATTTGCAGAGACTAATAACGTTATAACTATTATTAATAATAAAATAAGAATAATCGTATTGCAGACTTAATAACAATTTATTTCATAAATATCTTCGAAAGGAGATTGCATAAATAACTGTCTCCTAAATTTCTAACAAAAATAGGTGCCCATTTGTGCCTAGAACCCTATGTTTTGTACATTACAAAAATGCATAAAAAATAGGCTTGAACATTTATTTTCGCAATTTAAAAAAATACGTATTTCAATAAAAGTCCACAAGCTAAGATTATAACTTGCGATTTTAGGTCCATGATAGAAAAAATACAAATAAACTTACTTTTTACATTTCGCCCTCTTGAAAAAATTAAAAATCTATAAACACCAAAAAAAGCCTTAATTTAAGCAAATAAATATCCACCTTGTGCTGCCATCTCGCGGTTATAGATAAAGACATTTATAAATAATGATTTAATGCAATTTCCATGCTATAAAGACGAAGAAAATTACACAAATGCATTAAAATTTGAAACGTCCCAAAAATGGGACGCTAGGCATAAATGGGTTAAAAACAATTTATTTCATAAACATCTTCAAAATAAGATTACATAAATAACTGTCTCCTAAATTCCCAACAAAAGTATGTGCCCATTTGTGCATAGAACCCTATATTTTGGACGTTACAAAAAATGCATAAAAAAGGCTTGAACATTTAATTTCGCAATTTAAAAAAATACGTATTTCAAAAAAGTCTACAAGCTAAGATTATGACTTGCGATTTTGGATTCTTCCGAGAGAAAACACAAATAAACTTAATTTTTACATTTCGCCATCTTGAAAAATAAAAAAAATTATAAACACGGAAAAAAAGTCTTCATTTAAACAAATAAATATCCACCTTATGCTGTCATCTCTCGGTAATAGATAAAGACATTTATAGGCAATTACTTCATACAATTTTCATGTTATAAAGGAGAAGAAAAATATACTTATTCATAAAAATTTGAAACGTCCCAAAAATGGGTTGCTAGGCACAAATGGGTTAAGTACGCTTAATAGAAAAAGTTCCAAGTATTTTGCGAGACATTTTACATGAAAATATTTTTATTATAATTACAAAATAGTATAACATTTTTTTTTTCTTTTTAGCAGAAGTTTCATATTGCTGTTTAATGCAGAAAATAAATCTTCTAGTCATCTTTATCGTTTATATATATATATTTTTTTTACATATCCAATTAACTGTTATTTTATCCAAAACATTTTACAAAGTATTTTATGGGTTATAGCAATAGGGGGTGGTTAACTATTGCCATGTCTTTTTGGATAAATTTCAACTTCACTTTATTTTACAAAATATTGAGAAATGAAACAATAAATATATGACAATGACACACTTTTTCCGCGTCTCATTTTATTATTTTCGTTATTTAGATCATTCTTTGTAGAAAGCCTATTTGTTTACTTAATGCCTCCTTAATATCTCCTTTTTATAAATGCTGTGTCATCTATGTCTTTTAATAGTTCATGTGAAAAATATACATTTATCTGATTCGTCATGAAATAAAAATAATAGAGAGATGCAGTTACTGACATAAATGTCTTTAATTGCGCATTATTTCCAAATTATGCTCTACTGGGAGAGAGTTTCATCGGGTCAGGAATTCCGCTTTTACCTGCACCCGACCCGTAGTTAGGATCGTGTGGTGTTAACGCTATATTTTGTTGTTGCGGTTCGGGTTCGAGTAGAGTTGATTTTTACTTTCTTGCTGCCGGTGCGGTTCACTTTCATTGTTTTGTGTTTGGATCGGTTTCAGGTTGTGTTTTGACTCTTGCGGGTTGAGTACGGATTAATCCGATTTCTCAAAAGACCATCCAAAATATTTCTTCACGTTAAAAATATACAGAGGAGAGTAGCCGAATTTGCACCACTTCACAAATTTTCAGATTTAATTCACTTAATTTTTGGAATATCTTCAAAAAATCGCTACACGGGGTCAATCTATTCATCTACTAACCAAATAAATCTTCAGA
The DNA here is from genome assembly GCA_963932465.1 of Maratus speciosus. Lineage (NCBI taxonomy): Eukaryota > Metazoa > Arthropoda > Arachnida > Araneae > Salticidae > Maratus > Maratus speciosus. Next base: position 117,565,963 of record OZ010794.1, on the reverse strand, counting down.
ACAGTTTCTTTTTCTTAATCTTAAATTTTAATTTAATTTGAAAAAATTGTCAAAAGTGGTCCAAATTCAGCAACAGGTTGCCTAAGTTGGACCCCAGTCTTCTAAATTGGACCAAACAATATCAGATTGTTTTAATGACTAGGGAATATATCTAATTTTATTGAAAGCAAAGATTGCGATTAATGAAACAATGAAACAAAATAACAGCCATGAAATACAATGAAATAAAATAGCTGAAAATAAGAGTAATTGTTTTAAATCAATATTTATTCAAAACATAAGCCAAAGTTATCAGTAATAAGAATAGAAATTATGGAACTAATTGCCAGTGACTTGAATATCATGTAAGGAGTGATGCAAAGCCTAACATGAATTTCGTTTATTCATTTTCTATTCCATTGCTCACAACTTGGAACCGTATGTGGCAGCCTGAACACTGAATCATGGCTGCTACGAGTATTTTATTTCTCTTACAAATTAGGCAAAACCAATCATCACAGTCTAGAGTTTTCTTTTACATTCTGAATTATTAGACACTTTTCCACTTTTCCAATTTATAACACTTATATTTTTGTACGCTTCTGTCTATGAATAGTGGGCACCTCCCAATATACACCACCGTAACAAATGTAACCCACCAAGCTGGACTATTCAGCGATCTCGAGGTTTCTGCTAATCAGAGGTTTTACTATATTTGGGAATTAAGGATTATAGATTTGTCCATTTTTCTATGTAAAACATAAAATTGGTATTAGAGTTATAATTGTAAATCACTTTTCATAACCACAATAAAACATGATTTACTCTCTTTTCATTTCGGGTACTGGTCGGATTGCGGGTCGCCAAAAATTATTTTGTCAGGTTCGACTTGGATTGCGAGTAAACAATTTTTTGGGGGGTTTCTTTTCGGGTTGCAAGTTGACTTCAAATGGAATTTTAGGTTTCGGGTTCGGGGCGGTACAACTCGATCCACGCAGAATTCTAGAGAGGTTCACGCGACATGGCTGTAATATTTTTTCTTGTATCTCTTTGCTGGAAATTCTGATTGTATTGTTTATTTCGTTTTATTAATAGAATTTTCTTTTGTGGATTGGCAGCGTTATTTTTTCTTTGGATTGATTAAAAAAATACCTAATGCTGTATTTGTCTTTTCATACATATTTCTATGCATTCATGCATAAAATTTGACAGGCATGCAAACAGTCTTATTTTAACTGTGATATAATTGAAGAAAATATCGCCGCCACTGTGCATATGTTACTGTTAGAGCGTATAGTTCTGTTATTTCATAAAATACTGAGTTATTTCATGGTATAAGAATCATAATACAATCATAAGTTTGTTAAAGTGTGTTAAACGATTGAAGTATAGCGATTTCCAAAATTGTAAATTAAAAAGTAAATAATTTGAGATTAAAACAAGTCCGTTGTTAATAAATTGACTAATGATACATAGTTAAAGTTCCTCCAAAATTGAATTTCATATTACGAATGCATTAACTGATAAGTAGTAAAGAAAACTCGAATATATAATGCAATATTATTGGTCGATTACTTAAACGGTAATAAAAATAACAGAATGTAGTGTAGCAATGGTTATATTAAAAATTTACAGTTTATAATTATATAAATTATTAGGTTACTTAGTGCTGCTAGCAAAAAAAGATTTTATCCGAAACGTAAGATAAAAATAATGCTTATAACACAAATAATAATAACAATAACAACAACAACAATAAAAAAATGCAATTTAACAAATTACAACGACCATTTGGAAAATGATTTTTTCAAAGACTAAAATTTAAGACATAAAAAATAGCACGGAGTTGATCATACATTACGTACGCCATGAATTAAACATTAATAGTGTTATTACACGTAAAAGCTGCAAGCGACAGAAATCGCCTGCGACTCGTACATATTATCCACCTGAAACTTAAGTATTTTCCAAGCATTTCATTGGCTGTTCGGGAAAAGGCTTTTCGAGAAATCCAAGAAATCTGACGGCCAATTTTAAATGAAATTTATTTCTTAACTTCTAAACATCCCACAATATTACTTTTTATATCGTCGTATAGAGAAAAAAATGTACTTTTAAATGCAATTTGTTTGAAAGCTGTATCTCAATTTGTTTCTGTGTTATTAATTATTTTTTGTAGTTTTTATTATTTTTTTGTCATAGTGACAACACTTTGTTGCCCATCTCTGTTGAAAGTAAAGGGAAATACATATTACTGTGTAGGCCAAACAGAAAACGAATAAATTCCAGATTAAACCAATAAAAACCTTCAGATATGCTTTTGATTTCCTACCCTGACGAGGACAATAACCATTTTTCCAAATGGTTAATAATAATAATAATAATAATAATAATAATAATAATAATAATAATAAATATTATTAAAAATTTGGATACAAAGACGAGCAATTATATGACTTAATAAATCTATTGCATAAACTTTTTCAAGGCAAAAGTGCAAGGGTATATTAATTTAAATTTTATGAAATACCTTCATTTTATTTACAATTATTTATTCGGACAAGGATTCCTGTGATGACGCTTCATAAACATTGCATACTATTTTTGAAAGGGGCACACTTTTTATTAACACTGTGTGCTTTACATGAAGACTTTTTAAATCCATCTACAGTGTCGCAACCTTGTGTTGTTGGAACACACTGAAGCATTGTCTAAATGTGTGGAACTTCTTCGGTGGAAATTAGTTTTTGCTCACATATACTAAACTGAGACCTAGAGTACAACTGCTTGTCTCGGCTATTTCTTGCTCCTAATCCAAACAATCTAGCACTATTTTTTTGCATGACGACAGCTAAAACCGATCTAGCATCTCTTCTTCCTTTGTCAACTTCAGTAACGGACTACAGACTGTAAAGCCTATACATCCACATAATAAGATTTACTAAACAATAATTTCACTTTCTTAGCTTGATTATCTAAATATTCTTTAACTCTTTGTCTTTGTATCTTGATATTTATTTTATATAGGTACAACCTGCAGACTTTCTGTACAATTTTGTCTTCCGTTTAACAGACTTCTATGCCCGAAACATGGAAAGGTTACTCATATTTACAGCAAAACAGATTGTCTTCGCAATTTTTGTAACACACAACAAACAATTTTACAGTTTCCGTTGGAGGTATATCTTCGATGTAAACGGCCTTATATGTATAGTAAAGTGAGGACAGACGCCGCGGTAGGACAGATGCCGCAGAGATTGTGTAGGCAACACTAGCGTTCCCTAAACCATTTTAGAAGTTCGTAGTGTTCCTCTGTGCTGTGTGATGTGTTGTATGCATTTCCACCGCTTATTTGTCAGTATTTACATATTCATACCAGTTTTTATAGCTCGCACCTGCGTGGTAAGTTGCTAAAATTATTCTAATGAAGTATTATTACTTATTTTAAGAAAAATAAACAGAGATTTCATCCCAAAATCGATTGCAACTATAGACTAAATCCTCGTAGAATACAGACATGTGCTTGCCTTTCTCTCGCGTTGCTCACAGGACACAAAATGGCGGCGCGGAATCTTACCCGCCACTATGGGACAGATGCCGCACCGAGGTTGAGGGACAGATGCCGCAAAATATTTTTTTGTTTTTCGGTTCAATACATTCATCATAGCGATTTAAGTAGAACTTACATTTAAATGAATATATATTAGCGCATTCTGCTACTTATCAAAATATTCTCAGCCCCAATGTTGGTTCACCATGTATGAATAAGGAAAACATAGGCCTTTTACAATTCTTACCATCTAAACTGTTAAACAAAATATCTCCTGCCCCAATGGTCAAAAGACCTATACAGCCATGTAAGAGAAAGTAAAAGAATGCAAATATAAACAGCACAGAGATTATAAACAATAAAAAAGAAGAAAGAAATTAAAAACAAAAAAAACTAGAAAGCGTCAAAGAACGACAACTTGGCGGAAGTAAAATGTGTAAAAAAAGGAAGGGAAAGATCAACTTGAAAACGCCTTACTTGAGAAAAAATCTAAAATATGAGTCATCTTCCGACAATGGGTAAATTGTACCTCTTATTGATTCTGATGGCAGAACTGGATTGGAATTTGATGACTCTGCATATGTTGAGTGGCTGGAGTCTTATCAAGGAGCAAAGTCTAAAGCGGTCAGGATTCAGTGCATCAAATTCAATCGATAACCTCATGAAAAACGCTTACTTTACTTTTGCAATGGGTAGTGTGGTGTGATTGGGGCAAATGGAAATACAAAATCAAAGAATGAGAACAAAGGCCAAAAATAAACACACTAGGGTCAAAATAGAATAGAACTAATGCTTACATTAAGCGCAAACTGCAATGTTCGCCAGTATGTAAACCAGTGATTTATATCTTTTTCTTAATTATGCGGTCTATTGTTTCCAGTAATTATGCTATCCATTCATGTAAATGCAAATGATTTTCTTTTCATTTTCACTTTTTGTCTTAAGTTTTGTTTATAGAGATTACACTTTTACATTTTTGTTAAACTTTTCACAATTTAGTGTTATATATAATTTTTGTATGTTTACTATTATTTATTTTCGTTTTAAGTTGCTTGAGAAAAGAAAAATGTGATTTGCTTGAAAAAAAAAAATAAACAGCCTAGCATTTTTCTCCATGCGACATCTGTTCCACACCCCATGCGGCATATTATCCTGCACATAAAAAATTATGTTAAAAAAGGACCTGTGGGAAAATAATTATGCCTACTTTATTAACACTAGAACCGCGGTACTTTCGGTATACCTAGAACCGCGGAGCGGGTCAATTTGACCCAAGATAGAAAAAATATATAAATATGCATAAATGTTTACTTTAATTAATTAAAATAGTATATTTTCATATAATAATCGATTTTTCAATACATTTACATTACATTGATACATAAATCAACAGAGATTACCAAACATTTTAGAAAGTGATTCATTCCACATTGTAGTTTCTTAAGTATAATAACATATATTTTACCCAAAAATAAACATAGACTTTATAACTTTAACAGAAAATAGATTATCTCATTGAAATAAGTTTAGACATAATTTCTAAAAATAATTTAAAGAAATATAAAAATATATATATACGAGTTAATTACTAGTTTTACAGATTTGTTTAATCCAATTTATTATGTGCATTGCATGCAAAACTTAGCAATAAATTTTATAAGTTTACCACAAATGGGTGCATTATATTATGTACAAATATCTTGAGTTTTATTTTTGCATTTGGAAGGTGACACCAGACTCGTGTCTGGTGTCACCTTTTGTCAACTTTTTTGTACCTACAGAGCACTACTTTTGTACTACTTTTCTCCTAATTCTTCAACTAAGTCCTGAATAAATTGCCGTCTACTAACAGAACTTCTAGTTACGACTTTGCATAGCACCCAAGCTTTGATAGCTGCAAGATTCAAAATATTATAAAATACGTGCACCGGCCACCTATTTGAAACAGACTTGACAGTACATATCCTAGTAAATCTGATAAATCACATTTACACCGAATATAATTGCGTTGAAGTAAACAAATGTATAAGGTATTTTTTAGAATTATCTAAAATCAATCTTTGGATGCAGTATACTGCTCTGTTCAGCAACAAAATATATTTATATATTTTTCTGCTGGTAAATAGTTAGGCTAAAGTAAGGGTTAGTACCAGTAGTCGCATGCTACTTTGATTTTGACATTTTTACAGACTGGTATTTCTTTTCTTAACCCCTTAATTTTCGCTACCGTGATATTCACGGGCTGAGTCTTTATTCAGATTGTTTGATTCCCACAAGTTTTATAAAATTGTGTAATTGTTTTTATTATGGTATCATTTTACCTGCCATTAAATAAGGTGAATATTTTTTTTTAAATGCAGTGCCTATAAGAAATTTTAATTTTAAAAATGTAAATTAATGCGACCGTAAGGTGTTAAGAGTTTTACAGTTCCGACAAAGTTGGTGTTTTTGAATTTCAATGCCTTTGCAAGCTTTATAAGCCCTGGTGTATAATTAGTTTTTCCGTTTTCAAAGAAATGATTACAGATGTCAGAGATCAGGTCAAATTTGTCTGTTTTTAGATGACTTCATAGGTTCGATTTTATATCGAACTATAAGATTCCCATTATTTCACGAAATTTGTCTTTTGGCATTGCAGGATTACGACGTCGTGACATCTTATCTATGCTTACAATAAATGCAGAATAAAACTAACTTCAAGAATTCTTCTAAATATCTGTTGTAAATTTCCATTGCATTCGAATACTCCTTTACTTTGAGGATATACTAGGGGCTCTCAACTATAGTAGGTCAAGTCCCTATTTTGAAAAAAAGTAAGATAGTTCATTTAGAAGGTGAATAAAATCTGTTTTATCTATTCCCACAGTAAACCAATTCTGCAACTAGATGATATATATGAGAAAATACGTGAAAACAGACGTGGTTCACTGTGGGAGTGGATAAAACTGAATTTATTCACCTTCTAAAAGGACTATCTATATTTTTTTTCAAAATGGACTTGGTCTACTATGGTTGTGATCCCCTTATATGTCGTTACTTCTCAGAAAATGCATTTCTTTTTCCTCATTTAAACGTAAAAATATGTAACGGGTCAAATTGACCCGCTTCGCGGTTCTAGGTATAAATGGTTATAATTGGGAAGTTATTTATGTTATGCGTTTTTACCTTTGATAAGTTGTTGCTTACCTTAAAATATTAAAAGTCAGAACAGGAAATGTTTTTCCAATTAATATTTTTGGCGCGGTGACAAATTAAACATCGATTCGGGTCAAATTGACCCGCTCCGCGGTTCTAGTGTTAAAAGAGTTTTAACTTGTTTAACATAGAAATTAGATTCTAAAGAGTTTGATAAATGATTTCTGGTACTTAGTTTGTTGTTTTTTGCTTTATTGTACATTTTACAAGAAGAAAAGAAAAACTGCGGCTTTTGCCCCCACTTTACTATATGCCTTATATAGTCTGCATGCAAAGCACACGGTGTTAATAAAAAGTGTGCCTCTTTCAAAAATAATATGCAATGTTTATGAAGCGTCATCACAGGATCACAGGAATCCTTGTCCGAATAAATAATTGAAAATAAAATGAAGGTACTTCATAAAATTTAAGTTAATATATCCTTGCATTTTTGCCTTGAAAAAGTTTATCCAATGGATTTATTAAGTAATATAATTGCTCGTCTTTGTATCAAAATTTTTAATAATATTTATTGTTCTTATTGTTATTTCTATTGTTATAGTTATTGTTATTGTTATCATTGTTGTTGTTATTGTTATTGTTATTATCATTTGTGTTACATGTAAACGCAGGATGACTTTTACAGTTTGATTCAAAGAAGTTTCTATTGCAAAAACAGCGTTATCATGGCGTTCGGGTCCCATTCTCAGACGTTAAACTACTTATTAAACACTTTATTCATAATAAATGGCAAGAAAGCTGGAATTTAGAATGCAATAATAAACTGCACCACATCAAACCTACCATCATGACCTGGCCACCTTGTTTTATAAGGAAAACCGATGTTCTTCTGACTCGTCTGAGAATTGGACATTCTAGAATCACTCATAAACATCTTTTACTTCGGGAGGTTGCTCCCATGTGTCCACATTGCCATTTTGATTACCTGACCGTTCATCATGTTTTAACTGACTGTCCGGGGTTCCGGCAGTTATATAGAATCTATTTTAATACATCATCACCAATCTTGACGAACCTCATTGGGGAAACACCTCATGGGCACTCTTCACTTTTTTAAAACATGCTGGATTTTATTGTGAAATATAATTTTTATATCTTTCTTTGGTTTAACAACAACTTGCATTGTTCTTTTACACTGTTCTGACATCTGGATGGGAATCCCATCCAGACTGCACTTTTGCACTTTTTATCTAAAATCTTTTATAGTCTGGTTGTTTAGTTTTTTTTTAATTTCCTATTCGTCTACACTTGTCTGACTGCATCTGGATGGGATCCCCCATCAAGATTGATATTCTCATGCTCTTTAATTTTATGTTTTTAGTATATTCTTGTTTGGGCGCAGCATGTCCCTTAAGGGATTTTGTGCCATTAAACATTATACAAGCAACCAACCAACCATGACGTTCGGAGGCTGTAGGTAGAGCAGTTAAGGCATTTTCTAATTCTTGTTTACCCAATACTGCATCGAGCACTTACCTTCGAATAGGTGTTGTGGGCAGTCGAACTCTAGGCGCACAGCCAAACATAGCCTCGTAAAGTGTTCTCTTTATACCAGAATAAAGTGCTCTGATTTTCATGAATTGAGTAATTTTAAGCCCCCATGAGTCCACGAAGTAGATTGGTTGTCTTGCATCCAAGTTGTCCACATATTCTGGATCGCTTGGTTAACCAGCTCAACAATATCCTATCTTTCGCATAATTAAACAAGTAAGAAAAATCATGCGTTAAGCATAGATTATGAAACACTTTCCAACACTTCCTGCATGCTTTAACAAAACTTCGTTATTTAGGAAAATAATGTACTATATAAAAGAACTAAGTAAACATTTTAGAAAACGCATAAAACATTTGAAAAACTGATTTCAGCAGTTATCATCCATATCAAATATGTATTCCAGTTCTTCTGAACAGCTCTGTATTTGATCTGTAGGTTGATATATATGCTATATAATGGGGAAATTTAGTTTAGCAAGAAAAGGAATAACAGGTTGAAATTTATCTTTCAGCAATGTATACTGATAGATGGAAATATACTTGTATACATTTGTACAACCCTGTAGTTAACTTAGTACCTTTATTACACGCCACTAATTAGCTAAAATTTAATTCAAAGTAAAACACTCTTAAAACTACTGGAATCACATTTTCAGAAATTATCATTTATAGACGACCATGTATCCAATTCTTTGCGTGACCCTGTATATAATTTTATCTATGTTTTATAATTTTGTCTATGAACATTTCTTAGTAAACAAAATGCAGTTCTGCGTAAAAATGCATAACTCATTTAAAAACAACCTTTAAGCAATTTACAATCAGACCCAGTAACCATTACGAATACTTTTGTGTAGCCCTGTATATGAATTACAGGCATTTATACACACCATATGCAATGCATAAATATAGTGAAACATAAAAGCGCATAAAATAATTAAAAATGCATTTCCAGCCATCATCGCTGCCGTACAATACTTCGGATACAATATAGTATCTGAAATCTTTTGTGTGTCCCTGTAAATGCTATGTACTGCGTATTATACATGAAATAAGTTATAGTAAACCTCAGCGAAATTCCATTATACATGAAATAATTTAACATAATTAAAATACTCCGGAAAAAATTTCCTCCACCCGTATATCATTATGTAACAGAATTCTTTTGTGTGGGCCTGTAAATGAATAATATTTATTCTTTGCAGCCCATATTCTACGGAATGCATATTTTAATGCTTCTGATAAATGAATATAAATTTTATTATGTTTGAAAGCATGTAACATCATTAAAAATTATTTTAAACGAATTTTTCCCATAGGCCGTAATGTAACGGAAAACTTTTGACTGCCCCTGTAAATGAACTAAACATGGTACAAAGTTCATTTGCAATAGGGTTCGTGCTATGATAGAGGCCACTAACATCCAAAAATTTCGGAACGATCCGAGTATATTTACAGGAGTTAGAGCTCGTACAGACGGCCAGACGGACAGACAAAACGAATGCATAAACACTTTTCAACATTGTTGGAAAGTGTTAAAAAGGATATCACTCCAAGGAAGTGTGCGAAAATAATTTCTCTTAAGTATCACAAATCTTTGGCACTGAGAGATATAACACTGTGCTAGTGTAGGCAAATCCAGTATATCGAGAAACCTTACGAGATGTCAGTTATCTGGATCATCGTCTTCAAAAAGTATGGTGGAATTTTGAAGAAAATGAAAGAAACTACACAAACCGTTAAAATTCTAATCAGAAATAGTAAAAGAACTCCAACAGAAACAAGATCAGACCTTGAAAGGTATATCTAGAGTAGTGATTTTGATGTTAGTGATTCGACTGCACGTCGTAGGGTTCTGGAACTTGGCCAGAATAACAATGGAAAAACAATATTTGAATAACAAAATGATGAAAAACCTTTAGCATATAATTTATCAATACATTTTTTGCGTGCGGTCCTTGCCCGTCTTAATTGCTATATCATAGTGTAAAATAATGTTATTTTATAAATATAAAATATGTATAGTATAATATTTATAACAAAGAGCAAATAAAAATGTCTTCTAGAGCAAAAAAGAAAAAAATTCTCCATAATTTATCGTTATAGAAAAGCATTGTTGCTATCCTTCAAGAAAAAGAAACGTCCATTATCTTTCAAGTTTTGCTTATTCGAAAAAGGTTTCGAACTTTATAGTAGATTTTCTGTTCCAATGACATTTACTGCATTTTTTATGATACATTAAAATATCCTTTCCAGAAAAGAAACGTATTTCAACTAGTAAAAGGATATTTCATCAATCTTATTGTAGTAAAATATCTAATAGATGTGTAATATAAACGCATTTATCAAAATATTATTGTCTTTATTGTTTATTTTCCTTTTATTTTGTACTTTTTAATGTTTAAAATATTTTTTGAGGCAATATAACAGCCAGTTCGCCTATTTTAGTAACTGCTGTTTCGTCCATAATTAAGGATAGTTATTATAACTTGTAAACAGTTCTAACCATAAAGCATATTTGGCGATTTTTCACCGCGCTCGACTAACAGAGAAATGCATGAAAAATAATTTCATAATATATATTACGTCATAAAAATATTAAAAACCGTATATTTACATATATGAACAATAGTAAGTTATATAACTCTGTGTAAAAACATTTGTAATAATTGAAATAAAGGTTTTAAACACAATATATATGCAAAATAAAAGAAATTTTAAGTTATCACTTCTAAGCTTTTAATAGTATAAATATATGCACAGATCTTTTTTATTGATTCTAAATGAATATGTAATACAGAATATAGAATATTTATTTAACTTAAATAACATCGTTTAAAAATAAATGATTCTCCATAAAAATAGTTTTATAGCTTAAAGAGCACAAAAAATTCCTTTCTATCTTAAATTTTAAAAGACTGTTAAAAAATAATGCTTCTAAAGTAATCATATTATAATTGTGTAAGTTTTAAATTAATTGAATATTCTATCTCTTTGATTTTAATTATGTATCAGTAAGAATTCTTTCATCTACGTATGTGTAATATCTTAGTTGTGAAAAAGAAGAAACACATCCCTCGTAATATTAAAAGAAAGCAATTCCCTGTAATTTATCGAGATGTAAAACTATTGTTATCCCAATTCAAAAGAATTGCACCAAACCTTTATTCACTTTCAAGTCTTGTTTATTTAAAAAAAGTTTCAAACTGTTCGGAGATTTTTCTGTCCCAATAGCATACATACGATCCCAATACATTACGATACGATAAAATATCATCGATAGAAAAGAAAAGCATTCCATTCCGCAAAAGAATCATTTATCATTAGTTTCATACAATGGTGCAAGTTTTATTGAAAATAGATTTGTATTTTAAGATAATACACGTGAGAATTTTAAATGATCCTTTGTATGCAAAGTATGTATATTATAAAGATTTGTCTTTCACATAATTATTTTGTTTTTAATAAGTCTGGGAAGAATTGATACCACCCTTTAAAATATATGCATCAAACCTTTATGCACTTTCAAGTTTTATTTATTCAAAGAAAGGTTTCAAACAGTTTGGGGATTTTTCTGTTCCAATGCCATTTATGCGTTATTTTACGATACAGTAAAATATTATCGATAGAAAAGAAAAATATTTCGTGCCTCAAAAGAATCCTTTATCATTCGTTTCATACATTGGTGCAAGTTTTATAGAAAATAGATGTGTATTTTAAGATAACTAGGGGATCGAACCCGGGCTTCCCGGGTTAAAAAATATAGGTGAAATCATTTTTTTAAATTGAAAACTAATAACTGTTTATGTGCAATAAATTTTTTAGATTGACCACTTACATTAAAAAAGCAGTTTTCATATGGAAAATACGAATTATACAATCAAATAAATTTTTGTAATTTATCAAAAGCGATATTTTCTTATTAGCCACATGCTAAGAGTTGTTTGCCAAGATTTTATTATTTATGGCATCCTTTTACATTCTGATCATTTCAGAGCTTATACATGTCTGGTAAATTTGTGTTTTGTTTATATTATTTTATTTAATTATTCATAGGGAAGTTTTTTTTTTAATGGAAATTAGCCGTAAGAAAATGAACTCTTTATTTTTTTTTAAGGGCAAACAGATTAATCTTTCGTAATCGAGCTCCGATATACATAAATTAAAAAATATTTCATGCTTTAAAATTGTTTTTAAAACCATAGACAATCAGTAAACTGAGATAAACTTTGCAAACAAATTCCATTTGAAAAAAAAATCCTATTTGATGATCTATAAATTTAAATTGTACGATTACAAATATGTTAGATTTGTGTTTTTTCAATATTATTCTTTTACTTGTTTATAAAAGATGTATTAATTTCGTTAATTTGTCTTTCACAAATATGTTAGATTGGTTTTTTTTTAATATTATTCTTTTATTTGTTTATAAAGGAAGTATTAATTTCGTTATGCAAAAATAGTCAGAAACAAATGCTGAAAAATGTTTATTGCTTTATGTGCAAAATGTTTATTATTATTATGTATTTAAACCGTCACGTGATAAGATAAACTTAAAAAAAATCATGCTTAAAAATTATTTTAGACAATATAATACATCAGTCAATGAATATAGTTTTTAAACAAATTGCATTTGAAAGAATTTTTTTTTCCGTATGCGACGAAAATTGAAAATGTACGATGGTCAGAAGATTGAAAAATTGCAGTAGCGAAAATTTCAAGACCAAAATTTGATCGTGGAGTGTTGCCATTCGCAAAATGACGTCAGCGTTACGCACAGATACGTTTGTTCTTTATAATATAGATACATAATCAGTAAAATATAATAGATCAGTTATTAGGATGTGGTTATCAATTGTGGCTCTTATGCTTGGATTTCCGGAACGGATAAAGCAATTTTCACCTTCTCAAAATTTGAATACGCACTTCTCATATTCATATTCATCATTTAAAAAAAATTGTATTTTGTTTGATCATTTAAGAATCATTTTAACTCAAAACACGATTGTCAGCAACATCTTTCATGTGAACAGATTCTATAATCTCAATTTCGGAGAGTAAAAATTTCCCTAATTTATGTTTTTTAGACGCATTTGTGTTAAAAGGCTTAGTTTTATCTAAGAAAATGATCGTTTTCTTTTAACTATGACTTCAATTTCACTTAAATAAGCATTTCGCCTCGTGTTTGAAACTTATTATTAGTCACATGCAGAAGGAAAAACAATATATAAAATTTATGAGGAAAAATGCGTGTTTTCAAAAGCAGTATGTCATTTTCCGTTATTATGCCCCTAATATAATATTCTGCTCCTAATGGGATTTTGCGCCACTAAACCCTATACAACAATTTTTATCTACAATTTTGAATTTTTATCAGAAAGTAGCATGAATAAAGTTAAAAATACCTCATTATTTCTCTCTTGTCTGCAACAATGAAAGCTATATAATTTTCATCCTTTTGAAGAAATTTCAAAAAATGCTTTTAAAATTAAAATATAAAAGTGGGTATATTTAAAAAAAAAAACAGATAGTGCGATCACATCTTCAAAAAAAAAAGAGCTTTCAGTTAGAAAGAAAAAAAAAAGTAAAATTGGTTCAGCAGAAAGATCAGGGCAGATGATTTAAAAACACACTTGTGTTTTAAATATATAGATTATATAACATTAGGAAAAATTAAATTAAGCAAATTATGTTATTTTGATAAAATTATAGTAGAATGTCCTAAAGAATAGCATTAACATTTTATTATTCGAGAGAATTTTCGACAAAAACTTCAGGAACACGACATTATTTTAAGCCACGAATTAGTTGTTTGCTTGTCTAATTCGGCGAAGCAAATCCATCCAGGCGAGAATCATCAATTTCTGTAATATAAATCGCTATTATTTGCATGTCACCTCTCTTTTATAAAGACACTCTAAATTTTTGTAAAACATTGTGTTTTATCAGTATGTGATTTCGATTACATTATTTTTAAAAGTGAGGCATTTTCACCCGTGAAGAATTTCAAAGCAGCTGGGCTATGAAAATGACGCACATCTACAAAACATAATTCACATTTAAGAATTAAAACACACGCTTTTTTTTATAAAATGACGTCATTTGCATCCGCCAAAGCAATCCACTTTTACAATTCAGTCTTAAACTTCGTCTATAGAAAAGTGTGCATATGACGTCATTATCACGGAATAACAGACAATATTCTTGATATAGTCCATATTTTATTTTCAACCATTTTTTCAGGTTTTATGAGAAAATGGCATCAAAAAGATACAGCATCTCCTATTTTCGACTATTTTCCGTTTGCTTTCAATGACTATAAATAGAAATGAGGCACTTTTGTTGCCACGATAAGAAAAATGGTATTAAAAACTACAAAAAAATTAATATCTCAAAAATTAATTGAGATACAGCTTTTAAACAAATTGCACTTAAAAGAGCATTTTTTTCCTCATACAACGGTGTAAAAATTTTAAATGTGCGATGTTTAGAAGTTTAAAAATTTGCAGTAGAGAAAATTGCAAAACCAAAATTTTATTTCAAATTTCAAAGTGCTGCCATTCGCAAAATGACGTGTGCGTTACGCACAGATATGTTTGTCCTTTATAATATAGATACGCATAAGAATTTTAAATGAACCTTTGTGTGCAAAATACGTATAGTTTAAACATTTTTTTTTCACATATTTTTTTTGTTATTAATATGTCTGCTTTTGAAATGTTTCAGAATTTAATTATATTTAAGATCTCTTTCATTTTATCTTTTAATGATAAAGCATCAAGGAATAAATTTTTATACATCCTTTTAAATTTAACATAATTCTTACACATGCAATTATAAATAAAACAAAAATAAAAAGATGAAATAAATAATATAGCGCCACTTAAAATTTTATATCATTATTTTTAAGTTCCATATTAAAATTCATATAGCAATAAGATAAAGTGCTTCGTCACAAACTTTTAACCCGTTAAGGGTTTTTTGAATTGATATCATTACTTTTTTTAGGTTAATAACAAAAAGGTTAAAAAAAAAATAAAGACCAACGATAAGAACTCATAATCGTGATTTAATCGCACCCCCCCCCCCCCGCTCAAAAAAGCATACCTCATATTTCAATTGTACAGAGTGCTGTACTTTTAAGTAAGATATGGAAGTATTATACAAAATGGGTTTTTTTATGGTTTGTTTCACAGATATATAAAGCTTTGTTAAATTTTGCTATGTAAAAAGTTTACTTTCTTAAGAAAAATATAAAAAAATATTACTCTTTAAATTTAAACCTTTTTATTTAAAATACAATAACATTGTAAGCACAGGAGAACAACGAAGATAGGCTTTCCATCACAGAATTTGACCCCGAAAGTAATACTCATTTTGTGGCGCTAGTGTACCCAGCATGCCGATCACGCGATCGATTGGATGCAGTTTTTCGATTGTAGATGGCACCATCAACTGCCATTGAGTATTTTATTATTTTCTTTTTGAGTCTCAAAAAAGTGTACCATAATTACAATAAATATGAATGAAAATAAGAAAAAAACATGTGGTTGGTAAAGATATAGGTTGTTTTTTTTTTTTTTAATTTAAGTTCATAGCAACAAACATAAATTTCTATCAAAATAGCCACATTTTCGAGTAAGATTTAATCATAAAATTTGTACATAAAAAAAAAAAACTTTATCTCACTAAAAGTAAAAAAAAAATAATGCATCATTTTATGATTTTTTAATTTTGTTAATTAAAATAGGCATTATCATTTGATATTTTTATGGCTACAACAAAGAGATTATGTAAACTAGAATTTGAAATACCTTACCTGTGGCCCTAATTCTTTGTGCACCAGTTTAAAAATGGAAGTTTTTCAAAGAAAGAAAATGTAAACTTAATTTTGTCTAACTAAACAATCAAATTCTTCAAATGTCAGTCGTCTAAAATTAATTACATTGAATAAAAAAATACAAAAAGTCGCACACTTAGATTTGGGTATGTAAAACGTTTTCCTTCATAAAAATAGAAAAACCTATTGTTTTGCGCATGTGCATTTAAAAAAGGTTTTCGACAATTGCGATTGGCTGTTTTTTTTTTCCAACTATGCAAATTATTGCATCCGGAACTGATGGCATGTGTTCTTTAAAAGAAGAGGGTTTTCAAATCAATTAATACGAAGAAATTGGGCGGTAAAAGATTATTATCGGTAGACTTGCGTAAAAAGATAATCGAAAAACGAAATAGTGGATGTCTAATGAGGGAAATAGGCAGGGATCTGATGATTCATGAATCAACAGTGCGATATGTTTGAAAACTTTCGTTGCCACTAGAAATATACAGCCATAAAATAGGTTCTGTCGCCCATCAATAATAACGTCTCAGAGACGATTGGATTCTGCGTCGAGTGGTAATGAACAGCAGACCAGGAACGATGACAGAAACCGCATCCGTATGACAATACAGCATAGGGCGACCAGTGAATCGTAAAATGTCTACAAAAATATTGCATAAAATGGGCTTCAAATCTTACAAAGGCAAACGTAAGCCGATGTTAACTCTAGATCAAAAAAGGAAACGTTTTCTCTGGGCTGTGTACCAATAAAAATGACAGATCTGTAATGGCAAAGTGGTAAAAAGTCGGATCAATCCCCTTTTCGAATTTTGTATGGAAATGTCGGTTGTCGGGTCGTATGTCGGGTCGTATAGCTGCCAACTTGTACGGATTTTTGCTACCACTAAAATTTAATAGAAAAACTAGACTAACTCAATCGCCGAACTGCAGTGAATTTTGATAATTAAATAAGGCAGAAATTTCTTTTAAATTTTAGTGGTAGCAAAAATCCGTAGAAGTTGGCAGCTATGCATATGGAAAAGAAATAAAGCTTTAAACCCAAAATGCGTCAAACAAGAGCCCAAGTTTCCGTCATATCTTCAAATTTGGGAAGGTTTTGGTTACTGTGGCGTCGACCAAATGGTGCCATATGACGGGAATATCAATGCACAACGTTATCGAGACATTTTGCGGAATCAGTTGTTGCTTTTAATTCAAATACTTGGCTTTCAATTCGGTTATCTTTTCAACAAGACTTAGGCAAACTGCATTCAGCTAGGACAACAAAATCCTGTCTTCAACAAAATGGTACCCTGTGCTAGATTGGGTTTCGAATTACCCGGACATCAATTCTATGGAGGATTTGCGACGATATTTACAGAAGGAAGTTCAAAAAAGGACACCACGAAACAACTACAGTGACAATCATCAATTGAAAAGAATTCTTCTCGAAAAATGGCAAAAAAGAAAATAAATTTCTGAGTGGCAGTGATTGTTTCAACTATGCCGAGAAGACTGGGAGATGTTTACGCTGCCAAAGTAGGACCAACGAAGTGGTAAGACTTACTAATTTCGTCTCATTTGAACATGCGCAAGACATTAGGGACATAAAAAACTTGGGAGGAAATGGATTTCATTGCCCACAAAGTTTGTGTCATTTATTATATTTTGTTAAATATCACTATGGAATAGTGAAATGTATTCTTTATCATTAAAAATAATTCACATAAAATATTTTGAATTATTTTTTTTTACATTTATTGTCAAAAAAGCATCCATAAACTAATGCGCAAAAAATTAGGGTCACGGGTTAGGTAATATTTAAAATACAAAATTTGAATTGAAAAATGCCTTTTTGAAAAATATTAGAATTGTATCCCAAATTTTAAATATTTCAGCATGGAGCAGGAAAAGAATAAAGTTGCATTGCATTTGTAAATAAATATATGTATTATAGGTTAATTCTATAAAAATTGTTAAAAAATATTTTTACATACTCATATTACTGAATAGAAGACAATTTGACAAGAGGACTTACAAATTATTTTGCTAGTCAGAAAATAATTTTGAATTATTATGCAAAACATTAAACAGCAAATTTTTAATGATTTTAATTTGCATCATTTCACAAAACGAAAAAGAAGTACCTAGTCTAAAGTATGATATTTTCAACATATATAAAAAATAAATATGACAGTTAGTTAATAACCTTAATAAATAATTGGAACAATTTCAAGAGATTCTTATTTTAAATTACATTAATTTTTTTATACTCCTTAATATAGGAAAATTAATTTTTGCAGTTTTTTTAACACAAACACACACCTTTCCGAAGAAAAATGTCTGAATTTAATACTATTTAGAAGTATTTATTTTTAAAGCCGATATAAAAAACATACATCAGACAGTAAAAGACGATGTGAATTAAATGTGAAAATACTTTCTGAAACAGTTAATGTGAGATTTTTAATTTTTATGTGGTCATAAGATACATAGTTCATAGCTGCCAACTTTTACGCTTTTTTGCTACCACTAACATTTAACAGACATTTTCGCCTTCCTTAATTACATGATTTCGACGATTAAATAAGATAATATTTTCTGTTTAATTTTAGTGGTACGAAGAAAGCGTAAAAGTTGTCAGCTATGATAGTTACAAAATATTTGAAATGCATAGAACAAAATTCATTACTTAAATTTAGATAAAGATTTTTAACTCAATTACATTTACGAGTTAATAAAGTCAATGCACTACATATATTTGCTGTGTGATAGTAACACTCTCAAAATCTCTAAAGGATTATGAAATAATATTGAATAACATTTTCCAGTTATCGTTATTTAAAAAACAATGTTAAATGTATATATCTGTATTCTATATGAAATGTTAAAGTTTAGGTTTCTATCCAAAATATAGATGGCGCCACATTTACCAGCTGCGGGAAATGGCACATTTTGTTATTGAAATTTATTTAAAATGAAGTTTTATTTTATTTAGCTTAGTTATAATTGCAATTTAATTTTGTTTAACTTGATAACAATTTAAAAAGTCTTAAATTTTATTTAATGATCTAATTGGTAATAAAAAATTACAAAGGAACTCATAAAAAAATCAAAAGGCATCACTGCGGATTGAACCCGAGATATCGCGTCTATGAAAGCTGCACTCTTAAACCGCTAAGATAGTGTTTCGATAGCTAGCTGTTCCCAAAAGTGAATAAAAACAAAGCATGCGCAGGAATACATTAATAACTTCTTGCGCATTTGCGGTAAATTCTCATAGAATGGCGAAAAAATATAGTCTCATTTTTCATACCGATTATATAACAAATAACTGTTTTTCTGCAAATAAGTGCTATGTTATTCGCTTTATCTCAAACAGATTTATATTATATATTTATTTTAATAAAATCGCGCAGGTCATTTATGAGAAAAAAAATTGCAATTTATATAAAAAACAAGAGTTCTCCCGGACACAAGCATTATCTCATTCCCTTCATCTAAAGCAAATTTATATTACATATCAGTTTAAAGAAAATCGCCCGGGCCATTTTCTAGAGATGGAAATTAGGAAAGTTATCCATCGCAAGTACTTTAAAAATGGGTTTCGAGATCTCAAAATATACTGCATGTAGAAATGTAAAAAAATCAGAATAGAATAAGACTGCAGATATAAGAGGTGTTTTTAAAAAATCACAACAATATGTGATATATCTTCTGAGTTATGAAGTGGCGGCTTTTCGCGTTTCCTTTGATCTCGAGTTATGTGTATGTATGAGTTCCGCCATTCTTATGATTTTGGGCTTAAGGCTGCGTCACTGGTGTACTACAGTCTTCCATGATTACTAGTTGGCCCAACCGGCGTTAGAAGGCTGGGATAATGATTTTATAAAAATCTAAAATGAAATTTCAATTGGAACATTTTCTTCGGGAGTATTTTAGAAGTAAAGACCCATAGCTTTCGGCAGCGTAAACCATCGAATTCGAATGCAACGAAAATTTACAAAAACGAACCTAGCGTTGCAGGTCCCATTGCTTTTGGCAATATACACATAGTCATGCCACCCATAATCCAGTCTACACCTGAAAAAAAATCTCTCTCATAGTGTAAAACAATATTATTTTATGAAATATAAAAAATGCATATTGTAAGATTATATTTATAACAAAGAAATCTTCTGGAGCATGAAAGCAAATATTTCGCCATAATTTATCTTTATAGAAAAGCATTGTTTCTGTCCTTCAAAAACATGAAACGTCCATTTTCTTTCAAGTTTTGTTTATTCGAAAAATGTTTCGAACTTTATAGAGGATTTTCTGTTCCAATGAAATTTACTTCATTTTTTTATTATACATTAAAGTATTCTTTCTATAAAAGAAAAATATTTCAACTAGTTAAAGGATCTTTCGCCAGTATTCTTGTAGTACAATATCCAGCTTTGTTTCTAGATAAAATATTGTGAAAAATATGTAATAGATATGTAAAAAAAAAACCCACATTTTTTATATTATACTCTTTATTTTTATTTTCCTTTTATGCTTTTTGTTGTTTAAAAAAGTTCATTGTGGCACTTTCACAGCCAGTTGGCATGTTTTAGCGATCGTTGGTTCGTCCATAATTAACCATGGTTTTTGAAACTCGTAAAAAGTCCCAACCATAAAGGTTATTTGGCGATTCATCACTCGCGCTCGGATAACAGATAAATGCATTAAAATTAATTTTATAATATATATTATAAATATATTAAAAGGTGTATTGGCATCTGATATAATCATGGGTATGTAATTTTTATGTCTATCAAATCAATAAATCAGTGAAATTCAGATTTGAAAATCCCACCTTTACATATATGAACGAAATTAAGTTATATAACTGCGTGTAAAAACTTATGTAGTATTTAAAATAAAGGTTTCAAACACAATATCTATACGCAAAATAGAATTAATTTAATGTTATCACTTCTAAGCGTTTTATAGCATTAAAAAATATGCACAGACCTTTTATCGTGATTATAATTGAATGTTTAATACAGAATATAGAATAATTATTTCATTGAAACAGCATCGGTTAAACGTGCATGATTCTCCATAAAACTAGTTTGATAAATTGGTGAGCTTTTAAAAGCTTTATTTCTATCTTAAATTTTTATTTAACCGTGACTGTTAAAAAATAATGCTTCTAAAGTAATTATATTGTAAACAATTATGTAACTTTTAAGTTAATTACATTTAGCAATATACAATAGCAATATACAATTATGACAGTATAAATGAACTCTATACCCTTCAATTAGCACAAAAACAAATTTATATGCAATTCGTACGATAAGTTTCCGAGAAATTATTTTAAAACGGGCGTATTTTAGAGGTTGTATCATAATTGAAATTCGGCACTCTATTGTACTCGATTGGTGAACAAGAGAGCCCCCTTCTTGATCAAAGCATCTTAAGTTTCACTTAAGCAGTCATTGAAGACTGCTAGATTACAGTATAGCATAAGAAATTTCAAAATATCTAATCACTTCTATCATAGACAGCCCCTTAAACCATCATTTTGTCATTTTTTCAGCATAATTTCAAAACTACTTGGAATAAAATTGTGTAAATTTTGGATTTCCATAAAGCAGGACTTAATAAATCTAAATCCATCAAACAAATGGTAGATTGCAATTCATAATTGTTTCGAATATCAATTTCCTAATTAATAATTCATATCATAAAATTATAAAAATTGCAAATTCAACGTATTTATGTTTGGGTATTTTAGTATTATTGCTACACAAAAAATTAGCACATTAGGAGTATAATTTCAGGAGCTATTAATGAAAATATGAAAATATAATTTAACATTAGAAGCACTAAATTTGGAATGTTTATAATTCAAAAACTTATCATTCAGAAGACTTCAAATTCGGTGTCTAGGCACAGTTTGAACCGAAGATTTGAAATATCTTGTTAAAATTCGGAATTACCATGGAAAAAATGAAGTTTGGGTTCGTTTTAATATGTACCTGGCCCCCTAAGAAAATTTTATATACATCTTTTAAAAGTAGACTTTATTTCCAATCGTTTGGTACCAGTAACTTTCTTCTACGATAATTTGTTGCGCAGTTAGTAGGGGATGTTTACTTTTTTTTTTCTTCCACGACTGTATAGTACATGCACTAAACTTTAATCACTTTCAAATTTTATTTATTTGAAGAAAGGTTTCAAACAGTTCGGGGAATTTTCTATTCGAACAGAATTTATACGTTATTTTACAATAGAATAAAATATTATCGATAGAAAAAAGAATTTCATTCCGCAAAAGAATCGTTTATCATTCTTTTCATACAGTGGTGGAAGTTTTATTGAGAATAGATTTGTGTTTTGAGATAATACGCGTAAAGATTTTATATGATCCTTTGTATGCAGAATTTCGTGTATTTTAAAATTTTTTATTTTACATAATTGTTTCGCTATTAATAAGATAGCCTTTGAAAAATTTCAGAAATGAATTCTAAGTTCCATTTGAATTCTCATTTTAATGATAAAATATTTGCAATACAGGGTGTCCACAAATTAGTTGGGTAATTTCGTTTAGTTAAGAACTTTTGAAACATTAAATGAAATTATCTAGTTGAAAGTCAGACTAGTAGTAATATTGCTGAAGTTTATTAATAGATGGCGTTAGGTGTCATAACTGACGCTATCGCTTAGCAAGCAGAGGTGTTACCCAATGGCCACCACGATCACAAACACTTTCACCGCTTGAATTTTCGTGTATGAGGTTTTGTAAAGGATAAAGTGTAAAAGCCGTCCTATCTTGCATCCATTCCTGAACTAAAATCTGCACTGTAATTAAATTAATCGACGGACACATGCTCAAAAATCTGTGGCAAGAAATTATTTACCGATGGGATATTAGTAGAGTGACGAAATTAAATCCCATCGAACATTTGTGATAATGCCAAACTTGAACTATTTTTCTATCTTACAACAATATGTACCTTTTTTTGCCAATTCCATTCAATAAATCATTCTTTTTGCCCAACTAATTTTAGACACCCTGTAAAATTAATACCAGTTAGCCCACCCGGCGTTAGAATGCCGGGATAATGATCATAAAAATACCTAAAGGGAATTTTTAGTTGAGACTTTTTATTCGGGAGTGGTTTAGTGTTGATAACCCATAGCTTTCTGCAGCGTACATGCTCGAATCCTTACGTTATTTAAACGAAAATCTATTCAAACGAACGTAGAGTTACAGGCTCCATTGCTGTCGCAAACGCACACACATATGGTACGCATAATGCGGTCTGCATTTCTAAAAAACATACAATTTTCTATGAATTTACGTTATTAAATGAAAATTTATTCAAACGAACATTCAAACTGCAGAAAAAAACAGAAAACATGAACACAAATGTGAAATTGACTTTCAGAAAATATGTTTTACATACATACACGAACATATATATATATATATATATATATATATATTGAAAAATCCAAATTCACATAATTTATTACACGAAAAAACATCTAACAAACTGTAACTAAAACAATAATTAACAAAACCAAGAGTAACTAAGAAAAAACTAAACATGAAGACAAGTGGTCAAGGCTTATGACTTGTACTGCGGGGTTAAACATGTTTTACGTGCACAACATTCCCCCTCACTTGCCGAGACCAAACAAATAGAAATTGAAAAAAATGAAAACCACAAACTAACCCGAAAGCCGTCAAATGAAGCCTGTGAATATCCTCACCGCTAAGCTATTTTCGATAGGAATCACGTATCGATAAATCACCATCATCGAATAATTCCAATATTTTATTTCGATAGCTTTTTTTCTTGATAAAATTGAAAGTTAAATCATTCAGAAAATGTATTGGGTAATTTTGTTTACTGGCGTTTATGTAAAGGTTATAAATTTCACCAATCAATTTATCAACATTTGAACACAAATTTGCAATACGATTTAAACCATTTAAATATATATTTCTAAAAATTGAAACATGCACGTTGCTATTAAAGTTTAATATTTTTATTGTATCAAAATCAAAATAATTTCTTGTATCATAAATACTATATACTAAAATTCCTTTTATAATCTCCAAATTAACGTCCAAGTAGTTGACACTGCCCTGATCATCCGAAGCACTCTTTAAATTCAAAGTGTCTGGATAACATTTAAATTGATAAATTTCTTTATTGTTATTCAGCTCAACCACCAAAACATCATCTATATATCTGTATATCTTTAAGTCTTTTTCCAACAATAAACCGGCTTCATATGTAAACAGATAAATATCTGCAAGGATGGAGCTACAACTCCCCCCCATTGGAATACCTCTCACTTGTTTATATATTTGTTTCCCTTCAAACAGATAATTTTCGTAAACAACAAATTGAAATAAATCGGTGAATATTTCAATACTGATATCTTTCTCTTTAGATTTCTTGAAAAAATCCATAACTCTGTACTTCAAATCATCTAAATTTATGCTATTATACAAATCCTCGAAATCGTATGTATATAATCCTGTAATTTTTTTCAGCTTTTTAAAACTTTTTATAAGTTCATAGCTATTTTTTATTACTATCGAAGAATATTCATTTATAACCTGATCGAAAATCTTTTGTAATATATTCAGCAATTTTTTATTTACACATTCCAGGTAAGAACCAAACCCACAAGTTACAGTTCTAAAATTAATTGGGTTTTTATGGAATTTTGGAATCATGACAAGATAAGGAAATTCCACACTATTTTGCTTTGATTTTATTTTTTTATAAAACGCTTTCACTCTGTTTACAATAATTTGTTTAGTAGTTTTTAGTAGTTGATAATTTCCCTCATTATTGTAGGTTTCCCTTAGAATATCTCCGTATAATTTTTTACATATTATAGCATAGTTGGTATTAGCTTTATCCACATACGTAATGATAAAATCATCCTGTAGATTTTTTACTGATTTAATCAAATCATTGTAAGATTCTCCCGAGACACCGTCAAAATCTTTTTGGTAAAAGCCTTGAAATTCTTTTAAAATATAGTGCCTCCATTCCTCAAAAACGCTTTTTGGTAAACCATATTTATATATTAATTTTTGAATGAAGATATCTATATTATTTGACAAACGTTTTATAGCTAATCCTCTACTCACAACTCTCCTCAATCTGTATTTTGTACCATACCTCATGTAATTTCTGAGATTTGTGTCTGCCACTATAGTAAGATCCCCGGTAAGAATATGTCCGTAATTTGAATTAACGTATTTATTATATTCAACTTTATTGCAATGACAAATACTGTTCTCAATACAACTCTGTAAATTCCTAGAGTAACTGTTGTAGTTAAAAATAACTCTGCCTAATGGTTTATCGTATTTGTAAGCTTTAATAATATGTATGTTTTTATCCGGCAGGTATTCATTATACTTATTTAAAATTCCCTTAAAATTAGCACCCCTAAAATGGTGCCCCATGTAATCCAATACACAATAAATCTTATTCTCTATATTAACTTTGTTGTTATATATATATATATATATATATATATATATGTATGTAGATATATATAGTTATGTACACAAATATACATGCACACACATATATACCAGGTGTTCTAAAAATGACAAGTGCATTTAAAATTTAATTAAAGAAAAAAGGAAAGCGATAAAAATGCAACGTTTTCTGTATTTTTCTTTAAAAACCAGTAACTTTTCCGTCAAGTTCACCAACAGATGGCACTGCATGAGAGATGTGGGGAAATTCACTCTGTCAGATCTCAATTCTGTACTTTGCCCGTCCTGCTGCTAGCGTTGTAAGTTGAGATTACATGCTGCTGTGTAGAAATTTTTTATTCTTTGGCTGTGTAAATATTTCTCTCGTGTTGGAACTTCACCGCCTGGACTACAGTATTATTGAAATGAGGCGAACCTTTCAGAGGAAGTTTAATATATATATATATATTAAAAAATATATATATATATTAAAATATATATATTTTTTTTTTACTTTGTTTTTTTGAGAAAAAAATGGAGGTTTACGTGTCGTCTTAGAAATCTTCGAAATGCCCCCTGCGCGTTCCATAACAATAAAAATCCCCAATATTTTTTATAAAAGTTTGGTTTATATATATATAAAAAAAACTGCGCATCGAATTTCATATATTTGAACTAGGGGGCTCTGCCCCCTGCCAGCTACGCTCGACAACCACCGTTCAGACACCGCAGAATCTAAAAACAAGCTAATCTGATCGGTTTTAAAAATATTATAGAAGATTGAATTATACTGGAAAAAGCTGTGCAGATCTCCCTGTAAACGAGGTTCTATACAATTTCCTTTGATTTCAAAAATTTAACGCCGAATCAGTTGATGTTAAGACATCCAATGGTTGTTTTCGTGTGTGATTAACCCCTTAACCTACAATGACGGGCATAGCCCGCGTACGATGATCGAGCCAAATGTAAATTCTTGTTACCACAAAAATTTCACAGTAAATATAGTTTAATTTAATCGTCGAAATTCCATGATTAAACAAGGCGAAAATCTCTATTAAATTTTAGTGGTAGCTATGGATTTGCCAAACCCTGGAGCTGTTAAAAGTAAATCGTAGGTTAAGGGGTTAAAGAGGATCAGTTAAACGTTTGAAAAGAATCTAAAATAAAATGAATTAAGTGTACAGAGTCTTTGTCTCCCGGTATTTTAAAACAATTTCTATAACAATAGCCTAAGTCATGTGACTATCATCAACAGTTCCGGGCGAACCACTTCGCTTATAATATTCCTGGTGCCATTTTGGTACTTTAATGCTAGCCAGGTACAGGTAATAAATCGCCAAATATTATTCTATCGCCATCATTTCATCTATATTATAATAGTCCAAGTCATATAACTGCCATAAATAAATACGCCCTGATCCCTTCGCGTTTCATATGAAAGTTTGGCCCAGATATCATATACGGCCCCATATTGGCGCGATTTTTTTCCGATGCTAATTTGGGCAAAACATCAACAGCATAAAGAACAACATCCGACTTATCAAATCAAGCAAAATAGCGATACTATGGCGCCAGTTAAGTACCGGTTGCGTATATGACATTGGCGTCAGAAAAAAATCGCGTCAGTGTGGGTCCGTATGTCATCTGTGCCGAAAGTTTTCCCTTTTGATTAAAAAATCAAATTTCTTTTTCGAATAAAACTACATAAAAGTTTCCTTTCTCTCAAAGAATTCTTCGTACATGGTTGGCGCCCCAACACTGTTACGCTAGCCGGGTGCAAATCTCGCCAATAGTTATTTTTCAAGTCGCCAGTTAGCATTTTTTTTTTTCCGAGTGGAAAATTAAAACATTGCTTTGAAGTTGAAATTAAATGTCATCGTTTCTTACATCATTTAATATTTGGCCAGATGCCATATACGCACGGGGTTTGGCGTGATTTTTTTAACGAAAATTTGGCGAAAACGTCGTTTTCGAATACCAGTTACATATGTATTTTTGGTAACTACTTAGTTATCCCGTCGACCAAAAATCTATCACCAAACTATAAGATTAAATGCCAAAAATGGTTGATCGTAAATGTCACATTCACTTGACTTAAGCAAGTTACACGTCTTTACGTCATCAAGTGATTTTTATTTCGACGTTTTATTAGTATATTTATTAATGTTATACTATTTTCTTTGTTCTTTCGTTATTTAAAATAAAAATTATGTCAATTTGTATAATTTGGCGAGTGGTTTGGCGATTTATATAATTTTGCGAAATGGGTCGATGGAATAACTAAGTAGTACCGTATTTTTAAATTATTTTCTATTATTTTTTTATTTTTAAAGGAAAATAACCAAAAAAAATATAATTAACTATGGAACAAAAGAATTTATGTAATTTAAAAAAAGAAAATAAAGTAAATAAGCATTTATTATTAAATAAACAACAATAGCCGGGTTACCATGTCAACCAAAATAATGCCATTTTGGCGCTAATTAGATACCCCGGTGCGTATATGATATCTGTGCCTAATATTTTTCTTTTCATTTCGTTTTAAAAAAAATAAAGAAGTGAAAGCCATTTATTTTAAATGTTTCAGTTTGTATTAAATAAAATGATAATGAAATACAAATTAAATTATGAATAAAAGTAGCATGATACATTTCTTAGCATACATTTAAGGGAGGCCAAATTTCTCGCCAAATTAGTTTAAAATAGTAAACTTTTCTATAATCTGAAAAAAAATATATCTGTTTGGTTAAAATGTGAGTTGTCATCATTAGAAAGATGTATATAAAATTAGAAAAAAATTAATGTTTCTAAAACTAATTCGAATTTTAAAATTCAAATACAAGTTTTGAAATCTGCGGATCAATATTGATTTTTGGTGTTAATTTAATCGCAAAGTATTCCATATTTTAGGAGAAATCGCCGTGAAACATAATCAGTTGTTTAATCAGTCGATTCATACTTACGTTTCATACTTCCGTTTCATAAATTCGTTTCATTAGGATTATATATATATATATAGGAAAGGATATATATATATGAAAGTAAAAAAAATGAAAATTTTTAATATTTTTAAGAAAAAAAATTTCAAAAATTTTTGATTTTTTTAAATACCTTTATATTCAAATATATAAAATTCGATGCACAGTTTTATTTATACATATAAACCAAACTTTTATATAAAATATTGGGGATTTTCATTGATATGGAATGTGTAGAGGGCATTTCGAAGATTTCTACGACGACTTGTAAAATGCCAAATTTTTTTAAATTTTCTTTGTAATAAATGAATGCCATAATGCATATAATGTACCCTTGAGTAATATTTTAAGTGAAATTTACGAAAAAATTTCAAAATTTGAAATTTTTTCGAAAAATTCATGTATATAAAATTCGATGCACAGTTTTATTTATTATATAACCTAAACTTTAAAAAAAAATATTGGGGATTTTCATTGATATGGAACGCGCAGGGTGAATTTCGGAGAATTCTGAGACTGTAAAATTCCACTTTTTTCTCAAAAATATTTTTTTTTTATAATAAATGCATGCCATAATGCATATAATGTACCTTTGTGTAATATTTAAAGTGAAATTCACACAAACAAAATATATATATATATATTTTTTTTAAGGTCCCTCGTCCCCTTAAGAATGCTATATGCTGTTCCTACAAATGGTGGATTATAGGTGGATTTATAGTTACTTAATTTTTACATTTTCGTAACATGTCCTTACAGTTTTTTTTTTTAATTTTCCCACATAGGAGCGCAATCTGTTGACAAACATCGTAACTAAATTATAAATTCTTTGTGACTGAAAATTTACCGTTTTCCTTAGCAGATTACAGCAAACGGTTAATTTCTATCGCTTTCAGCCTTTCTTTATTTTTTTAAATGCACTCGTCATTTTTGGGACAATCTGTATGTTGGTTAATTTCAAAAGTTCGCGTCCGATGTCCGATGCAGCAAAATTCGAAGTGTGCAGAAATTGTTTTAAAACGAGAGGACGCGCACGGGGCCTGATAGACCCGGAGTGCGTACGGTTTTTACAATTGTCACCACTATCTTTTTAAAATTAATCTTCAACTTCTTTTATTGCAAAATTGTCTCCGACTAAATAAGGTGACGATTACTATTTGTACTTATTGGTGACAATGTAAAAACCATTCACACTCTGATTATGCGCGCGTTCTCCCGGGTTAAAAAGAGAAATACATCCGGATTGTCAACAGTTAATCTCTCAGCAGTCTCTTCAATATTTAGTTGTCGATTATTATTCGCTAAATTAAGTCATTAACAATGTCATAAGACCTCTCAGGGTTAATTTTTTAGTTTATTGTGAAATCAGCATTTCGAAATCGTCAAAACCACTTTTTATCTGCCCTAAGAGTGGGAGCACGATTCAAATAAACGTCTTCAATATTTGTTTAGTGCGTCCAACACACACACTCTTTTAAAAAGAAAAAAACTCATCGAACCTAACATGACGAAAATGTAACTTTTTCATTTTCCATTTTGAATATTAGCCTCGCACACAAATTCATTTGAAAAACTGTTTTTAACGTTATTTTCATTCACATGTGTCAGTTAATAATATCGTTATAAAAAAACTCAGCAAAGACAAAATTGCAAATTTGCGCCATCTATGAATGTTTTCTGTGAAACAGTGCGCACAATTTTGCAGTCACCCATCATATATCTATATCTCTCTCTATATATATGTAACGTTCTCTCATAACATGTCATGTTAATCGTAGCACTACTGGCTGTTAGCTAATTATGATACACTACAACCGGATACTATAGCACGTCGAAAATAGGCAGTATAAGAAGCAGTGTAGAATATCACCAACCAAATTTATTGATGTGCAGTCGAGTCGTCATAGTAGGAGGTCATACAAGGATAGATTGAAATCTTAGTAATTTTACAAGGAATAACGACAGACGTAGAGATCAATCCAATCAATAATTTATTGACGATAAGTAAATTTAGTCAACTCCACTTGTCTACCAGAGTACTCAGTTTCGAGTAAGGTCACAGAGCTTTAGAATGAAAAAAATGATCAGAAACATTATCACGACTTATTGAAGAACCACTTGTCAAGTGACGTGCATTTTCTTTTTTTTTTTTATAACAACACAAGATCGTACAAAATTCTGTTCCCCAAGCGAATGTAAGACATTAATTACTAGAAAAACGCGCAGAGGTACAATCGGACGCTCTCAACGCAAGACCAATCCAGTGAAGCGAAAGGGGAAGGAGAGTGGAGGCCGAACCATTGATAGGCTGATAGCCTGAGGAAGGGGCGGGTGCGCGCCACGTACCTGACACAACTTATTACTTACTGGCGAAAGCTTTATTAAGAAAACAGCCTAGCCCGCGAAGTTCTCGCAAAGCACTATGGGGTATGGAATGAATTTAATAAAAATAAAATGGAATTGATAACCTTTCGAAAGAAAAAGCAAAGAATATAATATCTCAGAATAAAATGAATTAGTGGATTTTACAAAACAATATAGCTAATAGCAAATTAAGTTTTTAAGAATAAGAAAAATAAAAGAATACGCTGAATTAACTTTATAGGATAAATATAAAGGGTAATTAAAATATCTTTAAAAAGACACGTATAAAAGGTGATATTTTAAGAATTTGAAATAAATTAACTAAGGTAAAAGTGCGAAAATTTTTATATTACACACATATATATATATATATATATATGTTAGATTATTCTAACAATGGAAGGTTTAACTAGTGAACGAAGTAACTGACTGTAATGTTACCAGTAGTCCAATGTTGAAGATAATAGCAACACATGTAGTGTTGAATTCTCGTCGACTAATATAACGATACTCAGAACAGGTAAAGTCTATCATGTCGACTAATATAACGTTATGGACGTTATATGGCGATTCGAAAGTGTAGTTAGCTTCGGTGGGATAGTAGATGAATAATCAATCTGGAAGCTGTGCATTAGAATAATTTGAAAGAGAATGTTTCTGTAGTAAATTAACATGGATATTGGAAGGTAGTTGCAGTCATTGAGTGGTAGGCCATTTATCCAGTGTAGGTTTTTCCGAAATAAATGACACAATACGTAAGTGAACTTCGGATTTTATTTAAGCAGCTTTCGGCGGTGTAGTTTTCATCGATTATTTTAATCAAGACATCGCTACATAATATTTAATTATGGGTAAACAAATTTGTAGTTAATAGAGTATATCAGACGGTGAACAGGGAAAGTTTTCAAAGTGGACATACGACAAATTCTGTGGAAACGTTTCGAGCATCGCCTTTTTGGTCGTTTAGCGTAGTAATACAAACATGACGTAGGTAGCTCTCTCAACCAATTAATAATTAAGAATATCACGCCATGGAAAGAATGCTGACAGAATAGCGGATGAATTTGAATGTAAAAAGGAAATCCCCGGAATAAGAGCGGGGAAGTAAATTCTCGGATGGGAAAAAATGGCTGCTAAAAGATAAATTTTTCATAATTTCGTAATTCAGTGCATAAAGGATTAAAGGTTTCGAAGTAAAATATTCAAATAAACTAAAGCAATTCTCCTCAGGGGTAGTGACAAACATGGCAGGTAACCTCCTCCGCTGTCGTCGGATTCTTTTATGGTGCGGCAAAAGACGGAACACGCCAGGAAGCACGCAATCCGTCGCATTGGTGAATTTCAACCATTAGAAAGCTGAAACTAAAATATAATATTGGGTATTATTCACTAACGCTTTTCCCATCGCCTTTATTCTGTTTATGTGTTGAACTTAAAAAAATATATATATATATTTGTGTTTTGGAATTGCAAGATTATTTTGAGCATTATTACAGTTAAGACAATTCGAGTCCAACGTTCATACGTTGCAATAAAAAAAAAACAAGCATAATTAAGAAATTCTCGATTTCACACATTATTCTGTAACCGTTCATTATTAGCCACCGGTACGGTATGCTATTTCTTGCTCCCAGCTTATTTTGTGTCGACTCCAAAAAATAACGTTACCTTATATAAGCCAGCAGTAAAAAAAAAAAAAAAAAAAAAAAAAAAGCAGTACGGTTAAATACTCTATAGCAATTTTTTAAACTTCTAAGCATCGCACATTTTCAATTTTTATACCGTCGTATTGGGAAAAAAGTACTTTTAAATGCAATTTGTTTGAAAATTGTATCACCGTTTATTTTATAAATATTATTTTTTTTTGTAGTTTTTAGCACCATTTATTTAAATTTGACAACTCAAGTACTGCATTTATGTAGAAAGTAAATGGAAAATAGTTGAAAAGTAGAAATTATATCTTTTTGTTGCCATTTTCTCTTAACAACCGAAAAAAAATGTAATTAAAATACGTGCTATTTTGAAAAAATATAAACGAATAATTTCTGTTAACTGTATTTAATTATAAGTATAAAAACTGTATTTAATTTTAAGTATCTATATTAATGTTAAGAATAAATGAAGGCCTGTGAATCATTACATAGCCGTTCTTTTCTGGAATTTCTTGAATGCCGGCATCTTTTTGCTTCATTTCTGTATTATTTCGCGATAGTGATTTCCTATGCATACTTTACTGTAGCTGTTTAATATTGGATCGTAAATGTGAGAAGATTTCTTAAGCGGGTGCGAATAACATCATTTTACATAATAAAAGCGTGGGCTTTAAATTTTAAAATTGAAATATGTTTTGTTCTATTTATATATATACATATATTTGTTTTTCATCGGGGGCGATACTAAATTCTGAAAAAGCAGAATTCCTGTTTTCTAGTTCTTAAATTTTAAAAACATGCAGTTCATTTTATGACATATAGTATATAATATATGAATGTGTGTATGTGAGATCTTACATATATATATATATATGTTCGTGCACATATGTGTATAACTATGTGCATGTTTAAGTGTGTTTTTTAGTATACATATAAAATATATATATATACGTATATATTTTTTCATAATTATTAAAAAATATTAATTTATTTGTAGAACTACATTAAAGAGAATATATGTGCATGCAGGATTCGTACGCATCAAGGAATTCAGTGGATTTTACGTGTTTTCGTACCAGAAGTCTCGTTAAGTTCTGGTCTGTATATCTGAAGATAAATTTCATTTTTATTAAACAAGGTAAGTATTACTTTACGAAAATTCTCGTAAAAGGTCCTTGAAAGTGCTTGAAGTGTACGAACCCTGGTATATCTACGTGTACGGTTACTTGTATGTGTACGTGCGTATTTGAGTGTACATATATATATATATATATATATATATATATTGTATTTATTATTAAAGAAATTACAAATTATTTGTAGAAGCACATTAAAACACTTTAACTGGCTGGCCCGGATTTTTCCGTTTCTGGAAATTATGTTAAAATTGCCGTAGACGAAAATATTTTAAACTGAATTTTATTTTGAACCATATATAGAAAGAAGTGGTATTAAAGATATTATAGCATCAAACTGCGATTGAAAAAAAATATATATATCCTCGAATTTACAAGCATTCTTATAAAAATACAGGAAAAACCTCTAACTGTGAAAGGTTAAACAAGAAATATGTGTGTATGTATGTGTATAGGCGTGTGTATAAGTGCATGTGTGTTTAAGTGTGAAAGAATGTATATACGTGTATATATATATATATATATATATACAGTAAAGCGCCGATTATCCGAACAAGTCGGTACCGACCCTAGTTCGGATAAGCAAAAGTTCGGATAAGCAAAAGTTCGGATAAATAGACAGACAATTTAAGTGATGTTCCTGACTATACTAAAACCTTCACACTTTATCCATGCTTAGGATTGCCAGCACCAATTAGTGCTGCCGTGCATGCAAACAATTTTTTTTTGGCTTTATTTTATTATTTTTTTTCTTTTTAATTTTTTTTTTAACTTTTTTATCATTTAAAATTTTCCTTACTTTTTTTATTAACT
Organism: Maratus speciosus; assembly: GCA_963932465.1. Lineage (NCBI taxonomy): Eukaryota > Metazoa > Arthropoda > Arachnida > Araneae > Salticidae > Maratus > Maratus speciosus. The sequence goes on along the minus strand of OZ010794.1, from coordinate 117,531,487 downwards.
CCAGAGAGTATAATTTAAGCAAAAAAGCTTTCAATTGTGGCTTGAATCAAAGAAGACGTTCTTTTCAATGCTGCCACATCTCGAATTATTCTTAAATATGTTAGTTGAATAAGATCAGCGTTCTTCTACCGTTCGAGCCGTTTCATATATAGTTTTTGAATGTTTCCAAACATTCAAAAGATTCGTTATGTGATGAGCCTGGGTCATTTCAGAGCATTCGTTTATATTTTCTTCAATTTCTTTTTCGTTGTTACTGCTCCCAACTATACACTAATCGGTGATTCTATTTCGCATGCTAAATCTGAAAGGGGAGAGAGAAACAGAGTGTTTGGAGTCCGGTTAAAAAAAAAAAAAATGAGAGAAATAGGCTGTTCGGATAATTGGAAGTTCGGTTAATTGGAGTTCCGATAATCGGCGCTTTTCTGTATATATATATATATATATATATATATATATTGTATTTAAAATAAAAGAAATAACAATATACACTTCAGAAAGTTCATAAATATTCTTATTTGTAGTACCACACTAACGATGAAATCTCTTTTAATCAAATCAGAAATATCTATTGCGAAGAACGAATTTAATTCATTTGTGCCACTTTATTCGTCGAAGCTGCTGTAATCCCATCTCTCAAAGAATATGCCGATAAACGGATTCATCTTATATTACAATAGAATGTCTGTTTTCATAAATTACTGATAACTGAGGCTTACGTCTTTCTATTATTTTGGATGAGATAAGGAATTTTCTGAGAATTTTCTGGAATACAAATTCTTAGCTTGCTTTGTTACATAAAGAATTAATTCAAAAAGCACATTACCGTTTCATAAATAAGACTATAAAACGAAACTTTAACATGAGATTAGAAATGAAATCGAAACAAAATAAGTGTAAATGTAAAATTAGTTAAAAAAAAAAAAAAAAAAAAAAAAAAAAAAAACACTTTTATAAGCATTCGTTGTTCATCTTGAAAATTACGCCTTATTTTTTTTTTACTGCATTTCATGTTACCTCCCAAAAATTTCCGTTACAATGCATTCATTTGCTTCAGCACCGAAATCGAATATGCAACAAATAACAGATTTTTTAAAGCTAGGTAGAAAGCGCTAGCAAGTGAAATTATTAAAAAATATAATAATTTTTCCATAAAAAGGGTGAAAGATTGTACTTTGTGCAAATATATTAATAAAGAGAAACAACGTAGAAAGACATATATACAAATATGTATAAAACGCATACAGGTGTTTCGAAAACTCTAAGATTTCATCATCAGTGCTTAAAATTAAAATTGAAACTCTGGATTAAAGGGGGGAGGAGCCAGAGAGCCAGAAAGGCGTGCATCACAAATCGACTGTCAAACGGCGAAATGCCAAAACGCCAAATGCCAAGCGTCATTTTTCTGTTGACAGTCGAACTGTAAGATACGCCTTTCTGGCTCTCTGTCTCTCACGCCCCCCCCCCCTTTAATCCCGTGTTTTAATTTTAAATTTATCTTTAAATTTTAAGTACTGATGATGAAACTTTAGAGGTTTCGAAACAGCTTTATGCGTTTTATATATATTTATATTTGTGTCTTTCTACGCTGTTTCTCTTTCTTAATAATAATTTTTGCTCTGTTTCTTTTTTGAAGACAGGGCAACAAACTAATATTAAACTATTAACTGCTGAAAGCGTATTTTTAAAATATTACACTCTTTATACTTCCTTTATAAAATTATTTTCTATGTTTTTCTCATGAAAATGTTTCATTGTTGCAGTTTCCCAACGATTTGGCATATTTATTGACACATCATTAAATACGCTGTGGCTAATTGAAAAATGCTTTAAAATTAATTCATTACTTTATAATTGTAAAAACATTATACAGTCCTCAGCAAAAGTTTAGACACTGGTGATTTTTAACCTTTAAATAAAAAATACGAACACTTGGGTTATACAAATGACTGTATTTATTTTTAAATATATTTTAAACGTTTTAGGACAGAAATAACGATTTTAATGTAGGGTATTATTTAATTTAACTGAAAAAAGTGAAATTTACATTTATTGCAAAAGTTTAGACACTTTTGTGATTTTGTGGCAATTGTTCACGGAAAAACACATTTCAAACTTGTGACGTCACATGCATGAAGTATTTAAGTGCACCTCACGATAGCATCGGTTAGTGAAGATGCAGCGAGAAAGAAATTTTCAGTCAGATGAAGTAATTAAAGCATGGAAGCTGAAATCGAAAGGGAAGATTGTTGCAGAAATTTCAGCTACTTTGAATCGGCCAAAGGAGTCTGCAAGGCTCCCACTCTGTCCGTTTTTTGAACACCACTTTTATTTAAGGAAAAATCTCCTTTATAAATTTCGTAGAAACTTACCAGGAACAGCGTTTTTCTTGCAATTGTTTCAGAAACTTACCTTCAATTACTTTCTAAAAAAATACTGGTTTTCAAAAAACGGACCAGTGGGAGACCTGAGTCTGTCTATTAAGTACTGTCTAAGGGTGACTCTTTCAAAGCAAAACATAGATCTGGAAGGACTCGTGTGGCCAGAAAACGAGATTATAGAAGGATCCATAAAATGGCATCTAGACAAATGATGACTGCTCATAGCATTAAAAGTGAGTCAGAGCTTTCTGCGTCAACGGATAATTTCGTAGATGCATTAAAGAAAGATGTACATTAGTTTACATGAAAATGATAAAACAACCAGCCTTGAAATCTCACAACAAATTGGCCCCTTTCCTGTCGCGGAGTAATTCTTTTTATAAACTGATGAAATAATGGACTGATACCAGAATTTATAAACGAAGTTATTAGAAAACATGAAATTGCTTATTTTCACGTATATTATAAAAGGAAAATTTTATTTAAATATTCTTGTCACTTTTAGAATTAAAATTAGGTGTCCTTTGCCCTCGAAAGGGTTGATGATTTGGGCCTCACTTTGTTTTAATTCTCAAGTATCTCTGGAGTTTCTCAATGGTCGCTAAATTGCGTAAGACATAGATACATTGGAAAACTATTTACAGCCATCTGGTGAACTTTTACCTCTTCCAAAGTATGTATTTGAACAAGATAATCTATTCATGTTGCATACAAATAAAAAAATTGGTTTAACTCTCAAAATATTACTATTTTCGACTGGCCCGCGTGTAGCCCTGATCTGAACCGAATCGAATACATTTGTGGCATCATATCTCATACGGTTTATACAATTTTTCAACAGTACTCCTCTGTAAATGAACTTCGATCAGATGTTGAACGTGTTTGGTACGAAATAGACCCCCAAGTGATGCAAGATTTAGTTTCATCGATGGAAAGTCACATTTTTGCGTTAATAGCAGACAATGTAGGTGCAGTTTGATTTTAATTTATGGATATTTTTCTGTTAACAGGCAGATTGTCTATACTTTTGCGACAACGTTAAATTTGTTTTTTTTTTGTCATTATATGTTATGTAAAGCGTATAAATTAAAATTTATTGTTTGTGTATGAAAGATAAGTACCGAGTAATATATGACAGTTGAATTACAACAATTCGTTACATACTTCTCAGCACAGAAGCATAATCGATCATTGTCTAAACTTTTGCTGAGCACTGTAATGTTTTATTGTATCAGAAACGCACTTTTGTACATGGTATTTTGTATAATTCTAGAATATCGGGAAGTGGGATAAAAATTGAATACAAAAATTCATCTTTACAGTGGTAGAACAGTGTATCAGCAGATAATCAATTGGCACCGAAAAATTTTATTAGTATTTTCCCACTAATTTCAGCACAGAATTTCTGACATTTTTCAAGCCGAAGAATACTATTAAAATTTAGTGGCGACAATTGCCCAAATCTTTTCCATCACCGTCTTTATATACAAAAACCAGGTTGACTTAAATAAAGTCATGTAACAAATATAATCAGCTATCGCCATGTACAGCATAAAAAATGCCCATTTTTAAATTATTTTTATCCAGAATAATTAATTTAAAAGTTTGCGTTACGATTTTTGGGGAATTCTTCGCCAGATTTCCATGAAATTACAATATGTACAGTAAACGAATATACATAAAATAACCTATTATTTTCAGTTAACATTTTCTTAAAAAGTGTTTGGTTCTATTTAAAAATTGTTTTCGACTTTAATGAAATATTTGCATTCTGTTATTGAAAATATGTAAAAGTTGTTAAAATAGTAGGTTCTTTTAATTATATAACTATTTGCAGCCCTCGAAATGGTCACATTTTGCCCACTACTAATTTTTGAAATTTGTTTATGGCAGATTGCTGCAAGAATTGCAATAAAAATTGCTTTACGATATCTGTTTTTTGCCAAATTTTCAAAATAAATCTGAAACGATAATTTTCGTAAGTAAATAGTGGTGGTAAAATTTTTGATTTAGTCTCTATGAAAGGAGACGGCTCCCAGACCTATATTTGTCTAATTATTTTTTAAAAAATCAGCCAATAGGACTAAGATATGAGAGACACAGTGCTAAAATGTACATCTGCTTATAACTTAACAAAAAAACAATTCGTTGCACTCATTTTTTAAAATGGCATAATTTAAACGAATATAGTTTTGTATATATTTCTTTAACACTAGAACCGCTTGCAATTTCATTCGGTTTTCACAAATTTTACAAGTGTTCCACACAAGAATTTTTATTTCAAACTATTTAACTTATTTAATTAACCTATTTTTGTGCTGCGCACGTTTAACATATCTTATAAAATATTTTCTGCTTCGAATCGATTATTATCAAATTAGCAGTCGTCAAAATTGACCTCTAGTGGGGATTCTTTAATGGGGAAAGTTAAAGTCTTGTACGAGTTCGTCCAACAATTTTAAGTTAGAAAACGTTACAATTTTTGGTAACATCCTAACGTTTAACACTAGAACCGCGGCAACGGGTCATTTTGACTCATGATAAATGAATAGACTTCGATTTGAACCAGAAAACACTTTCTGAAATACGTTAAATATATGCTGTACAAAAATAATTTAAATAAATAAGTTAAATATGTTTTAAATAAAAATTCGGATGTGAAGTATTTTTTATAAAACTCGGGTAAAATTTCCGCGGTTCTAGTGTTAATAAGTACATTTAAGCAGTAAAATGTCGGGAATAGTTGGGCAATGTGAATTTTGTGCTTTCAGACAAACTTTCTCCTTTTTCAAATCTTTTATTGTAATACATGAATATGGTATTAGGATGAATATTTTTATTAACTACTGATTTGCTTTTATAAAAGCTAAACTAGAAAGATTGATGACTCTTAGTAATTAAATATATAGAAATGCTTAATTCATCTTTAAAAAGTTAAACTTATACTTACACTATGTGCAAAAACTACTTGAAATATGAGACATTAAATAATTATATTAATATAATTATATCATTATATAATTCCACTGAAAACAGAAAATATTTATCTCTAATACATAGGAATGACTTTACGTAAACTTAAAGTCCGTATTAAAGAACTCTTCAGAGATTTAAAGTATAACCGACCTACAACAGCCCTGTCAAGACTTAACCAGAAGCAGAATATACAAGTTAATTTCGAAGACGCAAAAATTATATATCCCTCAAAGAATTATCATGATTTAATCATCCGCTAATCAATAGAAATTATTACTAAAGAAAATACTGCTTGCAATGACATTTTATCCTACAACATACCCAGAATTTGGTTCAGTTTGCTTAAAGAATCACAAAACGAGTAATTCCACTTCCCTATATCCATGTTTTATTTTCCCAATGTTTTCCGGATCTAAAAATTGACTTCCACTTTCACTCCTTTTGTCACCATCTACGTGTTTTGAAAATTAGACGTTAATAACAATTGTATTTCTTATATTTCTCTGACGAAGACTATGTTTTTATAGTTGAAAGTAGTAAGGTATTAAAATAATTTAACATCTTTTTGAATATTGTCTTATCTTTTAAGTAGTTTTTGCTCATAGTGTAAGTTTAAGTTTAATTGATGACTCTTTAAGCATAAAAAGAAACATAAAATTTAGAGTTACATTTAGAGTTGCCAACAAATTTACAGGTAATTCATAACTGTGTCGGATCATTTACAGAATTTCAATACGTTAATTTTAGGAAGATTTTTTCTTTTTTCGTAAAATATCGGTTTTATTTCTAAACTACCATAGAAGATATCGCGCCAATATTAATTTGCTCTTATATATGCTATGCGGTTATCTTTAAATGTTTCTTAAAATTTCATTAAATTAGTAATATCCTGCAGTACTTGTTTCCGTGATTGTTTTATTTTGATAGCGGGATAGTATTAAGTTTGATTGTTTTATCTTGTTTTTAACATCGGAAAAAAATCATTTTTCAATTTAATGTCTAAAGAATTACAATTAAATTTCTCCTGATGTTGGAAACTTTAGTAGTTAAATCTTTTTCCAATACTTTTTTAATTAAACTAGTTCATACTTCTTTTATAATTTAAATACAATCAACTAATCTTTACAGCAGCAGAAATTTTTGCAGAAAATATATTTTAACCTATGCAAATGCCAAACACAAGCTTCTAATGTCCGTGTAATTTAAATAATAATCATGCTGCATCTTATTCAGCTACTAGCATATTAAATATTACCCAATATTAATACACTATCACAAACATATCTTTTCTGTCTCGTGCATATTTTACAAACTTATTTGTAGTATCAAAAATCTACGTCCGTTGGGCATAAACAACGCACTGTATGAACTTTAAGCAATCTTAATAAAGTTACGCATTGCATATATTCCGTAACTAATCAGGATATATCAACTTATTTGCATATAGAATGCAAACTAACATGAAATAGAGCGTAGCGTAAACGTATGTCAAGTAGTAAATAATGCATACTATATGCCTAAACTATATTTGACAGTGAAACATAGGTAATATCTATTACCAAGAAAACTATTATTAAAAAAACATGTTGCTAAAACAATACTTGTGTTATTTACTTATTTATATTTTCTCGTGTCTCGTGTTACATTTTGTTTTACGTCAAAATGTTAATAGTAGCTATGTGAAAACAATACATATATATTTATTTATTTGAAAATATTCTGGGTTCTAGAAAAAGATTTTAATGAGTGACTAAATAACAAGCATGTTTTTTAACAATTTCCAACAAAGTAAATAAGTGTTCATGACTTCGGTTTGTCGGTCCGTTTTTCCGCACTCCAACTCCCGTAAATATACTTCGATTGCTCTGATTTTTTTTGGCATATTAGTGACGTCTGCCATAGCACGATCTCTATTTCAAAAGAAGTTTGTAGCATGTTTAGTTCATTTACAGGGGCAGTCAAAAGTATTCCGTTACATTACGGCCAATGGGAAAAAATCGTTTCAAATGATTTTTAATAGTGTTACACTCTTTCAAACATAATAAATTTGATATGCATTTAAGGAGTGCACTAAAATATGCATTCTGTAGGACATTCAGTGCAAAGAATAGTTATAATTCATTTACAGGGCCACACAAAAGTGTTCCGATACATAATGTTATAGGGGGGGGGGGGATTGTTTTCGGCGTATTTCATTCATGTTAAACTATTTCATATATAATGAAATTTGTATACGTCACTGAGGTTTACTATAAGTTATTTCATGTGTAATACGAAGTGCATAGAATTTACAGGGATACGCAAAAGATTTCAGATACTATATTGTCCCCTAGTACTGTATATTAGTATTGATTGCTGGAAATGCATTTTTTATTATGATATCCGTTTTTAAGTTTCACTATATTTCTGCATACTATATAGTGTGTATAAATGCTATAGTTCATACACAGGGCTACAGAAAAGAATTCGTAAGGGTTAATGAGTATGAGCATCAATTGTTTAAAGATGGCTTTTAAATGAGTTATGCATTTCCACGCTGAACTGCATTTATTTTACTAAGAAATTTTTGTAGAATATATATAAAATGATATACAGGGCCACGCAAAGAATTGGATAGATGGCCGTCTATGGATGAAAATTTCTGTAAATGTGATTTCAGTAGTTTTAAGAATGTTTGAGTTTGAAAAAAAATTTAGCTGAATAGTGGCTAGTAATAAAAGTATTAGGTAGACAACAGGGCTGTACAAAAGTATTCAAGTGTGTTTCCATCTATTAGTATAAATTGCTGAAAGAGAAATTTCAACCTGTTACGCGCTTTCTTGTAAACTAAATTTTCCCATTATATAGTATATGCATATGCATCCACTTAAAGATCCAATACAGGGCTGTTCAAAAGAATTTGAATACATATTTGGATATGGACAATTACTGCTGAAATCAGTTTTTTAAATGTTTTATGCGTTTTCTAAAATGTTTACTTATTTATCTTATTTACCTTATTTCCATAAATAACGAAGTTTTATTGCAGTAATCAGTAAGTGTTGGAAAGTGTTTCATAATATATGCTTAACGCATGATTTTTCTTTCTTATTTTTCATTTTTTAACACTTCTCAATATTGAATTCTGTTTGTCTGGCAGCCTGTCTTTCCTCGCTTTAACTGGCGTAAATGTACTCGTGTTTTCATGAAATTGTATATCATGCTGGTGTTTACAATGGCACGTTCGGTATTCAATATGAAGTGTAGCCTTAATAGTTGCATTACATGGTCACTCAAAAGAAATACATTACATTATGATCAATGGGGGAAAATCGTTTGCAGTGTATTTTAATGCCATTACGCTATTTCAAATGTATTGAAATGGATATAAATCATTGTATTTAGTACAAGATGATTACTGTATTAAGGCTTTCATCGCATTAATCGTTTACTTACATGGACTTGGACATGCAAAAGAAATTGGTTACAGTACTGTATCTGAGCAATAACTGCTGGAAATGCGTTTTCAATTTCGATATGCGCTTTTAAATTTAAGTAATTATTTGAATGTTACTCGTTGTGTATAAGTTCTATATCTCTTATGCTGATCTGCACAAAATAATTCACAAACCAGTCTCCTTATTAGCGGAAGTTGCTGAAAGGGAATTTTCAATTGTGGTATGTATTTCCTAACTGAAGTAAATTTTAGCATTCAGTTAGTTTATAGATACAAATCTATATATCATATACAGGGCTGCCCAAAGAATACGGATAAATTCCCGACTGTAGATAGGAATTGCTGAAATTGGGTTTTTAAAGGTGTTATGGATTTCTAAATAGTTCTCTAAAACATATAATATTTCAACTTATTATTAAACGTTTGATATACACTATTCTGAATGTGTTGGAAAGTTTTTCATTGTCTATACTTAACGCTTGAGTTTTTTTTCTTGTTCATACATAGGGAGCGGTGACTTTTTCTCATACTTTGGCACAAGCAAACGTTAATAAACTAGTGTGTTGTGGCTATCACAATTAAATGTCAGTGATTCGGTCTTGAGATATAGTTATAGATATAGTTACGGAAATCGCGAAAATAGCAGCATACCAGCGCCACCTATAAGACGATTTACACTACAACCGAATCAGCACCAATTTATTATGTCAAAGTCTAATTGAATCTGAAATTTAACCCTTTATTTTCTGTCAGTGTTTATAGGTACCGTTAAAATAACTTTATATAAAATTCATTTCATGCATCTATTAGTTTTAATACAGTTTAGAAAGAGTTATAGATACATTACTTTTTCGTGTTCCAAAAGCATGATTGGTTATACAAAACAAAAAATATTTTTAAAAGGATGATCACTTTTTCCTTGGCATCTTTTCAGCTTTCTTGGCGTTGGGAAGGGGGTTTTTCAATTCGGAAATATTTCTATATTTCTATTGTAAGAATATTATATTTGTACATTTCCTAATTCTACAAAATACTAAGAAAAATAATTAAAATAAAAGAATGGAGAGGTGTTAGAAATATTGCGCAAAATCCTTATAAATTCAAATTTAACTACTGTAATTTCCGGTGTATAGCCCGCGGATCAAACAATCGTATTCCGACCCAGAAATCTTTTAAAATAAAATGTAACTTTTTATATCACGGTAAATATTGGTCTTCAAATACTGAATAAAAATTCTGGGTCCAAACTGAATTGTTTGATCTGTGGGCTATACACCGGAAATTACGGTAATCCTTCTAAATCCCCCAATCCTTCTAAAATCCTTCTAAAATTTATTAAATGATTATGTGAATCTTCTAACATAGTTTAAACAATTCACGAAAAATGCTTTAGAAGATAAAATTTTGAATAATTCACCATTCAGTACATAAAATGCTAATTAAATTCCGTGCATTAGTTCTTGAGATAGAGCCCCCATAAGGTCAGAAGGGAAAATTCTGTGTTGTTCGATTTTTTCAAACTCTGTTTTAGTATGAAGTAGTGATTCGTGCTCTAGCCTGAGGGCTCTACGAAAACTCTTGTAATGTGAGAGTTGTTCACGTTTTTATGTGTGGCTGAATAAACATTTTAAAAGTGATATTTTTCTCTGTTTTAATGGCGAAACTACTAGATTTCTTCTTCTTCTTTTTTTTTTTTTTGCCTTAATACTCATATGACCTGACCATCGGTATAGAATTTGACTGCTTAATGTTACTTCGGTGTTTCGACTTCTCCTAGCCAATCTCACTTCTACCAAAAAATAAATATAATTGGTTAAATTTGCCAACAGCAAAACACCCAGACTGTCAACAGCTGCCAATATTCTACGTTTCACTAGTGTGGTACGAATTTTGTGCAACTTAACAAAGCCTGAAAAGGATTTAATAATAGTCCGACAGGTTATAATATATATTATTCTAGTTTCTTTTTTAAAAGTTATATTTTTTACTCTTTGTCTCGCGATGTGTGTTGTCTTGTTACAAAACATTAATGATTAGATAATTTACTATTTAACCCTTTAACCCTCTCGCTGCACCACCCGAGATATACTCGGGCATGCATTTTTCAGTCTAATTAATACTATTTGGTTATTCCCACGAGTTATTTTTTAGCGAAAACTTTGTTTGATTTAATCAGGACATTTTCCCCGATTACGACAGTCAAAAATTTCTGCTTTAAAGAACTGGTGATAAAAGATTAAAAATTCTTTAAAATACGCTCATCGCGAAGAATTACTTACGCAGCGAGAGGGTTAAAGACCAAGGATTATTATTTAAACTGCATAATTTTAATCATAATGTGCAATAAAATTTTCACAAACTTTTATTTTTATATTAGATGTAAATTTACATCTAATATGATTTATTTACCAATTGGAATAATTGTGTTAAAATTAATCTAGTTTTACTTTTATAGTTTATGTGAAAAAAAAAAATTCCTTTTATTTATTTTCAGCCGAATTTTTTTATGAAGTATGATGCATTTAAACCATTATAGAAATAATTGCCACAGAGCAGAATGAAGAAAACTATTGTATTCAAAATTAGGTTAATGAAATGTAAAACATTTAATGGAAGTTAGGATGTAACTACTGAACGCGTTTTGATGAAAAACAATTTTGAAATTAATTTTGTCACATAAACGTTTAGGATCTCTTTAGAATGTACATTTTCTGTAAGTTATTTGTTCACATTTAGCGTATTATAAATCTCATAACAGTTGTTATGAACTTTAACTTTTAGCCAAATTTAACGATGTAAAGTATCGCCCATAAGCAATAATTAATCATTATTAATTAATTAATTTCCATATAACATAGGAAATAACACGCAAGAGGGTATAAATTAATGTTAGTGTCGTAGATAAAGCTTGTTAGATGTCTAAAGTAGGTTTGGCAGAGAAACAAATGTAGTTCTTGTGTCACGAGAGAAATTATTATAAAAGAAACATGGTGTTATATGCATTATTTTTGTTTCTTTTTTAAATTTATTTTTATTTTTAAACTATTTCTCTTGTGGCGTATTTTATCTTGTTGAAAAACATTAATTGCACTTTTTTCTGCAGTAACATGATAATTTACTATATATAAAAGGATTATTCTAGAATTGTGTTACAGATAAATAGCCCACTACTGACAACCCCCTCCCCCCCCCGTAATGATACATTTAGTGAATGTTGGGATATAATTACTCAAATCATTGTAATAAAAAATAATTCTTAAATAAGTTTTGTGATATAATTGCTGATGATCTCTATAAAAAATAATTTTTCATTTTCTTTGAATGATCTTTTCAACTTTTTCTTTGTATATATGCGACAACATGTGTTACAAACATTTCTATAACATGAATAAAGTGAGATGTTGCATTTATCATATAACTAATCATGATTAATCAACTTATTTATAAGAATTCAAGTGAAATAAAAAGTAACTTCAGAGTTTAACAATCATGAAGTTGTCTTCCTTTTGTTTAAAGAATGCTTAACACAGTACATATAATTCCTGATTTACTTAGAATTTTATTGTTAATGAAATCATAAGAAAACATCCTAGAATGCGCTTGGTACTCAAGAGATATAAATATTAATGATATTGAATGAATCATAATTATGTACTAGCATAGTAGATATTACTATATATTACACAGCTATCACATACATCTGTCTTACATCTATTGCATACTTTATAAAATTATTATTAGCGTCTAAAATATGTGTCCTTTGTAATTTATCAACGCACAATGTTATTTTCAAGGAAACATTAATAGAGTTATGTTCTGTATATGTCCAGTGATCAATCAGGATAAATCAACCCGTTTGAGTATAAAATGTAAGGAAACATGCAGCAATAAGTAATGTTAATCTAGTAGATAATGCTTGTTTCATGTCTGTAGTAGTTTTGATCGCGCAATAAACGTAATTCTTATTTACCAGGAAAAATAATATAAAAGGAACATGGTTTTCGATATATTTTCCATGTTTTATTATGGGCATATTTTATCTTCTAAAATTAATCTATCGTGGCACATATCTCTTTGTAATAAAAAGTAACAGTGCCTGTGTGGCAACAAGAAAATTTATTTTATTAAAAGTCTTCTTTTGGTAAGTTATTGAATAACAATATATTCAATTTAAATTAGGGATCCGATATATAATTAATTTTGATCGTTCGGCGGAAGAAGGAAACAGTATAATGTTGATAATTGTTGCTAAGCTCAGTAAACCCTACTCAATATCATTACAACCTTTAAAAGACATGTTTTTGTTTTTCTTATAGCACATTAAACTCTATTGACTATTAACCAACGTTAGTTAACCCTTTTAGGAGGGAGCAAAAATGTCTCTGTAATATTGAATTCTAACCGGAATAGTCGAAAAATTTTGTTTTTAAATAAGGAAAAGCAATTTTTCAACATTTCTCTCCAAAAGTTAAAAATATAAAATGTAGTTAAAAGTTTCTGGTGCGAATGTTGTTTAAATTAGGTAGGATGCAATATATTCTACCGCCCCTCAAGGGGTCAAATGTCATTTGTAATGAATTAACAGATTTTGTTACAAGGTTGGATGTAACATCTGTATAAACAATTAATGCAAACAAAATGCTATTTTTACGTCTAGAAAATATTAGTGTTGCAGTTGAAGTATTCCTGTAAAAGTAATTCCGAAATTCTGTAGTTTCCTATAGAAAATTATGGTAAAAGTAACAATAATGCATTCTTGAATTAACTGCCACTAATTTAAAACTATAAAAATGAATTTGTCATAATTTATATTTAACGGAAGACGTGTTATATAAAATTCATACTGTAAAATATAAGATCTAAATATGGCTAAATTATTAGGTTTTTAAGTTCATGAAATTTTTATATTTATTTATATTTATTAAATACATATTAATCAAGAAAATCGTATTCTACATAACCCATTTTTTCTCACTAAGGAACATGCTTATTTTTTACTTCTAGATTTCTTCACGCATGGTATCGCTGGAATGATCTTGCCATGAAGATCTAGGGGAAAAAATAGAAACTATCCTCCCGAATACAACCATTCACGATGTATGAGCCGATATTTTCCGTGACCGGCAAGCATAAAAAATATTCTGATTTCCTCAAAAGTGGTATCATTGGAAAACTCTATGTAACTACCTATCAGAATACCGTATTTGTGTTACAGGGCAATTTCTTCCACGACGTTATACATAGAAAAAAAAATCTTATTTTGTCAGAAGTTGTATAATTGGAAAACTCTAGATAACTACCTATCTCGAAAGTAACTATCCGAGTTACACTACGTTCTTGAAATATAGGCCATTTGTTCCATGACATTATACAGGGTGTCCGGTCTCAACGGTGTCCAATGGCTAATTCCTAAACCGTTAGTCGTAGACATATAGTTCCAATTACAAATACGTTTTAAATAAGGTAAAGAAATATTTTTAAAGCGATTTGGGTCAATAAAAACATTTCTTAAAAAATTACGAAATTTTAATTTTTATACGGTCCCCCGGTCCTATAAGTTATATTTAGTAAAATTTTCCTTTTACACTGACAGGTAATAAAAAAAAAAGTCCCATTCATATAACACTAAAATTGAGTGAGTTATGACTCTTTAAAAATGCATGACTTATGCCACTTTTCTGCTCTGAAAACAAATGAGTTCGGCTTGGCTTTGAGGGGCCACATACCAAGTGCTTAAAGTATTCGAAGATCTTATTTCATGTGTATCTGCGCTTTGAAAAAATTGGTACAAGTATTACGATTAAGTTAACATTAATTAAGTTTCAGATTGGCTAAAATAACATGTTTTATTTTGACAGGATTTGAGACTGTTTCTTTTATGATTTCTTAATAAAAGTTATATTATTTTTATAAGTTTTTATGTTACTTCAACGATCATATGTATGTTTTTCCAGTTCAAAATTTGTACTCGAACTTTAACTTACATTCAAATATCCGATCGTGATTACATTTTACATACTGGCAAAAATCCGATAACAATCAGATATTATTATGATTTTCGGTGGTTAGCATTTATACTTATTTTACAGGACAACACAAAAAATTGCGGATAGATTACCGCCTAGAAGTTTAAGAAAAAGTTCCAGATTAGGTTATACAAGACTGCGATTGTTGGGTTTTTTAACTTTTATGTATTTTTAAGCACTGAATCCAAAGATTACCTTGATTTTTAACCACCATGTCAGGATGCATCGTAAATCATAAATTGTCAAAGTATAAGAATAACAAAAATCGGATACTATAAAGTAGAGTAGATGGCTGTGTTTTTTAACTTTTAATAATTGATTTTTACGTAATTTTTAGCGCTAAATCGGAAAATGACCTTCATATTTAACCATCACGTTAGAATATTTTTACAAAACGTAAATGTGTAAGTTAAAATATAGCGAAAATCTCATACTATAAAACATATGTAAAACTTTTTTATTTTATTTTATGTTATTTTATTCAATAATTTATTCAATGTTTTTGCTTATCCGGGGAATCTTACAGATAAACAGCTGAGTGTTCCGACGAGATGGGGGAGGAGGTTCAATTTTAACTTTGAAATTTGCAATTTGCGAAAAATCCTGATGTGATGGTTAAAAAAAGGTCAATTTTGGATTCAGCGGTACATAATACATAAGAATCAATTATCAAAAGCTAAAAAACATGACATAATCCAACTTTCAGGCTAATGCAATTTAATAATATTTTAAAATACGTATCATTTTGTAAAGAATTGAGGCTGTTAATTTAGCATCATTTTATTTAACCAAAATTCTGTTTTTTCTTTCTCCTTAAATGTTTATTACAAATTGTATATTTTGCATTAATATGTCAGAATGATTAAAGATTTCAAATTTATATTGCAATGTTAATTTTACTCTCAACCATTTTTTTCTAAATATATCAGACGAAATAATAATTTCGACTAAATTTGTGAATGACCCCCAATTTGCAGCAAAAAATATGCTCCAACTTTAAACAGCTATTACTCGGCCAATTTTAATCGTACAATAACGGGACTTTTTTTGTATTACTTGTCAGTGTAAAAGGAATTTTTTACTAAATATAACTTATAGGACGGGGGGACTGTATAAAAATTTAAATTTCGTAATTTTTTAAGAAATGTTTTTATTGACCCAAATCGCTTTAAAAATATTTCTTTACCTGATTTAAAACATTTTTGTAATTGGAACCATGTGTCTACGACTAACGGTTTAGGAATTAGCCATTGGTCACCGTTGAGACCGGACACCCTGTATATAAAAAAGGAGCGCAATTCCATTTTGTCAAAAGTGGTATCACAGAAAAGCTCTAGGTAACTAAATATCTACTATCCGTAGCTAAATACTTATCTATGTAACTATGTAACTACTTATCTGAGTACTATCGTTCTTAAAACCATTTCTTTCATGACGTTATACATAAAAAAAAAAAACCAAATTCTATTTCGTCAAAAGTAGTATTTTTGGAAAACGCCAGAGAAATACATATCTAGTAACTACCTTTCTGAGTACTACAGTTATTGTGTTACTTGACGATCTCTTCCATGTCGTTATACATAAAAAAAAGAAATCCAATGTTGTCAAGAGTAGTATCACTGGAAAACTATTCCCATGAGGATCAAGAAAAGTATAGGATTGACTCTTTCATTCATGTACAGTCGTCATGAGATATGGAACTATTTCTTCCATGTTTTATGGGTATAGAAGTAAATAGATGTTCTAAAAACATTTTCATTATTGATGACACAAAAACATTTTCCCTTAAAATTCATTATTTGTAACGTGTCTTATTATAGTTAAATTGGGATATTTTATGAAAATGTATGTTAAATTGCATAATGTTTGCACAGGAGTGAATGATACTTTAATATGAAAAGACATATCATTTTCGCAACGATTACATTTTAGACATAGAACATCGAAATTCTGAAGAAACCAAAAATGAGTGATCCAATTTTGCATTGAGTTAAATAATGCAGCTTATAAAATATATTTTAAATAACATAACCTAAATCAGATCACCAAGATATAATATTCTTTTTGAATGCTAAATTGCGTTACATTACAATCATAAACAGCACAGGTAAAAAAAGATTTTTTACCTCTCCACTTGTTTCAGTACTACCAAAATCTTGAGAAAAATCCGGTGATGTCGAAACATGTAGACAAAAAAAAAAATAAAACTCTGTGTTGTTTATTATTTTAATATAGCGCTTTTTATAATTAAAGAAAGGAATAAAATATCATTTGTTAATGGCAGAGAAAAATTATACTGTTATTTTTATATCCATTTATTTAACACTAGAACTACCGGAAATTTGAGTCAAGTTTTATAAATTTATTTCACGCTAGAATTTTCATTCAAAACATTTTAACTTTGTTATTTAACGTTTTTCTTTTTTGTGTCTTTTAAACTTATTTCATAATCAAATTTCTGGTTTGAACCGAAACATATTCATATGGTAGACGTCAAAATGATGGGTAACGGTAGTTTTAGTGTTAATGAAAATAGAATGGTGTTAATGAAAATAGAAAATCAAAATAGAATTTCGGTAAAAACTGCGAATCTCTATTATCTTATACAGGGTTCGTACGCATCAGTGGATTCAGGGTATTTTAGTGTTTTAGCACCAATAATTTCGCAAAATACTGGTCGCTATATCTAAAGATAGAATTTTTTTTCATTAAATAAGCCAAATATTATTTTACGAAAATTCTGGTAAAAAGTGCTTGAATGTCCTTGAAGCGTACGAACCCTCTTATAATGATTAAACGAAATTTACCACATATTATCATTGTTTTAAAACACACAGATAAGAGAAAATTTAGTACTTTGGAAACTATGCATGTAATTTCAGAAAAAAAAAACAGTATTTCTTTTCATGTAAAAAAAAAAAAAAAAAAAAAAAAAAAAAAAAAAAAAAAAAACATGGATGTTTTGTTTGCTCATTTATTAGAAATTAAATTAAGCAAAACAACAGTTTGCCGTTCATTTGTGAGAATGGTTACAGTTAACCAGAAATCTTATTTTAAGTTGTAGTCAAAAGAACAGGAATTAAATAAAATTTTACAAAGAAATTTCGAATAAAGCCATACTGAAAAAAAAAAAAAAATGAAACAATTTTCCTTAACACTAAATTAAAATTTTTATGCAACGCCTTTATTATTATTATTTATTCAAATATATAAACAATCTTCATTATTAAAGAAAATTTATAATGCACGCATGATAATTGCTATTATGTTTCTTGCTTTTGTTTGTATGATGACAAAAAATGCATTTATATTGTATTTAATTTTACACAAAGGGTAAATCATTTTTACGCAGTCCAAGTAATGTTGTCATTATCGTAAATATTTAAACAATACGTTTAAAATACATTAAATGCTTAATTTCGCTCTTTGTTTCTGGAGTTAATTCCGATTAAAACTTATTAGATTTAGTACTTATTCGATCATGTCACAAAAAGATTAAGTAGATGAAGCAGTATAAAGAATTTGTAAAGACAGATTTTGTTTACAATTTTTTTAATAATTAGTTGCTTTGAAAGAGTTAATTTCCTAAAAAAAAATGCAATCCATTTAAAAAAACAATGGTTTCTGATAATATATTTATTATAAACAAGAATTTTATAATTGATTTTTCTGTCAATAGTGAATTATACTGGATAATTGTTTTTTATAATTCAATGAAAAAAAATTAGAAACTTTTTTTTTTATATTTTTGTTCATTGAAAAAATTCAAATAAATGAAATTCAAAATTAAAATATTTTGTACAAATGAACAATCAAATTTAAAAAATCAAAAAAACCGACTGCGTAAAAAGCGAACTAATTAATTATTTATCATCAATGTGAAACTATTTTTTTTTCCCAATTCCGACTATTAGCTCACACTCTCGCTATATGTATCTTGTTCAAATGTTCAATAAAATACTTATAATTCATCCAATCAAGCCCAAATAATTTTTTTAACTTGTAGTGGATGACATTTGATGTTTATCCAGTTTTTTTTCAAATATTAATTCATTTATTAAATTAATTAATTTTCAATAATCGAGAGAGCCCTCTTCTTGATCAAGGTATTTTTAGACCGAGAGAGCCCTCTTCATGATCAAGGCATTTTAAGCCCTATTCAACAGGAAAAAATAATGGGAGAGAAAAAAAAAATTCTCTTATTGACCTAAGTAGGAACTGACTTAAGGTATTTTTTTATATTACTTGTTTATATTACTTACCTATTTTTTTATTTACGTGTATTGATGACTTTTAAGTTGTGTTTAATTGTTAGTATCTATAAACACTGTTTTGATGAGGTCTATAGATGTCTATGATGGTTAGAGTTGCAATAAAGCTAGAGATCCACAGTACATATACAACTTCCAGGTTGTATAATATTTTAACGGAGCTTCTGACTGTAAAATAATCAATGAAACATCGTCTTCATTTTGAAAGTCCTATCGAATGATATGCCACTCTATAGGGTGCGTATTTTTTTCGTCACTACCGCCAATTTGTATTTTAGGGCCGCCATTTTGAATTTATAAAAACAAAACCTAGCCTATAACCATCGGACCGTTAAGACGAATTGATAGAGACCTCATTCCAGGGTTCGCACAGTTGTACCACTAAATTTTAACAGTATTTTCAAAGTATTTCACAGCAGAAAAATATTGCAAAATCGATGAATAAAGGCGATTGTTGCGAATTTTGCGTTTTAAAAATTTTATTTAAATTTTCTTATAATTAATAGTGGTGCCAGAGTCCTTAGAAATTCCAAGGAGTGTGCGAACATTGCCTCATTCATTAAAATCCATCCAGCCGTTGGAATGTTTCGAGTATATAAAGAAATCTACATACACAGATACGCGTGAAACACATAACCCTTATTTTCAGCCGGGTAATAAGTTTACTACTTTACCTCGTTTTTCCGCTCATCTGTTTAAACAGCATGTGAGTAGGGCAGTCAAGCTATTCTAAAAGACTAGTAGAAGGTTGGCAAAATAATTACACTTTCAGAAATACTTCCTTCAATCCAGTGAAAATTTTTCATGAAGCAGTGCTATCAGGATTTTTCCGTTAATAGACAAATATCCGTTTCTGTTTTGCTGCGTTACAGGAGGTAAAATATACGTTAATTGACGAAAATGAGGATAAAATAAAAACGGATGAGCTTGGAGTCAAAAGAGCTACCATAGGGTTACGTGACCAGTACTCTAAGCACTCTGCTGCAGTTTACAGTGAGAAGCAGTTTGAAGTAAATATGTTTTCTTCAGATGGATATGGCTTAATGAATTTCTTCAAAATTTCCGGTAGATTTCGTCTTTAATGTGATTGTGGCTGAGATTTTAATGGTAGGGTAGATGCACCAGTTTTGGCCACTGTACCAGTTTTGGCCACATTGGATCAATTTGTCCAATATTTAGCCTGTGAATTAATGCTAACAAATAATAGGCATTCTTACATTTTAAGCAAACTCTCTTTTATCATTTAGAATATAATTTGTTTATTTTTTGATAAAATATGACTTGCAAAAAAAATAAATGTGTGAAACTGTAGTGTGTGCTTACATGTATTAAGATTTTTGCTTAGCTGACAAGTTTTCAGAATCTTTCAACATTAGGCACTTATTGGGTTCTATTTGTTCTGAAACAAATTGCTGTTAGGTTTTATGAGGTAAGCTTTCTCTCTACTGCAATTTTACATTTAATTTAATTATTTTAACAGTTTAATGGGGTGGCCAAAACTGGTGCATTAAATTTGCTATATGTACCAGTTATGGCCATGGGGGTGGCCAAAAAGGGTACAACATTATGTTCCACTTTTGGCCACATGATTCATTATAGAGGGAATTTTGGCCATTTAATAAATTTAAGAACATCTGGAAAAATCAATTTAATTTTGTTTTATATAGTAATGGCTTCAATAATAATAATAATAAAAGCAAGGCTAATGGCAGTTCTTATAAAAGAGATTTTGTTATTCTCTGTCCAATAGATAATTCACTTTAGAAAGAAGGACATTGTGCTAGTCACTAAATAATGATATTGCTAAAGAAAATATAGTATTGTGTTTAGTATTGATAAAACAAAAGGGGAGGCGATATGTAATGTTTAGATGTGATAAACTAAAACATAAATTTTGAAAGATTTTACAACTTATAAATTAAAAAGTTCAATAAAATTATAGCATGATTTAATTGCTTGTATTTTTCCTAAAGAAATGAAGAAGTTCCATAATTTTTGCAATATTTCAGGCACACGGATTTAGAAATACTAAATATTGTGAAAATCTTTACTAGAGATATCTAAATACAAGTAAGAATGTATTTTACATTATTTAAAAAAAACAGGATTCTTTTTACCAAGTTTAAAAGAGATTCTGTGCTATTCAAAAATGGACTAGAGGGAGCACTGCTCTAAGATAGGAAGTAAAATTAAGGCCATTCAAAATGTAATGCCAGCACTACAAGCTAGCAAAGTTTTGGAGTAACCCGTTCTTGCCTTACATCACAAGTTTGCAGGGCAGACACCACTTTTCTCTAATAATGTTGAATCTCAAGTAGTAGATCTAGGTACTAGGAATTGAAGTTATAAATCAATTCGAAAAGTAGATTTTAGATGTTGTCAGAATACCATTTCCTATAAAAATGGAATAACTTTTAAGATTCTGCCCAGAAAATTGTAGCCGGCAAGATAGAAACTCCATTTCAAGATGGAAAACCAGGTATGAAATGGTATGATTTGCTTCTGAAATCACACCCTAAAATAACTTGCAAAGAAGCAAGGTATTTAAGGCACAAGCTAATATAAATCAAAAGATGATTTCATAACTTTTTGATGAAAATCAAACAAAAATCAGAAAATGCTTTCAAGAAATATAACTCTTTGATGAAGTTTCAAGCGTTCTAAACAAGCCATAATCCATGAATAATTATAAAACTGATTAAATAGTTAATCTTTATGTCCTATTGGCACTGTTGTCCCTTTTATTAATCAAATTTAAATATATTTTTTGTTTTTTAATTGAAATTTTTAGTTAAAATCAACATAAGTATTTTATTTGATATTTTTATCAATTCATAAAGAAATTTGCAAAATTCTCTTAATGCAGCATACAAATATATGTGTGGTAAAATAGATGTTGCATAAAAATGCTTTATTTTTACTTATTATCAATTAAAATGTTTGTTAAACTACATGATATTGGAGTGGCCAAAACTGGTGCATAGAGATGGCCAAAACTGGTGTAGGGGTGGCCAAAACTGGTACAAATTGGAATAAATTACTTGATGAGTTATTACTCACAACCTAAAATATTCTGTAGAAAGTCATTATAGTTAACAGAAAGACAATTAAATTTACTAAAGAATGATGTTATTATGATTTAATATGCTTCAATCGATCAAGAAATGTAAAATTTCTATTTCAAATTTTCTCTAAATGTGGCCAAAACTGGTACATTTACCCTATAATTTAGTATTAAAATCTGATACAAATATGAATTATAAATATTTTTATATAGATTGCTAGATAAAAAATATGATTATTATACTTTTAAATAAGAATATTTTTTGGAGTAAAATAGACTTTTTATCATTCAATATTAATTAAACTATCAACTGGAATGAATATTTTGATCATTCATATAATGAATGTATTTTAAATACGTTCATTTAAAGTATAGTTTGAATGCGAATATTTTTTATAACTTTAAAAAATAAATTATAAATAGTTTTAAATGAATAAGAAAATTAATTGTTACTTATTTTTTAATTAGAAAATGTTTCTTTCTTTGTTTTTGGTATATTTTTTAAAATTAAATTCGAAAATCTTAATTTAGATATTTTTTTTTTCGTTTTTAAAGTACATTCGAATTTTAGTATTAACCCTTAAATGCCGTGTGTTGCTTTTCGGCAACATACACAATTTAGGCTCTAAAGTACTATTAGAATAATATTGAAGCTATAATGCCTAATGTTGCCAATAAAATACATTCTGAAAATATTATTAAATGGATTTTCAACATGTAGATGGCAACACTTGTGCTGTTTAAGAATAAAGATAGATTTATTTTTTCAATTGTTGCTACTTGTTCTTTTTGTTTTGTTTGGAAGCTTTCGAAATACCTTACTTTATTCTGCAGTAAGCAAGGAAAATTTATTTCTTATTATAGTTCCTAAAATTCTTGTGTGTTTAATATTATAGAATTTTATCAAGGAAAATTATTTTTTCAATTAAAGACCAGTATTGCCGATTAGTAACAAACTGTTTTTTAGCCGTAAACCATACTTAAAACAAAATATGATTTTTTAAAGTATTCTTTCCCATGATTTATTTAAAAAATGAAAGCTGAAAAACATTATTACAATGATTTTTGAAAAATCCGGCATTTAAGGGTTAATAGAGCCAATACTCGTGCGTGCTAATAATGAATGGAACGACTCCCTCTTTTTCAGACCTACGGGATTAATTCACGGATAAAACATGTTTTCTAGGAGTACAGAAATTATTTGTTAAATATTAAGAATAATTTAGCGTATATAGACGAATTTTTCTGATAGTGTACCGTCCATAACTAGAGACTTAAACAATTCCATATACTACGTAGTGGTTGCTAATAACTATATGCAAATGCACAGTATAGCTAGATGAAATAATTAAATGAGATGATTTTACATAGAATACTCAGAATTCCATTTTTTTTTGTTTTGTTTTTTACAAATATGTAATTTTTTTTCCTCCTAAATTTTAATCAACAATACAACACTATCTTAAAACACACACACTGCAATATATTAAAACA
Source organism: Maratus speciosus (assembly GCA_963932465.1). Taxonomy (NCBI): domain Eukaryota; kingdom Metazoa; phylum Arthropoda; class Arachnida; order Araneae; family Salticidae; genus Maratus; species Maratus speciosus. The sequence goes on along the minus strand of OZ010794.1, from coordinate 117,507,842 downwards.
CCAGTGATGGAACAGTGGCGCAGCAATTGAGTGATTGTCACCACAACATTTTTATAGTATTCTTGGCTTTCAAAAATCTCAGAAATTCTGTCCTGAAGTTAGATGAATAATACTAATAAAATTTTGCGGTGTCAATTGATTCTCTGCTGTTACACTGTTCCATCACTGAAACACACATAAACACATGAATAACGGCTGAATTCAATTTTTAAAGGTATATATAAATATTATATAGACATACATACAATAAATAAAATAAATCCAACTGAAGTGAAAAATTAGCCAGAACCAGTGGTTCCAGGTTCGATTCCTGACTCTGGCTGTTTTTTTTTACTCCAGTTGAGCTTTTTGTATTTATTGTATATATGTCTGTATAATATATATATATACCTTTAATACATCAATTTGTTTAAAACATTTCTAGCATTTATAGAGATTTAAATTCACAGTATGACTAATCTTCATATACGCATAATTATATGACGCACCGATACAATTTAAAATTTATAATTTACTTAGGCATTTCACTTTCGTTGTTTCTTTTTTTCTTGAAGAATTTTCTCTAAGAATTTATATAAAGAACTTACGTTCAATATTTTGTCATTCAACAGGCTTATTGTATTTATTGTATGTATGTAGGTATAATATTTATATATACCTTTAATACAACAATATGTTTAAAACATATCTAGCATTTATAGTTTTAAATTCACAGTATGACTAATCTTCATATAAGCATAATAATATAACGTAACGATACAATTTAAAATTTATAATTTACTTAGGCATTTCGCTTTCGCTGTTTCTTCTTTTAGGTTTTTTTAAAAGTTAAATTAAACTGCAAAAAATAGATAAATTATAGGAGCTTTATTATAAATAAACTTAAAGTAAGTGTAAAGTTTTCTAAGATTTTATGTAAAGGACTTAACATTCAATATTTTGTCATTCAACAGTCTCCTTTTATGACTAAATAGTCTGTTTTAATGACTAAAAGAATCTTAACCTTGTTTATTCGATACTTTGGACGTATTTCGTAACTACAAAATTTACATCTATCGACTATGTCTATTTCAAGCATGTATTCTTATAATAATTACCATTTATGTATCTTTTTTTTTCCCTCAGTTTTCTTTTATAATTGACTATAATCCTATTATCGTGCTTCGTTGTTTGGTAAATATTCTCTGCTTTTCTGTTTATGGTATTATGTGCTTTAAAATATTCATAAGTAGTTATTGTGTAAATATTTCCTGAAACAACCAATTTTATCTTAGAAACAAATCTCTCAGAATCACCTCACAATAGATAAGAACAGAGTGTTGTACACATTCCCAGCACTTTAGAAATGGAACTTTGTATTGCAGATATTGTAAATATTTACACTGTTTTTATGAGTTAATTATTTTAAAAATCAGAAAACGACATGTGTCCTGTGGCTGAAAATGTGTATTACCATTTTTCATGGCATGAAAGTAGTATTTTATACTTAGAGGTAGTGTTGTAAAAATTCACGTGGATATGCGCAATGTGCAATTTTGTAATAACTAGAGTTTTATTTAAAATTATTTCAGTTCTCATATAATTCATACATTGTACTGTTTCGTAGCTTGCTCAGACAACTGGGTTGCTATCTGAAATTAATTTTTTAATACATTTTTCAAATCTTTCATTAAACAGAGTCTTAGTAAATGTACTTATCCCGGCTAGGGTTCTTGTGCTCAAGCTATTAAGTAAACCTCCCTACCTGGTCAGAACTTGAATTTATTCATACGTCCATCTATTCGCGAAAAGCACAAGAAATTATTTGGAACTGTTTAAATATTGAAAAAAGCAAAAGGACTGGATGAAAAAGTGTATCAGGGAAAAAAAAAATCGGTGATCATCGCTTTAACGTGCTTCGTGCAACCAATGGTACACACATAGAGGTTTATTAAATGATAGAAAAAAACCTTCAATATATACTCCTAATATTGCAATACTTCCCATATGTGTATCTACTCATTTGTGTTTGTAATAAAAATCTTCGAATTGTAAAGAGAATTTTTGGACACACTTGTATTTTATTTAAAATAGAAAAGTATTATAAATAACTGGAGCTCTAATTTTTTCATAAATCCTTATTAAATTTACAGTTTCTTCTTTATTAATATGTGGCAAACATTTTTCGAAATTTGTTTAACAGTTTATCTTTAGCGTTTGAGAAGTTTATTAAAATATTTTCTTGCTAGAAGGAAATTTCATATCACTGAAAAAAAAAATATATAATAATAATAATATCTCATGACACACCCCTTTCGCAATTGATTACTATAATTATTTTTAGTGCAAATTGGTTATCTCAAATCCATTTTTTATTAAGGGACGCCACTAAATTAATTAGGAAGAATACTAAAATTAATTATAAAGCTGATGTGATATTTATCTAATGCATTCTCTGCAATCCACAAGAGATCGTGCTATTAATTATTTGTATAAAAAATTAATTAGATTTATTTGTTTATCCTACTTAATTAAAATGGTTGGTATTAAAAACGTTGTATGTATCTCCTTAGTTAAAACTTTTTGATGTTTTGATAAGTATTATTAAATATCTTTTGTACAAACATTGCATCTAATATTCTAATCATCTAAATATAATTCTAATCATCATAATATCATCTAAAAAATTTCGTTTGAGTAAGATACGTATATCATATATCTTTTCTTGTGCCTACTGAACCATTTCTGAAAATACCTTTTAAAATATCTTTTAAATCCCTAAATCGCATTTCTTTTTTTCAAAAAGCAGTAACGTAATTGAGAATTCTTTAACTTTTAATTATGATATTTCCGAATTTGAAAGGATGTAATAATTTTCTGGTGTTGTTTTCTGCATATTTGTTTTCAAATTCCCAATATATAATTTACATTTAGAACTTTTTTTTCTATGTTTTGACAAATACGACAATAAAATTTTCATTCTTGTGCAACAAAAACTTCCCAAATTATATAGTTCAAAGTTTATGAAATTTCGGAGCCTTCCTTCATTAAAAAAACTGTCTGTCTATATTTAGTGGCGGAAAGATTTGAAATTTCATAAAATTCAAAGTACCATAATCCGATGAATTTGGGTAATAGAAGAAGAGAAATTTTATTGTTGTACTTGTCAGAGTATGGAAAAGATATTTCTACGCAAACTCATCAACTTATACGCATACCCAGACATCTGTTAGGATAATATAAGTCTTTTAAAATGCTTGGTAATGTGAACTGGTGAAGACAAATTCCGGGTTGTCTGGTTAAAAAAAAAAAGTTAAGCTAAGCGACTCAAATTTCATAACGTGAACGCATTATAATAAAAATCCTTTTGCTTTAAAGGAATATGTAGATATGCAGATAACTTACGGTGTAATAGGGGAAAGTGGTCGGAGATCTGAGCAAATGTATGCAGAACTCTGTCCACACCGGGCGATACCTCAGCATCAAATGTTTGCACGTGTTCATCAACATCTGAAAAAAAGAATGAAAACGTTCTTCGTTCAGTATCGCCACACTGTTGAGTGCGAAACACCAAACAAAACAGGCGAGAAATATCTCGCGCGCTGAATCTTGGTTGTTCCTCGACAGACTGTAAGATACCTTCCTGGATTGGAAGGAAATGTCCGTGTCCATCGCTTTCCTCCTCTATCATGACAGGTCCTGTTAACAGATCCAGTTTCACACAGTTGTTGGTGAATACATGCAAACATAAAATGCTGAGTTTTGCGTAGGTTGGGGTAGCGTTCTGCATACAGCGTTTGCGCAGCTCTCTGAATGCTTTCCCCTGCCGCACTATAAGTTAAATGGATATCTGCATATTCATTTAAGGAATGATGATTCATGTAATTTCTGCAAAGTCACCTTGTCGAATGACGACCGGCTGGACTTGTCAGAAAACTTTGTGTGTGACCAGAAGATGTGGATAAACAGCGCCCTCTACAACATCTTTCGTTAGTTTGAGCCCATACTTTCCTATGCGAGAATGTCTTTTTTTTGCTATGTTCTACCTCCCCAATAAATTTGAACAATCAATTCTGATACACCATGTATATTAATTTAGCATAGTTCTGTTATTACAAAGGATATATTTAATTTATTTTTCCTCATCACATCGAAGCATATATTTAACTTTTTCTATATTTATCTTGGATATGGCAAGCCTAGAAAAGTCTAGAGTAACAGACATATGACCATTCAACGAAAATGTCTTTGACGTTGCCAAATTTCAATCAGCACGAGGCTAACGAAATAGACAGGTTACCGCGGTGCATCCCAAGTGTCCTTTTTATAGGCCGCTAGAGTGAAGTGATGATCATTTCGTACACCTGCATTAGTGCATTCGAGCATCACGTGACTCCGGTGGTCTGTAAAAAAAGATACGTGGAAAACTGCGATAGCCTGTGTTTTTCGTTAGCCTCGAATCAGCATATGTTACATATGTACCATCAACATACTTGTTTCAGACAGCATAAGCATTTGAAGTAGAACAATAATCCTTTCCGATCTTTTTGGTTGGCGCGGCAATCAAAGACCCTACCCCCTTATTTTGTTTTTCCCACTTCATTTCTGTTTTGTGAGCTACCTACAGATATGGTACATAGGGCGGAATGTGTGGGGGAATGCAACCTTCAAATGCAGTTTGAAAAAAAAGTGACCAACTGGGAAATATGGCGATGCTTTATTATAGAAACCCTTTTTCAGCTGTGTCGGTCAATCCCCTTTATTATCTGCACGTGGACCTACGAAGAACTACTGATCAGCAACCAATCACATCAAAATCACTTGTTGAATATAATTAGCTAAAAATCATACCACATTTAAAATTGCATTCTATTACAAAAGCTTGTTTGCGCAAGGGTACTATTAACCCTTTCGCGGGTGGTGTCCACAAAAAAGACCACCTAATTTTTAGTTTACTGGACCCAGAATATTTAATTAAAACTTTCCCTTAATAAAGTACTTGAAAATAAAGAAGATTTATTTTATAATACATTCGTTGATAAATTTCGGTTTCAGTCAATTATTTCGTCATTTTACAAACAGAAATACTGCGCTCTGGAAAGGGTTAAACATAAGAAAATCGTATCAACAATTCTAACTGGTACACCAGTTAAAAAGGTTATTGAAGAAGCAAAAAAGAAGGAAAATTAAAAATTTAAAAAAAAATCTACTTGAGGTACAGCTAGGAAGAATTTGGAAACAGCATTTGTTTCTGTTACAGAGAAAGATGATAAAATTAAATCCCACCACATGTTTCAAGGAAAAAAGCAAATTTGTTTTATCAGAAAGTTCGAATGACTGCCTATTTATGTGTGATACAGTGATGAGGAAATTATTTCACAGCATAATGCTAAATGAGGTAATGAAATAAAAGTTGGCAATTATATTTTGGTCACATAAAATGTTTTTTTTTTGTTTGTTTAGTTTTTGTAAGAGAAAAAATGACGAAGATTATGTTTTATCAGATTCATGCCGAGAAAAAGTAATCAGAACTTGTTAATTTTTCCCGATTTTGTTAATGAATTACTTGTGAATGTTTAAAATAATGCGAAACTGTACAGTTTCTCAAGAAGAAGTTCACCTTCAGTCACACAAATATCTTTTCATATGTCATTTTCTAATTTTAATTTTTATTAGCAAACCATCATTTCTCTTCCATTATATGTATGAATTGAAGCTTTGAATAACTAAACATAATACATCCTACGTTTTGTGCTATTAAAGGATATACCACAAAAAAATATATATTTTTTAATTTTACTTGTGTGCCATAGAGTACCATGCAGTGGACCATTGTACCACGGCCATGGGGTACAATGATTCAGTTTGTCACTTACCACTTTACCCCTGAGGGATGGTGGGATAAAATATATCCCACCTAATTTAAACAAGATTCTACTCAGAAAATTTTAACTAATTTTACATCTTTAACTTTGAAGAAAAATCGTTTGAAAATTGCTTTTCCTTATTTAAAAATAATTTTATTCGATTATTCGGTGAGAATTCAATATTTAGAGACATTTTTGCATGGCTCTCAAGGGGTTAAAAAATATGTTAAAAAAGAACAGATAATTGTTGGTTTTGAGTGTGTGTAAATTAAACCTTAATATATAGCTAATATGCATGCTTTTCGTTAAACACACACAAAAAACCCCAGTAGTTTGAGAGTAAACAGCCAAAATTTACAAAACTGGTCCATTGTACCCCGGTCTTCCCTACTTTAATAAATTTCACTACTTAGAAATATAATAATATGTGTGCCACTTATTACTAAATTTCTTCCTTAATTTCCTATTTTTTTATAAAATGATTTTTTTCTTTAACTTTTCTAACGAAGAATGAAATATTGAAATAAAATGAACTAATTTTTAAATATTTTTCCACAAAATTGAAAAGTGTTTATGAACTCGGTTTGTTTGTCTGTCTGATTGTTTTCAGTCTGCCTTTCCGAACTCTAACTTGAGAAAATACGGTTCAAATAACATGAAATTCACAGATGTTATTGAGTATCACTATGGAATGTTCGGTATTGAATATGAATAGTTTCACATTTACGTTTCATTTACAGAGACACTCAAAAGAATTACGTTACAACTCGGTCTCGGTCTATGAGGAAAATCGTTTACGGTGTATTTTAACGATATTACACTATTTTAAGCATACTGAAATTTATATATATCATTGAGACCTTCCTGAGGCTTCCTGCAGAATAGGATGCACTTATAATTTATCGTTCATTTACAAGTGCACATAGAAGAATATGGCTATAAAAGAAATTGAACAATAAATCAACTTTTGAAGCATGCGAACAATAACTGCTGGAAGAGCGTTTTCATTTGCGAAACGCATTTTTAAATTGAATTTTTTCAATTTTATTCCGTGTGTATATGTACAGGGTATGTACAGGAGATAATGTACAGGGCTGCGCAAAATCTATCAAGCATTTCCTTTTATTCACAAAAATTGATGAATTCGACTATTGATGGTATAGCAGAAATTGTGTTTTCAAATGTGTTATATGTTTTTGAAGTTGTTTATTTAGACATTATCTTTCACCTTAATAAACTGTGAAGTTCTGTTTCAATGCTTCAATTGCGTAAGAAAGTGTTTTATAATCTATACTGGATGCATCATTTTTAATTCCTGTTGTAATTGCATTAAGTTGAAAGACAATACAATTTTTCATCAAATTATGGATTTTTAAAGTGAGGCGAGTCATAGGCGCATACCAAAAACCATAATTTCATAAACTATACTGGACGCATGATTTGTAATTCTTGTTATAATAACATTCCGTGCAAAGACAATCCAAATTTTCATCAAAATATTACATTTGAAAGTGTGGCAATTCCATAGGCGCATACCAAATCCATTATTTCATAAACTATACTGGATGCATGATTTTTACTTCTTGTTTTAATTACATTCCGTCCAAAGAAAATCAAAATTAGTATTAAATCATTGCTTTTGAAAGTGAGGCAAATCCATAGGCGCATACCAAAACGATAATTTTATAAACTTTACTGGATGCATGATTTTTAATTCTCGTTTTAATTACATTCCGTCCAAAGACAATCAAACTTTTCGTTAAATCGTTGCTTTTGAGAGTGAAGGAATTCGATAATCGCATACCGAAACCATGATTTTTTTCAACTAACAAGGATAACTATTATTGCATAAAAAATTTTGAACGAAACAAACCGTCGAAATATAAAATAAGTCTGTTACTGCTTTTGAGTATTTTAAAACCTATTCAAATGCAAACCATTAAGTATTTATCAATAACATAAAATAGACATCCGGCACTTTCGAATTCAACGGCTCCTATAATGTCCCACAAAAGAAAATAAATGGTAATGGATCCTATACAACTTCTGATATATTGATTTAATAAACGACTCCCTCTTTCATTCATTTCAGGTACTTAAATCAAGAATAGCACAAATATGATAACTCATGTGGTTCTTAATGCTTCATAAAGAACATATATCTTAAAATAATAAATGATAATGGAAATCATTTTATTCGAGATAAGCATAAGATGAAACTACTACCCTTTTCAGTTGCATCTTATCAATTTGGAATGATTTTTCTGGCTTTCATTTCTTATATTTAAATGGTAAAAACAACAAAATCCTTAAGATTAAAAATTTTTTAAACTAGAAAATAAACCATCCCTCGCATACTATTGCCAGCTCCTATATCAACAATTTAAAATATGAAAGATGACACATATATTGTCACACAAAAGAAAATAAATGGCAATAAAGGATACTTGTGATATATCGATTCAATAAACCACCCACTCTCTCACTTATCAACTGAAACTTAATCCAAGAATGAAAGAAATATCATAAATCACGTGGTTCTTATTGGGTTATGAAGACTATTTTCCCTTAAAATAATAAAAGTTAATATAATTTATTTAATGATTTTATTTCAGACAAGCAAAAGATAAAACTAAAGTAATTTTCTGCTAAATCTTACAAATTTAGAAAGCTTTTAATAGAAAGTGTTCTGTATCGCTAATAAATAGAAATGGTTGTTTTAAAATATACTTCTTCATTAGATTTTAAACATTAGGTCTACCGAAAAATTCTGTCCGATAATGTTAATCATCCCTACTCTTTTTAAATTCAGATTTCTTCATTGGTACCACTTTTTTGAAATGGTAAAATTCCCACTGTTTTCACCTTAATGTGAGATTTGAAAACAATCGGAATTTTAACATTTCAATAAAGTGGTGCTAATGAAGAAATCTGAATTTTAAAAAAAGTAGGCGTGAAATAACATTATGGGACAGAACTTTATAATGGACCTAATACTTAAAGATAAATAAATTTGATTTTACATCAGAACGTAAAAATTTCATTCACATTCACACATTCATAGGTACCATTCTATATGAAACAGAACAAAAAAGAAAATTCATACTACAAAACACTATTCCCCACATTCAGAATACTGTAATAAAATTCCTTAATAAGGTCAGAAGTGGTATTAAAATAAACATTTAGGAAAAAATATAACACTTTTGAAAAGAAACTAAATGTTAATGGATCCAATAAACCACTTATTCACTCATTCATTTACTTGTACTTAATTCAAAAACGAGAGAAATATGATAACGCACGCGATTCTTAATGCTCCCTCCATAACACTTTCTCTTAAAATAATAAATGATAATGGAATTTATTTTATTTCAGTCAAGCATATGGTGAAACTTGTTTTTTCAGCTATATCCTATCAATTTTGAAAGGTTTTTTTCTATTTTTCAGCTCTTAATTTTAAATGGTGAAAACAAAAAGCCCTTAAAGATTATTTAAAAAAAAAAAGTAGAAATCAATAAATCATCTCTCGCATACAAAGCCAGCCTTTATATCAATAATTTCAAATGTGAAACGTTGCACATACATCATCACACAAAAGAAAATAAATGGTAATGGATCCAACACTACTTATGATTTATTAATTTAATAAACCACACACTATTTCATTCATTCACTGATACTCAAATCAAGAAAAGGAGAAATATCATATATCATATGATTTTTATTGCGTCCTGAAGAATATTTTTTTCTTAAATAAATGATAATAGAATATAATGATGGTATTTCAGAAAAGCAAAAGTTGAAAATATTGTATTTTTCTTCTTCATCTTATAAATATGAAAAGTTTTAATGGAAACTGTTTTACTTTGCTAATTAAAGGAATTTTAATATCACTTTTCAATAGATTTTAATTTTACTATTTTGATTTTACAACATAACGTGCAAATTTAATTCACATTAACACATTCATAGTTACCCTACTCTATAAAAAAGAAGAAAAAGGAAAATTCCAAGCATGGACTATGAAACCCTTCCCGTCACATGCAAAAAACTGTACTAAAACTTCTTAATAAGGTGAGAGATGGTATTAAAATAAAAAATTTGGAAAACGTAGAACAAATTTGAAAAGAAAAAAATGGTAATGGATCATATACTACTTCTGGTATATTGATTCAATAAAACTCTCCTTTGTCTCAATCATTCACATGTACTTAAACAAAGAATTGGGGAAATATAATATATCATGTGGTTCTTATTACGTCAGAAAGAACATTTTCTCTTAAAATAATAATTGATAATGGAACTTTATTTAATGATTTTATTTAAGACAAGAAAATGATTATACTAATGCATTTTTCTGATACGTCTTATAAATTTTGAATTGTTTTAATAGAAACTGGTTTTCTTTGCTAATAAAAAGAAATAATTATTTGGAAATGTCCTTCTTCAATAGATTTTAAATACTTAAAAATAAATTATTTTCATTTTACATCAGACCGTGCAAATTTCAATCACATTCTTAGGTACCCCTCTATATAAAAAAGAACAATAAAGTAAATTCATACGTCAAGAATATATTATGAAGCACTATCCCACACATTCAAAATACTGTAGTAAATTTATTGATGAAGGTGAGAGATGGTATTTAAATAAACAATTTGGAAATATTTGAAAATAAAATAAATGGTTTTGGATCCAATAATATTTCTGTTATATTGATTCAATAAACAACTCAATCTTTCAATCAATCAGTTGTAATTAAACGAAAAACAGAAGAAATATTATATTTCACGTGGATGTTACTGCGTTATGAAAAATGCTTTCTCTTAAAATAATAAATGATAATGAAATTTATGTTATTTCACAGAAGTAAAAGAGGAAGCTAATGTCTTTTCAGCTACATTTTATATATTTTGAAAGCTTTTAACGGAGATTGTTTTACTTACGTGCATTACATACTTTTCCTAACAATGTTATTTCAAGTATGTCTCATTAAAAAAAAAAAAAAATAAGTCCATTTTGATTAGAATTATTTATCATATTGTAGAATATTAACAAGCATAATCCGAATTGCATTATGTTTACTTAAAATTTTTTCTTTATCGAAATTAAGTAATATAATTATATCTACACAAACTATTACTAAATATTTATTTATTTATTTCCAATTTATCCTATAACATTCAATTTTGATGTAGTTTTAGTATAACCCTTCTAAAGAAGAATGAAATATTTAAATAAAATAAATAAGTATGTGAAATAAAATATTCAATATTTTGTTATTATAATTAGGTTTTCCATTCAAAATCAATGTTTTTAACAGATAACTCTGATATCTATCTTTGCACATTATTTATTTTAAATAAGACGACAAAATAAATAAATAAATACACAAAGAAGCTGAACCTCCTGCATCTGAAAATTTTTAAACCCTTTTCAAATGCAAACTATTTAACATCTATCAATAACGCAAAATAAGACTTGTCCCACTTCCAAAATCAATAACTCATATACACTGGTGTCCAAAATGAAAGACCAGTCACAAAATTTTAATTTGTAAGTAAGCGAATACTCAAAAGGAAATAATTTAATTCAAATAATTACTAACCCTACAACACAGCTAGTCCATATAGCATCTCAATCATGTCACACATGGTCACAAGTGTCACAGTCACTACGGTGAAACAAAAAACAGGAAATTCCACACGTCTCATTATGAGTCTCAAATGATCACTGTATGTGACTCCACTGAGACGTCAATGTGACTGCTGCTTTGTGACGAGTCACCAGGTGACTTTGCAATGTATATTGTGACTCTCATGTGACTGTCATTTTTAGACTCAATTTACACGTCATCATAAATGTTGCATTATGATAAGTCACCAAATAATATCATATAGTCACATGTGACTTTTCACAAAAGAGCAAAATGGTGACTTCACAGTAGTCTCTCTGTCACATGAAAGCCATCATGTGACTTTAATGTGACATTATTTGGAAACTTATCACAATGTAGCGTTTAAATTGAGTCTACAGATGACAGTCACACGAGAGTCAAAATGTAATTACATTGTAATGTCGCATGTTGCCTCGTCACAAAGCAGCAGCCCCAGTGACGTCTCAGTGGAGTCACACATAGTGATCTTTTGAGACTCATAATGAGATGTATAGAATTTCCTATTTTTTGCTTCACCGTAGTGACTGTGACACTTCTGACCATGTGTGACATGAATTACATGTTATATGGATTAGCTGTGCTGCAGAGATAGTTATTATTCGAATTATATTATTTCCTTTTGAGTATTCGCGTACTTGAAAATTAGCATTTTGTGATTAGTCCTTAATTTTGTACACCAGTGTATTATAGTCACATAAAAGAAAATAAACGGTAATGGATAAATTCACACTTATTATATACTGATTCAATAAACCACTCATTCTCGCAATCATTCACTCGTATTTAAATGAAGAATAGGAGAAATATATCTCACACGTGTTTCTTATTCGCAATGAAAAAAGTTTCATCTTTATGTACTGAATTCTGAATTCATGAAAAATGTATCGTCTAAAGCATTTTTCCTGAATTGTTTAAACTACACTAGAAAATTTACATAATCGTTTAATAAATTTTAGGAATATTTTTGAAGGAATGAAGGATTTAGAAGGATTAATTAAATTTGAATTTATAGGGATTTTTTGCAATATTTATTACACCACTGAAATCTTTTATTTTAAATGTTTTTCTTAGTACCTAGTAGAATTAGAAAATATACAAATATAATGTTTGCACAATAGAAATATAGAAATATTTCCGAATTGAAAAATCCCCCCCCCCCCCAACGCCAAAGAAGCTGAAAAGATGCAAAGGCAAAATAAATCATCCTTCTTAAAATATTTTTGTTTTGTGTAACCAATAATGCTTTTGGAACAAGATAAAGTAATATATCTATAATTCATTCTAAACTGTATTAAAACTAATCAATGTATTAAATGAATTTTATAGCAAGTTATTTTAATGATACTTATAAGTACCGTCGATAGATAAAGGGTTGAAATATTAATGGAATGCATTTAATGTTTGTTTGTTTTTTCAGACAAGGAAAAGATAAAACTAATGTATTTTTGATTTACATCCTATAAATTTCGAAAGATTTTTCTTTGTTTCAGTTCTTATATTTAAATGGTGTAAACAAACAAACAAAAAAAGATTTATTTTTTAGAACTAGAAATCAATAAAATATCTATCGCATACAATCTCAAGCATTTTTATAAATAATTTAGAATATGAATATATATCACATTTGTATCGTCACACGAAATAAAGTAAATGGTAATGGGTCCATTACTACTTCTCGTACTTCTGGAATTCATTTAATCATTTTATTTCAGAGAACAAAAGATGAAATTAATCTATTTTTCTGCTACATCTTATAAATTTAGTAAGGTTTTACTAAAAACTGTTTCACTTCTCTAATAAAAATAAATAGTAGTTTTAAAACATCCCTTTTCAATAGATTTTAAATACTGAAAAATAAATTATTTAGATTTTACATCAGAACTTAAAAATTTATTCACATTCACATATTCATAGGTGCCTTTCTATATAAAAAATAACAAAAAAGAAAATTTATACATCAAGCATAGATTAGGAAATGCAATCCCACACTCACAATACAGTAATAAAATTTCTTAACCCCTTAACGCTCGAATTAAATTACGGTTTAAAAATTCAAATTGCTTATTGGCACCACTTTTATGAAAAAGAAATATTCACCTTGTTTAATGACAGATAAAACGATACTAAAATATAGCCAGTTTCCCTACTTTATAAAACTGGTGAGAATCAAACAATCTGAGTAAAAGGCACAGCCCGTGAATATGACGGGAGCGAGAATTAAGGGGTTAATAAGGTCCAACACAACACATACGTCCAGATTATATTCAGTTTTCATCTACCATTTCCGAAATACGTCTATATATGTAATTTGGACGTATACAGCCAGCTAAAATACGTTCAGAATTTGTTGAATGTTTGACATAGACGTAACTACGAAATAACTACAAAATATGGACACCAGTTTAAGAACATAAATTGGATGAAAACGCAACTAATCCAATTTTCGTCAACTCCCAAACTAAACCTCCACCTGTTTGTCCAATTTTCTGTTTTAATAACTTAAACTGGATGGAAACAGTACTAATCTAATTTTCGATAATTCCGGGACAAAAACCTGACCTCGCCATGTACGTACATAATCTGGACAAAAACTTAACCTATCAACCGCCATCTTAAAATGGCGGCATATACAGACTTAGGCCTCATTGACCGAAACTTGTATTATTTATTTTTGTTTGTTTTATTATTTTTTTATACAGCTTTCAAGAAGTAAAGAATGTAATGCATTATTTATTTTTACCAGAATATCACTTTGTGGAGTTACGCTCCGCATCAATCAATCAACGTGTGGAAGATTTGTTTATCTCATCGCGGAAATCAAAGCCATGCGGAAATAGTGAAAATGAGTGTGAATGCAGGTAAGTAAATTGACTTTGTTTTCTAGATTTATTGTGTTTGTGTGCATACTTTACATAAAACATTTCTGTCACGATTCTGTGTTTCGTTATTTATTTGATTTATCAATAGGTTTGACTTTAGTCTGGTCTTTTTGATAGGAGAGGTCAGCGTTTGATTACGTAAATAAGAATGCTTTGTTTACATGATTTTTCTCGGTCATAATGCAGTTTTATAAAAACTAAAAAAAAAAAAACATTTATTGGGTTGAAACGAATTTTACATTGATTTAGCGGCATATTTAAAAAAACATTCTTTGACAATTAATATATTATGTGTTGCAAGTACGCAATTTCTAAAAACTTCCCATTTGATAGCAACTTCTTTTTTTGACTGATTTAAATTTATGTAATATCGAGTTCTTACTAAGACACCAACTTTTTATATTTTAAATTTTCTAGTGCTCTAATGAAAGATCATTACTCAAATGTTATTCATTCATTATCATATTGTAATGTGAACTTATTTACTTAATACTAATAATTTTAAAAGAAAGTCTGAATTATTTTGCTGAACAACATGAATTGTTATATTATTGTGTGCATGAAAAATGTATGAGGAAAATTTTTACTAGTATGTTCTAGATACAACTGAAGGTTCATTTCACAATTTTTAAAAAGGACAGGATGCATTTTGCCAATTTTGAAATAAGCAGGGTGCTGTGCCCTTAAAATGCTGGCCTAAAAGAAACAGTACTACTAATGCTCGTATATATGTGCCTTATATGTATCATTATATGCATATTATTTACTTCTTGAATGCCATTTATACATTTTATATCATATTTATATTATATAGGGCTGAAACTAGGGGGGTACAGAGAAGCAGAGGGGGTCTGTGCTCCGGGTGCCAGAACGAAAGGCGAAGAGGGGGGGGGGGGTACCAAATGAAGATTTTGTTTGCCGTTTCATACAAAACTGTATATATCCCCAAAGCAGAATACTTTGCAATGTTTTGCAACAAACTTCATCTGAACAAAAATGTTCTGTGGGAATTTTAAAAAAGAAAGTCGCCGGGAGATTTTCTTAATGCATGAAGAAGTGCAATGGCATCTTTTATAGGAATGCAAAATACATTTTGTAAAACGCTGACATACTCAACCAAAAGAAACTTGGCCAATTTTGTGATTTTACTGTGGTCAAATGATGAATTTCACTGTTTTTTCTGACAATCAGTTGATTTTTGCAATATTTCAGAATTTTCCCTCTGTCAACTGGCGAATTTGACGTTTTTTTCTTGGACCCAATCATCAAATTTTGCGACTTTTTTTTCCCACAACTGGTTGAAGAATTTCGAGATATTTTTTTACAATTCACTGACAAATTTCGCGATTTTTAACTGCAACTGGTGGGTGAATTTTGCAATATTTTTCTTTGACTGTTTGGTAAAAATCGTATTTTTTTTTTCACATGACTGATCCACGAATTTCATGTTTTTTACCAACAACTGATTGGCAAATGTTTCAACTTTTTCTTGCTACAGATTGGAAACAATCGTTGTTTTTTTTTATGGCTGATCAAAGAATTTTGTGATTTTTCTGACAATTTTTTTTTTTTTTTTTTTTTTTTTTTTTTTTTTTACACGTGACTGATTCGAATTTCATTATATTTTCTTTTTATAGATTTGCAATTTTTTTCTCTTTTTCTTGCGACTGATTGAATCAACGAATTTCCGATTTGTTTAAAAGATCAACTAAAGGATTTTGCAATTTCTTAGCCGTGACCGATGGGCAATTTTTGCGATATTTACTTTCTACTTATTGGCTATTTACTTAATTTTGTAGGGTTTTTTGCGACGATTGGCAAAAATTGTGGATTTTTCCATGACTGGTCGATGAATTTACAATTTTTGATGATTTTCACTGGCTGTTTTCGTGACAGATTGGGGAATTTTGAAAAATTTTCCTTGTACCGATAAGCAAATTTTGCAGCAGCTTCTTGCAACCAATTTTAGAAAATCATACATTTTCTCTGCTACTGATCAACGAATTTTGCAGCTTTTCTGACGGACACTGATGAATTTCACAATAGTTTCTTTCTACTGATTCCGCTTTTTCTTGCAAACAATTGGTAAAAATCTCGTTTTTTTTTTTTTTTTGTTTTGTTTTGTTTTGTTTTGTGAGTGCAACTGATCGACTAATTTTGCATTCTACCCACGACAGATCAGTGAATTCCGCTATACTTTCTTTCAGTCAATTGGAAAACTTCGTCGCTTTATTGTGACTCATCGGCCAAATCTCGAAAGGGGGGGGGGGGGTGCACGACTGATCAATGAATTTCCGATTTTTCCTGACAATCTGCTGACAATTTTTTTTTTAACCTGTGATCAATTTTAAAATCTCGCAATATATTTCTTGAACCAATAGGCAAATTTTTGTGGCTTTTACTTGAGACCACTTAAGAAAATCATGAGTTTTTTCCGCTACTGATCTATGAATTTTGTAGTTTCTTCCGACGATCTACTGATGAATTTCACGATCTTTTAAACTGCAACCGATTTGCAAATTTCACGATTTTTTTTTCTTGTATCATAGGCAAATTCTGAGGCTTTTTCTTGAGACCGATTAGAGAAAATCGTGGGTTTCTTTCGCAGTTTTCTTCCTTGGTGCACTGAGAAATTTCACGGTTTTTATCTGCAACTGATTGGCGAAAATCGTGGATTTTTTTCCCGCAACTGTTTGTTTAATTTTGTGTTTTCTCACAACAGGCTGAAGAATTTCATGATTTGTTCTCCATGATAAACTGACGAATTGCATGAGTTTTTCATACGACCAGTTGTCATTTCACAATCTTTTTAAATTAAGAATTCGGCGATTTTTTTTTTTTTTTTTTTTTTTTTTTTTTCAGCCACTGAGTGCAAATTTCACAATTTTTTCTAAGACTGAATGGTCAACTTTCTTGAAAATGAGGATTTGAAATGTTTTGCGATGTACATTACATTTATAAGCATATTCTGCTTTGATGGTATATATATACATATATATGAAATACAAAGAAACTTGCAAGCTGATGTTAAACCTATGGAAGCATTGTTTTCAAATTTGTGAAAGTAACTTTATATATATATATATAAAAAAATCTACAACCAAAATTGAAAAAGTAAACACTAGCCCGGTTAGAATTGAATCCTCAGCTATTCTAAGCAAGACAAAAAATCATTTAAAACTATCAATTAATATGCAAGTGAGAAATTTTAAAAAGAACGCTCCCAGAGGTTTGATATTAGCATTCCAAAGTTCTGCGTGTGACTAGTGTAGGCTCTAAATGCTCAAGCTAATGTTAATCCTATGGGAGCATTGTTTAGATATATCTTGCTAGCATTTTAATTGTTATTAAATGATATTTTTTTTTTGCATAGGTTACCTGCGGTCGATAATTTTTATTGTGCATGAGGGGGAGGGGTGCCAAAATCCATGTTTGCTCTAGGCGAACCTAGGCAAAAAAAGCCTAATTTTGGCCCTGATATTATCTGTCACATTTGACTATAACTGGGCCATATGTGTCACAAAACGTTATAGTTAAAAACATCTTAATGTTATTTTAATGTCATTTGTGCTTTATAATGTCACGATAAATCCTGGTTGATTGGTGATTCATTTTCGTAATAATGAATAATGTAATGGTGTAATAATGTAATTTTATGTTATGAAGCATACAGGGTTCGTTTATATATATCGATGGATATATATCATGATATATATCCGATATTTATTTTTAAAATATCAAGATTTTTGATAATTTCGATATTTTCAAATTCTTTACATTTATTTTCAAAATATCAAGATGTTTGATAGTTTGTATATTGATATTTATTTTCAAAATATCACCGTGCAAGGTAATTTTGATATTTTTTACATTCAAACCAAGTGTAAATGAAATTTTCACCTGTTATTGACTGTGTCATTCTGTAGATAATGAACTTTTCTGGCAGTGACTTTTTTAGGAAAAGAAGAAAACGAATCTTTTCCAAGCTTTATGTTTCAAACTTTTATTTTTAAATGTAGAACTAATAATTATGTTAGACAGTCAATTCAGAACAGCCATTGAAAGATAAAATGTAATTTTGATAATAATTTATATACAGTCAGGGTTCGTTGATGTATTCAATGGATATATATCCAATATTTATTTTCAAAATATCAAGATCTTTGATATTTTCATATTACTTGATATTTATTTTCAATATATCAAGATGTTTCATATTTTCTGCATTTGATAGTTATTTTCAAAATATGAATGTGCACAAGATATTTTTGATATTTTCAGTCGTAATTTGTAATATTTCAGTGTAAATTAAGTAAATTTTCAACTGTTATTGACTGTGCATCTGTAGATAAAGAAGTCTCTTCTGGATGTGTCGTATTTTTCCAAAAAAGAGAACAAATATATTTTTCAAACTTTCGATTTGAAGCATTTTTTTTAAATTAAATGTTGAACTAATAATTATGTGGGACATAATTCAGACCAACCATTGAAAGATAAACTGATTAATTTAAATAAGCAATTATATACAGCTTCATTAGAAAAAAATCTTTTTTCAAACTTTGGTTCAGTTGAGTTTGAACTATACAGCATGTTTGGAAATATGAAATAAAACATTTTATGCTTACATTTATATTAAAATTTTTCAATTAAAAAAACCTTTTTTGTATTTAAAATTTTGTTTTGAAAATATCTAATTTTTTTATACTTGCTCTTGACATTGAATCCTATAGTTAGTTTTTTTATAAGTGTATAAATCAAATTGTTACTGTTTTCAATTATTTCATCTTCAATTTTGTTCTAAGTGAAAAAAGAAAAGAAAAGAAAAGAAAAATGCATTTTTATATTATTCTTTGATTAAGTTTTCATGTTAAGTGCAATATATTTTAGTTTCTAATCTATATTATGCTCAAAAACATTTATTATCAGCGATAAGTTGGCTGCTTTGAAAATATCGGATATATATAGAAAATATCGGATATATATCAAAATATCGGATATTTTTGATATTTTCGAAAATGTCATGATATTTACGAACCCTGGCAAGCATTATAAGCCTTTAATGCAATTAAAAGAAAGTTTTAATATATATTTTTTTAAACAACATTATCATTATTAGTAATTAAATAAACAATCAAGTAATTAAGTAAAGTTATGTCACTCATGTGTTTTTTATTGCAGATAATTTATTTCAATATTTTCATAACCCCTTTCTAAAGAGTATTAAATTCATGACTCAAGTTACATATGATTGTTATTATATAACAAGCGTAAGTGGTGGCATCTGTTGGTGTTGATTCTCTAGTAAAAAAAAAAAGTCATCGGGTGGTAATTTTTAAAAAAGGCTATACTGTTTTCAAAACGACACTCTTATAGCTCGTCAAAAAGAAAAAAAAATTGAACTGCTTTAAAGTCCCATTTTATCAGTAGAATTTTGTGATATTTTTCTGTGACTGATTGAATTTTGTGATCCCTCCCCTTACCCCCTGATCAACTGACGAATTTTGTGATTTTCCCCACGACCTATCGATCAATCTCTCTCTTTTTTTTTTTTTTTTTTTTTTTTTCTACAAATAACTGATGAATTTTCAGGGGTCGATGCAGATTTTTATTCTTGGGGCCCATTTTGTGAAAAATAACATTTTGTAACGAAAGTTGAAATCCAGTTCTAAAATTCGAATCAAGAATTTATGAACAAAAACATTCTTTAAATCCCTTTGCTAAAGTTTTTGTTTTTCGTGACATGGTTTTATTTACAAATTACACATTTTAAAACAGTTTTTATGAAAAAGAATGCTACGTAGAGGGTCTATTTTATTAAAAGGAATTTTGTGAAGGGGCCCTAAATAGGCCCCAAATTTTGTCTGGATCGACCCCTGATTTTTCAATATTTCTAATGATAAACTGATGAATTTCATGATTTTTTTGCCGTGACAGATTGGCAAATTTCGCAATATTTTAACCCCTTCGGGACGGGAGCCTTTTACGAAATTTTTAATATTTTGTCACCGTTTTTTAAAAACAGAAATTTATGTCTTGTTGAATCGAGAAAATGCGCTGATTAAATAAGGCAAATTTTACAGGAAAATTTTACTGGTGAGGAAAAACAAGAATTCTGAGCGCTTCATGTGGCACGTATACGTGTCGCTCGTCCCCAAGGGGTTAAAGCAACCAACTGAAGTATTTCTCAATTTTTTTCTGAGGATCGACTGGCAAATCTCGCGATTTTTTCTGACCAGTAAATGATAATTTTCGCTTTTTTTTTTTTTTTTTTTTTTTTTTTTTGCAACCAATTGATGAATTTCACAATATTGTATCTCTACCAGTTGACAAATTTTGTGGTTTTTTTATTTCCTTATGACCGATTGGTGAAATTCGCAAATTTGCGACTAATCCACAAATTTCATGATTTTCTTTTACATGAACAGTTGGTGAATTTCTGAATTTTTCCCTTTGACTTACTGGCAAAACTCTCAAGGTTTTTTTTTTTTATGCGATAGATTGATGGATGAGTATCTTGATTTTTTTTTCATGCATCTGATATATGTCACGTTACTTCCCTGCAACCAAATAATTGAATTAATATTTCTTATAATCAATAGATATAAAATAATTAAAATGAGCCACTAGGTGCATAAAGGGCTGCCGATTCCTGCCAAATTGGGATTTCAGCAGGTGTAGCGTGCCTGAATTTTAAGGTTTAGCCCACAAACTAATAAAAATGTGGATATTAAAAATAATTGTTTAAAATTGTGAAAGTGAATAGTTAAATGTAATGCAATTATAAATAATGAATAGTTCAGGGATGGCAAACCTTTTCACATTCGCATGCCAAAGGCTTCCAAAAGTATATTTTATGTAACTGTAATGTGCCAACGACCCCCCCCCCCCTTCCCCCTGCCTTATCAAAAAATAATCAATAACAGTAATGAATCAAAGTTACTTGTAATTACGGATGGGACAAATAGTGATGTGGCCAAATAACCGGATACTGAATATTCGGCAGCCTAATAGCAAGTTTCTTTTCCAACAAAGAAAATAACTTTTGATTATATATACACATAGTTTAAAATTTTAAAATGGAAAAAAGAATTAAAAACAAATTTATGTTCTATTAATAATCTGTTTAAATTTCTTTATTACTTGATTTAGGGTGAAACCCCCAGTAACAGGCACGTTAAAAATTATTTTTCAAATCACTATTACAAAATTTTAAAACCATTCTATGCTTTTTTTTTTTTTTTGAAAGGATGGTAGAGATACATTTAAAAATTACTGTTGACAAAATTTTGAAAAATTATATATTGTATTATTAAAAATAAATGCTTTTCATAAATATGGTGAATAACTTCAGTAACTGACACAACCCCATTTTGAAAAACCAATAACTGACCCAAAATGACCCAGTGTTTGACACTTTACTTGCAACGAAAAAAAAAAAAAAAAAAAAAAAAAAAAATTAAGAAAAATTATGCTTTAAAAATACTTTAATATTTATTATAAAAACAAATTAATTAAACTTTATTTATATATGATATCATACTACAGATGTGTCTCTCTTTTCATGTTTTAAATTATTAGTAATGCAAGTATTCAATAACTGACATTTATGCATCTGTAAACTGACAAATGGTGTTAGGCTCTGATAAGACAACTTAAAATGTAATAATGTTGATTACAAGATAAATTTATTATGTTTTTTTTTGTTTTTGTTTTGTAAGCAGTTCAAAAAGATTTCAACTTTCTTTAATACTACCAATAATTAACTCCTCTGTCGGAGACTGGTGAAAAGAAATTGATTCATTCACCGGCCTTCCCAGTTTAGAGGTGAAATGTTTCAATGCTGCAGAATTGCCGTTCATAGTAGCATAAATAACCAGCAAACATGCAACACAATTTACTTTTGCATTCATAGAGACCACTACCAGTGAAAAATTGGATAACTAAATTTAAATTTGAATTTTTTGTTTTTATTATGGATTTTAGTTACATCACAAATTGTGATGCAATACTCTATATATCAAACCCTAATTATAACATCCTCTATTAATTTTGTAATAAGTTCCTCTGAATTGCAGTAGTTATAAAACTTGATATATTAAAAAAATCATTTGCAGAACAAAAAAAAAACAACAACAAAAAAAAAACAACAACAACAAAAAAAAAAAAAAACACGTTTATTTCATGCATTGTGTAGTCCCAAGAAGGGATAGATATTAGAATTTTTTTTCAGCTGCTTCTACAGTAAATGTTAAAGTTTGGCCACAAATATGTTTAAACCAATTGAACTTAAAGAAATAAAAATAAAATTTGAACAATATGATACTTAAACTTATCTAAAAACTTACATTCCATTCGAATGAAATGGAAATAAAGCTGAGTCTCTTTTAAAGGTTTGCATTTTCCATGTATCTTTTTAATTTAAGTTTTTAGGGTAGTTTAAGTATCCTATTGTTCGAATTTTATTTTTTAAAATTCATTTGGCTTAAACATAAATTTTGCAAGACTTTAACATTAACTGTAGAAGCAGCTGAAGAAAAATTATAATACAGGACTCCCTCAAATCTGCAACCGCCTAAAATCCGGACATCATCGCAGATGTAAACAATGAAAATTTCAGTTAAGCTGTAGAGGCAAAGTAACAGGATTTTTTAGTTTTATATAATTTCGTATGTATTTTAATATGTAATTCTCGATAATATGATGAGACTAAACTCGTTGTTTTTCATGAAGGAAATATAAATTTATTACTGAAAAAAAAAAGAAGGATATTGCTGATATCACTGCTAGTCAGCTTTTTAACCAAATATATATATGTATTAATTTTTTTTTTTATAGTTATTAACTCTGGCAAACCTGAAATAAAACTTCCTTACTTTTTGATTTTAATGTGAATTAATAGGGTTACCTTTATGAGGAAAGTGTCATTGAATGATTCAAGGAAAATGTATCTCATTTTTATTCTGCATATTTAATTATACATTATTAATTATTTATTTGACCTTTACCTTTAATAATTTAATCATTTTTTTAAATTATATTACTTTTTCTCATTTTAGTTTATTACTTTACTTAATTATTTTAATATTTTGCTTTAATTCAAACATTCATTATACATTTGATTGCATTATTACATTCAAATTATTGTCTAAAAAATGTTAACAAACCAGAAATCCACAAAATTCTAAAATCTGCACAACCTCTGGTCCCAAGCTGCGCGGATTTGAGCGAATCTACTGTATTTATCCCTTCTCGAGCATAAACAATGTGTAAAATAATTTTTTTTTTTTTTTTGTTCTGAAAATTATGTTTTTGTTTAAAGATATATATGACAGATATATGATATAAATATTTACTTATATGGCTCATATATGAGCATTTGGCTTATACATATTGTGCATGATGTTTGTATGATGTATATATAAGCTTGGTGATGATCTTTAGCAAATTTGAAACTGCTACCTTGACATAATTGTAATTGAGGAGGCTGCTATAACGAGAAAGCAGCAAATTTTATTTGATTTTTCCTTTTTTTATCCTTACTTTATATAAATATAGATCTTTAAATACTCAAAATAAAGGACACAATTGAACATTATAAAGTACTTGACTTTTATGTATTTTGTAAACATTGCATCAGTAGTTGTTTGTTAAAAAAAAAAAAAAAAAAAAAAAAAAGATAAATAAATTAAACACCGGCTAGTAATTTTTAAAAATACATAAATGTTTTTTTTATATCATTCAAAGCTGGGTGAAAAAACTTCATTTTATTATGAATTAATACAAGATATCTGATGATGCTACCTGTAAGCAAAAATTAAAACTAAAATTAAATTATTTTTAATTTGCATCTAACGTTATGAATTATTGATATGTGCTATACAACCCATCTTTTCATTTTAATGAATTATTATTTTTTTTATTTATAGGCCTTGAAGCTGCTGTCTGTAAAATATAATGAAAATAAGTCTGAGAAGCATTAACATAGAACAGAGTTTTCCCCAAACAGTTTCCTCAGGATCATCCTGCCTACTTTATAGTAATGAAATATAGCACCCTTTTTGCCTTTCAATGAAAAATATATTTTATATATGAATTTTAAAAAGAAAATATTGTTGTCAACAAGAGCCAGATTGGAAAATAAATAAATAAAACTTCATTTTTGAAAGTATTTCTTGCATCTTTATTGTATATTCCTTTATAACAATGATAATATATGTACTCTGTTCACTAAAGATTTTGAATAATTTTAAACTAAAAGTTTGTACATAATTTTTAACCATATTTTATGCATGAAAATATTTGATAAATTTCATTTTTAATGCTTAAGCAAAGTTTAAATAAACTTTGATTTCAAAACATTACTTAAATACACTGAATGTATTGTTTTTGTTATTTTATAATATACTACAAATAATCAGGTTAATCTGAAATACATTTGATAATTTACATACTTAATTGTACAAAATGTAAATTCATTAATAAATGATTATTCAATTGAATATATGATATTTAATTAAGAGCACAGATTATATTTTTAAGACTTAGTTTGGTGATAACATAAATAAAAATCAGTATATTTAAATGAATAAGTTTTGGTGATTTACTAAATTTTGTACTAGTACTCTTATCTTTGCTTTACAATAATATATAGTGTATAACAATATGCACTAATATTTTCAATTACCCTCCCTCTCCCAATGGCTTTTCAAAAGAATTTTCCTTTTAGTGAGTCTTGTAAATACCAACTCCCTAACACTATTTCACAAAGTTAGCTTAAACTGATTGATATACTTAAAAAAAATATTTTTTGAAAGATATTTATCATGTATATGAAACCATTTTACTGATATTGTATTCTGGCATGTAACACATACGTATACTTTTAGATTTAATTTTTGTATTTTTTATTATAATCGCCATATGTTGTGCAGATTGTTGTTTGATTGTTTGCAAAAACTTTCATGAGATACATAATGAAAAATAAGATGTAAATTATTTTAAAGTACAATACTATTATTTTTCATATACTCTAATAGCAACATTTTAAAAATATAAATCGCATGTTGATTAAATCAAAAATCTTAGTTCTTATGATCATATTTTTTATAATTTATTTTTAAAATTTATGCATAATGTGCACCAATAAATTTTGATAATTTTTCTTCTATCAAAAGTTATTGTTACATACCAGAATTTACAGTATGTATTTTTACATTAGTCAGTGAAAAGTCAATTACTAAAATAAATGAAATGGAACTATTTTTTTTAAATAATTCATGCATGAGTAATGGAAGGTTAATCTTGCAGTCCAGGGATATATATATATATATATATATATATTTTTTTTTTTTTTTTTTTTTTTTACATAATGGAGTAGGTCTGCATATGAAAAACAAAGTTTGCGCTCGTATTACATTTTAAATTTCTTTAATGATATTTCAAAATATTGTTTGTTATTATTATTAAAAATGTAAAATAATTTTTTTGCACACCTGCCAACAAATGCAAATTTCAGTGTGTAAAATTTTATTCACAATACATAAAAGTTGTTAGGGAATATCGCACTATCTTCCATGAATTAGCAGCATTTGAAAAACTCAAAATTTTCAATTTCTTTGATACATTCCATTCTTAAGGGTAACCATCCTTAAAAGGAAAATTAGATTCCCTGTTAGAGCTATTTTAATTCAAGTGAAAAAAAAAAGTGGAGTAGTTGAATTTACAAAGAATTTAAAAGAAAAAATACATTGTTCACAAAATGTAAAACTTTGCAGTTGACGATATTGTATGCTAATAAATAATAATATAATAAAATTTCTAAATACAACGGTAAAATTCTATGAGTTCTAGCCATCACTAATTTCTTTTTAAAATCTTCATCTGATTTAATTACAGATATATGTTATTAAGTAAAGCGAAGATTTCCATTAAAAATTAGTGCTAGCTAAAAATTGTAGCAGTTGGCAGCTATGCAAATATAGGACATTTTTAGAAGCATTATCATCACCAATGATAATATAAACGAAAACCAAGATATATATATTTTTTTTTTCCAGGAGAAATAGTATATAAAATAAAAATGTGAAGAATAGCAGAAATGCATAGATTTCTAGAATCTAGAAATGCACAAAACATAAAAGCCAGTTTACTGGTAGGTATCTTGCATTTTTCATTTCCTTATTATCCATAGAAAGTTTCTGATAATGAAATAAGATTATAAACATTAAAATGTGTCATTTCCTTTTACTAAAATAAATGTTCTAAAATTAGTAATCTATTTTTATGGCATATATATATGCCATAAAAACTGTTTACTATATGAAACCGGTTTTCGCTCAAATTTAAATGCTTTCATTCGGCCCAAACAAAACAAGCACCTGGAACAGGGACCGAATTCTTTAACATCACCTGTGCATTTTTTCTCGAAATGAAAGGGATCGGCTTATGTTCTGATTATGAAGTAACATTTCATTGTATTATGAATTAAAAACTGTATTACTAAAAATTTTCTTCTTTTATCGTGAAAGAACGTAGTTGTGTTTGGGCCGAATGTAGCGAATTAAAGTCTGGTATAGCCTCTGTTTTTCAAATCATGCTATAGCATAAACTTTAGGAATTAATGTTTTTTCTTTAAAGATCTTAGAAAATTAAAAGTATCATAAAAAAAAGTTTATTAGCAATATGTATAAAATATATATGCTTTTACTGATTTATATGATGTGTCCTGGCAAGGAATTAATTTAAAATATTTAAGTATTTAATATGATTTTGGGGGAAAAAATTCTAAGTAAATTTCTATCAAAATTATTTATATTAAAAACTTTTGTTATTTCAGTTTTTTTAATATAACGTCATCCTTGCCTAGGGGAGGTAACAGATTCGTCTCATTTTGGTCCAAACTACGTATTTTGGTACGAATTGAATATTTCCAACTGAGCGAAAAAATGCCCAGGCCGGGAATCGAACCCAGATCCTTGGCTTACAAGGCCAATGCTTTTCCATTTAAGCTAACTGGGCCGACAACCAGCCAGCATATTTCGCAAGCCAGCAAATATGCTGGCTGGTTGTCGAGCGAAGGTTTTCTGAGCGAAATATGCTGGCTGGTTGTCGGCCCAGTTAGCTTAAATGGAAAAGCATTGGCCTTGTAAGCCAAGGATCTGGGTTCGATTCCCGGCCTGGGCATTTTTTCGCTCAGTTGGAAATATTCAATTCGTATGATAACTTTACCAATCAGTTTGATTGTGTTAAAAAATAATAGTACGTATTTTGGATCAATAAACACATTCAGATTAAGGCTAAAAGGGGTCTATATTTCGTCCAAATGTGGGTGGTGTTTTCGGATGTAATGTGGACAAATTTTGGACGCCTATATTACAGCCAAAATTCGTGTGTATTTCGTCCGGATGGAGGTATTTTTTGGACGTAATATGGACAAATTTTGGCTCATCCGAATTTCGTTCATTTTATGTTCATTTTATGCTCATTTCATGGCCCAAAAGACTTACTTCTTACGTAAAGGGGGGTGACATTTGGACGTAATTTGACGAAATTTAGGTGAAGTCCGGAGGACTTTAAGACTTCAACTGGACACGTCCATTCATCCAAATTACGTACTTTAGGCGAAAATTGGACGAATCTGTGTTGTGTGGGGTGGGAGATGGTAATTAAATAACAAATATCAAAAACGTGTAACACATTTGAAAAGAAAATAAATGGTAATGGATCTTACTTTCCTTCTGATAAATTGAATCAATAAACCATTCACATTCTCATATAGTCACTGGTACTTAAATCAAAATTAGGTGAAACATCATATGATTCTTAGTGCGTATTGGAGAACATTTTCTCTTAAAATAATAAATGTTAGTGGAATTTATTTAATGATTTTATCAGGCAAGCAAAATATGAAACTAATGTATTTTTCAACTACATTATATTAATTTGTAAAGCTTTTAATGGTGTTTTACTTTCAACCACAAAGCACGTTTAATAGGACTTTTATTTCAAACATGCGTCTCATCTTTCTCTCTATTCTAAAAAAAAGTAACTCCCGCTGTCACCGCCGCCGCCGCCGCCGCCGCCGGTTTTGATTTTTTTGTGACCGGAGGCCTTTCTTCGTTAATATTAACAAAAATAATGCATACAAAAACATGAAAATCAGTGGTTTTATACAGAAATGTTTGATAAACACGCTGATGCAGACAGTTTTCAAATCGAAGAATTATTTTAAGAGTTATTTAATGCTAAAGTTGGACAAAATCGTTCCACTAAAAAAGTTTTATAGCAGCAAAAACTATACAGGGCAGTGTAATCATTTTTAGATCATTTTATGCGTTAGAATTTGCCGGAGTGCAGATTGCATTATTTTTTTTATTTTGACTCATTTTTTCAGGTTTTATTTCTATTTTAAATTCAAATTTTCAGCATTTCTAGAGATATTTTTTACAGATTTCAGAAAATTGTACTAATTTAAAATGTTGCCATCTGTATAAAAAGCGCAAGCAATAATGTTTGCTTCAAATTAAAAATTTATTTACACGTGACTATTATAAACAGTAAAAAAACTTTCAAATTAGTATTAAATAATTACGTATAAAAAGCAGGAACTTATTAAAAATTACGTCATAAAAAGTATACACGTGAATTTTATAGGAGAAAGGATATTGTAAAATAATAAATTCATTAACATGCGTTAGAAGTCTTAGGAGAAATTACGTCATATTTACGTCACATTATAGTTATTACATAAAATGAACACAAAATAATATTGCAAAAAAGTTTAAATTTAGAAATTGCGCTAGACATTTATTTGATATTTTGAAAATTAATTTAAAATGTCTCATTTAAAAGAACTTTCTTTTCGCTTTGTTAAAAAATACCAGGAGACAAAGACTCTCTTTACTTAATTCCTTTTATATTAGCTTATTTTGAAATGTTGTTACAGGTGTATACGTCATCAAGTTATTTTTATTTCGACGTTTTATTTGTGTTTTTATTAATGTTGTACGAATTTATTTGTTCTTTCGTTATTTAAAATAAAAATTATATCAATTTGTATAATTTGGCGAGTGGTTTGGCGATTTATAAATTTGGCGAAATTGGTCGACAGGATAATCAAGTAGTACCGCAGCGGATTTGGCGTTAAAATTCCCCAATCAAAGAGAAATGAATAGAAATTCGTTTATAGGGAGATCGCCACTGTTTTTTAAATTATAATTCAATCTTTCGAAATATCTTTAAAACAGATGAAATTAGCGTGCATTTAGAGTCTGCGGTGTCTGGACGGGGGTTGGCGAGCGTAGCTCGTAGGGGGCCGAGCCCCCTAGTAAAATAAAAAAAGATAGGGCTGCTTATCAAAACTAACAATTTGTAGAAAACTAAGGCGGAAATATCATGCGACAAGCATAGATTATGAAATAGTTTTTAACACATTTCGAGTAGTGTAATAAAAATTCTCCGTTTAATAAGGTGGAGGATGATATTTAAGTAAGCAATTTTGGAAAACGCATAACGCATTTGAAAACATAATTTCAGCAATTACCATCAACAGGCGGTAAAATATTCGAATTATTTTATGAATTCCTGTATATGATTCGTTTATTTACAACTTAACGTGCAAACATATAACAAAAGTAGGAAACATATAATACAGTTGAAAATCCCGCTTCAGCAATTTCTATTTAAAAAAAGAATTGTACACTTTTTTAAATTAATTTTTCAACTACTTTTCAGCAGTGTACACTTTTTTGTGAAGCCCTGTATATGATCTATAGAATTTATATACTGTAAGTATTATGCAAAAAAAAAAAAAAACAAAAACAAAAAAAAAACAACAACAAAAAAAAAACAAAGTGGCATTTAAAAACACTTACCACGACTGTAAATGCACTTGTAGCAATTATCACTTGTCGACAGTACTTTAAACGAATTATTTTGTGTGTTGCTGTAAACTAGGGATAAATTCTATGAGCATCATATTCTACAGCAGGGATGTTCAACGCGGTACCCGCAGACTCCAAGATGGCCTTTGAAGTTTTTCACAGCTCTTTCGAATGATTCCTTTCACTAGGAGTGTTTTAAATAAATTTCTATCTTTAAAATTATTAGTGTTCCACGAGATTTTTTATTAATATGCAGTGTCAAAACTTCAGCTCCTTTCTTTATAAAATATTTTAATAGGCCTCTCTCTCAGAAAAAATGTAATTCTAAAATTACAATGGCTTTGCTTTATTCTGCAATTATTTTTCAAACCGAACTTTACATTAACTTTGTGATCTGTCTGTCCATCTTATAAAACAAGATGTCTGAATACAGTTACACCCTACCAGGTTTGCCAGTATGGCCTCTTTTTTTAATTAGAAAAATCGGAATTTATACCAGAATTTCATAATAGTAATTTTTTCTTTATTGAATGACAGACATTTTATGATTATTTTGATAAAAAAATCTTCTTTCTGAATTTCTGAATAAAAAAAGAGACTAAACTTACAAATCTGCCTCCCTCTACTAAATGAGGTAACGTTGTTCTATGTTTTCAGATATGGGATTAATAACGCCCTCAATGTTTGCTACTAGATGAGATGCACCCGCGCTAGTTGGACAGACCCGTTCTAGTGTACACAGCTTTTAGTGCACCCCAGTACTGTCTATCAATTCCAGTATTTTTAAAATAGTGCAACATCAGTAAACCCATTCAAAAAATATTTCTTGTGAAACTTAATGTGACGGAATTAAGTGTCTTTGTAAAAGAACTATAAATGCTGCACACTTCACTGTGAATACCAAACATGAATAATAAACGAAATAATATATATCAATAACAGCAAAATCCAAGGTTATTTACGCGAGTTAGAGTATGGATAGACAGACAGATTGTCAGACAAAACAGAAGTCATAAACTCTTTTCAACTATGTTAGAAAGTTTTAAAAAACATTGAAAAGTTGTTATGTTTTTTAATACTGTTGTGATAAAAAAATTTCAAACGTGTTCAGAAATTCTTTCATAACCGATTGTCATATCTTATTAAAAGACAAAATAATTATTTACGTATTCGATACATTACAGCAAACGTTAGTTTTTCACATCTCGATAGCTCATTTTGCTTTTTTTAACTAAAAATGTTTTTTTTTCAAAATTTTATAAAATTAATCAAATCCGAAAGTGTTAACGATACAATAGATATATATAAACCAATAACTATAAATTTATTTTGAAGCACCACATTTAAATGAAAATTGCAGTTCACATTTTTTCGCTTACAATAAACTCCGAAATAGTATTATTATATGCAAGACAATGGCAGAGTTGCTTTAAAGAAAGTAGGAGCATTAAAGAAATAATAGCACGTCTGTGTTCAAAAAGCATCACTTCCGTAAAGAAGAAATTTAATAAGAGTATCTTTCTCGGCATCCTATTACATTCCTCACCATTTTGCCTTTTCTAAATTACTTTTTTCTCTTTTTTCAAGCACCATTCTAAGAAAAAGAATCATGTTGCAGCTTTTAGGCTATTAAGATAATAAGCAGTGATAATTTTTAAGGAAGATCACTGTTAGCATTATCTGGAGAAGAAAGAAGTGTTATTTCATCAGTTAAGATTATCTTATTAGCGTTAAATTTCCAGTTCACATTAAATTTTGTAATAACCTATGAAACAACCTGTTTTAAAACTTCTTCCTAATCGTAAGCAATTTAATAATCTTAATAATTATTTTATACAGAAAACTTATCTTAAAGAAAGAAGAAACATTATAAACATAGTATCATTGAGTTGCGCTTTTAGATCATTATATATTAATGTGCTTAAGGACTGCAATTTCATTAAGATTTTAATCGAAAATATTATTAGTGCAAGAATTTAATAAGATTATCTTTATTAACATTTACATTGCTTTTTATTAGCCCCCGATATGCTATTTTTTTCCAGGTAACAATTAAAGTGACGCCTCTAAAAAATTACATTGCGTTACATAAGCCAGCTGTAAGACGAATCAGATGTATCATTGATAGGTTTAATACTGATAACTTTTATTGCAATTTTTTAATCTTTTAAGCATCGCACATTTTCAATTTTTACACATCCATAAAGGTAAAACATAAAGTACTTTTAAGTATAATTTGTTTAAAAACTCCATCTTTTTTTTTTTTGAGATATTATTTTTTTTATAGTTTTTAATGCCGTTTCCGTAATGATGGTAACTGAAAGTAAAGGGAAACAGTTGGAAAATAGTAGATTACTGTACTTTGTGTTGCCATATTCTCATAACAACTGAAATAAAAATAAAGTACGTGCTATTTTGAAAATAAATTTTTTTCTGATTAAACATGGAGCTATTATAAATTATATTCAATTGTAAGTATCTATATTAAAGCTCCAAACAAATTAAGACATATAAATCATTAGATTGCCGATTTTTCTTGTCTCGTTCACGAAATCGCTTTCTGCTGGTTTTGTGTATTATTCTGCGAGAGTGACGTCACATGTTACTTTTCTATAGATGATGTTTAAGCCTGGATCGTAAATGGGGAATTCTTCATCGGATGCAAATGACGTCATTTTATATAAAATAAAAGCATGTATTTTAATACTTAATGTTTGAATATATTGTGTACTATGTATATTTATGTATTTATTTATATATACGTTTATGTATTTATTATCTATATTTATTTATCTATGTTTATGTATCTATATTTTTCACCTGGGGCGACACTAAATTCTGGAAAAGCAGAATTCCTGCTTTCTGCTGGTTTTGTTTATTTTTTTTTTCATTTCTGTAAAGAGCATTCTAAGGGTCCCCCCCCCCCCTAAGTTCTGTAACATAGTAATCTTTCATAATAGAGAAAAAAAAACTTTAAGCTGATCTCTCCCCTTAAAAAATAATAATAAATCCAGTTTAAATAAATTTCAATTATGAATTAAAGATTGTCTTTTAAAATAAATTGAACGCCTATGCATTACGAGATAAACGCATAACAACATGAAATAAATTGTTACCTTTCTTAATTATATCTTTGATTAAATTCCCTTTTTTCTTCAAGGCTTCTACATTAATTAAAAATTATAACATTACTAGCAAATCCCGCGGCTTTGCTCGCGTAATATTTGAAGTATGCCAAGTGATATTTGCATGACTACTTTTTATTAGAAAAACACTTTTTGGAATAATTCAAAAATTACAAATTAAGCCACAATTTGACTAAACTTTATTCTAAAAGTGCGATAGACAGAAATGAGATTTTAATTAATAAGAAGAACTAAAACTAATTCCAAATAAATGATAATTTAGAAAATATTTTGATTTTTTTTGCTTATTTCATACGCTCATTTCAGTATTCATTTGAAGTTTTGAATTTTTTAGAAACCATCTTAACACATTTACATCTTAAAATTAACCATCATGCCAAATTCCAAGCTTCTTGTCTAACAGTCTACCACCTCTCTGGTGATAGTGGCACCAACATAAAATGCCGAAATAGAGTTGAAATAGAATGTCTTGAAAAATGTTGAAACTGAGACTGTCACCATTAATTTGCCAACATTAATCTTCAAATCGGTTGGTATTTCCTAATATTCTATAGAAAATAGTTTAGATGTTTTTAAAGGCTTTCTTGTTGTTCCTGTCAACCAGGTGGTAGTGACAACGGCATAAAATATAGCCCGTATAGGATCAGGGACTATCACTCTTCACTCGCAACCAGTAACTTTTGTAATCGGTTTATTATTTCCAGAGATTCCACAGAAATCGTAATTTAGGACTCTTTTAGAGTGCTTTTCGCGCCTTCCCTTCGCTTCACCCCTTTTTTATTTCGAATTTATTTTCGGCTGCTCTTAGAGGACATTTATATTTTATAACTACCGTGCTATATTTAAAGTTTCTAACCTCTTCAGTACAGCAGAAATCGCAATTTAGAAACTTTTTGCTCCCGCAACCCTCCCTGACATAAAATATAACTTATGTTTGAGCAGGTTCTATCACCATCAATTTGCAACCATTATGTTTGAAGTCGGTTTCGTATTTCTTACGATTGCCTAAAATCGTAATTTAGAAAGCTTATAGAACGCTTTTCGCTCACTTCATCATATTAAATTTGGAATTTTCTTTCGACAATTCTTAGAAAGCATTTGCATCTTTGAAGTAATTACCATTCCAAATTTAAAATGTTAGACCCCCCTCAGTAACACAAAAAACGCAATTTAGAACATTTTTTCCTCCTGTAACCCCCAGGTGGTAGTGACAACAACGTAAAATATAGGCTACGTTGGAGCGGGGACTGTCACCATTAATTTGAAACCATTACTTCGGAAATCGGTTTATATTTCCTGAGACTGCGTAGAAATCGCTATTTAGAACGTTTTTTGAACGTTTTTCGTTCATTTTCACCCCTTTTAAATTTCAAATTTTTAAGGAACTCTTCTCAGAGAGCATTTACATCTCATAAGTAATTACCATGCCAAATTTCAAGTTGCTAGCCCCTTCAGAATCTCAAAAATCACAATTTAGAACGTTTTTTTTAAATGCAACCTCAAGATGGTAGTGACGCTGATATGAAATAGATCCTATACTGGAGCAATATGTCATCGTCAATTTCCAGCCATTACTTTTGAAATCGGTTGGTTACTTTCTGAGACTGCATAGAAATCGCAATTTAGAACGTTTTTCGTCCCTTTTCACCCCTTTTAAATTTCGAATTATTTAGGAAATGTTCTTAGAGATCATTTATATCTTATAAGTAACTACCATGCCTAGTTTCAAGTTGCTAGCTCCTGCAGTATTACAAAAAACACAATTTAGATCGCTTTTTGCTCCTTCACCCCCTCTGGGGTAGTGGCATCGACATGAAATACAGCCTATGTTGGAGCGAGGGCTGTCACCTTCGTTTTCACACCATTATTTTTTAAATCGGTTCGGTACTTCCTGAAATTGCGTAGAAATCGCAATTTAGAAAGTTTTTTAGAACGCTTTTTGCTCATTTTCACCCCTCTAAAATTTCGATTTTTTTAGGAAATGTCATTAGAGATCATTTGTATCTTATAAATAACTGTCCTGTCTAATTTCAGGATTCTATGCCCTTCAGTAACACAAAAATCGCAATTTAGATCGTTTTTTGCTTCTGTAACCCCTAGGTGGTAGTGAGACCGACATGAAATAAAGCCTATGTTGGAGCAAGGACTGTCTTCATCAATTTCCTACCATTACTTTTGAAATATGTTGGGTACTTTTAGCGCATTTTCACCCCTTTTAAATTTCGATTTTTTTAAGAAATGTTCTTAGAGATCATTTATATCTTATAAGTAACTACCATTCCAAATTTCATGGTTCTAGGATCTTCAGTAACACAAAAATCGAATTCCCGAATGTTTATTTTGCTTCTGCGCCCCCTCTGGGGGCAATGACACCGACATGAAACATAGCCTATGTTGGAGCAAGGGTTGTCACCATCATTTTGACACCATTATTTTTGAAATCGGGTAGGTACTTTTCTAGATTGCGTAAAAATCGGCATTTAGAACATTTTTTAGAACGCTTTCGACTCATTTTCACTCCCTTTTTAAATTTCGAATTTTTTAAGAAATATTCTTGGAAATAATTTATAGCTAATAGGTAACTACCATGCCAAATTCCATGTATCTGGACCCTTCAGTAACACAAAAATCGCAATTTCGAACGATTTTTTGTTCTTCACCCCCTTTTGGGGGTAGTGGCACTGACATAAAATGTAGCCTATGTTGGAGAAAGGGTTGTCGCTATAATTTTGACACCATTATTTTTTAAATCAGTTTGGTACTTCTCTTGATTGCGTAAAAATCGCCATTTAGAACGTTTTTTAGAACGTTTTTTGCTCATTTTCACCCCTTTTAAATTTCGAATTTTTTAAGAAATGTTCTTGGAAATCATTTATACGTAATAAGTAACTACCATTCCAAATTCCATGTATCTGGGCACTTCAGTAACGCAAAAATCGCAATTTCGAACGTTTTTTTTTGTTCCTGCACCTCCTTTAGGGGTAGTGGCACCGACATAAAATGTTGCCTATTTTGGAGCAAGGTTGTCTCCATCATTTTGCCACCATTATTTTTTATATCGGTTTGCTACTTCTTGAGATTGCGTAAAAATCGCCATTTAGAACGTTTTTAGAACGCTTTTTGCGCATTTTCACCCCTTTTTTATTTCGATTTTTTAAAGAAATGTTTTTAGACAACATTAGTATCTTATAAGTAACTACCATTTCAAATTTCATGTTTCTAGGCCTTTCAGTAACACAAAAATCACATTTTTAGAACGTTTTTTGCTCCTGCAACCCCTTTTGGCCAGTGGCACGGACATAAGATATAGCCTATGTTCTAAGTTGGACTAACACCATCATTTTGATACCATAACTTTTAGAATCGGTTCGGTAGTTCCAGAGCTTACCTCCTACAAATAAACAATTTTTACCTCTTTATAATAGTAGTATAGACTACTCATTTTCCATTTAAGAAAAGTTCATTTCTATTGAAGCATTTTAAATTTCTTTTGTACCTTTAATTTTTTGCTAAAAAAGAAATAGACGGAATAAAAAATGGCACAGCCTTTGTATTCTCTTTAATTTGCTTAGACATTTAAATACAGCTTTTTATTACTAAAAAAGCCCTAGTAGAAAACATCTTAATTATAAATCAAAATTAAACAATAAATAACATAAGAACTAAGGATTAAATGCTAAATATATTTTATCACCTATCTACATGACGTCAAAGAAAAGAATTTTTTTCATCGATATTATAATTTCCATAGTGGCTTTAATTCATTTCTATTAAACTTTACGTTTCTTTCTTAACTCATAACATAAATGTTAGAAAAACATTATCTTTAAAAGAAAAAATAAAGCATTTTTTGCTATATATTCTGATTAAGTAAATGGCGAAACTTCTGTGAGATTTAAAATCTTAATTTAAAAGATCAAAGGATTTTAAAAGTTAATTCCCCTGAAAACTATCCAATACAACCCTAAATTAGTGCTAGTTTGATTAGAAAATATTTAAATGTTTTATCTGCATTGTTTTACTTGGAAATAGATTTTTTTTTGTGTTTTTCTTACTTTTTTAAGTGTAAAAACATCCATTTATATTATTTTATTTAAAAATTCTTAATTGCACGACATTTATGTAACGACAAAACAGAAGTGGAAACAAGAAAAAAGACTGGATTATATTGTAATTTAATTAAATTGGAAATTTCTGGATACCTTACAAGCAGATAGTTAATGCAAATGCTTTTCTTCCATACATAATGAGAGGCTCAAAAATAATCAGAGTTAAACAAATGTCACATAAAAGCTAAGGAATACAAAGTTAAAACTATTTATATACGAAAAAAAAAATACTTATTTCCATTTATTTTTGATATAATTTCTTAAATTACCAAAGACAAATTTATTAGTTTTACTAAATTAATCAATCCATTAGCATATGAATTACTGAGCTCACCAAAAGCATTTCAGTATGCTATTAGCTATTTTAAAAAGCTAAACGCAACCAACTTTTACACAATATATATACTGTTAATTTAATTGAATCGTAATTATGAAAAAAATCTCAATTATATTCGTTATTTCGTTAGTCTAAAGATACGATTTTTGTGTCAATTACGAACTGAATGTTAAGTCTGTAAACCTATTAGGAATGAAGAGCTCAGATGATAAATGTGGTATGTGACACAATCACCATTTTGTAAAAGTATAATTTTAACCACTTTTATCAACTGAAATTACAATTTTTATTTTTCAAATGTCTCCTTTATCAATTAAAATCTCTGGAGCATTAGGAAGTTTCAAATAGTAATTTAACATTTGGTAGATGACCGTTGATTATCTGCAGTCATATGATTAACTCATTTTTTGTCGCATACCACGTTTATCATTTGAGTTCTTCAAATTTTTGTACATAGAACCTTCCAACATAGTCAATTACACTGGATCGAGCGAAACAAATCTTTTTTTGGAACGCTGTTAGCGAAGATGTTAAAAAACAACCGGTAACGTGACCTTATTATTTCTAAACTTCAAAGATGTATCAATGAATTTTTGCCCTCACAGAGAAATAATTGAGTGAAATTTTTTTTTAATTGCTACATTTTAGAACTACTTTTCTATATGGCCAGTGACACAATAACACATTTGTGCAACCGGTATTTCAACGAGAGGAGGTGGGAGGATGTATCCAGGAGTCGCGATAGTAGACCCAAGGGGGGTCATTTTCCTAACTTTTACCGACCCCCACATGTGACATATTATTGGAAAGATCTGTAACCCCTTATTCATGCTATGCACATACCGAGTACCCCCTCCAAATTTACCCTCTAAATTTTAAGGCCATCATTCATGCCCCTCAGGGTTCAAATTTTGGGGGAGGGGCTCGGGGGGTGCATAGCATGAATAAGTGGTCACAGACCTTTCCAAAAATATGTCACATGTGGGGGTTAGTAAAAGTTAGAAATATGACTCCCTTTTGGACCTCCTTACATCCTCCCCCCTCTCGTTGAAACACCATTTGCAGAAATGTGTTACAGTGTACACTGGCCATATAGAAAAAGTTTAATACAATATAGCAATTTCCTAAATTTTATTCAATTATTTCTATGTGAGGTCAAAAACATATTGATACACCCTCGTATTAATTCAATAAAACACACAGTTTCTCTTTCATTTAAATCAAAAATTGAAAATATGATAACTTATAAGATTGTTATGACGTCTAAAATCAATTTTCGCCTTAAATTGAAACAATATAGTAGAAGCTTATCGTATTGTTGGTGCCTTGATCCAATAACAAACACAATTTTGATCTATTTACTGGCATTTAATTCAAGAATTGTAGGTATGTTACCTCATAAGACACCAAAGATATTAGAAAGCATATATTTTTTTAAATATTAAATTATAATGAAAACAACAATATTTCTCATTTATTGATTTAATAAACCGTCCAATCAATTTTTAACACTGGTACTGATACTTAAATAAAATGAATAAAAAATTAACATAAGCAATAATATTTCTATTAGCTTCATTCAATGACACACTAAATCTGTCATTCATTTATTGGCATTTGAGTAGGGTACTTACTCGAAAAATGAAAAAACAACCCATGTTCATATATTTTGCATAATATATATATATTTTTTCAATATATACTGCAAAAAATACAAAAATTCCCACCTCTGTATGTGTTCTGGAAGTAACCTAAATTTTTTTCCAAAGTAGGGCATATGAGTTTTTTCTTCCTTTGATAAGTAGCATTTTTTATCACAATTTTTAGCTTTCCGACAAAACGATAATAACCAACCATCTTGGTATTTTTTTTTCTATCTGTTGATTTGTCCCATTGGTCATAATTTGAATTTGAAGGAATTTCAAACAAGCATTTTTTTTTCATTTGTTCTGCTTTTCACTCAAAAACAGTACAAAAGTTCTTCTTTTCAAGTCCTCAATAAAAATAAGTATTTGTTCTTAAAAAAAAAAAAAAAAAAAAAAAAAAAAAAAAAAAAAAAAAACCCTCAATTCATTTAATAAATATAGATTCTATAAAGTTATAATACACTGTTACACTGTTTGGTGTGATTGGATGAATGGTTTTGTAAAAAAAAGTACATTTAGCTAACATGTAAAACTTCTCAATAAGTTGCCCCCCCCCCCCCTAAATGAAGAGTTGAGAATATGATACCTCATAATACTCTAAAGCCGTTAGAAAGAATCTTTTCTCTTCAAATATTAAATTATAGTATAATCTACAGTATTTCTGATTTATTGATTAAATATAAACCACTGAATCTTTTTTCCTATCTCCGGTACGAACAATCAAAGAAAAAGAATAAAATATATAATAGAATCTATGGTATTTCTAATAGCTTATTTTAATAACACATTTCATCTCTGATTCATTCAATAGCATTCAATTCAACAGTTGATAATATGATACCCCAAAAGTCTCAAAAGACGTTAGAAAAACAAGTGGGTAAGTGTGATCACAGATCGCACAGAGGGTTTCGTTTAATATTCCTTTCAAAACACTTTATCCTTTTGAAAAATCTGATAGTTCCACATTTCGTAACCAGAGGCGCACTCTATTCTAAATAAAACTCTATCCGAACGAAACCCCGATTTACATACTATCCGTAGATGTATTAGTCGAGGGTATTGGGTCCATAGCACCCGAGATAAGTAGGCGACCCTGGCAGTAAAAAGTGGAACTAAAATATGTAAGGCTATGGTGCATAATATTAAAGAATGGTCAAAGGGATGAAGGCAAAAGTTGGAAAAGTGCTCCCACGGTGAAAAGGGCGGAGGTTAGAAAAATTGCTTAAAATACACAAGTTAGAGCCCGGAGGAGTAAATAATATAAGACTTTTTGAAAATTTTATGATTTGTCGTGTGGTCTGTGGTATACAGCTATACGTATGCAAAAAGTCTTGCCTCCAACTTAATTAGGGGCTCTCTATGAAAGAATTGCTTAAAATACATATGTGGTAGCTCAAAGGGTTACACGTAAGACTTTTTCAAGATTTTATGATTTGTCGCCTGGCCCCAGGTGTTCTGCTATAAGTATGCAAAATTTCAAATCTCCAATTTAATAAGGAGCTCAGTAAGAAAGAATTGCTTAAAATATGAATGTGGGAGCCCAAAGGGTTAAATGTACGATTTTTTTAAAAATTTTATGATTTGTCGCATGATGGTGTTTAACTATAAGTTTTCAAGATTTCACGCCTCCAACCTAAATAGGGTCACACTTAGAGAAAGATTAGTTTAAAATACACATGTGAGAGCCTAAAGGGTTAAATGCACGACTTTTTCAAAATTTTATGGTTTGTCATTTGATGTGAGGTGTTCAGTATAAATATACAAAATTTCACGCCTCCAACCTAATAAGGGGATCACTTAGAAAGAATTGTTTAAAATACACATGTGTATAGCCCAAATCCTTAAATGTTCGACTTTTTCAAAATTTTATGATTTGTTATTAGATGTGAGGTGTTCAGCTATAAGTATTCAAAATATCACATCTCCAACCTAAATAGTGCTCACTTAAAAGAATTGTTTAAAATACACATGGGGGAGCCCACAGGATTAAATGTACAACTTTCCAAAATTTTATGATTTGTTGTTTGATGTGTGGTGTTTAGCTATAAGTATGCAAAATTTCACACCTCCAACCTAAATAGGGTTCACTTAAAAAGAATTGTTTAAAATGCACATGTGGGAGCCCAAAGAGTTAAATGTACAACTTTTTCAAAATTTTATGATTTGTTGTTTGATCCGAGGTGTCCAGCTATAAGTACGCAAAATTTCACGCCTTCAACCTAATTAGGGCCTCACTTTGAAAGAATTGTTTAAAATACACATGGGGGTGACCAAAGGGTTAAATGTAGGACTTTTTCAAAATTTTATGATTTTTCGTTTGATGTGAGGTGTTCAGCTATAAGTATGCAAAATTTCACGCCTCCAGCCGAATTAGGGCTCACCTAGAAATAATTGTTTAAAATGCACATGTGAGACCCCAAAGGGTTAAATTTACAACTTTTTCAAAATTTTATGATTTGTAGTTTGATGTGAGGGGTTCAGCTATAAGTATGCAAAATTTCACGCCTTCAACCTAATTAGGGGCTCACTTAGAAAGGATTATTTAAAATACACATGTGGGAGCCCAAAGGGTTAAATGCACGACTTTTTCAAAATTCTATGATTTGTCGTTTGATCTGAGATGTCCAGCTATAAGTACGCAAAATGTCATGCCTACAACCTAATTAGGGGCTCATTTAGAAAGAATTGTTTAAAATACACATGTGGGAGCCCAAAGGGTTAAACGTACGACTTTTTCAAAATTTTATGATTTGTCGTATGATGTGTGGTGTTCAGCTATAAGTATGCAAAATTTCAAACCACCAACACTTATAGTTTCTGAGAACGGGCTCTGTGACGGACAGACAGACAGAGGAGCGAGACGAATAGGGTTTCGTCAGGTGAACGAAACCCTAAAAATATATTGTAGCTCGTCATAATTTTTACACGAAAAAAATGGTTATAATTTTTTCCAGAATAAAAGAAAGAAAAACCAACAAGTATTTTTTAATAAAAAATAAGGAATTAAGATATTTGCTGAAATTACTATTCGGAAATAGTGGTAACTAAACTTTAGACAATTTTATATTAAATAAGTAGCATATATCTCAGGATTCCCTCAAAAAAGTCACCTAAAGCGGTCAGAAACGCTAATTTTTTAAATAGAAATCTAGCCCCCCCCCCCCCCCCCCGGATTTTCACGTGTCATTCTTTTTTATACTTTATCTTATGTGTTATAAAATATCTTAAAGTTTCAAACAGATCGACTTGTTAGATTTCCTAATTTTAACAAAATCGCGTTATGTTAGTTCCACATTCCACCACCTGGGAATGCACTCTATTCTTAACAAAAGCATATCTGAACGAAACTCCTTTACGCAATCTTTCCGTAGATACATGTGTCGGGATGGTGGCGGTCTTAAACAAGAATTTAAAACATTTGCTGCGGTAACAAACGCTAAGATTTTAAAAATAATTCTAGCTCCCCCCCCCCCTCCTCGAAATATCACACTTTATTATTTTTTACACTTTTTCATAGGTGTTATAAACTATCTTAAAGTTTCAACAGATTGAGTGGCGGTCTTAACCAATAATTCAAGATATTTCCTGAAATTACCATTCGAAAATAGTGGTATGAATACTTGTAAACTTTCTCATGATGAATGAGTTATACTTATCTCGTAGCGCTGTTCAGAGAACCCCGCGCAAATTATTAGATTTCCTAATTTATTTCGTGGTCTAAAAAGCACGTGTCTCCATTTTAATCGACGCATTTGACAGCAATAAACCGATTAATTAAATAATAATTAATATTTCAGCTTGTAATTAAGATAGGACTTAGAAATGGGTATCAATGAAATCAGCGAGAAATTTCACATCGGGATGCAAAAAATTTAATCAAAAAATTTTATATTTGAAAAGTTAAAATTTCGTATTAAAATATGCTACTATGGAAAACCGCAGCGTCGTTATGTCTGATAGCTGCTTCCCCGCGTAAATGAAATCTTTTTTTTGCTTGTCTTTCCAATTAAAGAAATAAAATTTTTCTCGATCGATTTTTAGTGGATATTTT
The DNA here is from genome assembly GCA_963932465.1 of Maratus speciosus. Classification (NCBI taxonomy): domain Eukaryota; kingdom Metazoa; phylum Arthropoda; class Arachnida; order Araneae; family Salticidae; genus Maratus; species Maratus speciosus. Next base: position 117,464,267 of record OZ010794.1, on the reverse strand, counting down.
AACTTATACACATCGCAGAAATATGAACTTAATACCAAATGAAAGTAGATTTTTTTCCGCGTCTATCTATTCCATTTACAAATTTCTTGGACCAATATTTTCTGATATGAGATTTCGCTTTAAAATGTCTACTTCATTTTTTGGCTTAATTTCCTCCGTGGTAACCGTGCATCGACTGATTTTACGGGCAATCCTTAGCAGAAACTCCGAAGATTTGGAGAATGCCCCTTTGAACCTGCGTTAAAAAGGTGGATTGGTTAATTTTAGAAGATAATTAGCCCGTAATTCGGTTAATTGCCGATTTTTCAAAATTTTATGATTTGTTGGTTTATGTGAGGTGTTCAGCTATAAGTACACAAAATTTCAAGTCTCTAACATGTATAGTTTCTGAGAACGGGCTCTGTGACGGACAGACAGACAGACAAAGGAGTGATAGGAATAGAGTTTCGTCAGATGAACGAAACCCTAAAAAAATTAAATTATAATTGAATCTACAGTATTTGTAATCTATTTATTAAAAAAAAAAACACAATCTTTCTTTTCTAGATTTGGTACTGGCACTTAAATAAATATAATAATAATAAAAAAATGAACTATAATATTTCCCATAGATTAATCTAAATTTGATGACTCATAAAACTAAGAATAGTAGAATTTTTTTTTTCTTTTAAGTATTAAATTATAATAGAATATACAGTGTTTTTAATATATTGATTTAATAAATTTCTTTTCCTAGCACTGGCACTGATACTTAGATAAAAATAATAAACAAGAAAGAAGAAATCATGCGTCAAGCATAGATTATGAAACACTTTCCAACACATTCAGAATTATGTAACAAAGCTGCACCGTTTAAAAAATTAAAATATTACGTCTAATTCAACAATATATAAACTCATAACACATTTCAAAACACATTTTCAGCTGTTCCCATCTACAATCGTAAAATTATCCGAATTATTTCAGAAGTCTGGTATATGATATATAGATTTGTATCTATTAACTACATGCATGCAAAAATTTAGTTCACTTAAGAAATACATGTACTTCAGTTGAAAATTCCTTTCAGCAATTTCTTACTCAAAAACAGTACTGTAACCGATTCCTTTTGTGTGTCCCTGTAAATGATTGAAAAATGCTATTAATGCCCAGTTCTAACTTGATTCTAGTGAAATTCAGTGATTTGTATCAGTTTTAATATATTTGAAATGGCATAATGTCATTAAAATACTCTGCGAACGACTTTTCCCCCATATGCAATAATGTAATGGAATATTTTTGAGTGCCCTTGTGCATGAATTATTAATTCTACATACTTCATATGCAAAACAAAACATGCTTTGGTGACCCTAAGTAAACTTTATGAATTGCATGAAAATCCGAGTATGTTTACGCGAGATATAGCGTGGACAGACAGACGAACAAAGAGCCAGACAGCCGAATGCATAAAATATATTCAACTTTGTTTGAAAGTGTTAAAAAAGTAGAAGCTATAGTATTTTTCATAAGTTGATCCAATAACACGTTCTACCTTTCATTCATTGATTGGCATTTAAATAAAGAGTTGAAAATGTCATACCTTATAAGACTAAAAACATTAGAATGAAGCATTTATCTTTAAATATTAAATTCTAATAGAATCTACAGTATTTATGATCTGTTGATTTAATTATTTTCCTCCATCCCTGGACCTGCTACATAGATAAAAATAATTTAAAACAAGTTGGAAATTGTGCGTCAAACATGTCAAATGAGGTGCGTTCGTACTATAACTAGTTGTATAAATATTTTTCCACTGCATATTCTACTGAATATATATTTTAGTGCACTTCATAAATTCATATCAATTTCATTCTGTTCGAAAGGCTGTAACATCACTAAAATTCACTTGAAATATTTTTTCCCATTGGCTGTAATGTAACGGAAAACATTAGTCTGTCCCTGTCATTAAACTATACATCCGTTTTTCATAAAATTTCAAATGACTCGACAAAATTTTGCACCAATTATATATTTAAAATTTCAGACCATTCGATTGGGTAGTTTTAGCTCTGTTGTATGCGGACGGACCGAACGACGACTATAGGTCCTACGTATTTATATAATTACGAACGCACCTAAAAAGAAAGAATTTATAGAATTTCTGATGGTGTGATGTCTGGAGGCGTCTAGATAATTTTTCTATCGATTCTTTTGACGCGTACGTCACGTGATACGTGAGCGCGCGCAGGGGAAGGGAAAAAAAACACTGTTTATTCAGAGTGTGGAAGGGAAGTGTTGTGTAAGCCGGCATATGAGCGTGCGCGGCTATTTGTTATGAGAATTCGAAAGATTGTAATAAAAACGGAAGTTGCTGAAATAATTTAGAAATATGTTGAAGTGGAGGTTGTGAACTGAATATGAAAGTGGTTGTGCAGCAATGTGAAAATATAATTATTTGTATTTAATGTATCGTCAAATGTTTTGTCTTTTATGTTTTTGTGTATTCTTGTAAATAAACTTAGTGCTGTGAAAAGCTAGTGATGTATTACAAAGGAATACTCACACCCGAGATGTTTGGAGAATTTCGAGCGTATATATGACACGCTCTATTTCCGACGAACCGGAGTTGTTATTAAAAGTAAGCTGCATGTTTACGTATATTTAATTGAAGATAATGTTTGAAGATATTTTAAGTAGATAAAGAAAATGTAATGTATTGTTATGAGTTTGTGTATTTACATAGACGATTTAAATAGACGAAAGGAAAGTATATTATTTATTATGATTGATTTAAGCATGTCGGAAGAAAGATGCTATTTGTAGTATGACATTTATTGCTTGATTTATTTATGTAAGAAGATAGTATCTGTTATACGTAGGATTTTTTATAAAAGTGTTTGAAATTAAAAAAGAAAAATGTTTAGCATTAAATGGCTGAGAAAATAATATTTAATTGTCGTTGCGACTGAATTAGGCTTAAAGGTAGAATTAGAGCACAGAATTATAGATTTGAAAACTCTCATTGAGGGAAGCGACCAATACGCTAAGGATACTGAATTTATAAAAGAATTTTTAATTACTACGGTATCGGATAGAATAGAAAAAGAAAAACGGGAAGCCGAGCTACTTAAAATTGAGAAAGAAAATGTGAAATCGGAACAGAACACTGCACTAGAATTAGAGAGAACAAAATTAGAAGTGATAAAAGCCCAATTAGAAATGACGAAAATGCAAACTGATGATAAGAATTCTGTTTGGGGGGGGGATGGACAAAAATCCCATACTAATTCTTTAGAATATTTAATTAAAAGTGTTAGAACTCTGAGCATGCCAGTCCCGACTAAACCGGAAGCGTGGAATTTATTTTTTAGTTCGCTCGAAAAAGCATTCGAAATGAAAAATGTTGCGGAGGAGTTAATATTTGAAATTTTACTAAATTTAGTAGGTGAACGCTCGGCACATTTATTAGTTTATGTAAGTACAAATGAAATGTAGAGTTATCCGAAGGTTAAGGCTTTAATTTTAAAAGAATTTCAACCTACCCCGGAAGCTTGTCTAGAAAATTTCCTTACAGCGAAAAGAATGAAAACCATTTACAATTTGTAAGCAGAATACGAGCTAATTGGGATTTTTATTGTGAGCTTAGAAAAGTAAATGATTTTGATACGCTTAATGAATTAATTGTTACCGATAGATTATTGAGTTCATTAGATTCAGAAACGCGGAGTTACGTTAAATTAAAGCAAATGGATGACTGACTAAAACCAAACCGCGGAATTATGCGATAATTGGTTTACTTCAAAAGGTAGAACTTTTTCGGAATTATATGATAGACCGATAAAATCCTTTCGCAACTACGATGAAACTGGAATCATGGGAAATATATACCACCTCATATCAGGAATAATGTTCTTTCTCGCGATAGAAAAACTAACGACATTTGTAGGCTGTGTAAATAAACAATTCATTTACGTTTCTGTCCGAATAATAAAGATAAAAATAAAATGGGGAATTTCCGAAATCAAACGAAAAAGGGATCGGGTATTGAGAAAAATAAACAGGATGAAAAGTTATTTGCTAAAGTGACAGCTTTATGTTCTGAGAAGGGGGCAATAAATACGCAAGCGTTGCAATACCAGGATGTGTAGTTAGGGGGGCGGAAAATTAATACATTAATTGATAATGCGGCCGAAATTCCAGTAGTTAATTCAAATCAGATATCGGATTCATTTAGAACTAATGAAAATTCAAAAATTCAGTTGATATCTGCTTTTGGAGAAAAAATAACCGCTGAACTATATAACTTTACCCATAACTTTAGGTTGCGGAGAGTCAAATAGTGTAGTTAACAGCGTAGATGTTTTGTTCGCAGAAACAGATAAATTATATGGGTCATGTATTATCACGCCAACGATTTATGAGTTATTACAATCAGCTCAGAGTGGAGGGGAAGAAAATAGATTATGTGATGTGTCGGTGCCTACGGAGAAGATGCAGTCAGAAAGGTGGGAAGAAAGTAAATATCAAAAGACAGGGGGTAGTGAAATGGAACAACAAAGTATCAATGATGAGAATTTATGTTTATTAAGTCAAAATGAAACTGTAGAAAAAAGAGTTAATGATTAGCTGTATTGAAAGGGAAAATAATAGCGAAGATTTAAATGTGGGACATCAATCAGATGTGAGTATTTACAGGGCGCAACAGAAAAGTTGCGAATCGTTACAGGGAGCTTTCAAAGATGCAGAAAAAGAGAAAAACGGGTTTGTTGTGGTAGATAATTTGCTTTATCATACGGAAAGAGTTTCAAGTTATGCAATTAGTCGTACCAAAGGTGAGGAGGGGGGAAATTTTAAAAATTGCGCACGAATCGATTTTCGCTAATCATCTCGGCATGAAAAAAAAGAGAGAATTCGTTATTAATTTTTTTGGCCAGGTATGTCGCGGGATGTGGAAGAATATTGTGCGTCGTGTAATGATTGCCAACTACGGAGCAGGGAGAGGGCCAGCGATCAGATACCCATTGTCCCAATTGAGAGACCGGAACTTTCGTTCGACGTTGTAAATATTGACATAATTGGAAAAATTGAACCTCCTTCAGCGCGTAGGCATCAATACGTACTTACTTTGGTAGACCAACATTCGAGATGGCCCGAGGCAGTTCCGTTACGGACAATTACGGCTAAAGCTACGTGCGATGCATTGTTAGAGATATTTATGCGAAAAGAAATACCCCGCGTAATAGCGAGTGTCAGGGCAGAAATTTTGTATCGGGTTAATACAAGAGTTTCATGCTAGGCTGGGTACGGCTCCTAGGTTTGCTACGCCGGGGTACCCACAGAGCTCGGGACTTGTTAAACGATATAATCAGGTATTGAAACGTATGTTACACCATGTAATTCGTAGTGACCCTAAAAAATTGGGATAAACACATCCCCTATCTATTATTTGCGTACAGAGAAATTCCGAATAGCACTACGGGCGTATCACCATTCAAATTAATGTACGGCAGGCAGGCCAGGGGGCCACCGGCAGTATTAAAATCTACATGGGCAGGCGAAATCCTACTACCTATAAATCTAGGAAAGAGCGCGACCGAATATCTCCAGGAGTTAAAAATTAATTTAGAAAGGGCGGCGGAACAAGCGGCAATAGTGGCGGAGGTTAACAAAGCTCGTATGCGAAGTACGCTAATCGAAGAGCGATTTACAAGGAATTTAGACCGGGGGACCAGGTATATTTGTTAATTCCGGACTCCACGAACAAACTTTACGCGAGGTGGACAGGGCCAGCCGAAATAGTGGCGCGCTGTAACCCTAATTCTTACAAAGTGAAATTAATGAACGGGAATATTAGAAATGTCCACGTAAATAAGATAAGAAAATTTACTCCTAGGGTACAGGCGGTGGGGATGATCTTCGAAAATGAGGACGAATTAGGGGAGGTCCATCCCACCTCCAGTACGAAAGATAACTCCGACCTATTCAATATAGAAGAAGTTGATCTAAGTCATTTAGTAAAGGTGGAGAAAGAAAAAATGTTAGATTTATTGTATAAATATAAAGAATTATTTTCTAGAAAAGTGCAAATTGCTAAGGTAGGAGAGCATAAAATAAGAATAAATGACGCAGAAAATAAAAAGCCCTACGTTTACAGAATCCCAGAGGCCTTGAAACCTCAAGTAGATAAACAGATTGAAAAGTTATTGGAACTAGGTCTGATTGAAGAAAGTGAGGCAGAGGCGCCACACCCAGTAATGTGCGTGATGAAGAAGGATGGGATCTTGCGCCTATGCGTAGATTTTCGAGTGCTTAATGGTATTACAAAAACTGATGATTTCCCAATGGAAAATGCCACCGATCTATTGTTCAGTATTGGCAGGGACAATGTGATAACCACGATAGACTTACTCAAAGGGTATTGGGCCATACCACTAGAAGAAGATAGTCAAAATTTAGCATGTTTTAAAACTCACAGGGCTCAGTATCGCTTCAAAGTAATGGCCTTCGGGCTCATAAACGCAGCTGCGACTTTTGAACGTGAAATGAACAGAGCACTGTCCGATTACAAGGAGTTCGCCAGAGCATATATAGACGACATAGGCTCCTTTTCTGAAATATTTGCTGAACATCTGGTGCATTTAGAAAAGATACTTTCTAAGTCATCAGACTTAAGATTTTCAGTCAATTTGAAAAAAGGTGAATTCGCGAAACCGCAGCTCAAGTACTTAGAACATATCATCGGGTCCGGCAGCCATCGGACCGATCCCGGAAAAGTGGAGGCTATTCGAAGCCTAGCTGTACCTCAAACGAAGAAACAGTTGAAAAGTGTTCTTGGTTTGTGTAATTATTACATTCCCAAATATGCTGAAGTAGCATATCCTCTAACAGAATTGACGAAAAAGAACAGTCCAGAGTAGTTGTGTTGGTCAGAAGACCATGATTGGGCATTTAATGAGTTGAAAAGAGGTCTTATCGAAGAACCTAGTCTACATACTCCCGTTATAGGAGTACAATTAGTCATCGAGTGCGATGCATCTGCAGACGGCATCGGCGCGTGTTTATCGCAGCGAAAAGACGGAGTACTGTACCCATTGAGCTTTGCCAGTCAAAAGCTCACCAAAACTCAACAGGCTTGGCCGACGATCGAAAGGGAGGCCTATGTGGTCATCTGGAGTCTCAAGAAGTTCGAAACGTGGATTTTTGGATCACCTGTCGAACTTATCACTGATCACAACCCACTAACATTCATCACCAAAATTGCTCCCCAATCTTCCAAACTGCAGCGATGGGCATTAGCACTGCAAAAATATGACATTATGATATCGCACCGACCTGGTGCTAAGTTGATAAATGCAGACGCACTGTCTAGACTTGAGACTATTGTATAAGAAAACAAACTGTGAAAAACTTTCCAAACTGTACAGACTTTTGTCAAAAAAAAAATCTTTAACGTGTTTATTCAACAGTAATTTAATTTGTTCCTGCAGCTATAACTTTTATATGTTCTTTTTTTTGGTTTATTGCATTCATTATTGTTATTATTAAGTATTAATTATGTTTTATATTAGTAGATAAGAAGAGTACAGGCAGCGTGTCAAGGCTATTTCAAGATGTAGTTTGTATATTTTTTATATGTATTCATTAACTTGCATTTTCATTTGGGTAATTTGCTTACAGAATGGCTTGATTCAATAACACACTACTTCTCTCATGCAATAACTGTCATTTAATCAAGGCTGAAAATATAATACTTCACAAAACTTTAACCCTTTATCTACTGACGGTACTTATAAGTACCATTAAAATGATTTGATATAGAATTCATGTAATGCATCGATTAGTTGCAATACAGTTTAGAATGAGTTATAGATTGATGTTTTACAGGGTGTCTAAAATGGACTGAACATTTTTCAACTACAGTAACAAGTAAACGATGACAGCTATACTAGACATGTAGGAGCGCCATGCGTAAAAAAGCGAGTTTCTTTAATATGCTTCCCTAATTCCAAATATCACTGATGGTTTTGCACTGTCTCAAATGTTTAGTCTGCGTATAGACTAAATTCTGCGACAAGTGCCATAAAATATTTCCCATACTTTTTTAATCTAACACTATGTGGTCAGTTGTAATATATTTTAATCGCTCTTTACAGACTTTAGAAAATATATACTCTTAAAATATTAAATTATAATAAAATCTATAGTATAATTGATCTTTGGATTTAATATTCTACTCAATCTCTTTTTCTAGTACTGAAAGCACGCTTACTTCTTATTCCTCTTATGGTTCTCTTATGACAACACAAAGGACAATTTGTCTTAAATAATATACTATAATGGAATTTGTTGAACGATTTGTATTTCAGACTCGCAAGAGATGAATCCATTGTCGGTTTTAGATTAGATAGTTTTGGAATGTTTTCTATGAGAAATGTTTTACTGCAACTTTATTTTTTCTTTACAGGTTTTGAATTTTTCTGATATCTTCATGTTTGATTTATATTCTCGAGAATTTTTGGAATTAAAGCACTTGTTTCAATATTTTTTTAATTATATATTTATTTCACCATTTTGAAAAGAAATACTATTAAAAAATTATTAATTTGGGTGATTTGTTTTACAAAAAGGTCTAAAAACAGCAATGATGGACCACCTCATACAAGTAATGGCCCGTCACTGCATCAGTGATGCTCTACCGAAATGAATCATTTTTGTGATCGTTTTTAGCCGCCTTTGAGTCTTGGATTTTAATTGCCCTTTCTGGCTTCTTTAAGTGGGGATTTTCTACATCTATTTCATCAAAAGTGTAATTAAGTAATAAATGAATCTGGAATTGCATTTACTGGCCAATATTCGTAAACAAGACACACAAACAATTCTCGTATAATATTATCTTTTCCGAAAATTTATTCAGATTTGATAAAGTTAATTTTGAATATTTTAATAACCTCTTAATCAAAAAGACATGAAGTCTAGTCAACTCAGACAGGATTTTGATTGACGTAATATGAAATATTGAATACATTCCAAAAATGCGATGAACTGTTGACTAAAAGCTCAATTACATTAATATAACTTTGAAGATGTTTTTTTTATTCATTCTTTTTGAGAATTATATTTGCCATTTTTTAGCTGCAACTTTTGATTGACTTAATACAAAATATTGAATAAATTCCAAAAATGCGATGAACTGTTTACCAGAAGCTCAATTACATTAATATAACATTTAAAAAGAATTTTTTATTTATTCTTTACGAGTATTATTTTTAACATTCTTTTAGATAAACTACTTCTTTTAATACAAGGATTATTTATATAAAGAAACAAACAAATGTGGCTCAGGGAAGAATAAAAGCAAAATATATTCCATTTTTATCCAGGGGGTAAATCTGTGTTGTGCTTGGAAATAAATGTATCAAATTTCGTTTTCTTTCATATTTTGTTTATTTGAAGCTTGAATTCAAACTGCCGTGAGATTTATCTATCCCATTGGTATCTAGATAAAATATCATTTAAAGAAATATATAATTTATTTCGCAGAAAAGTTATTTATCACACATTTTATACAAGAGTTAAGCACAAGATTAATTTTTCTATAACTTTACGGTTTAAGATTCTAAACGTTACTTTGTCATATTTGCCATACTTCAAAAATGCGAGATTAAAAGATGAATTACTCAAGCAAAATATGAATTAATAAAATTTGTGATTAAAGTAATTGAAATAAAAATTGTATGCTTATAAATACAAAGTTTTTAAACTTCACTTACAACTTTTTATAGAAACGGTTCTTTATATAAAGAGACACAAATGTATCTCATAAAAAAAGAGTAATTTTCAACATTTGTTTTTATCTCGACGGAAAAAAATAACCTGCGTTGTGCTTAGCAAGGAATGCATCAAACATCAACTTCATTTCACTTTATTTGAAACAAATACAAGTGTGATTTGAAAAGTTCGCGAAATGAACGGGAAAATAAGAGAATTTATTTTCTAAATATGTTTTATTTTTCTGCATATTCTACTTTAAATTCAATATACCGTATCCAATGAAGTTCCAAAGCCAATATGCCATTACAAAGTGCGATTCTCCAAGTCTTCAATGATAATCGTCGACAGCTGTTTTTAGTTTTACTTCCGTCGAATACCTTTCCCCCCCGATAAAATATGTTAGTAATGGGAATAGATGGAAGTCAGATAGTCCAATAAGAAGTGTAAGGTGGATGTTGCTAGAAATAGTACTTCAGTTCATTCATTTTCGTGTTATTACCACACTTGTATGGAGAGGTGTGTGGCAAATTAAAGACAATATTTTTATTTATTCGATTGTTTTCATCGACATAGGATTATTGAGAAGAATCAAGACAATTCTTCACCGATGTTTTTTGGTTGACGCTTGAGTTTGTCTACATTCAAATGTTGTTGGCGCCATGATGTGTTTTCTTACTTTGTAAGTAATTTATTTTCAAAGTGTTAATCAAAGAATATTTTTCGTTATGTCCACCGCATCCTTCTGCCCGCTACACGTACATTGTCCTGATGGAAAATTATATTCTTCTTACATAAACCAGGTATTTTTCCGTGATTTTTTTTTTATCCACTTTGTCTAAGTTTGGCAAAATATTCACCGCTTATTGTTTGGCCCTTGTAAATCTAGTCAATTATTAATGTTTGCTTAGCGTCCCAAAAGACAGACGGATAGACCCTGATTTCACGGATACTGCTTGGAGGACAACTATATCTTCAATGTTGTAAATTCTGCTTGGTCTCAGGAGTATAACAATGAACCCATTTTTTGTCTCTTGACACAAATCGATGGACGAAATAGGTTTTATTTGCGTTAAAATTGCCTAAGATTCTCTTGACAAATTCTCAATCTCTGACTCTTTTGATCCATTGTCATTATGCGCGGCACCAATATTGCTGAAAGCAAAATTCCAAATTTAGGAAATAAAATGTTTATTCCTCAATGATGCATATATCCTTAGCAATTTTGGAGACCTTTAATAATCAATTCTGCATAACCCTATAGTGGATTTTTCGACGATTTCAGGCATTGTGGCTATTTTTGGTCGTCCACTCCGCGGGTTGTCTTCTAGGGTGTCATTAGGCAATTTTTAAATTCCATCAACCACTTAAGCACAGTTGTAAATAATAGAGCAAGGTCTCCTAAAGTATCCTGTATGTATTTATGAATTTCTGATGCCTTCCAACGTTTTGTCACAAAATATTTTATAACAGCCCGAGTTTCAGCTTTATACATTTTGCAACAAACAACTAACTTTATTCAAAGCAATGTCAAATTGATTACTTCTTCACAGATGAATATCTAATTTGATCTTTCTGCTCAAGATAGTTGCATATATTTTCTTCCAACCGATTCTGCCATCTGGGGTTCATTTCGCTGACTTTCAAATCAACCTCGTATTTAAGCTGCCGCACAGTGGAACTAAATTCCAAAATTCCACGACATTGGCCGAATTTTAAAAATATATGTGACTTAAAAAACTAAACAAATGTGTTATATTCATCGCAAATCTATGGAAAAAGGTAAACGTTGCAAAAATAGAACATTTTTGAGATTTTTTGCTGAACTGTGTATTTGAAACTTGCCTTTAAAAAATTATCCCTTTTTTTTCTATTTTTGTTGCTATTTTATGTCAATCAGTAAAATAGAATTTAGTTCTAAAACAAGTTTTTGCAACAGTTCTTATATTTTGTTTGTGAAAACGCGTGTTTGTAAACAGAACGATTCAAAGAAAGTTCCGAATTGTTCCGGAAGTTGGGATTTTTTTCGCTTTTTATTAACCTATTGTGTGAGAGGAATTCATAATAATCACTTCCGCTGCTATCTATAGCTTTCAGAAGGTCCGCAAGCATTTTTAAACAAGTAGGATCAAAATTCTCGATAAAAAAGTTACTACTTTAAAGATTTTTACTTTTAAAAGTTCCAGTCAAGCAGCATGTGATCAAATAAGCCAATTCTGACTTCATATTTGTATTCCCTACCTTTAACAAAATAGAATTACCAAATAACAAATCATTTCGACGTCTTTTATGAGGTATACATTCATGTCCTCAAAAGCACGAATTTCATTTCATTGTGTGCCGTGAGATTCTTCTATTTCCACTAATATTTAGATGAATGAATACAATTTAAAGAATAATCGTTTTTTATTAGGCAGAAGAATCCGTTACTGTATCATACCACATTTGGTACATATGTCTCAAATGCACCGGGATATCCATTTGGCTCCAAAATGGTGATTTTAAGCCTGAGTAAGCGGACCATTTTAGCGAGATTTTGCTTCGTATGTCAATCCGGTAGAACAGATTGCATGTGTTTTACGTTAAACTACTAGCAAACTCCGCGACTTTGCTCGCGTAATATTTTAAATATGCCAAGTTATATTTATATATCTAATTTGTATTAACAGGTACTAACAAAATTTTTATTTTATTAAAAGGTAATATTTTATTTTATTAAAAGGTACTTATTACTTTTAGGAATAATTCAAAAATTACTATTTAAAACACAGTTTGATTAAACATCATTATTACACTGCATTAGGCAGAAATGAGACTTAAATTAATAAAGCGAAATAAAACTAAATAGATAATAATTTAGAAAATATTTTGAAACTTTTATGCTCAGTTAATACGTTTATTTCAGTACTCATTTGAAGTTTTGAATTTTTTAGAAATCATCTTCTTACATCTTAAAATTAACTATCATGTCAAATTGCGAGTCCTACCACCTCTCTCATCAAAAAAGGCTATGTTGAAATAGGAACTGTCACCATTAATTTGCCAACATTAATTTTGATATCAGTTTGTTATTTTCTAATATTCCACAGAAACGTAATTTAGAAAGCTTTTAAAGGCCTTTTTTAGAACGTTTGTTGATCCTGTGAACCCCAGGTGGTAGAATCATCGGCATAAAATATAGCCTGTGTAGGATCACAGACTGTTACCACTGATTCGCAACTATTACTTTTATAATCTGTTTATATTCCCTGAAATTGCATAGAAATCGTAATTCAGGACTTTTTAGAATGCTTTTCGCACCTCCCCTTGGCTTCCCCCTTTCTAATTCGAATTTATTTTCGACAGTCCTTCGAAGGCATTTATATTTTATAAGTAACTACCATCCCATATTTAAAGTTTCTAGCCTTTTCAGTATCACAGAAATTGCAATTTAGAAAGTTTCTGACTACTGCAAACCTCTGGTAGTAGTGGCACATACATAAAATATAGCTTATGTTTCAGCAGGTTCTATCACCAACAATTTCTCATCATTATTTTTTTAATCGGTTTGGTATTTGATAAGATTGCATAAAAATTGTAATTTGTAACGCTTTTCGCTTACTTCATCTTTAAATTAGAAATTTTCTTTCGACTGTTCTTAAAAAGCAGTTGTATCTTGTAAGTAAATACAATGCCTTCAAACTGTTAGACCACTCAGTTGTGCAAAAATTGCAAATTAGAACATGTTTTTCTTTTGCAATCCTCAGATGGTGATGACGGCAACATAAAATATGACCTATGTTATAGCAGGGAATGTCACCATTGATTTGCAACCATTACTTTTGAAATAGCTTTGGTATTTACTGAGATTGAGTAGAAATCGCAATATAGAACGTCTTTAGAAAGCTTTTCGCGCATTTTTACCCATTTAAATTTCTAATTTTTTTCGAAACTGTTCTTAAAGATCATTTATATCTAATAAATATGTACCTTGTCTAATTTTAAGTTGCTAACCCCTACCGATGAAAAAAATTGAAATTTAGAACGCTTTTTTGCTCCTGCAACGTCTAGGTGATAGTGAATAGCGTCTATGTTAGAGTAGAGGCTGTCAGCATCAATTTCCTATCATTACTTTTGAAATCGGTTTGATTCTTCCTGAGATATTGCTGACAAATTGGCATTTAGAACGTTTTTAGAACTCTTTTCGCGCATTTTGCTCCTGTAGCTCCTCTGTGATAGTGGAAACAGATATAAAATATAGCCTATCTTGGAGCAAGATCTGTCACCATCATTTGTACACATATTTGAAATCAATTTGGTGTTTCCTGAGATTGTGTAGAAACCATCATTTAGAACATTTTTTAGAGCGCTTTTTGTGCATTTTCACCCCTTTTAAATTTCGAATTGCTTAAGAACTGTTCTTAGAAATCCTTTATATCTAATAAGTAGCTAATATTTCAAATTTCATATTTCTAGGCCCTTCAGCAACTCAAAAATCGCATTTTTAGAACGTTT